>CM060932.1:1020504338-1023004338 GCA_030765085.1 Allium cepa | reverse complement strand
ACCAACCTCATCACTCGAGCATGACTCGATAAGCAAACCCTCAACGACACTGATACCCATCACCTCCACGCCGTACACGTGCACGGCGACACCCTCCAGCTCCGGCGAACACCAAAGTCGTAGGCATATCACAAATCTTCCAAGGGTTCGAAATCCAAACCCAATTCGACTTCAAAAATTCGAAATAAAAAATTTAGCAGTTCGACCCAAGAACTGCAAGCACCACCACTGACAAATACATCTCGCCACCGCCGCACATGCCACCGAGGTCGCCAAAACTTCAGCCACACTACGACAACGCAACTAGCTTCCATTTCCCAAAACCTTGCTACACTCGATCAATTGTGTAAACCGTGGTGATCGATCTTATCAAGCCTAGTTAAACTAGGGTTCCAAACTTCAAACAACCACCACCACTTCCATACTGAAAAGCACCATCATCAAACAATTTTCCTATCATCTACGCTTACTCCAATAGCATCCCTGAAATTTCCGATCTCCCCCAATCATTTGGATGATCAGAGGCAACTAAAATGTATAATTCAGGCATCTCTGAACTACTTTCGATTTCTAACACCAGAAATTGTTATTTTGGTTTTAAAAATCAAGATTTTGTTTAAGAATTTAGTTCCTAAACCTGAACCATTAAATCATGATGTTTAGATTTTAACTTAGTTTAGACTTTCCTGTCAGATTTTGTTCCAGATAAAATTTAACTTTATTTAAAACTTGAATAATGATTTTAAAACAAAACCTATAATTAAACAAACAGCTTTGTTAGTAACTTATGTGTTAATCAAGCCTAAATCAAGAGGTTAAGGATCTAAATCAACTTTTACCTGGGAATTTAAGTACAGAGGAAACACATGCACAAACATCCAGACATCATATATATATATATATACACACACACACACACAGAAAGATATATATCTAGGTGAAGCATACCCATTCCAGATTCTTATCAAACAACCAATTTACATATTAAAATTTTTTTATAAAAAAAAATGTTACTCACAGCAAATGAAGAACAGAGCAAGTTTATGATGAAAACAGTTTTGAATTTGCAGGCTTGAAATATGCAGAAATTTTCATCTCACAAACACCCAGAGAAATGAATATATAAATATCCACACAATATATTTAAGCATTCAAATATTAGCATGCAACAAGTTTAAAAACTTAAGGTATTTAAAAGAGTTACTCACCTGCAAAATTTTGAAACAGAGAATAGAGCACCCAAATTGAAAAGCCTATGATACTTTAAAAATTGAGTGTTTGAATGCTCTGAAACTTGAAAGTTTTGCACTAAAAATCCTTTTTACTTTGAAGCTAATAGTTGTTGTTGAGGAGATGCTTGATTTCCAGGTTGAAGATAAACATAACAGGCTTTGTTTTACAGGTTATCTTAGTTAAACTTTTGAAAGAAAAGTTGCAGACCTTAATTCATTTCTGTTTTGCAATGTTTTTTTTTTGAAACTTACTAGAATAAGTAGAGATGTATATATAGAAATATAAGTTTTGGTATAGGGTAGGTGTTATCTGGGTTTGCATATTTGCCTGGTACACGGTTTATTCTTGTTTTATCAGGCAAGATTTTCTTTATGGAGGCTGAGTTGCCTTATGAGATTTTTGAATAGACTTAAGTTATGCTAGTACTGGTTACATTAAATGCAAGTGTTTCCATTCATGCCTACATCCTTATATTATTCGTATATGTTGATATTTCTTTTTCCTTTCATACTTATCCTGCAGACTTGCCTGAATATGTTTTCATACCTATCCTATTTTTGCTTTGCATCTATTAACAGGCTACACATTATTATTTTTCACTTGCCTAGCTTGCTTAATATTCTATGTACATATAAACTTTGTTTTATTAGGAAGATTTGTGGAGGCTGAAATGCTTAATAAGATTTCGAATTGACTTAAGTTTATGCTGAGATGAAAGCATGTTAATGCTAATGTACTATATGATTACTCTTTATCTAATCTATCTTGTATATAGATATTTATTTTCACTTGCCTGACAGCATTTGTTTTATGTACATATTATAACTTTGTCTTATTTCTCTTCATATACATATACGCCTTGCATAACGAAGCTTCACATACAAGATTCTTTTATTTTATCCTTGACTGGTTATGCTTTACCTCATGTACATATGCTTCTTTATTATTACTTTGTTCTTGCCTGGTTGCTCTTATCCCCTAAGTACATATATAAAGTTGTTTTAGTTACTAGTGTTGGTTTATTACTTAATTTATATTCATATAATTTCGTTATAGTAATTGTTATAAATTTTTAACTTATGTATTTATTTTTATTGCTTATTTTTATTTCTCTTTTTATTTCAAACTTAAACTATTAAACACTAAATTTACTTATTATTTATTTTTATACTTATGTTGATATCATACATTTGATTTACACTTAAGTTTAATGTTTATAAAGTTTATTTTATTTTAAACATTGTTGAAAGATTTTATTTTAAATTTACAAATCATAGCTTTTAAAAGATAAAATCACACATTTAAAAATTTATCAAAGGATATTCAAATTTATCATTAATAATATTGCCAAATCAATTTAATTTTAACACAGATTATTAAATTGATATTGCCAAAAATTCCGAGATATCACATTCCTCCCCCCTTAAAAGAATTTCGTCCCCGAAATTTAAAACAAAGGTAATTTAATAATCTAATTAAAGATTTAATTTTAAAACACAAGCATATATCAATAATATGCTAACAAGCATAGCAAACAATTCATCCAATCAAACAAATCTAATTATCCAGACGAAATTCTGGATAGAATTTTCTCGAGTTTCTCAAGTATATATTCAGGAATACTCGCTCTACATAATCCAAACAATCAATACTACTAAGCTACAAAGCTTCCACTCATCTAGATCTACAAAACAAGACAGGATATCAGATTATAGACAAGTCTGACTCAACAATCAAAACTCCCTGAACTGCTGGCTCGACAACCAGAAATAGATCTTACACATACTCCCTCAGAGATACGTGAAACACATCGAATTCCAGTTATCCAAACTGACAATTCAATTCTGAAGACCAAACACTTATCCAAAATCAAATCTCCGATTACGGAACCCAAATTCCTTCGTCTCTTATCCACAAAACTCTTCGGACGATCCTGGGCAGCATACATCCTTCCTGATCAGCTCAACCCTTGCTGATGCCCCCTAGAAATAAACTGAACCAAAAACAATCCAACAAAATGATCTTTCCAAGATCAACCAATCTCAGAACACAACTCTATTCCAAATCAGAAAACAAATCTCACTTCTTCCATCTGGAAGAGATAAAAACAGACGCACTCTATATCGGGCCTCAGATCCTGAAAAATTTCCTGTAGAAACTCTCTAATCCAAACACTGAAAAATTCCAGTTATTTCCAAACTAAAACAGCTGCCACCATGCTTCCACTGCGCAATCTGACTGAGCAGATGAAAATGCTGATGACGATCATGAGCACAAACTGGACAGCACATCCCAGAACTATGGTTCAACAGATCCATTAAAGAAACTCAGAAGTTTCCTTCAAAACCTGAGCTGCTTTACAAAATCCACCCTAAAAAAAAACCTATCTTACTACTAAGCTGAACCACCGGTACCACTCCTAGAATCTAGTCGATAGGGAAAACTCAATCTCCAAAAGCGAACAACCCTCTGACTTTCTGAAGACATCCAGAAAAATCTTGACAACCCAAGAGAACACTCAGCTATCGCAAGTCACTTTTACGATCAATCCAGCCTCTTTTCCAAAGAAAAACTGCTCCCTCCTACCAAACAGAACATCCTATGCTTAATTAGCCAATCCATCGAAGAAATGGATCAACTCTGCTACTCTTGGAATTACCTCAAGAAAAACTGCTAACCAGAAAACCTTTTCGACGGCTCACAGAACACTCCGAGCTACAATGCTGACTTAGATGCCAAAGACTTCCTATCCAAAACTCTTCAAGAAACTCGGACCTCGAAACACCCTGCTGAACTCAGCCACAATACCGAAGCAGACACACTACCTTAACTTGTTCCAAAGAAACATCTTTGGAAACATCCATAGTCACTGTGTCTCATCACACAGCTACTACATCAAGATATATCAAGATATCATGACTTGCTTCCATCCAATTGGCAGATCCAAACTCTAGCTCATCCAAACTTACACTTCAAATATAGACTCCGAACCTTAACAGGTCTTCTTCAGAGATCGATGAAATCCTTACACCACCCAAAGCTCACTCGAGACGTTATTAGGTCTACAGTCTCGACAGATACACTTTCAACCTCAAACATTCAAACTCCAACCATTGGTAGTCGTGTAACACACACCACTACCCTATCTACCTTTATAACTTATATTGGAAAACCCGAACAGGTAACCCAACAAATAGGTAGAAATTAATATATATATATATATCTTTCAAAATTACAAATACGCTCTCTCAAGAAAGAAATCACTTAAGAGCCTAGGTATTCGCTCAACCTAGCGCTCTGATACCAACTGTGACGACCCGGCCTTCTACTACCAGAAAGACATATCATCATTAAGAAAGAAAGGGATAGAAATAGAAAAGAATAGAAAAGAAAGAAACAACAACATCAGAATCTCACAGCGGAATGGAATAAAATATAATATATCACATAACTATTACATAGTTTTACATATATCAGAGTTTTACAATATCATACACATGAAAATCATAAATACATCTATCACCAAATACATCAGAGGTACATCATACATCAACTACTGACACAGCGGAACTAGATAGATATCTACATACGTCTGGGCTCCTGCTCCAAGCTCCTCCAAAACTCAATAATCCAAGAACCTATCACTTGGCTACTCGTAAAAATTTGAGTACCCAAGAGTTTATGAAAAACACAAAATATAAACTCCGGGCCAGACATGGGTCTGGTATGAGTAAACGGTTTAAATTGTTTAACCTTGAAAAAAACATTTGAAAATAAAGATATCACGTAAGACTCCCCACACATAAATACGGGTAAGTTTTTACCTTACGCTAACCAAAACATTTCATAGGAAATCCGGTGATATTATAATAGTGTCTAGGGTTTTCAAGTAAATAGAAAATAGCCGAAATTGTTACATGATTAAATTCCAGCTACTAGCCACAAAAGTGGGTAATACAATCAAATCCGATGGCGCTTAGTGGATTTTGGATTCCATACAATGGCAGGGCTACTGGGGTACCGCCCGTCACAATACGGGGCCTAGATCACCGTACCGAGGATCACTCCCGACCCCCTACAACACAAGGCCGGAATCATTCCTTACCGAACAGTCCCGAACAAGACAACCCCGCGGTTGTAGCTAGCAACCGCCCACACAGCTGAAATAAAGGGACATCTAGACAGGGGAATATCTCGTCTTGCTTGGGCATGACCCACCTAACCTTGCTGCACCTCCCCTGTTTTAGCCATTCCAGGTTGATGAGGCTTGAGGCTGCGATTACCTTTACCGGATATATCACTTAGAATGCTCATCGTCCACCTGACGATGTGCTGAAAGCATTCAATCCATACAAGTTCGTTCCGGGTTCGAATGAAACCGAAGGCATTGTCTCGTTACACTCATTTTGGAATCACCCTCAGAGTTAACGACGACAACCCTTGCACTCTGAACCTTCATCTTCACTTCAGATTCACGACCTATCGTTAATTTGGATCGATGTGGTTTTCGGATGTCCAAATATGGAAACCCGATCCCGATCTCATCGAAATTCAAAACGTATCTTATAAGGCCAAGTTGTTTTAAAGTTAAAACAATTCAATTTTATTATCTATATACACACAGATAGATAATTCACATATCACAATAGATAATCACATCATCATCATGAACAGATAAATCATATTATCATCACAAACAGATAATAAATATCATCATACTTAAACCAAGCATCCATATTACACAGCATAAATATCTCATATCCGAGATCTCAAATCATTCAAGGTAAATGATATCATCCATCCATACATAAGCAATCATATCAGCTATAATTAATTTAAAATGAATTAAATTAATTACTTGCATCTCTAATTAATTTAAAGTGAATTAAATTAATTACTTCACAATCATAAATCTTGCTTATATATCTATTAACCAATTATCAATCAATTAATTTATCATCATTCAATTATTCAATTTAATTAATCACTCTTGATTAATTAACTTTTATAACATTCAAGTATTTTCCTTTATTTATTTTCACAAATAAATTATTCTATAGAAATTAACCTTAAATTACTAACATTACATTTCTTCTTAAGTACACTAATTAATTACTCTTTAATCTCTTATTATTGACTAATTATTCCTAATTGATCAACCCTCCATTACATCATTTATTATATTAATTAATGTTACTAATTACATTTTAATTAATTATCCTGTTTAAAATTAATTACCTTAAGTAATTAATCTTCAATTAAAACACATTTATTAATCACTCCTGATTAATACCAATCAGTAATTAACTACCCTTAATTACTCCATCAAATAAATTATTTACTCCTTAATTAATTTTCTTCAAATTAATCTCTTGATTAATTTCATAAAGTAATTATACTCAAATTACTTTCATTATTAAATCATCCTCTGTTAGTTGCATCCAGTAATTATCGTTAATTACTTCTCTAAGTGATTATACTTATCATATCATCAAATAATTATTTAAATTAATTAAACTTAATTAATTAACTTAAACAATTCATATTAAACTTCATTAATTACAATGAGTAATTAATTCCTTAATTACCCAATTATTTTATTTCATTTCACACTATTTAATTAATCAAGTTATTTAAGTTAATTAACCATTCCTTAATCATTAATTAATAACTTTAATTATTAATTAAAACTTAATTATCCATCTATACTAATTACTTAGTTAATTATTAATTAATTATTAATTAAATTACTTAATTAATTAACTATTAACCATTCATTAACTAAAGTAGTTAATTTCAATTTATTTATTACTTAGTCATCAATTAATCCATCAATAATTACAATTAAAAGTAACCATTCTTAATATTTTCAAAAGAACAATCAATTAATATTGATTATTCATCTTAATTAACGTTTAAAGTCTTCTTAAAATTGAAAGTAAATATATTACTAATTACATCATTATTTGTTAATTGACTTTATTTATTACTTAATTAAAACATTAACAAGGTTTTAAAACATGGATAAACCTTAACTAAGGTAATTAGTTAATTAAAATAATTAATTACGAGTTAAACCGTTGTTAAATCTTAACTAGGATAATTAAAACTTGAATTAAGTTTTAACTTAAATTTTTAAACATTTATTCAGTTTCTGCGATAATTTGTTGGAAAGATTTATTCACCGATCAACCTTTATTTAACCTTCTCACTTCAACTAGGAAAGAAGCCGAGACCCCCCTGATAACGCTCGAGTGCTACTTCGAGTAGCTCGTCCAATTCACCCGAGTCACAACCCAGGTATGCAAACTTCTTCCTCTTTTTTTATTTTTTTATTTTGTTACCAGTAAGTTTAAGTTTAAAACTTAAGTTGATAGTATCAGGTTCATACTTACGTATTCGATCAAAACTCTGAAGCAACCAACCTCATCACTCAAGCACGACTCGATAAGCAAACCCTCAACGACACTGATACCCATCACCTCCACGCCGTACACGTGCACGGCGACACCCTCCAGCTCCGGCGAACACCAAAGTCGTAGGCATATCACAAATCTTCCAAGGGTTCGAAATCCAAACCCAATTCGACTTCAAAAATTCAAAATCAAAAATTTAGCAGTTCGACCCAAAAACTGCAAGCACCACCACTGACAAATACATCTTGCCACCGCCGCACACGCCACCGAGGTCGCCCAAACTTCAGCCACACTACGACAATGCAACTAGCTTCCATTTCCCAAAACCTTGCTACACTCGATCAATTGTGTAAACCGTGGCGATCGATCTTATCAAGCCTAGTTAAACTAGGGTTCCAAACTTCAAACAACCACCACCACCTCCATACTGAAAAGCACCATCATCAAACAATTTTCCTATCATCTACGCTTACTCCAATAGCATTCCTGAAATTTCCGATCTCCCCCAATCATTTGGATGATCAGAGGCAACTAAAATGTATAATTCAGGCATCTTTGAACTAATCTCAATTTCTAACACCAGAAATTGTTATTTTGGTTTTAAAAATCAAGATTTTGTTTAAGAATTTAGTTCCTAAGCCTGAAACATTAAATCATGATGTTTAGATTTTAACTTAGTTTAGACTTTCCTGTCAGATTTTGTTCCAGATAAAATTTAACTTTATTTAAAACTTGAATAATGATTTTAAAACAAAACCTATAATTAAACAAACAGCTTTGTTAGTAACTTATGTGTTAATCAAGCCTAAATCAAGAGGTTAAGGATCTAAATCAACTTTTACCTGGGAATTTAAGTACAGAGGAAACACATGCACAAACATCCAGACATCATATATATATATATATATATATATATATATACAGAAAGATATATATCTAGGTGAAGCATACCCATTCCAGATTCTTATCAAACAACCAATTTACATATTAAAATTTTTTTATAAAAAAAAAATGATACTCACAGCAAATGAAGAACAGAGCAGGTTTATGATGAAATCAGTTTTGAATTTGCAGGCTTGAAATATGAAGAAATTTTCATCTCACAAACACCCAGAGAAATGAATATATAAATATCCACACAATATATTTAAGCATTCAAATATTAGCATGCAACAAGTTTAAAAACTTAAGTTATTTAAAAGAGTTACTCACCTGCAAAATTTTGAAACAGAGAATAGAGCACCCAAATTGAAAAGCCTATGATACTTTAAAACTTGAGTGTTTGAATGCTCTGAAACTTGAATGTTTTGCACTAAAAATCCTTTTTACTTTGAAGCTAATAGTTGTTGTTGAGGAGATTCTTGATTTCCAGGTTGAAGATAAACATAACAGGCTTTGTTTTACAGGTTATCTTAGTTAAACTTTTGAAAGAAAAGTTGCAGACCCTAATTCATTTCTGTTTTGCAATGTTTTTTTTTGAAACGAACTAGAATAAGTAGAGATGTATATATAGAAATATAAGTTTTGGTATAGAGTAGGTGTTATCTGGGTTTGCATATTTGCCTGGTACACGGTTTATTCTTGTTTTATCAGGCAAGATTTTCTTTATGGAGGCTGAGTTGCCTTATGAGATTTTTGAATAGACTTAAGTTATGCTAGTACTGGTTACATTAAATGCAAGTGTTTCCCTTCGTGCCTACATCCTTATCTTATTTGTATATGTTGATATTTCTTTTTCCTTTCATACTTATCCTGCAGACTTGCCTGAATATGCTTTCATACCTATCCTATTTTTGCTTTGCATCTATTAACAGGCTACACATTATTATTTTTCACTTTCCTAGGTTGCTTAATATTCTATGTACATATAAACTTTGTTTTATTAGGCAGATTTGTGGAGGCTGAAATGCTTAATAAGATTTTGAATTGACTTAAGTTTGTGCTGAGATGAAAGCATGTTAATGCTAATGTACTATATGTTTACTCTTTATCTAATCTGTCTTGTATATAGATTTTTATTTTCACTTGCCTAGCAGCATTTGTTTTATGTACATATTATAACTTTGTCTTATTTCTCTTCATATACATATACACCTTTCATAACGAAGCTTCACATACAAGATTCTTTTATTTTATCCTTGCCTGGTTATGCTTTACCTCATGTAGATATGCATTTTTATTATTACTTTGTTCTTGCCTGGTTGCTCTTATCCCCTAAGTACATATATAAAGTTGTTTTAGTTACTAGTGTTGGTTTATTACTTAATTTATATTCATATAATTTCATTTTAGTGATTGTTATAAATTTTTAACTTATGTATTTAAATTTATTGCTTATTTTTATTTCTCTTTTTATTTCAAACTTAAACTATTAAACGCTAAATTTACTTATTATTTATTTTTATACTTATGTTGATATCATACATTTGATTTACACTTAAGTTTAATATTTATAAAGTTTATTTTATTTTAAACATTGTTGAAAGATTTTATTTTAAATTTACAAATCATAGCTTTTAAAAGATAAAACCATACATTTAAATATTTATCAAAGGATATTCAAATTTATCATTAATAATATTGTCAGATCAATTTAATTTTAACACAGATTATTAAATTGATATTGCCAAAAATTCCGGGATATCACAAGTATCCATGTAATAGTTCCCATCTGGTGAAGAGAACGAAAGAGCATGCATAGCGGCCTCAATGTCGGTGGGCATGTAGCTAGGAGAAGGAGGAGCAACTGCATTAAAAGCTTGAGGTCTGGAACCAAGTAAGCCTGACCCAGAAGAGGAGGGACGTTGGGCCGTTGGATTGAGCCTTGGCTGCCAAGAGTATGTGGAAAATGGGCAAGGAGGAATAGTCCACTCTCCCCAACTAGGCTGCTGCCACTATGGTGGTGGGGCCTGTTGACGTGGCTGCCGCTGGTGCTGCTGATATGGCGGCTGGTTAGGACTGGACCCATTAGTACTTTGGTGGACCTTTTTCTTTCCATTGTTTTTCAAATTGTTCCTCCCTTTATTATTATTGTTGCGCTTATTGCTTGCAGATGAATCAATGGCAACCATGGCAACACCACTGGACCGACTCGCAGAACCACCAGTTTCACGAGCTTGACGAGCCTTGATAGTACGCTCAGCCTTTTTCAACCTTGAACGACAACTCTCAAAGGATGACAAAGGCTCTTGATTTTGTATATAGTCCACTGTACCACCATACGCTTCTGGTAATGATCCGGTGAGATGTAAAACCAGACGACCATTTGTCACCGGAGCATCAACATCAGCCAACCTATCCGCCAAAGATTGTAGATAATTACAATAATTGTCGATCGAGTTGAAAGCCTCAAAAGCAGCATTTGTAAAGTCATCCTCAAGATGGGTAGCCCGAGAGGCTTTATTGTCCTGAAAAAGAGCTTCAAGATGGTTCCATGCCCCTCTCTACCGTGTCATTACGTCTGAGAATAGCGAGGAGAAGATCGGAAGAAATGGTGCTGTAAATCCATTGCAAGACAATGACATCCAAATGCCTCCAAAGTGCTGGACCAGTGGACTTAGCCTGGACATAGGCAGCCATAGCCTTCTCCTTCGTGGGTTGAACCAAGTGATCGTAAAGATCATGAACCCTAGCAAGATTGGTAAACAGAGTAGCCTAAGAATGATACATGGCTTACTCATTGTTTTTTGTTATGGGAATAAGAGATTTAACGTTAGTGATGGTGAGTTCGGAATGAAACTTGGACGAGTCTGCCATGGAAAAGAATTAAAGATAGAAGAAGAACAACGGAGAAGAAGATAGGTGAGGCTAGGGTAATGAGAATAGCTTTGATACCATGATAGAAATATTTTTAGAAATCAATTTGCTTGTCATTGTATTTCACTTCCAATCATATATATATGGTCTACAAGAGTTAAGATAGGCAACAAATTAGCCAATTGATTTGCTAAAAGAAAGGTAACTAAATAAATACTTTTCAAATAAATATATTGTCAAATCAACTGATTTGCTAAAAGAAAGGTAACTAAATAAATATTTCCCAAATAAAGATATCGTCAAATCAGAGAATAAATGCAGGAAATATTCTAACGCCTAGAATATATGTAATATATATTCTATCAGGTTGCCTAGCCAGCCTGCCGCTGAGACCAGGCCCGACGACATGCATACGGAAAAAAGAAAGGCTATTGCATGGGATGCCTCTGCAAGAAACCAAGCGGATGAGTCGAAGTTTCTACAAAGGGATGCAAGCATTGAGTAGGTAAATACCGAGGATTGTAGTGGCAAATGAAGCAACTCAATCTGATATGCAAAATGAGTCTTCGGGTGTAGATTTGGACTATCGTGTTTGGGTTGAAAAACAAAATGGAGCTATAAAGCGAGCAACTAAACCGACCATTGCAATGTATGTTGAAAGGCATGCTTATGATAGTTGGTGCTGAACTAATCATCAAGTGAGATTGCTGCATGTATGCAATGCAGTAGGTGTGAGGCAGTGTGAAATGGGCTGACAGTTGGTGTATTTAGGCAAATTGCTGCAGGCATGCAACGTGAAAAAATTCAGGTGGACTTGAACATGAATGCAAAAAGATATGAAGTGCATGGTAGGTGTGAGGCTATCCTCATGAAATTAACTTGGAACCAGTATGTTTGGACATGCACAAGATCTGAAAATGAAGCATGTTTGCACACGGCTAAAACCATCAAGAGGCTGCATCTCAGACCTACTCTCAATGGGAAACTATCATTAGATGTAGTGTTGCATATGATCGGGAGTTGAGATTCTATCGCTCATGAGGATCCACAAGTGCATGAGCCATAGGATTGAGCAAAGTACTGAACTGAGCAGGAGTACATATAACCGCAAAACAAGTTGTGTAAACAACTAGGTTTTGCAACTATAGCAGGGGAACAGCTGGTCATGCAAAGATGGGCTAAATTATATGTAGCTACTATTCATGCAAAACTAGGCTGAAGGTAAACAAGTGCCGGTGCAAACTGAGACTGGAGAAAAGGAGCTTGACTGGCTAGCATGAGTTGAGGCGATCGATGAGATGAAACAAACTTTGCACCATTGCAGAATTATTTTTAACGGGCTTGCAAAAGTATTAACTCAAACTAATCAGATACTTACCTTTCCCGTTTCTTTCCCTTTGACAAGTTTATGAATACTTATGTATTTAAAATGATTCTGTGATATGACGTAAATTTACTTATAAAGCAACTACATTACCATCCCAAACTCCAAATAGAGATTTAGGAAACTTCCAAAAGTATATAACCATTTCCCATGTCATAAACTTATAAGCCTGTTTGCCCTTTTTTTTAAATAATAATGGACACCTATGAGTATGTTGAGCTTCCCCTTGAATTCAGGAGACCCATTTTCCATTGAATGAAGGATATACTTTTAGAGTTCTATTTTGTTCCTAGAACAAGTATAGATTTCATCACCAAAATGAGCAAGTTCTTTAATAATTTCACGACTTCATTAAATAAAAAGAAAGTCAGATTCCGTCTATGTAGCTACAGGTATTTACAGAAAGTAACTAAAGTTGTAAAGGATATGGGCCTTGTTTAGTGGAAATGATGTAGTGGTGATGGCTCTTTGTTTGTTTTTCGAACAGTTAGAAGCTCACCCTCAAGCGATTTCAGCTTTGCAATGCCAGGTTTTATTTCCTTCTGATATATCCAATGTACTATTTTAGTTTCAAATAATGTTTAAGCATAGTTAGTGTATTTTAATCATTATCTTAACTTACAAATACGATAATCATATGCCTATTAATGCAGAGTTGAAGTAACACACGGTAAAAACTATGCTCTGATTTGTAACTCATGTAAGTTGACAGTTGAAACAAAAATGACTTACTTTATCATGAGATGATAAAAATAATTATCATTTGTTTAGAACCATAAAAGAATAGAATTTTGATTCATAATTTGGTTCTTCTTTTGAAATCATTTTATATATAGAATGATTAAAGATTGACATGAAAAATAAAATAAAAAATTAAACAATAAAGATATAAGATTCATTTTTTGCCAATATTATGTTTTTATTTTAAGATAGACATATAAAACAAACAAGTATGAAATGTAGATGATATTTCAATATTATTAGTTATGGTAAAAAAATTTAAACAAGTTTTATAAGAATTAACGAATTTTATAAAAATTAACTATGTTTATATAATAATAATCTATAGTTTGACAAAAATTAACTAAGTTATAATAATAATAATAATAATAATAAGTTAGCTGATTTTATAAAAGAAACAATATTATAAAAATTAACTAAGATTATAAAATTTTAATTAAGTTAACTATGTTTTTTAAAAATTAACAAGTTAACAATACAATAGTAAACCAAGTTTGATAACACTTAACTAAGTTTATAGTAGTAGTAGTAGTAAACTATAGTTTGGCAAAAACTAAGTTTATAATAATAACAAATTGATTAACTCAACTAAGTTTTATAAATAACAATAGTAATAGTAATAGTAATAGTAATAGTAATAAACATAATAACTAATTTTATAAACATGAAATAAGTTAACTAATTCAAAAATTAAATTAACTAATTTTATAAACATGAAATAAGTTAACTAATTCAAAAATTAAATTAGTAAGTTTCTAAAAATAAGGCTGCGGTATAAGGCTGCTTCCATATTTTCATCTTTTTAATCATTTATAACATGAAAATGTAAAATATATTGTATTTTTATGTGTGAGTTTGTTTTTGAAAGTGCACTATATTGTACAGTTTCCATATATAAGTTGTATGCTATCAAAAATTACTATGATTTTTACATGACCGATATATTTAGTTAACTGCATTCACAGGGATTCAATTGGATTGGAAATACATGACTAATGGATAGTATATGCCACAATAACCATATATCTTTACTCAGCAAACTTTCTTCCTTGATCTTTATGGACCTATACATTAGTATTTCGAAATCTTCAAATCAAAATGAAGAGTTCGTTTTCTTCCATTTCCTTGATTCACAACTAGTCACATGATGGAAAACTGAATCATCAAGATATTGGCGAATCAAAGCAATCGCCTTCTTATCCATCTTCTTCCATTTTCTTCATTCAATATGGACCTATACATTAGTATTTCGAAATCTTCAAATCAAAATGAAGAGTTCGTTTTTAAGGTTTAGTAACCATGAATGGTATCATAGGATCTCTAAGCTCCAAAAGAGCCTCAACTTTTGCAACCATGAACCAAATTTAAAGAATAAAAAAGCACTTTAACTTTTTTTTGTTCCCAAATACATATATAATCCTGTATGTACACCTTGTCGCTATTTTTTATATTGAAAATACTCAATATCTGAAATTGATACTCAATATATGAAAATACTTTGATTTCGGTTGATATTTTAGATACTTTTTACATAAACATTCTTCAAACTTCTATTAAAGTTATTATATAGATTCACTTCCCACCTCATTTTTATGAATACAGCTTTCTACTTTTCTATCTTGAATAACTCTTTTAGTGCTTTTACTGCTTAATGCTAGGTGTTATTATGTACGTGTATTTTTTTGCCGTTAATATTATTATAACTTTTTTGAATTCTCATTATAGTGCATCATTTTTGCTATCTCCATCGTTGTAATTATGTAAATGCCGTCTCAAGATCTTGATGCGTTCTCTGCTGCAATTGTTGCAAGTATTACTTTCTTCTTTATCCAAGCATCTTTTGCAGTTTCTATTGTTAAGGTAATTCTTGATGCATCTAATCTACATTTGATAATCTTTTGTTTTTCATTTCAAATTTTATGAGAAATATAAGACTTAGAATGATGAAACAATAAAATATTGCATATTATCTGATGTTTTTACGCTTTGTTATACACATATATTAACTGAATCTGCATCAAAGTAGTATCCTTGGTTCATTTTTATAAGGGTTGTGATGCAGGTCGATCTACACCTAAAGGGGAATAAAAATTCCAATATGTTGTATTGTGAATGTTAAAGTTAACATGTCTAATCATATGATCAGTAATATATTATCAAGTAGATGAACCTTTCTTATTCACTGCCTTATAACCTTAGTTTCTAATTTAGTTAGCAAATGCTTAAGCATATTTCATACTACTACCACCCTCTTAATGAACAAAGATGTATCATTATTATTATTTTCTCGTCCTTGAAGTTTTCTTTTCCATAATTTCTAATGGGACATTATGATTCTTCTTATTGCATTGTTGTATAACTTTGAAATAATTAATAAAAATTAACTATGTTAATAAAGTTTTAAGTTTGAGATAATTTATAAGTTTACGTTGATTAAAATATAAGTTATGACATTTTAAGTTTTAGTAGATTAGATAATTTATAAGTTTGAGTTAATATAAATAAAGTTTTTTTTTGAACTAGTACTTTATATACAACAAATCAATGGGACAACATATCCCATGTCAAATAAACGTTCGAAAGCAAGTTTCGAACTTGTGACATCCTGCACCAAGCCGAATCAATTAACCACTTGGACAATGGTGCTTGTCTAATATAAATAAAGTTATAAATAAGTTAACTGGGTTTTATAAAAATCTAACTAATTTTTATAAAATTAACCAAAATTCTAAAATTTAATTAAGTTTTATAAAATCTAAATAAATGTATACAAATTAATTCAGTTTTGTTAGAGTTTAACTAAGTAAACTAAGTTTATAAAAGTTAAATAAGCTTATTACAGGAATTAACCAAGTTTTACAAAAAATTAACTAAGTTAACTAAGTTTTATTAAAATTATTTGAATTTAGTAAAAGTTTAACTAAGGATGTTTGTCATATCTTAAATATGTAAAGCGCTTTCATAGCCAATTGTTAATTATTAAATTTGTCTACAAGTAATTAGCCTTTTCAAAGTAAAGACCTACTTCAGCAAATAATTATGGGTAACAAGTAATGAACATGACTTCAATCGTTATATACATTATAACATTTTGTTAGTACTAGTTGTGTAAACTTATTTATGAATGGTTATGGATTTTTTGTGGATTTTCTCATTTTGTCGAAAAACTATTATCGAAATTGTTTTAGATATCATATCTGATTATATGGTTAACATGTTATTTCAATTATTTGAATTTGATGATTATGTGATTGAATGATTGAAGGTTTGAATACAATGATTATGTGATTAAATGTTGGTTTTATTATGACTATATGCAAGTGATTACTGGAAATGATGCAAGTCATTAATAGAAAATGGTAGCATGCAAAGTATGCTGCAAAACAGTCAATAACTTTTAGTAGCGTTTACAAAAAACTACAAAAATAAATACATACGTCGCTACGAAAAACATATAGTAGCAGAAAAACTGCTACAGAAAATCAAAGAAGGATGCAAGTAAAACGCTACTAAAAAAGGTTAACTTTGGTAGCAGTTGACAAATGCTAGAAATAAATTTTTGCGCATTTCTAAATTGCTACAATATGTCAAATTTTAGCTAACCAACTTCTATGAGAGACATAATTAACTGCATTTATCTTGGTAGCTAGATTGAGAAAATCTCGCCTTTTAATTGGCAATTATCAAATATGTTCGCGTTTTTTTATAACAGTGCAAAAAATTTAGATTTTTAGTTGCATGTCATATCGCAATGCTTATCGAATAGTAAAAGTTTTGATAGCGTTTTTTCAACGCTACGGAAGACTTTTTCTGGTGTAGTGAATATATGATTTTCGACATTGTGACCGACCCATCCATGCGAAATGGAGATATGGTTACGAAAATCAGGAGGTAATGTTTATTGAGCTCCACTGGTTCATTATCTAATATATAAATTTTATTTAATATTAAGCACAAATTATAACTAGCTATTAACTGATTTACAGGTGAGAAAGTCCCAGGCCAATTATAAGAAATCATAGGCTGAAGAGGAGATAGCTCGGCTCAAACATTAGATAGCAGAGTTGAATGATCAGATTTCTACCAAAGGATTGACTATGCTGCTAGATGAGTGGATTGCAGTATATTTTGCAGAGCACAGACAATTTCATAAGGGTAGTTTGGGAAATAATGATGATGAGCAGGTATGGTTATGTTTGTGATTGATTTTGATTATTTTGTTTTGTACTTATTTGACTTGCGTTGATAGATTTGATACTTGTTTGATGATTGCGTTGTTTGTGGATGTTTGATGAATGTTTTGTTTGATGGACATGAGGATTTCTAGGTATGGTTGTGTTGTTTAATGGAATATTAGTTTTTGCGATATAAACTTGCTTATGTGTGATATGTATGAGATTATACGATGTATGTAATGGTTGTAATTGTGAAATTGGATTTATTTATGTTGTATATGAGGTGGATAGAGAGATGAATATATATATATATATATGTGTGTGTGTGTGTGTGTGTGTGTATGTATGTATATGTATATATGTATGCATGTGTGTATGCATGTAGTTGAACGACCTAAATTGCATCTGTTTTGTGAAGCAGAATACTCAGGCTAGAGTCGGCTAGCAATGGCCTATTGAAAAAGGCTGACAACGGCTAGCGATAGTCTATTGGCACAAGTTAGCAATGACTAACGACCCCTAACTGGTTTGCCCATTTCATGCCACGTGTTCAATAGGTTGTCCTTAACGTCAAAAAATTAACAACGAAGGCATCACTGAAGCCGTCACCTTTTCCTCTTGCGGTGACTGAAAATGCGACGGCATTTATCGTCACTTAGCGACGGCCATCGACGACTATTTGTCGTCGCTAATCACAACATACTCTTGTAGTGTAACTAATAAGCAATGTATCAAAAAATAACGTTCTATGCTATTTTTATCAAGTTGATCATTGAACTTACAACACTATTTGAAACAAAGGACTCATACTAAAGATATAAAAATCCAAATGTCTTTGCAAACAAATATAATACATATTGTCAGATTGGAAATTAGAAAAAGAAATATTTCTATAGGCACTTTCTTATCTTTTGGTTAGTTGGTCAGTATAAGATGGTGGAAACATATAGGTAATGAGTGCTTATTTTGATTCAAGCAGAACTATAATCATGGACAATGAGAAACCAAATATGAAAAAGAACAAAAAGAAAAGAAAAGGGATGTTGGGTAATATATGGGAAGAGAAATGATAAGGAAACTAATATGATGCAGATTACAATAATCAACTACAAAACCAAAACTTATATAGTTTGAGACAGTCAAATCATGTTGCAAATCTTCAAAGAATAAGGTAGTGTTTGGTTTGTTATTTTTAGTTTTGGGTTTTCGTCCACACAAAAATACACATGATGTATTTATATTGTCGAAAACGACCAATTATGAAAATGAAGTTAACACACAAAATAGAAATTAACTTTTTTCTTTTGTGTTTTGGAAAATAACATAAGCACGTGAAACAATCTATTTTTTCATTGTCCCTCTATCCCTTTCGTCCTTCCATCCATCTTTCTTTTATCCCTTTCGCCATACCTTCAATCTTCTCATATTTGAGATACGTATTGAAAACCAAAAACACAAAATTCGTTTTGAAACCAAACACTACCTAAATTTCGATAAACACTATTGTCCCAGTGTTAAGTGATTTGGTTTTGGTGCGAGAGGTTACAAGTTCAAAACTTGCATAGTGTGATTCGAAAGTTTATTGACATGTGATATGTTGTCATAGTGATTTTTGTAAATAAAGTACCATTTCAAAAAAAAAACACTACCTAAATTTCTTACAAACCGAATTTTGTGCAATAAGATAAACTTTAACTCTTGGCAAAAAAATTATATTATACTAACATCGTTGTTTAAAAGTATACAATGAAGAACTTTATACTAATGGGAAGCCTTCAAAGTAGTCTAAGGAGCACACAATGGGTACACATAAGGAATTATGTAGGACTATGTTAAGGAGTAGCTTATACACAGTTACAGACACGAAAATAGTTGAGAGTAAAGAGTGCAACGTAATGGTTCATGGAATACCATAAAGAAAGAATAACAAATGATGAACAACAAGAGAAACCATCAATAATTTGTAAGCAAAATATCGAAAGAGAAAAGGAACAACAAGAGGTTATGCTTATCATTACATATTTTGGATGGAGTAAAAATTTTGGTTTCTGCTAGAAATAAAGAAATTGCAAATACGAAAAAATAAGATAATTATGTGTATTAAATAAGATTGCATCGTCTTCCATTGAGGAGAAATTTATAGCTAGAACAACATCCAATGGTATTATATGACTTATGAACTTGTTATAAAATGGATCGTTATTATTGTTGCTCTTATTGTTATTATTATTATTTGCAAAAGGTGGACATGAAACCATAAAAAATAGAGATCAGTACCAAGAGCTTATACCTGGAAGAAAATTGAAATGGAAATTTGTGTTAGAAACATGCATTTGGATTAGGAATTAGTGAAAGAAGTTTTTTCCATTTGATCCACTGTAGACAGGAGTGAATATACTTGTGTTTAAGGGCGGTCGGCTGACCGCCCTCAACTTTCTTAAATTTGCACCAAAGACCCAAAAATTAGAAATTTGACCCCTCTCAGTTTATAAAATTCACAGGGTTTTGTTAGTAAAATTGCAATTCCATTTCTTTAACAGCTTACGTATCCAACTTTATTTCCTTCTCTTTGACATTCCTCTTCAAAATGAAAATGTGAAATCAAGTAAACCCTAGTTTTTTTTTTCAAATTTGCTTCGCAATTCTTCTCTTGTTCTCTAATTGATGTTGCTACTCTATTGTTCTACTCTCAAATAAGTATTAGTTTCTAATTTAATTTCCTATTCAGATCCTAGATAGTGTAATTTTGTGAAAATTGTTTCAATTAACATGTTGATATATTTAAATCCTTAATCTTTGTTGATGGGTCTCCAAATTGCTATGCATATAAATAAGAGAAATGATGCAATAATTGATTCAAGAGAGTGGGTGATACAAAAAATAGCCACTGTAAAAAAAATTTGAAATGTTGTGTGTAGTAGAACAATATTTTTTTTTTCTTTGTAAAAATAGTTTTGAATTTAATCTTTGTTGATAGCATAAGAAATGCTAGCTATGTGTGATACAACAAGAAATTTTCTAATCTGTAATTTTTTTATAATATCATGTGTGAGACAACAAGAAAAAAAGAAATGTTATTAGCAATAGAATTATAGAGAGGTTGCTACTTTTTAGCTTTGTAATTTTTTTTCTAATTGTAAAATCTTTAATGCTCTAATTGTTGTTGCTAAATTTTCCATGAGCTATTTTTAACAAGTTTTGAAATAAACATATTTTATCATAAAAATTGACATTGTTACATGCAAATTACTGCATTTTTAATATAGCATTCTTAATGGACAAATTTGTCACTAGAACAAAACACATGGGAAATGAATTAGTTTTGTCCTTGATCGAAGATGTGCCCAATTATATAGCGAAAAGAGATCGTGTTGAGGTCGATTGTAAAAATCTTCCTTTCGACCCGGGTTTACGATGTTCAATAAGGAATTATAATCCAAAAGATAGAGATTGTGTTCGAAGATCATACTTATAAAAAGGTCCTTGTCAACCTTTCCATCATGATTTTCCTCAAACAGTCATTATGAATGAATTGAGAAGATTCAATAAGGATTGGTTTGAGCAATATGTTAATTGGTTGGAGTATAATATAGCCAAAGATTCAACGTATTGTGTTTATTTTTATCCTTTCAAGCCTAAAATGAACCAAGGCGATGGTGATGCATTTGTTAATGTTGGTTTTCGAAATTGGAGAAAAAAGAACAACTTGATCTACATGTTGAAAAACATATTAGTACCCGCAACCAAGCGACAAAAGAACGTTTGGATCTCATGAGTCAAAAGCTTACAATAAGTATTTCATCTTTATTTACTAGTAACGCAAGTAAATGCAAATTTTCATATAGAACTCGATTTGCTACTACTGTAGATTGCTTTTTCTTCCTATTACAACAAGGTTTTCCATTTCATGGTTATGATGAATCTGAATCATCAATCAATAAAGGAAATTACTTAGAGTTATCATGGTTATGATGAATCTGAATCATCAATCAGTAAAGGAAATTACTTAGAGTTATTTCACTATCTTGTCGACCATAATTAATATATTAAGAGTTCATCGTTTGAAAATGCTCCTGGAAACTCTTAGTTGATTTTCGTCTAATATTCAGAAGGACCTATGTATTGCTGCCGCTATTGAAACAACTAATGCGATTATAATGGACATTGGTGAATCATCGATTGCTCTATTGGTTGATGAATCTCGTGACATATTAATAAATGAACACATGGTAATTGTTTTGAGATACGTAAACAAAAAAGGGATGATAGTTGAATACTTCATTGGCATTGAACATATAGCTAATAAAACTCTATCTCTCAAGAATTCTATTGAAAATATATTATCTCGCCATAAGTTAAGCGTATCAAGTTTGCATGGTGAAGGCTACAATGAAGCTGCTAACGTGCAAGGTGAACTTGCAGGTTTAAAAACACTTATTTTAAATGAGAATCCATCTGCTTTTTATATCCATTGTTTTTCCCATCAACTTCAGTTGGCTCTTATTTATATTGCAAAAATCATGCTCAAGTGGAGTTTCCTTTTGAAATAATTTAAATAATAATGAATACTGCTAGTACATCTTACGAAAGAAAAGATATCCTCTTAAATAAAAAATATGAAATGGCACTTGAAGCATTGAGTAAATGAGAGATTCTTACTAGAAAAGGATTGAATCAAGAAACAAGTTTAGAACCGCCGGGAGACACTCGATGGGGATCACACTGTGGTACGCTTATTAGACTTATTATCATATTCTCTTCTGTATGTCATGTTCTAGAAATTATTATGGACAACGGTGTTCGTTCGGAAAAACAGGTTGATGCACAAAGCTTTGCTAGAGATAATGCATCCATATGATTTTTTATTTACTAGGCACTTGATGAAGAATATCCTAGGGATGACTAATGACTTGTCATTGAAATTGCAAAAAAAAGATCAAGACTAAAAATGAATTGAATTTGGTAGAAATATCAAGAAAACGCTTATAAGAGATAAGAAGTAAAGATGAGAAATGAGAATCTTTGTTAGAGGAAGTATCTTTATTTTTTTCGTTGAATGAAATTGTTGTACCTAACATAGATCATGAGCATGTAGCTCGTAAATGTTCAAAACGTAGAGTTGAAAAAATTACAAATTTACATCATATACGAGTTGAAGTTTGCAACTCCTTTATAGATTTGCAACTTTAAGAGCTAAATTACCATTTACCGAGAAAATAGTGAGTTGCTTTTGTATGTGGGAAGTCTTAGTCCAATCGATCATATTCTGCTTTCAACATTACAAAGTTGCTTAATTTCACTCGATTTTATCCGAAAGATTTTTCTACTTATGATATTGTGGTACTTGAGAATCAACTTGAAACTTACATTATGGATGTGCGATCAAATGATGAGTTTTTGACTATTAAAGATATTTCTACTCTTACAAAGAAAATGGTTGAAAGAAAAAGACATGTAATCTATCCATTTGTATAAAAACTCACTGTGATGGCATTGACTTTACCAGTAGCGAGCACAACCGTTGAAAGAGCTTTCTCTGCTATGAAAATTGTTAAGAATCGATTGCGTAGTCGTATGGTTACATATATTGTAAAGGACATTTTCAGATAAGTTGATAATGAAGCCATTATTCAAGGATTTCAATTTATGAAATCTCGACGTGAGCAATTGTAATCGAAAAATTATAGTCAATGTAACATTTTGTTTATGGATGAAAAATGGAACATAAACTTTGGCATATCAATATAATTTTGTGATAACTTTGTGATGATTTGTTGTTATTTATATTACGACCCCTCTCATGTATAATCCTAGATTTTCCCCTGCGAATCATCAACTACTCTATTGGTTGATGAATCTCGTGACATACCAATAAAGGAACAAATGACAGTTGTTGTGAGATACGTAAACAAAAAAGGGTGATAGTTGAATACTTCATTTACATTGAACATATATCTAATACAACATCTCTATCTCTAAAGACTTCTATTGACAATATATTATCTCGCCATAAGTTAAGCATCAAGTTTGCATGGTGAAGGCTATGTTGGAGCCGCTAACATACAAGGTGAACTTGCAGGTTTAAAAACACTTATTTTAAATGAGAATTCATTTTCTTTTTATATCCATTGTTTTCCCATCAACTTCAGTTGGCTCTTGTTTATGCTGCAAAAAATCATGCTCAAGTGGAGGTTCTTTATGAAATAATATCAAGAATAATGAACATTGCTGGAGCAACTAGCAAAAGAAAAGATATTCTCGTAACTAAACAATATGAAAAGGCACTTAAAGCATTAACTAAATTTATTATGATGTTCTCTTCTGTGTGTGATGTGTTGGAAATTACTATGGATGACGGTGTTAGTTCGGAACAAAATGTCGATACATAAGTTTTGCTAGAGATAATGCATTCTATGATTTTCTGTTTACCATGCACTTGATGAAGAATATCCTAGGAATAACTAATGATTTGTATTGACATTACAAAAAATGATCAATGATTGAAAGTGCATTGACTTTGGTAAAAATATCAATAAAACGCCTAAAAGAGATGAGAAATGGGAATCTTTGTTAGAGGAAGTGTCTTTATTTCGTTCATTGAATGTAATTGTGGTATCTAACATGGATCATGAGTATGTAGCTCGTAAATATTCAAGACGTAGAGTTGAAAAAAATTACAAATTTGCATCATATACAAGTTGAAGCTTGCAACACCGTTATTGATTTGCAACTTTTAGAGCCAAACAACTGTTTTACAGGGAAAAATAGTGAGTTGCTTTTGTTTATGGGAAGTCTTAGTCTAATCTACTCATATTCTGCTTCCAACATTACAAAGTTGCTTAATTTTGCTTGATTTTACTCGAACGATTTTTCTACTTATGATATTGTGGTACTTGAGAATCAACTTGAAACTCACAATATGGATATGCGTTCAAATGATAAGTTTTTCACTATTAAAGATACTGCTACTCTTGCAAGAAAAATAGTTGAAAGTAAAGGACATGTAATATATCCATTTGCATACAAACTCATTGTGTTGGCATTGACTTTACCAGCAACAACCACAACCGTTGAAAGAGCTTTCTCTGCTATGAAAATTGTTAAGAATCAGTTGCGTAGTCGTGTGGAAGACGATTGATTTAATGCTAGTTTGGTTACATATATTGAGAAAGACATTTTCACAGAAATTGATAATGAAGCCATTATGCAAAGATTTCAATCTATAAAATCTTGACGTGAACAATTGTAATCGAAAAATTATAGTCAAATTAACCTTTTGTTTATGTACGAAAAATGGAACAAAAACTATGGATATCAATATAATTTTGTGATAACTTTATGATGATTTGTTGCTATTATATTACGACCCCTCTCACGTAAAATCCTAGATTCGCCCCTGAGAATCATCGATTACTCTATTGGTTGATGCATTTCGTGACATATTAATAAAGAAACAAATGGCAGTTGTTGTGAGATACACTACTAGAAAACATTCCAGTTTTCTACGCAAAATTTCCTACGCCTTTCCTACGCCAAAAGGCGGGGTGTAGGAAAGGCATAAGAAATAGGTAGAAAAAGGTAAAGTCGTAGGAATAAGAAAATTTCCTACGCCTTTCCTACGCCAACTTCAATACGCAGAAAAATAATCGAGACGTAGGAAGGGTGTAAGAAATTATCTACGTCAAATTTATAACGTATAAAAGACGTAGATAATCTCCTACGTCATTTCCACGTTCCTGTTAATTTTCTATAAATTCAGACTGGCGTAGGAGAGACGTAGGAAATCCCCTACATAATTTCTACGCCATACCTACAGCTCATCAAAATAAAAATATCATTTTTTTTACTTTGACCGTATACGTATACCCAATATTCTCAAGAAAAATAACCCTAATCTTCGTTACCAATCTCTTCTTCACGCACGCAACTCGATATCCCTAATCCAGTAATTAAAACCATCGGAATTCATCTACGTTCCCCTTCTTTTCTCAGGTCTATTTCGAAATCTCTAATCAGTAGCCAAAACCCTAATAATTTTAGTTTTGTCGATTGAATCAAATCTTCATCATATTTTCCATGTCTCGTCTCCATCTATTGTTAGATACAGGTGTTAAGCATAGATTTATGTAATTTTCAGATCTGATAACCAAGCAGTGTGGGGGGTATTTAGGGCTGGAGGAACAAAGAGGGCTTTGATTTACCTATAGATGAGTTGCTGGTGGAGTAGGAGAGAGAAGAGTATTGTTGACATCAGGTACTCTTCCTGTTCTGAATAAATCATTTTTACTTTTAGGTTGCAGTTTTCATTTTTTGTATAAGTTGTTCAGCATCAATTAATTTTTGTAGAATAAATCATTTTTGTAAGCTTTTGCTGAATTTTGGTTATACTTGTAACAAGTTCTGATTCCTCCTCAACAACTGTTGGTTTACCTTGGCACATTTCATCTCCTTTGAAATTTACAATGGAACATGGTGACAATGGAAGGTAAAATTGTTGAAGTTGCAGAAGCGAGTTGATGGTAGGGCAGTGAATTTGATGAGATTGGAGGTTTGTGGGATGTGAAGATATGGTCATGGGATGAACAGTTTAGTGATGATGATAGGGTAGATGTGCACTTGCACTGTGCAGTTGGAAGGGCAGAGACGTGATGTGGTGTAGCAGATGTTGTAATGTGAAGTAGCAAATGTTGGTGAGTGATGAAGTGGTTCAAAGGTATGCTTTAGTTAGTCCAAAAAACAAAGCTAATAAATCAAACCGATCTAGTGTTGCCATCTTATTATTAACTATTTCTGAGCTGCAGACTTATACTAAGAAACATGGGAAAACAGTTATGTGTATCTATCATCTTGTTCCCATGATTGCATGTGTTTGAATGCTTTCGTATCAGATGTAGTGCATGAAGCTATCTAAAATACAAATGGTGCGCTTATATTCCCTCTAAAAGGTCAGCATACTCTTGTATAAAAATGAACGAAAATGTATTATTTTGTTTCGCTTGTCATTGTGTACCACACTATTCAAGCCTCGCATGCTGATTCTGGTTTATCAAGTTCTAATATTGATTGGCTTCTACTTCACCATGTAGACGTTATATTTATGAAGGTTGTTATTCGTTGTATTAGATTGGTTAAAGAAGTTTTCTTTAACTTTTCACTAGGCTCAAAACCATTGTTGTAAAAATAATTCATGATAATAATTTTGTTTGAATATACTAAAAATGTGCTAAAGTACTGGTGAAATGAAAAGTAAATTTGGTCTTGCTTATAAGCAGAGATTTCTTCACGTGGTTCAGGATTCTGGCATGCCATTTTTTTATGAATTTTCCTCAAAATCCAATTCTCAATAATGCTAGTGATTTTTTTTATGAATTTTCCTCAAAATTAACTTCTGATAGTTTGAAGCTCGATCTCAAATTTTTACTCTGCTAGTGATTTGTTTGCAGGCTGGCTACAGACATATTGACTGCGCTAGTATATATGGTAACGAGAAGGAGGTACTCCCATCTTTTAATCTTCATATTTTTCTTCTTTTAATAGTGAGATTAGTTAATTTGGAAAATACTTCTTTAACATGGACTATCATCAGGTTGGAGATGCGATGAAACATGTATTGAAAACATGTTTTGGTAATATATGATTTGATGGAGTGTTGAATGATTGTAGTGAGGGATGATGGTATTTTTTATTCATAGTGGTAAGTGTATGATGTCATGTATCATGAACATATTATTGTATTATTTTGATATATAAAAACTTGATTAATATCGTTTGACTTTGTAATATGAATGAGATATTTGTTTTTTGAATTAAAGAAAAATGATTTAATGTTAATCTTTTTGTTGAAATGTGTATATATGTGCAATAAGTTGATTTTAGTTTCTATTTAATATGGTGAACTGAAACACAATAGTAATATATCAAAATTGCTTCAGAAAAAGCGTAGGAAAGGCGTAGGCAAAGGAAATATGGATGCAGCAAAAAGTCATTACATGGTGTAGCAAAACCGTAGGAATAATGAGACGTAGGGAAGGCGTAGAAAAATCATGGCGTAGGGAAGACGTAAGAAACAACCCAACGGATGGCGTAGGTAAAGCATAGGTATTTTAATAGCTACGCAAGTTTTACCCACGCCAAAATTGGCGTAGAGGTTACGTAGTTATTGCATTTACCTACGCCCCGTCTACGCCATTTTGGCGTAGGCAAACCACAGTTTTCTTGTAGTGATATGTAAACAAAAAGGGATGATAGTTGAGTGCTTCATTGACATTGAACATGTAGCTAATACAACACCTATATCTCTCAAGAATTCTATTGAAAATGTATTATCCCTCCATAAGTTAAACATATCAAGTTTGTGTGGTGAAGGCTAAGATGGAGCTGCTAACATGCAAGGTGAACTTGTAGGTTTAATAAACACTTATTTTAAATGAGAATCCATCTACTTTTTATATCCATTGTTTTGCCCATCAACTTCAGTTGGCTCTTGTTTATGTTGCAGAAAATCATGCTCAAGTGGAGTTTCTTTTTGAAATAACTTCAAGAATAATGAATATCATTAGAGCATCTTGCAAAAGAAAAGATATTCTCTTAACTAAACAATATGGAAAGGCACTTGAAGCATTAACTAAAGGAGAGATTCTTACTAAAAAAGTATTGAATCAAGAAACTATTTTACAACCGTCGGGCGACACTCGATGAGGATCACGCTGTGGTACGCTTATTAGATTTATTACCATGTTATCTTCTGTGTATGAGGTGCTGGAAATTATCATGGATGACGGTGTTAGTTCGGAACAAAATGTTGATGCACAAGTTTTGCTAGAGATAATGCATTCATATGATTTTCTGTTTACCATGCACTTGATGAAGAATATTCTAGGGAACACTAATGATTTGTCATTGACATTGCAAAAAAATAATCAAGTGCTTGAATGTGCATTGAATTTGGTAAAAATATCAAAAAACCGCCTACAAGAGATGAGAAGTAACGATGAGAAATGGAAATCTTTGTTAGAGGAAGTATCTTTATTTTGTTCGTTGAATGAAATTGTTGTATCTAAAATGGACCATGAGTATGTAAAAAAATTACAAATGTACATCATACATGAGTTGAAGTTTGCAACACCGTTATAGTTGCAACTTTCAGAGCCAAACAACTGTTTTACCGAGAAAAATAGTGAGTTGCTTTTGTGTATGGGAAGTCTTAATCCAATCGACTCATATTTTGCTTCCAACATCACAAAATTTCTTAATTTTGCTCGATTTTATCCGAAAGATTTTCTACTTATAATATTATGGTACTTGAGAATCAACTTGAAACTTATATTATGGATATGCATTCAAACGATGGGTTTTTGGCTATTAAAGATATTGCTGCTCTTGCAAAGAAAATGGTTGAAAGAAAAAGACATATAATCTATCCATTTGCATACAAACTCATCGTGTGGGCATTGACTTTTACCAGTAGCGACCACAATAGTTGAAAGAGCTTTCTCTGCTATGAAGATTGTTAAGAACCGGTTGCGGAAGATGATTGACTTAATGCTTGTTTGGTTACATATATTGATAAAGACATTTTCGGATAAATTGATAACGAAGCCATTATGTAAAGATTTTTGAAATCCCGTTGTGAACAATTGTAAAATTATAGTCAATGTAACTTTTTGTTTATGAATGAATAATGGAACAGAAACTTTGGCATATCAATATAATTTTATCATAATTTTGTGGTGATTTGTTGTAATTTATATTACGACCCTCTTAAAGTATAATCCTAGATTCGCCTTGACGGTAGAGCATGAAAATATGTAATTGGGCATAGAAAACATGACACGTTGTATGTCATATGGCAAAGCTTCATCGAGCTAACTTTATATCATTTAACGTGCATACATTATTAATTGTATTATATAAAATATGAACTCTTTTCATATTCTATTTAAGTGGACCATCGTTTTTTATATTGAGTGCTTAGGTCAAAGAATAATGAAACTTATTTTAAAAAATAACGTACAGTAAAAATGTTGCCTGCATGGTTTGATTCTGAAGAAATTGATGATCACTTGATCAGTAGAGGAGAGGGAAATAAACTTTAGAGAGGTGGGAATTGTTTGTTCAAAAATATTCCAAAAAAAGAAACTCTTGTGCTCATGGAAATGGCGAATGTAGAGAATATATAGACATCAAAATCTTTTTCTCCAACATTTAGGTTATGAAATGAAACCAGGAGTCCTCCTTTGTCCTGTCTGATAACTAAATAATCATCCCCAAGTTATGCATAGCAGTCGATGAAAATAAAGAAAAGAAAGCGAAGAAGGATAATATGTTCCAGAATATTGTCTCGGAGAAGAAAATAAGAGAAGAAAACCAGCTTGAATTTTCAAAACGGGAAAATATGTGTGATGCATTTTCAACGTAAGAGTCATTTGCTAGAAGTAACTGTTGTCGCTCTAAAATATGAGATAGTGGAAATCAGATTTGTTTTCAAGCCGGGAGGATCAATTTAGTAAAATTCACAGAGATGCCGAGAAGCCATAGACATATGGAAGGAAGAATTTTAAAGTGACATATAAGCTATAATTTATTCAAAAACGTTAAAAAAGTTTCATAATTCACGTCGTCCTTTCCAAAAAAACAGTTCCATGAAACATCTTTATCATCTTTTGTGCTGAAAGTATATAGTTTAACTGCATATCTGTATAGCTAAATCTGCAAATAAATGCAGGAGGAACTGCATATATGGATGTTCATAATTTTCCACACGGGCAGTCTAAAGTCAGATTATCGGTTATTCGGAAGCGAAGTCAAAAAGTATGCGGTGGAGATCCGGAGTTCAAGCTGGATGACGAGACGTATTACTAGTATATTATATTTCTTTTCCGCTGTTTGTTGTTGTAACACTCTGATAATGTGATGTATAAAATGATATAGTTTTTTTGTTTTAAAAAAATTATTCATTTATCTGTTATATTTGTTCCGCTGCGAAATGTGAGATTATGTTATTAATTCTGTTCTTCTTTAGCCCCGGTTTGGTTTTCCGGCATTCGATACGGTGGATGCATTGATGTCGACTTTCGGGCGTTGAGAAATTGGGTCGTTACAACGTGCTTCTGAAAAAACAGCATATATTTATAGTTAAAACTGTAAATTTTCGTTTAACAAAAATGTACAGTTAAAACCGTATATATTTGCGGTTTTAGCTGCATATATTTACGGTTTTAGCTACGTATATTTACAGTTTTAACTGCGTATATTTGTAGTTTAAACTATATATTTTTATTGAAACTTTGATAGGTATGTTTCGTAAAACTTGTTTTTAAGAAGAGTTTTTTAGATTTTAAGTTCAACTGAAGCGACGGATGCTAATTTTCAGTTTAAGTAATAGATTTATGATATTAGATTAAAAAAATTATAAATGCATATTGTACTTTTATTCAACAAGAGAAAGTACATAGTAAAATATTAGTCACTTATGTAATTTCAAACACGTACATTAGATGGAAGTCTAAATTTTATAGCCGTTATATAATTACATTAAACCCATAGGCCTTAATCAGTACGCTCAATGTGCTCAATACGATAAGTAGGCCACTGATGATGGAATGTATACTATGTTTGGCTCGCATTGTATTAAAATGAATTAGTAGATTGCGATTAGTTTCACATCACAGAATTTTCCAAAAATCATGGGTATATATCACGGTGGGAATAATCGAATCAAGCGGTTAAAAAAACGTTTAATTGTCCAACGATGGCAGTTCCATTTACCAAACAACAATTAATTTTGGTCAGTTCATACTGACAAAGTCGTCCATAATTAACTGTGATTAACTGCTCATTTTAAATGGTTAACTGATTCAGCAGTTAACCGTGGATGACTGCTTATTTTAATTGGTTAACTATTTAGTCAATTAGTTAATCGTGGTTATATGTGATTATCCACCCGTTTGCTAACATTTTTCATCATCGTTAGACGATTAACCAATTATCAATGGGCTAGTTGGACAGGGTTTCATAGTAAAAATTTATATGAAAAATATAATTGTCGAACCGACCAAATTGAATTCGTTAATCGTTAATTGAACAAAAATGGTTGACTAAGATCAGTCTGTTAATCATTTTAGTCGACTACGTTGGTTCGATTATGTCGATTAATTCAGTTAATTATCTACCTCTAGTTTGTATGTGTATGTTTGTGTATATATGGGACTGGTAACAATAGTACCACTTAATTTTTCGTTTTAGGTATCATCATGACCATGCGTGTGCCATATGAGAGTGTTGGAGTATTCATTTGTGATGCTAGCACCACAGAGCTCTAGCTATGGAAAAGAGAACTTTGCGCAAACAACCTAACCTAACACCTTAGAGGTGGTAGCAACCTGACCAAACACGTTAGACGTGGCAGCTACCTAACTCAACCGTTGAGTATGGTAGCGACCTAAGCCAACCAATGAGAGGTGTTAGTAGTCGAAACCAAATGTTGAAAGATCTAAGTGTAAGATCAAGTGCATCGGACAACAAGGTAAAATAAACAAATAAAAAATATATATTTTTAGTCTAGCATACACGAGACTTTTTAGTGTTACCACAAAAATTTATATTTACATTAACATATTTAATGTTTTTTAATATAATTGAATTTTAATAAATTATTTAATTAAATAAACTTATAATTTTTTTTTGAAATCAAGGGTATTTTATTTACATTGCAGCATAAAAATTTCAAACATTTGTATCCAAAACATATGTAGTTACAAAATTCATTATAAGAAGAAAAAAAAACACTCGTATGGACAACAAGTATAAGGGTACCATTTTATGATGATACTAGTCATAAACAATTGATAACAGTAAAACAAAAAAAATTTAACACATAGGTAATGACTAAATGACAACTAAGGTAGCACCTTTATCATAATGCTCGAAGCAAGCAGGGAGAGCGTTCACACCTAAACATAATAGACCAAAGCTAGCCAATTGGTTGATTTGCCTCGCCATTGATAAGAGATCGAAAGGTTGGCTCCAAGCTGAAATCACTTCTATGTTCGAGTGCTTTGTGTTAAGCATATAGAATGCATAACAAACTGCCAATATCATGTGGTAAGGCAATGGTTTTTGTTTTGGTTCTAGTGTTCTACTCCCATTAAGATAGAGGATAACACTTCCATGCCTATCTTGCCACCATATAATATATTGGACACCAAGTCTAAAAAGCAACAATTAAGACAAATCAAAAGAACTAAAACCCTAATTTTGACTCTAAAAATCAGGTCAACACCACAAATCGGTCGACTCTGTAGCTATGTATCATTGTGGATGGAAGAAGCCCTGAGGTTTGAGGTGAGTAAGGAGTTATAGTTTTTGAAAACATGGATGTCCAACAATTGCAATATAAGCTTATTTTTTTCATAATCTCTCTATTATTTTTAATTGTTGAAGTTACACTTTGTAATCTTGTTCGATTAGTACTGCTCGAATATGAGATGGCATTTGTATTCCTTAAAACTCTCGTGTTTCTCTCATTCCATACATGTCATGCTAGAGTGGTGATGCGTATGTCTATGATGTGTTTATATACGTAGCTTCTCTAGTTTGTCAGATTAGGAAATAGACCAGGTATGTCACCTATCCATCTATCTATTTTGTTCTATTATTTGACCCTAAAAGCAGGAACTAATCGTTGCTTATGTGGCAATGCCTTTTATTTCAAAATACAACGCTCCTATTCATTTCTATTTTTTAACACACCCTTCCACACTAAATTTCCAAACCTTTCTATTTAAGCAAAATTTGATCCAAACACCAAAGAGGAAAAGGTTGTAGAAAGTTAATGTAAGAAAGTTTTACATAGGGAGTAAATGTAAGAAAGTGAATGGAAAAGCAAGAAAAAACAAGTAAAGATCACATACAGAATTTTTATTGTGGTTCGGTAATCTGGACCTATGTCCACTTGAATCTCTGTTAGTTTTTCACTGGTTTGTTATTACAAGTGATTGAGATCCGTTTTGATCCTTGATTATAATTAGTTTTAATGGCTGTCTAGAGAGGTGTTAGCCAAAAAAAGAATCCCCCTCAAATGAAGGTTGCGCGATGTATTTATAGGGGTGAACCACAAAATATCTTTCTCAAATCTCACATAAAGAACCTCGTTGCGTAAGTCCTCTAAAAAATATCAACCCTAGATTCCGTAGGATTGGGGATAGGTACTGATCCTCTAAGGGGAAGGATCGATATCGATCCCTATAGGGGGCCCTACAGGGGGCCCTATAGGGGGTGCAACCCCTTCTAGTGGCTCACCTTGATGTCTACTTCATTATTCCAGAGTGGTTTTGCATAGTCGCCTAGGTGTTTTTTGGAGATATCGATGGATCTTTGATGAGTTGAACTACTGGTTTAAGTTGCCTATGGGAAAAGGGATAGGTACTTATATCCTGCCTAGGGGAGGCATCAATTCATACTTAGTCAATTCTGAGATGCCGTTTCTTGTAGGGAAATGGATAGATATCGATCCCTTGCCTAAGGGAGGCACCAATCCATACTTAATCAATTTTGAGATGTTGTTGCCTATTGGAAAATGGATAGGTACGATCTTTTGCCTAGGGGAGGTACCAATCCATACTTAGTCAATTCTAAGATGCTATTGCCTACAAGAAAAAAGATAGGTACCGATTCCCTGCATAGAGGAGGTACCAATCCATACTTAGTCAATTCTAAGATGTAGTTCGCTTGAGTCCGTTTGACTATTATCTTAAGTTCTTGTTTTTTCTAAGTCTGCGGACCCTAGGATGGTTATTTCGAGTTGAATGCCTTGACAATCATGGAGTTGGACTTTTCCAGTCAGTCTGAACATAGCCAGGCCAAAGGCCAAATAACATATTCCCTCCAAAGTACATTGTTTGGCGAACACGATGTACTTTGAATCGAGACAAGTCAAGATCGTCGTGAATGATTCTACTCAGTGTCTTGGATGATTTTTACGATGCATGGTCGATATCTGACAATGTAAATCAGGGTGTACTCTCTCGGTGATTGTCTGCGCTCGATTCCATTGAGCTAGTTGGTTGAAGTAAGTAGGCTTCAGTTATCTAAACTGGTTTCTTTTCTTTGGAATGTCTAAGGTAAGAATTTGATTTTCGTCGAGTCAGGAAATTATATGTCGGGTATGTCATTGGTTCCCAAGCATGCTCGTATGCCTGTGGGTTATTGTTAAGTTCTCTTGGATTGTAATCACAAATTGTTTTCAAGCTAGTCTGATGAAGGGAAGTCGTCAAGGCGACCAATTCCGGTTGATGAATGAAGCAATTCCTACTTGTGTTATCAGTCTGATATCATATTTCAGAATATTTAGTTTTGATTGTGCACCCAATCCTCAATCGGGAGGTCGAGGAGGCTCGAGATGATGTCGATGAAGGTACAATAGTAGGTGCTGGTGATGAAGCTGGCCATAACGTCGTGAATTCATGTCATGGGTTGGTGATCGAATGATTCTGATTATTCCATTCTGAGGCATCCTTTTGGTCGTAGCGTTAAGTTGTATCAAACACTAGACACCAGCCATAGTGTTGAGCTATCGTGTTCAGCTATTAAACGATGATATTCCTCTACCCCTAGTCTGAGGTCAATGGGGTTAGTGCGTGGATAGTCGAGTCTCGTCCTTATGAAGTTATCCTTTTCTTTCAAATCTAAGGTTTGAGTTGGCAAACGGGCGGTCATGTCACATCCATTCTAAGTTTGTGCTTCCTTTGACGGATCAAAGGTAGGAGTGGATGAATGAATGGTCAAGTCACATCCATTCTATGTTTGTATTCCAGTGAATCCATGGGAAATAGAGTTGATAGATGAATGGTCGGATCACATTCATCCTAATTTCAAGCTTTCGTTTCCAAGTTAAAGATAAAAGGAGATAAATGGACGATCAAGTCACATCCACTTTGGTTTGAACTCCCCCTATTGGGTCGAGAGAGAGAGAGAGAGTTAAGTCGATGGATGGTCAATCACATCTATTTTGGTTTAAACCCCTTATCGGGTCAAGGGAAAGATGGAGATGGATAGCTAGCCACATCTGCTCCAGGGTTGACGAGGGACGGTCGGATCACGTCCATCTTGAAATTCGAACTCCCCCTGTCGGATCAAGGAAAAGAATAAGTTGATGGATGGTCGTGTCATATCCATCTCGGATTGTGCCTTGGGCCCTGCATGGAACGCATGAGTTAGTGCGTGGACGGTCAGGTCACATCAATGTTAGATTGGATGTTGAGCCTTTTGAGCCCCAGGCAAGGCATGTTGAGCCTTTCTAGCAATAGATTTGTTGCAGTATTTGCTTTCATCGACAAGGAGCGATGTGTTCACCTATGGAAAGTTGATTATACTGACTGCCATGAAGTTATTCACCATTGCAGTTTTGGAGTTTTATTTACCTATATAAAATATGTGGTTTCTAAGAAAGATAGTTTAGGGTATATTTTATTTTATTGTTTGAAATGTACAAAATAAACACTTTATCACCTGTTCCTTCTCCTTGTTAGAAAATATGTTTATGAATTAATATGGTTGTTAGTCTATAGGCATTATCCTATTCTAATGGAGTTCGTATAGTTAGTGATCCTATTTTCTAGTAGTAACAATTGGTTAATAACTCTATATAAAGAAAAGGGTTTGTACAAATTTCAGTGTTTAGAAAGTAATAGAAGATTATCAAAGTTTTTTTTACTTTTCTGTCTTCTTTTACGTTTTTGTAATATATAAGCATATATACACATACAAAAAAAGTTATCGGTGGGATCAGAGCCTAGTGAGTAGAAAAGGAGAGAGAAATAGACAGCAGTCAACAATGGCAGCAGACAACTTTGTTCAACCGGCGATTCCCCGCTTTGATGGTCACTATGATCATTGGAGTATGTTAATGGAGAATTTTCTAAGATCCAAGGAGTATTGACAAGTTGTCTTTGAAGGAATCACTGAACCTACAACGGGTACAACAGTGACAGATGGACAAAGAGCCGAGGTCAAAGCATGGTGATTGAAAGATCTCAAGGCAAAGAATTATCTCTTCCAAGCTATTGATCACACAATCTTGTTGATCATTCCTTTCAAGGACACTTCCAAGCATATTTGGGACTCTATGAAGAAGAAGTATCAAGGTTCTACAAAGGCAAAGAGGAAGCATATTTAATCACTTCCTACGGAGTTCGAAACATTTCGAATGAAGACAGGAGAATCAGTGTCGGATTATCTCACTCGAACAATGACGATTGTGAAAAAGATGCGGATGCACGGTGACAAGATGGAGGACATTATTGTAGTTGAGAAAATACTACGAACCATGCCGCCAAATTTAATTATGTTGTTTGTTGTATAGAAGAAACTCATAATATTGATGAACTTTCAGTTGATGAATTACAAGGTTCTTTGTTAGTTCATGAGCACAAACACAACCAGCCGGAGAAGAAGAACGAGGAGCAAGCCTTAAAAGCCTCAGCATACAATAATTCAAAGCCAAGGGGAGATAGAGGACGAGGTGGAAAATAAGTCGAGGTCGAGGTGGCAATGATCGTGGAACTCAACAGCAATACCAAAACCAAGACAATTATTCCCATGACTCACATGGAAGACAAGGAGGCCACCAATCAAATAGACCAAAGTTAGCAGACAAGTCTAATGTGGTATGCTACAGATGTCATAGGTACAGACATTATAAATATGTATGTCATACTAATTTGAATAGACAAAGTGGAGAGAGAACTAACTTTGCAGAAAAAGAAGAAGAGGTGTCCCTTTTGATGGTGTGTCATGTCAAAGAAGAAACCCAAGAAAACACATGGTATCTAGATACTGGCTGCAACAATCACATGTGTGGAGATATGAAAGCATTTTCTTAGCTGGATGAATTATTCTAAACCACCGTCAAGTTTGGCGACAACTACACAATTTCTGTCATGGGAAAATGAAGGGTGACTATCCAAACCAAAGAAAACTTTACTAATCTCTATTGTTCTTTTTGCTCCAGATTTAAAAACCAATCTACTTAGTATGGGTCAACTACAAGAAGACGGGTATGAGATTTATATCAACAATGGAGTATGTCGGATTGAAGATGAAAAGTTGGGGTTAATTTCTCAAGTTAACATGATGATGAATCGAATGTTCCCACTTTATCTTCACAATATCACTCATTCACGCCTATCAGCAAAATTGAAAGATGCATTATGGCTATGGCATTTTCGCTATGGTCACTTGAATTTTGATGGATTAAAGACTGCAATAGAAAAATATGGTGACTGGCCTTTTTCCAATCACAGATCCCGTTGAATTATGTGAAGAACGTGTTGTTAGCAAAAAACATCGCAATCCATTCCCACATGGAAAATTGTGGAGGGCAAATAAACCATTGGAGCTAATTCATTTCAGGACTATATGGGCCAATAAATCCATCTTCCAATGGCGGTAAAAGATACACGATTACCTTCATTGATGATTTTAGTCGGAAGACATGGACCTATTTTTTGCAGGAAAAATCCAAAACTTTTTTAGCTTTTAGAAGCTTTAAAGCACTTGTTGAGAAAGAAGTTGGAAGCTCCATCAAAGTTCTTCGCACTGATCGTGATGGAGAGCACAACTCACATGAATTTTCAAATTTTTGCAGGACTCATTGAATCAGGAGGCAGCTCAAAGCACCATACACACCCCAATAAAATGTAGTATGTGAGAGGAAAAATTGCGCTATTATTAATATGGTGCGAAGCCTTTTGTTGAGGAGTGGACTTCCAAAAAGCTTTTGTCCAGAAGCAATCAATTGGGGTTTTCATATTTTGAACAAAAGTCCCACTTTTGCTATTCAAAATATGACATCGGAAGAAGCCTGGAGTGGACAAAGACCTATGGTAGACCATTTTAGTATTTTTGGATGTATTGGTTATCCCCACATTCTAGATGAGAAGAGGAAGAAGCTAGATGACAAAGGAGAAAAATGCATTTTTCTTCGTGTTAGTGATCAATCAAAAGTCTATAAGTTATACAATCCTATCACCAAGAAAATCATTATTAGCCGCGTGTAATTTTTGATGAAGAAAGAACCTAGGCATGGAATAAGAACAATATTCAGCAACAAATTCCGACAGAATTTGATGGTGATGAAAGGCGGCGGCAACGGCAGCCTATAGAGACAGTCCAAAAACCAACAACAACAATTACCCAAAGTCCACATACTAATGAAGCACTTACATAACAAAGATCTCAATGACAAAGGAAAAAAATCTGCATGGATGATGGATTATGAGGTATCTGATTATGATGATTCTGAAGAAGACCCACTCACTCATTTTTTCTTATTTTCAGATTGTGATCCAATTGCTTATGAAGATGTTGTGAAAGAACCAAAGTGTAGAAGGCGATGGATGTAGAAATCGCAGCCATTGAAAGTAACCATACCTGGGAACTGATAGAGCTTCCGAAAGGACAAAAGACTGTTGGTGTAAAGTGGCTATACAAGAAGAAGCCGAAGGAATATTGTGAAGTTGAAAAGTACAAAGCGTGATTGGTGTCTAAAGGCTGTAAGAAAGAGTTTGGTGTAGACTACAAAGAATTTTTAGCTCCAATAGCGAGGCATGATACAATCAGATTGGTGATCGCGATAGCTGCGCAAAACTCATGTCCTATCTTCCAGTTGGATGTAAAATCAGCATTCTTACATAGAGATTTGGAGGAACATGTATTTATTGATCAACCTTCTGGTTATGTTAAGATTGGAAATGAGCATAAGTGTATAGTTTAAAAAAGGCTCTATATGGACTAAAACAAGCTCCATGTGCATGGTATAGTCGCATTGAAGCTTATTTTTTAAGCGAAGGTTTTCATAAATGTCCATATGAGCACACGCTTTTTATTAAATTTGGAGACGAAGGTAAAATGCTCATTGTTTGCTTATATGTGGATGATCTGATGTATACCGGAAATGATAGTTCCATGTTTGAAAAATTTAAGTAATCCATGATGCTTGAATTTGAAATGACCGATCTTGGACCAATGCGCTATTTTCATGGCATAGAAGTGTTGCAAACTGATGATGATATTTTTGTTTCTCAAAAGAAATATGTCCAAGAAACTTTAAACAGGTTCCAAATGAATAACTGCAATGTCATGGGAACTCCAAATAATGTTGGTTTGAAGCTTTAACAGCACTCTATATAAGCAAATAGTTGGAATTCTGATGAACTTGATAGCCATAAGGCCAAATATAACGCACGGTGTGAGTCTTATCAACATCTATATGGAGTGTCCAAGGAAGATACATCTTCTTGCTGCAAAGAGAATTTTTCGGTACTTGCACGGTACAGTTGATTTTGGGTTCTTCTATCAAAAGGGAGAAAAAGCAGATTTAGTTCATTTTACTGATAGTGATTATGCAGGAGATTTGGATGACAGGAGAAGCACATCTGGTTATGTTTTTATGATGGGCTCGGGAGCAGTTTCGTGGTCTTCAAAGAAGCAATCAATTGTCACTTTATCAACAACTGAAGCAGAGTTTGTAGCTGCAACAGCTAGTGCATGTCAAGCTGTTTGGATGAGGAAGATTCTTGAAAAGTTACACTTCAAGTAAGAGGGAGCCATTGTAATTTATTGTGATAATAGCTCAGCAATTAAACTCTCTAAAAATTCTGTTCTTGATGGTAGAAGCAAACGCATTGATGTGAAGTACCATTACCTAAGGGAGCGCACGATGGAAGGAGTTATTGATCTCATTTATTGCAGAAGTGAAAAACAAGTGGCCGATATATTCACAAAGTCCCTCAAATTGCCTACATTTCAGAAACTAAGGAAGATGCACTACAAAAAAATACCCTTTTTACAACGGATAATACTCATTGTAATAGTAGTTTCACAATGGACCGGCGTCCGTCTTATTATGCGATGTTGTAACAGACCTTAAAGATTTTACAACGGTTTAAAACCGTTGCAATAAACATTTTCACAATGGTCCAACGCCATTGCAATAGTGTCTTTTACAATGGATATGGGCCATTGTATTATGCTCTAGCCACAACATGCATTGACCATTGTAATAGAAGTCTTTTACAACTGTATTTGCTCATTGTTAAAAAAGATGCAAATTTAAAAAAAAAAGACCTTTGGTGCAACATACATAAAGATCGCACTCACAATTGCTATAAAACCAAAATGAATTATACATCCATATCATTTATAAAGTCTTGATATAATTACAAATTCAAGGCAAAACTAATATAAAAGAAGCTGAATACAAACAATACACACAATACAAACATATGTGAACGATTATATATAACAACACGTAATTTAAATATGTTCACAAATGAATATTTCAGCAATATTTGTACATTACACCGGTAAACTTGAAGCGAATATTTCGACTTAAAGATAGAATTTACACCAATAAACTTAAAACTTGAAACTAGAAAAAATGTTGGCCAGAGCAAATTTAGTACACCAAGTCCATCAGTTTACTCCATTACCTCTCCGGCTTTTCTTTTGCACATAGGTAGAGCGCCAAATTCTTTCGAAGTGATTATGCTTCTCTTTGATTTTGAATTGCTTGCGGAATTCATTCAAATGGTGCTTAATTATCAGTTTATGCCAGACCAAAGTCTTGTGTTAAGTTTCAATTTTTTTTGTAATTTATAGACATGAATAACGACAACCATACAACTCAAAAGCTTTTATTACCTGCATAAGAAAGGATTCATTGTCTTCATTTATAGCAGAATTCCAGTTGTAGCAGAATTCTAGTTTAAGGTTAGCCGATCCTATTTAACAAATTGAAACATCACTATAAGTTGTTAATACTTTATAAGTCATTCAACTAAGTATCATATAATTTGTTCTAGATATCAAAAAAAGGCTTCATGTGATAAAAATAAATGCTGGTAGTTTAAACTTATTATAAAGATAATGTTCAAACCTGAATTGTTTCTTTATAATTTTCAAGCGTAAGCTTCCAATCCAATGCTTTCAGTAACTGTACAATACAAGTTAGTTAAACTCAAAATCGCTAAACTATTGAATCAACGTCAATGAATGCTGCTAGACACCATGTGTGTGTGTATCTATATATATTAATAATTCATTTCTATAAACGTTACAAGCTATGGTTTAATAAGTTTATCAAGATATTATTATTATTTATTTATTTATTTATTAATTTATATGTAATTCACTTTTGTATAATTTAAATGGGCCCTTATTGTTTTATCATACCTAAAACACACATAATGTGTGCATATTTTCGACTTAGTTTTAGAAAAATTAGTTTGTCTTGTCTGGATTAAAACTAAACCATGATTCATTTACTGAATTTGTTATAACGAGGTTAACATTGCAATGTAATAAGAAGTTAAATTTGACTGACCATGATTTTTGTAGTGCTGATGGAGATCAAGTTTGATGGAATTAGTGTCTATATATATAAAATAACCAGATGTAGTTGATGTAGACCGTTGACGTCTAACATGATCAAGCCTTTCTTTTTAACTTTTTTTTGTAAGCGACCACTACATTGTTGCACGGAATCAAGCAGCCATTGCTGTCAACATCAGACTTGTCGTGAGGAAGTCGAATAATAAATATTGGATATCAGCCGATAGGTCTGAGATTCATTACCATAATGTTCTTGCACCCATATAATACAACTCCTATAATTGTATGAAGAAAGAAGATTTGTTAGAATTGAGCAATAAGTTGTAGATGTTGTAAACTGTCACTCTATTTTGATGAGTTTTTGGATACTTCTATAGTCCAGGAAATCAGAGATGCGACTTATGGTAGATTTTGTAGATTGTCGCTTTAATTTGATGAACTTTTACTATTTTTATTGTCAAGGATATTTGGGACGTGACTCGTCATATGTTTTGTTTCAGTACTACTTTTGTTCCTAGTGCTCTTAGGTTGATTGTAAAATCGTTTTAGCGAGTATCAAATATGTAGAGTGATTGATTCATATGGCTAATGCCTAAGATGTAGTGCTCCTAGGTTCAGTACATGTGCTTGTGAATTAGTTATCAATTTTCAAACCTTATTATGTGTAAATTCAAATTTAGATGAAGCCAAACAAATTTATAATTGGCTATTCGTTAAAACAGAAGAATATATGATTTTAAGTTTGAATTAACAATTAATCAGCAAAAAGATGTACTTGATTAGTCTCACTGACATACTTAAGAACATACCAGCAATCATACCGATAAAGCAAAGAAAGACACACTAAGCCCATACGTTCGCCAAGCCTCCATTCTCTACCGTTTTCCACGCTATCATCAATCTCTTTTTCGAAATCCCCAAAAATAGAAAGCAATTCCTATAAGCAAACAACAAAATTCTAGACATAACCACCAACCAAAAGCTTAAACAGCAAACTGCCAACAACCAAACTCATTATCGATTCAAAAAGTCGTCGAAGACCAGATGACTCTTCAAAAGTCTATAACAGCAGGGGAATGTTAGCACTGGTTTTCAAGAAGAAAGGAGGTCATCTGCTTCAGGATAGTGATGAAAGCAAGGAGAAGGATGAAGCTTGAGCATTGGGATGATGGAATGTAACAGTTTGGCATATGTGCACGTGCACAGCTGAACTACATAGGGTGTTGATATGAGGATTGTTGCAGCAGTACCAGTGTTGTTAGTCTGAATCTTTTATGTTGTACCGGGCCGTATTTGATGTTTGGGCTTGAGTAGGCAAAGTGTTTGTGAAAATTCTTTTATGTGTATATATGTAAGGGTGATATTGTAACTGATGGGTGTGAAAAAACTCAGAAATAAAATTGCTTTTCTTTTCGTATTGATGCTGTTGCCATTAGTGATACTTGTCTTCTTTAATCTTTTCATATTGTTCATCTCTGTGCTTATACCTATATGATTCATTCCTGTTAAATCGGGTCTGCTCAGTTAAGTATTGTTTTCTGCATATGAATTGTTTCAGTTTTCATATATTAGAACTTACCTGATTTGATACTATCTGTTCTTGATCGACCTATTGCAATATAATCCTTGTCCTTAAATTTGGTAATTGATATTCCTTGATCGATATCCTGTTGTTATCAAATACATCATTTTATTAATATTAAATTTGTCATACAGTCTTGTCAATAAATTGCTACTTCTTCTATCTTTGCTAAATTCTTCATGTGATCCTCTGCTGCCAATTATTTTACAAGTTCTTGAACCAAGTTAATGCATTGTTTCATTCCTTGTGCTTGATCTTAACTGTTCTTGATTAGTCTTTGCAATATACTTTTAGTATACCTCTGTTATTAGTTGTTTCAGATCTTGTTGCATTATTTCGTTTGACGGTCAATTGATTGTTGTTATTCAATTACAACTCAGTTCTTGTTCAGTTTGTATGCTAATATTGCAATTTGTTGATTCTTGAGTTTATCTTTTCTTTTTGCTTGTAAGCATCTGTAAAAATCTGAACATTTATTCCATATACTTGTCAGTTACCAATCTTGTCAATATTACAGTAGCATACAACTCTGTGTTGATAATGTGAATCTTGTAATTTCTGTTGTGATTCAATGTACCATTCCCTTGTTATATTTGGTACCAGTTATAATTCTTGATATTAGATAGTCATTGGTATATAACATTCGTACATTTGGTACAAATACTTGCAACTATCAGTTTACTCCTCTTTATCTTATCTTCTTGAATTCTCTGAAAATTGATCATTCTTTTGCAATATAAGTATGTTCTTGAAACTGATACTTGAAACTTCACTTGATCTATATTTCTTGTTTTGGCTATCTTCATATATCAACATTTCTTGATCCATCTTCATATATTGATTTGTATCTTTTCAAGTACTCAACTAAATTGATATTTCCTGATTCAATTTTATCACTGCAAAACAACTCATCTTCAAATCATCAACTCTCTGCTGTGTACATGAAAAGTGTGCACAGTTTCTTGCTTCAGTATGCATTTTAGTTCAGTTTCTTCTTCCTCCTGCATATCAAATTTTCCACTTCCTCAAACACCTTCTTCATTACTAGTAAATTCATCCTTCCAGCATGAGCAAAGATCCAGACCCACCGTGTTCTTCCAATTTGGTATCAGAGCGATTCAATGGGGAGGAAGCCAAACCCCAAGTCGATCCAAATCTCAACAAAGACAATTCTTATACACATCCACCCTTCCTTGATCAAGAAATACTATGGCAACAACAAGGAGAGTTTAATGAACATATTACCAAATCTCTAACTCAACTAGAGAATAGCAACCGAAAAATGGAGCATAACATCACCACCAGATTCGAGGGGTTTCACAATGTCCTCACTTCCCTTGCCAATGACATACAACAAATGAAGTTCAAATCTCAAGAAACACCACCTGCACTTCCCACAGCCCCTCCACCAATACCTCAGTTTCATCCACCAATCTAGAACAATGAAAATCTTCCTTATATTGCAACCACCAGTTCAAGAAACCACCCACCACAACCCAGAAATGCTCCTTATCCAGTGAATCCAGACTTCCCTGCTCCAAGAAATCCCGGTCCAAACTATTCCAATCCCCCTCCCAGTTATACCCATACGCATTATCCCAATCCTATGACCTCTTATAAACTAGATTTCCCTAGTTTTTCTGGTGATGAAGGAGTGGCTGACTGGTTGAGACAAGTCGAACAATTTTTCAGATTTCAACATACCGAGGAGCAATACTGGGTAGAGATTTGTTCTTTTTACCTAAAGAAAGAGGCGCTGCAGTGGTATCACTGGTATACCAATACAGTCCTTAATCATGAATTGTGGCCGATCTTTAAAGAAGAGATTTTAGTGAGGTTTAACCCGGAGGAGCTGGAGAGGCCCTATGAAACATTATCCAAACTCAAACAACATACCACAGTGAGAGCATACCTTAGTCGTTTTGAACAGTTACAAGCAGTAATTGAGACCCTACCACCTAAATTTTTGCTTGACAGATTTATTGGAGGGTTGAAGGAGGAGATTCGATATGATGTTATGACTTCAAGACCAGTTGATTTCAAGGAAGCGGTAGCACTAGCTAAAATGTTTAAATGCAAGTACATACAGACCCGAAAGAACCTTAAAACTTCTACTGCTAACCAGTCCCATACTCATATCCCTAAGCCTACCACCACTCATCCCACCCCTGCTTATGTCAAAGACTCCACACTTAATCAACCTAACACCATATCTCGTGGCAGCAGCAACTCCACTATTGAAAGTATAGCAAGAAGTAGAGGGTTGACTCCTAATCAGATTATGGAAATGAGAAGACAAAATCTATGTTATGGCTGCAAAGAAAAGTGGTCAAAGGATCATAAATGTAAGAATTCTCATGTGTATGTTTTGGAAGGAATAATGGCGCTTAAAGAAGAGGAGGATGCAGAAAATAATTCTCAGGATGATTCTTATGAACCTGAAGAGGAGATAGCGACATAAGAAGCACTCTCCATTACTTTACAAGCAATGTGTGGAATTCCATCTTTATCTACCATTAAAGTGAAGGGGATCATTAACAGGAAGCCAGTGCAAGTTCTCATTGACTCAGGATCGATACATAGTTTTATCAATACACACCTTGCCAAGAGGTTAGAACTGTCTATCGATGAATCCAAGGTTTATGAAGTGACTGTGGCTAATGGTGAAAAGTTGACTGGCTCGGGTATATGTAGAAATGTAATGCTAAAATTTCAGGGATGCAAAATGCCCGTTGATTTGTTATTATTTCCCTTGGAAGGTTGCCAAGTTGTATAAGGAGCTCAATGGATGAAAAGCTTGGGTGATGTGAATTTAAACTTGGAGCAATTGCAAGTTAAATTTCGATATAATAACAAGTATTATACTTGGCAAGGACTCAATCAAGAAGAGATGAAGGTTGTTGATAAAAAGGCTATAGATAAAGAAAATGCACATGGTCAGTTGAGTATGTTACTATGCTACCAAGTTGACTTGAAAGAAGAGCAGACTCCAACCCTACCCCTAGCCATCCAAGCACTGATTGACCAATACCTTGAAATTACATCCACTGTTCCATTCCTACCCCCAAAAAGAGAACATGATCACAAAATTCCTCTTATCCCTAATACTAAACTGATTTGCCTTAAACCATATAGGCATTCATATCACATAAAAAATGAGTTGGAAAAATTGTAAATGAATTGTTAGTAGCCGGAGTTATCAAGCACAACAGCAGCCCATTCTCTTCCCCTGTGGTGATGGTCAGAAAAAGAGATGGAACGTGGAGATTGTGTGTTGATTATAGAAACCTAAATTCTTGTACTATTAAGGATAAATTTCCCATACCTCTGATTGATGACCCGTTTGATGAGTTACAAGGAGCTGCCTATTTTTCTAAACTGGATTTGAGATCAGGGTACCATCAACTTCGTATGTGTGAAGAAGATGTACACAAGATCGCTTTTAAGACACATGAGGGACATTATGAATTCCTTGTGATGCCTTTTGGTCTAGTTAATGCTCCATTCACCTTTCAATCCCTGATGAATCATGTGTTTAAACCCTATTTGATAAAGTTTGTTCTGGTATTTTTTGATGACATTTTAGTCTACAACAAGGACTGGAAAAAACACCTTGATCATCTCAAGACTACATTTCATACGTTGCAACAGAATATGCTGGTGATTAAATTGTCAAAATGCAGCTTTGCGAAGCAATCTCTGGAATACTTGGGCCACATTATCTCATACCAAGGCCTAGCTGTTGATCCAAGCAAGGTTCAAGCAATCATGGAATGGCTATTACCCAAAAATTTAAAATCACTAAGAGGATTTTTGGGGTTAACGGGCTACTATAGAAAATTTATTAAAGACTATGGAAAAATTGCAAGTCCACTTACTGACATGCTTAAGAAAATGCCTTCATATGGACCGATCAATCAAGAGAAGCTTTCGAGAAATTGAAGCACTATCTCACCAGACCTTTTATATTAGTTATGCCAAATTTTTCTCTACCTTTTACTCTCGAGTGTGATGCAAGTGGCCAAGGGGTAGGAGCAGTATTACTTCAGAGTAACAGACCTATAGCATACATGAGCAAAGCATTACATGGAAGAAATTTGTTGCTGTCTACTTATGAAAAGGAATTATTAGCCATTATTTTAGCTACCACAAAATGGGCTCAATATCTTTTGGGAAGGCAATTTATTATTAAAAATGATCACCAAAGTTTAAAGTTTTTGTTGACACAGAAATTGCATACAGGGTTGCAACACAAGTGGCTAATTAAATTGCACGACTTTGATTATAAGGTAGAGTATAAATCTGGGAAAGATAATATAATTGCAGATGCATTATCGAGGAAGGAAGCAAACAATTGGGATGAAGCAGAAACACAAGCTATCTCTGTAGTGCAAACTCCATGGTTGTAGGAGCTTAAGCATACTTTACAGTCATCGATTTGTATCAGCGGCAGATCAAAAGAGTTCAGGATAAAGAACTCAATAGTAGTAAGTATAAAATAGTTGATGGGTTGATTTTTTACAAAGGAAAGATTTTTATGGATCATCATCTCAACAGATTGCAACAATCACTGATACAAGAGCATCATTCAACACCTCTGGGTCGGCATGTTGGAATTAAACCTACTTTAAAGAAGTTAAAGCAAGTATTTTATTGGAAAAAAATGAGAAGAGATGTGGAAGTTTTTGTGAAAGAGTGTGAACAATGTCAACAAAATAAAGGGGAGAATGTTCTGCTACCTGGATTGCTGCAACCATTGCCTATTCCTGAAATGATTTGGACCTACATAGCCATGGATTTTATAACTGGTTTGCCTAAAAGTGACAAATACACTGTTATACTTATTATTGTTGATTGGCTAAGCAGGTATGCCCACTTCTTTCCTCTCGGCCACCCCTACACTGCCAAAGTGGTTGCTATTGTGTTCTTTAATGGTGTGTTTAAGTTACATGGCTTACCCAAAACCATTGTTAGTGACCGAGATTCTATATTCACAAGCAAATTTTGGCAAGAACTTTTCAAGTTGCAAGGCAGTAGCTTAAAGCTAACCACTGCCTACCATCCTCAAAGCGATGGGCAGTCAGAAGTGATTAACAACATATTGGAGGGGTATTTGAGATGCTTCATCTGCCATAAGCCTAATGAATGGAGTAAGTGGATAACACTAGCTGAGTATTGGTATAATACTACTTGGAAAGTTTCGACCAGCACAACTCCATTCAAAGCTGTGTATGGTATTGACCCACCTACTCTCCTATCCTATGTCCAAAACACAGCTAAGGTGGAACAAGTAGAGGATATGTTGTTTACTAGAGACATAATGTTAGAGTATTTGAAGGATAGTTTGAGATTGGCACGTGAACGAATGAAGAAGTATGCAGATTTAAGAAGATTAGAGAGGAAGTTCGAAGTAGGAGATTAAGTGTTTCTTAAGCTTCAACCTTACAAGAAATTGACAGCCGGAATTCAGAAAACTTGCAAGCTCTCACCCAAGTTCCGTGGAACATATGAAGTAATTGAAAAAATTGGAGAAGTAGCTTATAAACTCCAACTACCCGCCACTGCAAAAATCCACCCTGTCTTTCATGTATCTCAGCTGAAGAAAAAGGTAGGAAGTTCTGTTATTGTGCAAGTTGATGTTCCTAGTTTTGTGGAAGAGATTGTAGAATAGCCAGAGTATATAATTGATAGAAGAATAATACCCAGAAATAATGAAGCGGTGGTCCAAATTTTGATTAAATGGAAGGAGAAATCTGTAGAAGAAGCTACATGGGAAGATTATTGGCCAATGATAAAAAAATTCCCTACATTAGACCTTGGGACAAGGTCACTTCTTGAAGTGAAGGGGAGATGTAACAGCAGGGGAATGTTAGCACTGATTTTCGAGAACAAAGGAGATCATCTGCTTCAGGAGAGTAATGAAAGTAAGGAGAAGGATGAAGCTTGAGCAGTGGGATGATGGAATGTAACAGTTTGGCATATGTGCACGTGCACAGCTGAACTACATAGGGTGCCGATATGAGGATTGTTGCAGCAGTACCAGTGTTGTTAGTCTGAATCTTTTATGTTGTACTGGGCCGTATTTGATGTTTAGGCTTGAGTAGGCAAAGTGTTTGTGAAAATTCTTTGATGTGTATATATGTAAGGGTGATATTGTAACTGATGGGTGTGAAAAAACTCAGAAATAAAATTGCTTTTCTTTTCATATTGATGCTGTTGCCATTAGTGATACTTGTCTTCTTTAATCTTTTCATATTGTTCATCTCTGTGCTTATACCTATATGATTCATTCTTGTTAAATCGGGTCTGCTCAGTTAAGTATTGTTTTCTGCATATGAATTGTTTCAGTTTTCATATATTAGCACTTACTTGATTTGATACTATCTGTTCTTGATCGACCTATTGCAATATAATCCTTGTTCTTGAATTTGGTAATTGTTATTCCTTGATCTATATCCTGTTGTTAACAAATACATCATTTTATTAATATTGCATTTGTCATACAGTCTTGTCAATAAATTGCTACTTCTTCTATCTTTGCTAAATTCTTCATGTGATCCTCTGCTGCCAATTATTTTACAAGTTCTTGAACCAGGTTAATGCATTGTTTCATTCCTTGTGCTTGATCTTAACTATTCTTGATTAGTCTTTGCAATATACTGTTAGTATACCTCTTTTATTAGTTGTTTCAGATCTTGTTGCATTATTTCATTTGACTGTCAATTGATTATTGTTATTCAATTACAACTCAGTTCTTGTTCAGTTTGTATGCTAATATTGCAATTTGTTGATTCTTGTGCTTATCTTTTCTTTTCGCTTGTAAGCATCTGCAAAAATATGAACCTTTATTCCATATACTTGTTAGTTACCAATCTTGTCAATATTACAGTAGCATACAACTCTGTGTTGATAATGTGAATCTTGTAATTTCTGTTGTGATTCAATATACCATTCCCTTGTTATATTTGGTACCAGTTATAATTCTTGATATTAGATAGTCATTGGTATATAACATTCTTACATTTGGTACAAATACTTGCAATTATCAGTTTACTCCTCTTTATCTTATCTTCTTGAATTTTTTGAAAATTGATCTTTCTTTTGCAATATATGCATGTTCTTGAAACTGATACTTGAAACTTCACTTGATCTATAGTTCTTGTTTTGGCTATCTTCATATATCAACATTTCTTGATCCATCTTCATATACTGATTTGTTTCTTTTCAAGTACTCAACCAAGTTGATATTTCCTGATTCAATTTTATCACTGCGAAACAACTCATCTTCAAATCATCAACTCTCTGCTGTGTACATGAAAAGTATGCACAGTTTCTTGACTTAGTGTGCATTTCAGTTCAGTTTCTTCTTCCTCCTACATATCAAATTTTCCACTTCCTCAAACACCTTCTTTATTACTAGTAAATTCATCCTTCCAGCATGAGAAAAGATCCAGACCCACCGTGTTCTTCCAAAGTCAAGCCTTCATTCAATATAAGGATTTTAGATGACTGAGAGAAAGCATGGTAAAATAATCTTTAGCAACGTCGAAACTGAAACGGGAATGGAGGCGAAGGTTGAACAGCTGGATCTGGAGCAAGGAAAGAGGCGGAGGGATGCAAATAAGAACGTAGACTCATAATAATGCGAAAAGTTAGGGCGTAGACGAGGTGGAGAGACTGAAAGGGGGAAAAAAGTGAATGTATTTAGATCTAATTTTAGGGGATAAAGAAGAAGAGAGTGAAGAAACAATGAGAAGCAGCCAAATACCAATTGGTGGCTGAAGAAACCATCATGCTATGAGTTACGATCTGGAGTTAATACCCAAGAAAGTGTATGAGAGCCAAAATTGTAGAATTAGAGGGAAAAGTTCCGGATTAAACTCAAAATTTTTGTTATTCATTAAAGTAAATAAAAAGTTGCGTATATTAAAAAGATAGTTAGAAAGGAAAACCCTAGATGTACATTGAAGTAATAATCTGCAATGCACTATATATATTTGTTGAATTTTGAAATATTTCTAACATTTACAATTTTTTTTCTAAAATTTGAATATTTATAAGATTTTAAATTAATAATAAAATAAATATAAAATACTACATAATAAATTTTACTTCTTAATCACTAAATATTAATTACTAATTAATTGTTAATTATTACATATTAGTCTTAATTATATATTAATCATTAATTATATAATAAAAATTATTTTATAGTAATTTTTAATTATTAAAAATTAATTATTAAACATTATTTATTATTTGTTAATTATTAATTATCAGTTATTACCTGTTACTTCGCAATTAAAACTGAATATTAATAATTAAATACTAGTTATTATGTATATATATTATTAATTAGTAATATTCATTATTAATCATTAATTATTAATTACTAAGTAGTAAATTAATCAATAGTTTTTGTTAGTAATTATTAATTATTAAACTATAGTAAATTACTAAACAATAATGATTAAAATTGTAAATTAATTAAATATTAAACTTTGATTATTAAATATTAATTATTTAAATTTAATCATTAATCATTAATTATTTATTAGTCATATTTAATATTAATTGTTAATTATTTGATATTAAATTTTAATTATATTTATTTATTATTGAATGTAATTTACTAATTATCAATAATTAACTACAATAAATTATTAAATATAAAAAATTAATTATTGATTATAGATAATAATTATTAATTTTAAATTATTTATTAATAATCATTAATTATAATAAATTATAAAGGGAATTAGGGAAAATGATAAACTTTGAAAAAAAATATGGGCTGAAGGACATCAAGTCTCATTTTTAGGCTGAAGGACAAATGCTAGTTATAATTAGCATTATATTCAACTGTTCCACTATAAAAAATACGAGTTATATCTTGCATTATATTCAATTTTACACTATACAAAATGCTAGTTATAACTAGCATTGTCTTTCATCCTAAAAACAAACTTGTTGTCCTTCGGCCTAATTTTTTTTTCTATCTTTGCCCTTGTGCCTATTTTCCTATAAATTATAAATATATTAATTGACATTTATAATTGTAGTATATAAATTATGGTTTATAAATGAATAAGTAAGTACTATTGATTGTTAATTATGAATTACAAATTATTAATTATTGTAATATTTAAAGCAATAGTAAATATATTCAAAAACTAACCTAATTCGGTCTTCTCCTATAATGAACGTTTCCTCAAAAGGTTTTAACCTACGGTTAATATTAATATTATTAATAATTAATTATTAAATATTAATAATTAATAATATTTTTGAAGATAGAATAGTAATTATTAAATATTAATTATCAAAAATTGGCAACGTGCATTATTACAACAGACATTTTGTGACCGTTGTAAAATTGACATTTATTACAATGGACAAAAGAAAATGTTTGTAACAGACACTATTACCACGGGTAAATATGGATGAAATCTTGTATCTATTACAACGGGATAAAGATAGTTGTAATGGCATATATTACAGGCAAATTAAAGACGCTGTAATAGGTGCCTATTACAACCTACAGAAGAAAAGAGTTGTTGAAAAGTGCTATTTATTACACAGACTTAAAAAACCATTGTAATAGATTTCTATTACAACGGGCATTTAAAGACCATTTGTAAAGATGGCGTTGTAATTTTTTTTTCTTCTGTAGTGATGCTTGGTATATGTGTCTTGGATGATCAAGTTTGAGAGAAGAAAGTAAACTGAGTGTTTGTAAACACATCAGTTTAAGAGATGGAATGTTAGAAAATATATTTATGAATTAATATGGTTGTCCTAGTCTATAGGAATTATCTTATTCTAATGGAGTTAGTATAGTTAGTGATTCTATTTTCTAGCAGTAATAGTTGGTTAATAACTCTATATAAAGAACAAGGGCCTGTACAAATTTTAGTGTCTAGAAAGCAATAGAAGTTTATTAAGGTTTTTTTACTCTTCTGTCTTCTTCTACGTTTGTTTTATATATATATATGTATGTATGTATATGTATATCACACACATACAAATATTTATTACTCCTGTAGCATTTCCCATGATTTGTTGATCCAATCATTTCAACTATTAATTAATGTGCTTGGAACCCTTTTATTTGAGAATATTTCTATTATCAGCCCAATTAGTTACTGTGATGCTTTTCGTCTAACTTATTTATCAACAAATTAAGAAAAGGAATAGGTACAGAACTTAGTCTATACTTGTTTTAAATAGGCAAGACAATTAGTTCTATGCGTTCGAAGGAAATTCAAAAAGGTTTAGGAGTGGAGAAGCAGCTGAGTGAAATGTATATGGCTTTGTCTTTCTAATTTTTTGTATACTGATATCAATATTCTGTATCAATACTCCACATGTCATCACAAACTTTTCAAATGCTTTGTGTAATCTCTTTGTTTTATTTTATTGTACATGACTTTGAAGATCCTCTAAAAATCCATTTCCTCTCCTATTATGAGAACATTGACTTTTTTGAACATGATTTTCAGTCCTACCTTACTTATTTGCCAAATCAAAAGAAAATGGATTTAGCAAAATGAGATTGAACTAAGTTTCTTCAACATAGATGATTTCAAGATTATTAGTGTTTAATTTTTTTGCGTATTTCTGTTCACCATGACCATGGTTTTTGTAAAAGAAATGAGAAACCGTTGTATTATTTTATAATACTAGATACAATACAATGCTCTCGGTACAAAGTATTTATAAGAGCAGAATAAATAAATGGGTTGGGTTGTGAGGGTAGGCCCAACATGAAACAGATACAACTCGCATCCTTATACCAATATACAACAGATATATTTTGCCCTATTTCATTCTATTCTTTTATGCGCCCCCTCAAACCCGAACTAGGGTTAGGCTTTGCATGCAAGATCTATAAATCTAAGCGCCGCTAGTGAAAATTAGTCCCTTGAATGCAGTTTTCTTCCTTCTTTGAGCTTTAATTGAGTCAATAGACTTAGGCGGCAGATAATATGAAAGAGGGTTGATGATTTATGAGATGGGATGTCGATTCGTGGGTTGAATTGATAGATAGGGCAACGATGAGTTTCTTTTCCATCTTTAAAGGCTTCATGAATGTAAATCGAAGCTTTTGATCTAAAATTGATGTCGGCTTCGTCCATGTTGAGCTCTCGCCTGAATCTAGTGAAGTTTTGTCGAGAGAGTGGCTTAGTCAAAATGTCAGTCTTTTAGTAAGTTGAAGGTATGTATATGACCTCCAAATTCTTGCTTATTACTTTCTCTCTCACAAAATACAGATCGAGTTCGATGTGTTTTGTGCGAGAGTGTAGAACAGGATTTGCAGTAATGGATATTGAACTTGGATTATCACACCAAATAGCCGATTTGCTTTTTAATTTCATTTGTAGTTCACTGAGTAGAGACATTAACCACATAATTTATGCAGTAGCACTAGCTATGCTTCTGTATTCAGCCCCTGTGCTGGACCTTGATAAAGTTGATTTTTTTTTGCACAACATGATATTGGGTTTTTTCCTAAGTAGATGGAATATCCAGTTGTAGATCTCCTATCATCCTGATCTATGGCCCACTCAAAGTCCGTATAGCCGTTAATACACAAATTTCACTTGATTGTAGAATTAGTCCTTGATTAATTGATCCCTTTAGATATCTTAAAATTCTTTTTACGGCTTTCCAATACTCATCAAGAGGTTTTTGCATAAATTAGCTCACTTTGTTTACACTAAATGAAATATCTGGCCTGGTTTTAGTGACATATTGCAGAGCTCCTATAATGCTTCTATATTGCTTGTCATGTAGAATTGGTTCACCTTTATTTTTTGAAAGATAAAAATTGCTTGTCAGTGGAGTAGGTAGAGGATTTGCCTCATCCATTTTGGCTTTCAACAGTATTTCATTGATGTACTTTCTCTGATTTAAGTGAATTTTCGAATCTGAAATTCTTTTGACTTCTATGCCAAGGAAATTATTTAGCTCCCTCAGATCGTTGATTGAAAATTCCTCTTTCAAGCATTGAGTAATATTCATGATTTCTGATTTGTTATTCCCTCTAATAACAAAGTCATCAACATAGATTAATACATAAATTATTGTATTATTGAAAAAACTTAGTAAATAGGGAGTTATCAGATTTAGTTGAATTGTAGCCATGTCTTGACAAGGTTATCTTCAGCTTGTCAAACCAAACTCTTGGTGCTTGCTTGAGCCCATAGAGTGCTTTATTGAGTTTACATACTAGCTGGTCATTGCCTTTTTTTTGAACCCATGTGGCTACTCCATATATACCTCCTCCAGTAATTCACCATTAAGAAAAGTATTATTAACATCTAATTGCTTGATGATCCAATTCTTATGCATGCAATTGTTAAGATAACTTCGATGGTTGTGGGTTTCACAACAGAAGAAAAAGTTTCATTAAAGTCAAATCCATTTTGTTGCAAATACCCCTTTTCCACCAGTCTTGCCTTGTATTTAAGGATTAAACCATTTGGATTTTCCCTTAGTCTGTATGTCCATTTGCATCCTATTATATTTTTATTCACTTGTAAAGGTACAGATCCCATGTCTTGTTCTTTATCAGTGCATTGTCTTCTTTCTTCATAGCATTTTTCCAGTTGCCATCCATAACTGCCTGCTGATACGTACTTGGCTCGGTGATCTCAGATTCAATGTTATGTGTTTTTGGTTTGAATATGCCACATTTTGCTCTTGTCATCATACGGTGTCCATTATTTGCAAGTATAGATTGTTGTCTGTCTTCATCTATATTGACTACTGGGTAACTGAGTGTCATGCAGTACTTGACAGGAGTCTGGATGATCATCTGTGACTGGCCTCACACTATCAGGGCTTACTGGTGCTTCAACACGTTCTTGACTCGGTTCATTGTGGGCACTGTGCATTGAGGATTAATGTCACCCCTTCCATGATGACTAATGCTATTAACTGGTATAACTACTTCTGGTTAAGGTAATACCGAAGGTATTAAAAGCTTTGAGTTATGTATTTTTTGAGTTGTTTTGATGTCTGCACTGCTAAAAGGAAACTCATGCTCATTGAATATTACATTCCTAGATATATATATATATATATTCTTCCATTGCTATCAAGGCATTTATATCCTTTATGACTTGTTGCATATCCAAGAAAAGTACATGGCTTGGATCTATACTCAAGTTTGTGTGTGTTGTATGGTCTTAGATAGGGAAAGCATAGGCATCCAAAGATTTTCAAGCTTTGATAGTCTGGTTTGACATGGAAAAACACTTCCATTGGACTTTTAAACTTTAATACCTTTGTAGGTAGTCTATTAATTAAATGAACTACTGCAGAGAAGGCATCTGTTCAAAATTTTAATTGTAGAGATGCCTGTGCTAGTAATGTCAAATTAGTCTCTACAATATGCCTGTGTTTTCTCTCTATAAGACCATTATGTTCTAAAGTGTGTGGGCATATAACCCTCTGTATAATACCCTTCATTTGAAAGTAACCCCTTAAGGGTAAGAACTCTTTACCACCATCAGTTTGTATAACCTTTACCTGACAGTTTTCATGCCTTTCTGCATTAGAAATAAACCGCGTCACTACATTATTACTTTCAGACTTTGATTTTAAAAAGTAAATCCATACATACCTAGAATAGGCATCAATAAACGAAATATAATATTTATAGCCATAGTTAGTACATATTGAAGCTGAACCCATAAATCTGTAGCAACGAGTTCAAGACGTTTATTATACACAGTTTTTGAATCTAAAATTGCAATCTTGTGAATCTTGCCCATTTTGCAAAATGTGCAAGTGTAAGAATTAAGAATTTTATTAATAAGAGTATTATCACAACTGCTCAAAACATGTCTAACAATATTTATACCGGGATGTCCCAGTTTACAATACCATACATCAGAGTTTTCAACATTTTCAATTTCTGAAATGTAACAACATTTTTCATTATTTTCAAGATTTCTTGAATTTGGAACATCAAATTTGTACAGGCCTTTGTGTTCGCTACCGTGCAAAAAATTTCTTTTGTTAGACTATCTTTAACTAAACAATATGTAGAATGAAATTCAAAATAGACATTATTGTCTTTGGAAAATTATGACAGACTCATCAGTTCTTTCTAATTAATGGAACCATTAACAGGTTGTTAGGATATAATTGTCTAGTTCCTTTAAAGCTTGCATTTCCAATGTGAGAAATTTTTACTGATTTACCATTCCCCATATATAATAACTATGTACCTTTGCATTCTCTATTGCCAAGATTCAATTTGCTTTAGTTGTTTGTCACATGATTGGTTGCCCCAGAGTCTGGATACCAGCTATCATCAAGTATATCTTCAATTTTTGTTGTGTCAGTGTTTGTATTTTCTGATGTCATATCTTGCTGCACATTGACCATGTTTGCACTTGGGTTTTGTGGTCTTGTATTATTGTTGCTTTGTTGTGCTGGTGTGTAGTTGACATCAAATCTGAAGTAGCACTTGTTTGCTGTGTGACCATACTTTTCACATATTTGACATCTTGGTTTGTTGTTACTATTCCATCTACCACCTCTTCCTACGAATCTGCCTGATTGGCTACTTCTGGAGCTGTTTGGTTGGTTTCTATTACCTTGATCTCTTTCTTGATTTTTATGTTTGTTGACGGATACATACTTTGCATTATATTCATAGTCTGGTGGTTTCTTTTGCTCAAGTCTTCCTTCATGGGCAATGAGTATAGAATACACTTTCTAATGATGGTAGATTTTCATTAGATGATATTATGGCAACTATTGTCTCATATTCTTCATCCAGCCCACTTAAAATGCGTAGCATTTGCTCTATGTCTATCACCTTATGACCAATAGAGGCTAACTGATCACATATTGTCTTGGCCTTAGATGGATACTCTCTCGTATTGACATTGTCTTTCCTAAAGTTTTGCAACTGCCTTTTATATTGCATTATCCTAGTTGTAGATTGTGAACTGAATATTTGTTCAATAATGTGCCAGATTTCATGGGTGGTTTTGCATCCAACTAACTGTGGTAACAGGCTGGCACTGGTAGATGATATCAACCAAGAACTGATCAAACTATCTTGCCTCTGATGAATTGTGTATTCTGCATTACTTGCTAATTTTCCTTCCTGATTAGTAGTGAATCTTGGTGGGGAGATTAGAGTGCCAAAAACATATTCTTGCAACCCACATCCTCTAATAGCCATTTCAATCTGCAATTTCCATAACAAGTAGTTAGATTCATCAAGCTGTATGGTGATGATTTGAATTTATGGCTTGATTATGGACTTGATGAGATATTGGGTAGCATTAGACTGCTGCTGAGTGGTTTTTAATTCTTGATGGGGTGTATTGGCATTCTCACTGATTCCTTCTGCTATAATGAAGAAAACTTATCAAGAAAACGATAAAAAGAGGGCAAAAAGATAGACTAGAGAGGAAGGCGTGGCCAGATCTAGTTGAATGATGACTGTAGTTTGATAAGTGGGCTCTTACCACAACACTTCAGGTGAGTAAAATGAGATCTTGATAAACTGATGTAACAGTAGTAGCCGGAGGGATCTTATATGGTGAGATTAACTCTGATAAGTCCCTTCTTGGCACGATAACTGCTTTAAGATGATGTTTTTCTTTAAGATTTGTTGCACAGCCGTTATATTGTGTAACCTATATCTCAAATGATGAAAGTTTTCTGATGAGATTGAAAAATCTTCTCAAAAAATTGATCGATTTTGCTATTAAGCAATTTTAGTATGCTCCAATACCATGTAAAAGAAAATGAGAAATTATTGTATTACTTTGTAATACTTGATACAATGCAATGCTCTCGTTACGAAGTATTTATAAGAGCAAAATAAATGATTTGGATGGGCTGTGCGTGTAGGCCCAATATGAAACATATACAACCCGCATCCTTATACCAATATACAACAGATATACTTTGCCCTATATTATTCTATTCTCTTATAGTTTTCATGGTCAGTTGCTCTTTTTTGGATATTGTAACATCCCAAAATTTATTAATTTAAATTTGGTAATTTATTTGAACTTTTGGAATTTAATTTGAAAAATAATTTGAAAAGTTTCAAAACAAATAAAATAAGTGATAATTTATACGAATAAAATTTTAATTTCTTTTGAGTTTAAAATTTGAAATAATGAATGTTTTTAAAATCATTTGAATTTAAATTATATATATATATATATATATATATATATATTTATGTGTATATACGAGTACATTTGACTTTGAATTTAAATTTAAATTTTAAATAAATGCTTTAGTAAAATATTTTGGATTTATAAATATATATCTATGTAATTTATAATGTATATTTAATTTAAAAATTCTCTTTCAAATAGTATTTATTAATAATAGTCAAATGCCTTTAGGAAATGGAAAGATGTAGATATAAAAACAATTTATAAGGTAAAAAGTATTTTTCTAATATAAAAAATTACAAATGTTTAGTAAGTAATAACTATAGAGACAAGTGTTTAATATGTAAAAAGAGATTAACAAGTGTCATTATATTATTTTTATTTTCTTAGAAATTCATAGAAAAGAAAATAAAGTTATATAAGCCATTTTATCTTCTTCTTCTTACCTCTTTTATTCATCTCCAAGCCTGTACAAAACTAAAAAAAACCAGAGAAAATCATCAGAACAAGTAATCAAAGCATAACCTCCTCAACTTTCAAATCCAGTCTAAATTCCAGTAAAAATTTGTAACCAATTTTCTTCCAAATCTCAAGCCAGAAAAAGGAATTTCGAAAACAACTTCAAGTCTTCAACAAATAATTCAAAATCAAGCAGGAGTCAACTTCAACAATTAAACAAGAATCGGGATCAACTCAAATAATTTGGAAATTCAAGTTTTCATGCCGCTGACCAAAGTTTCTCCGTTCCATTAAAAACCAAACTGTAAGTAAGTTGAATTTTAGTTTGTTGTTGAGGAATTAAGTTAACAAATCCATCAGAGATTAGGAAAATTTATATTAATAAGTTGCAAATAAAAAAATTCAAGATCAAGTTAAACAAAACAATTTCCAGACTATCAATTTTTAAACCAGACAGAAAGCACTCTGCTCAACTCCACAGGCGAGTAAACTCTTTGATTTGAACTTGAACTTGTTGCTGTGAACAATAGTGAAGCTTGAATGATAAATGTGTGTTTTCATGTATATATTTATACATAAAAATGAAGATGCATGTCTGTGCACATCAAAATAAACTCTATTCCATGCCTACAGGTTCAAAAACCTGTCTCAAAATCCAAAATCTCTATATCAGATTGTTTTTAGGCTTTGAAAACAAAAGGAAATATGTTTGTATGATTATGCTCTAAGCTTTAAAAACAAATTTAAGTAAATCAAACAAAATTCTTGTTTGGAAATACAAGAATACAGGCAAACCTAATATAAACAGAAAATTCAGCAACCATGATTTCAGATTTTGAATATACTAATTGAAACAACTTCGAAGTTGATGATTTATAAAAGAGATATTAAATTTTTTATCAAAGTATTTTATGATAAAGTGAGGGACGAACATAATTGCCATTTTCTCTAAGTTCTGGCGATCGATCCGGTGATGAACTTCGAGATCGAAATCTTAGCTAGCTGGAAGACCGTAGAGTTGGTGAAAAATGCTTGATAAAATTCTAGATTAACGTGGATGTTGATTTTGATCGAGTTAGGGTTTAAGGTTTAAAATGAGTCGAGGTTAGCGGCCTTTAGGCCATCGGAGATCATCGGACCGGGGTCATCAGAAGCGTGAGAGGCTGGCGGAGCTTAGGATGGATTATCTCGATTACTGATGATCAGAAGAGGGAGAGCGAGGCGATAGATTGGGGCTCAAATTTGTTCCAGATTTGGGTCTGGTGGCTCGAATACGAAATCACGATCGTTTTGAAATTCTGAGTGTTTGTGAGGTTCAGGAACATCGTCGTGGACGTGTCGATGACTAGAGGCCCGAACTGAGGCGGCTGGAGTGATTGTGCATGTGCATATGTCTGAGGTTGTGTCAGGAGGCGGCAGTTTGGGAAGAAAGAGGAAACTCGAAGCTATTGTTGGGAAATGTAGGTGATAGCTCAAGTATGAACTCGAAGCAAATTCTAGGCCACACGGGTTTGTACTTAGACAAATTTGAGAAAAAAATATAAGGCACACACAGGTAGGTTTTGTTGATAACTCGAAGCAAGTAGTAAAATGATTCAGGGGAGACTCGAAGTGCTCTCAGGGAGCTAACGTTCAAAATAGTTTTTCTTAAAAAAAATAAAGTTCAAACTTTTAAACAATTTTAAAATCATGTTTTTAAATGATAATTTTGATTCGAGTTTAAAACTAATTAAAGTTTTTAAGTAAGGCATTTTTAAATTTAATTTAATTTTGTTACATTATTTTATAAAATTATTTATATTAGTTAAATAATGTAAATGAGAATGATATTTAAGATAAAATGCTATGTACACTAATTTTAATCTCTTAAGTAAATTTGTGTTATAAGGATGATTTATTTAACCAAGTTTACAAGATAATCTAAATGATTAACAAAGGTAAGAAGGTTTATCTTTTAAATTTAATAAGTAATTAATGATTTACTTAAGTGATAAATGATTTACTTGAAGAATAAACTATTTAAATTAATTAATTAATATTTAAAGATTAATTAAGTAAATAATTAAGGTTAATCAAATTGTAATTTATTAAGATAATTAATTAAGGAATAATTAATTAATAAAAGTAATTAAGATTTAATAAATTAACAATTAAGGATTAATTAATTAAGATAATTAATTAAGGAATAATTAGTTAATAAAAGTAATTAAGATTTAATTAATTAATTAATAATTAAGGATTAATTAATTAAGATAGTTAATTAAGGAATAATTAATTAATGAAGGCGATTAAGCTTTTTAATTTTAATTAAGGATAACTAATCATTGATTAAAGATAATTAATGAAAGTAATTATGTGATTAATTAATTTAAATCACACGATTGATTCATCTTAATCGTAGACGATTGATAACTATTGAATGCCGTGTACCGATTGATATCTATGATATGTAATTGTGATGCTATGTGATATGAATTGCTTTGTGCTGAGCTGTGATTCTGTGTTGAATATATTTCTGTGTGAATATGAAAGACCCTTTGGCCTGTAAAATGGCATTTGAATTTCGATGCGATAGGGAATCAGATTCCAGTTGGTTATCCAAAACCCACATCGAACCTGTGAATCTTTGTGAATGACATATCCACATGTTTTTAAATTGGCGCTCACTATTCAGTTCAGCTGGGGGAGGACCTTTGTGTCATATAACCCATTCCAAATAGTGATACGATGAAATGGATAGCATTTGAAGACGGTGGTGAAGACCGGGTGTCTTCGAGAACGATATGATAACCTGTCGAATGACTCTGCACCGAATTGCTCTGGTATAGAGATCTCCATATGTGATGGGGAGTCCGATCAAGATTGTGGATGCCGGGATTGCAAGGGATTCTTCGGAAGTGCCTTCGGTTCTGTTCGAACCCGGAACAGACTTGTATGGTTGTATGTCTGACATTACATTTTGAGATATAAAGCAGATTTCTTTCAAATACATTTCTGTTGGTGGCGGAGAATTTATCCTCTTAGCTTAACACCCTTCTCTGAGACGTATGAGCTCAGAGGTTATATAGTTGAAGGTTATCAATGATATACTCCCAACTTGGTAATGTGGCATGCTGAGTGCTGCTGATCATTTGTTGATCAAAGCATGGCTTTTGTGAAAAGCGTAGCTTTGTGGACGAGACTTCATCGAACCTCACAACCCGGTAATGGTCGAAACAGAAAGGACGCAGCAAGGTTATTGGGGGTAGCGCCCCTTAGGTTATGTGAATTTCCTTCTGGATAGAAGTGGTATCATGGTATGGAGCCCAGATACTTAACTTATGTTGATATCGCAATTATGTTGCTTTGTGATTGTGTTGTTGGGGCCCGGATAAAGGTTGGTTACAACCGAGGGATGGCATACTCGTGTAGTAGTTACATAGTTACAGAGGTAACCCGGCCTTATGTCGGTAGAGATCCGGTTAGGTTCTTGGGGCGTCCCTCCAGAGGCGTACCTATGTGGCCCAGGAAGTTCCTTAGCCCGACCATTGTTGGAAATCCAATCACCAATACGCGCCCAGTACGGTTTTAATTGTAGAACCTGCCGTTTAACACGGTAGCTATAGTAGGCATACTATAATGGTATGTATGTTGGCTAAGATCAATATTATACTTTCGAAAATGTTTTCTACACTATGCACTAATAATAATATCAAAGATTTTTCTCGTATAAAGCATGCTTGACTATAATAAGGGAAAATCTCCCCTAAGTGTGCGATTGCATTGTGTGTGTGCCGTGAGGCCTTATAGTAGTTTCATTTTCCAAAAGCACGAACGGTTTTCTTTTAAAATTTTGTTTTTATTCAAAACAACTATTTTTGTTTACTCATACCAGTCCCTTGACTGACCCAGAGTTTATTGTTTCCTTTCTAAACTCTGGGTGCCCATAATCTCCACACGGGCAGCGTAGAAGCAGGTTTCCATGTTTTGATGCTAGTTAGATTTTGAAGTCTTTTGGTGCGGAAGCTATCAGATTTTTTGGAGGTTTTTGACTTGAAGATCTTTTGGAAGCTTTTCGGATCTCAAGGTGCTTAGTTGGATGCTCGCTATCGCTCTCTTTTCTTTGAAGCCTTTCTTGAAGTGTGATAACTTAGCTGTTCTGCTATGATGCGTTCTATTTTGAAGTTGTGTTATATGTATAGAAATGCTCTGATGTTGTAATGGATATTGTGATGATGTTGTATCTGTGATGTTGATTTATGGCAGTTCATTTTGTTTCCACTGTTTATATTTATTTAATGTTGTTATAAGCTCCATCTGAACTGGAGTTCGACGTTCGAATCTCCGACAGTCGAATACAAGTGAGGTATTTGATGTTGATTTTTGAACGCTGAATTTCGGGTTGTGACAAGTGGTATCAGAGCTAAAGGTTGAGTAAGAACTTTAGCTACGGAGTATAACATATTAGGTGGCTCATTAGAGATAGGGTGAAGTATACCCTAGAATGAGTATAACCCGAGACCAAAACCCTAAACTTTTTTGGTCTATTTCTTTAAACTGTTGATATTCCTTAAGATATCTCGTTCGTATATCTAAATTAAGTTTTCTTACTAATTACAGATAGTAAGAATGAGCAGGCGAAGAGGAAGAGGTATGGGTCAAGGAAATTCCACAATAGTTGGTCAAGTTCCCCCAACAATAGAAGTAGCAATACCTACTCAACATCAGCCGAATCTGGCTGATCTGTATAAAAGTTTCTCGAGACTTGGTGGTAAGCCGTTCACTGGTAGGGAATCTATTATTGAGGCTCAAGCTTGGATTAGATCGAGTGAAAGAATTTTTAAAGGGCTAAAGTTAGAGGACGACCAAATGTGACTAATTGCTTCTTGGCAATTTTAAGAAGAAGCCTTAGCCTGGTGGGAGACAGTCACTGTAGATGAACCAGAAGAAGAGTTTACTTAGAATCGATTTAAGGAGGTGTTTGAGAAGCGCTATATGCCGTCGGCAGGAATTTCCCGAATGTACCAAGAGTTTATGGACTTAAAACAAGGGAGTTTGTCATTTGAGGAGTACTTAAACAAATTCAATGAACTATCCCGTTTCGGTCTAGAATTGGTGACCACGCCTCTAAAGAAAAATGAAAGGTTCATTCGTGGGTCGAATAAGAAATTCTACGAAAGGATGACAACACACGTCAAAGAATCTTTTTCTGATCTTATCGATATGGGATATAGGTATGCCACCCTGGATATGCAGGAAATTCCAAGGGAAGAAGGAAATTCGAGCAATCAAAATTGAAGAAAAAGGAAATTTGGGGGCAAGAAACCACATCAAGGTAAGGATAAGAAGAACAATCAAGGAAATCCAGCTAGAGATATAACTTGTTAAAATTGCCAAGAAAAGGGCCATTATTCAAACAACTACAAAAATCCAAAGAAGCAAGTTAAGAAAGAACAACCTGTGAAGACTGTTAAAGTAGTTAGGGAATGCTACAATTGTCACAAGCCTGGACATATAGTTAAGAACTGCCCGACGACGAAGCAAGCACAAGTGGCAAATGTCTATGGGATAAAGGAAGACCCTTCAACTTCGAGAGCAGATAAAGGAAAAGGTGTTCTAGAAGGCAATCTTACTATTTATGATAAAGTTGTTAGAGTTTTGTTTGACACGGGCGCTACACATAGCTTTGTCTCACAACAAGCCGTAAATGAATTAAAACTTAAACCTAATTTTGTCAACAAGCCCATTTGGGTGAAAAACCCAGTTTGTGGTCCTGCAAACCTTTTTCTACGATGTAGAGACATTCCTATCTCGTATTCTTGTTACGAATTCCCTATCATTCTCTTTGCCCTAGATTTTAATGAATTTCGAAATCTTACTTGGAATGGATTGGCTAACAAAATACGAAGCCAAATTAGATTGTAACAATCGAACGATCTCGATCAAAACAAACCTTGCGAATTTTATTGAAATCTCTTATGAGGATTTGAGTCCTAAGAGAGATAAATTGATGTATACTTTGAGATATCTTAAACCTAGTCTGGAGTCTATACCTGTTGTTCGGGAATTTTCTGATGTATTTGAAGAAGTAAAATCCTTACCTCCACATAGAGAAATAGAATTCAGAATTGACTTAGTACCCAATGCTCGTCCTGTCGTTCACGCAAGCCTTAGGATGGCACCCAGGGAAAGAATTGAATTAGTCAATCAAACTCAAGATTTGCGAGAGAAAGGATTGATACATCCTAGTGTTTCCGAATAGGGTTCAGCTGTGGTACTTGTAGCCAAATGGGATAGATCTTTGAGATTGTGTGTCGACTACCACGATCTCAATAAACAAACTCTCAAGAACAAATTCCCTTTACCTAGAATCGACGATCTATTCGATCAACTTCATGGCGCTCGATTCTTTTCGAAAATGGATCTAGCTCAGGGATTCCATCAGCTGCGAATTGCCGAAGATTGTGTTCATTTGACTGCCTTCAGGGGTCCTAACATGTTCTACGAATGGTTAGTCATGCCTTTCGGAATAAACAATGCTCCAGCATACTTTGTAGACCTAATGACCCGTGTATTCCGGGAAGTATTGAATAAATTTGTGCTGGTGTTTATTGATGATATTCTAATCTATTCCAAAACTGAAGAGGAGCATGCCGAACATCTTAGGATTGTTTTGGAGATATTGAGAAGGAATATCATATTCATTAAATTTTCTAAATGTGACTTTTGGGTCAAAGAAGTCAGATTTCTCGGCCATATTGTTAATGAAGAAGGGATTTTTGTTGATCCGAGCAAGATTTCTGCTATTCTGGACTAGAAGTGACCCACTACTCCTAAAGAAGTTTGAATTTTTCTAGGTTTAGCGGGATATTATAGAAAGTTTGTCCAAGATTTTTCCAAATTGGCCAGTCCACTGACTAAGTTGACAATGAAGAATACTAAATTCGATTAGACTCCAAAATGTGATGAAGCTTTTCAGGAGTTGAAAAGGAGATTAACTACCGCTCCTGTTCTCGCTATCATTAACGAGGACCAAGGTTTATCTTTCTATATTGGCGCTTGTGGTGATGGTTTGGATGCGGTACTAATGCAGAATGGGAAAGTAATTGCCTAGGCGAGTAGACAGTTACGTCCACATGAGAGAAACTACCCAACACACGATTTGGAGCTTCTACCTGTTATTTTCGCTTTGAAAATCTGGCGACACTATCTTCTGGGTAAGAACCTTTTTCAGCTTTCTTAACGATTTAAGAAATTTAACTTAACTTGATAAATATACAATGAACTCTCTTTTTTTAGGTGAAAAATTTGAATTATTCACCGACCACAAATCTTTGAAATATCTCTTTACCCAGAAAGATTTAAATCTGAGGCAACAACGATGGTTAGAATTTCTAACGTCCTATGACCTAGATATCCTATATACGCCTGGAAAAGCCAACGTGGTTGTTGATGGTTTAAGCAGGAAGGATGCTATCCTTGTTCATCTTGTTGTCACTCCTACTCTTCTCGAGAAAATCGCCAATAAGTAAAATGAAGACAAGTTTCTTCAGGAAATATATGGAAGGATTCTTCGAGGTGAGGATTCCGGCTTTGGAATCGATAATAGTGGGATTATAAGATCAAAAGACAGGATGTGTGTCCCAGACAACCCTGATTTGAAACATGAAGTTTTAGATGAATGTCACAAGTCTAAACTCAGTATCCATCTAGGAGTTAATAAGATGTATAGAGATATCAAAAGAACTTTCTGGTGGAAAACAATGAAAAGGGATATATCTATATATGTGAGTCGCTGTGCTACTTGTCAACAAATTAAAAGCGATCAGAAGAAAATGGCGGGTTTACTCCAGCCTTTAAAGGTACCTAAGTGGAAATGGGATCAAGTATCAATGGATTTCATCGATGGGTTTCCCCACATTCGAAAGGGGAATGAAGTAATCTGGGTTATTGTGGACCATTTGACGAAGACAGCCCACTTTATGCTGGTGAAATCTACCCACACAGCAGCAAGTTTAGCTGAGTTATATGTGAAAGAAATTGTCCGTCTCCACGGTATACCCAACAGTATAGTGAGTGATCGTGGTCTGATCTTCACTGGTAGATTTTGGGAGGCGTTCCAAGCCACATTGGGAACAAAACTGAACTTCAGCACTGCTTATCACCCATAGTCTGATGGGCAGAATGAAAGGATAAATCGAATATTAGAAGATCTTTTGCGAGCTTGTATTCTCGACTTTGGTGGTTCATGGGAGGACTATTTACATTTGGTCGAATTTTCGTATAACAATAGCTATCAAGCCTGTATCGAAATGGCTCCTTTTAAAGCTTTATACGGTCGTCTATGTCGATCAAGGGTATGTTGGATTGAATCTGGTGATAGACACGTTCTTGGACCAGATATGATTAAAAAAGCCACTGAAAAAGTTGATTTTATTCGAAAGAAGTTAATAACTGCTCAAAGTCGCCACAAGAGTTATTACGACCGTCGAAGAAGAGCTTTAGAATTTCAAGTTGGAGATTCCGTTTTCTTGAAAGTGTCTCCAATGCGTGTGTGTTAAGATTCGGGAAGACTGGTCAGCTGGCACCACGATACATTGGTCCTTTTCCTATACTGGAAAGGATCGATCCTCTGGCATATTGAGTGCAGCTACCTAGCTGGTTATCTGGCATACTCGATGTGTTTCACGTTTCACATCTGCGGAGATACGCGCACGATCTAGACAGTATTATCGAAGAGGAAGCTCAGCAATATCTCGAGATCACACCAAATCTAACGGTTAAAAGAGAGCCAATAAAGATTATGGATCGTGATGAAAAGCAATTAAGGAACAAAATTGTGAAACTGGTTAAAGTACAGTGGAGTAGCGATCCAAAGGACTGCACTTGGAAAACTGAAGATAGCATGCAGAAATCATATCCCAATTGCAGAGTGGATATTCCGGCTTAAACTGGTAAGCCCTTCTCTAGCTTTTTCTATATCCTTATATCATTTGTTTGCTTTTCTCTCTTTCAAATTTCAAGGACGAAATTTTCTTAACGGGGGAAAAACTGTAACATCCCAAAATTTATCAATTTAAATTTCATAATTTATTGGAACATTTGGTGTAACAACCCTGAATTTTGTGATTTATTTTAATTGTTTATTTTGATTATTTTATTTGAAAACTTTATTATATTTATTAAAATGAAATTTTTTGTTATTTTAAAGTACATTTTGATCTTTATGTGAATTATAATTTCATACCTGAATAAATAGGATATTTCCAGAAAAAGTGGATTTTTGGCCAATCTGGTTAAACTTTGACTTTTAAATTGAAAATTTAAATATTTGAATTTTTGAATTTTATCTTTTATTATGAAAATATATTAAATTTCAAGCATACTGCTTTTCGTTTCGTTGAAATTCGATTTATATTGTGAAAGTTATGCTTTTTACAATATTGGTAGTAAATTGTTTTATTTAACAATATTGTTTATTTTAATCTATATAAATATTATTTTTCATATCTTATTATAAATTTTATTATATGTTATGTTACATATATTTTTGTCTTTTAAACATTTTTAAAGTGATAATCATTTTTTTCCAAAGTTCATTGAATTGTTTTCAATTTTTAAAGACTAGTTTGTATTTTTAAGCTATTTTCTTTATTTAAATTTTATTTAATTAAATTTTATTTATTTATTTTTGTGAATTCATTTTTATTTTATGTTATTATCTTTGTTTTTATATATTTTCCAAGTCCATATAAATTTTCCAAAGTCGATTCTGTTTATTTTCAAATTTTCTAGACTAGTTTGCATTTTCTGTGCTATTTTGTTATTTTAATCATATATAATTATTATTTATTTATGTATATTTTATATTTTTGTTACATTTTAGAATTTAAACAGAATTTATAATCATTTTCAGTTATTTAAATTTATTAAAAGAAATATGAGAAATTTGAAAAGGTTTGTGACATTTTGTTTCTTAAGGCCTTTGGTATTCACACCTTTTCACATTTCAACCATATCTTTTCATTCAATTGGCCATATATCCTCATTCCTTCAGCCACCTACCTCATTTCACATTCAAATAAAATTTTTCTCGTCTCATTTCTGAAAGAAAAATTTGGCCATTGCTTTGGAGAGAAATTGGTGAACTTTAAATTCTTTTTTCCATTGTTTTATACTTGAATTCTTTGATCTTTGCACTTGTTCTTCTTCATTATAGGATCAGCCTTGCTCCTCCTCCTGCCCTGCCGCCTCCACCACCACCTGGAACCCATCTCCACCACATCCTCTACAACCCCAGCCAGGCCATGCACCACCCTTGGTGATAGATCCATCACCAAATGCTCCAAACTCCAACAATACCCCCTAGTCGAGCACTATAATGCAATCCACCACTTCATCACCCCTTAGCCGCCACCTACTCCACCTCCAACCTCACCTGAACCCTCTACCACATCATCCCCTTGACTCCACCAGAGAAGGCCGTGCCCATATGGCCTTGACCGTGACCTATTTGAGCCTTCCTTTGCATTGAAAACCATGTATGTTGTTGTTTAGTGTTGTTTCATGCATGCTCACCTTCGCACCATCTCCATCCACGTTTGGCCGACAATTAGGAAACCAAAACCTGATCCAAACCCTTGCTTTAGCCTTTTATTTCACTTGTGGCTGAACCTAATGAAAGTTGGAAGCAAGTGCAAAGCATTTCAGCTTTGTTTTATGTAGTTATTTCTAGCATAGTTTAATAGTTTTGAGTTGAAAGCTGTAACAACCCTACATTTCTGTATATTATTTAAATTGGACTTTCTTTTATTTTTAAATTATTTTAAACCTTTTTTATTTATAACATTTCATTTTAAATATAAATGATGATTATTAAGCGATTTATAGTTCAAATTAGTATAAATTGAATATTTTACTTAAAAGTGAATTTCTGGTCAAACTGTTCAAACCGTGGCTTTTAAACTTCAAATTTAAATTATTTAAAATCTTAAATTTTATCTTTTATTATGAAAATAGATGTAATAACTTGAACACTGCTTTTCATTTCGTTGAAAACGGAGTTAAACTGTAAAAGTTATGTACATTTCAATTTTGAGTGTAATTTGATTTATTTAACAATTTTGTCTATTTTAAATTATAATTTTTTTTTCTTTTTTTTTTCTTTGTCATATTTATTTTAATATGTTATTGTATGTATATTTTTGTATTATAATAATTTCAAAATGAAGTAAACAATTTTCCAAAGTCAATGGTGATTATTTGTAATTTCTGGACACCGTTTTGGATTTTTAAGCAATTTCTTTAAATCTTTTTCTATTTTCTTTAAATTTAATTTTTTTTATATGTTTTTATATGTTATTTTAAGTATATTTTGTCTTTTAATATTTTTAAAGTGATAATATAATTTTTCTAAGGTCTATTGAAATTTATTTTCTATTTTAAAGCCCAATTTCTATTTTCTTTGCTATTTTCTTCATTTAAATTTTATTTAATTAAATTTATATATTTATTTTGTGAATGAATTTTTATTTTTATGTTATTATCTCTGTTATAATTATTTTTCCAAGTCCATATAATTTTTCTAAAATTTATTCTGTTTATTTCAAATTTTCTAGTCCAGTTTGCATTTTTTTAAGCTATTTTCTTATTTTACCTTATATAATTAATAAATTTTTATATAAATTTTTATATTTTGATAAATTTTCGAAATATTATCTGGGATTATTATTATTTCCAGAAATATAAAGTTATATAAATAAAATAAGGAAATATGAAGGGTTTTTGACTTTTGAATTGCCTTTTGCCTTTTTGAATTCCGACCTTTCATTTTCTCAACTCCACTCTTTAATGATTTTTTGCCATGCTTTCATTTCTCATTCCAGCTGCATCTCCCTCATTTTTCACGTATTCTAACCTTCTCAAACTCAGAAAAAAATTGCACGGCCATTGCTTCAAAGGTTTGCGTAAAATTCATCTTCTTCTTCCTTGTTTTTCTAGTTTTCTATTGAATTTTGTATATGTTCTCTACCTTCATAGCTGTATTCCCCCTCCTCCAAGCTATGGCCGACCACCACCACCACTTTTTCCTGACCATCACACATCCTAACACCTCTCCTCCTCAGGCCAAGCCAAGCCATGGTGAAGATCATCACAAAAATCCATCTAAACTAGCACTAGCTATCACCTGTACCAAACCTAGTCTAGGATTTCCATCTCCTTCTTCCTCCACCTTTTGCCGCCACCGCCACCACCACCTCTAGCCTGTCCTCCACCCTCTGCCACGTCACCCACCACCACCTGGAGCCACTGGCCGTGTCCTACCTGATGTTGGCCGTGACCTTTTGTTGCATGAAAACTTGTTGTATTGCCTTGTGTAGTGTAGTTCCATGCCTATCTCTTTGCATCAATTTTGCCCATCCCCATACATGCTAGGCCGACCTTTAGGAACCCAAACCAGATCCTAACCCACTCCGTAGCCATGTATTTCAGATCTATATCTGAATCATAGGTGGTAGAAAGAAAGTGCAAAGACATTGGAATTGTTTTATACATTTATTCTTAACATTGTCTATTCATTTTGAGTTGAAAACTTATGTTATATTTATTTGTTTTGTCTCATGTATTCAAGGCAATTAACCTTGTCTCTCTCTCACTCAAATCATTGTCATGCCTTCATGCTTTCCAGGTCTTTGTTTGTGTGTCTGAATCTGTTATCTTCAACTTATAGAGGTGAGTTATTCTCACCAGACAATATGTACATATATAACTAGTAAATTGACCCCTTTTGAATCTGTAAAATGCATTATCATGTTACACCTGCTATATTATGATTTTATGATGTTCACCCATGCTTAAACACCTGTTATAACATCTGTTACTGTTATATTATGTTGTTCTGCTATTTTTATCAGTTTATCACACTGCAAGTTCCCTGTAGATTTGAAATCACTATGGGTTGAAATGATACGTACCCGAACGGACTTTAGAATAGGGGAAAATCGTTATGGGCTGAAATGATAGGCCTGAGCGATTTTCAATTTATTTTATTTACTTGGGACTGCGGGTTTGAAATGATAAAACCTGGATTTTTCTTTGTAAATTACGGGTTGAAATGATATATTACCCGCATCACTTTACCTAGCGTAGAAAATTATATACAGGCCCGTAGTTAAAATATGTTTTTCTAAATTTTTTAAAATATTTTAGAAATTTAATTATTATAATATTTTGATTTAAAATTAAATAAAAATATAATTTTTGTAAAGTATTATTGATTTTCTGGAAATCTATAAGTAAAATAAATTATGGAAAAGTTAGAAAATCTAAATGTAAGTTATTTTGGAAATTTTGATTTAATTTTTAATAGAATTTAAATTAACTTAGAAAATATGATAAATTTATGATATTTTGAATTTAAATTAATTTAAAATGATTTTATAACATATTAATGATTTTTGAATAAAGTTAAAATGTTAATGAGTGAATATTGAGTTGAATTTGGAAATATAACTTAAACTGGAATTTATGAAATTGGTTTAAAAGTGAAATTTTAAGTTAAGTTAAACAAAATGGAATTAAGTTATATTTGATATTTTAAACCTAAGTGTTAAGTTGAAATTTAATGTAATGAATTTAAATTTGAATGTTGAAATTTAATAAGCGAATTATTAATAAATATCAATTTTTGAAAGGAAACTTAACTTTATAAAATCATGAATTTAAAGAAAATTAAATGATGCTTATAAATGTGAAAATGTATGATTTTATAAGTTAAAAATGATTTAAATAAAAAAATAAGTGTTTGTGAAATTCTATTGAATATTTGAAGTTAATTAACAGCATTTTTAAGTGCTGTCTTTTGTTAAATTGAATTGTTTTGAATGTAACTTTCTGTAGCATTTTCCAAATGCTGCGAAACTTGAATTTTCATTGTTTTAATAAATTTAAGTGCATAAATGAACATTGAAAATTTTAAATTTTTGGAATTTAATAATTTAATTATTAAATGTAATAACTTCATTTTTATGATTTAAAATGAAGTAATTTGTTTTGAAATATAACTATTTGATATATTAAAATGATTGAAATGTGGTTTCGAAAAGATATGATATTTTGATATATTAAAATGATTTAAAATGTGGTACTGAAAGATATGATATTTTGGTATATTAAAATGATTTGAAAGGTGGTTTTTTAAAAAAATATAGCTATTTTGATATATTAAAATGATTTGAAATGTGGTTTTGAAAAGATATGATATTTTGATATATTAAAATGATTTGAAACGAAGTTTTGAAAGATATGATATTTTGATAGTAAAATGATTTGAAAAGAAGTTATGAAAGATATGATATTTTGGAAATGAAGCTTTGAAAGGTTATGATATTTTGATATATTAAAATTATTTGAAAGGAAGTTTTGAAAGGACCATATGAGAATTTAATATATTGAAATGGTTATAAATGACTTGATATTTATTTTGATAAATATTTGAATTGAAAGATATGGTATGATGATATATTGAAATGGTTTGGAAATGATTTAATCTTTATTTTGATAAAGAATTTGGGTTGAAATGATATTTTATTTTGAAGTATAAAATATTGTTTTAAAGTTATAACTACGGGTTATAATAACGATTGGTTGTTAAAGAGACCGGGATCGGATATTGTCTTATAGCCGGCCAATACCGAAAACCACTTTAAGAACTCTGTACGCGGTGGAGATTCCAGAATGAAGTAGGATGGTGGCGAAGTTCTTGAGGTATATTACGTGGACCCAACTCCCGTGAGTTGGCATAAATGACTAAAACAGGAGCTATACCGGCTACACAAAGGGTCACACCCTTTCATCGAGCATGCTTCTTCGAAAACCATTCTATTACTTTTGTGATTCGATATGTGGCGCCACTTTGATTCGGGGGTATGTCTCGAGGTGGGCGGAAGCTGCTGCCTTGCCGTCACCACCGGTCCGGGAGTGCAAACGGTGTATCCACCATGGCATTGCCTCGCGTGCCGTGTTATCTCCTTATAGCGAGCCCACTACGATTTTGGTTTTAAAGATCCGACCGCGTTAAGGTTCACCATCCCCTTAACGCTATTTTCTATATGATTATACTTTACTGATTAGACACTACTGTATATAGCGCAATATACTACATAGTAAATAGTTTAACGGATCCTTAGAGGATGGGCGGTCCCAAGCATCTTCTAAGTTACTTGTACCTTTACTACAGTTCAATTGAGTTGGTTTACATTGTATAAGTATGTATGTCCTGACTCGAGTGTTTGTAATTTTATTTACGCTCGGGTCAGCCTGAGTATCCACAGATTTGGATTTCCACTTTCTGGAGATTGGAATCGCTGGAGATTATCTACCTGTCTTGTTTTATCTTTTGCAGTCTGTTGGTCCTTACCAGCTATTGTATTAGTAGATTTATATATTGAGACTTCTTTTGTACTTTATTTCTTCTGTTGTATCTTATGTAACTCTGATATATTTATATAGTAGCTTCATGAACTACTATCTCTTTTGCTTCCGCTGCATTATTATTACTCTGTGTCTGCGATCTGTGATTTTATTTACTGTATATTCTGAGATTTGCCAAATTTTTATTTACAACGCGGTATTTTGAGCAATTCAAATTCCAGCATGAGTGTTTACCTATACACTTATAATGGATGCGAATGGTTGAAAATATCGGCTCGTTACAAAAGCTTAGGTGTATTGTATTGTTTTTGTTTGATTTGTTTCCAAGGGAATTGATACTTTGGCTCTCTCACTCGTATCTAGTCGTGCTATCGTGGTTGTGTGGATCTCTTTTGTGTATTCGTAGTTGTCATCTCAAGCTAAACCAGTGAGTTATTCTCACCAGACATGTATACTTATATAACTAGTAAATTGACCACTTTTGAATCTGTAAAATGTGTAACCATATTATATCTGCTATGCTATGATTATATGATGTTCACCCATGCTTAAACACATGTTATATCATATATTACTGTTATATTATGCTGTTCTATTATTTATATCAGTTTATCACACTGCAAGTTCCCTTTAGATTAGAATCACTATGGGTTGAAATGATACATACCCGAACGGACTTTAGAATAAGGGAAAATCATTATGGACTGAAATGATAGGCCTAAACGATTTTCAATTTTTTTTCATTTACTTGGGATTGCGGGTTTGGAATGATAAAACCCGGATTTTCTTTGTAAATTACGGGTTGAAATGATATATTACCCATATCACTTTACCTAGGCTAGAAAATGAAATACAGACCCGTAGTTAAAATATGTTTTTCTAAAAATTTTAAAATATTTTAGAAATGTAAATATTATAATATTTTGATTTAAATTTTATTAAAAATACATTTTTGTAAAGTATTATTGATTTTCTGAAAATTTATAAGTTAAATAAATTATGGAGGTTAGAGAATTTGAAATGTAAGTTATTTTGGGAAATTTTAATTTGGTGGTAATTGGAATTTAAATTAAATATGAAATATGATAAATATAACTAAAATTGGAAATTTGTGAATTTGGCTTAAATGGGAAGTTTTAGTTCAGTAAATAAAAATGAAATTAAGTTATATTTGAAATTTAAAACTTAAGTTTAAGTTAAAATTTAATCTGATGAATTTTAATTGAATGTTGGAATTTAATAAGTGTATTATTATTAAATATTGATTTTTGAATGGAAAATTAACTTTATAAAATCATGTATATAAGGGTATTTGAATGATTGTTTTAAAAGTGTAAATATATGATTTTATAAGTTTGAAATGATTTAAATAAAATTATAATTGTTGGTGAAATTATATTGAATATCTGAAGTTAATTAACTGCATCTTTTGAAATGCTATTATTTATAATGTAAATGATTTTACAGCATTTGTAAATGCTGTAGTTGATAATAATGAACTAAATGGCTAAATTTAATTAAAGGCTATTATAGCATTTTTGTAAGTGCTATAATTGTTGAATTTAACTAAGTTTCTTTAAAACTAATATAACCTATTACAGCATCCTTAAATGCTGTCTTTTGTTAAATTGAACTGTTTTGAATGCGACTTTCCGTAGCATTTTCTAAATGCCACGAAAGGTGAATTTTCACTGTTTTGATAAACTTAAGTGAATGAATGAACTTAGAAGATTAAAATTTTGGAAATTTAATAATTAAATATAATAACTTCAATTTTATGATTTAAAAATGAAGCAATTTGTTTTAAAATATAAACCATTTGAAATGTGTGTTGAAATGGTATTTTAAATAAATGAATGTGGTTAGAAGATATGATATTTGATATTTTGAAATGGATTTTTGAATGATATTGAATTTTGAAATGATATTTGACTCCGAAGTATAAAATACCATTTTGAAATTTTAACCACGGGATGTATTTAATTTATAGTTTAACTGATTCTTAAAGGATGGGCGATCGCAAGCATCCTTTAAGTTATGGTGCATTTCTACTACAGTTCACTTGAGTTGGTTTACATTATATAAGTATATATGTCCTGACTCGAGTGTTTTGTGTTTTACTTTACGATCGGGTCAGCCTGAGTATTTACAGGTTAGCTTTGGATTTCTTTTATGGAGCTAGGAATCACTGGAGATTCTGCTTGTCTAGTTATCTGTTCCCTTTCAGTTGTTCTATTTCAGCTCTGGTATTTATAAACTACTATGTATTTGAGATTTCTATTGTATATGTTTTTCAGACTGATATTATGTATTATGTTTTGAGAGTTTGTTATAGTAGCTTCATGAACTACTATGGTATTTTAATTTCCGCTGCGAGTTATTCTGATATTTCTGTCTCTGTGATTCTGTGATTGTATTTCATTTGCTCCAAATTTATTTACAATCTGTTATCTTGCATCATTCAAGTCCGCCATGTGTGAATTATTGTCGATTTGAATGGTACGAAATGGTGGGTCGTTACAGTTGGTATTAGAGCTTTGGTTTTAGGCAAACCATAGCCTGTGGAGAAAAAACTCATTAGAGATAGGGTAGAAATACCCTAGAATGAGTGAAATCAATCTTAGAATCCTTTCTTTGTGAGAGAACGTATTTTCAAAGTATAAATGCTTCTCAAATGATTTTTAATGTATTTTCAAAGATTATTTTGGTATAAAGTTTTCTTATTTTGAAACCAAGATTTTCTAAACTTCATTCCTTCGGTATCCACCTTGTTAGAAATCTCTTGGTTAGGATTCTTATTGATTAGGATTCCTTGAACTTTAGAACGCTTCCATTTGTTTTGAAATCCATTCTTGTCTCCCTATTGGTATTCCTTTGATTTTGGAGCATTCCATAACTCCACTTTGGAATGACCTCTATAATGATCAGTGATTCCGTAAATCTTTGAATGATTGGTAAAGGGGTGAAACTCCTCTACAATTGGCATTGATTAACTAGAGATTTTTGTATACTCAGTTTGCGATGCAATCTACCTTGTGCAATATCTGGATTCTATCTCTGGTGATCGAATGTTGATTTGCCTTAGATTTTTGAATTGATTATATTCTTGAAGTCATGGTTGATTGGTTAAGGTCACCCGCGATTTATAAAGGCTTATCCATCTCTTATTTGGTAATTAAATTATCTTATCTTCATTCGAGCTTATCTTCGAACCAGAATAATAGTTGATTAGAGTTCCCCTAAATTTGAATCTCCGTTTGTTTTGAAATCCATCCTTAGGAATTTGTGTTTGGTTGTATTTTGAAATTGTGCAAATATCGACATTATTATTTTTATAAGGATGACCACATTTTAGTATAAAAGTGAAATGTTTTCGATAAGGATTTTCTTTATCTTTTGAAAATGAAAATTTGAAGCTTTGAAAGGATTTAAAATTTTGAAAATTTATAAGAATTTGATTACATAAAAAGGATTTATAACTAAAGGATTTTGAATTTGAAATTTCGAGGAATCGAACTCCGGTATTTTGAAATCGGTTTTAAGATTTTGGAAAATATATAATGATAATATGATTTAAAGATATTTTTCCGAATGAGAAATGTTCCAAATGTATTCGAATGAATTCCAATGATTTCGAAGAGATTTCAAAGAAGTTTCAAGAAAATAAAAGTCCAGAACCCACTTATGTTGCTGGAAAATAATTTTGGTGATGAATACATGCATTATCGACATAGATTTTTGAGTTTCTGAGTGGGGGAGAGGCCACTCTAGTAGCTTTGCTATGCGAGTGATTTTATGAAACCAAATTTTGATTTCAAATTTTGAAGTATGGTCTGATATTCGAAAGATATATGTATGTATATATATTTTAAATGATTTAAAGTAAGCCGATGTTCAGTCCTCGAGATTCAGATTTGTTTTGGTATAACCTTATCTATAGGAATGGATTTATTGATTTGTTACTGGTTTCCAACTCTTGGATTGAAAATATGATTTCTTCGACTATTTTGAAGGTTCGAGCACTTCCAAATCAAGGTTAACTTTTCAAAGCTAATAAATTTTGAAAGGTATAAGGTTTTTGATAAAGAATATAAGTTTAGTTGGGTATGGTTAAAGTATAAAGTAATATGATTTATATAAGTTTGAAATTGTTTGTTGAGTGAAATAAATAAGACTATTTTGAATTATACTAGTATGAAATATAGATTTGAAATGTTTTGAATAAAGTATATATTTAGAAAAAATCTTTCCAATGGTAAATTGGATTTTTTTTCCATATGGAAATAAATAGTTTGAGGGTTTTAAAAAAGAGATGATTTCAATCTTAGATATTTTTGATGATTGAAATGGTTTGGACATGATATAATCTTTATTTTGATAAAGAATGTGAATTTGAAATGATAATTGATTTTGATAAATGAATATTTGAAGTTTATTTTTGTATAAAAGGATATTGGGTTTACTTGTAATTTGAGTTTATCTAAAAATGATGGATTTATGAAATGAATATTTCAAAACTAAGTAATTATGAAATTAGATTTGAGATATATGAAATTATAAAATTTAGTTTTGGAATATGGTATATTTAAGCTTTGAAATATATTAAAGATTGAATAGTTTATTTTGTGGACCAAATCTTTATTTGAAATTTGATAATATTTGAAATGGTTTTGTTGGAAAACTAAATTGAATTGAAATCGATGGTTTGAATTGAATTGAAATTGGAAATTTTAGATTTGGGTTTAATTGAATATTTGTGAAATGTAAAGAATTAAAGGGATGTTTTATGATTTCAAATGTATGGTTTCGAAATGTTATGATTTTCAAAGTGTAATGATTTCAAGTATTTTAGCTTCGAAAGATTTATAACTTTGGAAGTATTATGATTTTGAAGTGGATATATGTTTGAAATGGAAATGAATTTGTTTGACCTAAATTTTGTTGATTTGAAAATTTGGATTATTTTCTAAATCTATTGTTTTAAGAAACTTTGAAACTTAATATATGTAATTTGGAAGAAATGATTAGGTGAAATCATATATGATTTTGAAATTGAAATGTTATTGAAATGAATTAAAATTGAGAACCTTGATTTACTAAATACTTGATTTGGAAGTTATCGAACTTATATAAAATGGATTTGTATAAGTATGAAGTTGATTTGAAACTATCTTTTTGGAAAGGTACTAAATTTGTAAAGTGAAATCTTATATAATCAAAGTCTATATAAGTGTAATTTGATATACTATTGATTTTGGAAAGTATTCGATTTGAAAATGAAATCTTATATATAATGGAATTTATATAAGTGTGATATTTGAAGCTATGATTTTGAAGGGATACTATATATGGTATATTATATTTTGATGTAAGAGGTATGGGAAGTACCCTTCGGAAGAAGTATAGTGATGTGCTTCGACCCAGATGGACTTGGGGAATCCAGAAATGGATTCGACCGATAAACCCTAATGGACTTGGGTGAATTCAGAAATGGATTCGAACTGATATGGTTGTCCGGACTTAAACTCATGAGTTCCTCGATTTCTTTTCAGGGTAGATGGTTCTTTAGTTTACCCAATGGAGGCGCTTTGGATCCTGGGATCTGTTGTTTATGGATCTTCCGGGAAGGAAGTGCATCCATTGCGTAAATCATTGAATCAGCAGCGTACCACTACAGCAGGGGTCGATGGTCCCTTGTTTACGAACTGGCTACGATATTTTTCTGGAATCCAGAAGGTAGAAGGATCTTCTGGAAAGTTTTGTGTCCATTACGTAAATACTGGATCAGCAACGGGCCACTTCTATCGTATTATCGTCATTTGACATTGGATTTTGAGCGGAACTTCTCATACCTATTTTTAAGTATTTTTACTGGGTGTTGAAACAGGTCTACTAAGTACTTGGAGAATTCTAGCCTTGCGCCTGATCAACGCATGGCCAGAGTCTGTAAGAACGAGGATAAACCTGTTAAGACATCGAGTTATAAAAGTATTTTGATAAAGAATTATATAAAGGATGTTTTGATCATTTATTATTATTTTTTTCTTCTTCTTTTCTAAATAATTTAAAATGTTATAAATATTGTTTACTTCGAACTAACAAATTTGAATCAAATGACTATTCATCATCTTATAAAATGTTTAAAATGTTGTAAATATAAAATTTTAAATTGAAATGTATAATGGTGCATCCTTGTGTTCCATCCTATTTTCCTCCTAATTTTCCTACCGTCTTCTTCTTTAAGGGTTCTTTCTGCATTATGGAAAGAGTTGGTTCTTTGGCTTATCATTTAGATCTACCCGAAAACTTTTCTGGAGTGCATGATGTATTCCATGTCTCGCACCTTCGTCATCATCTTCATGATCCTTCTCTTATTGCTCAGCCTTCTGCTCTTGCTAGTTTGGATATTGTGCCAAATTTGACTATCGAGAGGAAGCCACTTCGTATTGTCGATAGAGGTACGAAGCAGCTCAAAAGGAAATCTGTTAATATCAATCGAGATTGTACCTGGGACATGGAGGAGAGCATTCGTGCTTCGAATCTAAAATTGTTCATTTCGGGTAGTATTTTGTTTTCTATCTTGTTTCTCTTTATTTTCCTTGCTCGTTCTTTTCGAGGACGAAAAGATTTGAGTGGGGGAGAGTGTAACAACCCTGAATTTTGTGATTTATTTTAATTATTTATTTTGATTATTTTATTTGAAAACTTTATTATATTTATTAAAATGAAAATTTTTGTTATTTTAAAGTATATTTTGATCTTTTTGTGAATTATAATTTCAAACCTGAATAAATAGGATATTTCCAGATCATCTTTTATTATGAAAATATATTAAATTTCAAGCATACTGCTTTTCGTTTCGTTGAAATTCGATTTATATTGTGAAAGTTATGCTTTTTACAATATTGGTAGTAAATTGTTTTATTTAACAATATTGTTTATTTTAATCTATATAAATAATATTTTATTTTTCATATCTTATTATAAATTTTATTATATGTTATGTTACATATATTTTTGTCTTTTAAACATTTTTAAAGTGATAATAATTTTTTTCCAAAGTTCATTGAATTGTTTTCAATTTTTAAAGACTAGTTTGTATTTTTAAGCTATTTTCTTTATTTAAATTTTATTTAATTAAAATTTATTTATTTATTTTTGTGAATGAATTTTTATTTTATGTTATTATCTTTGTTTTTAAATATTTTCCAAGTCCATATAAATTTTCCAAAGTTGATTCTGTTTATTTTCAAATTTTCTAGACTAGTTTGCATTTTCTGTGCTAGTTTGCATTTTCTGTGCTATTTTGTTATTTTAATCATATATAATTATTATTTATTTATATATATTTTATATTTTTGTTACATTTTAGAAATTAAACTGAATTTATAATCATTTTCAGTTATTTAAATTTATCAAAAGAAATATGAGAAATTTGAAAAGGTTTGTGACTTTTTGTTTCTTAAGGCCTTTGGTATTCACACCTTTTCACATTTCTACCATATCTTTTCATTCAATTGGCCGTTACTCCTCATTCCTTCAGCCACCTACCTCATTTCTCATTCACGTAAACTTTTTCTCATCTCATTTCTGAAAGAAAAATTTAGCCATTGCTTTGGAGAGAAATTGGTAAACTTTAAATTCTTTTTTCCATTGTTTTATGCTTGAATTCTTTGATCTTTGCACTTGTTCTTCTTCATTATAGGATCGGCCTTGCTCCTCCTCCTGCCCTGCCGCCTCCACCACCACCTGGAACCCATTTCCACCACCTCCTCTATAACCCTAGCCAGGCCATGCACCACCCTTGGTGGTAGATCCATCACCAAATGCTCCAAACTCCAACAATACCTCCTAGTCGAGCACTACAATGCAATCCACCACTTCATCACCCCTTAGCCGCCACCTCCACCACCTCCAACCTCACCTGAACCCTCTACCACATCATCCCCTTGACCCCACCAGAGAAGGCCATGCCCATATGGCCTTGACCGTGACCTATTTGAGCCTTGCTTTGCTTTGAAAACCATGTATGTTGTTGTTTAGTGTTGTTTCATGTATGCTCACCTTTGCACCATCTCCATCCATGTTTGGCCGACCCTTAGGAAACCAAAACCAGATCCAAACCCTTGCTTTAGCCTTTTATTTCACTTGTGGCTGAACCTAATGGAAATTGGAAGTAAGTGCAAAGCATTTCAGCTTTGTTTTATGCAGTTATTTCTAGCATAGTTTAATGGTTTTGAGTTGAAAGCTTATGTGTAATATATTGTATTTGTTTGATTTGTTTCCAAGGGAATTGATACTTTGGCTCTCTCACTCATATCTTGTCGTTCTATCGTGCTTGTGTGGATCTCTTTTGTGTATTCGTAGTTGTCATCTCCAGCTAAACCAGTGAGTTATTCTCACCAGACATCGTATACTTATATAATTAGTAAATTGACCACTTTTGAATCTGTAAAATGAGTAACCATATTATATCTGCTATGCTATGATAATATGATGTTCACCCATGCTTAAACACATGTTATATCATATATTATTGTTATATTATGCTTTTCTGTTATTTATATCAGTTTATCACACTGCAAGTTCCCTTTAGATTAGAATCACTATGGGTTGAAATGATACATACCCGAACGGACTTTAGAATAAGGGAAAATCATTATGGGCTGAAATGATAGGCCTGAACGATTTTCAAATTTTTTTCATTTACTTGGGATTGCGGGTTTGAAATGATAAAACCCGGATTTTCTTTGTAAATTACGGGTTGAAATGATATATTACCCATATCACTTTACCTAGGCTAGAAAATGAAATACAAACCCGTAGTTAAATTATGTTTTTCTAAAAATTTTAAAATATTTTAGAAATGTAAATATTATAATATTATGATTTGAATTTTATTAAAAATACATTTTTGTAAAGTATTATTGATTTTCTGAAAATTTATAAGTTAAATAAATTATGGAGGTTAGAGAATTTGAAATGTAAGTTATTTTAGGAAATTTTAATTTGGTGGTAATTGGAATTTAAATTAAATATGAAATATGATAAATTCATGATAATTTGGATTAAAATGAATTTAATATGATTTTACAATATATTAATGATTTTTTTTGAATAAAGTTAAAATGTGAAATGAATGATGAAATTTGGAAATATAACTAAAATTGGAAATTTGTGAATTTGGCTTAAATGGGAATTTTTCGTTCAGTAAATAAAAATGAAATTAAGTTATACTTGAAATTTAAAACTTACGTTTAAGTTAAAATTTAATCTAATGAATTTTAATTGAATGTTGGAATTTAATAAGTGTATTATTATTAAATATTGATTTTTGAATGGAAATTTAACTTTATAAAATCCTGTATATAAGGGTATTTGAATGATTATTTTAAAAGTGAAAATACATGATTTTATAAGTTTGAAATGATTTAAATAAAATTATAATTGTTTGTGAAATTATATTGAATATCTGAAGTTAATTAACTGCATCTTTTGAAATGCTATTATTTATAATGTAAATGATTTTACAGCATTTGTAAATGCTGTAGTTGATAATAGTGAACTAAATGGATAAATTTAATTAAAGGCTATTATAGAATTTTTGTAAGTGCTATAATTGTTGAATTTAACTAAGTTTCTTTAAAACTAATTTAACCTATTACAGCATCCTTAAATGCTGTCTTTTGTTAAATTGAATTGTTTTGAATGTGACTTTCCGTAGCATTTTCTAAATGCTACGAAAGGTGAATTTTCACTGTTTTGATAAACTTAAGTGAATGAATGAAATTTGAAAGATTAAAATTTTGAAAATTTAATAATTTAATTATTAAATATAATAACTTTAATTTTATGATTTAAAAATGAAGTAATTTGTTTTGAAATATAAACCATTTGAAATGTGTGTTGAAATGGTATTTTAAATAAATGAATGTGGTTGGAAGATATGATATTTGATATTTTGAAATGTATTTTTGAATGATATTGAATTTTGAATGATATTGAATTTTGAAATGATATTTGACTCCGAAGTATAAAATACCATTTTGAAATTTTAACCACGGGATGTATTTAATTTATTGTTTAACTGATTCTTAAAGGATGGGCGATCGTAAGCATCCTTTAAGTTATTGTGCATTTCTACTACAGTTCACTTGAGTTGGTTTACATTATATAAGTATATATGTCCTGACTCGAGTGTTTTGTGTTTTACTTTACGCTCGGGTCAGCCTTAGTATTTACAGCTTAACTTTGGATTTCTTTTCTGGAGCTAGGAATCACTGGAGATTCTGCTTGTCTAGTTATCTATTCCCTTTCAGTTGTTCTATTTCAGCTCTGGTATTTATAAACTACTATGTATTTGAGATTTCTATTGTATATGTTTTTCAAACTGATATTATGTATTATGTTTTGAGAGTTTGTTATAGTAGCTTCATAAACTACTATGGTATTTTAATTTCCGCTGCGAGTTATTCTGATATTTCTGTGTCTGTGATTCTGTGATTGTATTTCATTTGTTCCAAATTTATTTACAATCTGTTATTTTGCATCATTCAAGTCCGACATGTGTGAATTATTGTCGATTTGAATGGTACGAAATGGCGGGTCGTTACATTTGGAATTTAATTTGGAAAATAATTTGAAAAGTTTCAAAACAAATAAAATAAGTGATAATATATATAAATAAAATTTCAATTTCTTTTAAGTTTTAAATTTGAAATAATAAATGTTTTTAAAATAATTTGAATTTAAATTATTTATATATATATATATATATTTGTGTATATATGAGTATATTTGACTTTGAATTTGAATTTAAATTTTAAATAAATGCTTTTGTAAAATAATTTGGATTTATAAATATATATATATATATCTATGTAATTTATTTAATGTATATTTAATTTCAAAATTCTCTTTTAAATAGTTTTTATTAATAATAAGAAAATGCCTTTAGGAAATGGAAAGATGTAAATTCAAAAGCAATTTAAATAATGTAAAAAATATTTGTCTAATGTAAAAAATTACAAATGTTAAGTAAGTAATAACTATAGAGGCAAGTGTTTAACATGTAGAAAGAGATTAACAAGTGTCATTATATTATTTTCATTTTCTTAGAAATTTATTGAAAAGAAAATAAAGTTATATAAGCCATTTTATCTTCTTCTTCTTACCTCTTTTATTCATCTCCAAGCCTGTACAAAACTTTAACAAAAAACCAGAGAAAATCATCAGAACAAGTAATCAAAGCATAACCTCCTTAAATTTTAAATCTAGTCTAAATTCCAGTAAAAACCTGTGACCAATTTTCTTCCAAATCTCAAGCCAAGAAAAGGAATTTCGAAAACAACTTCAAGTCTTCAACCAATAATTCAAAATCAAGCAGGAGTCAACTTCAACAATTAAATAAGAATCGGGATCAACTCAAATAATTTGCAAATTCAAGTTTGCAAGCAGGTGACCAAAGTTTCTCTGTTTCATTAAAAACAAAACTGTAAGTAAGTTGAATTTTAGTTTGTTGTTGAGGAATTAAGTAAACAAATCCATCATAGGTTAAGCAAATTTATATTAACAAGTTGCGGATAATAAAAAATTCAAGATCAAGTTAAGCAAAACAATTTCCTGACTTTTAATTTTTAAACCAGACAGAAAGCTCTTTGCTCAACTCCACAGGTGAGTAAACTCTTTGATTTGAACTTAGACTTGTTGCTGTGAACAATAGTGAAGATTGAATGATAAATGTGTGTTTGCATGTATATATTTATACATGAAAATGAAAATACATGTCTGTGCACATCAAAATAAACTCTCTTCCATGCCTACAGGTTCAAAACCCTGTCTCAAAATCCAAAAGCTCTATATCAGATTGTTTTTAGGCTTGGAAAACAAAAAAATATGTTTGTATGATTATGCTCTAAGTTTTAAAAACAAATTTAAGTAAATCAAACAAAAGTCTTGTTTGGAAATACAAGAATACATGCAAACCCAATATAAACAGAAAATTCAGCAACCATGATTTCAGATTTTGAATATACTAATTGAAACAACTTCGAAGTTGATGATTTTAAAAGATAAATTAATTTTTTTTATCAAGTATTTTATGAGAAAGAGTGGGATGAACAGAATTGCCATTTTCTCTAAATTCTGGCGAACGATCAGGTGATGAACTTCGAGATCGAAATCATAGCTAGCTGGAAGACCGTAGAGTTGGGGAAAAATGCTTGATAAAATTCTAGATTAATGTGGATGTTGATTTTGATCGAGTTAGGGTTTAAGGTTTAAAATGAGTCGAGGTTAGGAACGTGATCACTGCGCTGTCTTTAGGCCATTGGAGATCATCGGACCGGAGCCATCAGAAGCGTGGGAGGCTGGCTGAGCTTAGGATGGAGTATCTCGATTACTGATGATCAGAAGAGGGAGAGCGAGGCGATCGATTTGGGCTTAAATATGTTCCAGATTTGGGTCTGGTGGCTCGAATACGAAATCACGACCGTTTCGAAATTCTGAGTGTTTGTGAGGTTTAGGAACATCGTCGTGGATGTGTCGATGACTAGAGGTTCAAACTGAGGCGGCCGGAGTGATTGTGCTGTGCACATGTCTGAGGTTGTGTCAGGAGGCGGCAGTTTTGGGAAGAAAGAGGAAACTCGAAGCTATTCTTGGCAAATGTAGGTGATAGCTCGGGTATGAACTCAAAGCAAATTCTGGGCCACATGGGTTTGTACTTAGACAAATTTGAGAAAAAAAATATAAGGCACACGGGTAGGTTTTATTGATAATTCGAAGCAAGTAGTAAAATGATTCATGGGAGACTCGAAGTACTCTCAAGGGTTAGCGTACAAAATAGTTTTGCTTTAAAAAAAATAAAGTTCAAACTTTTAAACAATTTTAAAATCATGTTTTTAAATGATAATTTTGATTTGAGTTTAAAACTAATTAAAGTTTTTAAGTAAGGCAATTTCAAATTTAATTTAATTTTGTTACATTATTTTATAAACTTATTTATATTAGTTAAATAATGTAAATGAGAATGATAATTAAGATAAAATGCTATGTACACTAATTTTAATCTCTTAAGCAAAATTACGTAATAAAGATGATTTATTTAACCAAGTTTACAAGATAATCTAAATAATTAACAAAGCTAAGAAGGTTTATCTTTTAAATTTAATAAGTAATTAATGATTTACTTAAGTGATAAATGATTTACTTAAAGAATAAACTATTTAAATTAATTACTTAATATTTAAAGGTTAATTAAGTAAATAATTAAGGTTAATTAAATTGTAATTTATTAAGATAATTAATTAAGGAATAATTAATTAATAAAAGCAATTAAGATTTAATAAATTAACAATTAAGTATTAATTAATTAAGATAATTTATTAAGGAATAATTAATTAATAAAAGTAATTAAGATTTAACAAATTAACAATTAAGGATTATTTAGTTAAGATAATTAATTAAGGAATAATTAATTAAAGAAGGCGATTAAGCTTTAATTAATTTTAATTACGGATAACTAATCATTGATTAAAGATAATTAATGAAAGTAATTATGTGATTAATTAATTTAAATAACACGATTGATTCATCTTAACTGTAGATGATTGATAACTATTGAATGTTGTGTACTGATTGATATATCTGATTTGTAATTGTGATGCTATGTGATATGAATTGCTTTGTGCTGAGCTGTGATTCTGGGTTGAATATATTTCTGTGTGAATATGAAAAACCCTTTGGCCCGTAAAACGGCATTTGAATTTCGATGCGACAGGGAGTCAGATTCCAGTTGGTTGTCCGAAACCCACATCGAACCTGTGAATCTTTATGAATGACATATCCACATGTTTTTAAATTGATGCTCACTATTCTGTTTAGCCCGGGTGTAACATCCCGTATTTGTAAGCCATAGAATTTGAACATTTAATTCGTTTTAAATGTTTAATGTGGGTTCTTAATTGATTTTGCAATGAATGGATTCGGGTTCAATCAGTGAAATAAGCTATAATTTTTATCTATGGTAATTCCGGTTGAATTTGAATAATGGGAAAAATATAATTTAGATATTCGGAATTGAAATAAAAGTAAATCTGAATGTAAATAGTGATGAAAATGGTTTTAAAAAATTTATTTTGAGTTATTTGAGTATAAATAGCGTGGTGGGAATTTTAGATGAATTTTAAAGTTGATAAGTTAATATTTGGAATTTTATATTAATTTAAAAATGAATTTAAATATTTTTAAAATGCAATTAATCAGATTTTGGTCTGGAATGAGCCAGAATGATTTTTATGGTGTTTATAAATTTTATATGAATTATTATTAAGTTAGTAAAACTTTTAAAAGTAAATTTTTCAGCGTTTTCGACAATTTTGAAAATCGCTTGATTTAATAGACGAGTTAAAATTGCCTTCCGGGGCACAGTCTCGGAATTCGACGAAACTAGTTCCATCGGATCCGTAATAGTTATTTGTTATCGATTTTCAATTTTCGTAGCAATCGGAGTGGTCGTTTGACCCCGGCAGCTTAAAACGCATAGAAGTCGTTTAAACCGATTTAATTTTAAATTGATCGTTTAATTCCGTAACTCGTACATACGACCGAATTAGCCTACGAAACCTGTTCCATTGTGTCCGAAACGCGAAAAAACCTTAGGAACGCCTGTCGGCACACGTTGTTTGGAGATCGTTTGAAAAAGTCACTTTATAATGGGTTTTATATTAAAATAATATTATTAAACATTAATATATACACAAGAATTTGGGGCCGAAACCCTAGTATATTTCTCAGCCGCCACTTCTATGCTTTCAATGGCCGAAGTCGCACGGCATTAATCTCTCGATCTCTCTTCATTCAAGCTTTAATTCGCAAATCTTCCAACATGAGGATCGTAGAGAGTGAAACCAGCTTCACATCCGTACGGTGTAATAGCTCGAAGTACATCATGGTGGTCGAAATCGTGCAAGGAAGCGCAACCGTTCATCCTCGTTTTTCTCGCTGTGGTGTTGACCGAGCTCCATGTGTCTTGGGTCGAGCATAGAGAAGGTTGTGAGCTTCGTTGTGGTAGCTTCCGATCGAGATGGAACTGCTTGTGAGTGGCGGCGAATTCGAGCCCTAGATGGCAACGTTGGGTTTCTCGGTCTGTAGCTAGTTGCGTGAGGAAGAAACAAATTTGTGGCCGTGTTTTGGTAATTATTATTAAAAAAAAAATTGTTCTAAAATTCGATTCAAACTTCATAAAATCCTAATTAGTTCATACGTACTCAGATTCGTACGAAATTGGTGGCGTTGGAATCACAGGGACGAGCACTACGCGATGGTGCAGATCCGAAGTCATTCCGGGCAAGTAGAAATTTGAGTTAAATCGAACGTCGTTCGGTTTAATTTAAATTTCGAACGCTCGCCGAAAATCAAGGTGAGTTATTCTCACTCACATCTGGATATTGGCTGATTTAAGTAATAAATATTTAAATATCTGTGTGATTGGTTGCATATTATTGTTGTATCAGTCTGGATTGATATTTTTATATGCGATGTGCTAATATTTGTGGATGCAGGGAAAACAGGTTGGAGGGATCCAACTGGATTCCTCACTATACAGTGTTTATTTTTATAATTGATGTTGATGCCTGTTTATATATTGAGATGGATAAATTTGGAATTAACTTGTATTGTGATATTGTGGAATAAACTACAAACCCAGAATGTTAATCATAGAGAAATTTAGAGTTTTAATTGTAAAGAAATTAAATTGGGTTTCAAAAGAAATTAAGAAATTAAGAAATAAGGAATTTAAAGGAATACAAACATTGGAATCTGTTTGGATGAAAAACTGAAATAAAATTGTATTGGAATGTTGCTGAATAAACTATAAATCCAAAATCTAATTTAAATGGATAAATTGAATTTTAGAGAAATAAGTGATATTGTTAAATAATGAATTTAAAAGAATTAAAATTTGAAATCTATTTAGAATGGAATTGAAAATTGTAAAATCTGGAATGATTAATAAAGAGAAAGATTATTAGTTGATAAATGGAAAAATAAAATTTATGTTATGAAAATATAAAACTAAATTAAAATAGTTTGACAGAAATCGTGAGAAGGATTTCTGTGATGTTTATGTGGAAATGAGATTTCCTGGGAAAAACCAAGTTTGAGCTTAAACCGATTTTATAAAAAGAAAGTTTTAAAAATTTAAAATTAGTTTAAATGAGAGTGTTTTGGAAGTTATTATTTTATAGTGATAATTTATGAATTAGCAATAGTAAATTTTATAAATACCTTAATAATTATTTTTACAAATGGATTTGTTTCAAAGCCTAGTTTTGGACTTAAGTCATTTGAAATTAGCATTTATCTTATTAAAAACACTACTTTAAATTTAATTTATTAAAAACCTTATTTAAAATCAAAGTTTATATCTTAATAAATGGTTTTACTGTACATACTTTGAAATTATATTTTGAGTAAGTAACTAGAAGTAAATTTACGTATTTTAGAGTATATTTCAATATAAAATGTTTTTAACTGGTTTCAAATTAAGTTGTTTTTAACTTAGTTATTTCCAATGGGAATATATGGTAAAGGATTTACCTTGTAAAGGAAAGAATTTTGGGAATTGATTTCAAATGAGCTTTGAAACTTTGAAAATATATCTTTTGAAGATATTGAGGCAAATAAATAATATGGGAATTATTTATTGTGTGATGGATGCTTATGGATGTTTATGAATATAAATTGATAGTTAAATCACCGACTATCAATATTGGACAACTGCGTTGATCGTTTCGAAGAGACCGGGATCGAGAATTATTTCTCGAAAACCACTTCGATCCGATTTGTACGTTTCGGGCGGAAAAACGAGTTAGGAGTCGAAGATGGGGCAGTGAAGTGCAAGGGCTAGTCGCTACTAATCCTGAGGATATTTCCAAAATGGATGTAGTAGGAGTAGTGCCTTCGGTTCCGTTCGAACCCGGAACGGACTTGTATGGATGAATGCTTGCGAAACATCGTCAGGTGGGCGATGGGCATTCTAAGGGAAAACGTTCTAAAGGTAACGCTTAGCCTCAAGCCTCATCAACCGGGAATGACTGAAAATCAGGGGTTATGCAGCAAGGTTAGGTGGGTCATGCCCAAGCAGGACAAGATATTTCCCCTGTCTAGATGTCCCTTATATATATTTCGGCTTAGTGGGTGGTTGGTCGCGCCAACCACGGGGTTTATCTTGTTCAGGACTGTTCAGTAAGGAATGGTTCCGGCCTTGTGTTGCAGGGGATGAAGGGAGTAATCCTCGGTACGGTGATCTAGGCCCCGTACTGTGATAGGTGGTATCCCAGTGCCTAGTCATTGTTGGAAATCCATTTTCCCTACGAGCCTTGTACGATTTTTGTTTGTATTACCCACTTTTGTGGCTAGTAGCTGGAATTTAATGAATGTAACAATTTCGGCTATTTTATAAGTATTTGTAAATAGACCCTATTATAATATCAGAGGATTTCTATAAAAAGTGTTTTAGCTATCGTAAGGTAAAAACCCGACATGTTTATTTGTGGCGTGGTCTTACAAGATGCTTTTGTTTTTCAAAGGATTTTTTAAACTTTAATAATCAATTTGGATGCATTATTATCAGCTGGTATTCCAGACTGACTCGGGTGTTACTTTATTATAATGCTCGGGTCAGACCGAGTATTATATGCTTAGGATAGGTTGCTATGGAGCAGGAAAGGAGCAGGAGTCCGAGACGTATGATATGTACTTATATATATATCCGCTGCTGTGATTGTATGGTAGGTGTGATTTGTGATTGTTGATGTATGAGATACTCTGATGATATGATGTATATAAAGTAATAGATTTAATTTTGTGTAAAGTTCTATATTCACTATTATATTTTATTCCGCTGCGATTGTGAGATTCTGTTATTGTTTAGTTTCTTCTTCTTCTATCTCTTCTTCTTAAACCCTAATGGTTCGTAATTCTGTGCCACTTGAGTCAATTTGTATAGAATAAAGTTGATTCAAGGGGTACGGATTTGCGGGCTGTCACACTTGGTATCAGAGCTTAGGTTGGCGACAACCTAGGCTTTGGTGGGGAAAATTACTCATTAAACAGAGTCGACGGTACTCTATAATGAGTTGAGAGTAATAATAGATATGAGGGCGTACTTGTTAGTGGATATAAAATTGTTTTATACTGTGTTGACTTATCGGTTGAGTGTTTATGAATTCTGGTCGGTACGGGAAGTACAACCGTATCGATAGGGGTTTCTAAACTCTTGAACAAGATAAACCGACATAGTATTGTTTTTAAAGGGGGTAAATGAAATAATTTTACCCTAAACTATATTTTGATATAAAGAAAATAACTTTCTGAAATTTTATATATATTTGAATGTTTAGTTGCTAAATATTAAAAATCAAATAAGAATCTAACAATTGATCTAAAATTTGAAATGATAAGCTAATAAGAATAAAGATATTAAAATGGTCTATAACCAAATAGAATTAATTAAATATGTTGTAAATAAGAAAGTGAAATTAAATCTGAATTAAACCAGAATTTTGAACCCGGAAGTTTTGGAAAGGATTTTAAAGGTAATGGAAAAAAAAGGGGTTTGGGAAATTTAAAACCCTGGGAAGGTTTGAAACGTTTTCCAATGTATTGAAGGCAATGATGAAATATTATTTTGAGTAATATGTTTGAATGGAAAACTGTTTGAAATGAATTTGGGAAAGTAAGAAGCATTGAACTCACTTCAGTCGCTGGAAAATAATCCTGATGATGCTGGCCACATCATTAGAATTCATTTTCGAGTTTCTAAAGTGATGGATTGCTTCCCTAGTATTTGGTTATGGTGTTGTTTGGATTTGTTGGGTATATTCGTTGTTTTGGACATTTCAAAAAGGAGGAAAATTTGTTTTGGTATAAACAAATTGTTTTGGAAATCTGAGATTTGATTGATATACGAATAGGTATATAATTGATATATTTCAAAATGGTTTTGAAATAAAACCGAAAAATTGAATTCTAGGAAATTCTAATTTCGTATTGTGTAAAGTTGAAATGAATTAACTATTAAATTATTAAGTGAAGTTAATACCAATAAGAAGAAATGAAAATTTTAATCTTGGAATTAAAATTTAACTTGAGTAAATGAAAGTGAATAATATATATTGAAGTAAATAGAAAATTTGAATTTAACTTGGACAAGTTCAATAAATTGAACTTAGAATTAATGGATTTGGGTTAGATTGAAATGTAAGTTGGCTTTGAAATTGTGGGTCATTGTGTAATGGATTATACCCACAAGCTAGTAAGTGTTATGCTTTAGTTGAGATTATGAATTTAAATTGTGCAAAGTATTAAGATGAAAGAAAATTTGTACCCTTAGAAATTCAGTAATACATATACATGTAAAATCTGAGATAGTGATTATAAGATGTAGATGGATTGAAATGAGAAATATGAGCTTTAACATAAATAAGTTGGTGAACTTATAAATAGAGAAATGGAGTTATAATCACAAATGAGAAATAATTGAATGGTATGGTGAGCCCAAACTAAACTCAAATGAAATGTGAAATGGGATAGGATAAAGTGAGATATAAAAGAAGTAAGTGAACTCAAGTTAATAATTAAGTTTTGAACTTGTATATGGAGAATTAAAATTGCGGATTTGAAATTGAATTAAATATAATTGAATTGAAATTGAATTGAATTGGATATAAAGGTGAAATGTAAAATTTCTTAAATTGCATAAATAAATTCATATTCTTAGATATAATTTGAATTTTTGATTATACAATGGAAGTGGACTTAAATAAGCAACCTAAACTTTTAAATAGAAATGAAATTGAAATTCATTAATGGAAAGAGGTGAATGGCGTGGAAAATCCAAAACTTAGCCATTAATGAGATGCAAAGTCTAATGAAGCAAAGTGAGAACAAAAATGTGGGTGTTCTTAAGTGAGCACATGAGTTTTAAAATTATGTATGGGGAAAATGGAATTTGTTTTGATAATGAAACTGAAACTAAATTTCAGTTGTGTAACAAATGATGTTGAATGAAATTTAGATTCTATTTAAAGGAATGAAAAGGAAAGGTAGAAAATGTAAATCTTGTTAAAAGAATAATCGAAAAATGGTGATATTATAAATGAATTCAGAGGGAATTGGGGAAGTGAATTAAAACCTAATACGGATTAGGTTAGTGACTAAATTGAATTATAATTAATTGGGATTTGTATTGTAATGGATAGAATTTGATAGTTAGTCAAAATTTGAAGGTAAATATGAATCCTGATTTGGATTGGGATTTAAGTGTGGTAACAAATATTAATGTGTGGATGAAAATGGAATTAGATTATATTGGGATAGTTGAATTGTGAATAAATTCAACGGAAGGAAATAATTTAAAGTGGTTTCTTTGCCAATAAAATTGAAATTGAATCTAATGAAAATAAAATTTGATTATAAGAAAGATATTATGAAATTGGAAGTTATTGAAAGGAATAGTGAGATGGTTATTGTTAAGCTTTTGGGATAGCTTTAAATGATATTCCGTTAGATAATAGAATTGTAATGCAAGTGAAGAGAATTTTAATTAATTATTGTGATGGAATAAGCAAGTTTGAATTAAAGATGACGAGATGGTTATTTTTAAGCTTATAAAATAGCTTTAAATGCAATTTGTTTGGAAAATAAAATTTGAATGCACGCAAATGACTTTTAAGATAGTTAATGTGATGAAGAAAGAATATATGAGTTGTAAATAAGAATGGAATGATATATATAACTATAAAAAAAATATATAATAATAGTAATAATAATAATAATAATAATAATATAATAAAAATAAACTTAAGATGATTAATAAATTTGAAAGGTGAGAATAAGGATTGATTTAATAATTGAAATGGAATAAGAATGCTTGGATTGTGAACCACGCAGAATTTGATAAATTAATATGAATCTAAGTGGAAATTAATTTTAAAACTATTATAGGCTTAAGTGATGGATATTTGTATGAATGATATGAAAATTTCATGAGAATTGGTTGTTTTGTTATTTGGAAATGAGTTGATTTAAAGGAATCAAATGAAATTGGTTTGTTGGTTAAGATTTATGAAATGGTTGTGTTGGCTTACATTTATATTGGTAATGTTAATGAAATGTTCATATTATTGAAATCTAATGAGTTTGTTTGAGTAAGTACAGGTGCGGGAGGCGTTCGAGAGAGTTGGAGCGTGTATATGCGATAGTATTAGCTGCTTGCTATTAAAATTTTGCTAAAAAGGTACGCCTACGCAAATATAATTGGGAAATGATATATATATTGTGAAATATTTTGGTTTCCGACCGTGTGGGTCGATGTATATATATTTATTTGTATCACGATATCGCGAAAGCTCCTCCGTACAGGGGAGACTTTGCCAAAATTTTCCGGAAATTTTGGGAGTTAGAAAATTTTTGGGAATTTTGAAAATTTGTAATTAACTTGGAAAATTATAAGTTAAAAATTAAAAGACTTAGAGTAAATAAAGCAAGTGAGTTTGGATTTGAGCTAAAGGATTTTGGAAAGTGTATATAAGCTTTTAACTAAGCAAATTGGATGAGTAAGTGAGTTTGAGCATAGTTTCTATCTTAGCAAATTTCGAGGACGAAATTTTTATAAGGGGGGAGGAATGGAACATCCCGTATTTGTAAGCCATAGAATTTGAACATTTAATTCGTTTTAAATGTTTAATGTGGGTTCTTTTGCAATGAATGGATTCGGGTTCAATCAGTGAAATAAGCTATAATTTTTATCTATAGTAATTCCGGTTGAATTTGAATAACGGGAAAAATATAATTTAGATATTCGGAATTGAAATAAAAGTAAATCTAAATGTAAATAGTGATGAAAATGGTTTTAAAATTTTTATTTTGAGTTATTTGAGTATAAATAGCATGGTGGGAATTTTAGATGAATTTTAAAGTTGATAAGTTAATATTTGGAATTTTATATTAATTTAAAAATGAATTTAAATATTTTTAAAATGCAATTAATCAGATTTTGGTCTGGAATGAGCCAGAATGATTTTTATGGTGTTTATAAATTTTATATGAATTATTATTAAGTTAGTAAAACTTTTAAAAGTAAATTTTTCAGCGTTTTCGACAATTTTGAAAATCGCTTGATTTAATAGACGAGTTAAAATTGCCTTCCGGGGCACAGTCTCGGAATTCGACGAAACCAGTTCCATCGGATCCGTAATAGTTAGTTATTATCGGTTTTCAATTTTCGTAGCAATCGGAGTGATCGTTTGACCCCGGCATCTTAAAACGCATAGAAGTCGTTTAAACCAATTTAATTTTAAATTGATCGTTTAATTCCGTAACTCGTACATACGACCGAATTAGCCCACGAAACCTGTTCCATTGTGTCCGAAACGTGGAAAAACCTTAGGAACGCCGGTCGGCACACGTTGTTTGGAGATCGTTTGAAAAAGTCACTTTATAATGGGTTTTATATTAAAATAATATTATTAAACATTAATATATACACAAGAATTTGGGGACGAAACCCTAGTATATTTCTCAGCCGCCACTTCTATGCTTTCAATGGCCGAAGTCGCACGGCATTAATCTCTCGATCTCTCTTCATTCAAGCTTTAATTCGCAAATCTTCCAACATGAGGATCGTAGAGAGTGAAACCAGCTTCACATCCGTACGGTGGAATAGCTCGAAGTACATCGTGGTGGTCGAAATCGTGCGAGGAAGCGCAGCCGTTCATCCTCGTTTTTCTCGCTGTGGTGTTGACCGAGCTCCATGTGTCTTGGGTCGAGCATAGAGAAGGTTGTGAGCTTCGTTGTGGTAGCTTCCGATCGAGGTGGAATTGCTTGTGAGTGGCGGCGAATTCGAGCCCTAGATGGCAACGTTGGGTTTCTCGGTCTGTAGCTAGTTGCGTGAGGAAGAAACAAATTTGTGGCCGTGTTTTGGTAATTATTATTAAAAAAAAAATTGTTCTAAAATTCGATTCAAACTTCATAAAATCCTAATTAGTTCATACGTAGTCAGATTCGTACGAAATTGGTGGCGTTGGAATCACAGGGACGAGCACTACACGATGGTGCAGATCCGGAGTCATTCCGGGCAAGTAGAAATTTGAGTTAAATCGAACGTCGTTCGGTTTAATTTAAATTTCGAACGCTCGTCGAAACTCAAGGTGAGTTATTCTCACTCACATCTGGATATTGGCTGATTTAAGTAATAAATATTTAAATATCTGTGTGATTGGTTGCATATTATTGTTGTATCAGTCTGGATTGATATTTTTATATGCGATGTGCTAATATTTGTGGATGCAGGGAAAACAGGTTGGAGGGATCCAACTGGATTCCTCACTATACAGTGTTTATTTTTATAATTGATGTTGATGCCTGTTTATATATTGAGATGGATAAATTTGGAATTAACTTGTATTGTGATATTGTGGAATAAACTACAAACCCAGAATGTTAATCATAGAGAAATTTAGAGTTTTAATTGTAAAGAAATTAAATTGGGTTTCAAAAGAAATTAAGAAATTAATAAATAAGGAATTTAAAGGAATACAAACATTGGAATCTGTTTGGATGAAAAACTGAAATAAAATTGTATTGGAATGTTGCTGAATAAATTATAAATCCAAAATCTAATTTAAATGGATAAATTGAATTTTAGAGAAATAAGTGATATTGTTAAATAATGAATTTAAAAGAATTAAAATTTGAAATCTATTTAGAATGGAACTGAAAATTGTAAAATCTGGAATGATTAATAAAGAGAAAGATTATTAGTTGATAAATGGGAAAATAAATTTTATGTTATGAAAATATAAAACTAAATTAAAATAGTTTGACAGAAATCGTGAGAAGGATTTCTGTGATGTTTATATGGAAATGAGATTTCCTGGGAAAAACCAAGTTTGAGCTTAAACCGATTTTATAAAAAGAAAGTTTTAAAAATTTAAAATTTGTTTAAATGAGAGTGTTTTGGAAGTTATTATTTTATAGTGATAATTTATGAATTAGCAATAGTAAATTTTATAAATACCTTAATAATTATTTTTACAAATGGATTTGTTTTAAAGCCTAGTTTTGGACTTAAGTCATTTGAAATTAGCATTTATCTTATTAAAAACACTACTTTAAATTTAATTTATTAAAAACCTTATTTAAAATCAAAGTTTATATCTTAATAAATGGTTTTACTGTACATACTTTGAAATTATATTTTGAGTAAGTAACTAGAAGTAAATTTACGTATTTTAGAGTATATTTCAATATAAAATGTTTTTAACTGTTTTCAAATTAAGTTGTTTTTAACTTGGTTATTTCCAATGGGAATATATGGTAAAGGATTTACCTTGTAAAGGAAAGAATTTTGGGAATTGATTTCAAATGAGCTTAGAAACTTTGAAAATATATCTTTTGAAGATATTGAGGCAAATAAATAATATGGGAATTATTTATTGTGTGATGGATGCTTATGGATGTTTATGAATATAAATTGATAGTTAAATCACCGACTATCAATATTGGACAACTGCGTTGATCGTTTCGAAGAGACCGGGATCGAGAATTATTTCTCGAAAACCACTTCGATCCGATTTGTACGTTTCGGGCGGAAAAACGAGTTCGGAGTCGAAGATGGGGCAGTGAAGTGCAAGGGCTAGTTGCTACTAATCCTGAGGATATTTCCAAAATGGATGTAGTAGGAGTAGTGCCTTCGGTTCCGTTCGAACCCGGAACGGACTTGTATGGATGAATGCTTGCGAAACATCGTCAGGTGGGCGATGGGCATTCTAAGGGAAAACGTTCTAAAGGTAACGCTTAGCCTCAAGCCTCATCAACCGGGAATGACTGAAAATCAGGGGATATGCAGCAAGGTTAGGTGGGTCATTCCCAAGAAGGACAAGATATTTCCCCTGTCTAGATGTCCCTTATATATATTTCGGCTTAGTGGGTGGTTGGTCGCGCCAACCACGGGGTTTATCTTGTTCGGGACTGTTCAGTAAGGAATGGTTCCGGCCTTGTGTTGCAGGGGATGAATGGAGTAATCCTCGGTACGGTGATCTAGGCCCCGTATTGTGACAGGTGGTACCCCAGTGCCTAGTCATTGTTGTAAATCCATTTTCCCTACGAGCCTTGTACGAGTTTTGTTTGTATTACCCACTTTTGTGGCTAGTAGCTGGAATTTAATGAATGTAACAATTTCGGCTATTTTATAAGCATTTGTAAATAGACCCTATTATAATATCAGAGGATTTCTATAAAAAGTGTTTTAGCTATCGTAAGGTAAAAACCCGACATGTTTATTTGTGGCGTGGTCTTACGAGATGCTTTTGTTTTTCAAAGGATTTTTTAAACTTTAATAATCAATTTGGATGCATTATTATCAGCTGGTATTCCAGACTGACTCGGGTGTTACTTTATTATAATGCTCGGGTCAGACCGAGTATTATATGCTCAGGATAGGTTGCTATGGAGCAGGAAAGGAGCAGGAGTCCGAGACGTATGATATGTACTTATATATATATCCGCTGCTGTGATTGTATGGTAGGTCTGATTTGTGATTGTTGATGTATGAGATACTCTGATGATATGATGTATATAAAGTAATAGATTTCATTTTGTGTAAAGTTCTATATTCACTATTATATTTTATTCCGCTGCGATTGTGAGATTCTATTATTGTTTAGTTTCTTCTTCTTCTATCTCTTCTTCTTAAACCCTAATGGTTCGTAATTCTGTGCCACTTGAGTCAATTTGTATAGAATAATGTTGATTCAAGGGGTACGGATTTGCGGGCTGTCACACCGGGGAGGACTTTGTGTCATATAACCCATTCAGAATGGTGATACGACGAAATGGATAGCATTTGAAGATGGGGGTGAAGACCGGGTGTCTTCGAGAATGATAAGATAACCTGTCGAATGACTCTGCGCTGAGTTGCTCGGGTATAGAGATCTCCATATGCGATGGCGAGCCCGATCGGGATTGTGGATGCCTGGATTGCAAGGGCTTCTTCGGAAGTGCCTTCGGTTATGTTCAAACCCGGAACAGACTTGTATGGTTATATGTCTGACATTACATTCTGAGATATAAAGCAGATTTCTTTCAAATACATTTCTGTAGGTTGCGGAGAATTTATCCTCTTAGCTTATTACCCTTCTCTAAAACGTACGAGCTCAGAGGTTATGTAATTGAAGGTTATCAGTGATATACTCCCAACTTGGTAATGTGGCATGCTGAGTGCTGTTGATCATTTGTTGATCGAAGCATGACTTTTGTGAAAAGCGTAGCTTTGTGGACGGGGCTTTGTCGAACCTCACAGCCCGGTAATGGTTGAAGCAGGAAGGATGCAGCAAGGTTATTGGGGGTAGCGTCCCCTAGTGTATGTGCATTTCCTTCTGGATAGAAGTGGCATCATGATATGGAGCCCAGATACTTAACTTATGTTGATATCGCAATTATGTTGCTTTGTGATTATGTTGTTGGGACCCCGGATAAAGGTTGGTTACAACCGAGGGATGGCATACTCATGTAGTAGTTACCTAGTTACAGAGGTAACCCGGCCTTGTGTTGGCAGAGATCCGGTTAGGTTCTCGGGACGTCCCTCCAGAGGCGTACCCATATGGCCCAGGAAGTTCCTTGGCCTGACCATTGTTGGAAATCCAATCACCAATACGCGCCCAGTACGGTTTTAATTGTAGAACCTGCCATTTAACATGGTAGCTATAGTAGGCATATTATAATGGTATGTATGCTGGCTAAGATTAATATTATACTTTCTAAATTGTTTTCTACACTATACACTAATAATAATATCAAAGAGTTTTCTCGTATAAAGCATGTTTGACTATCATAAGGGGAAATCTCCCCTAAGTGTGTGGTTGCATTGTGTGTGTGCCGGGTGGCCTTATGGTAGTTTCATTTTCCAAAAGCATGAACGATTTTCTTTTAAAATTTTGTTTTTATTCAAAACAACTGTTTTTGTTTACTCATACCAGTCCCACGACTGACCCGGAGTTTATTGTTTCCTTTCTAAACTCTGGGTGCCCATACTTTCCACACGGGCAGTGTAGAAGCAGGTTTCCGTGTTTTGGTGCTAGCTGGATTTTGAAGCCTTTGGTTTGGAAGCTATCGGATTTTTTGAAGGTTTTTTACTTAAAGATCTTTTGGAATCTTTTTGGATCTCATGGTGCTTAGTTGGATGCTCGTTATCTCTCTCTTTTCTTTGAAGCCTTTCTTGAAGTGTGATAACTTGTTGTTCCGTTGTGATGCATTCTATTTTGATATTGTGTTATATGTATAGAAATGCCCTGATGTTGTAATGGATATTGTGATGATGTTGTATCAGTGATGTTGATTTATAGCAGTTCATTTTGTTTCCACTGTTTATATTCACCAAATGTGTTATAATCTCTATCCGAACTGGAGTTCGACGTTCGAATCTCTGGTAGTCGAATACAAGTGAGGTATTTGATGTTGATTTTTGAACGCTGAATTTCGGGTCATAACAAGTGGTATCAGTGCTAAATGTTGAGTAAGAACTTTAGCTATGGAGTATAATACATTAGGTGACTCATTAGAGATAGGGTGAAGTATACCCTAGAATGAGTATAACCCGAGACCAAAACCCTAAATTTTCTTGGTCTATTTCTTTATACTGCTAGTATTCCTTAAGATATCTCGTCTGTATGTCTAAATTAAGTTTTCTTACTAATTACAGATAGTAACAATGAGCAGGCGAAGAGGAAGAGCTAGGGGTCAAGGAAATGATACAACAGTTGGTCAAGTTCCCCTAACTGTAGAAGCAGCAATACCTACTCAACATCAGCCGAATCTGGCTGATCTGTATAAAAGTTTCTCGAGACTTGGTGGTAAGCCGTTCATTGGCAGTGAATCTATTATTGAGGCTCAAGTTTGATTAGATCGAGTGAAAGAATTTTTAAAGGGCTAAAGTTAGAAGACGACCAAATGCGACTAATTGCTTCTTGGCAACTTCAAGAAAAAGCCTTAGCCTGGTAGGAGACAGTCACTGTAGATGAACCAGAAGAAGAGTTTACTTGGAATCAATTTAACGAGGTGTTTGAGAAGCGCTATATGCCGTCGACAGGAATTTCCTGAATGTACCAAGAATTTATGGACTTAAAGCAAGGGAGTTTGTCATTTGAAGAGTAATTTAACAAATTCAACGAACTACCCCGTTTCGGTCCAGAATTGGTGAACACGCCTCTAAAGAAAAATGAAAGGTTCATTCGTGGGATGAATAAGAAATTCCATGAAAGGATGACAACACATGTCGAAGAATCTTTTTCTGATCTTATCGATATGGGGTATAGGTATGCCACCCTGGATTTGCAGGAAATTCCGAGGGAAGGAGGAAATTCGAGCGATCAAAATTAGAAAAAAAAGAAAATTTGGGGGCAAGAAACTACATCAAGGCAAGGATTAGAAGAACAATCAAGGAAATCCGGCTAAAGATATAACTTATTGCAATTGCCAAGAAAAGGGCCATTTTTCAAACAACTACAAAAACCCGAAGAAGCAAGTTAAGAAAGAACAACCTGTGAAGACTGTTCAAGGAGTTAGGGAATGCTACAATTGTCACAAGCCTGGACATGTAGTTAAGAATGTTCATAAAAGCAATTGATGTTATTTGAGCAGCATGTTCATAAAATAAGGGAAAATTATGAACTAAGGTTATGGTGTTTTAGATTTTGGTCTTTGTATACATAATATAAATTATACTTATGATGAAATATTTTCTAATAGTTATTAGCGGTTTTTCTTGATAAATATACTGAGTGTTGCAACATATTTGATGAAAAAAATGATTTTCCAATTGTATTCATTTTATATTCACTCCTGAAAATTATATCTTTTGTGAAGGTGTTTGAGGATGTTATTTAAACCAAATTTGGTTTGTTATTTTTAGTTTTGGATTTTCGTCCACACAAAAATACACATGACACATGTATATTGCCGAAAACGACACAATTTAGAAAACAAAGTTAACATATAAAATAGAAAACAACCGTTTTTTTTCATTTTCATGTTTTGAGAAATACTACAAGCACGTGAAGCAATCAATTCATCTGTCGTCCCTCAATCCCTTCCTCCTCCCATCCATCTTTCTTTTATCCCCTATGTAATCCCTCCATTCTTCTTATATTTGACATACATATTGAAAACCGAAAATACAATATTTGTTTTTAAACCAAATACTATATTTTTTGCATGATTATGATACTAGAGCTACGAATCAAATAATATGGGGTCCATGGACGTATATCAGTTTTTTTAAAGCGATAACAAATGATGAATTTCAGCATCTCAACAGTTTTTCCTTTTTTGGTAATAACTAATTCACGATTTATTCTTTTATCATCAACATCAGGTTTCGTAAGATTTATCCATAAACATAACATGTATTATGTATTAGAATTTCCTTTCGATTTCACAATTCACCCTTCATGATCGTTGTAGTAGCCAAATACTTGTAGAGTTATCATGTAGTAAATAAATACAAAAACCCTTAATCTAATGTGAAATTCTAAGATAGTGTTTTTTTTTTCATATAAAAAATTCAGATCTAGATTTTAGTCCTTATGGATTGCAAGCACAATCTTAAGCACATAAATTTGGTCAAACTTGACCCTTGGTGGTGGTATATCTATTCATAACAAAATGCTTGGTCGAGAGAAATATTTGCGATGGAGAATAAGTTGAGGCGGAGTAATGATAATTTATTTTCACCAAGAAGATTATCCAGCATATCAAATGAAATGAGCAATAACGAGTCAATATACATATTTATCAGAAATAAAGTATGTGAGTAGTTCCGGTAAAATATGTAAACCCAAGGCCCAATGGCCAATATAACTTATGTTTCCAGCATTGTTGCTATAAATACATAGCCAACTCTTGTGTCAAACTTAATAATGCAATAATAGCAAACATAAAATTCTCTCGACTTTCTTTCACGGTATCAGAGCAAATCAAAACTGTCTAATAATAGAACAGTGCAGTGCCATTCTCCATCAGAGTTATTTTCATCATTTGGATAGGCTGCAACTGCCGCAGTTAATCAGAGAACGTTCTCATCATCTGAAACTATTGTATTTCTCATTCTTGAAGCTAAATATCATCATTAAGCCATGCCTAGAAGATTGTCAAAGATCTATCATTATCCAATCTTCTGGTCGCTTTTAGAATTTTATCAAGAAATTGGAATTTTACTCATTTGAGTGATTCTTGCTTGCTCAGATCTAATTCTTGAAATCTTTTTTCTTCACTTGAGTCATTTATCAATAATCTTTCTTATAATTCAATCATGGGTGAATGAGATATAGATAAAAACTCATCATCCTCATCAAATCCAACATCATCTCCCACACAACAAACCACAACAGAGAACATATCAAATATTTTAATCAGCCCTCAAAGTCTGTTGATACAAACACAATTTGATGAGACAAATGATCAAATATGGAAATTTGAAGTTCAAACAGCAGTGAAAGGATATGGACCGGGACCGTACATTCTTTGGAAAAAACCAACACCATAGCAATATATGAAAGGTAATGAAGGAATTCCAGTGATCAATAGAGAGTATACAATTCATTAGAGACAAGATAATCTCTTAAGTTCATGGCTGTTATCAACCATAAGTAAAAGCCTATTACCATAATTGATAGGGTGCAATACTACCCAAGAAATCTGGTCCACCATAGAACAAGTGTTCAATTCTCAATCTGCAGCAAAGTTCAGGCATTATAAAAGACAATTGCAAAGCTTAAAGAAGGGTGATATGTCAACTAGAGAGTATCTAACAAAGTTAAGACATTGTGTGATTTAGTTAGTGCAGCTGGACATGCAGTAACTGATACAGAGCAAATCTTATCAATTTTGAGTGGTTTAGATGATGAGTATGAAGCAGTAGTGGCAGGGATTTCATCAAAGAAAGTTGCTCCATCCATACCACACATTCATTCTACACTTCTTTCTCATGAAGGTAGAATAGAACAAAAGAAATCCATAATTTCTGATCTATTAGTTAATTATGTTTCAAACAATAAAATAAAGAATCAAGAAAGATAAAAGGTGAACTCCATTTGAAAACCCTAGCCGCGTGCGATTTCTTTCATGTGATTCCTCATCTGAGTTCTTTTCTCTGATCCGTCGCCTCGCCCTGGCTGGTCGATGCCGTTAGTAACCCCCATCATGCCCCACATTCGTCTATTGATTCCCCTCCCTCTAACCCAGATATGGCTTCCTCCAATCCCTCGTAACTTCAGGAGCCTTCCCCTCCTGTTCTGGCTATCACCCTCTCCGATCTGCCCCCTGGATTCCCTCCCTTGCAGCCAACGGAATCTCCAATTTATTTGGATGATGGTTTTACTCAAGTTCATTCATAGAAGCGAAAAAGAGATCAACTTTTCTAAATCAAACTCGATCATATAATTCCACCGCTCATGTCTTGCAGAATAAAAATGTCAGATCTCCTCGTTATCAGGATGTGTTCCAGAATAATGCCAAAATCAATAATATTATTAATTGTCCTAATCAATCTGAAAACAAAACTTTTACCAATAAATGGAATTTTTCTACTTTATCTAGCCGGGCGTGGAATGAAGTTGTCACGAGTAATAATATTCTTGTTTCTATTCCGCTAAATTTTTATCACCTACGTGAATATAATTCCATGCAGTGTGCTAAATGTTTGTAGAGGCTGTTAAAGATGCTAGAAAACGATGGGATAATGCCATTGTCATTTATGTGGTTGGCCCTAAGCCATATTACCCACGCTTTAAAGACTACTCAATAGAGTATGGAAGCTGGCTTATGAATTCTCTATTTATTTTAAGGAAAATGGATTTTATGTCATCAAATTTAACAACAAACAGGGCTGTGATAAAATATTGGAAGGAGGTCCTTACTATTATAATAAAAAGTTAAAGATGATGAAGAGGTGGTCGCTTGGAATGCAACTTAACAAAGAACTCCTACACTCTATTATGATATGGGTTCATTTCCCTAATCTACCACTTGATTACTAGATAGAAAAATAGATTAATCACATTGCCTCGGTCATTGGATCTCCCATCAAGCTGGATAAATTCGTAGAAGGTATTATTAAAATTTCTTATGCTAGGGTATTAATTGAAACCAACAACTCTTTTAAATCCTCAAATAAAATCCTGATTCTATTGGAGAAGGATGAAATTATTTGGCAAGAAATTTCGTATGAATGGAAGCCATCTATTTGCTCGAACTGCTCTAGTTTTGGACATGCAGACACACAATGTCAATTTAACAAAGTATAGGTGGCTAAATCCACTCCACAAAATAACATGGTTGACAGTATGGATAGGATTATTGATGCTAATAGTGATAATAGTCTGCCTACCAATTACTCTAGCATGGACAATCAAGCGAAGACAAATAGTGCAAATCATATAGATGCAGATAATAATAGTCTTGTTGATTGTACAAAAGATCATTCGAATGAATAGGTTAACAACAATCCTCAGAATGTCCAGTCGAATACTAAGGATAGGACTATTAATACAGTTATGCAACAGAATACTTTTACTACTGAAATGGATACAGATATGCAACAACTAATTAATAATGGAACTATAGAAGCCCATGACCCTAATATGAAGTCAAATGCTACCATCGACCTTTCTCCGGTTCCTATTTAAGATATAGTGGAGACGATTCCCTTCATGCAACCAGATCAAGAACTATTCGAAAAACTAGGACTAAGGAGGTGCCTTTCGAGTTTAAAGCCACTAAATCTGTTGATTTCATCGAAAATCCAGCATGGTCCAATTTAGTTAATCAGTTGAAAGGTAAAAATAAGAAAACAATAAAAGCAAAGACAACAAAGACCGCTACTTCCCCTGCAGATAATAGCAGCCTAGAAATTAACTTCTAAATGCAATTTTTTTCTTGGAACATAAGTGGTTTGAATGCTCCCGCGAAGCAGTTAGAAGTTTTTGCAAATTTTAAATACTAAAGAAATTCTCTTTTCTCGGTATTCTTGAAAACAAATTATCTCCTGATGGTATTGATAGATCCATGGCTAAATTTAATGGTCATTAGAAATATTCTCACAATATTTCTAATGATCAAAAGTGTAGAATCTTGATTATTTGGGACCCCAATCACTGGTCAAATATCATACTTCACACTAATGAACAATACATATCTTGTATTCTTCATAATATGATAGTATCAATGTTCTATGCACTACGATTTACGCTTCTAATGATGAAACAAGGAGAACAGAGTTTTGGAGGTATATTTCTGAGCAGTCTTCAAATTTTAATTTACCATGGATTGTAGCGGTTGATTTTAATGCTATTTTATCATCTAAAGACAGAGTTAATTATGGTCTTTATAATTCTATTGGCGAACAAAAGTTTATTGATTGCATTTCATCATATAATTTAGTCGAGCCTGATTTTACTGGAAATTACTTCACTTGGAGAGGAGGTCATAACTTCTCTATTTATAGTAAAATTGACCGTGTTTTTGTTAATTATCTATGGTTGAACAAGTTTCGATTCGTTATTCACTTTGAAAATCGTTCTCTAAGTGATCACACTCCAATTTTTATCAAATTTTTACTATATAACAATCGAAGTCTAGATTACCTTTCAGATACAACAATTCCTGGCATCTTCAAGAGTGCTACCGTTCTTCACTCTAGGATGCTCTGATGAATGAATTTATTGGAAATCCTCTTCACATTCTCTTCTGCAAGCTGAAATCAATCAAAACTGCATTGAAAAATTGGGTTAAAAGTAAAAGTAGCACTCATACTATGGCTAATAAAGTAAAGGAGGAGGCTAATGAACTTTAAATGCAGTTAGTTCAAAACCCTCTGAATGAAAATTTAATAGAATAGTACACCTAAAATTGGAGCAGATACATAATATTATGAGGAAAATTGCAACAGAAAATAAGCAAAGAATGAAAATAAATTGGTTGGTCAAAGGAGACAAACCAACTGAATTCTTTTACAGTAAGGTTAATGTTATTAACCCCAAACGAAGGAGTAATTATATTATTAATGAGAATGGATCATGGATATCAACATCAGAAAAACTAGCATGTGAAGCCATTAAGTATTTCTCTGATTTGTTTTTATCATCTCAGGCCGCATATCAACTCCCAGGCATTACATGTAAGAGAATCTTATCAGACAATGCAAGAAGCAATCTATGCAGACTATTTCAGCTAGAGGAAATAAAATCATCTTTATTCTAAATTAATGACAGTAGTACCCCTAGACCTGATGGAATAAACTCATAATTCTACAAAGTTCATTGGGAATAAATAAAAAATGATATATGGAATGCTATGAACGACATTCTACAGTCTGGAAAGATTATAAGAGAAATCAATCACACATTCATATGCCTCATTCCAAAGAAACCTTATGCCACTGATATAGCTAATTTTTGACCAATCTCTTTATGCAATGTCTTATATAAAACCTTAGCTAATCTTCTTTGTAATAGAATGAAAGATTATATGAATGATCTTATTTCTTATAATCAGAATGCCTTCATTCTTGGTAGAATAATTACGGAGAATTCCCTTCTAGCATATGAAATGGTCAGAGGTTTCAGTAGGAAGAATTCTAACAATTTATGCCTAATAATTGACCTATATAAAGCCTACTATAAAATTAATGCAAAATTTATTCATCATATGCTGATTACTATGGGATTTCAATTGCTATTTGCCAATCTAATATATGAATACCTATCTACTCCTTCGTTTTCGATGTTAATTGATGGCTCACCCTATGGTCTCATTGATAGCTCGAGAGGTCTTAGACAAGAGGACCCTCTCTTGCCATATTTATTTTCAATTGCTATGGAATTTCTAACAATTACTCTTGATATGAAATATTCAAAAGGTAACATCAGCCCCATATACAAAACAAAATTCATGATCACTCATTTATTGTATGTAGATGACATTCTTACTCTGGCCAATGCAACCATTGAGAATGCTAAAAGCATCTAGAGCACATTTTAGGTATTAAAGACTTTAACTAGCCTTGATATTAATGAAAACAAATCTACTATTTTTTTAGTAAAGGAGCTAACAATAAGCAACTGATTACTTGTATTCTTAATATCAACATTGGTAATCTTCCTATTATTTACTTGGGCATCCCATTATCTAGCAAGAAATTAAAAGCAAGGGATTTTGGATGGTTAATTGATCAGATTAAAAAAAAATTAACCACTAGAATAATAAGTTACTCAACATTATTGGTCGAACTGAACTTGTTAACACTGCCATTTAACCAATGATTCATTTCTGGATGTAATTCACCTAATTACCTATGACTGTGATACCGAGAATTAATTCTCTGTGTTATAATTTCATTTGGAAATCTAAAGCCCACAAAATGTCTTGGGATGATGTGTGTAAAACCAAAAGTGAAGGTGGACTTGGTATTAAAAGAATTGATGAAATTGCTAAAGCGGTTGAAGTTAAACTACTATGGAAATTCATTCAAGATGATTCTCTATGGGCAAAATTGATGCGCAATAAATAGTGCAACAATATTAATTTTTGGACTGTTGTTATGGATAATAATGCTTCTTATACTTAGAAACTTCTACTTAAAGCTAGACAATGGTGTAAAGGTTTAATTGATAGAAAAATGTCAAATAATGAAAACTCAGATGTTTGGTTTGACCCTTGGATTAAGGGATACTCTTTGATGGACAAATTTGAATGGAACACAATGTCTATTACTAGTGGCTGTAATAGAAAAGTTTCCACTTTAATTTCTAGTAATAAATGGAAAGAGCATTTTGAATGCATTCTTACTCAAATTTAACAAATAGTGAACAATGTTAAAATCCATAATCAATTGCCACGAGAATTTTGGTTCTAGATTCCTAACAATGACGGCCAATTCGGTATTAAATCATCCTTTAATCAAATTAGATGCAAACATACTGATTTCAATTGGATCAACATCATTTGGGATAAATTTTATGCTCCTGAAATGTCTACATGCAGCCTTCTTGCCAAATTAAATAAATTAAATCCAAAAGATAGAAATAGCAGATGGAACCCAGACATTAATCGTACTTTTATCTTGTGTTTACAACAATTAGAAGATAGAGACCGTCTATTTTTTCAATGTGATTACTCTAAGAGTCTACTGGAGGATATCATTCAAAAGTTAAAGATTACTCTTGGCAATAACTATGACATTAATCAAATTCTAGACTATCTTTGCCAAAATCAGAAAGGTAATTTAGCAATTCATCATCTTACAAACATGGTTCTAACTTCAACGATTTGGCACATATGGTGTGAGAGAAACTCGTAGATATTCAACAGCTTTGAAATGCCAGTTAAAATGAGATTCTTACTCATTTTACAAGACTGTAGGAATCTGTTTAAATATTAAATGGACTTTAAGATGGAAAATAAGAAGATCGAACTTATCTTGTCAACTCTGAAAGGTGCAATTGTCCGCAGATCCAACAATCGACCTCCTTGAACTCTATTCTGACTTTTGCTAAAGTTTGAAGCTGCTTCGCTCCCTGTATTCTCGTTTTCATAGCTTCTGCCATTTTTATCCAGTTCAGTTTGTTGAAGTATCTCAGATCTATTTTGGTTGCTGATGACCTTCTCTTTCCTGTTAATGGAATTTGAAGACAAATATGAAATGATGCTTATCTTTCTTTTGTCACTGTTGTTTTTTCATTGTTTCATGTGACTTGTTTTATCCTTTCATTTATTTTTATATTTTTATATTTCTGCCCCAAGTTGATCTATGGATGGTTTTGAGTGTGTTATATTTGTTTACTCCTTCATCTATTTGGCAACTTGGCCTTGCAGAATTTGTTTCATGTATTGTAATGTTAATTTGTGGACATGATATATGCTCTTTTTCCTAGCAAGGTAGCCACTTAGGTTAAAGGGGCTGCAAGGTTTTAATGAGGCATATATGGAAGTATATGAGCTCTATTTTGTTAATTAAGTACCTTTTTCCAAAAAAAAGAATCAAGAAAGATTCAATAATGAATCAAATACAAGTCAAAGAGGTAATCTGTCATACAAATGCAGAGGTAGAGGTGGAAGATGGAGTGACAACAACAATAATAGACCTAGATGTTAAATTTGTGAAAGATTTGGTCATGCAGCAAATAGATGTTATTTTAGATTTGATGCTAATTATAGACCTGGGCAACAGAACACTCAAAAGAACTTTAATCCAAGTGCAAATCTGGCAAACTTGCAGCATGAATCCATAAATCAATTTGAATTCACAAGAGGCAATCACAATGATACAACCAAGGTGGAAGGCATTCAAGATGAAGGATAGTATCCAGATTCTAGTGCTACTAATCATGTCACCAATAATATGAGCAATTTAAATCTTGGGAATAAAGAGTACAAAGGTAAATAGTGTATACACATAGTGATGGTTAATTAACTAAAATAACACATACTGGACATGGTGATATACAAGGTGAATGAGTACTTTATCTTAATAACTTATTTAGAGTGCCTTTAATAAAGAAAAACTTGTTAAGTGTATCTCAATTTGCTAGTGATAATAATGTATACTTTGAACTTTATCCAAAATATTGCTTGATTAGAGATATACTAACCGACAGAGTTCTTTTATAGGGTACAACAGGGAAGGGACTGTACAAGTTTAGCCCAGTTGATTCAAGAAATTCCGAAAATGCAAAAATATATTGTAACCTTTATGAAACAACTCAGAATATAAGGAATATGAATAAATTTGACTTGTGGCATTATAAACTAGGACATCGAAGTGTTGATGTTGTAAAAAAGGTTCTAAATGGTAACAAAATTTCTTTTGACAGTATATCTACTCGTTATGTTTGAACATACTATCAATTAGGAAAAGTCATAAATTAGCATTTCATGAATCTGAAACTCATTATCAAAAACCTCTTAAATTAGTTGCTATTGATTTATGGGGACCAGTTCCTATTAGTACGGATTATGATTTCATATACTAATATCATTTATAGATGCATATTCTAGATTTGTTTGGATTTATTTTTTAAAAGAAAAATCGAAAACATATCATGCAGTTTTACAATTTATAGCACGATTTGAAAAAAAACAAGCTGTGAAGTTAAAATTATGCAAACTGGTGGAGGGGAAGAATTAAAACCACTTAAAGAATATTTTCAAAAGAGAGGAATAGTTCAAAGATTACTTTCTCTTATACTTCAGAACAAAATGAGTTGATAGAAAGAAAGCATAGACATATTGTAGAAACTAGGCTTACCATGCTAGCACAAGCATCATTACCATTGAAGTTCTGGCTTGATGCCTTTGCCACAAAGTGTTTCTGATCAAAAAGTTACCAACTAAGGTTCTATAAGGCAAGAGCCCAATAGAGGTGTTGTTCAACAAATAGCCAGACTATCAAATCTTGAAAGTATTTGGCTGTCTATGTTTTCCCTGTTTGAGAAAATATAATGCACACAAGCTAAATTTTAGATCCTCTCCATGTACATTTTTAGGATACACTAACAATATAAAACAAATGCTTGGATAGTTAAGGAAAAATATTTATCTCAAGACATGTTGTCTTCAATGAAAATATGTTTCCATTCAATGAAAAGGAGATCAAAAATTTTAGAAAATATGCAATTCCAAGTTTTCCATACCACTAAATCATGAAAATATTACGCAAATACATGAGGACAATCAACTGAATGATCCAGGACCACAACTCATAGTACCCAATCCTGAGTCGGGTCGTGAGTCAACAGGATCATTCAAAAGTCCCAACCAAATATCTCAACAGAGTACTAATCATCAAACAGATGATTATCAAGTTCATGATGATGCATAGTCAATAATTACTCGGCCTGGAAATGAAGACAATTTAATGAGTCATCCACCTGTATCTACAACATATGGTCATCACATGATCACTAGGTAAAAGAGTGGAATATTCATGCGAAAAGTGTACGCTGCAAATTTAGATATTGAGGAGCCATGTAATTTTCAGCAAGTTATGCAAAGTTAAAAATGGAAAGCAGCTATGAATGACGAATATAACGCACTCATCAAAAACAACACTTGGAGCCTTGTAGCTTTACAAAATCATATGAATATAATTGGTTGTTAATGGACGTATAGAATAAAAAAGAATGCAGATGGTACAATTCAAAATATAAAGCCAGACTTGTAGCAAAAGGGTTTTGTCAATAATAAGGTTTTGACTTCAATGAGACATTTTCACCGGTAGTAAAGCCAATATCAATTAGAATTGTTCTCACAATTGCACTACATAGGAAGTGGAGAATAAGGAAGTTGTATGTAAATAATGCATTTTCAAATGGAATACTTAAGGAAGAAGTATAAATGGAACAGCCAGATGGATACAAGCAATCAGGAAATGCACAATTAGTTTGTAAACTAAACAAAGCAATTTATGGTCTTAAACAAGCACCAAGAGTATGTTTTGAGAAACTAAAGACTACTCTGATCAAACTTGGATACAATATCACAAAATCAAACATTTCCTTACTTACTAAATTTGGTAAAGGTACAATGACTTATATGCTAGTATGAGTAGATGATTTCATCATTACAGGAAGCAGCAATATTGAAATCAACAATCTGGTTCACCAACCGACAAGGAATTCTCTATTAAAGATCTTGGTGACTTAAATTACTTCCTCGAAATTGAAGCTAGAAGAATATCAAACTTTGAATTTCAGCTAAATGAAAAGAAATATATCTCTGAAATTCTTATTAGATTAAAGATAGATCAAGAAAACAGTCTGCCTACACCAATGACAACCAATCTACATTTATCAAAAAACAAGGAGATCCCATTACAAATACAAAGCAGTATAGAAGTACTGTAGGAGCACTGTAGTATGTAACAATTACAAGGCTAGAGATTACATACATTGTAAATAAAGTCAGCCAATTTATGCAAAATCCTCTTGATGAACATTGGAAAGCTGTAAAGAGGATTTTGGGATACCAAAAGGAGACAATAAATCATGGTTTAACTTTTAAGGCCTGCACGAATCTTAATTTATTTGATTTTGCAGATGAAGACTGGGAAACTGATCCTGATGATTAAAGATCAACTTCTAGATACTATATATACTTAGAAAGAATCCAGTATCATGGTGTTCAAAGAAACAAACAACAAGTTCAAGATCCAGTACAGAAGCTGGTAGAAGTGTGGCAAGTGCAACAACAGAGATAATGTGGATTGAATCATCATTAAGTGAATTAAGGATCAAAACTAGCAACAAGACTGGTGTGACAATCTTAGCACTGTGTCAATAACAGCTAATCTTGTTCTACATTCTAGAACCAAATATATGGAACTGGACTTATATTTCGTCAGAGAACAAGTATTAAAAGGGAAGCTTATAGTAAACTACTTACCCAATACTTACCAGAGGGCTGACATACTAACCAAGGCGTTGTCAGCCAAGCACTTTGGTTGGTTGAAGCAAGATTGTATATCGAAGATCTTAAAATCAATTCAACTCAAATCAGGAAACCCTAGCTCAGATCGACATGAAGCCGTTTAAATTAGGAAAGAGCACTAGCAAACTAATGTGATTCAACAATAGTTTGCAAGGATGCCAAATATTTTCATCAAGATTCTTAAAGAATTAGCAGAGATCTGAGAGGAATCGAAGGCGATCGAAAACCCTAGTCAAGGGGGTATTAGATAAAATGAGCAATAATGAGTCAACATATATATTTATCAAAAATAAAGTATGTGAGTAGTTCAGGTAAAATATGTAAATAGAAGGCCCAATAGCCAATATAACTTATGTTTTTAGTATTTCTATTATAAATACACGACCAACTCTTGTATCAAACTTAATAATGCAATAGTAGCAAACATAAAATTCTCTCAACCTTCTTTTTTGCAGCAGTTTAAGCTTAATTAAAGCTAATATGCATTGTTATATGTTGGGGAAAATCCCTTCAGATGACCAGTCCAAGGGAATAAAAAATCCAACGCAATGGAAAACAACTGGATCGTGATTGAAGTGAGACAAATAAATAGAGATAAACACCAGAACAGATAGTTAGAGATCTATGCAATGTAGAAAAATAAATAAAATTAGTATTTATACTACCGAGAAGCAGTGTACGTCCACTTGGGGAGAGGATATTTTATTGATCATTGAAAGATTATAGTTACAAGATAGATTCACTTTTGGAGGCTGTGCATAAGAATAATTAAAAATATAGACAAAATTCTACATAGTTTCAGCTCTCTAGATGGCTGTCATTGTTGTCCAGAAGCTCCACTATTTTTAGAGTGAAGATATAAGGAGGGAGTAGCTGCAATATAGCAGCCCTGGGTTTTAGTTTGGCATTCATCTGGACCGACAAAGTCCAATTCCCGAACCAAACATCTTGAGTGGCACTACTTGGTTTCGCATGCATTTGGTCTGGAAAATAGCACAATAGCATTTGGTTCGGCATACAACACTCAAAAAATCTAGACCGGCATGGTCCAACACCGAACCAAATATTTGGTTCGGCATCACTTGGACTGACACAACACACGTCTGGATCGACAAAAGCAATCTAGAGCGGCATGACTTTACCGAACCAAATTCTCGTCGACAAAACCCTTCCACCGAACGAAATATTTCGTTCAGCAGTGCCGCTCCAAATCAAACTGTTTTGTTTTGGAGGAAAAAAAAATCATTTTATCACTTCATATATCTTCTTCAATCTAGTTGTGTAGAGATCCTAAAAGAAAGCCAAATAGATTGGTATCAGACCCTACTACATAATTTTTTTGAAGAGAGTTTAGTTATGAAGAATACAAGTGTGGAAAAACTTAATGAGAGAAATTGGGGGTTATGGAAGGCGAAGATGGAGAATTTTCTATATCTCAATGATCTGTACCAACCATTAGAAAACAATGGGGAGAAAACTAGTAATTTAACTGAAGCAAAATGGGAGACTTTGGATAGGAAGGATGTGGTGGTTGTTCAGTGTTTTTTGGAGAATTCGGTGTTTTATATGTTGTTAAGAAGAAATTAAAAGGAATCTATGAAAGAACTCTACAACAAACATGGTTCTTCTTATGGGAAGATTGGTGAATCTAAAGCTTAAGGAAGGTAGCTCAATTGGAGAGCATCTTAAGGATTTTCAAGCAATTGTAAACCAGTTGGCCGCCATGAATTACAATATGGATAATGAGATACAAGAATTGATGCTGATGAGTTCATTTTTGGAGAGTTGGAAAATGCTTGTGGTTGCACCGAACAGCTCAAATTCGGATGGAGTTGTTTCAATGGGGTCAATAGTTAGTAGCTTGCATAATGAGGAGGTGCGGAGGATGAACCTAGTAGAAGAAAAGGATAAGAAAGAAAGAGAAAGTAGAAATCCGTAAGTTAATCTTGCTAGGAAGGGTAATCGTCCAAATATGGTAAGACGATCATTTAAATCAAACATGGAAAGAGATTTCGTCTGCTCTTATTGTGAATAACCTGGTCACCAGCTGAGTTTTACAATAAGCTTTGCTGAAAACAAAGAAAGGATGAAAGCATTAAGGAAGACAAAGTCAAGGTTGATGAAGGCAGTGATTAAGAGGCAAACTTTGCTGAAAACTCTGATGACAATGTCTTATGTGTGGATAAAAGAAAAAACAAAGATTGGATACTTGATTCAAGTGCTTGTTTTTATATATGTAATAAAAAGAAAGCGTTTATTGACTACAAAGAGCAAAGTGATCAGGCATAATCTGCAGATGGTGGAGACTTGTATGTTAAAGGTATAGGTTCTGTTAGGTTGATGATGTATGATGAAAGAGTGGAGAAGCTAACAGAAGTTAGACACATCCTAAAAATTAAGAAGAATCGTGATTCAATAGAACAATTGGAACAAAAAAGCTGCAAGTTTTCAACTCAATGTGGAGTCATAAGGGTTTGGAGGGGTAATAGGGAAGTTATACATGCAAAACAAGAAAATTATAACATATACAAATTGCTTGGAAAAACGGTGGAGAATGTACCGAGTTGTCAAATTTGAGTTGGAGAGGCAAATTTATCCGAATCAAGGTGGAGCATGCAACAAAAAACCACAAAGTCTGCTTGGAGACCTTTGTGGTATTACAAGAAATTCTGATTTATTGATGATATGTGTGTTCAATGGGAGCATGTATAACTAAGTAGTTTGAAGGTTATTTAAATTTGAACAAAGAAGGAGCACGCGAAGAATATTGTGTCGAGATGGAGTGTTGAAGATATGAGACACAATATTTGTTTTATATATTAGTTAATTTTATAGTTGACTAATTAACTATGGAAAATATTAGATTTGACTTAGTAAGAGATATTTATGCATAATCTCTCAAATATCTTTATTTTTGTGAAACAAATAAATAAATACATGGTCAAATATATTTATTTATTTGACTGATTATGAGAGATAAATTAACTAATATGTCTCTATGTTTCTATTAGTTGGTAGTAGCTATAAATATGTACGTTAGGAGAGTCATTTTTTAATAAGGGTTTTGGTATTGAGATTGTTTCTCAATTTTTAGGTCTTTCTTGTAATCTTTTAATGAATTAATAAAGGTTTTGTCTGTAGGAAAAAAAATCATTTTTTTACTTCATATCTCTTCTAAAATCTAATTGTGTAGAGGTCCTAAAATAACCTTAACAATTGGTGCTCCTAAATTAATTATAATAGGAGGTATAACTTTCATATTGTGTGCTTACTCTCTCTGTATTATACTTAAACACAATTAGCATTGCCATGCTACGTTTAGGTAACTGTCCAATGATGATTAAGTGAGAAGGGTGATGGAAATAGTTAGCAGATTAATTAGATTCGGATGGATCCAATTTGCAAGCATTGGATGTATACTAGAAAATGGAGAAAATTATAGATTAGTTAACTTGAAAGTATCAAGACCGAGACAATTATGTATGCATTTTGTTTAATAACTTTGTATCATACATCACCATTAAGTAAGATATGAGTGATGCTAATGTTAGAGAATGATTATGATTGTACTAGAAATATGACTAAAAAGGTCAAAAATAAAGTTATGCTTGAAGCTATCTCTTTAAAAATTGCTAAAATTATGCTTTCTCTTTACCTTAACTACCAACCAATAAATTTTGATTAAAACCATAACGCTTATAGCTATTAGTGTCATCAAATGTTTGACTAATATTTTTTATATTAATATTTTACTACCTCGATAACTTAAGAAAGCAATCTTATTTTAGTTGTAAGTAGTTTATATTAAGTACATCCGATGAGAATTTTTTAATTTAGTACTATAATTTTGTTCTCATAAAGCACAGGAATGTCATTGAAAAATAAAGATTGTAATACATAAGATATAAATAACGAAAATTTTATATTTTGGTTTTTATATTTATCATATGAAAATAATAGTACTAAATCCATAAATTTTAGTAAACCATGAATGTTTAATCCACTAATTTGATAAAGAATAAGGACTTAATCGGTCTAAAGCTTTTATATCGAATTGAATTGACAAATGAAGCCGAAGGGTCTAAATTCTTCCATGCTTGCTTGGTTCATTACTCACAATAGCATTTTCATTAACTCTCTTAATTACTCGTCTACAAATTCATTCATTCATTTAGTAGCCATTATCTTGCTACAAATATTTAATATATAACAATTCAGTTTTAAGCTCGATAAATATTTTAGAGAATTGAACTTGGCCAATTATTCTCGAGTCGCACATTTGTTGACATCATAATCAATGGGCCACCGATCTATTGACAAAAATAAGATGATAGCAATTTCAATTCAATCGAGGTTGTGATTTTAAGCTTTGTTTTTTGTTTCTTACATATGTAGAAGTCCCTGTATATTTAAAAATAATGAGTTGATGTTAATTAAGATCCCAACAAAAAGAGACATGCCAGCATTATTGTTGAATTTGTGTGAAAATAGTTAGTTCAAAATTTACCACTTACCGAATGAATATGCATGTAATGTTAGATTTTGATACCTGAATTCGGGAAGAAGCCATGAGAAGCTCTAACCCTAAATCGTAGATGAGAAGCTCATGGAGGAGGAAGGTGAAACCCTAGCTAGAGCGGCATTGAGGAGGGCCGATTTCTCATCCTGTGGTGATGGTTCTATGGTTGGTTCTTTCATTCATTGAAGCTGAGAGCTTTGGAAGTGGAGCGACATAGAGACAAGAAGAGGGAAGCTGATTTTGGTTCGGTGTTTGAAGTAGTTTGATTTGGAGGGACATCAAAGATTTCATTCGGGAATAATACCGAACAAAATATTTCGTTCGGTGGAATGATTTTGCCGGACAAGAATTTTGGTTCAGTAAAGTCATGCCACTCCAGATTGCTTTTTCCCATCCAAACATGGGCTGTGCCGGTCCAAGTGATGCTGAACCATGTTAGGGCCGAACCAAATATTTGGTTCGGTATTGGACAACGTCGGTCCAAATCTGGAGTGTTGTTTGCCAAACCAAATGCTATTGTACTGTTTGTCGGATCAAATGCATGCCGAACCAAGTAGTGCCGCTCCAGATGTTTGGTTTAGGAATTGGGCTTTGTCGGTCCATAGGATGCCGAACCTAAACCAAGACTGCTATATAACAGCTACCCCTCCTCATATCTTCATTTTATAAATAGTAGAGCTTCTGTACAACAATGGTTGCCATCCTAGAGAGCTGAAACTCTACAGAATTTTGTCTGTATTGTTAATTCTTCTTATATATAGCCTTTGTAGGATCGATTTCACCTTTAGTGGGGTAAATAGGGTGATACTGATAATTATAAAAATTATTACGGAAGCTTATAAAATTATTTCAACACAGATAAATCCAAACTATAGCAGCATAGATAATAGCAGAATTATAAATGCTGATAGAACGACATAGAATTTACCCAGCTTCGGCAAAGCCCTGCCTACGTGCTGCCCCCAAGGTTTCTACTAGAAATTAAGTAGTCACACGCTTACACACGTAAACTCGCGACACCCGCTACTGACTAACCTAACTCTATGCTCAAAACCCTGCCACAACTCAGCTACTGAGTTGCGAATTCTCAAACTATGCCACGTAGTTTGTCCCTAGTCACACGACTAGAAATTACACAATTTTCAAGAGAAAATACAAAAGACGATAATTTAAAAACACTTAAAAACAACAAAACCCTAATTTTAAACGATTAAACCCCAATTAAAACAAGGACGTCCCTTTTTCTTTTTATTATTATTTTGGCCCGATCCTTTAATTCTAACCGGCCTGGTATCTCTTGCTTGTGAAAAAAAATGGCGGCTTCCTGTTGCTCGTTCTCGTTCGTTCCAATTTAGGGCTTCGTGATTTTTTGAAGCTGCCGACTTTGTAGATCAATCAAGTGGATGTTTGCATGTAGATTTGTTGATCGATCGTTTCTTCGTTGCTCAATTTTAGCTGCTTCGATGATCGAGTTCGATTCAACAATCTGGTATGTGATTTGTTACTTTTGTTTTACTATTTTAACTTGCTTGAACTCGATGGATTGAAAGCCGATGATGACTGGGTTTTTATATAGGGTTCAAACCCCTTGATTTTCGTTCGTATATTTTTGATTGAATTTGTCTGTAATTATCCTCGGCCATTCGATTTTTTTTATGTTGATGATTTCTCTGACTTTGTCAATTTCGTATAATTTCTGGTAGCTTGATTCACATGGCTTCGATTCTGACTCGTTTGATTTCTTGGTCATCACGGCATTGAATCTGGTTTGACGATGTTGATTTATCTCGGCCAGTGATTTGAATTTGTTTCTTATGACTTGTTCAAAACTGATACATTGATTTAAACGGCTTTGAAGTTGCGATTTCTTGATTTCCATGGCTTTGAATTCTTTGGTACTTTGACTTCGGTCACTTAGAACTGCAGTTTGAAATCTCCTCTGCCTTTGTTCGAACTAGCCGTGTCACTTGCTTATGCTGGTATTATCTCGGCTTTGGATTTGTTCGAACTTGATACTGTCTGGAACTTCAATGTTTGAAATGCTTACAAACTTGGAGTCTTTGTGTACTTGTCTCTGTTTCGAGTCTGATACCTTTTGAAGTTTGCATCTGTTGGATTCATTGTTTTATATGTTGGTGACTTCGGTTATGCTTTGTCCTGCAATGTGTTTTCAACCTGATGCCGAACTTGCTTGTTATGAAATTCCGGTGGCTTCACCTGATATTGTCACAGACCTGTACACTAATAGTTGCCATAGTGTTGCAGTCTTTAACTTGTATCATTCGAGGCAGTTTGCATATTTGTTTCATGTACACTCTGCTTGGTGTTGCTTGATGCTTTGTACTTGTAGTCTTGTATATTGTTACTGCACACTCTAGCCTTCATGTTTCATTTGTTTCATTTTTATTTTGGTCGAGGCTGCATTGAGTTGTTTTTATGTGACTTGAACTTGGTTTGGATTTTTGCTTCTTTGAGTTTGGTAGTTTGTATACTTTATGTGTACTTCCAGTTCGAGTTGTGCTTACCTTTGAGTTTCTGACCTGTAGCATGCATGTTTCCATTCCTTTGGTGCAGTTTCATGTATTTTGTTTATAGCCATTTCATTGTTGCTGATGTTGGGTTCGGTCTTGTACCACTTGAGTCTCCACTTGCATTGTTTCTGGCTTCATCATGTCTTTGATGTTGAGGCCTGTGCTGCTGACATAGTTTCATGGTCATGCACTTGAATGTGCAGTCTTTGGTTGTTTGTATTAGTGTATTGGCTTTGCTGTATGGTCAGTGGTGCACTTGTTCGTCTCTTTTGTGCATGCCTGAAGTACTTTGTTCATGTATTGCTTGGGCATATGTATGCATCAAGGCAGTTTGTATTTGTGTTGTAGCTGTCTTGACCATTTGAACTAAGCATGTTGAATTGGGTTGTACTATCCACTTCATTTGATCCACTGTTGCATTTGTTTTGGTTGATGCATTGACTTGATATTGCCACTTGTTCATTGTAGTTTGATTTGTGCACTGACTTGAGTTCAAGCCTTTTCATACTTCTGGTTGATCAAAACTGCCACTTGGTTTGAACTTTTTTCTATGATATTGAACTTGATCATTTCATGAACTTGCACCTGTGTTGAATCCAGCTTGGATCTCGGGTTTGACCTTGTGCTGATATTGTGACATTATTTTTATTTCACTTGAGTTGAACCCGGCGTTTTGGGTTTGACCTGTGCTCGCCTGTCCCTGTAATTTTATCAAGTGTATATATCGGTGTGCACAGCCTTGTGGCATATACAGTGATATACTGTGTATGTCACAAGCTGTTCGTGAAAGATGAATTCAAAATTAAATGATGACGAACAACCCAAATAACCGAGGCAAATATTATTTTCAAAATCCATATTTTATACTGCAAAAATATTTTATTTTCAATTTTACTGCCTCAATGTATATTTCTGCAGATTGCTCAGATATTGGATTCACATTGGAATGAAGTTGAAGATCAGTATGAGTTGAGTGAATGAGTGATATGTAGTGAGGTGCAATGTAAATTTTAATTTAATCAGATTTGTATTGTAATTGAAATTGTATACAGTGAGAGCTTGTAACATCCCGGAATTTTGTTAAATTAAATTCGTTGAATTGCTAGAACTTTTAAATTTAATTTGAGAGTTTCAAAAGAAATAAAATATTGTAATAAAATCACATAACTATAATCTAACATTTGGCCAAATAAACAAATAAAAAAAATAAACAAATAAACAAATAAACAAGAAAACAAAGAAAACAAAAGGGAGGAACAAGAATAAATAAATGTGTAGAAAGTATAAACAAATAAAGAGAATTAAAAAAAACCCAAAACCAAAAAAACATGCTGTAAATACAAGTATCAAAGAAGCATTGCATTACATGCTTCCATTTAATGCTCTCATTTAATGCATTTACTCCTCAGCCATAAACAAGATCACATCAACCATACACTATCATTTATTAGCAAAGTATGGGTTTAGTCAACTACCTATGCCTCAGCCTACACAACCTTTTATATATACAAACATCTCTCTTCTTTAATTCGTTCAAATAAATCATCAAAGAACAGAAAAGAAAAGAGACATCACTTTATATTTCAAAGTTGAAAACAAATTACTGAAGAAAGAAAAAGAGGAGAAGGATCAAACTGTTGCTACAAGACCAATTTAGTCTCTATTCATCCATATTACAAAGTGAGTAAAAGAATATTCTTTAAAAAAGTTTTAAGTTTGTTTAAACAGTTTAAACTTCATTTATAAACTATGTGTATAGGCTTCAGCTGCATATGTTAGTTTTGCTCTGCCTTCTCTGAACTTGATCCAGATTTTATATTGGTTCGAATACTCAAACTATCCTTATTTAAATCATTGTGAAGTTTTGATTTCTCAACAAACAAGAGGATAAACTTCAAATTAAGATTTTTAAAAGTTAATTAAGCCAACTTTATAAAGATTACCACTATAATATGATGTACAGGAAATATTAGGTCTTTGTAAAATATTGATTCAAGATTATAAATAGGATTCATACTGCAAGACATTTTGGATTTTTAGTTTTGTATTCTCAAAACAATTTGTATATGAACAAAAATTTCATTTTTTCAAATTTCAGACAATCGAATCAATAATAAATACTAAAATTGGGTTTGAAGCATGATGAAACATTAAGGATCTCAGGAAAATTATCAATTAATTTTTCCATTACGTGAGATTTGGATACGAGGTCACATTAGGGTTTTAGTTCCATTTTTTTCGTGTTCTGTAAATTTTTGATGGCGCAACCGTGGGATGATCGAGCGTCACACGATTCTAGGTGAAGGTAGAGGAGGGCAGGGTCGAGTTATGGCCAGAGTTTCATGGCATCAGGTGGTCGTCGTTGGGGAGGCCGAGGTGATTTGGGTTGATGCATTCGTATAGTTGGTTCACGGTTCAGGCAAAATTTCGATTTTGATAATTTCGTGAAGAATTAAGTTTCGATCTCGTACGTAGGGACGCATCGTGGTTTGTTGGCGACCAAAATGGCCACCGGAGTGGCGCCGCGATGATGTGCATGTGCACAGCGTTCGTGTGGATATCAGGAAGCTTCCGCGTGTGCCTGGCTTCGGGAGAGACTCGAAAAAATTCGTGTAGTGCTTCGGGTTTGTATTCGTGTTCGAGCGAGTTTTTCCTGATTCTATTTTACCTAGTTTAAAATTAAAACTTATTCAAAGAAAAAAAAAGAGAAGAGAAAATGGGAGAAGAAGAGGAGAGCACGGGAAGAAAAAAAAATGGGCTCGAGACCCTGTTTCACTCGGGTGTGTTTAAATGGGTTAAGCCCAATCTAAAATTTTAAATCACATAGTTAAGTTAATTTCTTCATTCACAAAGTAAACAATGTAGATTTTGTTAAGTTAAATTATTTAACAACGTTTTAGAATTTGTTAACTCTTTAATCAAGTAAGGAAAGTTTAAAATAAAAATTTAATTAACCCTTTAATTACACGATTTAATTTTAAAACAAGAATTTAAAATTTATTTACATTAAAATTTCAATGTAACAATAAATAAGTTTTGAAAGTGTAAACCAGATTTTCAAATGATGATTAAGGTAAACAATTTTTATCAATAGTTTTGAAAAGAAATTTAGAATAATTCAAAATTTGTAACTAAAATTGATTTAATAAATAATTAAGTGTTCAAATTAAATTGTCAATTAAGAATTTGTTTTTCAGATAAATGAAAGTCGACAAATCAAATTTAGTGGTTAATTAAAATAACTAATTTTGAAACAATAAAACGAGTTAATCAAGATTTAAATTATTTATCCAAATTCTTATCATTGATTTAAAATAATTTAGTGGTAAATTTATTTGAACCACATTGGAAAATGATTAACTATCGTTGTGCACTATATTGATATTTTTGTTCTGATTGTGATACTGTGTGATATAAATTGCCATGTACTGTACTATGATTGTGGTTTGCTATGTATTGATGTGAAAACCATGTTTGCCCGTAAAACGGCATTTAAACTTCGATGCGACAGGGAATCGGATTTCAGTTTGTTATCCGAAACCCACATCGAACCTGTGAATTTTTGTGAACGACATATCCACATGTTTTTTAAAATTGACGCACACTCTTCGGTTTAGCTGGGAAAGGACCTTTGTGTCGTATAACCCATTGCACCGAGTTGCTCTGCACCGGGAAAGGACCTGTCGAATGACTCTGCACCAAGTTGCTCCGGTATAGAGTTCTCCATATGTGATGGGGAATCCGATCGGTATTGTGGATATCCGGATTGCAAGGACTTCTTTGGAAGTGCCTTCGGTTCTGTTCGAACCCAGAACAGACTTGTATGGATTGTGTGTCTGACATTACAAATTGAGATATAAAGCAGGTTTCTTTCAAATATATTTCCGTTGGTGGCGGAGAATTTATTCTCTTAGCTTAACACCCTTAGAGTTTATGGAGTTGAAGGTTATCGGCGATATATTCCCAATTTGGTAATGTGGCATGCTGAGTGTTGCTGATCATTTGTTGATCGAAGCATGGCTTTGTGAAAAGCGTAGCTTTGTGGACGAGACTTCGTCGAGCCTCACACCCCGGAATGGTCGAAACAGGAAAGATGCGGCAAGGTTATTGGGGGTAGCACCCCTTAGGGTATGTGCATTTCCTTCTGGATAGAAGTGGTATCATGGTATGGAGCCCAGATACTTAACTTATGTTGATATAGCAGATATATATATGTATTACTTTGTGATTTGTTACTGGGGCCCCGGTTAAAGGTTGGTTACAACCGGGAGATGACATACTCGTGTCAGTAGTTACCCAGTTAGGGGTAACCCGGCCTTGTGTTGGCAGAGATCCGGTTAGGTTCTCGGGTCGTCCCTCCAGAGGCGTACCCATGTGGCCCAGGAAGTTCCTTAGCCTGACCATTGTTGGAAATCCAATTCCCAATACGAAATCCTGTACGGTTTTAGTTGTAAAGCCTGCCATCTAATATGGTAGCTATAGTAGGCATAGTATAATGGTACCTATGCTGGCTAAGATTTATATTCTACTTTCGAAATAATTTCACACTACGCACTAGTAATAATATCAAAGAAATTCTTTTCGTATTAAGCATATTTAACTATCATAAGGGGAAATCTCCCCCAAGTGTGCGATTGTATTGTGTGTGTGCCGGGAGGCCTTATGGTAGTTCCATTTTTTAAAGCATACCGAAAATTCTTTTATAAAATCTAGTTCATTAAGAGAAACTGTATTTGTTTACTCATACCAGTCCCATGACTGATCCAGAGTTTATTGCTTTCTTTCCTAAACTCTGGGTGCCCATTATTTCCACACGGGCAGCCTAGTAGCAGGTTTCTTTATTTTGGAGTAGCAGTATTTTGGGAGCTCTTATCTTTGAGATATCTTGGGAGCTTTTGGAGATTTCAGGTGTTTAGCTTTTGGGAGTTCGTTATCACATCTTTCATTTGAGGACTTTTGGTTTATGATCACTGTTGTATTTTCATGATGTTGTATTTGGAGTTGTGGTGTATGTATTATATACTCTGATGTAGTATGGATATTATGTTGATGTTGTAACTGTGATGATATTTATGATATTCATTCTGTTCCGCTGTTTTATGTTCATCTAATTGTTGTTATAAGCTCCGGCGATGCGAATTGGATGTCGTTTATCGGACATCGAGTTTGGGTCGTCACAAGTGGTATTAGAGCCAGGTTGAGTAAGAACATTAGCTACGGAGTATAACACATTAGATGGCTCATTAGAGATAGGGTGAAGTATACCCTAGAATGAGTATAAACGAGACTGAAACTCTAAATTTTATTAGTCCATTTCTTTTGCTGCTGATATTCCTTAAGATATTTCGTTCGTGTATTTAAATCAACTTTATTACTAATTACAGATAGTAAGAAATGAGTGGACGAAGGGGAAGAGTTAGGGTCAAGGAGGTGCCGCAACACCTGATCAAGATCCCCTAACGGCAATAGCGGCAGCTCAGCAACAGCCGAATCTAGCTGACCTACATAAGAATTTCTCGAGACTTGGTGGTAAGCCGTTCAACGGCAAAGAGTCGATTGTTGAGGCTCAAGCCTGGATAAGATCGTGTGAGAAAATCATCAGAGGGCTAAAATTGGAAGACGATCAGAAGTGACTCATAGCTTCTTGGCAACTTCAAGATGAAGCCTCAGCCTAGTGGGAGATAATCACGGTAGATAAGCCAGAAGACGAGTTTTCTTGAAAAAAATTCAAAGAAGTGTTTGAGAAGCGATATTTGCCATCAGCTGGAATTTCTTGAATGTATCAGGAATTTATGGACTTGAAGCAGGGAAGTTTATCATTCGAAGAGTATCTGAATAGATTTAATGAATTGTCTCGTTTTGGTCCCGAATTGGTGAATACGCCTTTGGAGATGAACGAAAGATTCATTCGCGGGATGAATAAGAAATTCGACGAAAGAATGACGGGCCACGTTAAGGAATCTTTTTCAGATTTAGTTGATATGGGGTTCAGATATGCTACCCTTGATATACAAGAAGCCCCAGTGGAGAAAGGAAATTCGGGCAATCAAAATTGGAAGAAGCGGAAATTTGGAGGCAAGAAACCATGGCAGGGCAACGAGAAAAAGAGAAGCATTCAGGGAAGCGCGACAGAAAATGTCACTTGTTACAACTGCAAAGAGAAGGGCCATTATTCAAACACCTGCCCAAAACCGAAGAAGCAAGCTAAAGAATGTTATAATTGTCACAAGCCTGGACATGTTGTTAAGGATTGGCCAGTGATGAAGCCATCACAGGTGGCAAATGTTTATGTGATAAAGAAAGACCCTTCAACTTCGAAAGCTGATAAAGGAAAAGGTGTTTTGGAAGGTAACCTTACTATTTACAATAGAACTGTTAGAGTTTTATTTGACACAGGAGCTTCACATAGCTTTATCTCTCAACAAACCGTAAATGAATTAGGACTTGAAACTAAATTTGTTGACGATCCTATTTGCCTGAAAAATCCAGTTGGAGGTCCCGCAAATCTTTGTTTGAAATTGTAAGAGAGTTCCTATTTCATATGCTAGCTATCGATTTCCTATCAACCTTTTTGTCCTCGAATTTAATGAGTTTGAAATCTTACTCGGTATGAACTGGTTATCGAGATACGAAGCTATATTGGTTTGTAATAATCGGACAGTTTTAGTCAAAACATGTTTTGGAAATTTTATTGAAATCTCTTGTGAGGATCCGAGTCCAAGGAGAGATAGATTGATGTATACTTTAGGATATCCTGAACCCAGTTTGCAGTCTATATCTGTTGTTCGGGAATTTTCTGACGTATTTGAAGAAGTGAAATCTTTACCTCCACGCAGAGAAATAGAATTCTGAATTGACCTTGTACCCAATGCTCGTCCTGTTGTTCACGCAAGTCGCAGGATGGCACCCAGGGAAAAGATTGAATTGGTTCATCAAACTGATGAGCTACGAGCAAAAGGATTAATTCGACCCAGTGTTTCTGAATGGGGCTCAGCCGTCGTACTTGTTGCTAAATCGGACGGATCTTTGAGATTGTGTGTAGATTACCGCGATCTAAATAAACAAACTCTCAAGAACAAATTCTCTCTACCAAGAATTGACGATCTATTCGACCAACTTCATGGCGCTCGTTTCTTTTCAAAAATGGACCTAGCCCAAGGATTCCATCAACTACGAATCGTCGAAGATTGTGTACATTTAACTGCTTTCAGAAGTCCAAATATGTTCTATGAATGGTTAGTTATGCCTTTCGGGCTAACCAATGCTCCAGCATACTTCGTAGATCTTATGACTCGTGTGTTTAGGGAAGTTTTGAATAAATTTATGCTTGTATTCATTGATGATATTTTGATCTATTCTAAGACTAAAGAGGAAAATGCCGAGCATCTTAAAATCGTATTGGAAATATTGAGGAGAAATATTCCATTTGCAAAATTTTCCAAATGCCACTTTTGGGTCAAAGAAGTCAAATTCCTTGGCCATATTATTAATGAAGAAGGAATTTCGGTAGATCCTAGCAAAATTTCCGCTATTCTTGATTGGAAACGACCCACTACTCCAAAAGAAGTTCGAAGCTTTTTGGGTTTAGCAGGCTATTACCGAAAATTCGTTTAAGATTTTTCTAAGTTGGCTAGCCCATTGACTAAGCTAACAATGAAAAATACAAAGTTTATTTGGACTCAATAATGTGAAGAAGTTTTTTAGGAGTTGAAGAAGAGATTAACCACCTCTCATGTTCTCGCTATTATTAACGGGAACCAAGGCTTATCTGTCTATACTGACGCATGTGGTGATGGGGTAGGTGCAGTATTAATGCAAAATGGGAAGGCAGTTGCCTACGCGAGTAGACAATTACGTCCGCACGAGAAGAACTACCCGACGCACGATTTGGAACTTTTGGCTGTTGTTTTCGCTTTAAAAATATGGCGACATTATCTTCTGGGTAAGCATCTTTTCAGCTTTCTTAACAATTTATGAAATCAACTTAACTTGAACAATATACTTAATAAACTCTCTTTGTTTTAGGTAAAAAATTCGAATTATTCACCGACCATAAATCCTTGAAATATCTCTTTACCCAGAAGGATTTAAATTTGCGACAACAATGTTGGTTGGAGTTTCTAGCATCTTATGACTTAGATATTTTGTATACGCCGGGAAAGGCCAATGCAGTAGCAGACGCCTTGAGTAGAAAGCACGCTATTCTTGCTCATCTGGTTATCACTCCTACTCTGCTTGAGAAAATCGCTAGTAAGCAAAATGAAGACAAATTTCTTCGAGGTATTTATGGAAAAATTCTTCGAGGCGAAGATACAAGTTTTGAAACCAATCATAGTGGAGTTATTAGGCTGAAAGGCAGGTTATGTGTTCCGGACATCCCTGATCTGAAGCGTGAAATTTTAGATGAATGTCACAAGTCCAACCTTAGTATCCATCCAGGAGTTAATAAAATGTATCGAGATATTAAAAGAACTTTCTGGTGGAAGACGATGAAAAGAGACATATCCATTTATGTGAGTCGCTGTGCTACTTGTCAGCAAATCAAAAGCGATCAAATGAAAGTAGCCGGTTTACTTCAACCTTTGGAAGTACCGAAATCGAAATGGGATCAGGTATCGATGGATTTCATCAACGGATTGCCACGAACCGAGAAAGGCAATGAAGCGATTTGGGTTATTGTGGACCGTCTAACCAAAACTGCTCACTTTATTCCAGTTAAATCCACTCGGACTGCAGCAAGCTTGGCAGGTATATATATAAAGGAAATTGTTCGCCTCCATGGTATTCCTAGCAGTATAGTGAGTGATCATGATCCGATCTTCACCAGTAAATTTTGGGAGGCGTTTCAGGACGCATTGGGAACGAAATTAAATTTCAGTACTGCTTATCACCCATAATCTGATGGGCAGACTGAGAGGGTCAACCGAATTCTAGAAGACCTACTGCGTGCTTGCGTTCATGATTTTGGTGGTTCTTGGGAGGACCATTTGCATCTGGTTGAATTCTCATATAATAACAGTTATCAGGTCAGTATAGAAATGGCTCCTTTCGAAGCTTTATATGGTCGTCTGTGTCGATCACCTACATGCTGGATCGAATCAGGTGACAGACTTGTTCTTGGACCGGATATGATAAAAGAAGCCACTGAGAAGGTAGATTTTATTCGAAAGAAGTTATTAACTGCCCAAAGCCGTCAGAAGAACTATTATGACCGCCGAAGAAGAAATTTGGAATTTCAAGTTGGAGATTCTGTATTTCTGAAAGTATCTCCGATGCAGGGTGTATTAAGATTTGGGAAAACTGGAAAGTTAGCACCGCGTTATATTGGTCCTTTTCCTATTCTGGAAAGGATTGGTCCTCTAGCATATCGAGTGCAGCTACCCAGCTGGTTGTCTAGCGTGCATGATGTTCTAATCTTCGGAAATATGTGCACGATCCAGATGATATTATTGAAGAAGCTGCTCAGCAGGATCTAGAGATCACTCCTAACTTGGCAATTAAAAGAGAGCCGATAAAAATTGTAGATCGTGATGAGAAGCAATTGCGAAACAAAGTTGTGAAATTGGTCAAAGTTCAATGGAGTGGCGATCCAAAGGACTGTACTTGGGAGACTGAAGATAATATGAAGAAATCATATCCCAATTGCAGAATAGACGTTTCGACTTAAACTGTAAGTCATTTCCTTATTTTTCTGGATTCGTATATTCTTTGTTTGCGTTTTTCTCTCTTTCAATTTCGAGGACGAAATTTTCTTAAGGAGGGGATATTGTAATATCCCGGAATTTTGTTAAATTAAATTTGTTGAATTGTTAGAACTTTTAAATTTAATTTGAGAGTTTCAGAAGAAATAAAATATTGTAATAAAATCACATAATTATAATCTAACATTTGGCCAAATAAACAAATAAACAAATAAACAAATAGACAAATAAACAAGAAAACAAAGAAAACAAAAGGAAGGAACAAGAATAAATAAATGTGTAGAAAGTATAAACAAACAAAGAGAATTAAAAAAAACCCCAAAACCAAAACAACATGCTGTAAATACAAGTATCAAAGAAGCATTGCATTACATGCTTCCATTTAATGCTCTCATTTAATGCATTTACTCCTCAGCCATAAACAAGATCGCATCAACCATACACTATCATTTATTAGCAAAGTATGGGTTTAGTCAACTGCCTATGCCTCAGTCTACACAACCTATTATTTATACAAACATCTCTCTGCTTTAATTCGTTCAAATAAATCATCAAATAACAGAAAAGAAAAGAGACATCACTTTATATTTCAAAGTTGAAAACAAATTACTGAAGAAAGAAAAAGAGGAGAAGGATCAAACTGTTGGTGCAAGACCAATTTAGTCTCTTTTCATCCATATTACAAAGTGAGTAAAAGAATATTCTTTAAAAAAGTTTTAAGTTTGTTTAAACAGTTTAAACTTCATTTATAAACTATGTGTATAGGCTTCAGCTGCATATGTTAGTTAAGCTCTGCCTTCTCTGAACTTGATCCGGATTTTATATTGGTTCGAATACTCAAACTATCCTTATTTAAATCATTGTGAAGTTTTGATTTCTCAACAAACAAGAGGATAAACTTCAAATTAAGATTTTTAAAAGTTAATTAAGCCAACTTTATAAAGATTATCCCTGTAATATGATGTACAGGAAATATTCGATCTTTGTAAAATATTGATTCAAGATTATAAATAGGATTCATACTACAAGACATGAATTTTAAAACAAAAATTTGGATTTTTAGTTTTGTATTCTCAGAACAATTTGTATATGAACAAAAATTTCATTTTTTCGAATTTCAGACAATCGAATCAATAATAAATACTAAAATTGGGTCTGAAGCATGATGAAACATTAAGGATCTCAGGAAAATTATCAATTAATTTTTCCATTACGTGAGATCTGGATACGAGGTCACATTAGGGTTTTAGTTCCAGCTTTTTTTCGTGTTCTGTAAATTTTTGATGGCGTAACCGTGGGATGATCGAGCGTCACGCGATTCTAGGTGAAGGTAGAGGAGGGCAGGCTCGAGTTATGGCCAGAATTTCATGGCTTCAGGTGGTCGTTGTTGGGGAGGCCGAGGTGATTTGGGTTGATGCATTCGTATAGTTGGTTCACGCTTCAGGCAAAATTTCAATTTTGATAATTTCGTGAAGAATTAAGTTTCGATCTCATATGTAGAGACGCATCGTGGTTTGCTGGCGATCGAAATGGCCACCGGAGTGGCGCCGCGATGATGTGCACGTGCACAGCGTTCGTGTGGATATCAGGCAGCTTTCGCGTGTGCCTGGCTTCGGGAGAGACTCGAAAAAATTCGTGTAGTGCTTCGGGTTTGTATTCGTGTTCGAGCGAGTTTTTCCTGATGCTATTTTACCTAGTTTAAAATTAAAACTCATTCAAAGAAAAAAAAAGAGGAGAGAAAATGGGAGAAGAAGAGGAGAGCATGGGAAGAAAAAAAATAGGCTCGAGACCCTGTTTCACTCGGGTGTGTTTAAATGGGTTAACCCAATCTAAAATTTTAAATCACATAGTTAAGTTAATTTCTTCATTCACAAAGTAAACAATGTAGATTTTGTTAAGTTAAATTATTTAACAATGTTTTAGAATTTGTTAACTCTTTAATCAAGTAAGGAAAGTTTAAAATAAAAATTTAATTAACCCTTCAATTACACGATTTAATTTTAAAACAAGAATTTAAAATTTTTTTACATTAAAATTTCAATGTAACAATAAATAAGTTTTGAAAGTGTAAACCAGATTTTCAAATGATGATTAAGGTAAACAATTTTTATTAATAGTTTTGAAAAGAAATTTCGAATGATTTAAAATTTGTAATTAAAATTGAATTAATAAACAATTAAGTGTTCAAATTAAATTGTCAATTAAGAATTTGTTTTTCAGATAAATGAAAGTCGACAAATCAAATTTAGTGGTTAATTAAAATAACTAATTTTGAAACAATAAAACGAGTTAATCAAGATTTAAATTATTTATCCAAATTCTTATCATTGATTTAAAATAATTTAGTGGTAAATTTATTTGAACCACATTGGAAAATGATTAACTATCGTTGTGCACTATATTGATATTTCTGTTATGATTGTGATACTGTGTGATATAAATTGCCATGTACTGTACTATGATTGTGGTTTGTTCTGCATTGATGTGAAAACCCTGTTTGCCCGTAAAACGGCATTTAAACTTCGATGCGACAGGGAATCGGATTTCAGTTTGTTATCCGAAATCCACATCGAACCGGTGAATTTTTGTGAACGACATATCCACATGTTTTTAAAACTGACGCTCACTATTCGGTTTAGCCGGGAAAGGACCTTTGTGTTGTATAACCCATTGCGAATATGTGATTCGACGTTATGGATAGCATTTGAAGACCGGTGTTGAAGACCGGGTATTTGCGAGAGCGATAGGATGGCCTGTCGAATGACTCTGCACCGAGTTTCTCCGGTATAGAGTTCTCCATATGTGATGGGGAATCCGATCGGGATTATGGATATCCGGATTGCAAGGACTTCTTTGGAAGTGCCTTCGGTTCTGTTCGAACCCAGAACCGACTTGTATGGATTGTGTGTCTGACATTACAAATTGAGATATAAAGCAGGTTTCTTTCAAATATATTTCCGTTGGTGGCGGAGAATTTATTCTCTTAGCTTAACACCCTTAGAGGTTATGTAGTTGAAGGTTATCGGCGATATATTCCCAATTTGGTAATGTGGCATGCTGAGTGTTGCTGATCATTTGTTAATCGAAGCATGGCTTTGTGAAAAGCGTAGCTTTGTGGACGAGACTTCGTCAAGCCTCACACCTCGGAATGGTCGAAACAGGAAAGATGCGGCAAGGTTATTGGGGGTTGCACCCCTTAGGGTATGTGCATTTCCTTCTGGATAGAAGTGGTATCATGGTATGGAGCCCAGATACTTAACTTATGTTGATATCGCAGATATATATATATGTATTACTTTGTGATTTGTTGCTGGGGCCCCGGTTAAAGGTTGGTTACAACCGGGAGATGGCATACTCGTGTCAGTAGTTACCCAGTTAGGGGTAACCCGGCCTTGTGTTGGCAGAGATCCAGTTAGGTTCTCGAGTCGTCCCTCCAGAGGCGTACCCATGTGGCCCAGGAAGTTCCTTAGCCTGGCCATTGTTGGAAATCCAATTCCCAATACGAAACCCTCTACGGTTTTAGTTGTAAAGCCTGCCATCTAATATGGTAGCTATAGTAGGCATAGTATAATGGTACCTATGCTGGCTAAGATTTATATTCTACTTCCGAAATAATTTCACACTACGCACTAGTAATAATATCAAAGAAATTCTTTCCATATTAAGCATATTTAACTATCATAAGGGGAAATCTCCCCCAAGTGTGCGATTGCATTGTGTGTGTGCCGGGAGGCCTTATGGTAGTTCCATTTTTTAAAGCATACCAAAAATTCTTTTATAAAATCTAGTTCTTTAAAAGCAACTGTATTTGTTTACTCATACCAGTCACATGACTGATCCGGAGTTTATTGTTTTCTTTCCTAAACTCTGGGTGCCCATTATTTCCACATGGGCAGCCTAGTAGCAGGTTTCTGTATTTTGGAGTAGCAGTATTTTAGGAGCTCTTATCTTGGAGATATCTTGGGAGCTTTTGGAGATTTCAGGTGTTTAGCTTTTGGGAGTTCGTTATCACCTCATTCATTTGAGGACTTTTTGATATATGATCACTGTTGTATTTTCATGATGTTGTATTTGGAGTTGTGGTGTACGTATTATATACTCTGATGTAGTATGGATATTATGTTGATGTTGTAACTGTGATGATATTTATGATATTCATTCTTTTCCGCTATTTTATATTCATTTAATTGTTGTTATAAGCTCCGGCGATGCGAATTTGATGTCGTTTATTGGACATCGAGTTTGGGTCGTCACAGAGCTTGAGATTTATACTATTCAAAAATTGTAATAAATATTTGTTTGAATAAAATATCCGTTTGAATTCAAATTCTATGTTATTTATTTTATTCAGCAAATATTTATTTAATCTATAAAAAATAAAATAGTACATTAACAAATATATTTAAATGAATATATATATATATATATACATATATTATCATCAAACAAAAATCATATAATCGCATATTCAACAGCCTTCAAAAGTGAATCAATTTTGTAACTCTAATCTTTCAGCGATTAATAAAATCTTCTCTCCCCAAGTGGACGTACACTACCTCATGGTAGTAGAAGCACTATAAATACTAGTGTTATTTATTTTTCCGCATTGCATAGATCTGTGATTATCTGTTATGGTATTTTTCTCTGTTTGTTTTGTCTCATTACAACCACGTCTAGTTGTTTTTCACTACCTTGGGTTTTATATTCCCTTAGACTGATCATCTGAAGGATTTTCCCCAACAGTCTTGTATCAAAGCTGCAAGGTTGATTAAGGAGTGTTAGATGCTATAGCAGGAGATGAAGCAACTCCAGTTGTTACAAGGCCCTATACTAGAGGGATGTATATCATGTTAGGATCACAGTTGGCAATTGGGAATTGGAATGGGGATAAAGACTTTGAGAAGTGGAAACAGAGGATGAAGGCTATTCTAATGAGGAATGAAGTCCATCAAGTAGGGTTTTCCCCTAAAGATTTGACGACCGACATTTCAGCCCCGGAAAGGAAGGAGATGGAGAAATGGGTATTTACTACTTTACAACTAGTTATGGAAGAGAATGTCATCTTAGAGTTCAGCAGTGAGACCACTGCTAGAGGCATTTGGACCAAGCTAGAAGATCTCTACCTGAAGAAATCTCTGACTAACCATCTAATATTACTGAAAACATTTTTCACCATGCAGATAAGAGAGGGTACTTCAGTTAAGGAACATCTTAATTTCTTTTATGATCTCGCGATGAAGATGAAGACTGTTGAATTGAAGATGGACAAGGAGCAAACGATAATGATTCTTTTGTGTTCTCTTCTGGAGCGTTATAAAGGTTTCGCTAACAACCTTATCTTCACCAGAGACACATTGACAGTGGAAGATGTGAAGTCAGGCCTTCTATCTGAGAGCTTGAGAGATTAGATGAAGGAGATAAGTGAAGGAAGTAGAGGTGGAAGTAGTAGTCATAGTCTGTTTATTGAAAGAGAAGGAGATGATAAGAAGAATTGGCACTCTAGAGGGCATTCTAAGTCTAGGAATCCCAGTAATGGAAGGAGAGGAAAGTCTAAGGACAGGAAGTGCTTTATCTGCAGGAAACCTAGTTATTAGAGAAAGGATTTTCCAAATTTGAAGAAGAAGGAAAAAGATGGATCTTTATCATTTACGGTGGAGAAGTCTGTATCTGAGGATGTGTTGTCTGCAGCAGTATTGGATGTCTCAAACCATTGGGTGCAGAACGCGGGGGCATCTTTCCATATGACCCCTAATAAGGATTACATCAGTTTTTTTATTGGATGAGAGGGAAGCTCTATTCTTATGGGATGCTAGCTGTAGAGAAATGGGTGAAGGTACAATGAGGATTAGGATGTTTGACGGAGTGATACGCACTTTGACAGGTGTCTGGTATGTTCTAATTCTTCAGAAGTCCTTAATTTCTTTAGGACAATTGGCATCTACGGGATGCAGCGTAACTATCAAGAAGGATAGTATGAAGGTTTCAAGAGGTGCACTAAAAGGAGATGTGTTCCGAAATCTGTATTTCCTGAAAGGTACCATAGTTCTTTGAGAGTCGTGTGTTGATGTAGACAGTTCTCGTGCTTTGGATGCCACAAAGCTTTGGCATATCAGCTTGGGTCATATTTCAGAGAAAGGCTTAGAGTTGCTTCAGAGACGAAAGATGATCAAAGGAGGAAGCTTCGACAAGATGGACTTTTGCCAACAGTGTGTGTATGGAAAGCAAACTAAAGTATCTTTTGGAGCTAGACTCTATAGAACGAGGCGAGCACTTGAGTACGTGCAAATAGATTTCTAGGGACCAGTTGCTACTCCTTCTCTTGGAGGAGCAAAGTATTTTATCTCTTTCATTGATGACTTTTCTCGCAAAATTATGGGTGTATGTGACGAAGGCCAAATCATAAATTTTTGAGAAGTTCAAAGGCTGGAAAATGCTTATTGAGAACCAATCTGGTTCTAGGTTGAAGGTGTAGAGATCTGACAATGGCGGTGAATTTGTCTCTAGGGAGTTCCTCTACTTCTGTAGATGGCGTGGCATTCAAAGATATTTCACTACACCTGGAGATCCGCAATCCAATGGGGTTGCATAAAGGATGAACAAAACTCTACTAGAGAAGGCTCATTGCTTGAGATTGATGGCAGGCATATTTAGAGGCTTTTGGGCTGAGGCATTATCATCTGCGGCGCATATCATAAATTGAATTCTATGCTCAACCATAGATGGGAAGATTCCAGAGGTAAAGTGGAGAGGTAAAGCAGTGTATCTTGGTTACTTTCGAATTTTTTGTTGCTCTATGTACGTTCACCATACAGGTGATGACAAGCTAAAGGCTAGAGCATACAAGGGCATACTACTGGGGTACACCGATGGTATCAAAGGGTATCAAATTTGAAACCTTGTTGATCGGAAGATTGTACATTCCAAACATGTTATTTTTGATGAGTCTGCTATGTTCAATCCGAAGGAGAAGCTACTTACCACATCAGAAGATTTTGACAGACCCAAGGAGATGGAAAAAGTTCTTGTATTCTAGATAAATAGTAGAGTTGTTATTGATGCTATCAAGGAAAACACAATTGATGAAATATCACAGGATAGTCCATAGGTACCCTCCAGTAGTGCTGGTGATGTGCATGAATCTAGAGAAAGTTCGGTTTAAGGAGGAGCTAAAATGTGTTTAGGTGAAGCAGTACCTACCCGGGTCAGTCGTAGGCTATTAGGCTACCAGAAAGGTATGGTGATTGGTAATATGTGAACCTTAGCCTTGGTGATCAATTTGACTATGCCCTACATGTGGTTCATATGAAGCCGCTTGACCTTAATGAAGCTTTGAAGTCATGTGACAGTTTGAAGTGCATTTGCGCTATGGAAGAGGAGTTAGAGCCATTGAAGAAGAATAAGACTTGGAATTTGGTATCACCTCCTCAAGGAAGCCGAGCCCATAGGTTGCAAGTGGGTGTTCAAGATGAAGGATGATGGGAGATAGAAGGCTAGACTAGTTGCTAAAGGGTTTTCACGAAGAAAGGGATTATAATATTATGATATATTCTCTCTAATAGTGAAGCATACGTCCATCCGCATTTTTCTTGCTATCGTCGCAACTCATGACTTAGAGCTGGAGCAACTGGACGTGAAAACCGCTTTATTGCATGGACACTTGGATGGGACCATCTACATGAAGCAGTCAGAAGGATTTGTTATAGATGGGAAAGAAAATTGGATTTGCAAATTGAAGAATTCATTATATGGACTTAAGCATTCTCCTAGACAATGGTACAAGAGGTTTGACTCGTTTATGATTTCACTTAGTTTTGATCGTAGCATCAAAGACGTTTGTGTGTACTTCAAGCATTTAAAGAATAATAGATGGGTGTACCTACTCTTATATGTGGATGATATGTTTATTGCTTTCAGGGATAAAGCTGAAATCGATAGTTTGAAGCTAAAGCTAGAAGAAGAATTCGAAATGAAGGACCTTGGAGAAGCAAAGAAAATTTTAGATATGCAAATCCAAAGGGATAGAAAGTTAGGACTTTTGAGTCTCACTCAAAAGGAGTATATTCAAAAGGTGCTTGCTCGTTTTAGCATGGAAGGGCCAAAGGCAATCAACACACCCATGCCTTTGCACAAACAGCTTTCCAGTAAAGGCACTTCGATTTTGGAAAAGGACAAGGCTTATATGATGAACGTCCCATAGCAAGTGCAGTTGGTAGCTTGATGTATGCCATGGTCTGCACTGTGCCTGAAATTGCATAGGCTATTGGATTGGTCAGTGGATTCATGGTGAATCTAGGAAAGACGCATTGGGAAGCGGTGAAGTGTGTCTTCAGATATCTTAGAGGAACTTCGAACCATGGACATGTCTTTAGCGACAGAGATAGAGATTTCAGTTTGGTTGGATTTTCGATTCCGACTATGTCAGTGATAGAGATCGAAGGAAGTCAACTTCTGGATATGTGTTCACCATTGGTGGGACAACGAAGTTGGAGAGTGAGGTTGTAGACGATTGTGGCTTTGTCTACTACAAAGGCAGAGCTCATAGTTGTGGTTGAAATAACTAAGGAGGCACTTTATTTGAGGAGATTGTTGTGATTTGGGCTTCGTATATAAAGGCGCGGATGTGTACTGTGACAGTCAGAGTGCAATTCACTTAGCTAAAAATCTGGCATTCGGCTCGAGGACGAAGCATATTGAGGTGAGAGAGTCGTTTCTTGTATCGATGAGTAAAGATAAGCTAGTTCGTCTTAAGAAAGTTCATATAAAAGAGAATGCAGCAGGCATGTTTACCAAGTCATTGCATGTTGCTAAGTTCGAGCATTGCTCGAAATTGATTCGCTGAAGTGCTAGGTGCCACGAGGTGGCACGGGGGGAGAGTTGGGTTGGTTCACGGAGACGTTTGTTTTCGTATTGGAGATTGATAGGTTCTACACGAATTAGGTAGTTCGGACACTTTGTTGATGGACGGTGGCCTTGATGGAGTTCGTTGACAGAGTGTAATGGGTGATGTCAACATTGCCGAAGCTCATTGAATAAGCATCCATTGCTTCGAGCATGAAGGTGTAGATGGAGTTGGAAGGCTTGTAGAAAGTTCGGTATCAACATGGAGGTTGTTAGATTTTGATGCCTGAATTATGAAAGAAGCCATGAGAAGCCCTAACCCTAAACCATAGAAGAGAAGCAACTCACGGAGGAGGAAGGTAAAACCCTAGCTAGAGTGGCATTGAGGAGGACCAGACAAGATTTCTCATCCGGTGGTAATGGTCTGGTGGTTGGTTCTTTCATTCAATGAAGTTGAGAGCTCTGGAAGTGGAGCGACATAGAGATAAGAAGAGGGAAGCTGATTTTGGATTGGTATTATTAATTCACCAAAAGATCACAAGAAAAACCTAGAAATTGAGAATCAATCTCAATACCAAAACCCTTAGTAAAAAATAACTCTCCTAACATGCATGTTTATACCTATTATCAACCAATAGAAACATAGAGATAAATGCTAATATATCTCTCATAATCAGTCAAATAAATAAATATATTTGACCATATATTTATTTGATTTCCATAAAAATGAAGATATTCGAGAGATTACATGCATAAATATCTCTTACTAAGTCAAATCTAATATTTTCCATAGTTAATTAGTCAACCAACAAATTAACTAATATATAAAACAATATGGTGTCATATATCTTCAACACCAAATTCTTTCAAGTGTCTTATGTTCCTTTAAAACTATCTTAAATAGTAAATTTAGCACTTTCCCTTAATTTAATATTTTAAATATTAAATTTTTCTACAAATTGAAGCTAAAATTAGTATATGAATAAGAGAAACATCATTTTTCCAATTTCCATTGAACAAAAGAAAAGATAACGAAGTGGAATCAAATTTTTTACTTAATTTGATGCGTCATCATATTCAAATCTCTAATCTCATATGTGCATCATGCACGCACAAAGTTAGAACACAATATGTGAAATCAATGATATTATAAATGTTGTCTAACAATTGACTCAAAATTCAATATGGATTGGCCATGGTTTCTGCTAAAAACTATGCAACTTCCTCTAATTCTATATAGATATGCCAATTGGATATAGCATTTGGGTTTTGGTCACAGAACTTCATTCCAAGGTAAATAAGATACCTATTCCCTAAGGCGCTCATTGAACTATACAAATTTCATGTGCTTTTTGCCTAAATGAAGTTGGTAAGTAATTTTAATGGTAAGACCTTTAATGGATATAATGTGATTTTATGAATAGTAATATTCAATTTAGATAAAGGTATACAAAATGGAATGTTGTATAACATTTAATCATAAACATTTGATAAAGATATATAGATGCTAAGCTGTATATAATTTGAAAACTTCAATGCCATGCTTCATACTATATAAATTATATTATGTATGATAAAGTTGGGTTTTAGTCCTTATGATATGATTAAGGTTAGAGGTTTCGACCGAAACACCGAGATTTTGGTCGTCCCACTTAGGTTTCAGTTGTGACCGAAATGAAATAAGCTGAAATTTTGGTTCAATAAAAAATTATTGGACTTAAAATTTTACCAAACAACCCGGTAAAATAATTAATTTGGGTTTCAAATACATGAATATTCAAAATGTGAAATTTTAGCTTAGGAAACATACAAAATCACAAGATAAATAGATGTTGTAACTAAAAAAAAGTTAAAACGAAATAATGAATAAACATTTTTTAACGCCATCATTGCAAAACAACAGGCTTGGTTTCATGACAGCTCCTAGCGACGGCTAAAAAAGGCTAGCCATTTCCGGCCGTCGCTTGCCGTCACTAATCGCGGTTATATGGCTTTGGCCGAGAGCAGCTTTCATCACTTCATTTTCCCCAATTCCACCAAATCAATTTGCTGCCTCCTTCAACCCCACCTCCAACTGCTTCCAACTAATTCTTGCCAACCACCTCCAAAAGCCGTCGTCGCCCTCCGGTGCTGCTCCGTGTCCTCCTTCTCCGATTTCTCAATTTCTAGGTATAATTTCTAAACCTTAATTTTTGAAAATAAATTGAAATTGGGTTTGAATATGTTAGAATAATTTCTATTAGTAGATGGTAATAGTTTATTAGTTGATTTGGGATTTAAATTAAAACCCTTATTTAGTAAATTAGTTGATTATGGATTTGAAATTGTTGATTACTATGTATTAGTTGATGATAATGGTATATTAGTTGATTTACGGAAGTTAATAAGCGGTTTGATTATTTAACATGTAAAAAAAATTAGGGTTGATGTAGAACTCAAGAATTAGTTTTTAATCGTTGATTAATATGCTTATTGATAAGTGTATAATGTTTAATAAGCGTGTGTCAATTGTAAGTTTTAGTAATTAGTATAAAATAGCAAGTTAAAATTTTAGTTTACAAAATAGTTAAGTTAACATTTAAAATAGTTAACTGAATACTGAAATAAAACTTCAAATTTCAAATTTATTAAATAAAATATTTAAATAGTTGAACGAATTATTAAATTTGAAAAGAGTATAAAAACAACAAATATTCTAGTAAAATGGATTTTGTAAAAAATAATTAAGCAATGAATATAACAATAACAAATAATTCTAATGAAATCGATTTTGTAAAAAAATTAAGAAATGAATATAACAACAACAAATATTCTTCTAAAATTGATTTTATAAAATATTAAGAAATTAATATAACTAGAACAAATATTGTATTGTAAAGAAATTTAGAAATGAAAATAACAACAACAAATAATCCGCTAAAATCGAATTTTTAAAAAAGTTAGGAAATGAATATAACAACAACAAATATTTTGCTAAAATCGATTTGGCAAAGAAATTTAGAAATGAGTATAAGAACAAATATTGTACCAAAACCGATTTTCTACAAAATTGAGAAATAAATATAACAAGAATAAATATTTTACCTAAATCGATTTTTTAAAAAAATTGAAATGAATATAATGCTCATTTGAAAATAAGCATTACATATTATTTCGACAAATAATTGAAGTTAAAAAATTAAATCGTTTAGTCTCAAAAGGTTTTAATTTAGTTTAGAAAATACAACGACAAAAATACATCCCTTGGATGCAAAGTTATGCATAGAAGAGAAGTGAAACGAAGTGCTATAGAAATCTGACAGAAGTGTGGTATGTGAAGCCTTTAGTTCTAAATAGCTTTACTTTATTTTAGAAGATACAACAACAATATACCATTTGAGTCAAGTTATGCGTAGAAGAGAATTGAACTGAAGTCCTGTCGAAATTACTAACATATATTTTCAAACAAGGAAAAATGTTCAATTATTTCCTCAACCGTTCTTGAATGTATGAAGTCAAAACTGGTATGAAAGGTCCAATAAATGAACATTTCTATAATGGCGTGCACGAATTTATTAGATCTGCTAAATCTAATAATCGAAATAACGAAGAAATTCATTGCCGTGTAGTAAGTGCCAACGTTCGAAGCATTGGAAACCAGATATAGTTGAAGTACATTTATTAAATATGTTTTCATGCTGAATTATTATTTCTGGGATCGTCATGGAGAACTTATTGAACCTACACCTAATCCTGTAACGTTAGAGGATGATAATATTATGACGAATTCGATACAAAATTTGGTGGAAGATGCAGCAAGATTAACGTTTCCTACCATCCAAGCCGACGATGAAGACGTAAATGTCGAAGAAGAACCGACCGCGGAAGCTAAAAGAATATATGATTTATTGGATTATTCTAAGAAGTCGTTATAGGACGGTTGTAAATGCAAAACTGAACTATCAGTAACCGCCGAATACATTATTACGAAATCAAAATTCAACTTTACGGAAGCCGCATTTACAGCGGTTGTACAAGCTGCAAAACGACACATGCCACCCAATAATCTGATATGCGATAGTCATTATAAAGTAAAAGAACTAATGTCTGCTTTTTGTCTGCTTTACGAAAAGATAGATACATGTGTAAAAGGTGACATGTTGTATTGGGAAGATGATGTTGACCTTAGAAAATGCAGAATATATAACGAGGAAAGATACAAACCAAGAATGAAGAAAGGGAAAAAGTTCCGTGCAAGAGAATGCATTGTTTACCCATCGCTCACAGACTTCAAAGGTTATATGCATCTTCTTCTAAGGCATGTCATATGCGATGGCATAGCGTGAGAACACAGGAAGAAGGAACTTTAATACATCCATCTGACGGAAAAGCATGCAAACATTTCGATAAGACTTATCCTGCATTTGCTGCAGAATGCCGTAATGTCAGACTCGGTTTATATACGGACGGATTTTCACCATTTTCTCAGTTTGGTAGTAGATATTCATCTTGGTCAATTATCGTTACTCCATATAATTTACCTCCATGGATGTGTATGAAAACACCATATATTTTTCTAACTATTGTTGTCCCTATCCTTAATGATCCAACATAAGGAATCAATGTTTATTTACAACCACTGATCGAAGAGTTTATAGAAGGCTTGACAAGTCCAAAAAGAGAAAGAGCTAAGGACCGGTTGGGAGTGGAATCTTAATCTTTCTTATTTTAGTAATTGTATAGTATAATGTGGATTTGATACACGCCTTGAGGAATTTTGATTTATGAAAACATCGCATTAAAATCCCCAAAATTCCCCTAAAGCCAAATGCCAATTCTTATATCAAAATCACAAATATTTTATATTAAAATAATGAAATTTGTATAGATGTTGAAATTTTAATATTTTACATTTAATTCCACTTCTTATTCTTTTCTATGGATCTGATTAAGGGCTTTGAAAAGAGTAGATTGGAAAAGGGTGTGTAAGATGTGAATTCTTTTATTTGTAGTTTGCACTGCCCATTTCCGCAATTTAAAAAGAAATTCCCTCTTTCTAATTTAATGAAGTATTTGAATTGCAAAGTTATATTATTGATTGATTCTGCTATTTTATTATAAAACAAATTGGGTATGGATTCTATTTTATACAAGTTTGTTGATTGAATTGTGGATTTTGATTTATGGTATATTTGTTGATATAGAGTTGGACTTGTATAAATTCGAAGTTTTGACATTTAAACGTTAGTTTACGGTGCAATCTTTGCATACTTAGAAATGTACTAGGCACTTATTTATGTACATATATACATGTGAATACATGCATACATACATACATATAAATTAGCGTAAATAACATAAAATTATAACGTATTTATTGTGTAGTTAATAGGTAATTAATTAATATTGAACCCCCTTAGGAAAGTAATTAATTGTAGAGGCGAAATAAAAAGTTTCTTATAAGGCCTTAATAATGTAAGCCATGAGATGTGTGATAGTATATCAGAGAGTGTAAATTATAAATAATTTATAGGGATGCGAAATCAGCCAAAAGCACATGGAAGTCAGCCCAGCAAATCTGGTTACCAATAGTGTGACTTCGAGACTGATGTGAGACATCACCTATAATAAGTAACCATAGAGGATGTGATGTTGGTCCCAAATTCTTTAGGGTAAAAATGCCCAGTTAATTTGACTACTTGTACCTACTTATAGACGGACTAATGTGAGACGTCACTGTATGGTATAGGTCATAATACGAAGGACCTGCTTCGAGGATTGAAGGTATTAGGTGGATGTGTGAGGGCTTGCCTCTTTCCTGTGTTGGAAGCAATAAATAGTTGGGGTTAGTGGTTAGGCTGGTAGAGAATGTCTCTTGAAGGGTCCACTTCGATATGACGTATTAAGTGGCCCAAGGAGATTTCATGCAATATCGATAGATAAGTATCGGTGAGATGTCCACCTTGGGACAGGTATTAAATGACGGAGACCTGCCTTAAATGATGTATTAAATGATCAAAGTCTGCATAATTTCCATTAAAAAGATATTAAGTGGTTTGAGTACTACCTCTTACATTGATATGACATTATTGATGATGGATATGAGTTGTTGGGTTGTAAGAGTAATGGTTTTGGAACTGGATTGGGAAAGCCTTAGGGCTTATAGTTGTAAGACTTACTATATAGTTAAGATATGAAAGACATATTCGTATTTACATTATACTGTCCAAGTACTACTATAGTAAGGCTTGAGATTTTTATTCACCAGACATTGTTGATCTGACTCCCTTCTCATTACAACACAAGTTAGAGAAGAAAATGTTGATTAAGAGGGCAAAGGAAAAGGGGTAACTTGTGGCAATTACTTATTTATCTAATTATGTTTTTTCCTTTATTATTGATGTACCCATTAAATGATGTTGTAACTTTGGAATATTATACTACGGATAGTTGATGGTTATTTATCGATGGTGTTAAATTTCAAATAAAATGGGTACCATTCTAATATTATATTTTATCCTTCTGCTGTGAGTTTTTGAATGTGTAAATAAATAACTCTGTGTATTATTCTTTGTACCAACTAACAACCAGCTTTGGAATGAGTATAAATTTTAATATGCCTTTTCTAGGTTGAAATTTAGGTCTATTTCGAGGTGGGTTGTTACATGGGCTCAATGTGCGACAACTAGGCTAAACTTACAATAACCAATATGCAATAGATAAGGAAGCCATAATTTTCTACACAGAACAAGTAAATATTTAGTACACTTTCAAAAGCAGTTTCCAAGTGTGACCGACTATTTTATAGAGATAAGATGTCCATAAAATTGATAAGTTAGAGAAATAACTTATTTAAAGAGAGGAAGGCTAAGACAGAGCTTAGAAAAGCTATGTGATGATAAATTGAGTCATTAGAAATAAATAAAATGTGATTATAAGACCTTAGCGGCAATAACATGTCTATTTTCGATATTATTTTCAAAAATATTGATAGAAGGTCTATGTGGCAACCAAATACCTAAACATGATACTATATTTGGTAACGTTGAAGGAAGGCCCATGTGGCTACTAAAAGTCTAAACAATTTAAAGAGAAGAAGATTAAGACAGAGCTTAGAAAACTATGTGATGATAAATTGAGTCATTATAAATAAATAAAATGTGATTATGGGGCCTTAGTGGCAATAACATGTTTATATTTGACATTGTTTTGAAAAATATTGATAGAAGGCCTGTGTGGCAACCAAATATCTAAACATGATACCATATTTGGTAATGTTAAAGGAAGGCCTATGTGGCTGCTAAATGTCTAAACACGACATTATAATTGGTAATGTTGACAGAAGGCCTTAGTGCAAACCCATGTTTGTTCATGATAATATATTGGAACAATGGTATAATGCTTGTGTAACATCCAATTGTCTATTCATGTCAAATATACGAGAATGAGGAAGTAAGGCTTGTATAGCATCTAGTTGTTCACGACAAATGTACGAAGGGAGTAATGCTAATGTAGCATCCAATATTACTGACAAACATATGAGAATGAGGGAGTAAGCTTTTTATAGCATCAAAATGTATGTTCATGAATATATACAAGGATGAGTGTATAAGGCTTTATGGCAACCTAATTATCTATTCACGATAAAATCAAAGTAAAACACTTAAGTTAATCCTTAAATGTCAAGTACCGACATCAAACTAGTAAGAGTAAGGCCTGAATGGCAATTTAACAATTCACTAAAGAAACTAGTCGATCGAGTGAGTAATAAGTCTCACACTTATGATGAGTTGATGATTTACATTGGCTATGATGTGACACTATTATGAAGTATACTATAATTGATGATGATTGAAATAGTGATGGAAAAACACATTCCATGCTTTAGCGGCATGGTCTCATTATACATTTGTTATTTTTGGATAAAGCATTACTCATACTAGACTTTATAACTCGTGTTTTTATCATTTTCCATGAACTCGTAAATACTTATTCGATTAAGATGAGTTTATGGTTTAGAAACATATCTCTTAGAAATACAAATAGAGATTCCAAAGATGAAGCAGGAAGCTAATCTACCAAATAAGAGTTACTTTGAAAGTTCCGTTGTGTTATACCAAGAGTTATAAATGGTTAATTGTCATATCGGCATCTTTATATGTCGAGCATGACACTAGATTTATTTCTTATTATACTTACACGTACATGGGAACAAGAAGGGCTAATGATGATGTGATGAATTATGTAAAAGAAATTTGATGCAATGAAAATTTATTTAGCTGCTATGTTTACTTAATGTTTAGAAAAATAAATATCGAACTCATTTTGTCGCTTGAAAATGATTCCATGAGGACTGCAGCATCATCAACATTTATTTTTTGGATTCGAAGTGGTAGATGTTACAATGTGGTATCGGAGCTTAGGTTAGGGGAACCCTAAAGTAAAATAGGGCTAAGTAGAAACTAATTAATAGAAAACGAGCAAGTTGGAAAGATATATGCTATATATATAACATGCTTGTATTTTGATATTGATATAGTGGATATTCACCCTACTACTATTGCTCTCACTCTCTTTACTTCCATTTCTTATGAACACTTGCACATGCAGAAAGTAAGAATGGACCTATGAAATGGAAGTTTGATATAGAAAGTACAAGAGCATATTTTAGTATAGGAGCTGATGGTACGTAAATTAATAGCCAAGGAGGAGTGGCAGGCTTGGAAGTTTGCGCTGAGTCGGTAATGAAATACCTACCCCGATTGTGGGAATTTGGATATGAATTCCCTTTTCCAACAATTCTTAATTAGCGGACAAAGTGCAGCAATAAGTACCACCTTCCATGGTCTGAATGTACCTAGTGGCCTGTAGTAGCTAGTCAGGGAAGACTTTGCCAAGATGAACAAGGATTTCAAAAGTCTAGGAGGAGAGTTGCTTGATGGTACAAAGCAAGATTTATAGGCTAGTGCTTGGCTGTTGATGTGTGAAAGGATTTGTGAGGACTTGGAACTATCAGATTCCCAGAGAGTGAAGTTGGTGTCCAGGTAGTTCAAGGGACTTATAGGTGTCTGGTGGAGGATAGTGAGAGAGAAAGATCCCAGAGGAGAAAATTACTTGGGATAGGTTCAAGGAGATGTTTGAAGAACGATATATTCCTGGATTGGAGCTGTCAGTGATGTTTTAGGAGTTTATGGAGCTGTAGTAAGAAAGTTTGTCTATGCCAAAGTATGTGCAGAATTTCAATGCATTGTTCAAGTATGGAGCTGATCTGAATAAGACTCCGATAAAGAAGGTGGAGAAACTTATCCTCGGTTTGAGGCCAGGATTGAGTGATAAAATGATGTCTCATCTAGCACTTCTATTCATTGAAGTGGTAAATATGGTGTTAATGTATGTTGAAAGGCGGAATGAAGGGGAAAACGACCAGATTGAGAAGAAAACAAAGTTTGCTCCATATCAAAAAGCAAGAAAGGCTGGTAGAAGAAAGAAAAGGCTCAGGGTAATGGAGAACGGGAAGATGTTACTAGTGTAACCATCTATAATTGTAAGCAGAGGAGGCACTAAGCAAATAAATATTTAGAGCTAGTTGAAGTGGTGAATGTTAACTACTTTTTTGTACCAAGTTCGAGCACATAAAGAAAGATTGTCCCGAGTTAAAGCAGTGGAAGGTTTTTGCTTTGGATGGACCCTTATCTGGACCAACTATTGAGGAGAAAAGAAAGAGTATACTTGGAGATATGATTTCAATTTATAGTGTGTCAGTTAGAGTTTTATTTGGTGCTGTGGTGTTGCACACTTTTTATTTCGAACGATCTGGTTGACACATTAGGATTAGATACTACCTATTTGATTATGTCCTTGCACTTGGTTAATCAAATCGGTGGATATGCCACTCTTGGATTGAGTTGCATTAATCTTGTGTTTGATCTATGCGGATATTTGCTTATTTACGACCCATATGTGTTGGTGTGAGGTAATTTTGGGCATGGACTGACTAACACAGAATAACGCCAGGATTTGTTGTCGGGATATGGTTATCACATTATAGAATTTAAAGGGTAGAGAGAATTATGCTAGCCTTATACATAATATAGGAGAAGTTCATCTTGATGTTGTATGCTACAGGAGATCAAGAAGATGATATCAGTAGAGTATGCACAGTTCGAGAATTTATAGATGCTTTTGAACACGTAACAGGACTACCGCCAAGAAGGGAGAATGAGTTCCAAGTATGCTTAATGCTAGGGATGCAACCTATTAGTAGATCAATTTAGCAGAATGCCACCTGTGGAGATGGAAGAATTGAAGTTACAAATGGTGGAACTTAAAGATAAAAGTTTCATTGGGTCGGGTAGTTCACCGTGGGGAGCATCCATGGCATTCATAAAGAAGCCGAAAGGATCTTTATGGTTGTATATTGATTACTGGATGCTGAATGGAATAAAAGTGAAGAATCATTATCCCTTGCCTACGACAAATGACTTGATTGATCAGTTGAAAGGTGTTATGGTATTTTCACGTCTAGATTTAGCAACGACATTCCATCAATTGTTGATAGCAGAAGATAGTATAAGGTATATCGCATTTTGAATAAAATATAGTTCATATGAGTGGTTAGCAATGCCTTTTGGACTAACCAATGCCTCAGTCTTTTTTATTGAACTTTTGAATCAAATCTTTCATGGTCGATTGGATTGATTTGCGTTGTTCTTCATTGATGATATTTTTTATATTCTAAGAATGAGTGGGTCCATAAAGTACATCTTAGATGGGTATTGGAGACGTTGAGACAACATACGTTGGAGGTGAAGTTTTCGTAATATTATTTTTGGAAATGGATAATTAAGTTTCTTAGGCACATTATCTCGTACAATGGATTAGTGGTGGGTCCATTGAAGATAAAATCTGTTAATGGTTGGAAAAGACTAAAGATGGTCATGAAGATGAGAAGCCTCTTAGGTTTTTCTAGCTATCATCATGGATTCACTAAGGATTTCTCACATATAGCAGCACCATTAACTAAGTTGATAAGGAAGAATGAGAAGTTCATGTGTGTGATATCCCGGAATTTCAGACAATTTAAAATGTGATAATCCCCTTTATTAATTATTTAAAATTGGTAAAATTTGTTATTTCAAACAATAATAATAACGTGAGTTTATAAAAATAAGATATAAATAGGTTTTAAAAATAGAATTATTATTTTCAATTGGATTTGTGTTTGTTTAAATTTATATATATATATATATATATATATATATATATATATATATATTTGAGTTAATTTTAAATTGGATTTAAATTTGAAATTTAAAAGATATATATACCTTAAATATATTTTGAATTTTAAATTATGTTATATGTGATTTTATTTGGAATATAATTGATTTTATATTATTTTCTTTTAAAGGATTTTATTTATATAAATTTAGAAAGGTATTTATTAATTTGGAAAATTAAATACAAAAGCTTTTAAATCATTTTAAGACAATTAAAAATGAATAATTACAAGTATTAGCTTCTAAATCATGTTAAGTAACATGTGTAATATGATTAATAAGTGTAATGACAAATGTTAGTAATTGAACAAATGTCATTTCCTTTTATTTTCATTTTCTTTAAATTTTTAATAAATCCTAATAAACTCTATATAAACTCCTATCTTCTTTCTTTGTTTCTTTTTCCTGTCTTCTCATTTCAAAGCAAAGAAAACTCAACCTGTAAAACTATTTTTCAAACCAGAAAATCCAAAGAAACAAACCTGTAACCAATTCTCAAAACAGTTCAAAAACCTGTAAACCATTTATCAAAACCTGTAGACCATTTTATCTTCAACCTGGAATATCAAGCAACCTTTCAAAGCAACTTCAATTCAGTTTTAAAGGCTAATCATTTCAACATCAAGTTTCCAGTAAAACAAGCGTTCAAGCATTTTTATCAAATCCAAGTTTTTCAAGCTCTGTTCATGTTACGACCCGATTTTTCGACACCCGAAAGTCGACATCAATTCGTCCACTGCATCAAATGCCGAACAGTCGAATGCCGAAAAACTGAACCATTAGGGTTTAAGAAGAAGAAGATAGAAGAAGAAACAGAAATAATAACGGAATCTCACATTTCGCAGCAGAACAATATATAATAGATAAATGAATAACCTTTAAACAAAAGCACTACATCAGTTTATACATCACATTATCAGATTTTACAACAACACGATACAACACTGACAGTTGGTATAACTTGACTCACAAGGAAAATTTACTTTGCACCCACCATACACAGCAGACACTACATAGTATAAGTGATACACTTCACCATCCAGCTTGAACTCCAGATCTCTATAGCATATATCTTGACTTCGCTCCCCAATAACTGATAACCTGACTCTAGGTTGCCCATGTGGAAAATTATGGGCACCCAGAGTTTAGAAAGGGAACAATAAACTCCAGGTCAGTCATGGGACTGATGTGAGATCTTAAAAATAGTTATTTTCACAAAGAAAGGAAGATAAATCCGTTATGCTTTTGGAAAATGAAACTACCATAAGGCCTCCCCTCACACACACGTTGCAAGCACACAATTGGAGGAGATTTCTCCTTATGATAGTCAAACATGCTTGATACGCAAAATCCTTTGATATTATTATTATTAGTGCATAGTGTGGAAAACATTTCGAAAGTATAATATTAATCTTAGCCAGCATAGACATTTCGCACTTATGCCTACTATAGCTACCATGTTCAATAGCAGGTTACCGCCATATTCCATGGCAGGTTATACAACTAAAACCGTACAGGGCGCGTATTGTTTCTTTGGATTTACAAATGGTCAGGCTAAGGAACTTCCTACTGCCACATGGGTACGCCTCTGGAGGGACGATCCGAGAACCTAACCGGATCTCTACCAACACAAGGTTGGATTACCTCTGTAACTAGGTAACTACTACACGAGTATGCCATCCCCCGGTCGTTTGCGACCTTTATCCAAGGATCCTCAACCACAAAGTAATAAATTTGTCGCAACCACAAAGGTTAAATATCTGGGCTCCATACCATGATACCACCCTTTTCCAGAAGGAGATGACATACCTAAATGGTGCGACCCTCATAACCTTGCCGCAGTCTTCCTGTTTCGACCATTTCCGGGGTGTGAGGTCCAACGAAGTCTCGTCCATAAAACTACACATTTCACAAAGCCATGCTTCGATTAACAAATGATCAGCAACAATTTGTGTGCCACATTACCAATTTGGGAATGTATCACTAGTAACCATCAACTACATAACCTCTGAGCTCGTACGTCTCGGAGAATGGTGTTAAGCTAAGAGAATTAATTCTCCACCACCAACAGAAATGTATTTGATAGAAACCATCTTTACATCTCATAGTGTAACGTCAGACATACATCCATACAAGTCCATTCCGAGATCGAACGGAACCAAAGGCACTTCAAAGAAGCCATTGCAATTCGGATATTCACTAATCACGTCTGGAATCCCCATCACAAAGGGTGATGAAATCTCTATACCAGAGCAACCCAGTGCAGAGATATTCGACAGGTAATCCTTTTGTTTTCGAAAATACCCGGTCTTCAACACCATCTTCAAATGCAATCCCATTTCGTCATTTCATTATTCGAAATGTGTTATATGACACAAAGTCCTCTCCTGGCAAATTCGAATAACGAGCGCTTATTTTAAAAATAAGTGTTACATTTGGATTTCAAACAAATCACAACAAATTTCCACTTTGATCTTTTAAATAAAAGATCCATCACAAAGAATCGATGTGGTTTTCGGATAACTGTTTGGAATCCGACCTCCGGTCGCATCGAAATTCAAAGGCCTTTTAAAGGCCAATATTGATAATCGGTTATTTAATTATCAATCAATATTTACAATAATCACTATCAAACAATATTCACAACAGTCACTAAAATTAAAATAATTTTTTCCAAATTATTTATTTTCAAAATATCTTTGCAAGATATAATTTTTTAACACTTCAACATTTTGAAAACAAATTTCAAATTACTTTCCACATTTCAATCCTTTGAAAACAAATTTCAGATCATTTTCCTTACGCGGAATATATTTCCAATTATTTATTCATTTCCACTGAAAATCTGCCGAGTTCAAATACTTTAAAATAATTTACATTACTTATCCAAAATATACTTGAAAACATTTAGAATAAAACTATTTCTAAACACTTACTTAAATATTAGCTATGAAAACATTTTACCAGTATCTCATATAACTTCAAGTCCAAACTAATTAAAAATAAATTTTGTAGATAGGGTATAACTATTTAAATACCCATTTTCTGAAACCAATATCAATTAAATCTTTAAATCATTACTTCTATAGTTAATTAAATAAATCTTTATTTTAAAGATTTTCAAAATAACTTAAGAAACTAATTTCTACCAAATATTCTTTTAAAACCAACTCTAGAACTTTTAAATTATATTTCAAAAGCTATTTTAAAAACATACTCGGATTTCTAGGAAAAATACACCTTCCATTTCAAAATGGACCATTTTAAATCAATAAATAAATTCTTCTTGATTTATCTCAAGTTATATTCCAAATCCGCAAATTACTTTCCACGATTTAGAAATAAACCAGTATTTTTTTTAAATTTCCTTTTCCTTTTTAAATTCCCATTGTGGATTTAAATTTTTAAATATCCACTGATATACGATTTTCAAATTGATTTCAAATCATTTCCAACACCAAATCAATCTTCAAATTGATTTCAAATTTTATTTTAAACACCAAATCAAATTCCAAATTGATTTCTAAATTTATTTCAGACACCAATCAATTTTCTTATTGATTTCCCAAAGATTTATTTTTAAACACCAAATCAATTTCCGAATTTAATTTTAAAATAAAATCCTTTATCTCTTCCAAACTGTTTAAGATCCGTATTTTAAAATAAATTCTTCAACTTTTGAATAATATTACTCGAAATCCATTTATTAAAATCCTTTCCCATATTTTGAAATTTATTCAATAGGATTACAAAAATAAAACTTTATCCTTTTAAAATTCCTTCTTTTGAATTTATCCAATTCTCAAAAATAAATTTTACAATAAACATTCTACTTGAATTTCAAAAATCTAATTTTATTTATTTCTGGTATCCTACGATACTAGAAATATATTCGGCTAAACTATAACCTTCAACGATTTCAATCACAAATATGATCACACACAGATTATAAATAATCAACACACAATATTGAAACAAATTCAAATATTTGAGGAATCCATTTGGATCCCTCCAACCTGTTTCCCTGCATCCGAAGACGTTAGCACAACAATTAAATACCAATTCCACTTCGAGGTGGAATATCACGGTATATGGGATTATATAATATCATCCGCTATTTTGCGGCGCGTATAGTCTCATCTGCTATATAATGCAGGAAATCAATCACTCCAAATACATATATAATACCAATTCCACTTCGAGGTAGAATATCGCGGTATATGGGATTAATATAAAATCATCCGCTATTATGCGACGCATAGGGTCTAATCCAATACAACTGATAATAATTTATCATCCAAGCACACAATCAACAATTTTAAATTTAAATATTTAAAATTAAATAAGAAAAAATTTGATTGAGTGAGAAGATCTCGCCTTTGATTTTAATTTGCAGTCTGTTTCTGATCTCGATTTGTCTTCCTCACAGTATTAGACCTTGTATAGACAATTTTGTACAGTTGATTAACATCGAAATAAATCGAATAATAAATTAATAGATTTATTTAATTTAAGCTAATAATTAAGTTTCCTAAACCCATTTTCGTTTAATAAATTTAATTAACTGACAATTTTGATTTTTAAACTAATATTTTTTAATTCTAAACGAATTCCTTTTTAATAAATTTATTCAACTAAAAAAAATTAAATTTAAAACTAAATTTACTTTAATAAATTATTTTAGTAACTAGATAAATTGATAAGTTAATAAAACAAATTAATCACTTTAATAAATTATTTTCCTAATAAACTAGTAAATTTTAAAATGTATTTATTCATTTTTTCCACTTTGAATATATATATATATATATATATGTATGTATGTATGTATGTATGTATTTAAAAATAAATCATGGATTTCAAAAATCTAATTATATAAAATTCCACACTGTAAAATTTCTATATTTTAAAACCTTATCTAAATAAAATAATTTCGGGTTTCCTATATATATATTAAAATATGCATGTGTATTTATATATGCCTATTTTTCTATTAAAAAAATTTGTTTTCTTTACTATTTCTGAATATATACATTTTTTACAAATCAAACAGCAGGCAAAAATACTAGCAATCTAACGTAATTCGGCTTTATTAAATTATAAATTTTATACCTCTTATTCTCAAACGCGACGAACTGCTGCTTGGTCGCCATCCCACCATCGCGTGCACGACTTTCCAGAGCCGCCGATGCCATAACAACCGATGCCGAGCCGTCCAACTTCATCCAGACCATCGAATTCGACCTCGCGCTCACCACCCCAAGAATCAACGATGCCAAGACGTCGCTTTCTCCCTCACACGTGCGATCTCGCGTGCCACTGACCTAAACCCACGCTTTGCTCCTCGCGCGCGCATGCTCCCCCCAAATCCTTACCGCCTTCGTCGTCTCGCCTTCGCGACACTACCCTGTGTGAAGGCGACTCAATCACCTCCCACTTTGATTCAAACAAAAGCGAACGAGATCCCTCTTTAAACAAATGCGATTATTTCAATTTGGAATTGTTTTGTAATGCCATTTTTCACTTTGGGTTTGTTTGATTCTGAGGAAAAATTTCGTGATTTGGTTCGTTTGGCCATTTCTAATTTGAATGAAAATTTGAGGAGATTCGATCTCCAAAAAAAATAGAGGAACGCGACCATTTAATTTATGTTTCTTTGAATTCGATTTCATTTGTTTTGAAGGGAAGAAACGAAGATTCGTTTGATTTTTATTTTTATTTCTTTTCCTTTGTATATGCATGTAAAAAAAATTCGAACGCGTGTAGAAGAAAATGACGCATGTTTGAACAAGCAACCACGTGTTGGCTTTGTCAATAAAATATATATATATATATTCAATTTAAATTCAAATTTAAATTATCTCGGTAAATACAACACAAAATTTTAACCTCCAATCGAAGCATGTCGTCAGGCTTTTATAATGTTATACGTCTATTCTGAACACAATGGAAAAGGTTCCGAGTCCAAATTCGATCGTATGGAGAAGATAACTTTTTGGACCTAGTTATTAAATTAAAATTTCGATATAATTTTCAGCGTGTTTGCTTATCATACGGCCATATGACAACTTCAAATGTTATGAAAAATTGAAATTCGATAATAATACAATATTACGAATCCAATGGAACTGGTTTCGTCGAAATCCAAGACTGTGCCCCGGAAGGCTATTTTTAAATATCGATTTAAACGATACGAATTCAAAATTGAACAAATTACCTTCAAATTCAATTCTAAAGCTTCCATCATCTTCACCATCATCAATATAAATTTTCTAAGCCTTTAAATTATTTTTAATCAGCTTAAAATTGAAGATATAAATTTTTATCCAACTTCACATTATTAAATTCAATAACTTAATTGCCAAATTCATAATAATATTTGAAATTCAAGTTTAAATTAAGTTCCAAATATTTAAAATCAATTAAATATTTCAATTTCAAATGTTCAAAATTCTGGGTCATCACAGTTCATCTTTATCATGTGAGTAAACAATTTTGATTTAAAAGTTTTAAACCTGTTTAATCCTAAATGCATGTAGTAAACTTGAGTAATAAATTGGTGATAATAGATTGCATGTTGATTTAATGATTTTATGTGTATATGTATATGGATATGTCTGTGTGTATAACTGTTTACTCCGTTCTTGAATTTTTGGATGCTAATATAATTCTAAAACCAATTGTTCTTATTCTGATCAATTTTAGGTTATGTTGTTTAAACATAAACTATTAGAAATAACATGATTTGAATTTTAAAAATAGTTTGAATAGAAATTGATGATAGTTTTTACCGGGATGTTAAATACACAGTAAAAACTCAAAGTTTGAAAATTTTGTTTTCAACAATTAAATGATCCAAGTATATAGCCTGAATCTACTATAATAACTAGGATTTTTAAAATCAAAATCAAAATTTTTAGATGATTTTGGATATGCATTTTGAAGATGATCAGAAAATGGGTTTCGACCTTTTTCTGGTGATTGATGAATTTTGGATGGTCGGGTTTTTGGTCGAAGCAAATTTGGTGATTGGTGGTATCGGCAAAAATGGTGGAAGTGACGATTGATCGCTATGGTGACGATGATTGGTCGAATTAGGGTTTTAAACCCAAATTGGTCGGGGTCGGAAATTTCTTCGTCGTGGCGTCTTTGGGTGATCGTGCTTCACCAGAGCTTGGGAGATGGTAGCATGGAGGCTAGCGAGTGTGCAGCTGGAGTTTCAAAGGATCTGGTGGTCGGCATCGGAGGTTCGATGATGTTTCAGGAGACGGTTGGTTTCCAGCTTGATCTTGAGAAGCTCAAATTCGATTTTGGGCTTGTGACGATATCTGAGTGGATGGGATTGATAGAGGAGGCGATCGATGGCTTACCGGAGGTGGAGTGGATCACCGAAGTGCCACCGTGGCACTGTGCACGTGCACGGTCCCCAGTTGTGTCAGTGTTGGGAATGAGGATTTTGCTTCGGGTCAAAGCACGTGGAAATGGATGTTGAGCTCGGGGTTGAACTCGTGTACGTGAGTGTATAACATATCAGTTTTAAATTTAAACTAATTTTCAAAAAAAAATAGAAGGAGGAGGAAGAATCTCGGGGTAGTACTCGAGTGGGTATCGGGTTTAACCCGAAGCAGGAGTATAAGCAAGATTTTAAACATGTTTTTAAAAGTTTTTGAAAAGCAAAGTTTTGAAATTTAAAAAGAAATTTAGTTAAACTTTCCTTATATAAAATTCTTATATATATAGCAAAAGAAATTTAGTTAAATTTTCCTTATATAAAATTCTTATATATATAGCAAATGTTTTCTTCAACATGTGATTAGGAATAATAAGTTTGTTTAACTAAAATTGTTAAGCTTATCTTTAAGTTATTTTTTAAACTAAATTTTAAAATATAATTAGTGGTTGATAAATGTTTAAACCAAATATGTGATTTGGTATTTAATAAAGGAAATGGTTTTATCTTAATCTAATTAAGGTTTTGATAATTAATGAGCCAATGAAAGAGTAATTTATTTATTTAATTAATTAATGATTAAGGATTAATTAATTTGTAATTAAGGGTTGTTAATTAGATGATTAGAGATTATTAATTAATGATTAGAGATTAATTAATTAAGTAATTAAGTGTAATTAAGCATTAATTAATTAAGTGGTAATTAAGGATTGATTAACTAGTAATAGGAATTAATTAATTGGTAATTAAGTTTTATTAATTAATATTGAAGGTTTATTAATTAACGATTAAAGGATGATTAATTAGGTAATTAAAGATTAATTAATTGATTTACAAGGTAATTAAGAATGATTAATTAATTAAATGGCTTTAAATTTATCAATGATTGATTAAGCAGGGTTAAGTGATTAATTCTTAAGTAATTGTTTAAATTATGTGAATAGAATCATTAATTAATGTGATTAATTAATTAAGGAGATTGATTAAAAGTTAATGTGCAGGGATAAGGCTAATTAATCCATGTGGTAATTAAAGGTTAATTACTTAATGTAATTAAAGAATATTTAATCAAGGATGGTTAATTAAGATGGATGATTAAAAAAATGATTTATTAATTGGGTTGTAATTAATTAATGTTGAGTAAGCAGGATTTAAAAAGTGATTTAAGTAATTAATTTAATTTAATTTAATTAATTAGAAATAGTGTGACTAATTAATCTTGCTTATGAATGATTGGTTGATATACTGATATGAAATGTTTTGTGATATGATTTGTTCGGTTTGAACAGTGATAATGTGGTTATCTATCGATGATGAATTACTGTGTTAAAGTGGCATCTTGTATTTAAAGTTTGAATTGTATTTCATTTGAATAACTTGGGTTAAGATGACACGGGACTCGAAGAGACCGGGGTCGAGTATCAGTAAATACCCAAAACCTCTTTGATTTGAAATCTTCTATAATTCTTTATAGATTTGATATGTATAATCTATAGGCTGGAATGAAATAATTTAAGTGATCTTGACCACTGAAACTAAGTAAGGGTACTTAAAGGATGATTTATGAATTAAGTATTGAATATAACAAGTTAAGAACTCGTAGTAAGGGACGAGTTACCCTAGGTTTTAAATAAGTTTTGTGCGTTAGAATTTTCATGTTATATTGGTTTACTCAGGCTGGTTTCTAGCCTGACCTGGGTGCTACTTTGATGTAATGTTCGGGTCAGACCGGGTATTACAGATTTTCAGGTGAGGACATTTTGGAGCTCAGGAGGCGAGCTGGATGGCAGGACGTATGGAGTATTCTGCTGTGTATATTATTGCTGTTTATCTGGGACAAGTTGTTTTTAACTGTCCAGTGTTTGTGTAATGGTTGTAACTCTGATGTATTGATGTAAATAAACAGATACAGTTATCCTTTGTATAACTGCTATTATTTGATATTATATTTATCCGTTGCGAATGTGAGATTCTGTGTTTTGTTTTCTATCCTTCTTCTATCTCTTTCTTTTTTTCCCTAACCATCTAGAATTTTCAGGATCGAAAATTTCGGGTCGTTACATTTGGTATCAGAGCGGAAGGTTAAGCGAGAACCTTGGCTCTGGTGGGTTTACTCATTAAGGATAGGGTCAGTGGTACCCTAGAATGTGTTGAGAGTATATACATATACACACATATATGAGAGCGCACTTGTTATTTTCTTATATAAAGGTATAAAAATGGTTTTAAAAATAATTGACTTTTATATAAATTTATATTTTGATGTATAAAGCAATATTTCTTTCTAATTATTATAAATACTAAAAATTTTTTTGTTGATCATTGGAATTAAATAAAAATAATGAGAATTAAGTGGTAATAGTAATACAACCAAATTGAAATTAAATGAAGATAAGTTTGAAATAGATCCAAACTAGAACTAAATCCTGAATTTGTAGAAGGAAGAATAAGATTAAAATGAATTGGTATCCAGATAAGATAATCTTGGGTATTATCATAAATTGGTTATTGTGTTTAATAATGAAATATTTGTTAATGAGTAAGCAAAATGAAGTAAACTTTTAAGATGGGTATAATTTATAAATTGAAGTGGGTTTTAAATTGTGAAGTTTTGAATCCTAAGTCTAGAAACATATGAAATTGTTCTCAAAATGTTAAAAGTAATTATATTATTCAAACTATTTTGAATATGATCTTATTTTAAAATAAGAGATGTTTGAAAATCTTAAAGAAAATTTGTTTTGAATTAAAACCAAAGGTGGTTTAAATTTTAAGGTGTAACTTGGTGTGCAAAGGAAATAACTTTGAATATATAAGGGATATACATGATATCAAAGATGATAAACTCTAAGTGTTGAGTTTTAAAATTTTCCTTGGAATGTGATATGAAAACCCAAAGTGATAAGTCTTTGAACTTATAAGTAAGAAAGGATATTGATAGAAATTTAAAATTTGAAATGAAGGATTAAATTTGAGTAAGGTTAACGGGACTAAATTGAATTTAACTTGGAGGAAGTTAAATAAGTTTGAATGAACAACCTGATTTGGAGATTTCAAGATGAAATTGAGATTTAACTTAGGGAATTTAAATGAGTTGATTTTGAAGGGAGATATATAATATCTCAAACGGGTTTGAGTTCTAGGAATGGGTAATAGATGCTATTGATGGATGTTTTTAAATAAATTAGATGTTTATTTATCCTAATATCATTCTGTAATTATCAATAACTTTGCAACTGTGAATTGGTTTGTTTAAAATGAATTAAGAAGTATATTGAGATAATATCTATTCCATTATTGGAATTTAATGGAATTAAACTTTAATTTGAAATAACTTAAATAATTTTGATTTTAATGATAAAAATTGAACTTGTGAAAATGAGATCACTTTGCATATTAAGATTTGAGTGTTTAAAATAAACATGTAAACTGGAATGGTTAAGGATTGGTTTCAAGATTGAAATTGGGTAATAAATTGAATTTCAAAGATTAAATTGTTTAAAAAGGATTTGAACTATGATTTGAACCTAGAAATAGGTTTGTGGAGAAGTAAACGTTAATTTGATTTAAAAGGATTAAATCAACATTTACAAATTTAACTCGAATTTATATAATTCGAGATGATTTAAAAATTGAGATTGGAATTGAGATAAATTCAAATGGAAAATTTGAATTGGATTAATTTTAAATGAAATTGAAGTTGAATGAGTTCAAATTCAAATGGGGATTGGGATTAATTCAAACGGGAATTGAAATGAATTGAAATTGGTTCAATTTGAAATTTATTTGAATTAATTGAAATTGTGGTTAAAGTTGAACAAGTAAATTCAAATGAAATTTGATTTTGGAAGAAATTGAGGTTAATTCAATTTGAATTGGGATTGGATCAATTTAATGGGATGAGAAATTGATTGGAATTGGTGATTGGGAATTAAACAGTTTTCTCTGAAACTATTTTCAAATAGATTATTTTAAATCTATTTTTTCAAGCTATTTACTTCATCCAACCTTTCTTTTTAAAGCCAAACTATTTTATACATGTTTTACAACTATTTTTCTAAACTATTTAACTATTTTACAACTGTTTTATAAACTAATTACTATTTTCCAACTACTTTATAACTACTTACTATTTTACATATTTTGCAATTACCTTAGTATCCTATAACTATTTAGCTATTTTCCAACTATTTTATAATTACTTAACTATTTTATTGCTATTTTACAACTACTTATCTATTTTCAACTTTTTAGGCTATTTTCTAAATAGAAGATGGCTAGAGTACAAACTATTTATAATTGAAGTGATAATCCAAATGGGGAACGAGGCAACTGTGAATAAATGAATAAGAATCTAAGGGAATGTGAATAGAAAGGAGAAATTGATTTATCTAATAATCAATGAAGATAAATACGTAGGATATACGTATATTATTCTATTCGCATAGTGATTTGATCCAGATCCGAACACAGAATTTCGAGATAGTATATCGATCCGAGTTGGGATTTTTCACTCGATTTTCGACGGTGAACCTGGATATGGATTTTTGATGGTTCTGAAAATTCTCTATCATAGTTAGGCTATGCAAGGAGAATGGTGGTTTCTGATCAAGAAACCAGATCTGAGTCCGAACTAGGAAGTCTGGTGGACGATACTAGTTCGGAAAAAAAATTGTATGATCGAGTGAGCGATCAGATTAATATAGTGTACGGATGATATGTGTACATCGTATGGGTTTGAATGAAATTAATATAAAAAATTTGTAGATAAGAACTGTAAATGATTTTTGAAATGAAAAGTATATTTTGTGAAATATATGATGAAATAAAAAGGAAATTGGATATTTCTATGATAGGAATTTACTTTATGGAAGTAAGTAATATGGTAAGTAACTTTATAGAGTAATCAAGCTTGAATGTTGAGTTGGCATAACAAAGTTATGTATATATAATTGATAACCTCCTCTTGTTGAATTTACTACCAGAAGAAAAGGTTTTTGAAAGTATTCGAAGTATAAAAAGGGAATTTATACAAGTATGAAGTGATCCAAAGTTTTTTCAAGATTATATATATCTATATGTGTGTGTGTGTGTATATATAAAGGATTTTATGAGAATGATTATAGGGAAAAGGTTTTGGAACCTTTGGATTTCGAAAAGGCTTTTGATTTATGGGGAGAAATCAATTTTGGAAATTTAGAAAGCCTAGTTTGAGAATTATTGGGATAACCGATTTTGAGAAAAGAAGATTTATATGGGATTCATAATAGGTGTATGATTTGGAAGATACTATATGTGTATAGTATAAAGTGTTTTGAAAATAGCTCTAGGGAAAAAGGCGCTCCCTTGAAATGAACTTCTCAGGAGTACCATAGGTTGGTACTGCTTTGAGCCCTAAGGGAGAGGCTCTAAAGTGGATCCTGTGAGAAAGTCCCGACAAACTTAAGTTCCTGAGGATTATTGGGTAGAGAGAGGGTGCCGATGCCTACAGAGGCATTTGGGTTATACTGTGATGACTTTGTAACTCGATGTCGCTGCGATCTACTATGGACCATAGCGGAAATCGTGTAGAGGTGAGTGTCAAAGATCTATATTTGATTTTGCTGGGAAGGCAACGTAACATCGGCAGACTACGATCTATGGTGGAGTGGAGAAGTTTCATTCATTTAGGAGCGAAATTCGAGGGAGCTAATGCCTACAGTTATATGGGTTTTTGCTGTGATGGCAACATAACCCTAGATGTAGCTGCGATCTATAGCGGGTTCCATGGTGTAATCGAGGGGCGTGGAGGCCTACAGTTATCTATGGATTTTGCTGGTATGGCAACGTAACCATCAGGTTAACTGCGACCATGGAGGGGGTGATGATTTCTAGAGCATTCTCACCAAAGATGTTTCCACTATTTTCAAAATGTTTCCTATATTTTTCAATAAAATATTTTCCAAGTATTTTCACTAGTTGTTGAAAATGGGTTTACCAAGTACTTATAAATTTTCAGTCCTACGCCTGATCAACGTATGACCGAATTTCTGTGAGAACGAGGATGGACTTGTTGAAACATCGAGCTATAAAATGATATTTTTATAAAACTATTTTGGTAATATTATATAGATTTTAAAGTGTTTTAAAAATGTTCAAAATGAAAATTTAACTGATATTCAGTATTTTAATAAATTCTGGTTACTTTCCTTTTCGAGGACGAAAAGATTCTAAGGGGGAGGAATGTGATGCCCCGGAATTTCAAACAATTTAAAATGTGATAATCCCCTTTATTAATTTTTAAAATTGGTAAAATTTATTATTTCAAACAATAATAATAATGTGATGTTTTTAAAAATAAGATATAAATAGATTTTAAAAATAGAATTATTATTTTCAAATTAGATTTGTGTTTGATTGAATTTATATATATATATATATATATATATTAGTTAATTTTAAATTGGATTCAAATTTGAAATTTAAAAGACATATATATATATCTTAAATATATTTTGAATTTTAAAATATGTTATATGTGATTTTATTTGGAATATAATTGGTTTTATATTATTTTCTTTTAAAGGATTTTATTTATATAAATTTAGGAAGGTATTTATTAATTAGGAAAATTAAATACATAAGCTTTTAATCATTTTAAAATAATTAAAAATGAATAATTACAAGTGTTAGCTTTTAAATCATGTTAAGTAACATGTGTAATATGATTAATTAGTGTAATGACAAATGTTAGTAATTGAACAAGTGTCATTTCCTTTTATTTTCATTTTCTTTAAATTTTTAATAAATCCTAATAAACTCTATATAAAGTCCTATCTTCTATCTTCAATTCTTTTCCCTATCTTCTATTTTCAAAGCAAAGAAAACTTAACCTGTAAAACTATTTTTCAAACCAGAAAATCCAAAGAAACAAACCTGTAACCAATTCTCAAAACAGTTCAAAACCCTTTAAACCATGTTATCTTCAACCTGGAATATCAACCAACCTTCTCAAAGCAACTTCGGTTCACTTTTAAAAGCTAAACATTTCAACATCAAGTTTCCAGTAAAACAAGCTTTCAAGTATTTTTATCAAATCCCAGTTTTTCAAGCTCTGTTCATCTTTATCAGGTGAGTAAAAAATTTTGATTTAAAAGTTTTAAACTTGTTTAATCCTAAATGCATGCAGTAAACTTGAGTAATAAATTGGTGATAATAGATTGCATGTTGATTTAATGACTATATGTGTATATGTATGTGGATATCTCTGTGTGTGTATCTATTTGCTCTGTTCTCGAATTTTTGGATGCTAATATAATTCTAAAACCAATTGTTCTTATTCTGATCAATTTTAGGTTATGTTATTTAAACATAAACTATTGGAAATAACATGGTAATTTTAAAAATAGTTTGAATAGTAATTGATGATAGTTTTTATTGGGATGATAAATACACAGTAAAAACTCAAAGTTTGAAAAAAATTGTTTTCAACAATTAAATGTTCCAAGTATATAGCCTGAATCTATTATAAAAATTAGGAATTTTAAAATAAAAATCAAAATTTTCAGATGAGTTTTGGATGTGCATTTCGAAGATGATCAAAAAATAGGTTTCGACCTTTTTCTGGTGATCGACGAATTTTGGATGGTCGGGTTTTTGGTCGAAGCAAATTTGGTGATTGGTGGCATCGGCAAAAATGGTGGAAGTAATGATTGATCGCTGTGGCGACGACGATTGGTCGAATTAGGGTTTTAAACCCAAATTGGTCGGGGTCGGAAATTTTTTGGCCATGGCGCCTCTGGGTGATCGAGCTTCACCAGGGCTTGGGAGATGGTAATGTGGAGGCTAGCGAGTGTGCGGCCGGAGTTCCAGAAGATCTGGTGGTTGGCGTTGAAGGTTCGATGATGTTTCAGGCGAGGGTTGGTTTCCAGTTTGATCTTGAGAAGCTCAAATTCGATTTTAAGCTTGTGACGATATCTGGATGGATGGGATTGACAGAGGAGGCGATCGATGACTTGTCGGAGGTGGAGTGGATCGCCGAAGCGCCACCGTGGCACTGTGCACGTGCACTTTCCCCTATTTTGTCAGTTTTGGGAATGAGGATTTTTCCTCGGGTCGAAGCACATGGGAATGGATGTTGAGCTCGGGGTTGAACTCATGTACGTGAGTGTATAACATATCGGTTTTAAATTTTAAACTAAGTTTTTAAAAAAAATAGAAGAAGAAGGAAGAATCTCCGGGAAATACTTGAGTGGGTATCGGGTTTAACCCGAAGCAGGAGTTTAAGAAAGATTTTAAACATGTTTTTAAAAGTTTTTGAAAAGCAAAGTTTTGAAATTTAAAAATAAATTTAGTCAAACTTTCCTTATATAAAATTCTTATACATATAGCAAATGTTTTCTTCCACATGTGATTAGGAATTATAAGTTTATTTAACTAAAATTGTTAAGTTAATCTTTAAGTTATTTTAAAACTAAATTTTTAAATATAATTAGTGGTTGATAAATGTTTAAACCAAATATGTGATTTGGTATTTAATAAAGGAAATGATTTTATCTTAATCTATTTAAGTTTTTGATAATTAACGAGGTAATGAAAGCGTAATTTATTTCAATCAAATTTGGGTAACAAATTATCCCAAAATAGGGGCAAAAAAATGGTGTCTCCGTTTACAGCTTCTTGCGATCAATCCTTTCCTCCTCTATTTCAATCGAATTCGAGATCATGCTTATCAAATTCTTTTCAGAATTCTGGTTGTGTTTCTCAACAGCGTTCTTATGCCCAAATTGTTAAGGAAGGATTACCGGTTCCGTCTTCTCAGTTTCGTGGTCGCTCCGGGGATCGTTTCAAATTCTGGTCCGATTTGAAGAAAAGGAATAATCGCTGCTTTAAATGTGGAGATCAATATCACTATGCATAACAATGTCGAGATCCAGTTAGATGCTTTGCCTGCGGCAACTTCGGTCATAAGAAAGCTTCTTGCTTTGTAGTTTCTGAATCCCATAATAATACCAGTCATTTGAGAAATTTGATGAAATCTAAATTCATGGCCTCTGAGACACAACATACTGACCATGGCTTTCAATTCACATTAAAGTTCTTGTTGCTTAAAGGAATCCTTCTCGACAGCTTATAGCAACAGAGAAATGAAGGGTTGCAACTCTTAGAAGATTTATTTTTTCACTTCGATGTGGTTAATTAACCAAATATAGGCAAGGGGTATTTTGAAAAATTTGGAGACCCAAATGAATATTTTGGAAATCCAAAGTTTCTTTTAATAGATCTGTTGATGGCGATGAGATATTTGATGTTCGGGTAGAGGAGAAAGAACCCTTAATCTCTGTCATATCTACAAATAAGGGAGATAAGTTGTTAAATCATGATCCTACCCTATTGGATGCCTCTGTGATACATTATTCAAGTTCCTATGGTCAATAAAAAGACGAGTTTTTCTGATTTAAGTGATATTGTTAATGATGAAGATCTCGATTCTTTCAAAGGCTTTACTCGTGTTAGTGGTTTGATAGAAAATTCTCAGAAATTGGTAAATTTTGGGATAAAAAATGGTAACAGATTTGAATGTTGGCTTCTGACATAGTTGATCAAGGTTTAGAATTGGAATCATTTGTTGTTTCATTAGACAGAAATACTTTATCTCATAGTAGAGTATCGGATGTTAGATTGATTTGTTCAAAAAACTCTAGAATCAATAACTTGATTGAGGAGAATAAAGATGGAAATCTTGCTGTTAATATTGAAAAGAATTTCATTTGTGGCGGTGACGAAATACAACATAACACAGTTTTTTCAGATCAGGTTAGTAACTTGGATCCTCTTTTAGGTTGTATTTGATTGTTGGAACTTCTGTTAATATAGATGAAGTTACTAAGACATATCTTGGCGAAGTTTTTAATGGGATTTTGTCATCAACATTGCCTGTAGTATTAGATGAATTGCTAGTTTGTCCAACGCTAACTTTTGTTAATTTGGTCGCTGATAATAGTGCATATGGTGTGCATGATATTCAGTTTATAGATCATATAAATGATGTTTCCTATAGTTTTGATGTAGACAGTAGTGATAACATTATTGATAGTTCAGATTTTGGTGATGAGAATAGATTGTTGTCTATAGAGGGAAAGTTTAATTTAGATATGGATTACTTATTAGATGATTGGACAAATAATCAATCAAACAGTGGGGTTGCAGAACCATATAGTAAATTTGACTTGAGTTATGGTGCACAATCAACTATAAATGATGTTAAAACTGGTAATAGTATTAATTGCAATGGTGTGGAATTGGATTACTTGCTTTCTGAAGGGATGGTTCTATCGGAGGAGGAAGGATCAACAAACGAGGAAAAAGCTTTTTTCTGTAATATAGTTAAGTCTTTTTGTAATAATTCATGTGAAGGGATAGATGTTGTTGATGATGTAGTTTCAGTTATGAGGAATTTGGATAATTCGAGCCTGTCTGTATCATTAATAGAGAGAACTGACGGACCAGAAGGTGTTTTGTTGGTAGATCATGAAGCTAGTAGTTCGGAGAGTAATGTTTTTGTAGCGAGTGGAGATTTGGAGATTTCCAAATTACAGCAAACTGATCAAGCTTTCTATTATTGGACCGGAGGATTAAGATTTGTATTGTATTTTTTTCTTGCGGCTTTAGGTAAATTTCCTCGTTCTCCTATCCATGCCATTGAGCTAATTCGTGAAGTCAAATTAATGCGTGAAGCCAAAATAAGGAGAAGAAATTGTAAGAGCTATTCATCTAGTAATATTAGGAGAAGTCCTCGTTTAAATCGTAAAGCCTTTTAGTCTTTTGATTGAGGATTGTAGATGTACTGGGGTTTTATTATGTTTTTGTTGATTTGGAGTTTTTCGTGGATTGTGTAGAAGTTGTATATTGTGATGTTTTTGCTTGGTTGTTGAGGTTGCGATTGCGGTTGTGGAAGTCTTTCAGTTGGCTGTTGCTCTTTCGGTGTCGCTCTTGACAGGATCTTTGGGTTGGTGTTGTCTCTATAGGGTTGGTTAGTAGTTTTTTAGGAGCTTGGGTGGGATTTTTTTTCTTTTATACAGGGGATTCTTTTGCTACCCGCTAGGCTTGTTGGCAGCTCCTATACTTTTGTTGTTATATATGTGTGCATTGTGCTCTCCTCTCTTGTAGAGGACCACGTATTTTTCTTAAAAAATGTAAGAGTAATTTATTTATTTAATTAATTAATGATTAATGATTAATTATTTGTAATTAAGGGTTGTTAATTAGATAATTAGAGATTATTAATTAATGATTAGAGATTAATTAAGTAAGCAAGTGTAATTTAGCATTAATTAATTAAGGTAATTAAGGATTGATTAACTAGTAATTAGGAATTAATTAATTGGTAATTAAGTATTATTAATTAATAATGAAGGTTTATTAATTAATGATTAAAGGATGATTAATTAGGTAATTAAAGATTAATTAATCGATTTATAAGGTAATTAAGGAATGATTAATTAATTAAATGGTTTAAAATTTATTAGTGATTGATTTAGTAGGGTTAAGTGATTAATTCTTAAGTAATTATTTAAATTAAGTGATTTGAGAATCATTAATTAATGTGATTAATTAATTAAGGAGTTTGATTAAAAGTTAATGTGAAGGGATATGGCTAATTAATCCATGTGTGAATTAAAGGTTAATTACTTAATGCAATTAAAGAATAATTAATCAAGGATGATTAATTAAAATGGATGATTAAGAAAATGATTTATTTATTGGGTTGTAATTAAATAATGTTGAGTAAGCAGGATTTAAAAGTGATTTAAGTAATTAATTTAATTTAATTTAATTAGAAGTAGTGTGACTAATTAATCTTGCTTGTGAATGATTGGTTGATATTTCTGATATGAAATGTTTTGTGATATGATTTATTTAGTTTGAACAGTGATAATGTGGTTATCTATCGACGATGAATTACTGTGTTAAAGTGACATCCTGTATTTAAAGTTTGAATTGTATTTCATTTGAACAACTTGGGTTAAGATGACATGGGACTCGAAGAGATCGGGGTCGGGTATCAGTAAATACCCAAAGCCTCTTCGATTTGAAATCTTCTATAATTCTTTATAGATTTGATATGTGTAATCTATAGGCTGGAATGAAATAATTTAAGTGATCTGGACCATTGAAACTACGTAAGGGTACTTATAGGATGATTTGTGAATTAATTATTAAATATAAGAACTCGTAGTAAGGTACAAGTTACCCCGGGTTTTAAATAATTTTATGCATTATAATTTTCATGTTATATGGGTTTACCCATGCTGGTTTCCAGCCTGACCTGGGTGTTACTTTGATGTAATGCTCAGGTTGGACCGAGTATTACAAATTTCCAGGTTAGGACGTTTTAGAGCTCAGGAGGCGAGATAGATGGTAGGACGTACGGAATATTCCGCTGTGTATATTATTGCTATTTATCTAGGACAAGTTGATTTTAACTGTCCAGTGTTTATGTAATGGTTGTAACTATGATGTATTGATGTAAATAAACAGATACAGTTTTTCTTTATATAACTACTATTATTTGATATTATATTTTATCCGTTGCGAATGTGAGATCCTATGTTTTGTTTTCTGTTCTTCTTCTCTCTTTCTTCTTTTTTCTAACAATTTGGAATTTTCGGGACCGAAAATTTAGGGTCGTTACAATGTGGACCGATAAGTGTGAAGGGTCATTTCAAGAGTTGAAGAAGTAACAGACGGATGCTCCTATTTTAATCATGTCAAAAGCAAATCCAGATTTGGTAGTGTCCACAGATGCATATGGAATAGGTTTGGGAGAAGTTTGATGCAAAGAGGACAAGTGATAACTCATGCATCAAGGAAATTGTGGCTTCATAAAGTTAGGTACCCCACTCATGACCCGGAGTTGGTAGCAATAGTGTTTGCACCAAAAGTTTGGAGATATTATCTTTTGCGAGAGCGGTTCAAGTTGTATACAACCATAAGCCCCTTAATTACTTATTCTCTTATAAGGAGTTAGATATAAGGAAACAGAATAGTTAGAGTTCTTCGTGGCATATGATTATAGGATAGAATATATGCCCAAAAAGAAGAAAAAGGTTGTCAATGCTTTGAGCAGAAAGCAACAGAATCAAGTGTTATCCACGATCGAAGAATGTAAGACATTAGAGACATTAGCCTCTTGTGGAGTGCACTATAGGTTAGATATTGGATCTCTTAAGGCTTCGAAGATGTTAGCAAGTTTAGAGGTATGTCTGGTACTTGTGGAAAGGGTTGTTGCAAGGCGGAAAGAGGATCCATTGATAGCCGAATAGATTAGGCAACTAGAGACGGGAGTCGATGTTGAAGATCCGAAAGGATTCAATATAGACTTTAGGATGACTTGGAAGAAAGGAAGACTGTGTGTTTTGAATTTAGGAGACATTTAAAAAGAAGTCTTTGAAGAAAGTCATCTGTCTATGTTCACTAATTATGCCGGTAGCACGAAGACGTATCCTGACATGAAGAGAGTCTTCTTTTAGAAAGGGATGAAGAGAACCATATAAGAATGTGTGAAGAAATGCTTCACATGTCAGCAAGTAAAATATCTACATAAGAAGCCAAGCGGTTTACTTCAACCTTTGGAGGTGCCAAATTTGAAATAGGACTCCATGTCCATGGATTTTATTGATGATTTCCAAGGTCAAAGATGGTAAATGATGGGAACTGGGAGACAGTCAATATATTGACTAAGGGTACCCTTTTATCCCAATAAAGTCAATAAGAATGACACCCTATTCAGCAAAGTTATACATGAAGAATGTTGTGAGACCGCATGGGATTTAGAGTACTAATGTCAGTGATAGAAATCCATTGTTCATCACTGAATCCTGGAGAAGTTTACAAAGTGCATTAGGTACAGAATTGAACTTGAATAAAGCTTGCCACCCACAGACCAACGGAAAAATAGATAGGGCAAGCCATGTGTTTGTGAATTTGTTAAATGCTTGTGTTTTGGATTTCGAAGGATCTTGGAAAGATCATTTTCATCTAGGGGAATTGCATATAATAATAGTTACAGTTCGAGTTTCAAGATGGTCCCATTTGAGGCGCTTTATGGTAGACCATGTAAGCCACCAGTTTCTTAGTTGGATATGAGAGATAGATTCATGTTGGGTCTCGATTTGGTAAGAGAAACAACCGAGAAGATAGAGTTGATTCACGCTAGAATGAAAATGGCGCAATTAAGGCAGAAGAGTTATGTCGATCAGAGGAGGAAAGACCTTGAGTTCACATTAGGTGATTATCTGTTTGTGAAGATTTCTCTAATGCGAGGAGTTATGCACTTTGGGAAAACGGAGAAATTGGCACCTAAATATATAGGACAGTTGCCAATAATTGAGAGAATTGGCAAACTCGCTTATCGAATCGAGTTACCAAATAGTTTAGTGGATATGCATAATGTTTTTCATATATTACACTTAAAGAAATGTCTGCATGATCCAAATTTAGTAATGAAATCGAGAGTAGTTGAATATTTGTCTATAGAAATGGACCTGAATTATGTTGGAGGACTAAGGAAATAGTAAGTCGTGACACGAAAGAGCCAAGGAACAAATTATTAAACTTGTTCGCATCCAGTAGAGTAGCGATATTGATGACTTTGCTTGGGAGGTTGCGAATGGGAATAGAAATATCCATCCCGATTTGTTTTGATATATATGACTAAACATGTGTCCCTTATTGTATAGACTAGTAGTGATACTAGTACAAGTATATGATATGACATTTGTATCTGTTGGTAGTGATACTAATACACTATGATTGATTATTTACATTAGTGGGGAACTTGTAATTACAGCATCGTGTGTACATTGTTTTAATGATGATCGCCTTTATCCTACCATGTCTGAATTTCGAGGATGAAATTCTTATAAGGAGCTAAGGCATAGCAACCCATATTTTAGGAGTACCATAATATGAGAAATTAATCAAATGAACGATTAATAATATTAATTTATGAAGACAAAAATAAATACAGGTTATTTGAAAAGGATTGAATTTAAGATGAAGAGTTGAGGGAATTAACAAGAAAATGCTAGAGTGGGTTTTAGCCCAGAGCTCAAATCACTAACTCCTTATCCTTCCCATCTTTCATCCATTTTTTCATTTATACAATAAAGATTAGAAACAAAAAGAACCTAGGTTGTCAATAACTTCGAAGGAAGAAAATAAAAAATAAGCAAAATGGAAGAATTTTCATCATTAAGAAGGCTTGTAATCAAGTTCTAAACAACCTTAGGCAAGTAATCCCTTCTTTAAATTTTCCAAACCCATATAGGTTATGATTGTACACAAATTTGATAATTTTAATGAAGATGAATGAATGTGTGAGATTTGAGTAGTTTTGTTCACGTTTGGTGATTTAAAGATGACGATTTGATGTGTTAGGACTAAAATGTGAATCAAACCTTCTTTAAATCACTCAAAAATTTACATGATGTGAAAAATGATAATGAGATGATGGGTTTTCAATTTCATAATTATATGGAATTTATATGAATTTTTTAATATGAGTAAAGACCTGGTTTTATAAATTAATAATTTAAAATATTAAAAATATTTATTTTGGCCTAGAAATTTTACAGGAGGTCTAATATAATAATTTATAATTTTGGTGAATTTTTAGGATTTTGGATATGCAATTTCGAATTGTTATAAATTAATTAACGGGGATAATTATTAGTGGGGTAATAAATAAACTAAGAAAGTAACTAATTAACAAATTCTAAAAAGAAAAATAGGAAGCTTTGGTAAACCAATGAGAATTCGGCATATATTTGGTTTGGATAAAAGTAAGTCCTTATAATTGAAATAAAATAGTTTTCAAGTGAATTATTGAAATGCCACGTTAACATGCAATAACTATTGTCAATCTGTGATAGCTATAATATAATCAACCTGGGATGGCTTTAAATTATCAACTTGCAACAACAAATGAATGTCAATTTGCGATAGCTTGTAAGACTGAACTTGCAATAACACTTATATGCTTAACTTGCGACAACCAAGCTGGGATCATTTTAAGATGACTAAAATAGAGTCAACTTACGACAATTAGGTTGGTTTCAATTTTCGATGGCTAACATAAACTCAATATGCGATAGATATATAATGATAACATACGATTGTCCTAGAATGCGTTAACTTGTGATAGCTCATAAGAGCTTAACTTGTAATAACTAAGTAAAGGTCAACCTACAATAGTTAATAAAACTATCAACTTGTAACAGCTTAATATATTCAACATGCGGTAACCCATACGGGGCTTAACATGTGACATTTAGGGTCAACCTACGATAGCGAATATGCGATAGCTCTCGAAGCCATAATTTTTTTCTAAACAAAACAAGGAAATACTTAGTACACTTTGGAAGCTAGTTTCCAAGTGTGATTGACTATTTTATAAAGAGGAGATGGCCATGGAAAATAATAAGTTAGAGAAATAACTTATTTAAAGATAAGAAGGTTAAGACCGAGCCTAATAAAGCTATGAGATGACAAGTTGAATCATTAGAAATAATGAAAATGTGATTATAAGGCCTTAATGTCAATAACACGTCTATACTCGACATTATTTTCAAAAAATTTAATGGAAGGTCTGTGTGGCAACCAAATGTCTAAACACAACATTATATTTAGTAACGTTGAAGGAAGGCTTATGTGGTTACTAAATGTCAAAATACGACATTATATTTGTTAACATCGATGGATGGTCTTAGTGGCAAATCCATGTCTGTTCACGATAATATATGGGAACAATGTAATGCTTGTGTAACATCCAAATGTCTATTCATGATAAATATATGAGAACGAGGGAGCAAGACTTGTGTAGCATCAAATTGCCTATCCATAACAAATATAAGAGAATGAGGAGTAAGGCTTGTGTAGCATCCAATTGTCAATTCACGACATATATATGAGAATGAGGGAGTAAGGCTTATGTAGCATCGAAAAGTCTATTCATGACAATATACCAGGATGAGTCTATATGGCTTTGTGGCAATCTAATTATCGGTTCATGATCAAACAGAGGTAAAACATCTAAGTAAACCCCCAAGGGTCAAGCTCCCATGTTAAACCCATAGGAGTAAGGCCTAAATGGCAATTTAAAATGAATTAACTAGAGAAACTAACCGAACATGTGTGTATGAAGTCTCACACTTATGATGAATTGATGATTTATGTTTAGCCTTGTTGTGACACTATTTTGAAGTATTTCGTAATTGATGATGATCGGAATAGTGAGGGGGAAATCCGTTTAGTACTTTAACAGCATGGTCTGACTTTATGTTTAATTGTTTAGGTTTGAGCATCACTCGTACGAGACATTATGTCTGAACAAGTATTTGTTTGCATAAAAAATGGACAAACACATCCAATTAATTTATTGTAGAACTGTGGATACAAGGTGTATAACACAATCGTTTTGTAATTCGATTGATTATCAGAAAGTAGAGCACAAATTGGTTATGAAAAAATTAAATTTCAGTAAAGTAAAGAACACAAAAATTTATAGTGGTTTGGCCAGAATATGCCTACATCTACTGTCCATTTTTCTTATCCTTCATATATATCTTTGGTATAATGTGTGGGGAATAAAATATAATGATCTGTTTCTTAGTAGAAAGTAAGATATAGGCCTAAGGAACTCTATTAGGCAAATGTTATTCATCCGCTTATGTTCGTCTATTCTTGTTCGGATATTCCTATTTGTCTATTCCTGCTTGCTTATCCCTGTTCGGTTGTTCCTGTTCGCTTGTTCTCATTCGAAAGTTCCCTTTTGACTATTTATATTTCGCTTTTTTTGTTTGGCTGTTCTTGTGAACCTATTCCTATTCAGCAGTTTTTTTAGACCATTCCTGTATGGTTGTTTCTGTTCAGCTATTCCTATTAGGTTGTTCCTTTGAGCCTGTTCATGTTCCGTTGTTCCTTTTTTCTCCGACTTGTCTACCATTACAGTTGTGAGCTTAACTCTCCAAAGTCCTCCTCTATTTTTGTTGGAAGCTTTAGTCTTTATCGAAGTGAAATTAGAGTGAGGCTAGGTCGATAAAAGGGGCAATTTTCTTAATTACCTTGCTCAGTTTGGTTATTTCCATAGATGGAGATATGATCCATAAATTTCATATATAAAAATTTGGTCTAGATTTCCCTTATTTAACTAGCTTATTATTCTTGGTTTGGCACCATTGGTTTAATGCTACTTGGTTCGGCGGTACTCTTATTCAGAAGTACCTTGGTTTGGCACCATAGGTTCGGCAGTACTTGTTGGTTAAGTTGGGAATGTCAAAATAAGAATTCTATTTGGTAGGTCTACTATCGGTGGGAAGTTCTATTCAATTGGTAAACTACGAACAAGAAGTTTTGTCCGGTAGTTCTGGTACCAAACAAGAATTTATGTTTGGTAAGTTAACTACCGAACAAGAAATTATGTTCGGTAGGTTAACCACTGGATAAACCCTTGTCCTTTGCCAAAGATTTTCTCCTTGAATCTTCTCATGATATCTTCTATCCATCTTTCCTTCTTGTCCTAATCCTTTAGTCAATGGATGATGCTTCTATTTCCAATTGCTTCGACACCTGCTAGATCTGTCGAGATCGGTTATAACAATTATGGGTTGTTAGATCCACGATTAGTAGAGATCCAATGCTGTAAATCTTAAGGTTAATCTAATATGACTCGATGTTGGATGGTGGACTAGATATTTGAAGGTGATTGGATCGGGCTAAGATGAATTCTTGTTGTCCAGAAGTGTTCTTGAAATTTGGTTAAGCAAGGTTATGTTAGGAAGTAATATATTATTAGGTGCTCATCCATGAGATATTTATAGGTATGACGTTAAGCAATAAATGGTTAAGTAATAAACAGTTAGGCTTCCTACTAGATTGTTTCTCCTATTCCATAAAAATAACGCGCTTGCCAAAAATCAAACTCCTTACCTCTCCGTTGGAAATTTGACGTAAAACCACTTGAGCTACACATTTTTTTTCCCATAACTCTTTCATTTTATATCGGTATTGAATGAAACTTGAACCAATAGCTCTGTATCATCGAGTCGACCAATCAAATGCTTTTCAATGTTCCATTTGCTTGAAGTAGACAGTAGCTCTCTAAGGCAGGTTCGAATCAGCTCAATGCTGGATAGATTTCAAAATGCCTTATCTTTAAATAAATATGTAGCTCAGGAATGAGATGCGATTTTGACCTAGTTGCATGTCCTGAGCTTAGAAACATTTTACAAGTACTTTGAGTCTGTATTGAGACTATGCTAAATTGCCCAAAATACTTCGCTTTACCCTTGGATTACATGATGAAACCTTTATTACGTACCTTCTAGCCATTTTCGTGCTCTTTAACATCTTTTTGTATTCACCTTGTTGTGGATGAGAATGACCACAATAGTGTTTTTATCATATTCTATAAACTCATGGGCACTTATTAGAGTAGGATGAGTTTATGGTTTAGATAAGTATCTTTTTAAAAGACGAATAAAGACCTCGAAGATGAAGTATGAGGCTTATCTAGCAAATAGCAGTTGCTTTGAAAATTCCACTGTGTAAAGCTATGAGTTATAACTACTTAAATATCATATTGGCATCTTCATATGTTGGCATGATATTAAATTTATTTCTTGTTATATTTACCCTACGCTGGAACGAGAATGGTTAATGATAATGTAACGAATCATGTAAAAGTAACTTAATGTAATTAAAATTTATTTAGCTGCTACATTTACTTCATGTTGTGCAAAATAAATATTGAACTCACGTTAGGCACTTGAAATGATTTTGGTGATGAGTGCAGCGTCATCGACGTTTTGGCTTTCAAAGTGGAGGATGGTATGACTGTAGTCAAGTTAAAGTCGAAATCTATAGCTAAAGTAATATGGTTAATAATAAATGTTAATATTGAATCATGTACTTGAACATGGATAAGTATTTGCAATCAAAAAATGGCACTTAAATTATAATATTGGATCTTACCAATAGATTATAAGCGATCGATCAGCCAAACTGTTACATACTAGCTAAAGTGAAGTATGAACGTTAATATTCAAATCGTTCGATTGTAATCGCTGATTGAATTTACACATACAAGTCACACAATCGCGTTGTTAACTTCTCCAAAATACTTCAAGATTTATTTAATTTATAATAGTTATTATTTAGTTATTTTTATGAAATATTAATTAATTACCGTGTTGGGTGCTTTTAGTATTTTCTAGATGCCGTTAGTAATTAATTGAGTGCACATCTTAAAGTTATATACGTACATATCGATATACGATATCAATACCCATTTAAATACAATTTAAACGTAATTAACTATTAATGGGTTTTGTCTATTTAAAGGCCCAAATGGCCTTTTTTAACGCCAGTTGTAACAAGTGGAGGAGAGGAGATATTTGATTTTAATTTTAGATCCAGATCTAAGAATTAGTAAGAGAGGAAATAGTAAAATGAGGAAAATTTGTCTCCTCCTCCTACTTTATATAAATCAAATTATCCTCTCACTTTTCTACTCAAGAACTCCTAATCTCCTTTAGCCAGCCATTCCCTTGCATTCATCACCTATAGTCGAAAATTTCATGACCCAATTTACATTAAATCAAATAAAATTTGTGGTGCTCTGATCATTGTAAGGTTAAGAGATCGATTCAAGCTGAATCTAGGAGTTTTCTTCAAACAAGATGCATTCAAAGGCCGATCTTCAGAAGATATAATTTTTATTTTACATTTACATCTAATATATCTTGTAATGGTCTATAGAAAGAGTTTGTATGCATTTGTTATCTCCTTAATATTTTTGTTTGTGCGTGTGTGTATATGTGTTTCTATTTGTGTTTAATTTAATAAATGATCACATTACCTTATGATGCTTTTTTGATCTGAGTTTAAAACCATATATATATATATATATATATATATATTCCTATTTAGCCATGTTTCATTTGGTATAAATGTTTGCAATTAATTTTAATAATTTTTAAATTGTATAACTATTTTTAAAGTCAAATATACCAAAAATATGTATTTAAAATATATACAAATTAAATTAATATTGTAAAATGCATTCATACTTTTAAAATTAAATATTTTTTAAGAAAATCATATATATATATATATAATATAATCATATTTAATGATGTTTATACATTGTTTATATTTAATATATATACAAGTGTAAACATATATATGATTTATAAAACAATAATAATAATAATAATAATTTTTTGTTTTATTAATAAATCTTTGGTCGTAAAAGAAATCATGTGTGTATATATATAATTTTACTATTTACTTTGCAATAAAATGCAAATATAAATTAAATCTTGCGTTTAAATAATTATTTAAAAATTCAAGTGCAATATTTATTTTTATATAAGTACATCTGTTTAAATTAACTAATAAATATTTTAATTAATTTTTACATATCTATATATTTTTAAAATTGTTTTACAAAGTCCTGTCTTAAGTATATTAAATGAAAAAAAATTGAATTCAAATTATATCAACTTAGTCAAAAATCAATGCAGATATTTTAATATTTTAAAAGAATTTGAAATAATACACACACATGCACACGCATACATAGATACATACATACATACATACATACATATATATGTACAAACACACACACACACATATAACTGTATTTATGACAACCGATGCTTATATAAATGATGAATGCATATGTTATACATACAAATCCCAACATCTATATATGTATACATTAACTATGTACACAATTATTATATTGCACATGCATGTTATATACACATACATATATAATAATATACTCAATAACCATATAAATAATGATTAATTAAGTTCATTAATTAAATAAATTAGAAAATGAAATAAAATTAGATTTTATTTATATTAATTATATTGGATCTGGTATAAACCATAAGACTTCATGGGTCCATTATGATTTAGATAGCGATTTTTCTTTGAAATACACCCATTTCGCCTGCTATAGACTAACCTAGTTCCAGCATTAATATTAGAGCCCAAATGGTCCATATGATCTAAATTAACAACATTATGTCCAACCAATAAAGCTTACATATCTGATGGGTGTTTAGAATAGTAGTGTCCAAGCTTAGGCTTGAATAATCATGTATTCTCCACCTTCATGGCTACTAACTTGGCCCAATGGGTTAGTAAGTTTAAAATGTTAGGCCAATTGCAAAGGTCCATATTGATTTGGGCCGTATGCTAATTTTTAAAATTCAGTTTGAAAATTCAAAATATATTTTTCATTTAAAATTTAAATTTAAAATATAAAATAATTTTATGAATGTTATAAAATATTTTTTGAAATTATTTTGAAAATGAATTAATATTTTCAAAAATTATTTCATATTTAGTTAATTGGATTAATTAAATAATTAACTAATTAAAAGTTAATTAATTAAAATAACATGTTTTTTGATGAAATAAAAATAAACATATATTTATAACCGTAGATGTTACGGTTCAATGTATATATATACACCTTAAGTTATTTAAGGTAAATTAAAATAATATTTCAAATTTATTAAATTATTTAATTAAAATTATTTTAATTAAATAAAATATTTATTTGAGAAATAAATTAGTCAAATGTTATAACGACACAAAACTGTAGATGTTGTAGCAAATATTTATCTTAAATTATTTATGATGAGCAAAATAAAATTTTGAATTTTAAAGTAATTTAATTACTTAGTCAACTGAATTAATATGTTAAAATTAGTTAAGTATGATTTAATAATATACATATGACTATCATATAAGTTAACTAAATTATAAATGATTGTAAAGGAATTTAACTTATATGATACGAATGTATAATATAAGTGGATCTGTAAGAAACCCAACTTAGATTTTTTTTTATAATAAGTGCATATGTAAAGTGCGTATACTATGATTGTAGATGTGTTTGACACTTGAATTTGAGGATATAAGTAATATTCCATCCCTTAAATCAGTATCCCTTAGAGTGTGTGTTTGTGTGTGTATTAAAGATTATGAATCTCGTATATATAAAGTTGTTCTCTACCATTTTTTACATGTTAATAGATTACTTGCATACTCTTTAATTACTGAGCAAACTCAATCTAGGGATGTTTTGCATATTACATCCATATCTAAGTATGTCCATTATACTTAGGTCGTCGTCCAATGATATGTATAAGTAAATAATCTTTTTAGATTTGTTAAGCAAACTCAAAGTCGAGATTAAGATTAGGATGACGTCGCGGGTTAGGAATTGTATGTAGCACAACTGATAAAGAATTAGCCATCTTTTATAGACCAACGATTATTGAGCAAACTCAAGGTCAAAATCCCAAGGCAAGTGAGTCCAAACACTCACCATCGGAATCACAAGATTTCTATATTTGTCTAAAGGCTTTTAGGAATATAAAAATCTAGTTGGAACCTTATTAAAAACGAAACGAGCACATTCATCCTTTCTAATATGTTAAGAACATATGTTATGCAAAATTAAATAGTCAACAATGATAAATTATGCAACCGATATAATCGATTAAATGCTTATCAATTAAAATATACAAATGAATTGAATTAAATCTGACACAGAAATATAAAATACACTTTCCAATAAATCTTTGGTATGTTGTCTGTTCAACATCAATGCAAGAACCATCATGCAACTACTATATGCATTTGTACATTGGTCACTCAAATGATTATTTGCTCGATACTATGTATTGTCTTTTACAAGTTTTGAACTCTTAAGAAATGCAAGAATATAAATATTTGATCCATATATGATCACATATGAATGTCATATCGTGAACAGTTGCGATTCGTAATGTACGAAACCCTAATGAATTTTTTCAATCAGAAGAATGTAAGTCGTGATGCAAGACCATGTATTCAATATGATTAATTGCAATAAGGATCTTACTGTGTTAGGTGTAATACTAGACCAATTGCTACACGACGAACCTAAGAATTCAATCACTAAAATGTCAGTTTGATCAGTTTAGGTGATATGGAACTTATTTGATATCCTTAAATATTAATGACAAACAAATGCTCTTTTGTAAAGAGTTTAATGTGGCCTTATAGTAGGGGTTTCTTTTGAATGGTTCGACCATTTTTGAAAGGAAACGAATGAATGAGAGTGGATATAACTTAGATATAGTTGGAATGAAGAGAGTTAATGATAACATTTGCTTCATGAAAGACATTGGAAACGAGAATTGTACAAAACACTACCAGATACTTAATATGGAATGATAAATATGATTTTTTATTACGAATTCATTTTCTAATATAAAATTGATTTCTATGAGAGTTATTTCTTTGAGTTTAAGATATTTGATTAGAAACCCTTGATTATAAACTAGTTGTAATGAATGAAATAAATATTACATATTAAATGGTTGAATGGAACTTTGTATTCCATGCGCCGTTATAGTAATGACGGAGATAATGGGAGCATGTCATACATCACTTATCAATGGATGTATCAATATACCAAAAAATTATTTGTTAAATATATCATATATTATTTACAAAATAACAAACGTTTTTAGTATTAACTGAAAACTTATATATTTATATAGTTTAATTTGTTATAAATATTATAAATATTCATTGTACATAAATGTGAAATAACGGTATTTGTTGCACTAGCTACGTAACACAGAAGCATCTAAAGTTTTTAGTTATTCTGGAATTATGGGCAATGTCATATCTTTAAGAGATAATTCTTGGTACTATGATTATGAATCATATGGTACTTGTGAATTGTATCTCAAGCAATTAAGGTTAAAGCACCCAAATAGTGGGAGTGACAAAAGAATTGGTTAACTTTTGAGATTGATATGTATAGATGCATGCAGTATAGAGTTTAATGATACAAAAATGGATAAACTTATTTCATGAAATTCGCAGATGAATTATCATGGAAATGAAAATGTTTATTTAGTACACAAGTAGTGTATTTGTGATAAGTTCGTTGAACGTAAAACAGAAGTCGAAAACATATCATGTAAAGAAAATAAAACAATTCGGTTTGATCAAATATGTGAGTGCACTGGAATAGGTTCTTAAACTATCTAAAAAAAAATAAGATTCAATCTCAAAAGTCATTCATCTTATGACACACGATGTTGTATCATAAGAGGAATTAACTTTGTTGGACAAACTACGATTGATGACTAGTGAAATTGAGTTAATTTCTTTCTGTAAAGACGTGTACTTAAGAGCAAGTGCGTAGGTTAAATTTAATTTCATCTAAAGCATAGTTTACAAGGCCATGCAAGATAAATGTTGATAAGAATCCCCCACATACCCTTGGTCAAGGAGTTGATAGGGTGTGTGAGTCGAGAGGCTACATGTAACACTTACTTGTGAGAGATCTTATGGACCACACAAAAGGTTAACTGGTTGACTAATTTATGTTATGACCATAAGTTCGTAAACTCAAAATTAAATTTATTTTATACATACATATAGTAAGTTCATAAAATATTTTTGAATGCCTATTCCATCGTACGGGGAAGCAATTACTATTTCAAGAAATTCGAACTTCATGACAATAGAATTTCGTTTAGAAGTTATTAGTTGTAAAATGGATTTAAATACGATCCAAAGGTAAATCAAATCATGTAAGGTGAAGTGAAATTAGCCAAGTCAAAAAAGATACAACTTATTAAAATGACTAATAAGAACACTCACACATTAAAGAGAAATTATGAGTTTCATATCAATGTCAAGAAAAGAATTTACTCAGTTGTAAGAAAGCCATTTAAGAGTATTGACTATACTATATAACATGATGTGCAAATCCAGAATATATTCCAAATACATTGTCTAAATATGATTTTGATAGTTGTACCCAAGGGAATATAATACATTTGTCATAAATGTATCTCCGAGTAGAAGACCAATGCAGCTGAATATAGTGAACTTGATAAGCAAAACATTGTAAATTGTTGAAATTAGCGCAATAGATTCGTCTTCCGACATGCTTGAGTTAATTGGACTTTACTTGCAAATTATAGCTTGATGTGTATTTGAGTTCTGGTACATACGTTATGAAATAAAAGTCCTATATAATGATTTAGAATAAACTATTTGGGAATAATAACCAAAGATCTCAAAGCCAACAGGAATGATACCAAGTTTATGATTTTTGGATAATACCCAAGGGCTAATACTAAAGTATCATTCGACGAGCACCAAAATTGAGGAAGTATTTTGAAAGAGAAATCAAGCAGTTTGATTTTTAGTCAAAATGCAGAGGAAGCGTGTATCTATAAGAAGGCATAATAAAAGGTACTTAGGTATTTCCAAACTATAAGAAAACAACATAGTATTGATTGCTAATGACGTACTCAGGTTAAAATTAGTATTTGTTTAGTTATTTAACGCTTGATATTGGATTTGAAAATGACATATTTTATTATCGATATGAAAGAATGTTGGGTTCTTTTCGAAACGATATACACAAACATTATAATAAAGTGTTTAATATGGAGCATATAAGATGGATTCATTATGCATCGGTAATAGAAATTATCAACTATGTTGTATTGTCCGTTACATCATAATTTGCTTATGAAATTGGTACGTTGAGTGATTATTAGATTTGAATTAAGATCATTCGAGTATTCTTGAATATTTATGAAATACGAGAGAATTGTTTATAGAAACGACAAACTCCTTATGAAAAAGTGTTTAGCCTAAACTTTATAACTGATATCAAGTATAGTATGTCAATCTTAAGTTCATGTTCCACCTTAGTTAATGAGGTTTAAGTTGGAAATGTTCCAAACATCAAGGTTGTGGCTGGTTCAACCAAAAAGTATATCGCCTTGAATAGCACCGCAACAAAAGATGTATACAAGCTATGGGCGAATTAAAATGTTAAGAATTTCATAATATTGTTATATGATAACAATGGTGTGATACAAATCGCCAAAGATCTTAGAGATCATCAGAAGTTGAGAAACATACTCTGAAAATCCAAAGCTCGCTAAAAGTCGAGAAACATACTCCGAAAATCCAGAGCTCGCTAAAAGCTGGGAAACATACTCGGAAAATCCAAAGCTAAAAGTCGAGAAACATACTTTGAAAAATTCCTCACGATAAAGGCAGTTTATCAATGTTGAAGAGAGTTGATTGACATAGTAGGTAACTAATACAATATAATATATCTGTTCGCTAAGGGACTAACTTGGCCATTTTGAGAAAGCTGATCGAAATGAAGGAAAAGATACTTTAATTGACCCTAAGTGCAAGTGGAAGATTGAAAAGTTAAGTGTATATCCTAGGGGTGATTATATAACTTTTTACATAAATCTAACTAGGTAACTAATCTTATTTATAATAAAGGAGTTTATTATCTGTTATATATACACTTATTACATTATGATGTATTAATGATTTTAAGTACATGAAATGGAAAATCCTTAAATGGTATATTATGTGATAATAAATACAAGGAGTTGTAATCATCAGAAAATTATCATGATATAAAATAACATATTATTTTAAATATTCTTAGTCAAGATGTTTTGAGAAAGAATATCAATAAATCCACTGGGACCAGAGTTAGTAACGCTTTCCAAATACTAGGCAGTGCATTACTCATGACCGTTGCGGGCTAAGGGGTTACATGCTTATGGTTATTGGATAATTATGGAATGACTCATGTGAGAGTTTCCGGTTATTTAACAACAATTAGATCACACAGAAAATATCATAGTTATGATATTACACATTTCTCTCAATTAGGAATAATGTTGGGATTCAACATTGATACTGCACTTTGATTATAGATAAATAATGGAATGACGACCATCGAGCGACTAGAGTTGGGTCTGAGTTGAAGCATTGAAAGTGAAACACTATTCAATAGATAAATCATCTCTTCAACTGTATAAGATTACTACCACGGTTAACTATAGTTAACTCAAAGTCAAAATCTCTCGCCAGAATGGTATCGTTAATAATAAATGTTAATACTAAACCGAGGACTTTATTTATGAACTAGCCAAATTGGATATAGGTTTTATTAGAGTTTTTACCAAAACCAAATTCTCTAAGTTCTAATGTGATATAATGACGACAAGGATAATTGGTGTAAATAATCGTTGCTAAAAGGTACAACCTGAATTATAAAATTAGATTTTACCAATGAAAATTTATAAGCGATAGATTCAACTAACCTAAATTGTCACACCACTAGTTAAAATGACGGGTGAACCTTAATATTTGAATTGTTTGACATTCATCACTAATTAACTTTACACCTACGTGCTACACAACATAGCTATTAACTTCTACGAAATACCATACGAGTTAATTGATTCATAATGTTATAAATAATTAAATTAATTAATATTTGTAAAATATTACTTATTTATTTATTTAATGTATTAGGTTTTATTAGTATTTTTCGGGTGCCATTGGTGATTAATTGGATATGTATATAACAGTTATATATGTACGTATCGGTATATGATATCGATATACATTTAAATATGATTTAATGTCATTATTTATTAAACTATTTTGGGTATTTAAATGCACAAATAGATTTATTTTAGGCTAGCCATAACAAGGGAATGAAGGAGATAATTTTATTTGAAATCTTGAACTATATCTAAGAATTAGCAAGAGAAGAAATAGTTAAAGGCGGAGAATTTATATTCTCCTCGTCAATATAAATTAAGTTATCCACTCACTTTTCTCCTCTAAAACACCTACACTCATTTAGTCTGCCATACCCTTACATTCCTCACCCATAGCTAATAATTTCATATCCTCTTATACATTAATTGAAAACAATTTGTAGTCCTCTAGATCATTGCAAGGTTTAAAGACCGATTCAAGCTGAATTTAGGAGTCCTCTTCAAACAAGGTGCATTTAAAGATCGATATGCAAAAGGTATAGTTTTTATTTCACATTTATTTCTAATATATCATGTGATGATATGTAGAATGAGTTTATATATTCATTTGTTATCTCATTTATGTGTGCGTATGTATGTGTGTGTGTGTGTGTCTAATTTAATTAAAAAAATTACATTACCATATCATGCTCTTTTAAGTTTAGTTTAAAACCATACATATATATATATATATGTATGTACGTGTCTATATATATATATATATATATATATATATATATATGTATGTATGTATATATATATGCATGCATGTATATATAGACTATCATATTCATCCATATTTCATTTGATATAAATGTTTCACAATTTTCTAAATATTGTAATTAATTTTTGATAAAATTTTACGTTGTTTTTACTATTTTTGAAGTCAAATATACAATAATATTTATTTTAAAATATAATTAAATTTAAAATATTTTAACAATGCATTTGTCTTTAAAAAGGTTATTTTTTCAATCAAATTATATATATATATATATATATTATAATTGAGAAAAATGAGTGATCCTCCGAAGGAGGAGAACATTAATGTAATTTTATTTCAGACTAAAATAAGGAGCTACCAACAAGCCTGACAGGTAGCAAAATACCTCATACAAAGAATAAAAGGAAAAAATGCTCCCACTCCTAGACTCTAAAACAGATAATAGTATAGAAGGAAATGCAACTGTAGATGCATGCAAAGCAAGGTATAACATATAAGGAACCTTAAGAAACACAATGATAGCGCCGGCTGCAAAAATAAGGTAATAAATGCAGGTCAAACTATTCAAATCAATAGGAGTACATCGACCCTAAACCCTGTAGTAAGTTAACAATTGAGAGCCAATCACAACGATCCACTATTGACAATCCATTTAGGTAATCACTCTAGCATTAGCAGTCCAAATCACCAAAATTAAAAAGTTCAACGAAAATGTGAGAACTACCATGTGTGTGTTTTGCACGCGCATAATCAAATGATTATGCATAGATTTATGTAAGGGTGGTAGAACAAGAACGAATGGAGCATAATTAATGTTCCATTAAGAGAAGAGTGTTTGGAATGTTATAGTTATGAGAAGTATTTAATATGTCATTTCTTAGAGTCATATTCTATCTCCCATGGTTAAAAGCGATTTTTATCGTTAAGATGTCGATGACACTCTTTACTTTTTTGAGAAAGTCCTTGAAGAATATAACTTTGACCAAATTATATATGGGGACAACCAAGTTATAACTAAAAAGTGTAATAGTGTAGGTCAGATTATGGAGAGTGGGTGGTTATGAACAATATTGAATGTTAGTTGGTTCCTTTCAAAACATATACACCGGCAATTTACAATGAAGATAATATCAAGCTAAGTTCTATAATCCTTGGCGTAGTAAAATCTAAAGTCATCCAGTAGTAGTTGCTGTTAAAATCATCGTTGGTCATATTATAGTCAAAAAATTAAGGGTGTATTTGCACGAATAGAATTAGTTAATAGTGCTTAAAATATAGGCGCGTTACATTTTCTTAGTCTAGGTTATAGAAAACACATTTTTTTATCTATGTGTAGATTCTTTCTCCTTAGAAATTTGATTATGTTTAGTTTTTATATATGATTAGCCACATGTGCAGTTTTTCTTTAGGAGGAGCGTTAACTTTCCAAATAAATTTAGGAATATTTGAGTTAGTCCCTCAGAAGTTTAAGAACTTATAAAACGATTTTGATTAATATATTTTATTTTTCTCCCAACACCAAATTTTAATATCATTCATGTTATCGAGGTTATGATATTCCAATTCAATATCTAGAGATATAAATTAGGCTAGTGTAAGACCTTTGAGAGCTTGATTAAAACCAAAGTTTCCATGGAAAATCATTATTATACGTAAAAACCTCTAAAATTCAAGCATTCTCAAGTTATAAATAACAAACAGATATTTGCATTCAACTCTAAGAGGTATAACTAAAATATGGCTATTACGTCAAAAAGATATATTATTGCCTGAATGAACTATGTTATTAATCGCAAAATTCCAATAATTTATATAATATAATATAGACTAATGTTATTTAATCATTGTTTAAACATTATTTACATTTAATATATTTATACAAGTATATATATAATTTACAAAATATTTATAACAACGATAATTTTTTGTTTTACTAAAAACCTAATTTTTGGCCAAAAAGGTAACTATATATATAATTTTAATATTCACTTTATAATAAAATACATACACATCTTAATTTATGCATTTAAATAATTATTAAAAGAATAAAAAAAGTTCGGTTGTAATATTTAGTTTTGTATAAATATGTTTATTGAATTTAATTATAAAATATTTTAATTGATATTTACAGATCTAGATATGTTTTAAAATTGTTTTACCAAGTCCAGTTCAAAATACTTTTAATGCAAAATTTTGAATACGGATATATTGACTTAGTTAAAAATCAATATAAATATTGTATTATTTTATTAAAAAATTAATATTTTGAACGTATATATATTAAGCTATATATTTGAGACAACCAATGCATATATAAACGGTGAATGTATAGGCTATAGATGCAAATCCTAACATATATATATGTATACATGTATACACAATTGCCATATTGCACACTCACGACATATAAACATGAGTATATAATGATATATTAATCAACTATATGGTTACTGATTAATTAAATTCTTTGACCAAATAAAATTAGATTTATTTAGATTAACCATATTAGATCTAGTGCAACACATTAGACTTCACATGCTCATTATGATTTAAATAGGGATTTGTAACAACCCTGTATTTTGTGATTTATTTTTTTTGTATATATTTTAATTATTTTAATTAAATTTTGATTTAAAAACTTATTTTTTTTTGAATGATTAATTTTGTTACTTTAAATATAAACTTTAGTTTTGATATGAATTATCATTCCAAAGCATGACTAAAAGAATATTTTCCAAAAAGTGAATTTTGGTCAAATTAATCAAACTTTGACTTTTAATTTAAATTTTTAAAAGTTTGAAAATTTAAATTTTATCTTTTATTATGAAATTACATAAAATTTTAAGAACACTACTTTTCGTTTCGTTGAAAACGGATTTAAATTGCAAAAGTTATACTGTTTTCAATATTGTGTGTATATTGGGTTATTCAGCAATAGTCTTTATTTCAAATTTTATAAATGACATTTGATTTGATATATCTTATTCCAACTTGTATATTTACATTATATTATGTATACTTTGACTTTTGGATATTTTTAAAATGATAATAGAATTTTTCAAAAATTTACTGCATTTATTTCCTATTTTTTAAGGCTGTTTTCTTATTTTCTGCTATTTTCTTCATTAAAATTATATTAAATTTTTTTTTATTTGTTTTGTGAATGTACTTTTATTTTATATTATTATTTATGTTTAAAAATATATTACAAGCTCATATGAATTTTCTAAAATTTATTTCATGTAATTTCAAATTTTCTAGACTAGTTTACTATTTTAGCTATTTTCTTTAATTTAACTTTATATATTTAATAAATATTATATTTATATTTATATTTTGATAAATTTTCGAAATCTTATCTGTTATTATTATTAATTCCAGAATATCAAGTTATGTAAACAAATTTAAGAAGTTTGAAAGGTTTAAAGGCTAAGAAACGTAATGTCGTTTCACGTTTCTTTTACAGTTTCTTTTGTCATCAATTCATCAGTTATTTTAGCCACTCCTTACTTTATTTATTTATTTTATACATTCAATTTTATTTTCTGTGTTTATACTTTATTAATATTAATTTTATATGTATTTTGATTAAAAATAGATTTTTCCAAAGATTATTTGGGTTGTTTCAATTTATTTAGCCTAGTTTCACATATATTGATATTTTCTTTATATAAATTATATAATTTAAAATGTATTTATTTATTTTTCTTATTTACATTATTTCTGAGATTATTTATCTATTTTATCAGGTTTTTATGTATTTACAAAATAGAAAAGAGAAATTTGAAAGGCCTTAAACTTTCTATCTTCCTATGGGCCTTTATAGTCCACCCTTTTACTTTTAACCTAACCTTTCACCAATTAACCATAACTATTCCTCTTTTTTTTTTTTTCTCCAGCCGACTTCCTCCTGTTATTCACGAATTTTCAAAGCTTCAAAACCCTAAAAATCATGGCCTCCATCTTGAAGAAAATTTTTTAGGTAAATTCCTCTTTTCTTTCTACCTTTTCTCCTATTTCTATGCAAATTTGCCTTGCTTTCTCCCTTGATTGGAGCGGCTTTCCCCCTTGCTCCACGGCCACCACCCCCTTCCATCTCTTCCCGACCATCACCACCATCTAAGCCTACAGCCATGACCATGGCCGAACACCCCTTGATGGTCAAACTCTTCCAAATGCAACCAAAAGCCTAGATCTATGCTTGTTTGGCCTTTTCTTGCTCATCCACTTCAACCACCACCCTAACCACCACCATAGCAGCAACCACAACCTCTAACCTGATCATCACACACCCCTCCAACCTCTGTCCAGATCTGAAACATCAAGAGCCGAGCCAAACAATGCATGTAGACGAGCCTTGTGGTGCACCAAAACTACACTATGTTGCCTAGTCTCTTGATATTCTTATGTTGTAACTTCCTCCACATGTTCTAGCCTTTATGCCATGCATTCCTATGATCAAACCTGAGCCAAAGTCATGTCAAACCTGACCTAAATAAACCCCTAGGTCATGCAAAAGAACAGAGAAAGCAAGGCAAAAGTCATTGCATTCATATCTCTTTTTATTTCAAAGTTATTTCATATCTAGTTTTACTGAATTTGTGTTTGTTTGGATATTTTGTTTTGGGTTGTAACACAAGTTCTAAGCTTGGATCTCTTCCCACTTGAGCCTATTGTTGTGTCATCATGCCTTCTAGAATCAGTTGTGTCATTGGCATTGAAATCTCCAGCCATAAAAGGTGAGTAAAACTCACACGACGTTTATACTTATGCAGTTGTGAAACAACAACAATTGAATGTGTAGAATTTTATGTGATGTTATAACTGACTGTGATTATTTGTATATGATGTTAAACCTGTTAAATTTCATGTCATATCATCAGTTATTATATATATGTTGTTACTGTTCATTCATATCTGTTTATCACCATTGCAAGTTCCCTGTAGACTAGAATCACTATGGGTTGAAATGATACATACCCGAACGGACTTTAGAATAGGGAAAAATCGTTATGGGCTGAAATGATAGGCCTGAATGGTTTTCAAATTTATTTCTTTTACTTGGGACTGCGGGTTTGAAATGATAAAACTCGGATTTTTCTTTGTAAATTACGGGTTGAAATGATATATTACCCGTATCACTTTACCTAGCGTAGAAAATTATATACAGGCCCGTAGTTAAAATATGTTTTTCTAAAATGTTTAAAATATTTTAGAAATGTGATTATTATAATATTTTGATTTAAAATTTATTAAAAATAAATTTTGTAAAGTATTATTGATTTTCTGAACAATTGTAAGTGAAATGAATTAATGAAAAGTTAGAAAATTTTGAACGTAAGTTATTTTGGAAAATTTGATTTAATTATAATTGGAAATTAAATTGAATATGAAATTATGATAAATTTATGATAATTTGAATTTAAATGAATTAAAAGTGATTTTATATCATATTAATGATTTTTAACAAATTTGAAATGTGAAATGAAAGAATATTTTAAGTTGTAATTTTGAAATATAACTAAAATTGGAAATTTATGAAATTGACTTAAAAGTGAACTTTTAGTTAAGTAAATAAAAATAAAATTAAGTTATATTTGAGAATTTGAACTTAAGTGTTAAGTTGAAATTTAAGGTAATGGATTTAAAATTGAACATTGCAATTTAATAAGTGAATTATTATTAAATCTTGATTTTTGAATGGAAATTTAACTTTATAAGATCATGAACTTGAGGAAAAATTAATTAATGTTATAAATGTGAAAATGTATGATTTTATACGTTAAAAATATTTTAAATAAAAATATAATTGGTTGAGAAATTATATTGAATATTTGAAGTTAATTGACTGTATTTTTGAAATGCTATTAATTACAATGTAAATGATATTACAGCATTTGAAAATGCTGTAGTTGATGATAATGAACTAAAAAGCTAAATTGAATTAAAAGCTATTATAGCGATTTTTGTAAGTGCTATAAATTGTTGAATTTAACTAAGTTTATTCGAAATTTAAGTAAACCCTATTACAACATTTTAAAATGTTGTCTTTTGTTAAATTGAACTGTTTTGAATGTATTTTTCCGTAGCGTTTTCTAAATGCCGCGAAAAGTGAATTTTCACTGCTTTGATAAACTTAAGTGAATAAATGAACTTTGGAAGTCGAAAATTTTGAAAATTTAATAATTTAATTATTAAACATAATAACTTCGTTTTAATGATTAAAAATGATTTTTGGAATATATACTATTTTGAAATATGGATTGAAATGATATTTTAAATTGAATAAAATGAATAATGATTTGAAATGAATGTGGTTTCAAAAAGATATGATATTTTGATATATTAAATGATTGAAATGTGGTTTTGAAAACATATGATATTTTGATATGTTAAAATGGTTTGAAAATGGAGTTTTGAAAGATATGATATTTTGATATTAAAATGATTTGAAAAGAAGATCCGAAAGATATGATATTTTGGAATGATTTAATCTTTATTTTGATAAAGATTTGGATTGAAATAATATTTTATTTTGAAGTATAAATATTGTTTTAAAAGGTTATAACTACGAGTTATAATAACGATTGGTTGTTAAAGAGACCGGGATCGGATATTGTCTTATAGCCGGCCAATACCGAAAACCACTTTAACAACTGTGTACGCGGTGGAGATTCCAGAATGAAGTAGGATGGTGGCGACGTTCTCGAGGTATATTACGTGGACCCAACTCCCGTGAGTTGGCATATATGACTAAAACAGGAGCTATACCGGGCTACACAAAGGGTCGCACCCTTTCATCAAGCATGCTCCATCGGAAACCATTTTATTACTGTTGTGATTCGGTTCGGTGGCGCCACTTTGACTCGGGGGTATTGGTCGAGGTGGGCGGAAGCTGCTGGCTTGCCGTCATCACCAGTCCGGGAGTGCAAACGGTGTATCCACCCTGGCATTGCCTCGCGTGCCGTGTCATCTCCTTATATCGAGCCCACTACAATTTTGGTTTTAAAGATCCGACTGCGTTAAGGTTCACCATCCCCTTAACGCTATTTTCTATATGATTATACTTTACTGATTAGACACTACTGTATATAGCGCAATATACTACATAGTAAATAGTTTAACGGATCCTTAGAGGATGGGCGGTCCCAAGCATCTTCAAAGTTACTTGTACCTTTACTACAGTTCACTTGAGTTGGTTTACATTGTATAAGTATGTATATCCTGACTCGAGTGTTTGTATTTTTATTTACGCTCGGGTCAGCCTGAGTTATTCATAGATTTGGATTTCCACTTTCTGGAGATTGGAATCACTGGAGATTATGTACTTGTCAAGTTTCATCTTTTCAGTTCGGTTGTTCTATTCAGCTTGTACTTGGATATCATATTTAAACTTCTGTTATACTTTATTTCTTCTATTGTATCTTATGTAACTCTGATATATTTATATAGTAGCTTCATGAACTACTATCTCTTTTACTTCCGCTGCATTATTATTACTCTGTGTCTGTGATCTGTGATTTTTATTTACTGCATATTCTGAGATTTGCTAAATTTTTATTTACAACGCGGTATTTTGAGCAATTCAATTCCGGCATGAGTGTCTACCTATACACTTATAATGGATGCGAATGGTTGAAAATACCTGGTTGTTACAGGATTCTTTTGAAAGCTACTCATTTCACCCACTGTAGATCACCTCAGCTCAGCCAGTAACATCATTATATATTATGGTTAGGTTATAACATATATTGATCTAAAAATATAACATAATTACATGCAAATGGGTTGAGCATAACATAATTGGATATATAAAATTATAAGGTCACATCTAATGATATTGCCACTCGTTACACATCAGTTTGTGCTTGTCCCATAGGATTTTGAATCCACCTACTTGATCTTACAAGGATTGAAGAACTATCACCATTACAAAGATAGGCCTTTAGTTTTGTAGAACTTTAGGAAATGGGGGAGGTTATGTTTGAAGTGAGAAGAAAGAAAAACCACCTTTTCATTTAATTTCATTAAGAAAGAATGAAGGAGTTAAGATGCTATTATTTGGTCAGTTGCATCTAATTACTCACTCATAAAAAGGCAAAACAAAGCCCGTCCATCTTCTTCTAATATGAGCTAGCCCTATCCCATTTATTTGTTATTTGTTTGCATGCTTAAACCCATTTAAAACATGTTTCAAAATTGTATATCAATACATGCTTTTATAACGCTTACACACACAAAAATAACTGCTAAAGGCACCCGAAAATCCCAAGAGCAACCTTAATTACTAATAACACCCTAACTACTAAAACACACATAATTAATATATGTTATATATCAATTAATTTATAACATGTTATAAACAAATTAAATTGAATGATGTTTCAGAGAATGAAAAAATTCAATTGTGCGACTCACATGTGCAAATTCATCAGTGATTAATATTGAACAAGTCAAATATTAATGTCCATGCGTCACCTTAGATGATTATGTGATAGTTTGGCCAAATTCATTGCTTATAAATCTATTTTTGAATAAAATCATATTTTAGATCGATTTAAGCAGCGCATTTAAGCATCAATATATTATAATGCACGTTCTCTTTATCACCATTGTATCACTTTTGATTTTTGGAGTTTGGTCATAGGTCAAAACTCCAACAATCTCCATATATAACTATTTAATCCATCTCCAAAGTCCTTGGTTCAATAATAACATTTATTATCGATCGATATGCCCAATCGAACTCTTTTGACTCTGAGTTAACAATAGTTGATCGTGGTACTAACCTCTCATAACCGAGGAGATGAATTTCTCTATTGAATAATCTTCACTTCTTATGCTTCAGCTCAAACTCAACTATAGTAGATTGATCGTCGTCATGCCATGATTTAATTATAATCAAGGTGGAGTGCTCATGTCAAAGTTCCATGGTATTCTCAAAATAAGTACGTAACATCGTCACATTGATATTTTATTTGACCTTAGTTATTATCAACCAATAGCAAATTATCGGTCAGTCATTCTACAGTCATCTGATAACCACAAGTACATAACCACTTGATGCATCCAACAACGAGAGTAATACACTGACCAACATTTAGAGAGCGTTACTTATTGTGGTTTCAACAGATGTAGCATAGGGAATATAAAAAAACGTAGACTTACGATTTGATAGGTGTGGTAATATTTGTAACTATAACTATGTAATACTTTACTAAAGATTTTCTATTTATATATATTAACTGAATATTTAATCATTTATTTATGTCATAATATAACATTATATATAACAAAAAACAAACACCAAGAGCATACTTTATTTTGAACGTTATCGGTTTCAAGGTTATTATATGTAACAAATTACATAATTGCCCCTTGGACATACCCCCTTGACTTTTAATCTCCTATTCACACATGGGGAAATTTTGGAACCATAATCCAATACCTTCTCCATTGGTCATCCTATATCAATCGGAAGATGGGCCTCAATGAATGGATATGTATTATTACATTATATATCTACAATATCCATCCATTCGATAAACTATTTATTATGTGGCAATCATAGAAAATGTGTCCTATCTTTTCATGATTTCTTGATTCCTTTTGCAGTCCATTCTGCATTATTGATGTCATATTATGTCATTGGACACTCAATCATGGAAACCATCTTTATCTCATTTATAATTTTGCACATATATAATTTACTATGGAAATGTTCTAGGTCATGACTAATCTTACTAGAATTTGCCACAAGTTTCTCGTTTGAAACTCTATCCACCATAAGAACTTATTTGAGGTTGAATTTTTTAAAATTTTATGATTATCTTACTACGCTCAATATTTTCATTGAAGTTTTAGCATGGACATCCTTCACATTTTCGTTGTTTGATAAACTATTTTAGATATTTCGTAAATATCCAAGAATACTTCACTTGTCAAATTTTCAGATTTGATTTCATTTTTCTATTGTATCACTTATAAATGTGAATATAATATAGTATACAATATATATGATGCAACTTTCTTCCAATGCACAAGGCATCTCATATACCTTATTCCAGGATAATATTTCTTGTTTGGAATTCATATTAAACAATTTTTGTACTAGTGTTATGTACTACGTTTTGGGTAATCCTAATGTCCCACTATATCATATATACGGGACATTAGTGTCGTTTTGTCTTTGTATAGTCTTAGAAATGATTTCACACCCTTTTTCAATCATTCTTCATTATAGGGACATGCTTCCTATATATTTTGACTGTGATCAAACATCGTGTATTTTTCGGCCAAACTTCATGTTTCAGTTTTCATATGCATGATTCAAGATTACAATTTAGTCTCAAATTTATAAGATCTTCATTGCTTCCACTTATCCGGAGACATCCAATGTTCACATCAATGGATTTCAATAACTTATGGTTGAATTCCAAATGGAATTAAGCAAGGTGATTGGAAAAATTGACTTGAAATTAAACATGTAAATCAACCAAATCATTTCCTAACTGCCTTTTCTTAATAAGTGTATAACTTTCCAATGAGAACTATATGAAGCTGATCTACTATATCTCATGGGATGTAATCAAAATCATATTTCGTCAATATAATTGGATTCCTTTCTAAACATTGTCAACATCTCTCCAAGTGGCAAAGTCTATATTTCACAGCTTATGGGCAACAAAGGAGAATGCCATTCAATCTCCATTTTCTTGTATTAAGACAATCAAAATTTTCCTTTTGCATATGAGGCACCTTATCAAATAATGTGATTTGCTATCTCCTTATTGTTAGGAAATCAAATCTACGGTTTCGATGGCAATAACTATACAATGGAAATTGAATATGCATATATATATATATATATATATATATATAGGTATTTGCTAGAGAACATCACTAGAAAGACAAGAACAAGGCTTAAGAACGTTACAAGAGACTATAAGTCGATAAGATCAAGAAAGCAACAAGAAAGATGAACAAAACAGACATGCACAATTTTCAGACGTCTGGGTGTACAAGCCAGATGTCTGGAAAAGTCCTCTGGAACAACGAAACAGACCGAACCAGACATCTGGTAGATGCACTCATACGTTTGAAAATGTACTATATACAAAAAATATACAGTATCAGACGTCTGATTTCGAACTCGGAATTTAAATTCAAATCTCAACTGCCACATTTGAATAGACGTCTTCGCTTCTCTTCGCTGCAACTCTTCACCATCAACAGAAGCAACTGCAGAACACTTGTTAATGGATGCAACTAGTTAAGGAACCTCTCTACAGCTATATATATCATCGAGAATCGAAGAGAACATTCACTGAACTTACTTGCTTTCTCTACTTACATACTCTATTATATTTTTGATCTCTAGCAATCTATACTTCTATTTCATTCTTCCATATATTTAGATCTTCACATTCAATACTATCTAGATATATATTGGAAGCATTTGTACTTATTTGTCAATATCCGTGTTATAGAACACATATTTGACAAGAATAATTTATTGTAACCGAGCCTATTCCTTCGGGCGAAGCGAGGGTGTTTGATAGTCGAATTCCAAAGGGAAGCTTGGGGACTGGACATAGGACAGGAGGTCCGAACTAATATAAAATCATGGTGTGGTTATTCAATAGTTACCAAGATTATCATTGCTTTAGTTGCATCATATATTTTTTCACGTATACTTGCATATACACTACACCATCCATCCTGTAGACTTACAATTGGTATCAAAGCAAGGTTAGATCAAAATACAGTACACATTTTTGAATCACTATAATATGAAAAGTATTTTTCATGAAGGTCAATCCACAGCACAACCCTCACTTTTTAATGGTTATAACTATGCATATTGGTCAACACGTATGAGAATTTTTATGGAAGCTAATGGAATATAAGCTTGGTCAGACGCTCAAAATAAATATGAAGCACCTGACATTACTATGAACACATTGACTGATACACAAAAAACTGCAGCTTCTAATAATGCCGTAGCTATGAATGTTCTATTTTTTTCACTAGATAAGAATGAATTTTCACATGTCATGTTATGTAACACTTCATTTGATATTTGGCGTACCTTACAAGTTACACACGAAGGCACAAACAAAGTTAAACAAACTAATATTTCAATTTTACAAAATCAATTTTCATCATTTGAAATGAAACAAAATGAATCTATACGAGACATGTACTCTAGATTCCAAATCATTCAATACGATTTAGTGGCACTTTCATTCAAATTCACAAATTTTGATTTAGTATCTAGAATACTCAATTCTTTGACTCCAGAGTGGGAAAGAAAAATATTAGCTATCAAAGAAGCTAATTATCTCTCAACACTCTTAGTTGAAGAATCGATAGGAAATTTAATGTCCTATGAAGCTAATTTGTAGGCATGAAAAGAACAAAATTCGGAAAAGAAGACCATAGCATTCCCAGCAACAAATGAAGACTCTGACTTAGACGAAAAAGAAAATGTATTTATTGCCAAAAACTACAACAAATTCAAGAAGTTTAGTAAAATGACTAAATTTCAGAAAGAAGGAAAATCAAGCTCAAAAAATCAACCATCAATCAAATGCTATGAATGTGACCAATTTGGACATATGAAGAAAGACTGTCCCAAGCTCAACGATGATAAAAAGAAGAACAAATTTGAAAAATTTAAAAATAAAAAAGCTTTCAAAGTAACATGGGATGACTCAGATTCTTCATCATCATCAAACAATGATAGTGATAGTGACGGAGAACAAGCTAATGTGTGCTTTATGGCACAAACTGATGAGGTATGTCCGAACTTAGTTATGATGAATTATTAGAACTTAGCATCGAATTAGATGATAAATTTAGACAAATTAAAAAAATGAACAAAGAACATATAGCCAAAATAAATAGATTAGAACTTGAAGTAGAAATGTTAAAAGATGAAAAAAATATTTTATAGGAGGAACTAGAATTATCTCAAGAAAAAACTAAAAATAGTTTGATTGAAAATGTAACTATAGTTATAGAATTTGATAAAACTAGACTAGAAAAGGATGACTTGTTAAAAGAAAATATCAACTTGAAAAGTAATATTGAAACATTGAAAATTAAAATTTAGAAGTAAAAGAAAAATTAGATAAAATTACAAGTAATATTCCAAAATATAATAAAGGAAAACAAGATTTGGAAAATCATCAAAACTTCAAAACCATCAAGTAATAGAAATGGAATAGGATTTAAAAATATTCCTAAACATAAAAGGAATAATATTAAGAAATATAATTGTATTTATCAAAAGACTAAAAGATCACTTAAGTCTAAAACGAATACCAGAAATAAAAAAAATTGGATTCCTAAGACAAGTAATAATTTGATTAGACCAAGACATATTAATAATCTTTTAGAAAATGTAGTCTATGATAAAAATTATATCCATAAAGGTACCAAACCTTCTTGGGTATGGCTACCTACTTCTCCTAACATCTATGACCCTAACAAAAGTATATGGGTACCAATTAAATCATCTTTTATTTTGCAGGTACCCAAGATAAAAAATAAGGAGAAATGGATACTTAATAGCGGATGCTCCAAGCGTATGACCAGAAATTCAAATATGTTATCAAATTTAGCATACATCGATGGTGGAATGAAAACTATTGGAGATAACTCAAAAGGATACGTCGTGGGCATTGGAGAAGTCATCAACTCTAGTATTTCTAACTCTTCTATCATTACAAATGTTTTGTTAGTAGAAAATATAAAACACAACCTACTTAGTATTAGTCAATTATGCGATAAAGGTTTTCAAATCAATTTCGAAAAAGATAGATGTAATATTTTCGACAATAACAAACAATATATATTTAAAGGTTTTAGAAACAAAAATATTTACGTTTTAAACGTGAATATAAATCAAAATTCAAATTTGTGTTTAACCGTCAAACATGATGATCCATGGTTGTGGCATAAACGATTTGTCATATTAATTTTAAATATATTAATAAATTAGGAAAATATGAGCTAGTTAGAGGTTTACCTAAAATAAATTACAAAGTAGAAAATTTATGTGACGATTGTCAAATTGGAAAACTAAAGAAAAGCTCGTTTAAATCTAAAAATAATATTTCTACAAAACAACCATTAGAACCATTAGATTTATTTGGTCCAACTCAAGTACGATATATAAATCACAACAAATATGTTTCCGTGATAGTTGATGATTTTTCAAGATACACATGGAATTTATTTGTAAAACATAAAAGTGGCACCTTTGGTATGTTTAAATTTTTTGCTAAAAGAATTAAAACACAAATCGCTTTGAAAATTAAGAATATTCGAAGTGACCACCGTAGAGAATTCGAAAATGATCTTTTTACTAATTTTTGTAATAAAAAGGGTATAAGTCATAATTTTTCTTTTTCCCGCAGACCTCAACAGAATTTTGTAGTAGAAAGAATAAATAGCACGTTACAAAAATGTGCACGAACACTATTAAATAGTAGTGGTCTACCAAAACATTTTTGGGCTGAAGTTATTGCCATAGCTTGTTATATTTTGAGTCGAGTAACCATACGACTTATGACTAAACAAACTTGTTTTAAAATATTTTTAGGAAGAAAACCTAAAGTATCATACTTTAAAACTTTGGATCAAAATATTTTATATTAAATACAAAAGATATTTAGGAAAATTTGACCTGAAGGCCGATGAAGGAATCTTTCTTGGACATTTTGATCGCAGCAGAACATATAAAAAATTTAATAAACGAAATAACAATATTGAAGAAAGTTTACAAATTTCATTAGATGAAAATCTTCTTAACCATCATTCTAATGACGATGAAGAAATAATTCCAATAACAAATACAACAAATTCTTTTAATAAAGAGACAAATATGCAAAATAATACTTTAGTATCATCTCCTAGAATTCATAAGGATCATCCAAAAGATAATATCATTGAAGATCTCAATTCTAAAGTAACTAGAAATCAACTTAATCAAATAAGTCATATAGCATTTGTGTCAAATTTTAAACCAAAAAATTATAAAGATGCTTCAAACGATAATTTTTGGATAATGGCTATGCAAGAAGAATTAAATCAATTTGAACGTAATAATGTTTGGGTATTAGTACCAAGACCAGAAAATCAATCGGTTATAGGAACAAAATGGGTTTAAAAATAAAGCAGATGAAAACAGAAATATAGTTAGAAATAAAGCACGTTTAGTTGCTCAAGGTTATAATCAAGAAGAGGTATCGACTATGACGAAACCTTTGCTCCTATAGCAAGACTAGAGGCTATACGTACATTACTCGCTTTTGCAAATCATCATAATTTTAAACTATTTCAAATGCATGTCAAAAGTGCTTTTTTAAATGGTTTTATCAAAGAAAACATATATATTGAACAACCCCCACTGTTTGTTCATGAAACATATCCCGACCATGTTTCTAAATTATGAAAAGCCTTATACGGTTTAAAACAACTCCCCCGTGCCAATACGAATGTCTTAAAAAATCATTTAATTAAATCTGGTTTTCAAATAGGTAAAATCGATACAACTTTATTTATTAAACGAGAAAATGATGATATTTTAGTTGTATAAATTTACGTAGACGATATTATTTTTGGTTCAACGAACGAAAATCTTTGTAATCAATTCTCAAATATTATGAAAAATGAATTTGAAATATCTCACATGGGAGAATTAAATTTCTTCTTAGGTTTACAAATAAAACAACTTGAAAATGGTATTTTTATTCATTAAGAAAATATTGTAATGATTTATTACGTCATTTTGAAATGGACAAAACTTCAAGCAAATGAACACCGATGAGTGCTAGTGTTCACTTAGAAAAAGATGATAACGGAAAAAACTTCTATGAAAAATTATATCGGAGTATGATTGGATCCTTACTCTATTTGACGGCTACCGACCCGACATTATGATAAGTGTATGTCTTTGTGCCCGATTTCAAGCAAAACCAAAAGAATCTCACCAAAGAGTTGTTAAACGTAACTTATGATATCTATCTAGTACTAGAGAATACGGTTTGTTTTACCCCAAGGGATCATCGTTTGAACTACTTTCATAGAGTGATGCGGATTTCGGTGGATGTAAAACAGATCATAAGAGTACTAGTGGAACATGTCACTTTATCGGACAATAATTAGTTTCATGGTTTAGCAAAAAGCAAAATTGTGTCTCCTTATCTACTTACGAAGACGAATATGTTTCAGTAGCTCTATCATGTGCACAAGTGATATACATGCAACAAACACATACAGATTTTGGCAAAGTTATCGATAAATCACCTATATATTGCGATAATACGAGTGCAATAAATCTATCGAAAAAACGTGTAAATCACTCACATATTAAACATATAGATAAACGACATCATTTTTTATGTAACAATGTAGAAAAGGGAATTATTATATTAGAATATGTAAATACCGAGAATCAAATAGAAGATATTTTCACAAAATCACTAAACGAACAAACTTTTGTTAAACTGCGACGCGATTTAGGAATATGCTCACTTAATGATCTTCTAAACTAATAATCACATCTTCATTTACTCTATGTTTAGCTAAATCTTTTTTATCCACAAATTAAAATTGATAATTCCTTCACCTTAAATTTTTCAGGTACTTATTTTCTGAAATTACCTATAAGTAATTTTTGAAATTATATATAAATCCTTGCAAAACAAGAAGTAAAAAATATATAGATTTCATATTTTTTACAACAGAATATATAATCATGTCTTCTGAACATTCTCATCTATCCTTCTCGACACCTACAATGGATAGCTCAGCGAATGCACCTCAATGCCTTTCTACCACTACACCAAATCACGAACCAACGTATAGGTGGTCCTCCTATGACACGGGATTCACTCCCAATAACAAGAAGTCCAAACGAGCTCTATTTGTCTCTCCTAACACCAAGGAGAAAATTGATGAGATACATCACTATCAGAAGCAACAAATAGATCTTGAATGAGAATTATACTTTGAAAAAAAGTCACGGCGCGACAATCAAGTTTTTTGGAGCAAGTAGCGATAAAAAAAATTCAATTCACGGAAGAAGGATGTACATGAACCACTTTCGAATCCTTGCAGTTTTTTGGATCCCTCATCCTCGTATCGTACACCTTTGGATCCTTCACCAAGGTGATTTTCTGGTTTTTCGAGAACCCATGAACGTGGAAATATGTAGTCTCCACTCAAGCCATGGAAGGATGACAAGTCTGAAGATCACAAAACTCCAACGCCATTTAAATAGATTAAATTATTTTCTTTCTATTTGTATCTACGTATATTTGTAATTCTGTTTCACAAAAATAATATTATATTTTCAACATAAAATAAAAAGTCGAAAAATAAGCAACACCCTTCAAAATTAGGCTATTTTTAGAAAAATTGGTTAGTTCAGACGTCTGACAATTGCCCTCGGACGTCGAAACTCTGATATTACACAAATTATACACCATCGTGCATATGTCAGACTTCTGATATAACTTTCCAAATGTTTGAAAATTGTCTCTTCTTACTAAAAATCGATAACAGACTATTTCACACATCTAAACTATAAACTAGACGTCTGAATAAAGTCTCCATCACCATATTATAAAAATTCAGACGTCAACTATTTATACCAGACATCGAGGAAACTATCTATCATTTAGAAATGAAAATTCGATCTATTCCAGAAGTCTGATAGTACAACCAGACGTTTGAATAATCTCTATGATTATCAAAATTTTCAACTCGACAATATCCAGACGTCTACCATAACAAATCAGATGTCTGATTCTATTTTCCATCTTAAAATTAGGTTAAATCAGACGTTTGATTTACATTCCAGACGCCTGAAATTCAATCGACACTCGTATATGCCCAGATAACGTCTATTTTTCATACTTTTTCACTTTATTTCTACACCAAACTCGATTTTTTTCTCAAAAATCCTTTCTCTTCCAAACTTGATCAAATTTAATGGCTCTTAGAACAAAAAATCCTAAAAATCTTAAAGAGAAAACAAGACCAAGCAACTTCCTCAAATCCTCAAGTATGCTCAGATGATCAAACTGAACGATGGATGAATCAAGTACCGCATTCACTCAAGAGATTTGAGGATATTCAGAAGAAGAAACTTCACACAGGTCCATTTTATAACTTGCTCAAGTTTCCAATGTACGATTTAGATGAAATGTGTGAAAGCGCCGGTTTAGAAACTTTGATATCTTTCAATCCCAATAACATCCAAACTGATCGGTTAGCTATATTTCTCTTCTACGCTAATTTGGATAGCACAGCGGTTTGGAACACTGAAAACGAAGATAATTGGCTATGGTCTAGCGTTTATGGAAACACAATAAGGTTAACTCCAGGAATCGTAGGCAGAAATCTCGGATGTTCTGACAGGGGCGAAGATTTATATAATATTCTCGATTTATATAATATTCCTGATATGCGTTTCAAACCAAGGGACAATATAACACATCAAATATGGAAGGATGAAATACATAAATTCGCATCCAAATATCTACGACCTAAGGTAAGACTTCTTACTCGAATGATCATCAACACTATCATTCCACGCCTTGGAAGTCATGAGCAGATAACGGAGTTAGAACACAAGGCCCTGTATGCTCTATTCAGCGGAACAAGGGTAAATTGGGCTAAATTTATGTTTGACGAGCTCAAACTTTTTTAGAATCGATGACGCCCATCAATTATCTACCCCACATACATCATCAGACTTCTACGTGCTCACAACATCCCCTCCAATTTATCAACTTTTGAGAAATTTCTCCAAAATATGCTTCCATGAATGTTTTTTCAATAATGCACCTATCGGAAAACCCTTCGGTGTTTATATCTTTTGAAGAGTGGATGCAACGTCGTCAAACCAGACAAGTTGGGCCTTCACCTCAACCACACCATGAACCATCACAAGAGGTGGAACAACATCGGGAGACTACTCCTCCTCCTCCTCCTCAACCATTTGATTATACGTCCAACGATGAGATTTTGGAGACTCGAATAGACACGAATCTAAATGAAAGTATTCGAGATCTCACTCTTCAAATCAGCATATCTTATCTCGAAATCAAAAAGTTTCGACTAATCGTATTGACAACTTTAAAACATCTTTTGCAACATGCCTAACTAGAGTTGAAGCATCATTTTCAACTGTATTATCGATTCTCAAAGAGGTTCTTCAAAGGGTTCGTGGCCTTACACCACCATCCGAAGATCGGCCAACCCCGGTACCTTCTCCTCCTTCGAAACATTCCAAATTTTTTGAGGAGAATGAACCTCTAGAACACGCTTCGACATCTCCTACGAAGCAACCTAGCTCTTCTAAAAATGAAGATAAAGGAAACGATCAACAAAAAGCATCCCCAAAAGACTCATAGATTTTTAGGACTCCATCTTACGTAAAATTGTTTAAAATCTATGAATGGACTCGATTATTGTAAATGAATGAAATTTCTCTTTTGGTATGTTATTTCTGTATATATCTTTGTCTTACAACGATTGGTCGATATTTAATAATTTCTACAATTAAAAAAGTTAGATATCCATTTTGATAATGCCAAAGGGGGAGAAATAACAAAGATCACATATAATTATAGAAAGCACATATTCAGTGGGAGATTTATTAAATTATATATATATTTATAAAATTATATGTAAGTACATTGTATTGTTGTCATCATCAAAAAGGTGGAGATCGTTAGGAAATCAAATCTACGGTTTCAATGACAACAACTATACAATGAAAATCGAATATGCATATATATATTTCAATATATAAGTAAACAATATCACTAGAAAGATATGAACAAGGCTCAAAGAACGTTACAAGAGACTACAAGTCGATAAGATCAAGAAATTAACAAGAAAGATGAACAAAACAGACATGTACAATTTTTAGACGTTTGGGTGCACAAGCCAGACGTTTGGAAAAGTCCTCTGAAACAACAAAACAGACAGAACCAGATGTCTGGTAGGTGCACTCAGACGTTTGAAAATATACTATATATAAAAAAAATATAGTATACGACGTCCGATACAAATACCAGACATTTGATTTCGAACTCAGAATTTAAATTCAAATCTCAACTGCCACATTTGAATAGACATCTTCGCTTCTCTTTGCTGCAACTCTTCACCATCAACAGAAGCAACTGTAAAGCACTTGTTAATGGATGCAACTACTCCAGGAACCTCCCTATAACTATATATATCATCAAGAATCGAAGAGCACATTCATTGAACTTACTTGCGATCTCAACTTACATACTCTGTTTTATTCTTGATCTCTAGCAATCTATACTTGTATTTCACTCTTCCATAAATTCAGATCTTCACATTCATTACTCTCTAGATATATATTGGAAAATTGTACTTATAAGTCAATATTCGTGTTATAGAACACATACTTGACAAGAACAATTTATTGTATCCAAGCCTATTCCTCCGGGAGAAGCGATGGTGTTTGACAGTCGAATTTAGAAGGGGAGCTTCGGGACTGTACGTAGGACGAGAGGTCCAAACCAATATAAAATCCTGGTGTGCTTGTTTTATAGTTACCTAGATTATTACTACTTTAGTTGCATCATATATTTTGTCACATATACTTGCATATACACTACACGATCCACCCTGTAGACTTATAGTTATTTCGCCAGATTAATTGTGTATTATCTATTTATTTTCATTTCATTACCTTGGAAACACGTTGCCACTAATTTCATTTAGACTGAAATTCCTCGTTTATAAGGTGGAATTTCTTAAAACAACTTTTTATTTCTCAATGTGATTGAACAAAATGTGAGAAAAACGGATTAAGGATCTTAAGACTAAGGATAAACACTAGAGGGGGTGAATAGTGTTTAGAGAATTGTTAAATGTTTTTGAGTTTTTGTTAATTTAAACACAAATGTATGCAATATTCATACACAGATATGATCACAAAATCAAACACAAATGCAAATATAAAGTAAAAGAAGCAAAGGAAAGAACACATCGGATTTTATACTAGTTCGGAGTTACCTTACATCCAGTCCCACACACAGGTACGGATTTTCTTTCAAAAACAATCTTTACAATTACACCCTCGATTTCAAGGCTACGAGGTACACCCTCTAGAATCACAATCCTCTGGGTAGAGATAATTGATTTCCTGGGCAACAAGTTCACCCAATTGATTTCCCAAGGCTACAATCACACCTTATCTTGCTTGATTAATTTTCAAGGCTACGATCACACCTTTTCTCGCTATGTTGATTATAAAAAAGCCTATAACTCTAAATAGCACTGAGGATCTTGTTGAGATAGTGATAGATAATCAAACCAAAGATCATCTAGTTAGATTCAATGTTGATTTCGGTAGAGTAATGATAAGAATTTGTATATAGAAATGTGGAAGAAGAAGAGGAGTGAAAAACCAGAAAAACTGAACTAAAATTCCTTGAAACTAACCCCTATTTATGGAAGAACAACAACCATGTCCATTCGTGAGGAGTTATGACAAATAGACACTTCTTTTAAAATTTAAATTTTGAACTCAACTGACACCATGTCGACATGGGGAACTTGAGTATGTCGATATCCCAAAGGGATTTTTGGTGTTTGGATTTTCTTTGAAAATAACCTTTATTTTGATATTAAAACTATTTTAAACTTTATAAATATACTTGACTATATTTAAAATACATAAGTAAGTATAATGAATAATATATACAAAATTTTACTATAGTTTTATATTTAAAATCTAGTGGAAATTAGCCACAAGGGCCTCTTTAGCAAGTGGAATTAGTTTTAGGACACACAACTGAAATAATTACTTTTAAGGACAAAACACAAAATAATTAGTTTCTAGAGTCTAAAAACCTATGAAATTATGTCCTTGAAAGTAATTGGACTGCTGACTTTGTCCTTGAAAGTAATTATTCTGCTGACTTTGGCCTTGAAAGTAATTTCTTTGAATGTGTGTCCTAGAAACTAATTGGAGTGCAAAGTTGGTCCTTCTGGTGAAATGTCCCTAAAGTCTAAGTATAAATATTTAAAAGTTAAATATTTTATATTTAAAAGATAGTTTAAAAACAAGGATAATTTGATTTTGAAATTAAAGATTATTTTAAGGCTAACAGTATTTGAAATCAGGATAGATGTTTTTTTGATGCTTTTAAAAGGAAGGTTTTGAAATCATTTTGAATAAAGTTAGCGGATACAGAACAATGTTCCACTAGATTTTTCGTAGGTTTCATCCTACTTAGGGTTCCATCCCTTTAACAGGCTCGAAGTGGATTCCATTCCACGAATAAATTGGATTTTAAGATGTCAATGCTTTTCTATGAGTTTTAACAAAATTTCTAATTAAAATAATAATAAATTACTTGAATTCTTGAACTCTTGATAATCTTGATACTGATGGGTCTTCAATCTTGATATCTTGAATCTCTATACTGTACAGTCTTCATTCTTGTTACCTACATGGTTAAATCCTGCATATACATATATATATATCTAAACTTATACTGTTAGTATTTATATTTTATAATCTATTCTAAGGTTGTTGTCATCAAAACCATCATCTCACGGACTAACAATCTCCCCCATTTTGATGATGACAACCTTTGTTTATAAAATATTACTTCTAACCTAATAACTCCCCCTTAATTTATGCCTAACTACCCTATTTTATACTTCTCCCCTTTTGTCATCAACAAAAAAACTAACTCTAAACTAAACAACGCCAAACTATATAACTCCCCCTCATTCTTGCCTAAAATACCTGCATTAATAAACTTATACAATGGAATATAGAATTGATAGTCACAATAATGAATCAAAGATTATATACATGTCACTGTATAATTATACATGTTTTGTACAACAAACATCAATCCACACTAAATATTAATCAAATTTAAACCAAGCCAAAGAAAATTAAACCAAATCAATCAAGGCAAACAATTCAAACAAAGCAACCAAATAAAATTAAATGTTACGTGGAACTTCCACCCATCCTTCTTTTCCAAAGATAGGGTCTACCTTAATAGCATCCCAATTTTCATTGTTGTTGGTGAGAGAGACTTTAGGATGCGTTTCCTTATCATTCTTGTGCAGGGAGGAAATCATCCATCATATTGCATCAAAATTCCTTTCTTGCTCCTTGATCATCTGCATTTGACTCAATTCTAAGTGTCGCTAGTTACGAAGAATGAACGAGAGAATATTCTTGAACGAATTAAGAGTTTCTTCAAGATTTTCGGATAAGTTATGAATTGGTTTAGCCATATTTGGATTTGTGAGAAGAATGACAGATAGAGTAGATAAGAAATAGTTTTCAGTGATGAATTCTGGAAGAAATAGGTATTTATAGGTGTAGAAATTCGTTTGAAATGAATAGACATATGGTAAATATTCAAATTTTGAATTCAAAATGAATTGTCATTTCTGACCAGTGCATGTCGACATGGTCGTAGGGGATATGTCAACATGGTGTAGTGAAATTTGATGATATATTTTGATTTTGTGAATAATTATGTGTGTGTGTGTGTATATATTTATATAATATACTAACATTTATTCTAGAGATAAGATAAGCTAGATAACAGAAAGAAATTCCATTTCATTTCATACTAAGACGATACAACGATCAATCATAAAGAACCACACGAACATTCAAATCAAAATAAACTAAAACAAATACAACAAAATGTGAAAAGGTAGAACTAGTTAGAGGATGATGATCATGAAGAAAGTCCAAGTTTCTTGCTGACTTTGGAAATGAACTTGTTCATCTTGGATGAAATTTTGTCCAACTTCTTACTAACGGATCATTCAAGAATCCGTTGATTCTCAATAATCGCCTTTTGGTTTTTGAGAAGGGTTTTGTTTGATGGATTAGGAGGATAGTCGATGCTTTCCAAAGAGGTTTCACCTTATTCTTCTTCTTCAATTTCCATTTCATCCCCTTATTCTTCTTCCACTTCCTCCTCTTCCATTTCCTCATGAGCCAAACGCTCTTCCTTTTCGGCAAGAGTCTCTTAAGGTTGAAAAACAAATGGAATTTTCATAAGCGAAATGTTGGAATGATTGAAAACATTTCTAGAAACAAATTCTTCTCCTTTGAAATCCACTCCAAAATAGTTAAAAATCCGAGTGAGATAAATTCCATGGTACAAAGTATTCTCACCCATTTCAAGATTTTGGGACGAAGTTCATCCAAAATAACTTGCGCCCAATTTATGTCATAATTTCCAAAAACAGCAAAAAGTGCTTTGCAAACTTTTGAAGTAGGATTGTTAAAATTCCCCGATCTTGGGGTTAAAGTATGTTGCAAAAGAAGATTGGCAATTCTTGCTTTTGGTCGAAAATTTCGATTTTTGAATTCAAAATTATTATTCCCTTCGAAAATGTGATGAAATGTCTCACGATCATTTTCATCGATTTTAAAATTAGAGAGATCCATTCCCGTACTCTTGCAATTGAGAATGGTACCCAAAAGATCACAATTCAAAACAATTCTAGTGCCTTTGACACTACTCCAAATTTCATCCTCATTTCCATTATAAAATCCACGGTTTAAATTTGCATAGAAAATTTTGACATGATTTGGATAGCAAACAAAATCATTTTGAGAAGCATCAACAAGACTAAGAATTTGATTATTTGCAAAAAGAGAATCAATTTCATAAGAAGAAAAATCTTGAAAGATAACAAACTTTCTGGGATGGACATTGGCATAATTAACATAATTGATGTATGCTTTTATTGCCTCAGGATCATTGAAGAGTTGCTCTTTTATCTTTCTGGAAATTCTCATGGTGGAGGGGTTGCTTGAAGAAGCCGTTAAAGTAGAGAGTAGAGAGCTTGAAGTTTTGAAGAGAGAGTTTGAATTTGAAAATGAGAGTGAAAAGATATGATAAAAGATAGTGAATAAATAGATTCTCAAAGGACATGTTCTCTGGTCAAAAGGTTGCTTTTCAGAGAATTGAATGAAGTGAAAAGGTGGAGGGAAATTCAAACATTTGAATTCAAATTTTGAAATTCAAATTCTGGTACCCATGTCGACATCATGTAGGGACCATGTCGACATGTGCCAGTGAATTTTTGTGATTTATTTTTCCTAAGTTCTCTAATAAATAATATATATACTTTATTATTTTTAGTATCTATATATTTCTAAAATATTATTGGACTTATAGTATATTTCAGAAAGTATTATTGTACTATTAAAAATAATAAAAAATAATAACAAAAAATAGAAAATAAATTTTAAAATTCAAACAACACACCAATTCAAAATCAATCAATCAAGCAATTAAGCATCTATTCTAAGCAAGCAATTTCAACCAATTATATTATAAATGTGTACTTTTTTCTAAGCCCGTTTCTCTGAATTCGTCGGAGTCGTGAACTGCCGTGAAACACAAATTTGAATTATCTGTTTTCTAATCATCATCACTTGAGGACGAGTCTGAATCATCTAGAGTAGCAGTAAAAGCACGCTTTCGTTTCTTTGCTGGATTATTGTTCATAGGAGGATTCTGCCTTTCTGGATACGGACAGTCTCTTTTGATGTGGCCTGGTTCATCACAGTTGAAACATTTGACATTATTTGGCACTACATTCTGATTTTCAGAGTTCTTATAGTTGTTTCTCTTGATATTATTCATCTTTCTATATTTTAGGAATTTCCTAAAATTTCTGGTCATAAAGGCTATCTCTTCATCATTATCACCGTTTGAGTCTGATCCAACGGTCAATGCATTGAATGCCATTGATTTCTTTTTAGATGCTTTGTTTTCTCTTCTCTCGATCATTTGGACTCCAAATGACATTAGATTTCCAATTAATTCTTCTTTCTTTAAGGTACTGATATCATTTGTGTCTTCGATCGCAAGTGTCTTTTGATCCCATTCTAGAGTAAGAGAATTTAAAAAAATTCTAACTTGATCTTCTTCAAGAAATTCCTTTCCCAAGGATATTAAAGAATGCATAATATCCTGAAATCTGCTATACATATCTGAAATAGACTCATTAGGTTTCATTTTAAATAATTGAAACTGGTTTGTGAGCATGGATGTCAGGACCCGATTCTTCGACTTTCGAAAATTCGACATCGATACTCACTTTATCGACTGCCGAGAAATCGAACGACGGAAAACCGACCACTGAGGGTTTTAAAAAAGAAGAAAAGAAGAAGAAGAGAGAAGAAGGTAGAAGATGGAGGGAAAAGAGAATAGAAAATAGAAATTTTTTTCAAATAGAAGAAAAAGAAAATAGAGAACATAGAACGGAACAGAAAACAACAGAACAACATCAGAATCTCACAATTCGCAGCGGAACAACATATAATAATAAATGAATAATCTTTAAACAAAGAACTATATCAGTTATTACATTACATCACATTTCATTACATCATATCATCAGAGTGTACAACAACCAACAACAACAACAATGCAGCAGAAAAAGAAATACTATATAAAACTAGTAATACGCCATGCCATCCAGCTTGCCTCCAGCAACTCCAGAATATCCAGAATATCCTGATAAACCTAACTCTTGACTGCCCGTGTGGAAATTGGTGGGCATCCAGAGTTTAGGAAGGAAAACAATAAACTCCAAGTCAGTCATGTGACTGGTGTGAGAACTCAAAACAGTTTATTTATCTTTAAAATCAAAATAGAGGAATATTTTTAAAGTCAATTCGCAATGCTTTTTAAAAATGAGACTACCATAAGGCCTCCCGCACACACACTCATGCAAACGCAGAATCGGAGGAGATTTCTCCTTATGATAGTCAAAGATGCTTGATACGCATTTAAAAGAACATTTGATATTACTACTAGTGCATAGTGTAGAGAAAAATTCATTTCGAAAGTAGAATATATATCTTAGCCAGCATAGGCATTTCGCATTTATGCCTACTATAGCTACCATCCAAACAGTGTTGCGACACCATAAGTGAATGATAGGTCCTACAACTAAAACCGTACAAGATCGTATTGTTTCTTTGGATTTCCAACGAATGATCAGGCCAAGGAACTTCCCATTGCCACATGAGAATGCCTCTGGATGGACATCCCCGAGAACCAAACCGGATCTCTACCAACACAAGGCCGGGTTACCCCTAACTGAGTAACAACTGACCGAATATGTCATCCCCCGGTCCTTTGGGACCTTTCACCGAGCGCTCGCAATCAATTCACACAATCATAACAAAGTGTTTTCAACATGAGTAAGTATCTGGGCTCCATACCATGATACCACCCTTTTCCAGAAGGAAATGCACATATCCTAAAGGGCGCTACCCCTCATAACCTTGCCGCATCTTTCCTGTTTTGACCATTCACGGGGTGTGAGGCTCGACGAAGTCACGTCCACAAAAACATACTTTATACAAAAGCCATGCTTTGGGTCAACAAATGATCATAGAAATGATCACCAGGATAGACGATCAAATAAACGATCCTATCACAAACAATCAACACAATGATCATTTCACAGCAACACTCAGCATGTCACATTACCAAATTGGGAATATATCGCTGATAACTTCAACTATATAACCTCTGAGCTCGTACGTCTCAGAGAAGGGTGTTAAGCTAAAAGAATAAATTCTCCGCCACCAACAGAAATATATTTGAAAGAAATCTGCTTTATATCTCAATTTGTAATGTCAGACATACAATCCATACAAGTCTGTTCCGGGCTCGAACAAAACCGAAGGCACTTACAAAGAAGTCCTTGCAATCTGGATATCACAATCCTGATCGGATTCCCCATCACATATGGAGAACTCTATACCGTAGCTACTCGGTGCAGAGTCAATCGACAGGTCATCCTATCGCTCTCGCAAATATCCGGTCTTCAACACCGATCTTCAAATGCAATTCATAACGACGTATCACGTATTCGGAATGGGTTATACGACCCCATGGTCCTTTCCCGGTTAACCCGAATAGTGAGCGCTTATTCAAAAATAAGTGTGGCATTAAAATTCAAACAAATCACATCAAATACCCATTCAAAGGTAAATATTGATAGTCGGTTATTGAACTATCAATGAATATGCACACATCACCGGTTTCCAAATAATTTTCCAAATTATTTATTTCACAAAATATCTTTACAAGATATATAATTTCAATACTTCAAAAATAAATCAATATTTATTTTTAAACAAATTCCACTTTCTTTTATAAATTCCATAGTGAATTTATATTTTCACAATATCCATGCATATATGATTTCAATTATTCATTTCAATTTATCTTTAAAAAGATAAATTCTCAAAATATTCACTTTATATTGGAAAACATTTCCATACTTATTAAATAAGTAATTCACGAATTTTATTTATTTTCAACACTTAGAAAATATTCAATATACTTAAATCGAGATTAAGTATATATTTCATTCTTTAAGGAAATCATTCTCTTAACATATTTATTTGGGCCAAAACGAATGTTGCGTAAAACATCGTTACGACAACCCAAAATCACTAGTATAGGGATTCGAAATTAAAATAGATATATAAATCCCAATACTATACAAAACATTTCCTTTCGGAAATCATTTACTATAACAACAGTGTTATAGTCCATCATTTCCTTTTATTTCTCGAAAACGTCTATTTCAACAATAAATGTTGAAATCTATGGTTTCGAATCTCAACACAGTTTAAAACATCGTTAGGTCGTTTTAATTCTATTTAAAACATCACATTCAAAACAATTTCTTTAACGTGTTATTCACTATTCAAAAACGTGAATATACTACGTTAACCAATTTCATCCTTTTATTCATTTTATTTCAAAGGATTATTCACAGTCAAAACGTGAATATAACTCCATTAATAGGTTTCAACAATTTTCTTATCAAAATAAGTCGTTTGTGAATTTATAAAACAACGTTTATAAACTCCATTTCTATTTATTTATAACAACTTCCTTTTATAAATTCCTTTATTAACCTATTCAATTTATAACTCAATTATAAAACAAAGGTTCATATTATAAGTCAAATACTTATAATTTATTCGTTTACAAAAATCGTTCCTTTGAACTTCATAATTCTAAATCTTATAACTTATAAGATTCAATGATTTATTCAAAACTATTCTTTTAATAACTTTATAAAATTTATAAATCTTATTATTTATAAATTTCATTTATAACTTCACCATTTAAATTCTATAAATTCCATTCATTTACAAAATTCAATTTCACTTCATTCAAACACTTATAAAAACTCGTTTTATAATTCAAAGGTTTTAATTTATAAATATCAATTTATAAATCCTTTATAAAATCAATTTATACTATTATTTTAAAACATCTTTAATCTCCTTCATTATTTCACCATTTTGATTCATAAAATAATTAAATTTTATAAATCCTATATTTAAACTTTTCACAATAAATTCTAAAATCCCGATTAAACTATTTTATAAAATCATTAACATCATATTCTCAAAAATCAGTTTTTAACTATATTTCTCAAAAATCATAATTTTTATAACTTTAAAAATTATAACGTTTATTTATTTAAAATGAATCAATTCCAAAAATATAGTATATTTTCAAAAATCACTTTATAAATCATTTTAAAATTCCAAAACTTGGTCCAATGATGCTACATACCAAATAGCCAATCACGACAACAACGATATCATATATCGATATGATAATCCATCAAATATCAAAATATCTGAAATCAAATAAAAACTGTTGAGGAATCCAGTTGGATCCCTCCAACCTGTTTTCCTGCATCCACAAACATTAGCACAATACCAATTTCGCTTCAGTACGAAATTATCGCGGTATATGGGATTTAAATATTATCCGCTTAATAGACGGCGCAATAGGGTCTCATCCGCTAAACAAAAAAATGCGGGAAATCAATAACTCCAATATATACATATGCCAATATATATATATATTGCTATTATATATAATACCAATTTCACTGTTTATGAAATATTCGCGGTATATGTTTTTAATAAATAACATCCGCTTACTAACGGCGTATAATGTCTATTTTAACAATAAATAGATATCAATCAACATTCAAACATGCATTCAAATATTTTAAATCTAACTATTTAAAATAAAATCGAAATTGATTCGATTGAGTGAGAAGTTCTCACCTTGATTTCAATTTCGTTTTAGCGATTTATTTCGAATAAAATTAAACGTGCGTTTAATTTTACCCAAAATTCTCACTAACTCCAAATGACTCCAAACCAACTCCATCGCGTAGTGCTCGTCCATACGATTCCAACGCAACTGGTTTCACGCGTTTTCGACCTCGTATGAAAAAGTTATGAATTTTTGAAGTTTGTACACGATTTTAATAACAATTACAACATAACTTTTAAAATTTTAAACCCTCACAAATTCCCAGCCACTGGATCCCATCCCTATGCAATCTGAACCGTGCAACACCTTCTCCTTCATCAGTCTCTTGCTCCAGAACATGAATCCAAGGCCGAACCCATATTTAGATAATTAGGGTTTAATTATGCTCCATCCACAAGCGACTTGAACTCGATCAACTTGCTCCATGTCGAAGCCCTCACCACAAGCTACTTTCGGCCTCAACCATAGGAAGCTCGGCTACCTGATGAGCTTCGAATTGCGTGCGCAAGTTACCACTGTCGGCCCCCCTTTTCTCCTCCCACGTTGCTCCAAGCACGATCAACTCCGTATGGATTTGAAGTATTCGGCGAGCTCTTCGATTTATTAGTTAACAACTTTTTCTAAAAACGTGTGGATTGAGAAAGATTGAGGGATGAATTTGGGACAATTTCGGCCATCCAATTGATACTGGCGGCTAGGTTTTAGATTAGGGTTAGGTTTTATTTTTATTTTTTAATTTATGAAGGGTGTGGGTGTCTATTTATAGAAGAAAATCGAACACTATTCATCCGGAAATTCCGAACTCCGATTTACGCGCCGTAAGCAGCGTTTCTAAGGTTTACCCCACGTTCCGGACATAATGGAACAGGTTTCGAAAGCTAATTCGGACATCTGTGCGAGTTATGGCTATAAACGTTCAATTTAAATCAAACCGATTTAAATCGATTTCTAGGCGTTTTAATTCGTACCGGACAAACGGTAAATCCAATTGACACGAAATTTGAAACCTTACAATAATATCACATTACGGATCCGATGAAACTGGTTTCGTCGAAATCCGAGACTTTTTGAAAAATGTCTATTTTAACTCGCCAAATTAAAATTAAAAATAATTCGATGCGTTTCGAGCTGCCAGGATCAAACGATAGCTCCGATTGATACGAAAATTGAAATCCGATAATAACTAACTATTACGGATCCAATGGAACTGGTTTCGTTCAATTCTGAGACTGTTCAAAAATTGACTATTTTCACTAGTCGATTTTAATATTAAAATATTCAATTTTCACAAATTAACTCTTAATTCAATTTTAAAAGTTCTAAAATATCGTTCTAACTCCAATATGATAAAATAAAATTTTAAAAATCATTTTCAATCATATTTAACTCAATTTTCAATTATTTCCATAATTTAACATATTAAATTATCGATTTAATTATCCAATTAAATCCAAAAATTCAAATAAAAATTTATTTGACTTATAAATTCACTTATTAATATTTAAAATTAATTAAATATTCAAATTTTAATAAATAAAAATTCTGGGTCGTTACAATGGAGATTTTGGACTGTTTACTTTGCTTGTTCCTTCGTGAGTTACTTGCAAAGTTTTCCAGATTTCATATGCAGACTTACAAACTGACACTCTATTAAATTCATTTCTATCAAGTGAACAAAACAGAATATTCATTGCTTTAGAATTGTTTTGTGCAACAGTCTTTTGCTCAGCGGTCCACTATGCAAAATCAGTTGTGGGTTCAGAATATTCAGTTTGTATGATATTCCAAGTTTCTAATCCTGTAGATTGTAAATATATTTTCATCCTACATGCCCAATATGTATAGTTACTGCCATTAAAAAGTGGTGGTCTGACAGTAGACTGACCTTCTACAAATAAATTAGTGACAGGGATACTAGTGTTAGTAACAATACCAGTGTTAGTAGCCATTTTGAAAACTTTTTCAAAAATCAGATTATGAAACTTTGAAAACCTTTCTCTGATACCAAATGTGAGAAATGCGGATTAAGGATCTTAAGGCTAAGGATAAACACTAGAGGGGGGTGAATAGTGTTTTAGAGAATTGTAAAATCTTTCTGAGTTTTTGTTAATTTAAACACAAATGAATGCAATATACATATGCAAATATGATCACAGAATCAAACACAAATGCAAATATAAAGTAAAAGAAGCAAAGGAAAGAACACACCGGATTTTATACTGGTTCGGAGTTACCCTACATCCAGTCCCACACACAAGTACAGATTTTCTTTCAAAAACAATCTTTACAATTACACCCTCGATTTCAAGGCTACGAGGTACACCCTCCAGAATCACAATCCTCTGGGTAGAGATACTTGATTTCCTGGGCTACAAGTTCACCCAATTGATTTCCCAAGGCTACAATCACACCGTATCGTGCTTGATTGATTTTCAAGGCTACAATCACACCTTTTCTCGCTATGTTGATTACAAAAAGCCTATAACTCTGAATAGCACTGAGGATCTTGTTGAGATAGTGATAGAGAATCAAACCAGAGATAATCTAGTTAGATTCAATGTTGATTTCGGCAGAGTAATGATAAGAATTTGTATATAGAAATATGGAAGAAGAAGAGGAGTGAAAAACCAGAAAAACTGAACTAAAATTTGTTGAAACTAACCCCTATTTATGGAAGAACAACAGCCATGTCCATTCGTGAAGAGTTATGACGAATAGACACTTCTTTTAAAATTTAAATTTTGAATTCAACAGACACCATGTCGACATGGGGTACTTGAGTATGTCGACATCCCAAAGGGATTTTTGGTGTTTTGATTTTCTTTGAAAATAACCTTTATTTTATATTAAAACTATTTCAAACTTTATAAATATACTTGACTATATTTAAAATACATAAGTAAGTATAATGAATAATATATACAAAATTTTACTATAATTTTATATTTAAAATCTAAGTATAAATATTTAAAAGTTAAATATATTATATTTAAAAGATAGTTTAAAAATAAGGATAATTTGATTTTGAAATTAAAGATTATTTTGAGGCTAAAAGTATTTGAAATCGGGATAGATGTTTTTTTGATGCTTTTAAAAGGAAGGTTTTGAAATCATTTTGAATAAAAATTTAGCGGATACAAAACAATGTTCCACTAGATTTTTCGTAGGTTCCATCCTACTTAGGGTTCCATCCCTTTAACAAGCTCGAAGTAGATTCCATTCCACGAATAAATTGGATTTTAAGATGTCAATGCTTTTCTATGAGTTTTAACAAAATTTCTAATTAAAATAATAATAAATTACTTGAATTCTTGAACTCTTGATAATCTTGATACTCATGAGTCTTCAATCTTGATATCTTGAATCTCTATACTGTACAGTCTTCATTCTTGTTACCTGCATGGTTAAATCTTGCATATACATATATATCTAAACTTATACTGTTAGTATTTATATTTTATAATCTATTCTAAGGTTGTTGTCATCAAAACCATTATCTCACGGACTAACACAAACTTCCCAAAGCTTGTATAATTTTTATGATAATAAAACTAGCTTTGGGTTTACGTAATTAATGTGTTAAGTGTATGTCAGAAAATTTGTGTCTTAACCTTTTAAGATGCAACCTTTCATATATCATATCATATATGAAATGATAAGCTCGGCTCTTGGGAATACCAAATTATCATATCTAATAATAGATGCATATCCTTTAAAAAAGAATTTGCTCAGCTTTACTAACATAAATCAAATACAAATTGATTACTCCTTATACATCATAATATAACAAAGGAGGAGTAACTTTAGAGATAATACCATATTTTATTTTAGGTATTTATTGGAACTCTATATCTAGTATAGTCACCTTATTTGATCATATTGAATTATTTTTTATAACTCTTTTGCACATTTTGGATTTTACATCTCTATACACTTTGGAAATTGGACTCAATGTATCAATTTACCTAAGCATGTATCTCATACATTTCAGTAGTAAAATGAAGTATGTGGATTTGATTTTGGTATTTTAGACTTAGATATCTTTTTTGGTCTATCCTAAACATAATGGTTGTGTTGGATCTGGGTCAGCACGCGGTAGATTAAATGTGTGAATTTTTTAACCAATTTGAAACTTATTGAGCCTGTGAAGTCTAAATTGATTTAGACCTAATGTAAATTAATTTTAAATAAAATTATTATTTTATTTAGTAGAATGATTTATTTTGATATTATATCCATTATATATTATGTACATGCATATCATATACACATGTACGTATACGTGCATATGCAACATATACAATGTGCATGGTTTAACATGCCCATATTTAAGTATTGAAATTTACACCACAACTGACATGTCAGCCCCTCCATATACATATATGTTGTATAATACGTGTGTGTATAAGTTAATATGACATAAAATTATATTTATATTAGTGTAAATATATAAATACATATATTATATTGTAAAAGTAGTATTATACGCATGCACACAAGCATATATAAATACACAAAATAATATATATAAAGGTAAATATAGATATTATAAATTTCAAATTTCAGATCAAGTCTAGATATGAAAATATCTTTTAATTTTAAATTTAAAAATTTATGTTATAAAGAATTACATTTAATAATATAAATATATATATAATAATAATATTTAAAATCATTTATACAAAAATATTGTTATATAATTAAATATGTAAATAAATAAAATATATACATACGTATATTATTTCAGTTATATTTGTGTTTTGAATTTTTTATAACTAAATTCATTTAGATTTATTTATCTTTTTCTAAAATCGATTTGCAAATGGAAAAATAATTCTTTTTTGAAAATTATTTTATAATGTATGTGAATGTTATAATATTAATATACATAAATATATATATATATACAATTTAATAAAATTAATTTAGTGTATTATACATAAAATTAGAATATAATAAATATATATTTATATTTATGTAGTTTTTTTAATTTCAAAATGATAATACGTTTACAATTTAATAAAAATTACATATAACATATAAATGTTTATTTAATTTAAAAATCAATTTTTTTACAAGCGAAGCTTGGTTCTCTAGGCAATTCAAAAAAAAATCAATTTTTTTAATTCATTAAATCATTTTTAGTAAATAAATTAATTTTAGAAACATAGAAGAAAGCGTAATAGATTTATGTATATACACATTATATATATATATATATATATATATATATATATATATATTCCAAACCGACATCATACATATATACAGATTCGTGATATACATATCTAATCTAACCACATATGAATCATAATAATGGACACACACACACATATGTATAAGCTAGGGTGTTACCTTAAATATAGCCTAATAATAGCATCATGAATGCTAAATATGCAGAACTCCTTGGATCAGGATCTAGTCTCTTCCAGAAAGCGCTTTCTGATTGAAAGATCCACGCACATTTGCACTATTCGACTTGAATTTGTGTTTTACTTGAAAATATGGAGGAGGGGGCAGAAAGAATTTTCGGCCAGAATTAAAGGTAGAAGAAAAGCAACAGACCTAATACAAAAATAAGGGGTAGTGGTGTTTAAATATGACATAAATGAGAGAGTAAAACGTGGATCCAGATCCACACTTTCCTCTGCCAATTCAAACCATACAAATATTAAATACAACCCCTCCTCTCCCCAAGTCTAGTCGGCCATACTAAGAATCTAATGGGTTGCATTCCACTTCAAGCCCAGTAAGATAATTCACATTTAAATTAAAGTTAAACGTACATCGATGTCCTATATCGATACATGTGTATACAACTTTTATACATGCACTATTTTCAGTATCGATCAAAATAAATCAAATAAAATTTTATAGTTAATACTTCACAATATTAATTAATGTAATTAGTTTATAACAATTATAATTTAATTAAATTAGGTGTTAGTCAAAGTATTCAACATTAAGGTTGTGTGACTCTTAAGTGTAAATTCGGTCAGCGATTAATATCAAACAATTTGATTATTAACATTCACACATCACCTTAGCTAGTGATGTGAAATTATAGCCAAATTTATCATGTAAACAATTTTGGTAAAATCTAGTTTTATTTATTTTATGATATCCCCGGTAGTGACAATTATTTACATCAATTCTCTTTGTTAAAACTATATCATATTAAGACTTATGGAATTTGGTAATTGTCAAAATTCCATTATCATCCATATTCAACTTGTATGGTTCAAACTTCTTTTGTTCAATAATAACAATATTATTAACCAAACTGCTCTAGGTAGAGATTTTGACTTTTAGTTCACTTCAGTCTACCGTCATGCTAACTTATATAATCGAGAAGAAGAATCCCCTATTGAATACTGTTTCATTTCCAATGTTTCAACTCGACCCAACTATAATCGTTCGATTGACGCTATGCCATGTTTAATTATAATCAGAGCGGAGTTTCCACAATGAAGTTTGAAAGTATTATCATGTCGAGAGAATTGTGTAATATTAACCTTAGTTATATTAACCAACAAAAACTATTGAGTCATTCCATAGTTATCCAGTAACTAAAGTACGTAATCGCTTAGTGCCTCCAAAAACCATGAGTAATACACTACCTAAATTTGGATAGTGCTATACACTCTAGTCTTAATGGATGTATCAATATCTAGTTTCAATACATCTCGGTTAGGAATATTTTAAGCAACATGTTTATTATATTATGATTAATTGTCATGATTAAAACACATAGTAGTCACTGCCAAAAAACACACCATTTATGAATTTTTATTAATTATACTTAGATTAAATGATTAATTAATATAACACATTATATTATGTATATAATAAAACGGAAAACACTTTTTATTTCGAATGAGATTTTTTGTAATGTTAATAATTTATAATAAATTACAGAATTACCACTAGGGCATACCCCTAACTCTATCAATCTTCCAGTTGCACTTGAGGCCAACTATGGAATCTCATCTCAACCCTTAAATTGGCTTGTCGAGAACCCACTAGCCAGTCCCTTTGTGAATGGATCTGTTATGTTGTCATTGGTTCTACTCTTTGTATCACGATCTCTTGTAATCAAATTCTTTAATTAGGTGGGAATTTAAAAGAATGTATCATGATTTCTTGTGTGCTCTAGACTCCTTTTTGATTTGCACCGCTGCATTGTTGTCACAAAATAATGCCATTGGATTCTCCATATTGGGAATCACCCTTAGCTCGCTTAAAAACTTCTGCATACTGCTTCTTTTGCTGCTTTATTGAGGGAGATGTACTCGACCTCCATCGTGGAATCAGCCACCGTTTCCTATTTTGAACTTTTCCAACTGATAGCACCATCAATTATAGTAAAGACATAACCTAACACTGACTTACTGTCATTGATATCATTCTGAAATCTAGAGTTATTGTACCCCTTCATAAGGAGGTCTTTGTTCCTATTTACTAGGAATATGTCTCTCTTATTTCTCAAATACTTTAGTACACACTTTACAACTGTCCAGTGTTTTTCTCTGAGATTAGACTGGTATCGGGTTATGCATCCTAATGTGTATGCCACATCTGGTCTAGTATATAGCACATCGTGCATTATGGAACTAATTTCCAAAAATACAGTATACTTTTCATATGCTCTTTGTCGCCATTAATTTAAGGAGCGTCATTCATAGAAAGGACTGTTCTAGATTGCACCGGAACATTTCTATGCTTGGAATTCTCCATACCAAAGCGTTTTAATGTGGTATATGTGTAAAAGGATTAAGACAATCCCAACTACCTCTTTGATCTATCTCTATAGATTTTTATACCTAGTATATATGCTGCTTCTTCTAAATCCTTCATGGAGAAATTCTTGAAAAACCAAGCTTTCATTGGTTGTAATGATGAAATTTTTCTTCCAATCAATAGAAGATCATCTCCATATAAAACTAAAAACACGATAGCATTTCCCTATTCCTTTCAGTATACACACATTTTCTTTGCATACCGATAAAAACCAAGCTGTTAGATTACTTTATCAAAATACTTATTCCAACTCCTTAAAGCTATTTAAGTCCATAAATGTATCTTAACAACTTCCAAGTCTTTCCGTCACTCTCACTGACCTTAAAACCCTCAGGTTGAGACATATAGGTCTCTCCTAAGTCATCATTTATAAATGTCATCTTTACATCTAATTTCCAAATTTCACAGTCGTAAATTTAACAATAGCTAGCATTATCTGAATGAACTTAAGCATTGCTAGAATAAAAACATTTTGAAATGACACCTTGAAATTGATAAAAACCTTACCTAACTAGCCTTGTTTTGTAAGTCTCTAATTATCATTCTGTATTTAGCTTTTTTTAGAATTCTATTTGTAGCAGATGGGTTTAATCCCTTCAGGATGTCAGCCAAAGTCTATACTTTGTTTTCATACATAGGATCCACCTTGGATTTCATATCTCCAAGCCAAAGTGCAGAATATTCACTTTGTAGTGCTTGTTGGAATGACAGAGGAGTGTCGTCATCTAAGATGAAGTCTCCTTTCTCACCATCCAAGAGAATACTATAGTATGGCTCTATTACGAGAGATTCCCTACTAGACTGTTTAATAGATTGCGTATTTTTGTACATTGGTGAATTAGGTTCTGCTAATGGTTCAGCCTTTGTGTTACTTTCTTAGATCTCATCTAAATCTACAACTTCACTGTCGATTTCTTTATTAGAAATAACTTTTTTAAAATGACAGTATGTGTGAAAAAAACCTTTTGTTCCTCTATTTTGTAGAAAATGTATCCTTAGAGTTCTTGGGATATCCTATAAACTTAAACAAGGCTGATCTTGCCTTAAGTTTTTTGGGGCCAATGTTCTTAATGTAGCTTGGACATTAGAGTCTATCTTAATCTCAGCCTGAACAGTTACAAATCTTTGTCCCAACTAACGCCGAATACAAAAAGTAAACAAATATAGCGGAAATGGAAACGGATAACCATCCATAGAGGAAACTCTAGCTCCTGCTCCAAGTTCCTCCAAAATGTTCCAGGTAGACCCGAACTACTTGGCTATCCAAAAAAATAGGCACCTAGAGTTTAAGGGAAAAGAAAATAAACTCCGAGTCAGTCATTGGACTGATGTGAGAAAACTCAAAACATGGATATTTTTGAAAACAAATGGTATCTTATAAGACCACACCGCGTATAAACAAGGACGGGTTTTAACTTATGATAACCAAAACATTGCTATGTAAATCCAGTGATATTATAACAGTGTCTAGATAACAAATATATTAATCAAAGTCGAAATTGTTACATTAATTAAATTCTAGCATTATAGATATAAAACTAAGTCCGAAGGCAATTATTGGCCTTCCATATAGTACATCTCTAGGGGAATGTACTGAGGACCCATAAACAATCCTCTACATCTGGCAAGACCGGCCTACCCTTTTCCGATGACCAACACAATGGTCTTGGATAGTACCAAACATGACATCATCTCGGTCATTCCCGACCTATCTGAGACATATTATAACATACACAACAAACCCAATATATAGAGGGTAATCTAGAAAGGTGATGACCATACCCTAATATGTGCGACCAACATAGGCTTGCGGCATACCCTATTTCAGCCATTTTCGGGTATGAGGCCTGAGGTAATGTATTACCATTTACAAAAAAATCCCACTTTGAATGCCACATTGCAATTTTTAATAACATTATTGACTTCCACCAAAGTACAACACTCAAGTTCATGCACCTCGGGGAAGGGTGTTAAGTGTAAGAAGGGTTACCTCCTACACTACCAAATAGATGTATGTTTGTAAAAATCAATGTACGTGGTCTTAGAAATGAATTGTCACACACTCATCCATACAAGTTGTCCAAGAATAGGATAAACCGAAGGCACTCCTCGTACTACATCCTATTTGGGAATCATCCCTAGCATTAGTAGCGAGCAGTATTTGCATCAAAGATTTCAAAATGAAGATATCACTGCCACCATATATATGATATGGGAGTTACCTAAGAGGTTAGTGGCAAGCAACCCTACATTACGAAGATCTACGTCTTCAAAATCATTATCTTTAACATACCTTCACTTTTGAACACGTATATTGGTTCGAAGTGGTTTTCGGATAGGAATGACCCAAATCCTATCTCGGTTTCTCTGAACAAATTATCGATAAAAGATGTTAAGTATATTGGTGATTATTATTCAATTAATCAATATCTTTTATCCAAGTAAAATATCTAAAGATATATGTCTTTAAACCATTTTCTTTTTCACCATATAAGGGATTATTAAACCTCTTTTATCAAATCCTTTAGTTAATTAAAACCTCTTTTTAACTTAAGAAATACCAAAACATTTCATCTTCTACTTAGAAAAAATATTTCCTTATTCAGTTATTAGTTTAATTCCAACCTTAATGAAGATTTCACATTTCCAAAACATGTCTTCAATGGGTCAAAAACAATGTCATTTAAGACATCGTTTACTGTAAACTCAAACTAGTTAGTATTTAGCAAAAAGGGATACATAGAAATTAAACTAATTATACTCAATACTAATTTCCGTATTCAACCTGTACTATTCATCGAATAATGATGAAATCATCTTTTAAATTCACATGGATAGTATAAGTTCCCTCCTCGAAATTTACTATAGGGTTTAACTAGAATGTTCTCTTTACCTTCTAAATACTATTTTAAATCTTTTTTACATTTTTGGAAAATTCCAGATCTCTTTTATTTTATCTTGAGAAAATGCGATCTGAGTAAATCAAATTAACTATCCCCTTCGTTGGTCAGTCCGGGGAGTTAGGGAGAGCAGGAAACTGGTTTTTATACCCAAGCCTAAAGATTATCTCTCTGTCACACATAAGGCAGTCAAGTCATTTGATCAACTCTAAACCCTTAAAATACTTTATTTATTATTTGAATTTTTTTTATAAAGGATTCAAGAAGAAAAACCAAGTTTAAACTTATTTCGAAAATTTCCAAGTTCCTTTGATAAAATGCCTATGAGTAGTGCTTTTATGGGCTTAGTATTACAAATCCCCTTTTAAACCATCTATATGTCCAATTTTTTCACTTAAAACTCTTTTAAAATATTTCAACATATTTTTCGAATTTATTTCATATTTTAAAGATTTAAAAATGTCAATTTTTAAAGTTGAAATCCATATTTTAGAAACTGGCAAAATGCGATGAGTTTAAAAATTTTATTTGGACATATCTCAAAATTTTAAAATATAATCTTGATTTTTCTCCTTCCTTGGAAACTGTAAGAGTCCAAAACATTCTTATTTCAAATAATTTTGAGCTATATTACACTCTACATATTGACTAACATTTATGGTGCGAAATCGCGAAATTCCGTTGCATGGTGTGCCTATTTTGACCGTAATTTCATATCTTTTTAAAACTTTGTCGAAATGAGTTTTAATGTTTATAAAATATTTATAAACCATTTTCATTCATGTTTAAAGAGGTTTAACTATGCCGTAACACTTTTATAACTCATAAGAAAAAGTGTTTTCTTTGTATAAATTCGATGTGTAGAGTTATTTCCATAACCAACCAAACAAATTATCGCATCCAAAACATAATGATCAAACATAGAAAACAAGCATGGCCAAAAATAGAATATCATCATATAGTTTAATAAAATAAACTAGCGGAGTAATTCTCACATTCATTTTATCTTTAGATGAGCTCCGCTATCACTACATCGAAGCTTATGAATCCAGTCCTGGGACCATAATGTGTGCCCGACCTAGTACTAGAGAGTGTAGAGAGGTGGTAGTGGCTCGTGATGAGTTTCGAGAAGTAAGGAGACAAAAGAGAAAGTGATCGCTTGCTTTAATTTCTAACTAAGGCGATATGTTTATATATTTGGAAGTGTAATTTCAACAGTGGTTCGCTACGACTATGAAATAATTTATGCGGACATGGAATCCATTAATGAGGAGAAAGAAGAAGCTTAGAAAATGGAATGGACGTGTGAATATCATGAGAAGGCATGCCTTGTATTTATAGTCCAAAATATGTAAACAAATATCATATGGTACAAAGACCAAACCACCCACATCCATAACATCCTCGCCATGTGCACGGCCTCCTCCTCCTCATGTGCTCGGTCACCCCCCCTTTATCCTCCTCCTTGTCGTAGTGATGGAAGTGTGTTTGATGAGAGGTTTGGTTTATGTTAGCTTAAGGATGAAGTAATATGAAATATCAAAGATATTTTAGGTGTATATGTGTGTGTGTGTGTGTGCGTATGTGTATTTGCATGTGTATGTGCATGCATGACATTTATACATATGCACAAGACACAAAAATAGGGTTGCAATAACTTTAAACAACTTTGTTAGCTAAACCATCATGAAGCCGGAATTCAATTTTTGATCATATTTTAAATTCTCTGTTAAACTATATATATTTTAAAAAAAATCTTGAAAATATATTTCTTATCACCTTAGAATAATTAAATCGATAATATTTAAGCTATAAATCATGTTAAATAATATTTAAAATCCATTTATAAAAATACGAAGTCGATATACCAAAATGCAAGGAAGTTTATTTATTTTTATAAAACAAGTTTATATATCTATAAACCCATTATAAATCACTCATTATCATTGTATAATAATAAAAATGGATTATTCATCATTTTAAAAAAATTATTTGAATATTTAAAGTTAATTTAAAATTCCAAAAAATATATAAAAGTGATGGCACCCTTGATGATGGCATAAAGGAATTTTATGTTCAAACATAAAATAAATAATTTTATTACATATTCTTGCTTAGATGGAGAAATAAGTGTATGCATCCAGTTTCATACCCTCTAATATTGAGAAAATCTCAATTTTACTGAAAACTGATTTCCGTCGCTTTTCTGATTAAAATCCCAAACATCTATATTTGTAAATATAATTTTAAAACAAATTTACCATCATTAATTATTATTCAAAACATTATAATTTATGTTATAAAATCTTATATTTGAATATTAAAAAATAAATATTATTTTTCAAAGTGATAAATTTACGGGTCGTTACATCTCCCCCTTAAAAAGAATTTCGACCCAGAAATTTACCAAACCTAAAACCGAGTAATACTTCCCAAACTCGTGCTATGCGCATAGATTATTTGTATGGTATATATGATTCGATCTTCTATTTGAATCCACAACTTTACTTTTGAACTAGTATTGATCCTTCGATTCTCTAGTGTGGACTCTGATTAGGCTCAGAAAATTTTATTTCTATTTGCATAGCTCTCAACAATGATAAAGAACATAAGTATTCGACTACAAACCCTCATCAATGTTTGCCATCGAGCATCGAGTGATAAATTCTTTTCGGACAACAAAGTCGTATATCCAAATCTTAGTCCAAATCATGCGACGAATTAATCTGTGTATGACACACGTGCTCTTTATCCTTTCCGAAATTTCTACGAAAATATTTTGCAAAATTTTGGTTTAAGTTCCTAAATATATTTCATAAAGATACAGGTTTATCTTACAAAGAAAACTCACCTTTTAAATTTTATTTCCTTTATCCTAAATCCTTATAAATTTTCATAAGTAATTTATGTAACTACAAATGAGAGAAATAATAACAAAAGACTATATCTATATTATACAAGCCTTAATATCTTACATAAGCCACCTCTATCTTACATAAGTCATCCAAATCATACTTAGGTATTATATGTACCAGAAATACACAACCAAATTACAAAGATACTTAAGCCACCATACACTATTACTTAAAATACTATATTAGATAGCTATCAACTAATCTTCGGATCTCATTATAATACCCAACTATCCTTCCAATTTCGATGCTGATGGTCTATCTAATTCCCAAACTCATATACTATAATTTCCATCATATCATATTCATCTTCACTTTTCATCTCATTGTCTACTTCATTCCCATCCTCATCCTGATGATCTAAATTCCATCTGACTGGTTGCCAATGCTATCCTTGAGGGACCCATGGAGCAAGAACTCTTGGTAAAACATCTTCCTCAGCCAAGTCCTCTAGACCTTGACCTTCCTCCTTCCAAGGATTCTTAAACTCTTCCTCAAACTCTTCCATATCGTTCCAATCGATGCCTGAAACTAGCGAATGTTCTTCAAATGAAATTATCATTCTCGCCCATCTCCCAAATGATGTTATTTTCATCACTACCATTATCCGCTTCATTCAACAATTCGTCCATCCATGCATCATATGCAGCAGAGTCTTGTCTATGTATTACAATATGTGGATCTTCCATTGGTTTGTATTCTTCCTTTATAGCTACTTCTTCTTCATGAATTACCTCCTTATCTTGATTTGGTTCTGAACTTTCTAGATCTGTTATCCACATTCCGTCTAAGGATTCCAAGTGCAACTCCATGGATTCTAGCATTATAACTCCCTACCTCTATACCCATACTATCCAAGAGTATTACAGAGTAATTCTGTAAGATAATACAGAGAATGAGGCTATATGTCGTACACATGTGAATATTCCCTTGGACTAACACTAGTACGTATTAAAAAATCTAATATAAAACTCATAAATACGTACACAGTATGGGTACAAAGTAATAGACATGTGCGCCTACAAGATAGAACAATACATAATATACAGTATAACATAAAGTACACAGAGCCATTCGCAGTAGTAATATAACATAAATACATTAATGTTATACATACAATTAATATGTCAATTATAGATACACATATAATGAAACAAATATCATGTAATAATCCTAATATAGAACTCCTCTAAGCCCAAAGTAAACAAATGCTGGTCGAGTCGTCCCTACACCTGAAATATCTCGGATGACCCGAGCATTATAAAATAACACATGGGTCAGACCATGTCTAATCAAGGGTACATAATAATAATGGAAGCACAATATGATCGCCAAATAATAACTTATATTTATATATATGACCATAGATAGTCATAAGGTATCACATTACCCGAATAACTCAAATCCAAAATAATCTATGATGAGACATCCTCAAGCGAAGTTGGGCTGTAATAAAACAATGCCCCCTACTCTCTCAATCTCATATTATAATAATGTCAATATCAAATCAATAAAATCGATAAGAAAGGTATGAGCCAGCTCATAATTACGCCGAAATGTGCAATATTATATATCTCGACCCATAGCCCTTGGAGAGGCGAACCTCTCGACTGAAAGGTTCTAAGATATAAAAAAAATCAGTAATAAGTAGGCTGTCTGCCTAAGAAGGATACAGAGTTGATCATACTCTGGGCACAGTCTTAGGTATAGTCTCATCTAAACATAATATATGTCTATCTACTACCCACATACATACTCATACATCCACATATTATGGAACCAGATGGGAGACTGACATCACGTCTGCTTGCTCCAAGAGCCACACGTGGTCCATATGACACGACTCCTACAGTCATCAATTACCATTACCTCTCCTCTCTCAGTATCGTGACAATGATCCACCATAGGCTCGACAACGAATAGCCGCTTCGGCCTTGGCTGCTGACATGTTCCCCTATGGTAACTGATTGTTGACCTATGCGACACAAGGGGAAACCAACTATCTATATCGTGATGCGCATCAAATTCTATAAACAATAATGGTGTCATGGATCTAGAGTACGACCCTACGATCAGGCCGGTCTATAGTAGACAAACATATAATGTGCATAATCTATGTGGCTAACTAATAGCCTCCATAGATGCTTACCGCAGGGAGTCAACAACACATCACAAACCACGTATTGAGTGTCATCCACAAGCAAAAGAATAACTGAATAAATAATACAACGGCATCCCATACCATCGTGTGTTACTAGTCCATTTATTCAGTGCTCATATATCACACTCGCCCTTCTATATTATACATAACGAGTCCAAAGAATAATCGAAAAAATGTTACTGAAAGTCCCATACAAGACAGTATCACTAAACTATTTATTGTAATTTCTCGTCACATAGAATAATCAACTATAAATCAAGTAAAAAATGTCGTCACCTTGTTATATTAAAATCAAATCGATATCAATGGTGAATCGCTCATAATGTCATATTTTATGTAAAGAAGATAAGAAACCATAAGTCAGATACTAAAGTTAAAATAGAATATTCAAATGAATATATATATATATAAGTGAACACATACACTTAACAATAAAATATCCTCAACATATCATCTTATAAAGAACAAAAATGCTAATTAGATGAAAAATAAATTCATGTTCAAATAAATAACTTTCCAAAATCCTATATTATTTATAAGATTTCAAATCAATACGCTGGAAGCCTTTGTATTCATTTATTTCCAAATGATTTAGATATTTACAATTTCTTATTTGTAAATATTATAATTTATATAAACGTTAAATAATGTATATACAAAAGTATAAAATAATCAAAACTTCAACCCAAACCCAAACACACGTGCATTAATTTATACAATATACAAACGCACATTTAAACCACATTAAATAAATATTCAATATTTTTTTAGCAAAACTAGCCGGCTTTATAGTGGGTCGTGCCACTGTATAAATAATGGAAAAACATGTGTTCTGTACATGCACAGAACAACTAAAGGGCAAAAAGCCCAAAAGAAAAAATAGGAAGTACGGGAGCTAGACAAAAGTCCCTAAACTACTATAATAGCATGACTAAGCTTCCTTGGAAGAGGAAGAACAATCACAGCCAACATCAGATGAAGAACCAATAACATGTGAAAAACCTGAGAAGAGGGCAGCTAGACGTGGATTATAACCTTCTGGGTCAGGAGAGTAAATAAATTTCCTATCCTACGTGACATCATAAAACTTACTTTTGTTCTCCTCATCAATCTCACCAACCCTAGTGAGGCACAAACCATCTTTCTTTATAAGGCAGATAAGAAGACGACTCTCGCCCCCAATATCACTGATAAATGCATAAAATGTGTCACTCTTTGGCAAATATCTCATATCAGAAGGAGCGTGAACCCAAGCATGTTCATCAGAATTCTAGGAAATGATATCAGACGTGATAGCAGAAGGAAACCCCTCCGGGCCAGAGGTGGTGAACTAGCAGATGGAGCTATAACAGATGTAGAAATAGATGGAGCTACACAAACCGAAGAAATAGTAGGAGGATCCACAGTGGGAGCTATAACAATGGGAGCTACCGGTGCATCAACCAAGGGAACTACAGGAGCAATCTTCGGAACCCACTTTCGAACAAGCAGACGAGGAAGAGGAATCCGATTAACAAGGGGAACAACCGATCTAGAACATGTATCCGCACAATGGCCAAAGGACTGACAAGAAGTGCATATCTCAGGTTTCCACCTATAACAAACTCTGACCTTAGCTACACGGCTCTCATCTAATCTGACCTATAAAATCTTAGGTAAAGGTTTGTCAAGAGTAATCTCGATTAGAGATTTAGCATAGAATACTTTCTTTTTGGCCACAGTTTTTACGTCATAACATATCACCTTACCTACTAGACCAGCCAGCCAATCAATTCTGATAAGAGGCTGGAGAATAGATGGAATATGAGAAAAGTGGTCCCAAACAGGAATAAATAAAATTTGGTCTTTCGCTCGATCCACAGAAGGACTCCAAGTTGTGATAATGAAATGTTTTCCATCAATAAGAATTGGCTCAGCCTCCAGAATACGCTGTCTTTCATCACTACGTGATAACTTAAAATAGAACGTTTCATTATCAAAGTGAAAATTCAAACTCCCTAGGCTTTCATGCCTGGTTGCACCTCGCCTTAACTAAATGATAGGGAGGAAAGATTCAAGAAAGAAACCAACCAAGTGCTCTTTCCAAAAATCCACGCCAGCCTCGATCATTTCTATGGGTGGAATCATCACACCCTCATTCTCAACTATATCAAAGTGGTGAGGTGAATGCATACCGGCATTATTAGGCAGCTTGGAAAACAAAGATGACCACTTTGAAGCAAGCTGTGGCAGAGGAGGGACCAACAGATTTGCATGAGAAACAGTAGACATAGGAATATTGTCTAAGGCATTTTTACAAGCACCTGATGTGCTACCCATAGTTAACCCATTTTTAGCCTTGTTAAACACATTAGCGTCAAACAAAGACACACGATCATCATATTTCACGACACAAACAGCTGCAAGATCAATATCAGGCAGCACTATCTTGGATTCACCAACACCAGAACCATTATTCAACTCAACCAAAGTATGAGTCCAAGATATATTACCTTTGTTCGATAGCATAGGGGATAACGGGTTCGAACCTAGAGCTCTGATAGGAACATCATGACCAGCAATCGCCAGCGAAGAGTACACCATTCAAGAGGACGGACATTGGGTTTTCACTAGCAACTGTCGCGATCGGGGCATCAGAGGATGCGCTGATGCGAAGAACGGCAGCAGATGAGACCGAGCTTTCAGCAGCAGCTCCTCGAGAGAGTACAAATCCATAGACGAGATCATCAGAGGCAGGCAGAGCTAGCTTCTTCTTTGACATAAAAAAATGCGGAAAGATAGAGGCCGCTGTAAAAGCAGAAGAAAAGATCACCAGAGAAAAGAAAAAGCTAGTCGTCTAACAAAAAATTGCAAGTTGCCATTTTTTGATAAGGAATATTTATACAAATATTCAATAGTAAATTATACATAAAAATAACTTGTGTATGATACATGCATAAATATACATATATATACTCAAATATACATATATTTTATAACAACAAGATAATCAAACTAAGAAGGAAAAAATATGGTATATCACATAACAAAAGCAGGTCATATAATCAAGTAAACAATAGCAAGTTTATGTAATAACAATTTATTAGGTGAACTAACAAGGCCCACTACGTGGAAATATGCAACATTGTATTGTCATCCATCTACGTATGAATAGCATCAAAACATGATGCATCTAAATAACCTAACGGACAAACACAAATGGTCATATTTTCATATATAACTCATGCATGCTGAAGTAAATAAATTTACTCACGCATACTCACTCATTGATATACATATATACAAGCGAATATACGCAGATGCAAATGAAAAATAGAACACAACCACAATCAATATACACACACACACACATAATAGTTGTAATAACTTTGGTATCATATTTTTTGATATCAACGCGAATTACCAAAAATGCCGCTCGATATATTATAAAAACTTAATCAATTAAACGTAGGATCTAATAGTAAACTTCTTTTACAAATTCAAACGGGGATCTAACAATTAAACATCCTTTACAACTTCAAAACGCTTCTAAAAGTAGGATCTAAAATAAACTTCTTTTACAAATTCAAAGTACTTCTTTACAAATATACAAATCTTAATATCACTTCAAAATAAAAATAAAAAATCTTTTTTTGATTGATTTAAACATATACGCTTTATAAGGAAAAACAATTCACACGTGGAGCACGTGCCATAACACTTTAATAATAGTTGTAATACCTTTTCACACCTGGTATAAACGTAATCTTCCTAAAACATCCTTTAAACTCAAATAAATCTCAATATGGGCGTTACGGCACGCGCTTCGCACGTGAATTGTTTTTTCACAAATTATATTTGTTTATCACATTCAAGTGAAAATAATTTACACGAATATTTAGTCATATTTTTCTGTTGAAATCATGTTTAGTTAGTTTGAACTTTTTTCCAAGTTGCGATGCCTAATTTTTTATTAGTTTAAATTTTTTATTTATATTATTCATAATAAAAAAATGAATTTGTAAAGAATGTTTATTTCTTATATCCTATTATTAAGTGACATTATGGTTTGGTAATATTTTTACGAGGCGTTTTGAATTTGTAAAAAAAGTTTACTTGATAGATTCTACTTTGATGTAATATTAAGATATGGCAAAATTTGTAAAGGGGCGTTTTGAATTGTAAAAAAATTATTTGGTAGATCCTATTTTATGTGATATTAAGATTTAATAATATCTATAGAGAGGCATTTTCGGTAGTTCATGCTCATACTAAAAAATATGACACCAAACGTATTACAACCATTAATCTTTAATAATAGTTGTAATAGCTTTGGCGCCACACTTTTTTAGTATCAACGTGAACTACCAAAAATTCCCCTTTATATATTATCAAATCATAATCACTTAAAAATAAGATTTAATATTAAACTTCTTTTACAAATTCAAATGCCCCTAAATGTAGGATCTAACAATTAAACATGCTTTTAAAATTCAAAAAGCTTCTAAAAATAGGATCTAAAATCAAATTCCCTATACAAATTTAGAATACTTTGTACAAATATACAATCTTAATATCACTTGAAAATAAAAAATTATTTTTTGACCGATTTAAACATATACAATTTATAAGAAAAACAATTCACACACGAAGCGTGTGTCGTAACACTCGTGTGTATGTATATAACGCCTTTCACTTGATATGCAGACCTACATACAACCAATACTCAAAACACACACATACAAAACTCTATTTTCACAATTACACTTACATAATAACACATGTATGCACTTACAGAAATATACCACATAAAGCGACCCCGATGAGCACACATACATATATGTAGACTTGTTCACATACAAATATACACACTCCTTACATAAGAATATGTTTATATATACTGATATGCAGACTCGCTCATAAATTCCTCATATGTATGCATAACTTAATACAAACACAAATCCAATTGAAATAGCAAAACAGAACTAAGGAATAGAAATCCTGATGATGCTCAACCAATAATGTTACAGGCAAGCAAGGGAAGCATGCATGATACTCTCATGTAGACATGTATTAACACAACTTATACACAACTAAATTCACTGACATACACTACACATGCTCGGGCACTAATTTATATAACCCACACAACTAGATTTAGGCTATATAACGAAATCTGTAATATACTAAAGGTTAGCAATTATAAAGAATTCGCACTAGAAAAATAAAGTATGCAATAAATGCAACTTGTATAGTAAAATAGTGAAACAAATAAAGTGAAAAACTGGTTTAACTTGTTAATACAAAACCTTGCAAAACCAAGAACATATTTGTATACACATGTACATAAGGAATCTGGAAGTGTAAATCTCATTTAGTTAAGCTAATTGAATGTATAGACAGGACTATAACAAAAAGTATAACTAAGTGATGCAACCAGGGTTTGCACTACAAGAATGCAACCAAATTCATTTCAGCTATCAAGTGAACAAGACAGTCAAGGGAACAAGGCAGAAAAACGACAGGGGTTCATAGATGAGAACGCACACATACTCCCTGTTACCCACGCACAAGAGCAAGAACATCCATATGCATACAACAGGAGAAATGGAGACATATTCATGTATATTGACACGCACATCCACCCAAAACTGATGTGCATGAAGACCTACCAAGACGAACAGCAGTAGAAACATAAAACTCAATGAACAAAGGCCGACCGGCCGACCGATGACCATCACAGGTCGACAAATGGAGGCTTATTCAAGGCGATAGTGATCGCCTGCAGGCGGCGCTTCTATATTAGCTTCAACCATAGCTCAAAACCCAATGCTCGATAAGAAGGCGCCTCATATATAAGAGATTATGGTGAATTTTCAATTGACATAGATGCGTGACCTCAAACTCGTGCATTTCCTTTTTTTTTTTTTCCTTAAACACACTCACGCTGCACCCAAAATGAACGAACGAACTTAACTTCCTTGGCCGCTATATATGTCTTTAATAGTGATAAAATTATTTGTACTTAATTTTAAAGTATTTACCTATTTTATTGTATTTATGATTGAATTTGGAATAGAACGATCAGTGTAGCAGCACCATCAAGTTGAGAAGCTAAAGGAGTGTGCCTATTTTATAAGCAAGAGAGAGAAGTCAAGAATTAGAAAAATCCAAATATGGACTGATCAGGATATAGGGGATGATTTTGGGTTTAGAAATATGGGCTTGGGCCTCGAAAATAAAAGGATAAACAAGCAAATATAATTTCTGTTGTTTATAAACTAAATACTATTTAATTTAAACAAGTGTTGATTACATTTCAAAATTATTCAATAATATGCAATGATATACTGCAATTATATAATTTTATACTAGACATCATTTTCACATTTTAAATCCTTTTGTTTAAATAATTACAAAACAATTTTATCAAATAAATCTTCCCCAAATCTCAAATATTTAATTAAATTTCTATTATTTACTTAATTAATTACCACTTAAAACTGGGTTGTTACAAACACCATGGTTATCTCTACTTCGTCTGATGTCATGGCTGTTTCTTTATCATTGGATATCATAACAAGCTCTAGAGTCTCTGATGGTATAAGTATCTCATCCATAGTATACCCATCCTCATTCAGACGAGCATACTGATCAAGCTCTTCCTCTACATATGACCAACCATTGCTAAGTGGCCATCTTTCAGGTTTCTCTTCATCATTAGAAAGAATTATCAGATTTTCTTTTCGCCCCAGTTGGTCCTTGAGGTTTCGTCCTTAGAATAACATCTCATGTAACTAGAAGGATTCTATAAACAACAAACACTTAGAGACAGATGCTAAGCATTATAATTATCTAATCCAATCTAATGTCAAAATATTAACATTTAATCAGCTATTACCGATTATTGATTTAGGTTAATTCTAACATAAATCTGTTTTGACAACACAATGATAAAGGGAATAAATTACTAAGCACATGATACTACTTCCCCAAACCCAATATTCTATCAATAATTATAAGATTATTTCAAAATATCACAAAACAAATCGAGACTCATGTCAAAACCAATTATTAAAGATAGTTTTTCTAATTTAGATCTCCTCCCATGATATCTACGTCCAAATGTTTATTTCTTCCAAGAATACTTTGAAATCTTTGCCAAAATATTTAATCACAACATGTTCATACTTAGATTTAATTAACCTGATTTTAAAAAATTATCTAATTTATAAAATCATTTATCTTAAATAAATTTCTTGAACCTTAAACCAATATATTTATCGAACACCACATATCAAACTGTGAAACTAAATTTACGATGTGTTGTATTTAAATCTAACAACCAATCAATCAATTGAATATTATCATTCCCTTAACAACTAAACGCTACATAAATAACTATATCGTTTGAAAGATATTATTTTATGCACAAAATATAATCCTAGGTAAAATTATTTAATGTACCAATTTTCCAAAACAAAATATATAACATTAACAAATACGCGCTCATATATAATACTCTCAAACTCATTCTAGGATGTCACTTACTCTATCTCTAATCAGTCACTCATCCTAGTGTATTACTGATCCCATCTCTGATGAGACTTTACCCCTATCAGGCTTAGGTGTTTGCTCAACCTAAACCTGATACCAAATGTGATGATCTGCCTCTTCAACTCTCAAAAATCGACATTAATACATCCACGGTATTTACGTACCGAATATCCAAGTGTCAGAAAGACATATTGATTAAGGGTAAAAAGAAAAATAAAGAAAGAAAAAAAAATATTACATGAATGGAATAACATATATTATTTCAATATATTATTTACAGCTGAAATTTTAAATATGTACATCCGAGTCTATCCTAATCTCAGCCTAAACAATTATAAATCTCTGTCCCTACTAATGCCGAATACAAATTGCAAACAAATGCTACGAAATAGAAATGGATAACCATCTATAGGGGAAACTCCAGCTCTTGCTCTAAGCTCCTCCAAAATGTTCCAAGCTAGACCTGAACTACTTGGTTACCCAAAAATAGGGCACCCAGAGTTTAAGGGAAAAAGAAATAAACTCTAGGTCGGTCATGGAACTAGTGTGAGAAAACTCAAAACATGGATATTTTTGAAAATAAATGGTATCTCATAAGACCACGCCACATATAAACACAGAAGGGTTTTTATCTTATGATAACCAAAACATTGTTACGTAAATACAATGATATTAACATAGTGTTTAGATTACAAATACATTTTAATCATAACCGAAATTGTTACATTAACTAAATTCCAACATGATAGGTATACAACTGAGTCCAAAGGCACTTATTGTAGAATGAATTTCATACAATGACAGGAAAAGGACTACCTTTCATATAGTACATCTCTAAAGGAATGTAACGAGGACCCACAGATAGTCCCTGCACCTGCCAAGATCGTCCTACCTCTTTCCAATGACCAACACAATGGTCTTGAATAGTACCAAATATGACATCGCCCATGTCATTCTCGACCTATCTGAGACGTCTCATATCATACGCAACAAACCTGACATACAAAGGGTAATCTAGAAAGGTGATGACCATACACTAATGGGTGCGACCCACATAGCCTTGCGACATACCCTGTTTTAGCCATTTCCAATGTGAATTCTGAGGTAACGTATTAACTTTTACAAAACAAATCCCACTTTGAATGCCACATTGCCATTTCAAATAACACACTATTGATTTCTACAAAAGTATAACCCCCCGAGTTCATACACCTCAGGGAAGGGTGTTAAGTGTAAGAGGGGTTGCCTCTTACACCAACAAACAGAAGTACATTTGTAAAAATCACTGTATGTATCCTTAAAAATTCAATTTCAAACACTCGTCCGTAAAAGTTGTCTAGGAACAGAACAAACCGAAGGCACTCCTCCTACTACATCCTTCTTGGAAAGCACTCTTAGAATTAGTAGTGAGCATTCCTTGCATCAAAGATTTCAAAATGAAAATACCGCTGCCACCATATATGTGATATGGGAATCACCCCATAGGTTAGTGGTAAGCAAACCTACATTACGAAGATCTCTGCCTTTAAAATCATTTTCGACAATATATCTTCACTTTCGAACACGTATATTGGTTCAAAATAGTTTTTGGATAGGAATCACCCAAATCCAATCCCAGTTTCTCTGAAACAATTAACGATAAAAGATGTCAAGTATATGAGTGATTATTATCTAATTAATCAATATCTTTTATCCAAGTAAAATATCTTCTTAAAGACATATGTCCTTAAACCATTTTCTTTTTCAGCATATATGGCATTATCATACCTCTTTTGTCATATCCTATGATTAATTAAAAACCCTTTTTAACTTTGGAAATACCAAAAAAATTCATCTTTTTCTTAGGAAAAATATTTCCTTATTCAGTTATAAGTATAATTTCAATCCTAATGAAGATTTCACATTTTCAAAACATATCTTTAATGAGTCAAAAAATGTTATTTAAGATAACGTTTAGTATAAACCCAAACTAGTTAGTATTTAGTAAAAAAGGATCCATAGAAATTAGATTAATTTAACTCAATACTAATTTCCATATTCAACCTGTACTATTCGTCGAATAATGGTGAAATCACCTTTTAAATTCACACAGATAGTATAAGTTCCCTCCTCGGAATTTACTATAGAGTTTAACTAGAATATTCTCTTTACCATTAAAATCCTATTCTAATTCTTGTTTAAACTTTTTGAAAAATTCCAAATCTCTTTTATATTATCTTAAGAAAACGCGATCCTAGTAAATCAAATTAACTATCCCCTTCGTTGGGCTAGTCCGAATAGCTAGTGAGAGCAGGAAACTGATTTTTCAAACCCAAGCCTAGAGATTATCTCTCTTTCACATATAAGGTGGTCAAGTTATTTGATCAACTCCAAAACCTCTAAAATACTGATTTATTATTTGAAAAACATTTATAAAGGATTCTAGAAGAAAACCCAAGTTTAAAACTTATTTTAGAATTTCCAAGTTCCTTTGTTAAATTGCTGGTGAATAGTGCTTTAAGGGCTTAGTATCACAATTCCCATTTTAAATCTTTTATATGTCCAATTTTCCATTTAAAACTCTTTTAAAATATTTCAACATATTTTTAGAATTCATCTAATATTTTTAAAGATTTAAAAACATCTATTTTTAAAAGTTGAAATTAATATTTTACGAACTACCAAAATGTGATAATTTTAAAAACTTGATTTGGACATATCTCAAATTTTACAAAATGAAATCTTGATTTTTCTCCTTCATTTAGAAACTAGTTATAAGAGTCCGAAAAATAATTATTTCGAATAATTCCGAACTATACTCAACTCTACACATTGATATAACTATGATGGCGTGAAATTGCAAACTACCGTTACGCGACACATCTATTTTGACTCTCATTTCATTTTTCTCAAATCTTTGCCGAAATGATTTTTAATGTTTATAAACATATATAAACTATTTTAGACCATTTTTATGCATGATTAAAGAGGTTTAACTATGCCTAATATTTTATAATTCATAAGAGAAAGTGTTTTTTTTTGTATAAATTCGACGTGTATTTACTGTGAGTTATTTCCATAACCAAGCAAACATATTATCGCATCCAAAACATGATGATCAAACAAAGAAAACAAGCATGGCAAAACATATCATATCATCATATAGTTTAATAAAATAAACTAGTGGAGTAATTCTCACATTCATTTGTCTCTAAATGTACTAAAATTGACTGTAGCTCCACTATCACCACACCGAAGCTTTCGAATCATGCCTTGGGACCCGTGGGTGTGTTCAGCCCTGTACTAGAGAGGGTGGAGAGACGGTGGTAGCTCTTGATGAGTACGACTAAGCAAGGAGAAAGAAGAGAAATTGATCGCTCACTTTAATTTCAAATTAAAGCGATATCTTTCTATATTCGGAAGTATATTTTCAACACTGCCACTATGGAATAATTTATGAGGACATGAAAGCCATTAATGAAGTGGAAGAAGAAGCTTAGAAAATGGAATGGAAGTGTGAATAAAATAAGAAGGCATGCCATGTATTTATAGGCAAAAATAAGTAAACAAATATATTAGGTACAAAGACCAAACTATCCTCGCCCAAACCCCCCATGCGCATGGCCACTCCCGCCCATGTGCTCGGCCACCTCCTTTTGTCCTCCTTGTCATGGTGTTGGAAGTGATGTTTGATGAGAGGCTTGTTTTATCTTAGCTTAAGGATTAAGTAATGTGAAGTATCCTAGATATTTTAGGTGTATGTATATGCATACATGTGCGTTGCATGTACCTATGCATGTGTGACATGTAAACATGTGCATAAGAGACAAAAATAAGATTACGATGACTTTAAGCAACTTTCATTAGTTCAACTGTTGTGAATCCGGAATCCAATTTCCGGTCATATTATTACTTCTCCTTTAAACTATATATATATATATATATTCGTAAAAATATCTTGAAAATATATTTCTTGTCATCTTAGGATAATTAAAATGACATTATTTCTGCTATAAAATCATATTTAAAATCCATTTATAAAAATACGAAATCGATCTACTAAAATGCAACGAAGTTTATATATTTTTATAAAACTAGGTTATATATTTATAAACCCATTATAAATCACTTATATAAAACAATTAAAATGGATTATTCATCATTTTAAAATAATTTTCTGAATATTTAAACTTAATTTATAAGTCCATAAAATATATAAAAGTGATGACAGCCTTGATGATGTCATAAAGGCATTTTATTTCTAAAAATAAAATAAACAATTTTATTACATTTTTTGCTTAAATGGAGAAATAAGTGTATGTATCGATTTTTGTATCCTTTAATATTGGGAAAATCTCAATTTTATCGAAAACTAATTTTCGTCACTTTTTAGACGGAAATCCCAAATATATATTTGTAAGTATAATTTTAAAACAAGTTTACCATCATTAATTATTGTTCAAAACATTATAATTTGTGTTATAAAATCTTATATTTGAATATATAAAAATAAATATTATTTTTCAAAGTGATAAATTTATGGGACGTCATAGTGGACAATTATGGAATTTTGACCAAAACCAAATTCTATACGTCCTAATATGATACAGTTTTGATGAAGAGAATCGGTGAAATAATCATTACTACGAAGTATCGCTTATAATAAGTAAAAATTGGATTTTACCAAAAGACGTGTAAGTGATAAATTCAACCAAAATATCACATCACTAGCTAATGTGATGTGTGAACGATAAAATTCGAATTGTTCAATATTAATTATTAATTGAATTAACACCTTTGAATTGCACAACCATAATGATGATTTCTCCAAAAAATCACATGATTTAATTGATTTATAAAATGTTGTAAATTGATTAAGTTAATATTTAAGAAATAATAATTATTATTTAATTTATTGTCATTTGGGGGTTGTGTGTAATTATTTAAATGCATTTATAAAAGTTATATTTGCAAGCATGGATATAGGATATCGATGTAATTTTAAATGATTTTAAATAAAAGATAATTGTATAAAGGAATTTATGAAAATTGTATGACATTTAATGGCATGTAATTTCAGTCATACCATGTGAAAAGAGAGGAGTGGCTGAGAGATAATTAAGAGAATTGATTAAGAAAAATTTAACTAACGAACAAGAAATTTTAATTCTTTCGGTTAAAACAAATCCACTAATTTATTCCCTATGGACATTCATTCTTTCTCATTCATTTTTCCCTCTACTCTCCTCCTAACCTTCCATGGCAAAAAAAAAATCCAAAAATTTAAACCTCAAAATAAAAAACATCAAATAAAATAAAACAAAGTGCATCAACCATCTCTTACAAGGATTAGATGTGCATCTTAAAAATCTGAGAAGATACGTGTATTCAAGATGTGATTTATAAGCAACATCTTAAGGTGATTATCTAACTTATTTATTTATGTATTTTATCATTCATATGTTTGGATTTGAATGATTCAGTATGTGTTTAATTGATTAGTTTTAAACATGTGAATCAAAGCCCTTTTATCTTAATTAAAATTATGTCTATTGTATTGGGTTGCACATGTTCTTCATTCCCTAATAACTTAAGTTAATTTATGTTGATATTATTAGATCCATCACCACTTTTGTTCTTTTGTTCATATTGTATGTCTAGTTTAGATTTGAATCATATTACCATGAATTTATACGTGCCTTGGTTGTCTAATTATTTTTTATTTTAAAAATCATTGTTCGAACAATGTTTTGTTTTTAAAATTGTTTTGATTAATTGATTTAAACTTTATGTTACAAATTTGGGAATTGAATATACTATCACAAGTTTTTGAAACAACTTTGGTCATTATTTACAATAGAATAAAAGTTAATTCATTCTAAAATTTACGTATGGACTTTTCTGTTAAATCTTAAAACTTTTATTTTAAGTTAACAATTAGAACTAAGATTGTTATTTTGATCGAATGTATATATATTTTAAAGTACGAATAAATTAAATACATATATTACACTTTGTTTTGAATTTAAAACATTAATTCAATCATTATATATGTATATATGCATATTAATTCAAGTTTTTCAAAATGAACTTTCATGAAAATTACACTTTTGATTTATACAAGGGAGAATTAAGAAAAGAACAAATTTTGTTAAAAATTAAGCTGAACGACAGCAAGTTTTAGTTTTAGACCGAAGGACAGAATGCTAGTCACAACTGCCACTTTTTTAATTTTTACATCATACAAAATGCTAGTTATAACTAGCATTATATTCAGTTTACACTATACAACATACTGGTTATAATTAGCATTATCCTTCAGCCCAAAACAAACTTGTTGTCTTTTAGATTAATTTTTTTTTCAAAATTTTTCTTTGTGCCTATTTTCCGCTTTAAACTATCTGTTGATTAAAACTAGTTTTAAATTATTAGCTTTACTTTAAAATGTGTCAAACAACTATAATCTACTTTAGTGTAAACAAGAATACATGTGTGTCTATATATATATATATATATATGTATGTATATATATATTATGCATGTTTATATAAATATATAATAAATATTTTTTGCTTATAGAAAAAAATTATGGCACTAGTACAAAATATGCTTGTTGCATCGCCTCATTTGCTTCGGTTTTATACACAACCGAGGCAAATAGTGTCATTTGCTTTGGTTCTCCCTTAACGACCTAAGCAATTGGCACATGGATAGCATTAGAAAATAAAATAAAATACAATTTGCTTCAGTTATCGTTAACAACAGAAGAAAATGCACCGAAGCAAATAGTTCTATTTGCTCCGTTGTTATTACAACCGAAGCAAATTGTATTATTTGCATCGATTCCTCAAAAATCGAAGATATTACTTATTACTTTAATCTAACCAAATGTTTTAGCTAGCTTCCTTTTCCCCAATTATTTCCATTCCCACTTGAAAGTAAAATGAAAGTATTGATCGATTTTTTGCCTTTGTCCATTTTCATTGCCCTGCTCTGCTTCCTTCAGGTGTTGAGTCTTCTTTGGTCAATTTCATTTTGGATCGATTCATTTTTTACCTCAAAATCGATTTCTGTTTAGTTTAATTATTTAACCATTTAGATAAGTTCTATTTAGTATCAAGAACCACTGCATTACTAAAGATGGTACCTTCAAATATTTATTTAGAAGGTTGTAATTTGAATTCGTGGTGGCTATTTTAATTTACGGAGAAAAATATGTTATGAGAAATATTCAAATCCAATTTCATGTGATAGGATAATAATAGCATGCTTTCTCATTTGATAAAGGTTTTACCTTCTCTGTCTTCTTAATTGGTGATGTTTTATATTACTAAACCATTGAAACTCATAGTTGTTGTATTAGAATGAATCAATGAAAAGTTGCTGCTATTTCATTTAGAACACATACAAAAAAGTTTTAGACCGCTAAACACTTGAAACTATTATTGTAGCTAACTGTTTGTATTGTTGTTCTATGGTTTTCAAAGAAAAATTGTGGATTTCTTTGAAATTTTCATTTTTGATGTAAAGCAGCTTTGACTATTTGAGGTAAGTAAAAATGTAAGATATACTTCCAGTAAATAAGCCTATATTTTACAATCATACAACCAAATTCAAGACTAATTTTTACAATCAAATAAACTTAATTAGTGATGTGTTTGTATTGACCTCATTATATGATATATTTATAAACATGATCTGTACAAGACATTTCTTCTTTACTAGATTTCAAATCTATTTTGTTATTAGATAAGCATGACCAATGCAGAATGGTTTCTTTACTAGATGTCATGTTTTTTTTGTTTAGAGAAATACTACTATAAAATTAATCTAAGTCGACAAATAGGAAACTTTTCCCCTTTTCTGCTCGATCTCAATACAGTGATACAAATAAACATTCTTGTTAGTTATTATTGAACTATGACACCATTAATATTCTATTAATTTTTTAGTTTTTTATAAGAGAGTGGTCCCCTTATGAGAAAAGCACTCGTAATTTTACTATATAAAATACTAAAAAATATACAAATATTTGATGGGAATTATTTGGTATAAACAAAAAGGACCATCACTTAATGATCAACAAAATTAGGCAAGTAAGTGCATATACAAAAATATATTTGCAGGCTTTGAGTTGATAAAAATATGTGTTATTTGAGCAACTGCTGGTTGTTTTGTGTGACATTTCTTATTGGAACAATTCAAATGCCTGAAGCTTGCAAGTGTAAACTAGAACAGGCTTGGAAGTATGGCTTGTCTTCAAATAACCTGGTGCACTGCAAATGCCTGAAGCTTGGAGCGACGTTTGCAAAATGTAAGTGATAGCACAGGGATGCGTGAATAATATAAAATATTTGCATGATGATATGTCGTAATATGAGCGCGCTTCCTGAATATAAACACCAAATCTTCATTATTAAAATAGATAACAATAAATTGGACTTTTTATAGCATTTGAAAAACGCTATGAATCTTTCCATAGCATTTTAATAAATGTTATGTAACGACATGCTATAGTAGGTTAAGGAATTATAATACTATTAAATAAAACGCTATCAACAGATCATATTCCATAGCGTTGGTCAAATGCTATTTGAGCGAAAGACTAAGAAAGAGCTTAAATGCTATATATGAGATTTCACATCTTCTATACCAATGCTAAAAATCCTTGTGATTATTAACTTCTATAGCGTTTTACATTTATAATAACATTTTCTTTTGCTATTTAATTTTCTGAACTATTTTTTTTATTGACCGCAACCTCTACTTTATGCTACAGTAGGTTATTGGTATTGTATAATTCAATTTCTTATAGCATTTATCTTTTAATTGTTTGTATTAGTTATATTTTAGAAATGCATAAAAGCTGTACCATAGCACTTTATAGTTTATATAGCACATTTAATTTTAATTAAAACACTTTTTATGGTATTTATCTTAAATCACTAACATTCACTAATTCCGTCTTCCACACTCAATTCTAATCTGCATATAAATTAATAGCATTCCATATTACAATATATAATGGAATAAAATCTAATGCATTTGAGAATAAATCAAACAAACATTTAATATAACCAATTAAAACTGAGGTCATACATATAAATTTGATTGACAATATTTTAAGTATTCATAAATGAGTACATAACTACCATTTGAAAGCTTGAAGATGGCATAATTATCCATACCATACCATAATCGAACAAAAATTGTAAACCCAAATAAAGTAGTAAGCTTCACCGAAATCTTTTGTGCATCAGCTTCATTGTGCTCCTGCAATAGACAAGGATAAAAATATTTCAAATACGGTACAAGTACATAGCATCAATTATTGTGATAGTTTAAAATGGAATTGTTCGTTTCTTACCAGTTTCGTTGTCCCTCACCGTGCCTTGTGGTGATGCGGAGGACGACCGATAGATGTACCTAAAAAAAATATTGTGATGGTTTTTTATAATAGTTTCAACAATATAAGATGAGTCCTTGCAACTACGCATAAGCGCCTCAGTTCTGAATATTGAGTGCAATACAACACTCAATTTGCAAAACTAAACTCGCACTTGTGCAAAACTGAATTTAGTTTGAAATGAGTATGCCCGGTTTTGCAATCCGAGCTTAATTTTATAAAATCGAGCATGATCTGTGTAGTTAATGCCCCGCTAATACCCAGCTACAACCCCGCTATATCTCATAGTGTGTTTCTACCGCTACGATTTTTCCATATAGCCCCAAAATATAGCATTTCCGCTTTAATCCCCGCTATTTCCGCTATATCCCGTTATTTCCGCTATAATCCGCTATTTCCGCTATATCTTTTTTAATAAAATGAATTGAAAAATTGCATTTATACACTATAAAATTATGAAATTAATTTATTTGATTTAATTTTTGATATATTTTTAGAAATGAAAATACTCTAATATTCTACCGAATTCAATTATGTTATATAACAGTTTTTCGTTTATTTAAAGTATATTCGCACATATTTTTATTTAAAATTATTTATGTATTATTTATAATTCAATTGAATGATATTTTTCATTTAATTACCATTTATATATTTGTAAAAATATTAAGTACGAGTTTTATATGCTATTTTAGAGTCATCCGCTATATCCCGCTATATCCTCGTTGTATCCCCGCTATGACTTTTTGCACCTCCACCGCTTTGAATCTACCGAGCGCATTAACTACACAGAGCACGATCAATTCTGACAACAAACTAAGCATGCTTGATTTTGCTGATAAATTGAGCTCGCTCAGTTTTAATAGCGACCTAATCTCAATATTTAAAACTAATCTTAGATTTTAAAACCAAGCTTAGTTTAAAACATTGAATAAAAAACCTAGCTCGGTTATTTTCCTTTACTAGTTCATTTTTAAAACTTTGAAAACCAAGTGCAATACAACACTCAATTTTGCAAAGCTAAACTCTCGCTTATGCAAAACTAAGTTTAGATCGAAATGAGTTCCAATCCAAACTTAGTCTTAGAAAATTGAGCGCGACCAGTTCTGGTTACAAATCGAGCTTACTCAATTTTTCTGACAAATTAAGCTCGCTCCGTTTGCAAATCCAAATTTAATATATATTTGTAATTTCTGTATCGTGGTAAACAACTAATATAATGCAGTGTATTAAAGAACATATAGGTTGAGTCCAAATTTAAAGCTTGTTTTCATATTCTAGAGAAATAGTAGAGGATTTATAATGGTAGTAGTCATGCTCAAATTTTACAAGCTTCATGATATGCACGTAAATGTGCATATTTTTACCCACATATTTAATCTATAAATTAAATAAATGATCATATCGGGTGTTTTAACTTGTTTAAACCAAAATCCAAATTATTTTCAAATTGTCACATGTTCATCTTCATATAGAGGCAAAATGGTCTTTTTTTGCATTTATTAATTTGTGAAAATTTATTTGGAATTTTCTATGTTGTTCGCAAGAACTTTAGTAAATTTTACAAGTGGCTTCATGAAGATATGCATGCACAAGAGTGAATACAAAGGAATAGAGATGGAAATAATTCAAAGTAATGATCATGGAGGACCCCACTTACTCACCTACCTTAGTGTACACTTAGGAGATAATTCACATGCTAAAAAACCATTAAATCTTCATGCACACTTAATGAATGATTATTTGAAGTTAATGATAACTTGGCCACCACACTTCCTAAGAGGGTATTTTGGGTAGTTCCCAAAAAAGTACTCCTTATGTTTCATGTAACCCTCTCTCTTCTTTAGTCTCTTCTTTTAGGCTCTCTTCTCTCTTAGCCTCTTAGTTTAGAAAAATAAATCAAAGCTCTTCTCTTTTCTTTTCATCGCTACTTAGCCATTTTCTCTTTATGTACTTTTTTTATGCAACTTCAATAAATGTTCTTGCCCTTTACATGCTTATTAACTTTCATGTTAGTAGTGTAGAATTACATTTCATGCAAGTAAATTAGTTTTTTCTTTCATTTAGCTCTTTTTCTTCTTCTTTTTGTTTCATATTGCAAGCTATATTTGTTGATTTGATAACAAATATGAGAGGCTAAACCCCTTCAATTTAGGGGTAATGAAGCTCTCTAATTTTGTAGCTTCATCATAACTTGTTAATTTTGATAACTTTTGTGCACAAATGAATGTTGATGTGATTTATTGTTTCATGTTGAATTTGATAGTCTATGTTGTTCATAACAAATAGGCTATGCTTAAACAATCACAAACAATAATTATCTCTTTATCTACATATGATGATGGTAATGAAGTGAATGTTGAAATTAAAATTTGGTGGCCTATATTTCTAAACAGTAGTTAATAGGTCATGCTTAAAACAGATTTCATTTTCAACTTGTTGTCTTTTTTCATGAAACTTGAATAGTGGATTAGAGGTTGTGTTAAAGTTTGATGGCTTATGTTGGGCTAATTAGTAGCACAAATTTGTCATACTTATGATAAGCACATCATTTAAATTCACTAATGATAAAAAAAGATCCTAATTTCATAATTTGTTGAACTACATGATCTAGAGAGTGGAATTAACTCTAAATTGTCATTTAACTCTCATAATTTTATCACTTTTTTTGTTAGTTTTCTCATTTTGTAGTTTAATTCACTCTCGAATTTTTTATAATTTGATTGAATAGAAAATTTAAAATCAACAATTCCCTGCGGATCGACCCGTACTCACTACGTGCTACGTAGTACGCTGTGCGCTTATGGTTAATTTTATTATAAATTTGTTTGACGGTTTTCTAAACCGATAGAATTTCTGTCGAAAAACAAGTTTTTTGTGTCGTTGCTGGGGAATTTGTTTTGATTTTAATTTCTATTCTTTGATTTTTATTTTTTTATTTTTGTTGTATGTTTGTTTGTGTGTTAATTTGCATTTAAAAAAATTGCGTCTATTGTGTGATTTGATTTTGTATACTGCTCCATCTACAGCAATAACCCTCCATTCTTGTAGCCACATACTTCACACCCTACAGGCACCATCTCAAAATATAAACCACAAATAGTCACTGCACAACCATACTGTTGCGTCACCATTCTAATTGCAACCCATACTGCCTTCCTTTCTTTCTTGTGTGCATCATAACCTGACTTGCTTCCTATAATCACTCATTGCCAACATATACAAACTTCTGCCTCTCTCCCTTCTGCAACCACACATTTCCATTGACAGTCTGCAGCACCACCATCATCATGCATTGCAACCCCTTGCCTCTTCAACTGCACAAACCACCACATACAACCAAAACTGCGCCTTTAATCTACAAGCCATTCAAACATCTGCTGCCACCACCGAACCACACAATTGCCTTCCCATTACTTCATCACAGTCAATAAACATTCACCGTCGACATCAAACCGCCATACAACTTCATTGTCATCCACTTGCAATATTACACTAGACAACCTAACACAATCACCACAGTGGCTCCTTGTTAAACCGCACTACCACAAATTTACTAACATACCTTCTTGTTGCATCTTCATACTTCCACTTACTTCCACTGTCGATCATCATACCATACAACAGCAGCCTCTAAACACTGCAGCCTCATATATACAACTCTCAACCACTGTCACACTGCCATACCAACATCACAGTGCTGAGTCACCATCCTCCTCGACTACTGCAGCACCTTTCTAACTGCAGTAACCTTTATCTTATATCCTCTGCCTTACAAACCAAACAAATTCACATTCAAATTAAAATAAAAAAACAACATTGCATCAATCACCACGATCCACCTCCTATTCCAATTCGAACAGAATCACCTGATCGAAAAATCACTCCTGAGCATCCCTAACCCAATGCCTTAACCGCACTCGATCCTCCTCTTACACGCGGGTACCATCTCTACCGCATTCCAACCACGAATCGCGACTCCCCTAGCAAATCCATCTTCCATCATTTCTGAACCATCCGCAACCCCCTCGAACGACAGCAATTTTGAACTATGAAATTTGAATTTGAAGGGAGATTCGAAGTTAATTTGACAAAAAGGGAGAGTTTTTGAGGATTCGTAGTTGATTTAATAAGAAGGGAGAAGTATTCGTGTAAATAAACAAAACAAGTTGAAGTAGCGATAGTCTTTAGTGGGTCGGGTTGTGTTCTCTTTTTAGTTTATTTTATTTTATTTTTGTGTATTTTTTGTCTTTTATGTATTTAAGTTTAAAAAAAAAATCTTTGAATTCGTTTTTTAGTTTAATTTGTTTTGAGTCCATTTGTTTTCTTTAAAAAAAAGTTTTGTTTATATATTGTTTTTATTTTGAGGTTGCCAAAACAGATTAGAAGAGTCGTTTGCTCCGCTTAGCTTGCCAATAAAATAACTGTTTTCTTGCTTATAATTTTTTTTTTGCTTTTACCCCTTTCTACCATTTTCATCTGCCTTGGATTATTGTTTGCTTGCATTTTATAAAAGAAAGAAATTCCAAAAACAAAAACAAAAACAAAAGTCCATTCGTAGTTGCATTGTTAATACACGTTTAAATAGTCACTGCTCAACCATACTGTTGCATCACCATTCTAATTGCAACCCATACTGCCCTTCTTTCTTTCTTGTGTGCATCATAACCTGACTTGCTTCCTATAATCACTCATTGCCAACATATACAAACTTCTGCCTCTCTCACTTCTGCAACCACACATTTCCATTGACAGTCTGCAGCACCACCATCATCATGCATTACAACCCCTTGCCTCTTCAACTGCACAAACCACTACATACAACCAAAACTGCGCCTTTAATCTACAAACCATTCAAACATCTGCTGCCACCACTGAACCACACAATTGCCTTCCCATTACTTCATTCATCACAGCCAATAAACATTCACCGTCGAAATCAAACCGCCATACAACTTCATTGTCATTCACTTGCAATATTAAAATAGACAACCTAACACAATCACCACAGTGCCTCCTTGTTACACTGCACTACCACAAATCTACTGACATACCTTCTTGCTGCATCTTCATACTTCCACTTACTTCCACTGTCGATCATCATACCATATAACAGCAGCCTCTAAACACTGCAGCCTCATATATACAACTCTCAACCACTGTCACACTGCCATACCAACATCACAGTGCTGAGTCACCATCCTCCTCGACTACTGCAACACCTTTCTAACTACAGTAACCTTTATCTTATATCCTCTGCCTTACAAACCAAAAAACTTCACATTCACAATAAAACAAAACAACAACACTTCATCAATCACCACGATCCACCTCCTATTCCAATTCGAACAGAATCACCTGATCGCAAAATCACTCCTGAGCATCCCTAACCCAATGCCTTAACTGCACTCGATCCCCCTCTTACACGCGAGTACCATCTCTACCGCATTCCAACCACGAATCGCGACTCCCCTAGCAAATCCATCCTCCATCATTTCTGAACCATCCGCAACCCCCTCGAACGATAGTAATTTTGAACTATGAAATTTGAATTTGAAGGGAGATACGAAGTTAATTTGACAAAAAGGGAGAGCTTTTTGAGGATTCGTAGTTGATTTAATAAAAAGGGAGAAGTATTCGTGTAAAAAAACAGAACAATTTGAAGTAGCGATAGTCTTTAGTGGGCCGGGTTGTGTTCTCTTTTTCGTTTATTTTATTTTATTTTTGTGTATTTTTTTGTCTTTTATGTATTTAAGTTTAAAAAAAAATCTTTGAATTCTTTTTTAGTTTAATTTGTTTTGAGTCCATTTGTTTTCTTTAAAAAAAAGAAAAAAAAAGTTTTGTTTATATATTGTTTTTATTTTGAGGTTGCCAAAACAGATTGGAAGAGTCGTTTGCTCCGCTTAGCTTGCCAATAAAATAATTGCTTACTTGCTTATAAATTATTTTTTTGCTTTTATCCCTTTCTACTATTTTTATTTGCCTTAGATTATTGTTTGCTTGTGTTTTATAAAAGAAAGAAATTCAAAAAAACCAAAAAGAAAAACAAAAATTCATTCGTAGTTGCATTGTTAATACACATTTAAATTCAGTTTTGCATTTCATCTTAGAATTTGATTAATAATAACGGTTAGACATCGATAACACTTAATTATATATTGACAAATTTTCTTCTTTGAACAATTAACTTTCTTGGTGTCTAGCCTACGGTAGAGTAATAACCATTTATAAATATTACGGTGATTCGTAAATAGTAGTGGTTGTAGCTCTGAAGGTACTTAAACCTTTGGCTGCATTACTACGGTGATTCGTGGTACACTAATAAATCATGTCCGTTATTAGGCTGGGAACTATCTTGTGATTTAAGACAAAGTGTAGTTATAGAATTATGGGTTAACTTAGGATAGAAAGTCTGTAATTATCCTTTGCATTCATTTAGTTGCATTAGTTCATGCATATTTATAAAAAAAACAAAACAAAACAAAATCAAAACCCAAAACAAAAAAATTGTAAATATTTCTTAACTTAGTTTTTTAAAATCATTTCTTTTAAAATTTATTCTTCAATCAAAAATCAAAACAAAAATTGTTATTTTTTTCAAAAAATAAATATATAAAACCTTTTCAAAAAAGCCAAAAAATTTGAAAATCCAAAAACAAAACAAAAAACAATTTTTCATTTTGAAAAATATTTTTTATTTGTAAAATATTTTTTTATAAAAAAACCAAAAACATTCTTGAAAATTCTCGAATTTCCATATTCACATGAACTATTCGATAGTTGTGAAAATCAATATAATTCATATAATTTCACACCAAATTCTTACGGATATTTCAATAACAACTATTGTTTAATGAATTCAAATTTTGAACCATAAAATTTTCATAATGATGACCAACCTTCAAATCTTGAAAATAACGTTTCATCTTTACTTGAAATCTCTACGCAACAAAATCAAGTAATAAATGATTTGTGTAATTCTTATTTATGTGATAACTCAAGTCAATATTTTAAAAGTAATCAAGATTTGAATTCACTTCAAAATGCAAACGATTTCGAGTATAACCCATGCCAATTCAATTTTGAACTCCAAAATGAATTTCAAAGTCAAAACGGAAATGTGGTATACTTTTCAAATAATTTTGGCAGCAGAAATAATCTCGACTCCGATACGAGTGAAATTTTTTGTTCCCAACAAATCCAAATTAAAAATTCTCAAGTTAATAACTGCAACGAAATCTACAATGATCACATGGATTTATTGTTCGAAACATATATAAAACAACATGAGAAACATAACCAAAACCCAACGTGTGATGAGTCGAATAATAATCCTTCTTTAAACCAAATCGACGATTTTCAAATAACAACTTTTGAAATTGAAAATAACAATTTTAATGAAGTTGTTGAAAACACGGTAATTGAGTTATATTTCAATTCTTTTAATGGTGTGAAACTCGATTTAAAAATTGATCTTCCTTTTTCGATATTGAAAATTTGAACACAATAACTTTGGATTTTGAACATGGCACATGCAGTGAAGTTGTTGACAATTCAATAAAGAAAGACGACTTTAATGAACATGAATTTTTTGGAATTTTCGAAAACGAGTTGTCAAATTCCGAAGGGAAAGATTTCGATCACCATTTTCATTTTGAAATCAATAATTCAGAAGTAGTTTTCAATAATAAGTTTGAATTTCAAATTGGTGAAAATAAACTTAAACTTCAAACAATTGTGTTAATGAAAATCATCGAAAATAAAACAACTCATGCGATTTTTATTAAAAATACATTCATTTTTCCAAATCAAACTTCAACTTTGAAATCATTTATGGTTTGGTTTTCTATGCTTAAACTGTGTCTCACATACTTGACGAGACAAATGAATCAGTCTTTGGAAGACCGTTTCATCAACTTTTTGATGATACTTGATCTCATGTAAATACCGTTCATTTTCATGTAAACATAGGTCATTTTTATTTTTGTTTTATTTGTCTCGTTTCACTGTGGTTGACTGTGGGGACACGGTCAAAATCAAATGTGAGGGAGTCTTATCTTCATTTTTAATTTTTCTCGGTAATTTTTAATCTTTCATGATTTATTTTTACATTTTCTTTCCAAAACTTAGAAAAAAAGAAGAAAAAAATCTCAAAATTTTAAAGCATTGTTGATTTATTTTTGAAGAAACAATATAAGATAAATATATGGTTTTAGTTTATCAAATTGAAATTTTTGAAAACTTATTTGTCTTATCGAAAATAAAAATGAAGTTTGATTACAAATAACAATGGTTTAATTAGTATATAGGAAGATTCATACATGTTAATTATGAAATACATCCAAATTAAAAATCTTTGTTTTACAAAGTGGTTAATTTAAAGTAATGATATAACATTTTTTTTGTCTTCTAAGTTAAATGGTGCTAAGATGATAGTGCGAACTCTCTCTTCTAAAAAAAAATCTTGTATATATGTATATTTTTAATAAACATCTAGACTCATGTGTTCACACTCGTGTATTCACTCGCCGTGCTATGTACCCTTCTTACGTAAGCCCGAAAGGCAGTGCATGATTGGTATATCTGGCTTGAGTTTATCTGAGTTAGGTGTGTGTATAAAAATTATTTTACCAAAAACGCCTACAGTCAAAAAGGGTTCACACTTATGTGTTCACTCGCCATGCTATGTATTCCCCTCACATCAGTCCGCAAGGTAGGTCATGGGTAATATATCTTGCCTCCGTTTATCTGAACTAGGCATATGTAAATATTGTAAATATCAATAAAATTTTCAAAAAATAATAAAGAGAGTAAGCAAATGAAATCCAAGAACTATTTTAACTTGTTTGATTTTACTTGTTATTGAAAAGAAAGAAAATTACCACTTTGATAACTTCGACAATCAATTAAGGGTAAATTTCATAATTACATTATGTTATCAACCGAAACAACAAGTTAAACTATATTTTATTTGTTATGAACTTTATTTTTGTTGGAATTTTTCACAACTAAAAGGTCTTTGTAAATAAATCTTGCATTTTGTAAATATTTTCATCCTGCATTTGGATTTTGTGGGTAGTATCCGTTGAAAACCCTCACGAGACAACACTCGTCCCACTGAGGACACCCAAAGGTTTAACGGCTTGTTGTAAACGCTCAATGCAAACGTGCTCCCTATGAAAATGGATTTATCTTAGTTTTTCTTTATTCGATGACGGATAAAAAGATAAGTGTGAGGGTATTTGATGTGCACATAAATGTGCATATTTTTACCACCATATTTAATCTTTTTAAATTAAATAAATGATCATATTGGTGTTTTAACTTGTTTAAATCAAAATTCAAATTATTTTCAAATTGTCATAGATTCATCTTCATATAGGGGCAAAATGGTCATTTTTGTGCATTTATTAATTTGTGACAATTTACTTGGAATTTTCTATGTTGTTTTGTAGGAATTTTAATGAATTTTATAAGTGACTTCATGAAGATATGCATGTACAAGAGTGAATGCAAAGGAATGGATATGGAAATAATTCAAAGTGATGATCATGAAGGACCTCACTTACCCACCTACCTTAATGTACACTTAGGAGCTAATGCACATGCTAAAAGGCCATTAAATCTTCATGCACACTTAATGGATAATTATTTGAAGTTAATGATAATTTGACCACCACAATTCCTAAGATGGTATTTTGGGTAGTTCCCAAAAAAGTGAATTAGGGTTTTAAACTTATATAAATGCCCCTTATGTTTTGTGTAATCCTCTATCTTCTTTAGTCTCTTCTTTTAGGATCTCTTCTCTCTTAGCCTCTTAGTTTAGAAAAATAAATCAAAGCTCTTCTCTTTTCTTTTCATGGCTACTTAGCCATTTTCTCTTTATGTACTTTTTTATGCAACTTTAATAAATGTTCTTTTCCTTTACATGCTTATTTACTTTAATGTTAGTAGTTTAGAGTTACATTTCATGCAAGTAGATTAGTTTTTTCTTTCATTTAGCTCCTTTTCCTCTTCTTTTTGCTTCAAGTTGCAAGCTATATTTTTTGATTTTATAACAAATATGAGAGGCTAAACCCCTTCAATTTAGAGGTAATGAAGCTCTCTAATTATGTAGCTTCAACATAACTTGTTAATTTTGATCCTTTTTTTGCTTAAATGAATGTTGATGTGATTTATTGTTTCATGTTGAATTTTATAGTCTATGTTGTTCATAACAAATAGGCTATGCTTAAACAATCACATATAATAATTACCTCTTCATCTACATATGATTATGGTAATGAAGTGAATGTTGAAATTAAAATTTGATGGCCTATATTTCTAAACAATAGTTAATAGGTCATGCTTAAAATAGATTCATTTTCAACTTGTTGTCATTTTTCATGAGACTTGAATAGTGGATTAGCGGTTGTGTTAAAGTTTGATGGCTTATGTTGGGCTAATTAGTAGCACAAATATGCTATACTTATGATAAGCACATCATTTAAATTCATTAATGATAAAGAAAGATCATAATTTCATAATTTGTTGAAATATATGATCTAGAGAGTTGAATTATCTATAAATGGTCATTTAACTCTCATATTTTTATCAATTTCTTTTTGTTAATTTTCTCATTTTCTAATTAATTCACTCTCGACTTTGGTATAATTTGATTGAATAGAAAATTTAAAATCAACAATCCTGTACGGTCCGACCCATACTTACTATGTACTACGATAGTATGTTGTGCCCTTGTGGTTATTTTAATTTGAAATTTATCAGCGATTTTCTAACTTGATAGAATTTTCATCGTTAAACGCTTCATTACAGGAAAGGAAATGAAAATAGAGAGTTGTTGATAACACAGTGTCAACTAGTATATGAGCATAAAAAATTATAACATCCTGTATATATCATATCTTTTTTTTGGTAATTTTCATTTGAATACAATTTTCTTTCTTAATTTAGTAGAATTTTTTTGAAAAATAATCATGCTCTTCTCGTAACTGATGTTGTTAGTAATAATCTTCACAAAATGTCATGCAAAAAATAAAATATTTTGTCTGTTAATAACATATGCCTAGTCCTCAATAGAACCGTTTATATAAAACCCATATAGTCAAAAAAATAGAAATTTAAAGCAAGGACTAAGGAGCATCGACACTGGGAAGTTGGACTGAGGCTATGTGCCAAACCTACTACATGCTAAATAGCGAAAGGTAAATGTTGGGTAAATGGAAGGAGATAGCATGCATTCTAAAATTAAACAATATAATAGAAATACTTGTCTTCATTAAGTATGTTTTCCCAGCATATCAGCCATTCCCGCGGTACATAAAGCACATCAATTTCCTTGAACTGTGGTATCCAAATGATGTTAGCATATTAAATAGAACGACACTTCGGTTTTTTAGGAATATGTCAACATCGGAAGAAAATAATAATTGTCAAACCCATGAGACAATATATGCTTAAACTAATACATAGTAAGGCATATGTTGCAACCATCAACTATCTGATTCATAATAAACTGATCCCTCAATTTATCCAATCATCCATAGCACGACAGTATTTAGAGTAAACTGTAGCCCAATATTCTTCTCTATAGTTGTTTTCTATAATGGACAGTTTATTAAATTTATAATGGACAGTAATTATAATAGACTAAACTTTAGCAACTAAGGCATGCAAAGAATAATGTTGTTCTCTATAGTTGGCTGAATGATGCATGCCATGGTAAATATAAACACGACCATCAATTGATCTAAAGATCCATAACAAGGGTTTTCTAAATATTGAGCCCTTGGCTTATTATATCTATGTTGCACCCATAATTTCTCATTACCAGTTACTCAAAATGTATAAACAATGAGCTATGAAACTATACAGACTGGTTGGAAAAATATAGTTCTTAATTGCATAGTGTAACGACCCAGAAATTTCGATCCCAAAATTCCAGATTGTTAGGAAAGAAGAAAAGAGATAGAATAAGAAGAAATAGAAAACCAAACTCAGAATCTCACATTCGTAGTGGATAAAATATAATATCAGATAATATTCTTTACACAAAGAAAGCTGTATCAGTCAAATACATTTATATACATCAGAGTTACAACATATACACAACACTGGACAGATACGATTAACATGTCTCAAATAAACTACAATATAATACAGCGGAAACACTCCATACGTTCCTGCCATCAAGCTCATCTTCTGAGCTCCAGAACGTCCTTACCAGGAAATCTGTAATAATCGGTCTGACCCGAGCATTACATCAAAGTAACAATCGGGTCAGGCTGAAAACCAGCGTGAGTAAACCCATCTAACATGGAACACAAAAGCATACAACTTATATAAACCCAGGGTAACTCATTTCAATTTACAAATTCATAAATTGATATAGACATCACTTATTTCACACATCAATTTCTAAGTACCAAAACTTAGATTAAAGGGTCTAATTCACTTAAATCATCACATTCCAGTCTATTTATTCCACATATCAATCTATAAAGAATCGAAGTGGTTTCGGGTATTTACTAACACCCAACTTCGGTCTCTTCGACTCCAATGTCATCTTAACCCAAGTTATTCAAGTGAATACAATTTAAATTTAAATTCTGGATGTCACTTTCACACAACAATTCACCATCGATAAATAATCGCATTATCACAGTCTACCCAAACATATCATATCATAAAACATTTCTTATTAGAGATATCAACTAATTCAAGGAATTTAACATCATTCAACCATTCATAAGCAAGATTGATCACTTCCAAAATTAATTTAATTAATCTCTTACTAAATTAATCACTAATCTTTAAATCACTTAGATTACCCCTACTTAACATTAATTAATTACAAACCAATTAATTAATCATCCTTTAATTATCCAACTTAATTAATCATCCTTGATTAATTATTCTTTAATTACCATAAGAAATTAATTAATTATTCTTTACCCATCCATACTAATTACATTAATCCTTAATTATTTAAATTAATTATCTTATAATCACTTACATTAATTAATTATCCCTTAATTAATTTCATTATGTAATTCCTCCTTATTTAAACCCATCACACAATTAATTACAAATAGTAATTAACTATCACTTAATTACGTACATTAACTAATTATCTTCTTAATTAATAAATTCTTTAATTGATTACACTAAGTAATAAATCTTTAATTTCTCCCATTGAGTAATTACCCTCTAATTACTTCCACAAAGTAATTTCTCTTTATTTAATTACACCCAACCATTAATTACTTACTTTATGTAATTACACTCTATTAATTAAGTAATTATACTTAATAAAATTCCTTAGTGATTATCATAATTAATTTACAAATTAATTATCTTAATTTAACTATCTTAATTAATCATCAAAATTACTAGTTAATGATCTATATATCAATTACAATCATTAACAATTCACCAATTACTTATACTTATTTACTTTAAACAAAATAATTTAAACATTAAATTTTATTATTGAGAATCTTTGAAGAACTTGTTCGAACTTATTACATATATAAATTCTTATTCTTTGAACTTAATTATCAACTCCATTTAAAAACTTATTCAATTTTTAACATCTTAAACTTTGTATTCTTATGTTTAATAAAACCAACTTTATAATTTACCTTACTTAATTCAATCTTCTATCTAAAACATGATCACTGCTTGTTTTAGGAAACTAGATTCTATCTTTATTAGAATATCTTTAAACAATACAAGTTTATTACAAAAACTTAAACTGGCAACTAAAAAAAAACCCGAGTCCTATGCGTTTCTTCCTCGAGTCGAACACTCCAGTCTCGAGCCATTCGTACCCCTCACCTCTTCGAGTAAAACACGCGATGTCTTCAAGCATAACTTTGATATACCCCGAAGTTCAAACAACAGTGACAGATATACACGTGCATGGTGCATGGCAAACCACTCGATGCCGACCAACTGCGAAGCCTCCCACATATCATCGATGACTTGGCCAAACCTTCCCATCGTCCAGATCTCACCATTCTATCTCGAATCGAAATCGAGCAACTGAACATCTCAGCCCAAACCATCTCGACCAAAAAAGTTCTCGCCACGAAGATCCAGGCACCGTAAACCACGTCCCTCTGTCATCGGTCGTGTCATTGACCCATGCAACCATTCCATTGCTCGCAAACATGTCCGATGCGACAATGTCGTCGAGATTGCCTCGAAACTCCACACGACCAAAAGCCACACTAAACCCAAGATCATCAATTTCCGACCACCCTAGCCATCGTTAAACAACTTCGACAATTTTCCCATGTTCGACAACCCATAAACCATATTTGATCACAATCCCGAGCTTCATCTCGGCATAGATCATCGGTAGTTGCCGAAAATTCCAAAACTGAACAACTCAGATTATCGCACTAAATCCCAAATTAAAAATCAATATTTTCAACCCAAAAATCATCATTTGCAATGATAAACCAGTTTATGAATTCAATTCAAGAAATCAAAACATTTGATTTTCGGATTTAAATTTATTCTTACTGTAAAACTTGTTTTTGAACTATAACTAAATAGTTTCATCTGGATCTATTTTTTTAAAACCTTACATTGTAAAAATCATTTTCTGTTTAATAATCGTAGCTAAATATAAATTTGGAATAAGATTTTGTTTGAACCTGTTTCCTAGCCTGTTAATTCAAAACAGAGGGAAGAATCATAATTGCAGGCATGCATTCCAGGTTTATACACAGCACAACATACATATACATATATGCATTCCTTCATACATACATAAACAACCATATTCCTACACAAGACATCACAAAACATCTAGTTGTGATCACCGATTCAATTTTTTTTTTAAAATTCGGTTTACTCGCATATTCAAAGATGAATAGAGGAGCAGTGTATATATATCCAAAAATCAAATTTTTTTTAAATTCGGTTTAACTGGCTAAATTAAAGCCGGTTAAGGTATATGCTGTGGATTGCAATCAATAACTGTTGGATTGCGATCCACATGCTCACAGCATATTAATCTGAAGCATCCCCTTAGAAGGCTTTTATAAAACCGGCTAATGGAATACAAAAAAAAATTGTTTTAGTCGGTCAAAATAAGGTCGGCTATACTTAGCTAGCCTTATTTTGGCTGGCTAAGAAGCAACCTGAAGTGGCCAACCGACCCCCAAATGACCCCCCGTTGGGGGTCAGTTTCTTCCCAACCGATCCATGGTTGGGAATGGTTTAAAAATGGCCATTCATCAAATCCAGCTCCCATTTCCAATCAATATCCAGCTATTTTCTTTATGATGTTGATCTTTTCGTCAAATCCTGCTCTCATTTTAGGAATTCAAATCTAATCAAGCTTTCTTATTTGAACATTTGTTTACTTAAAAAACTACACGGTAGCATATCATTATTTATGGTTTTGATTTAGGCAAATCAGAAAAACCCTACAATTATCTACAAAGTTTGAATGTAAATCTAATTTAGGCCATTTTTTTGAATTATTATATTTATTTTGAACAATGATGAAATTGTTGAGATATTGGGGAAAGTTTGTTATTGTTTAGCTTAGCTTAGCGAGTTTTAGTACGTCATTCATGTTATTGTCCTTTACTTCGATTTTACGGAACTTGGCACGTAATAAAAAATTTCAGTATATGCTTCTAAAGAAAGTTTTTTCGGGAATGAAAACAGAGAAGTATTTATTTTTGGACAAATTTGAATATTAACAGTGGTAGACAAACTTAATTCATTTTATTTTGCTATGTAGACATAATCCCTCCTATAAATTTATTTTACTCCTAGATTAGTTCTAGCATCTAGATCACTTGTTTTTTGTTTACATATAGTTAAGCCATACTTTCTCAGTAAACTTTGTTATAGTATTACATATGAAACCCAGTATTTTAGTATATTAACATAGAGAATGTGTTGCTTATAGGATTATCTTTGACTTCGGTTAAGCTTTCCTGATTTGTTTCTCACAGTCTATATATGTACAATTAATATACACACACATCTCCACTATCTACACACATACATGTAAGGCTTGTTTTCAACTTCGAAGTGAAGCAAACTTGAATACAGTGTAGTAAAGTAGTATATCTCATATTGTTGCCATCTTTTGCAATCAAAAGCAACTAGAAAAGAAGCAATCAACATTTGGTTTTAATGGCTTGCACCTAATTTCATAAGCTTGGGATGAAGTCCACACTATGCCGAAACTTATTATATATATAGAAACTTACTTATAATCATTTTTTTAAGATGACAATAATAATAGTTATAATACTAAGAAAACTTTGTTTTCTTTGTTGTGCCATGGGTTCCGTAACTATGAATAAAATGGATATATTAGCCTAGGAAATGAAATTTGTAAATAGTGAGTAGTATATCATACTGTTCAACAATAATGAAAATGATCATAGATTCCTTTGTTAAACCGCCTTTTGGTAAGGCCGTGATACTAAAAACTTGACTAGAGACTGAAAACGATTCGCCCTGGAGATCGGTTATCTACAGGTCCACGATGGACACATGCAAACTTAGTTCGAGTCCGGATCGAGCTACATTTAGCATGATATGACAAGCAAAGCTACGGAGGGTAACATTCCAAATTTTAGGTCAATCGAAGTTCATTTGCTCAAGTTATGTATCGATCAAAATCCGTGTAAAACATATCCGTTTCGTATCCATCTATATCGATACGAAGTGAGCACAAATCCATCCCTTTAGTATCCATCAAGATTTCAATGGACCTTAGCAATCCTAGATCGATCGTAATTCACTTGTTCAACAACTACACATTTCGTATTGATCACATCAACCAACGGCTAAATATTTTGTATCGATCAGCCACTTGATCGATATAAAGAGTGGGGCCAGAGATGGATACAAGGGAACGAGTTCGGCATCGATATGAAAGCAAAGACATAGCATCGATACGAGGAGTAATGTATAGGGTGGATACGAAGGAAGAGGTCAACTCAAAAGAAGCAGTCTCTATGCATGAAATACGGATCTCCATAAAACACTCGCGCTACGTCATCGATACGAAGAGTATCGACACGAATCCATAGACATGAAGGCTTCAGCCTCACTAGCAAACCCAATCTTAAATCAATTATATCTATCAAACTACAAATCCAAATGCCATGAAATTTTCACAGAAGCTTGCATAACAACTCGAGAACAGCCATGATCGATCGCAGCTCAATCAGACCATTTCTTGATGGACACGAAGAATGCATGGATCGATCAAGATCAATCCAAACTACTCCAGATCGATCATGTTGTCCCATCTACATATGAGAAAGGGTATTCCAAGGTTTGAGGCAGATATTTCAAGCTCTACGTTTATAAATAGCACCTCCACGTCAACTAGAAAAGGACTTTTGGAACTTCTATGCTACTGCACTGCTTAAACTCCACTGTAACTTGAGTATTAGTGATTATATCATTGTAACTCAATTGATAATTAGCAATAAACAACAAATCTTAATGTGGATGTTATCCGGCCTTTTGGCCTGGTTACACAAAGGTGATTAGGAGGACCATACTTGACTATTGATAAAAAAGATGGCCATGAGACGACAATAATATGACCAAAGCATGATATCCGAACAGTTATATCCAACCCAGGGTGAATAAGATCAACGGATAGGTGATACAGGATGTCAGAATGATGAAGGTTAGCTTGGTGGAATAGGTGTCGGCATAGATGTTTGATAAGTTGAAGAGTGTATAAATGAGGTCAGCGTAGTGTGTTGGGCTGAGTTTTTCTTATGGTGGGCCCAAGTGGCCAAAGGGGTCCAGGCTTGAAGATGTCAATTAGGTTGAAGGCTACCTTCGTCTATAAATACAGGGGTAGGGACCATTTTTGGGATCTCTCTCGCTCTTTCTTTTTGGGAGGGACTTCATCATCTTCTTCTTCCTACTCCAAATACTTTGCCATGGCTATTTTTCTTATAAAGTTGCATCAATGGATTCTAGCCAATCGAACAAATCATGTAATTGTAATCAAACGAAGAATGAATGAAATTTGAAATGGACGTAAGGCGAGATTGTCGAAACCACTATAAAATATTTGTTTCAATTTACTTTTATGCTTTGTTCCCTAGATTCCATTATTCTCTGATGTCCAGGAAATTCTACGGGTGTTAGTGACCAATTTTGTTGCTAACAGTGGACTTAAGCTACAACGTCAAACCACTATAAGTTCTTGTCTTCTTTTACTATATTCATTGTTCTTGGTGTGATTGTTAGATTAGCCTCATTTTCCATTTTATTTCTTCATTCTAATCTCTTCAACCACATTCGAAGAGTGTTGTGCCCATTTTTAGTATAAACACTTTGGTGCTTTCACTGAGAAAACTACGCCTTTCTCTGACTCTATGGACCTCCTTCCATTGTTGGATTGCTAAAATCTAAGGAGGAGATCTGGATCTGTCTACCAGTGGTTCCTTCCATTCTATTCAGATTACTCTAGATCTAAGAAGAACTACGATCAACATCGTGCGTGCTACCATAACCGCTTCCAATGCTACTGATCTGGAAGGAAGAGATACACAAAATCCCACACAGTAGGCCAAACATCAGCTGGAGTTCCAGACCCACTTAGTCTAGTAACTAGAGAGGAATTCCAGATCCTTATGCAGGAGCTCACTCAAAGCCATCAGGAGCTCACTCAGTAGATCCGTGCCAACACGGAAATCACGAACCAGCCGGATGAGGAAAGGCGATGGAGATCTAGAAGAGAGCATGCCTCTAATTCTTAGACTGAAGGCTCAGCGTCATCTGACTTCGATCACAGATCTACACGCCGCCCATTGAATGTAAATTACGTGGAAGCCTCTGGGCATCATTATACTGTAAATCCCAAACAAGGTGGAATAGGTCCTTCCATAGGGCATCAAGCTATGCCCTCCTCCCAAAGAGGGACACTTCCCTATAACACTACTCAGACCACGTAGCAGCCGCTGCTACAGCCCTGGATGCCGAGATCCAGAACCAACTAGATCCAACCCCTCGTCACCATATTCGTGCTTAGGATCCTCACTTCTATGAAGACCGGAAGCCAAGAAGGCGTGGAACAGATCGTGGACAGCGACCGAACCATCCTCGTAACATGGAACCCGACCATTCATTGACCCCGAATGTCCAAATGCCTGACATTCCCACCATGATATGCTAGATGATTAGGGAAAGTCAATGCCTCATAAATGATGACTGGGGAATTTCTAGAAGTCACACCCCATTCACCAATGACATTCTCCATGCGGAGCCGCCGCGTCGATTCAAGATGCAGACTATGCCGATGCATGAAGGTAATTTGGATCCCAATCAATATATTCTAAAATATGAATGGCTTATGAACACCGCTCGAGTTGACAATGCGGTTAAGTGCTGAAATTTCCCTATATCCTTGGAAGGCACTGGAACTATGTGGTTTACCCGTTTACCACCCAGATCCATTTCATATTTTGACCAGTTAGTTACTTTGTTTGTTGAGCAGTTCTGTATGCATGCTACAAGGCCGAAGGATGTCAATACTTATCCAGTGTTGCTCAAGCTCCAGGAAAGACTCTAAGGAAATATCTAAAAAGGTTCCACACTACTTGTACCGAAGTCAACAATCCTAATGACAACTCTATTCTGATGGCATTGACTAAAGGGTTCGATCCTGATCCTAAATTTGATGATTGGTTGGCTAGGAAACCCAGCTTCGTTGGACCGTTTCTATGCAAAGGCAGCACAGTTTTTGAGCAGAGAGGATGCTAGACGGTCTAGAAAGCAGGACGTCGTAAGGCCCAGTAGTGAAGGTATCCAGAGTAATGTTGCAGTGAAGTAGACCCGGGAGAGTTCCGGTAAAGTACAGTTGAATACTCAGAATAAGTAAAATCAGCATAAGGGTGATGGAGGTAAAGGAAAGAAGAGAGACCCTTATCATGGGAGACCCAGAGCTCCTATGTTCGATCAATATACTCCTTTGAACGCGTCGCTAGAGAATGTTTATCTTCAAACCTACAATACATGGCTGTACAAGATGCCAGCTCTGAAACCATCGTTAAAGAAGTAGTTTCAAACCGAAAAGTTCTATAGATTCCATGATTCTTACGGCCATAACACTAATGAATGTCGTCATCTGCAGGATATTATTGAAAAAGTAGATTAAAGAAAGAAAGTTAGAGCAGTTTGTCTGGGCTCTGAAGGATGGCGAAGCGAGTCCATCTAATCCCAATCAGGACCAAAGCCTGGCTAGGCACGAAGAACCCGCACGTACTAGTGGGAGGTTGGAAATTAATAATATGAGTGGTGGTCCTCATCTAGCTGATCGGAGCTGAGAGGAAATGGAGTCATATGCTAGTTCGATTAGGCATGTGGACTTCGAATGTTATAGTGGTTCCAATGAAGGGGCCCCGGCAAAGCAATAGAGGATGATGATAGACGACATCGTTTTCAAAAACCAAGATTCTGATAGGGTCGAGGCCCCCACTATTGATCCATTGGTAATATCTACCCAGATAGGTCCTGCTTGGATGAAGAGGATCTTAGTTGATAGTGGAAGTTCTGTGAACATACTTTTCAAACGTGCTAATGACCAAATGTTAATGGAAGCAAAGGATCTAAAACCGTGTCAGTCACGTATACATGGGTTGAATGGAAGTGCAACCATACCAGCTGGACGGTGAAGTTACCTATTGAGTTGGATATTGGTGATCCCCGAGAGTCCAGATGTTGCAGTTTGTTGTGTTGGATACTTATTCTCCTTATAATGCTTTCCTAGGCCAACCGGCCCTTGTAGAGTTCACGGCAGCAATTACCCCATGGTGTTTAACTTTGAAGTTCCCCACTGATAATGGAGTTGGGGTGGTACATGGTGATCAGGTAGCTGGTCGCGCCTGTTATGTTGCGGAACTGCGAGATGCACAGAGAAAGGAGAAAGGCAAAGGAATGGAGGAATCTCTCTGTGTCCGCACTATGAGGGATTGACAACTAACATCAGAGCCTCGGCTCAAGCGCCATAACCAGTTTTCTAAATATCTTGATCCTAGAGACAATGGCGATGAAAGGGAAGTCAAAGAATATCAGGCTTCCTCGGTAGAGTTGACAATTGATGTCTCGGCCAACAACGATGATGATCCTCGAGTGGCAAAGATCGGATCTCAATTTAGCCCCTAGATAGGACAGGAACCGGTTGATTTTCTCTAGGCAAACCTTGATGTGTTTGCCTCGACTCATTTAGACATGTGTGAGAGCTCGTCGAACATCGTGAGCCATGCATTAAATATCGACCCATATTGTTGAGAAGTTTGGTGTTCATCGTGTTCATCGTGAAGTTGCAACAAGTTTGGGAGTTTCGATCCATCTCACTTTGGATCAAAGTTCGAAAAGTGTTTGAAATTTATTTTTGAGTTTGTTTGAAGTTCAATCATGCCTCCGAGACGAGCTCAACGTCATCGCAACATTAATGCTTTGTATCGAAGAGAAGAGGCCGATGAAATGGAGCAACGAATCAATGAGAGTTTCACTGAGAAGTTGAATGAAGGAATTGGTCGATTAGAGAGAATGATGCTTGAAATAAATCAAAGTAGAAGAAGGGTTTCACCTGAATCGAGTCATGGGGGAAATAGAGTTTCACCACATTCAGATAGGGAGAGAAGAGAAGATCATGACCGTAGAAATGTTGACGATCGTGATAGAAATGTTGATGAACAAAATCAGAGAGATGTGGATTATCATGATCGGAGGAATGTAGATCGAAGAAATGTTGGTGGTAGAAATGGTGGTAGAGATATTGGTGGTCATGAACGACATCGATATGCATTAGATTTTGATGAGGAGTTTGATGGAGGAAGTGTTCATAGTCGAAATCGAAGCCATGGAAGAAATCATTCAGAGTATGATCACAAATGGGAGTCCGGAATGAAAATTGAAATTCCAAAGTTTAAGGGTGATATGAAGGCTGAAGAATTTCTAGATTGGTTATCTAATATTGAAGAGATCTTTGATTTCAAGGAGGTTCCGGAAGATCGTAGAGTGAAGTTGATTGCTACTCGTTTAAGAGGGAGAGCCATGGCGTGGTGGCAGCAGACAAAACTTACACGAGAACGGATGGGAAAGTCAAAGATTGTTTCATGGGAGAAGATGAAGAAGTTAATGAAAGCTACTTTCTTACATTACAATTATCAATCCCTTATGTATCAACGCTTATAAAATCTAAGGCAGGGGACAAAGACTGTTAATGATTATGCTGATGAGTTTTATCAACTTATTGCTCGAAATGACCTCATGGAGACGGAAGAACAGTTGACCGCTAGGTTTGTTGGAGGTTTGCGAATGCAGATCCAGGATATGGTTAATATGTTTGACCCGAGATCTGTGGCTGAAGCGCACCAGAAAGCGTTGTCTTGGGAGAAGCAGGGAAGACGAGGAGGTGGTGTGTTTACAAATTCCAACAATCAAGTGAGGGGTGCCAGTGGGAGTTCCAATGTTTCTAAAGTTGTCGGTAAACCAGTTGTGAATGAGGCTGCGAAGGCAAAGGACAACAACAGTTTCAAATGTTATAATTGCCAGGAAGTGGGTCATAAAAGTAACGTATGTCCAAAACCAAAAAAGAGAACGATGATTACTGAAGTTGAAATTGAGGATGTTGGTGAAGGTGATTCTAGTCCAGTGGAGGAAGATGAACAGGATATCACGTCAGGAGATGAAGGATGTAATCTAATGATGAGGAGGTCTTGTTTAACAGCGAAGCAAGAGGATGAGGCTAGTTGGTTGAGGAGTAACATCTTTCAGTCGACATGCACTATATTGGGGAAAGTTTGTAAATTTGTGATTGACGCAGGAAGTTGTGACAATATTATTTCTACTGAAGCTGTGAGAAAGTTGAAGTTGGAAACAGAGAAACATCATAATCCTTACAAGTTAGCGTGGCTAAGAAAAGGAGGAGAGGTGAAGGTGGACAGGCGAGTTCGAGTTCCATTTTCTATTGGGAAGAAATATAAAGACGAGATCTGGTGTGATGTAGTTGAGATGGATGTTTGTCATTTGCTTTTGGAAAGACCGTGGCAGTATGATCGAGCAGTGCAGCATGACGATCGAACCAATAGCTGCAGTTTTATGTTTGAAGGCGTTAAGATTATTTTAGTTCCAAAGAAGAGACAACAGGGAGAGAGCAAGTCAGAAGAGATTGAGGAGCTTAAAACTTTGTTGACTTTAAAGGAATTTGTTGAAGAAGTAGAGGAGAGTCCTGAAGTGTTTTTGTTGATTGGACATGAAGCTACTGAACCCGTTGAAGTTCCAGAGGAAGTAAAACCGATATTGGAAGAATTCAATGATGTGTTTCCAAAAGAGTTACCAAAGGAGCTACCGCCTTTGAGGGATATTCAACATCAGATTGATCTTGTGCCAGGGTCAATTTTACCTCACAGGCCGCATTATAGGATGAGTCCTAAAGAGCATGAAGAACTAAGAAGGCAGGTGGAGGAGTTGTTAGAACAAGGGCGTATTCAGGAGAGTTTGAGTCCATGTGCTGTGCCAGCCTTATTGGTACCGAAGAAGGATGGGACATGGAGGATGTGTAGGGACAGTCGGGCTCTTAATAAAATCACTCTGAGAAACAGATTTCCTATGCCGAGGTTTGATGATTTGATAGACCAGTTGAGTGGGGCAGTAGTGTTTTCAAAGATTGACTTGAAAAGTGGATACCATCAAATTCGTATTAGACCGGGTGATGAGTGGAAGACTGCTTTCAAAACCAAGGAAGGTTTATACGAATGGTTGGTTATGCCATTTGGTTTATCAAATGCTCCTAGTACTTTTATGAGAGTGATGAACCAGATTTTCAAACCATTTTTTGGGAAGTTCGTGGTTATTTACTTTGATGATATTTTGATTTATAGTGGGAGCACAACATTTGCGAGAAGTATTGTTGATTCTACGACAAGAGCAGTTTTTTGCAGCAACAAAGAAGTGCGTGTTTATGACGGACAGTGTTTTATTTCTGGGGTATGTTCTGTCAAAGGAAGGTATTCAAGTGGATGAAAATAAAGTGGAAGCTGTCAGGAGTTGGCCACAGCCAAAGACAATTACTGAAGTGAGGAGTTTTCATGGATTGGTATCTTTCTATCGTAGATTCATTCCACATTTTAGCAGTGTGATGGCACCTGTAACTGATTGCATGAAAGGAAAGAAGTTTGCATGGTCAGAGGAAGCAGGGGTTGCTTTTGAAAAGATCAAATCACTATTGACGACAGCACCAATTCTGGTACTCCCGAATTTTCAGTTGTTGTTTGAGCTGCATACTGATGCTTCGAAGGTTGGAATTGGTGGAGTTTTGAGTCAGAATGGAAGACCAGTTGCTTATTTCAGTGAAAAGTTATCTGGAGCCAAGATGAGATATAGTACATATGATATAGAGATTTACGCGATTGTTCAAGCTGTGAAGCACTGACGACATTACTTGTTTCAGAAGGAGTTTGTTCTTTACACTGATCATGGGGCGTTGAAACATCTACAAGGGCAGGACAAGATTTCAGTGAAACATGCTTCGTGGATAGCATATCTACAACAATTTACTTTCGTTGTGAAACACAAATCAGGGGTGACAAATCGTGTAGCGGATGCTTTGAGCAGGAGGAATCACTTGTTGACAACGTTGAAGGTTGAAGTGACAGGATTTGAATTATTGCTAGAGTTGTTTGAGGAGGATCCTTACTTTGCAAAGTTTGTTGAGAAAGTTAAGGATGGGAGTACTGATGAATTTATGTTGGTTGATAGATTCTTGTTCAAGGGGAATCGATTATGCATACCAGACTGTAGCTTGAGAATGAAGATTGTTAAAGAGTTGCATGAAGAAGGACATGTTGGACGGGATCGCACCTTACAGTTAATTTCACAATCTTATTTTTGGCCGTCAATGAGGAAAGAGGTAGAGAGATTTGTGGAGAGGTGTCATATCTGTCAGGTTTGGAAGGGAACAACGACGAATGCAGGATTATACATGCCATTACCCGTGCCTACTAAACCATGGGTGGATATTAGCATGAATTTTGTGTTGGGTTTGCCGAGAACTCAGAGGGGAAATGATTCTATATATGTTGTAGTGGATAGGTTTTCGAAGATGGCGCATTTTATAGCCTGTAAGAAGACAGTTGATGCCGTCCGAGTTGCTCAATTATTTTTTAAAGAGGTGTATCGATTACATGGTTTACCAGAATCTATTGTTTCTGATCGAGATACTAGATTTCTAAGCCATTTTTGGTTAAGTCAAACTGATGGGCAAACGGAGGTGGTTAACCGATCGTTGAGAAATTGACTGAGATGTCTTGTGAAAGACAATTTGAAGAGTTGGGATTTGAAATTGTGTCAAGCTGAGTTCGCACACAATCATGCAGTTAACCGGAGTACAGGTTTCAGTACATTTCAAATTGTATATTCAAACTTGCCAAAAGGACCGTTGGATTTAACGACAGTGCCATATCAGAAGGGAGTCGTTAAGCGGGCTAGTGATTTGGTGAATGAGTTACAGGAATGCCACAAAGTTGTACAGGAACGATTGGAGAAGACGAATGAGAAGTATAAACAAATGGCGGATAAGAAACAAAGAAGTGTTGTCTTCAAAGAAGGAGATATTGTATATGTCGTTTTGACGAAAGATCGTTTTCCGGTTGGAACTTACAACAAGTTGAAAGCTCAGAAGATTGGTCCAGTAGAAATCTTAAAGAAGATAAATGATAATGCGTACCGGTTAAGGTTGCCAGAAGAGGTTCATACTTCTGATGTTTTCAATGTTAAACATTTGATTCCGTATTATGGAGAGGAACTTGTCGAAGGTGACAAGGGTGTGAATTCGAGGACGAATTCCTTCCAACAAGGGGATGATGATGAAGCACTCACCTCCTTAGGTCGCAGCCGACCTACCCTAGGTCGTGAACGACCTAACGCGATTTGCCGAAGCCCTAGATCGCGCCTTCTCTTCGTATGTCACGAGCGAGCTAGCGCCTCCTCTCGTATGTCGCGAACGAGCTATGGTCCCCACCTCCACTGTAAATCGCGAGCGCGCGAAGCTTCTGAAGGTCGCGAACGACCTACGCTTCATCGCGAATTCCAGCTACCAAAGTCGCGATCTTCTTCCAGACTAGGTCGCTCCATTCCACCCCTCCAGATCGCAAACTCTGACCTATCTTTGAATCGCAAGGTTCAGAGCATTTAGGTCGCGAACGACCTTTCCAGCCTAGGTCGCGGCTGCTACATCGCGAAGTCTTAGGTCGCGTACGAAGTCCAGAAGGTCGCGAATTACTTTGTTGATAAAGAATCTTAGGTCGCAAAATTTTAGGTCGTTTGTGGTGTTTTGTGCTTAGGTCGTAGGTCGTCGAGTTAGGTCGCTGATGATCTAGCGTGTGTCGCTGTGTGTTAGCTCGTGTTTGGGGAGTCTGTGTTGTGTTGTAAAGGCTATAAATAGCGGGGTTGAGTCATTTGCAATGGTGGTTATTGAATTTTGAATAAAATTTTGTTTGTGAAGCTTTGTGCCTCCATTAAAATTGGTAGTTGAGTGTTATCTCCTATCTCCACTTTCGGTATTCGAGTGCGCTCGAATCAACGAACGTTGAAGCCAATTCGCGGAATCAAGTGCGCTTGATCAACGCTCAAAGAATTGTAGATCTTTCTTCACGGCATCGTGCGCGATCAACGTGTCGAAGATTGTTAAAATCCAGTATCTTTGTGATCAACGGATTTGGGCCTTACGGTATTCTTAAATCCATCGATTTATCAACGATTCACCGATTATTTCCGCTAGTCGTGTGAGATCCTGGACGGATTCGATTTACATCGTCGAATTCGCTTCCCACGCTGCGTCACAAATGAATCATGGGTTTTGGTTCAATGCACTTCCTTTTAATGTTTAGTATTTATACTCCATTTATTGATGACTCATATATTCAATCATGTAAATATTCAATGATGCACCTATACAAGTTGGTGTATATAACTCAGAATATTGCACCATATCGATTTTGCTAGGTGCAAATGGAAATGCATTATATTTTGAATTTTGAAAGTCCAAAAATTTATGAGAAATAAAATAACTAAAGCCGTCGTTCTATTTTATAGCGAGTGAATGATTTTGATTTGAATAAAAATCATACTAAAGACCTATGGGTTTTTAATCTGAGTAAAATTTAAATATCTCTATGTCTGATCTGAATATAAATCGTACCAAGAACTTATGGGTTTGTACAGATGAAAAATTGCTTGGAAATCATTTTTAAGGAAGAAAGAAAAGATAAATCTACCAAAGTGTTGTGTAAAGATTCTCTCCAAAAAAAATTACAGCCGGAACTTTGCTTGATTTCAATTTGAATCAATAGCTTTGTCCTATAAATTCACTAGGAGATATGCAGTTATGCTTATAAAAAGGACTTTGTTTAATGAAATTCACTAAAATATAGCTGTGTAGTTTTGCTCACTATAAGAACTTTGTTTAATATCAGTTTTAGTCTAGAGGCAATGTACTCTACGTTTTAAATATTTTGTTATTTCAAACTTATGTTTACGAGAATGTAGAGTAATTTCATGGAATGTTTGAAAATTCATATCCACTGTATATTTTGGACTTTCACATCATTTCGTTTGCGTGAATACAGGTCAAGCTTTACTTTGTATTAGTAGACCTCTACTACATTAATCAAATCCGGGTGGAGAGACTTATCCTTATGTGAATGAGAAATTTGGAGGCTAGTTTTGAGAAGAGTATCATGGTAATATGAAATTTTGATGCAAAAATATATCCTAGAATGTAGATGATTTCATTATTATATAGTTTTTGTCTACTTTTGATATGTTACATTTCTTTGAGACAGGAAAAAGGACAAATGGTAATAAGAAAAATATGCATTCATAATTGCATAGAAATATATTTATTTCTAACCATCTACAACATTCTTCAAAATTACTATATTATTCAATATGCTATTTTCAAAGTAGGTTGTGTTGTAGGCAATGATTATGAAACACTACAAGCAGCTGAATTGCTAACAATTTTTTTTATAATTTTTTACTTTTCCACACAAGATTCTCAAAATCAGAAACAAGATGTTAAAATATGTTCTTGCCCTAAACAAAAATTAATGCATTATTCACTAATATGATAAATCCTTATTAAAAATATATACTATGGTTTAAATTACATGTATGGTTTAAATTCTTACTATGAGTATCTTATTGACTCCACGTTAGAGCTTATCAATATAATAGTGCACTATTTAATTGGTCGAGGAAATATTGACATCAATAACTCTGATTTAAAGCGCTTACCAACTTCAACATAAAAAATTCAAATCTTATTTTATACTAGATAAATATAGCTTATTAGGTTTTGTTTCATTGCATTTAAGAGTAAAGGGAGTGGTTAATCTTATAATCGATGGGGTTGCTGAGTATGCAAGAGTTTGAACAAGACACAAGTTTATTGTATGAGTTGTCTATTAGGATTTTTTTGGTGATACAATATTTCCAAAATTAATAGATTTTGGAGATATTCTCGGTATTTAGTTACCCGTTCTGTGCATGAAGGAAATGGAAAGAGAAATTAAAGAGATAGGGATGTGGAGATATTTGCCATATATATTTGATTGCCATATTTTATAAAAGGAGAAACAAAAGGAATCAAATAGGGAAATAATTGATTGATGGAGAAAATGGAATATTATCAATCAATTACATGTCAAGGCAATTAATGGGAATATTATTATTTCATGAATTGATTTATTTACATAAATCAATTGCTTCATCCCTAAGTAACTTTTCTCTATATATAAAGAGAGGCATAGAGAATGTTAAGATATCAGATGTGAGAGAACAATCTCTTGTTTTTTTCTTCTTCATTTCTTTACTCTGTAACCTCTTCAAATAGTAATAAAGCTCTTCCCCATTAAAGTGGACATACACTATCTCGCGATAGTGGAACCACTATAAATCTGTGTGTTCTCTCTTATCTCTATATTATTATTTTTTCTGTGATCTATAATTATCTGTTTGTTCTATCACGCCAAATTGCAAGATCCTATTTTTCTGCTGAGAGGGATTGATCACCCCTCCCCCTTACAACTGGTATCAGAGCTAGATTCGCAAAGAAGGTGTTTGGTAGAATGGCAGGAGGAGATGAAAATAGTACAAATAGTACTTTAGCGCCAGTAGTTGCTCCATACGTCAGAGGCTCCTATGTGGCTTCAGGATCACAGTTGACGATAGAGAAGTGGAATAGTGAAGGAGATTTTGAAAAATGGCAATGGATGATGAAAGCAGTTTTGAGCAGAAATCGCGTTCATCGAGTAGTATTTGATACAGAGACACTGCCTATTGATATTTCATCAGTGGAATTAGAAGAGATGGAAGAATGGGCCTTTACTACTCTCCAGCTTGCTATGGGAAAGAATGTAATTTCTGAAATCAGTCAGGAAACCACAACCAAAGGCATTTGGAAGAAGTTGGAGGACCTCTACATGAAGAAACCCCTAACTAACCATCTGATCCTATTGAAGACTTTTTTCACTTATAAAATGAAGGAAGGTTCTTCAATTAAAACACACCTAAGTGTGTTTGATGACCTGTTGATGAAGATGAAGTCTGTTGAGTTGAAAGTTGATGAAGAACAGAAAGCAATGATTCTGTTGTGTTCGCTTCCAGAACGATACACTGGTTTCGCTAACAGCCTTATCTATGGTAGAGATACATTGACATTAGATGATGTGAAGACAGGTTTGCTCAGTGAGGAGTTGAGAGATCAGATGAAAGAGTTTGGTGTTGGTGATAGTAGTGGAGGAAGTAATAGTAGTTCAGGTTTATTTGTTGAGAGAGGTAGAGAAGAGAAGAAAGTGAAGAATTACAGGGGGGTTCCAATTCTAGGAAGCCTCATTGGCGGAGTAAGTCAAAAGATGGAAGGTGTCATCATTGTAAGAAACCAGGCCATTGGAGAAGAGACTGCCCAGATCTGGAGAAGAAGACTGAAGGTTCTTCATCTATTGCGATGGAGAAAGATGATAGCGATTTATTGACAGCGGTTGTATCAGATGTTGCAGACCACTGGGTATTAGATTCTGGAGCATCATTTCACATGACTCCTAATAAGGATTATTTTTCTTCCTTTGATGCTAAAGAAGGAAGTTCCAACCTTATGGGAAACGATGCTACATGTAAGTCTATGGGAGTTGGTTCAGTTTGCATTCGCATGTATGATGGGATTGTTCGCACACTTTCAGATGTTCGCTATGTTCCTGGTCTTCGGAAGTCATTGATATCATTAGGCCAATTGGCATCATTGGGATGCAAGATAACCATTGTCAAAGATGGTTTGAGAGTTTCTAGAGAGGCACTTGTATTGATAAAGGGTATTATGGTAAGAAATCTGTATTTGCTGATGGGTACCACTGTTCATGGAGAATTATGTGTTGGAGTTGATAGTTCTAAAAGTTTGGATGCTACCAAGCTTTGGCATATGAGACTAGGTCATACTTCGGAGAAGAACTTAGAGTTGCTTCGTAAGATGAAAAAGATCAAGGGAGAAATCTTCAACAAGTTGAACCTTTGCAAGGAGTGTGTATTGGCAAAGCAAACCAGAGTTTCTTTTGGTGACGGTATGCATACTTCTAAGAGTGTACTTGATTATGTACATTCAGATGTTTGGGGGCCATACCCTACTGCTTCTATTAGTGGAGCTTATTATTTTGTTTCATTCATTGATGACTACTCGCGCAAGGTTTGGGTGTATGTAATGAAAGCTAAGTCGGAAGTATTTCAGAATTTTAAGGTTTGGTTAGCTCTTGTTGAAAACCAAACAGGAAAGAAATTGAAGATTCTTAAATCCGATAATGGTGGCGAATATGTCTCCAAAGAGTTCCTCGACTACAGCAGACAACGCGGTATTAGAAGACATTTTACTACACCTGGTGATCCGCAATCCAAGGGGTTTGCTGAGAGGATGAATAGGACTCTACTTGAGAAGGCCCGTTGCTTGATATTGACTGCGGGTATGTCTAAGGGTTTTTAGGCTGAAGCTGTTTCAACTGCAGCACATATTATTAATCGGATTCCGTGCTCAGCCATTGGTGGGAAGATTCCAGAGGAGGTATGGAGAGGTAAAAGCACTTTATTAAGTTATTTTCGTATATTTGGATGTTCAGTTTATGTTCACAATACAAGACAAGATAAGTTGGAGCCTAGGGCCTCCAAGTGTGTTTTTCTTGGTTATACAGATGGAATAAAAGGATACAGAATTTGGAATCCAGTTACGAAGAAAGTTATACACTCCAGACATGTGACTTTTGACGAGTCAGCGATGTTTAAACCTTTGGAAGGTTTATCATACGGTTCAGATTCAGTTGATGAGAAGGCCGAAAAGACCGAGATTCCCAACTTTCAAACCCAAAGTACTGCTATTACTATTGGCAATAGTGATAGAACAGTTGATGATACATCACATGATAGTCCACAGATTTCCTCTAGTAGTGATGGAGATGGTCATGAAGCTAGAGAGGATTCAGCTCAAGATGGAGCTCAAGGTGGAGCTAAAGGAGAGTCAGGCGATATAGTCATTCGGGCTAGTCAGAGACCAAAGAGAGCTCCAATTAGATATGGAGATTGGGATTATGCAAATTTGAGCCTTGATGATCAGTTTGAGTATGCTTTACATGTTGTTCATGATGAACCATTAAGCCTTGAAGAAGCCATGAAGTCGAATGATAATTTGAAGTGGAATTGCGCTATGGAAGAGGAGATATAGTCTTTGCAGAAGAACAAGACTTGGGATTTGGTACCACTACCTCAAGGAAGCCGAGCCATAGGTTGCAAGTGGGTGTTCAAGCTAAAAGACGATGGTAGATACAAGGCAAGATTGGTAGCCAAAGGGTTTTCACAAAAAAAGGGGTTGGAGTATGATGAAATATTTGCTCCAGTTGTTAGACAAACTTCAATTCGAATCCTACTTGCGATAGTTGCTGCTCACGATTTGGAGTTAGAACAACTTGATGTGAAGACTGCTTTTTTGCATGGTGATTTGGAAGAAACCATTTACATGAAGCAGCCAGAAGGATTTATTGTAGATGGAAAATCAGATTGGGTATGCAGGTTGAAGAAATCTCTTTATGGTCTAAAACAGTCGCCTAGACAATGGTACAAAAGGTTTGATTCTTTTATGCTTTCACATGGTTTTAATCGTAGTACTAAAGATGCATGTGTTTATTTCAAGCATTTAAAGAATAGTAATTGGGTGTATTTGCTTTTGTACGTGGATGATATGTTGATTGCTTCTAAGGATAAAGCTGGAGTTGATGAGTTGAAGTTGAAATTAAAAGCGGAATTCGAAATGAAAGACCTTGGAGAAGCAAAGAAAATTTTGGAGATGGAAATCCAAAGAGATAGAAAGCTTGGACTTTTGAGACTTACTCAAAATGAATATATTCAAAAGGTGCTTGCTCGGTTTAGCATGGATGGAGCAAAGGCTATCAGTACACCCATGCCTTTGCATATACAGCTCTCTAACAAAGGCTCTCCGATCTCAGAAAAGGATAAGGCCTACATGAAAAAGGTGCCTTATGCGAGTGCGGTAGGTAGCTTGATGTATGCTATGGTGTGCACTAGACCTGACATTGCTCAGGCTGTTGGATTAGTTAGTAGATATACAGCAAATCCGGGAAAATCGCATTGGGAGGCAGTGAAGTATATTTTTAGATATCTTAGAGGAACATCAGATTATGGTCTTGTCTTTGGCGGGAGAAATAAAGATTTCAACTTGAATGGATTTTGTGATTCAGACTATGCCGGAGATAGAGATAGAAGGAAGTCAACCTCAGGCTATGTGTTCACTCTTGGAGGAACGGCTATTAGTTGGAGAGCGAGGTTGCAGACTATAGTTGCTTTGTCTACTATAGAGGCAGAGTTGATAGCTGCAGTTGAGGCAGCTAAGGAGGCACTTTATTTGAAGAAGTTGTTGTGTGATTTGGGCTTTGTACAAGATAATTGTTTGGTGAATTGTGATAGTCAGAGTGCAATTCATTTAGCTGAAAATCTGGCTTTCAGCTCTAGAACAAAGCATATAGAGGTAAGAGAGTCTTTCCTTATCTCCATGAATGAAGAGAAGTTAGTTCGCCTTCAGAAGGTTCATACAAATGACAATGCAGCAGATATGTTTACGAAGGCCTTACCTGCTACTAAGTTCGAGCATTGCTCGAACTTGATTCACTTGATGAAGTGCTAGGTGCCACATGGTGGCACTATGGGGAAGAAAGTAACTTGTTTGAAGTTAAGAGAAGATGTGGCATTCTTCTTGTATGAAGAGATATGAGTTTATTTTTTTGGTTGCACAACGTCTGCCTTATTTTTTTTTTGAGTGTTTCCAACACTTTGTTGGTGGGCAGTGGCCTTACCGGAGTTCATTAACAAAGTGCAATGAGAGGTGGCTTTTGCAGGAACTCATTGGAAAGCATTCATTTTGGAGTATCTTGGTTTGGAAGAGATATTGTATCAAGGTGGAGATTATTAGAATTTTTTTGGTGATACAATATTTCCAAAATTAATAGATTTTGGAGATATTCTCGGTATTTAGTTACCCGTTCTGTGCATGAAGGAAATGGAAAGAGAAATTAAAGAGATAGGGATGTGGAGATATTTGCCATATATATTTGATTGTCATATTTTATAAAATGAGAAACAAAAGGAATCAAATAGGGAAATAATTGATTGATGGAGAAAATGGAATATTATCAATCAATTACATGTCAAGGCAATTAATGAGAATATTATTATTTCATGAATTGATTTATTTACATAAATCAATTGCTTCATCCCTAAGTAACTTTTCTCTATATATAAAGAGAGGCATAGAGAATGCTAAGATATCAGATGTGAGAGAACAATCTCTTGTTTTTTTCTTCTTCATTTCTTTACTCTGTAACCTCTTCAAATAGTAATAAAGCTCTTCCCCATTAAAGTGGACGTACACTATTTCGCGATAGTGGAACCACTATAAATCTGTGTGTTCTCTCTTGTCTCTATATTATTATTTTTTCTGTGACCTATAATTATATGTTTGTTCTATCACGCCAAATTGTAAGATCCTATTTTTCTGCTGAGAGGGATTGATCACCCCTCCCCCTTACATTGTCTGTATATTTCATTCAATTATTAATGTCAATTTTTGCGTATTATATGTATAACCCAGTCGATTTATCTTAAATTGGCAGGAAAGATTATAAATATTATTATGAGTAGGTTGCTCAATCATTTTAGTCTTATTTGACAAAAATATTATCCATCTTTTGCCACTCCATGACACTATAGTGTGGAGTGGATAATTAGCTATTGTCTAAACTTATATGCATCAGATATTTTTGATTTTGAATGTAAGAATATGACATTTGTCATTAAAGTCACTTTATTGGAAAAAAAGGTGATTTCTTATACAACAGCTTTGATGTATACTTGGAATAATTGCTTTAATAAAATGAATATATAGTTTTGGCTGGTACTACTTCCTCCGCCTTGACGTGGTAAATAGTATTTGGTACATGACAAAATTATTCTTCAAAACTTGCTTTTTGTGAGATACTTTTAGCTTGGTATACATGCAAACAGGTTTCCATTATATACAGTGCTATTTTTTCTTTTGATTTCAACCTATGGTCGAATCAATAGTTCACTTAAAGAAATTTAATTTAATTTACAATCCAGGCGGTGGGAAAAAAGTTTACTAAACCAACAAAGAGCAAAAAGGGACGGGAACAATTTCCTACATCAACATACTTTGTCCCTTTTAGTCTACGCTTCAAGGATTATTATATTTAGGCATCATTATTTATAAACTATGTTCATATTAAAAATTAAGTTTGATTGTTTTAGAAAAAGGAAAATAAGATTAAAAGTTGGTGAAAAGTGCAATATCGACTACTAATTCCACCAAAGCACTTATTTTATGGAATGGTATGTCAAGTAAAGTACAATACTACTTCTATACACGTATACATGGATATAGTATATATGTATGGGTTTGTGTGTGTATTGTATAACTAATATTCAAACGAGTTTAAAATTATATTGATTGAATTTGTGTTATATGAGTGAAAGTTTCATCTAATGCTATCAAAATAAACCATGCCACTCAGAAGTACATCGGTTTCATGTTTTAGTATGTGAAATTTAGTACAAATACATGATCTTATATTCCAATTATGGATAGTTCTCTTCTTAGCAAAATTGGGATCGGAAACCGAGAAAGTATCTTCAGTGTTGTCTTATTTTCTCCTAAGATAATTAGATACGTTGTGTATCTAATTTGGATATTTAAGCTTACAGCTTTTGGATTTAATATAATTAATTCACTATTCAATATTTGGATGCTTTCTTATGTAGATGCTCTACTGCAGTATTAGGTGTGACCTTTCCCTCCTTTCCTGTTAACTGTTATCTTTGTTTTCTATTTTAGTTCCATCTTTTTTAGGTGAATATGACCAGCCTTCTTTAGTTTTGTTGCTTTCGTTTATAATTAATTGTTATGGATATCACATGATGGGTACATGTAATTATGTGAATATAACAATCCGCATTTATTTTGTAATTTATTTCCATCCCTATCTCCCATTCTCCTCCATATCACCGGCTTTAGAGCTGCAAGGAGACTAATAATGCCGTTGCAGAAATCTAAAGCCGGTGATATGTAATTTGTAATTTGGATTTCATATCTTTTGTTACATATCACTGACTAATAATGCCGATGCAGAAATCCAAAGCCGGTGATAAGCCCGTAATGTGAAATCCAAATTACATATCACCGGCTTTAAGCTACTCAAATTCTCGATCATCTTTTTGTGGTGAACTTAAGAGAGCTTTAATATATTCTAATAGTTCAACAAGACAAATAAAGTAGAATTCTGCAAACTTCAGCCAATATACCCACGTAAAATGACAACCATGTTCCATGAGAACTTGGTTGTCCTAGGTCAATCAGAAGCCCATGAAGGAAAATTGGCAAGGATGAGAAAAAATAACTGCAGCTTAAATACCAATGAGATTTGAACCTGTACCATCTCACCACAGTTGCAAAGACCGATACGTACTTTTGGCTGTCGTAAGCTATTAAATATAATAAGTTTTTTGGATAAGCATGGGTATAAATAACTATAATGATTTGTTAATATTGATTTATTGGATAATTTAATTTGTTTGGATTAAATATTGAAGATTATTTGAATAATTGAATCCGGAAGTTAATGAGAATTGAAATGGCTTCGAAAATTGACTTAAATTTATTTAAATACGAATGAAGATTGTTAATATTTAAAATTGGATTTAAATGTGAATAATTTAAAATTTAAAATTTTATTTTGTAAATAAACGAGTTAAAATAGCCATTTTGGCCACTATCTCGGATTTCGATGAAATCAGTTTTATCGGATCCGTAATAGAAAATTATTGTAGGATTTTAAGTTTCGTAGCGTTCAGACTTATCGTTTGGCCGTGCGAGCTTGAAACACGTAGAATTTAAATTAAAAATTTAAATTAAATTAAACCGACTTTGAAAAGCTATCTTACACATATGATCAAATTAGGCATCAAAATTAGTTCAATTGCGTTCAAAATGGAGGTAAAATGTTATAAACGTCGGGCGGTACGCCTCGTTTGGAATTCGAGAATTTCGAACGATGTAAGCTAGATATTTGATAATAAAAAATTCTGTAGCATCGGCTGGTTTTAAATTATCGTGAAATTTGCCAAAGAGTAATATAAAATTATTTCTTATATAAGAACGCTTTTATGTTATTTATTACGTCAGTTGATAAAGGTAGGCATATTCAACTCTTTCCACCTCCATATCTTTTTCAGTGTGATAAGCAATAAAGTAGAAGTTTGTAGTACAGGCTAAGAATAAATCGGCATACACTGTATAGGCTTAGGTCAACTCATAGAATATTTTGTTCATTTGATATTAGTTTTTAACAGGGCAACCTTTCTTATCACTAATTATTCATGCTATTCTGCTTAATTGTTTCATGTTTGCTGTATCTATTGATTTGTTCTTTGCGCAATGTACTACTCTATTTAACTTTGTTTAGATTGCACTCATCAATTCTATTTATGTTAGAAACAAACACATATTTTATTATTGATCAAACTATATTTCAAATATTTGCAAACCAGTGGGAAGTTGTAGTGTGTGTGTATATATATGTGTGCGTGTGTGTATATATATATATATATATATATATATATATATATATATATATGTGTGTGTGTGTGTGTGTGTAATCGGATATATATCAATATGTATACCCATAAGTATTATATTTGTCTAATAAAAAATATACTTTTAGCCCATACTAGAAAAAAGATGTATAAAATATTGACCCGATCATAAGTGCTCGACCTATGATTCAAGAGATTTCACTCAAAATAGAGAAGCTGCGAATTCGTCGAGCACGTCTGACTAATTATATGTTTCGTGCTTCAGTGCTGAAGTGGCCTGTAACGGTGAAGGAATATGTAATTCTACAATTCATATCAATTCCTTTTTTCGCATTTTTTCTATATTAGAAAAATATAATAGGTTTTATAAGAATTTGAAGGTGCCAATTGTTCTCAAATAAATGTTTTCCTGTGTAATTGCATCGACCTATTATACTAATCTTAGTTTTATAATTTTATTTAAGATTGCCACTTCAATATCGGCCAAATCGATATAAGGGGGCCGATGCCAATAATTAAAAAAACGCAGATCTAAATATAAAAGAAACGGCAAATCTAAATATAAAAGAAACAAAGTCAACAACGCGATAAATTTTTAAATGTCGCAATCGAGTGCTCGATCGCGAGGAGTGGAGCGGCGACCGTACGCATGCGATTGGAGGAAGGTGGTGCTGACGAGGACAGCAGTCGGTCGAGCGTGGCGCACGTATGCGTTGAGATGGCGGCCATTCTTCCTTCATGGTCGATTACCGATTTCGGGTTTTAGTTTTTTTGGCTCCACGCTTGTGTGCGTAGGATGACGTGAGGAAGATGGCGGCTGCTCAGCGACAAGGAGTAGCTCAGGCGATTGTGTTGGTGAGGAGCCAGCTGCCGATCGGTGAGAAAAAACGAATGACGAGCGAAGAAGGGGGAAACCTGGATCGATGCAGTGAGATAGGTTATGTGTTATTATTCCTTAAGTGATAATTAGCCTACTAACCGTGTTTTAATTTTAATCGTATACTAATAAAAAATCGATATCTTTTGCGTTCGAGGCCCATTTTGGAAGGAACGAATTGTATTGGATCTGTATAGACGTCGTTCACAACTGGGAGTCAGATTGGGATTCATTTGAAGCCGAAATAATTTTGGTTTCAGTTAAAAATGTGAGTGTTTTATACGCTCACGTTCGACTATTTAATTTTAATGTTAGTCAAATATATTGTGAAGTGATTTTAATTTATTTATAGTTGTTGATAAATTTAGTTGACATCCAATTGACCTCTAAATTAATTTATAGGATTTGAATTGATAATTAACGTTGAATTAGAACTAAACTGCTAGAAAATCAATGATTTTCGATAATTGGTTGATTGTTGTGCTTATTGACTGTTTGGTTGATTGATTGTGATGGATGAAAATTGGTTGATATTTGATTGATTAGATGTTTAAATTAATTGGACGTATCATTCTATCATCCTGTATATTGTTATTGCATATAAGACTGTAAACTGAATTATTTTGAATAAATTAAGAAACAGATTGGCATTATATATACCTATGACATCTATTTGGATTAAATTGATATATATCCATTCTTGGAATTAAATTGAAATAATTATTCGCTTGGTCATAGGTTAGAAAATTTTATACGGGCACCAGGTTGGTTAAATAAATGATTTTCAAAGTTGTTTGAAATTATTTAAATGAATTGATTTTAAGAATGAAATCAAATTCATGGAAATTGAGTCATTTTTAATTGGAGCTCGAAATGTTGGAATTTTAACTTGATAAACAAGATTGTTTAATTAATCGAAGTTTAAATTTTAAGTTATAAACGAAATACGTCGTAAATTTCAGAAATGGATTTGTTTTAAAGGATTGACTTTTTTTTGAACTTTGAATATTTATAAGGAAAAGTGATATGAAATGATATTTCAAATTTGAGTTTGGAATTTCATTATAACTAAAAATTTGGATTTAAAATTTTGATATTGAAAGTAAATTTGATTTAAGTGTTTAAATCGATATTTTAAAATCAAATTTGAAATTGGAATTTAAATTAATTTGGAATTGGAAATTAATTTGAATTTGGTATTTAAATTAATTTGGAATTGGAAATTAAATTAATTTGGAATTGAAAATTAATTTGAAATTGGGATTTAAAATAATTTGGAATGGAAATTGAAAGTGAAAGGAATTTGTGAATTGAAATTGAAATTTATGTGAAAACCAAATTTATTCGAGTTGGAATCGGAATTTGATCGATTAAATCGAAATTGAATTTGAAATTCATTTGGGTAGGAAATTGGGAAGTTGACCGGTTTGACTTTGGAATTATTTTTTTAAAAATGAATATTTTAGTATAAATGATTTAAAAATCTATTTTCTCTAAATATTCAAATTATTTTGATTTTTCAAACTATTTTACTATATAAACCATTTTTGTATTCAAATTATTTTCGATTAAACTAATTTAATATTTTCTATTAAACTATTTTTACTATTTAAATATTTTCTGTTAAACTATTTTTAACTATTTAACTATTTAAACTATTTTCTAAAATTCAAACTAGTTAAAGGGTAAATCGTTATATTTAAATCTTGGATTTAAATACGAACTAGGTTAAAGTGTAGATTATAACCTAAATTGAATTCGAATCAAATTTTGGAAGTGTAACCGATTTATCGGACAAATTTGATAAATTTTTAATATATGATAAATTTCGAAATGGATTTGATTTAAAAGAGAATATATGGAAAATTCGAAATGGATTTGATTTTAAAGAGAATATATGATTATTTAAAAATGGATTTGATTTTGAAACGAATAATATTTTGATATCAAGTGCAAATTGTTTTCGAAATGTAAAAAAACCAACCGGTGTGCAAAATAACGATTGGTTGTTAAGGAGACCTGGGCCTCTTATTGACATACTCTCTGTCAATATTGGAACCACTTTGACAAACTGTGTACGTGGTGGATGATATCCGGATTATAGTGGTTGAATTGGCGACATTTACTGGAATGAAGTAAGAGAACGATGATGGATAGCCTTGACATTCATGTCATAATTAAAATGACTAAAACAGGAGCCTATGTCTGGCCAATGAGGTTAGCTACCTCTAGCGACGTTGATCCCTCGTATTACTATTGTGGTTTTGGATTCGATGGGTGCACCTTATTTGTCCTTTGGATTGATTGTCGTGGTCGACCACAGATGGGTTACGATCAGCCAGAAAGGGTAAACTGGTAGAATCCTACATTGGGCATTGCCTCACGTGCCTTATCATATTTATCCCTATATGAGCCCATTACGACTTTGGTTTAAAAATGTAGAAATGTGTTAAGGTGGATCAACGTAAAGCCTTAACGCTGTTTTGATATTTACATTACTGATAGACATTATCTATTATAGCGTATATTATTATATATAAATAGTTTAACGGATCCTTAGGAGATGGAAAATCTCGTAACATCTCTTAAGTTATTGCACTCATTTTTGTGATATTGATTTGACTTACATAAGAGTATTTTAGTCCTTACTTGAATGTTTTGTCTTTTCATTACGCTCATGTAAGTCCTGAGTTTTTTCAGCGTACTGAAGATTATTCTCTAAAGGACGAAGACAGAGTTTTGGTATATTATTATTACTATTATTATCTCATGCATCATGCTATTCTGCTGTATCGACTATTTATTCCTGATGTATATATATAACTATAATAAATGTGTATAGATTAAAATCAAGGGTATAGTAAACAACTTCATGAATTATTTATTGATTATTATATTTTATCGTTTCCGCTGTAAGATTCTGTGTTTTGTTTTCTTCTTCTCTTCTTATTTTTCACATTTAACCCCATTGATTATCCACATTCCGAATTATTTAAGTTGGACATGTGTGGATTATTGTCGATTTAGATCTTTCGAAATGTGGGTCGTCACAGTTGGTATCAGAGCGAAGGTTTAGTGATAACCTTGGCTTTGTGGGGGTTTGACTCATTAGAAGTAGGGTAGTAATACCCTAGAATGAGTCTGTTTGAATGCATATATATGAGAGAGCGTACTTATTAGTGTTATAAAATGTTTTATATCATGTTTACTTATCCGTGGAGTTGTTTATGAATTCCGGTCGATGTGCGGACGCCATTTCATCGATAGGGATTTCTAAACATTTAAATGAGGCAAGTCGAAATAATATTGTTTTAAATCCGGTAAATGAAATAATTTTACCTAGTTATTATTTATACATAAAATGATAATTTTAAATGAAATTATTGTTAGGCGATGATAATATTTAATTATCATCGATTATTGGTTGAATTAAAAATAAAACGAATACTTTATGAATTTTATTTTATGAAGCATTGGTAATTAAATTAAATTGAATCGAAATATAATTGCAATAAGAATTTTTTAAAATAACCAAGTTGTAAATTAAAGGAATATTTTGATAATAAGTTAAGGAAATCTGTATAAGTATATTTATAATATAACTTATATACAGAAATGATTTAAAAAATAGAGAATTTTAGAATTTAAAATCTTTTTGTCTTCAAAATCGTTTTTCAAAGCCCTAAAAATTTATAATATTATTATTTTAAACTGTTTTGAATAGAAATATATTTTGAAAAGATTTTAAAAAGAAATAAAAGCATTAAACTCGCTTAGTTGCTGGAAAATAATTCTGAGGATGACTACAGCATCCTCAATGTTCATTTTCGAGTTTTTGAGTGAAGATTGCTACCAAAAGAAAATTAAATTTCGATTAAAAAAAATTTGATTGAGAAAATATATTCTATGTGTTATTTAAAAAGTATATGGAAATAGTTTGAACTTAAAATGTAAAAATGTATGGATGAGGAGTAAGTTTGCAAATTATAAAATTGGAATAGGAAATTTAAATTGGTTAAACATTTTGATTAAGCCTATAAATAAATTTGAGTCTAAGAAATGAAATAAAATAATTAACTTAAGAAATGTTAAATTTATCAAGTTAGTGAAATGAAGTAAATAAGATATATTTAACTCTTGAAAGCTCAAATAAAAATAAATTACATTTAAAATGAATTAGATAAAATAAAATTTTGAATGAATGAATTGTATAATTTGTAGATTTGAGAATATTAAGCTAAGACAAATTCTAAGTTTGTTGAATTTGAATGATAAGAGAAGAAAAAAAAGTTTAACTTCAATAAGATTAGATAAAATGAGCAATATACTAAAATAAATTGAAATTTAACTTAATAAATTGAATTGGATATTAAATGAAATTAGATAAATTAGTAAGTGGATTAATTTCATTTGAGCTATAAAATGAATTAAAAATGAACAAGGACTTGAATTTTTAAAATGAAATGTAAATTTAAGTGTGAAGGAGATTAAATTAAATAAACGAATGTAAGAAAAATTAGTATGAGTCATTGGATTTGATTTAAAATTTGATAAAGAAAATTTTAAATTGCAAGTAGAGTAGTTTAAATAAAAATTTGAATGTTAACTAATATAATATGGAATAAGTTATGAAAATAAATTATAATTAAAGTGGACTTAAGAGAAGATGAAGGAATTAACTGTGAAAAGAGAAAAAAGGATTATTAATAAAAAATTATTTTGGTAAATAAATAATTTGAATTCGAATAAATGAAGTGAATCGATGAAATAATAATAATTTAAGATATGAAATAAAAATAAAAGTGAGTTGTGTTGTGCAAAATATTTGTAATAAACTTGGCTAATTTATAAATGATGTTAGTTTAAAAAAAATATATACTAAGTGGAAATAAAACAAATTTAACTTAAGCAGGCTTAAGTGGAATAATTTTATAATTGTTTCGCCAATGAATTTATATGAAATAAGTTAAACAAAAAGGAATTTTTTATGGAATTTCGCAAATTGAATTGAATAAAATTAAATATAATGAATTTGTAACGAATGTCAATAAATTTAAAAAAAAATAAATGGAATGTAAACCAATTAAATATGGATGAAACAAATGCAAATAATTGGAATAAATCGATTGAATGTAAATACATTTAATTGTAGTAAATCTTACTTTAATGCAATAAATATTGATTGAAAGAAAAGGGATTGAAACCAGATTAGTTGAATGTAAATAAATTAAAAACAAATGAATTGATTATAAATCCATTATATGATTAACGAGTGATTGAATTAAATAAGTGGATGTGAGTTTAATAACATTTAAATGAATGGAAATGTGAAATCAAATTGAATACAAGTCGATTCAAAGTAAATAAATAAATATTAATAAATGGAAAATGTTAATGGAATGAATTTTAATAAGAAATGAACGGAATAAATTAAAAAGTTGACATTGGTTAATATTAATTCACAAGGTTATAAATTAAATTGGATTAATTGGACGGATATTGATAGTTGGATTGTTTGTTTTGTTGCAAACCATAGTAATTACCGTTTTGATCGCATATGATTGTTGAATGTTGTAACGACCCGCCTTTTTGGAAAGTTTAAACCGACGATCAAATACACATGCCGATTCCAAACCATTCAAAAGGGCAGATGGTTATTGGGGTAAATAAGAAAAGAAAAGAAAGAGAAATAAAGGAAATGAAACAACACAGATTCTCGCAGCGGAACGATAAAATATAATAATCAAAGAAACAGTTCATGAAGTTGTTTACTATACTTTGATCATTATTTATACAACATTTATCAGAGTTATACATATATAATAGAACAATTAAAATAATGCAGCAGACAGCATGATGCACAGATAATAATAGAAATAGTGTACCAAATCTTCGTCTTCGTCCTCCAGAATAATCTTCAAAAATCTGAAAACTCAGGACTGACCCGAGTGTAATGAAAAGACAAAACACTCGAGTTAGGACTAAAATATCCTTATGAAAGTTAAATCAATCGTAAATAAATATGAGTGTAACGGCGTCACAGATGTTTACGGGGTTTGACATCTCATATTCAGTGTCATCGTGCGTGCAATAACTTAAGAGATGTTACGGGATTTTCCATCTCTCAAGGATCCGTTAAACTATCTACTATGTAGTAATGTATGCTAAGTAGATAATGCCTATCAGTAATATAAAGTATCAAAATAGCGTTAAGGTGTTACCATAATCCCCCTCAACACATTTTTATAATGCCATAGTCTATACAGCACCGTAAACCCCACCGTAAACTGGTGGTTATCAGAGGGTACCCCATACGTATAACACAAAACAAAAGGTAGTGGTCGCGAATAGGATAATCAGTATGACAAGGTACATGAGGCGATACCAACTAGGATACTAGTAGTTGCGTGATCCGGACTGATGTTGAGCATAGCCAGCAGCTACCCCAACACCGCGAAACAACACTCCCAATCAAGGGGTGCACCCAAATCGAATCACAAATGTAATAGATATGGTATCGAAGAAGTGTGTCCGCTAGAGGTGGCGAACCTCAATGGCCCGGCGCGGCTCCTGTTTTAGTCATGTCAGGGGTCATCCAATATCGTTCTCTTTCTTCAGTCAACGCGTTCACCAAACCATCCATTTCATTCTGGATCAACACTCCGCGTATAATAGTTATTAAAGTGGTTTTCGGTATCGACAGAGAGTATGTCCATATCCGATCCCGGTCTCTTTAATAACTACGTATTATTACACCGTTGGATCTTTTACATTTCAAATCGATTCATAATTGATATCAAAATATCATATTCGCTTCAAAAATCAAATCCATTTCAAATATCGTCATAGCCATTCAAAATATAAGATTCCGTTTCAAAATCATTTTTCGCATTAATATTTCATTTCGATTTCAAAATCATTTCGAAGTTCAATTTAGGTTGCAACTTCCTTTAACCCAATTCGTATTTAAATTCAAGATTTAAATATAAACATTTCACCTTATTGACCAGCTTAGAATTTTTAGAAAATAGTTTTAAGTAGTTTAAAAGCAGTTTAAATAATAAAGTAGTTAAAAATACTTAAAGTCTTAAAATGGATTTAAAATAGATTAAAATAGTTTAAGTATTCAAAAATGGTTTATATAACCGAGTAATTTGGAAAACAAAATAAAACAGCTTCAAAACCAAACCATTTCAATTATAACTTCCCTATTCAAAATAAATTTCAATTTCCAATTTACCGATTCAATTTCGATTTCGATTCAAATCAATGTCAACTTTGACTTCAAATTAATTCAATTTTACATTCACCTTCAATTATTCAATTTCAATTTATATCGATTTTTAGCTTGATTTTTCAAAATATCAATTTATAACACTTAACAAATTTATCCTTCAATATTCAAATTTAAATCCCAATTACAAATATGATTCAATTTCAAGCTCAATTTCAAAATATCATTTTATATCGCTTTTACTTAGTAATATTCAAAGCTCGAATTAAGGTTAAATCTTTAAACAAATCAATTTTCGAAATTCAACCATATCCCGATTTTAAATTCCAAAGTCTCCACTTTGATTATTTAACAATTTCTATTAACCAAAATTTATTTCAACATTCCACCCTCAATTTTTCGATAAGTTCGATTTCTATAAATTGTTTTCTATTTATAACTTTTAAATCAAAACATTTAAATAAATTTCAAATCGACGATTTCAAAAATTATTAATTTAGCCAATTCGGTGTCCGTATATAATTTTCTATCCTATGGCCAAGTAATTATTTATTTCAATTAAATGTCAAGGATGAATATATATCACTTAAATCAAATCACAGTTTCACATGTATGCATAGCAGGTTATATATAATCAAATAAACATCCAAACATTTAAATATCAACCAATAACATCCATCGAAATACATCATCCAATAGACAAAATAATTCATGGCAATTTCATAATTATCAATGTCAGGTAATTCAATCGCAATTCAATTTCAATTTCAATTTAACTGTCAATTTAATTCTCAACGGTTAATTCAAATGACAATCTATATGACAATTAAATTCTATCAAACAACGACAAATAAAATTTATATCACTTCATAATATCAGATTTAACTAGCATAAAGATATTCAGTACGTTGTGAGCGTTATAAAACACTCACCTTGATTTCAATGTAGCTCTAACGTTTTATTTCGAATAAAATTAAACGAGCGTTTAATTTTTACCCGAAATTTTCACTAGCTCCAAACGATTCCAATCCAGTTCCATAGCGTAGTGCTCGACATAACGAATCCAACGCAATTCGTTTCGTCACAATCCGACCTCGCACGAACAAGTTATGACGTTTATAAGTTTACACAAATTTTTATATAAATTAATATAAACTTTATTTTATTTCTAACCCAAACCATCTGAACCGTCCATTTCCAATTGCAAAATCACGGCCGCACTTGCTTTCTCCTTCGTTCGCACCCAGGAAGTCACGCACGCAGAACCCATGGCCGACCGTGTAACCCTAATTCACGCACCACCATACATCACCTACACCATGATCAAACACCGCCATTACGCGCGCCCATGCGAGAGCCACCCACGGCCATAACCCCCTTGAACTCGGCCACCCCTGGAGCACGCAAAATGATGATGAACACGCGACACTCAAACCCCTTTTTCCATTGATCCGTACACTCAATTTTCATCACAGCCGTTTGATGTGGAGTATTCGATGTGCTCTACAACTTCCATGCTGAAGGTTTCGCGTTAATGTCGACGGATTGGGAGATAATTGGAGGGGAAGGTGATTGTTTTTCGGCCATTGATATTATCACTGGCGGCTGGAGCATTTAGAAACCCTAGCTAGGTTAAATTTGTGAAAAATGAATGTATTTTGGTCCTTTTATTTAAATTTTCGAAACACTATTCATTTCTAAATTTCCGAACTCCGATTCACGCGCGGTGACCGGCGTTTCTAGGGTTTATCCCGCGTTCCGGACATAATGAAACCAGATTCGGAAGCTAATTCGATCGTATGTGCGAGTTATGGAAATAAACGATCAATTTAAATTAAATCGATTTAAAACTAATTTCTGTGCGTTTTAGCTTGCCCCGGACAAACGGTAAATCCGATTAACATGAAATTTGAAATCTTACAATAATATCACATTACAGATCCGATGAAACTAGTTTCGTCGAAATCCAAGGCTGTTTGAAAAATGACTATTTTAACTCGCCAAATTAATATTAAAACCATTTCGATGCGTTTCGAGCTGCCACGGTCAAACGACAACTCCGATTGCTACGAAAATTGAAACCCAATAATAACAAATTATTATGGATCCAATGGAACTAGTTTCGTCCAATTCTGAGACTGTTCAAAAATTGGCTATTTTTCAGTCGATAATTAAATATTAAAATATTCAATTTTCACAAATAAATTTTAAATTCAGTTCTAAAAGTTCTATAACATCGCTATAACTCCAATATGATAAAATAAAATTTTACAAATCATTTTTAATCATATTAAACCCGTTATTCAATTATCCATTAGATTCCAATTTATTAAATTTAAACAATTTAATTGTTCAATATTTGACGGATTTCAATATTGGATTTTTTTAAATAAAAATTTCATTATCAGTCGATTTACTATATTACATCAAATGAATTCCATATTATTATTTAACTACAGTTAGAGATAATGCACTCAACTAATATATAAACTTTCATTTCAATTGCAATTGGTTCACACATTCAATTCGACTAACTAAATGAATAGGTAACTTAAATAATTATCACCGTTAACTTTTAATTACTTATAAGTTTATTATTTACAAACAAGTGTCACAATTACCTATACAATACAAATTCATTCAATTACCTTTGACTACATATTATTTCAATTGATTTGGGATTTCATTCAATTCATAAATAATTAACTTAGATAATATTTTGTTGCATTTCATTCTAGTTATTATTATTCCAAACGACTTACAATTTTTTTCTAACACTAAATCACGAAATCTTATTAAATTTAGCTATTTTAATTATCGAAAATTTACGGGTCGTTACACTCTTCCTCACTCAAAACTTTTCGTCCCCCAAAAGGAAAAAGAAGGGAAAATGAACTAAGTATAGAATTCAACATTAGATATATTTTATTCAAAGTTACCAACTTATAAAACAATGAAATTCCACTTATAAAGTCATAACCACGCTTCCACTCAGTTACTCCGAACGGCTTTCTAACATTAAAAGTTAGTTATCAAAACAAGTTATAAAAAATTTTAAAACTTGAAAAAAATTCTAACACCCGGATTTACGGAAAATTTCGGCAGAGTCTCCATTGTGCGGCTCGATCGGAAAAAAAATGACAGTATATATATCACAAATATACATCTCATCAAGTGATGAGGCATCCCGTAGGGAAAAAAGTGTAAAAGTACGGTATGTAATCTGAGATATGTACCTTATATATTGTTAGCAAGAATATACGGCTAATATAGCGCGAAAGCGAGCTCCAAATGCGAAGCAAGCGCAATCTGCACCTACTAAACACTCAATCAAACCATGAGAAACATGCATATATGAAAATAATATCAATATACATCATATAGAAACATAACAACTACATATGCCAACATAGCAAATGCAACAAAACAACAAATGCAACCATCAATCAACTATCATCCAACGAATCCATAACCAATCAATATAAATTCACTTCTCATTAATATTTATTGACTTGGGTTTCAATTTTTAATCACATTTGATTCATTAACGTTGGATTTTACTAACATTCATTCTCAATTCAGTTAGTTAACATTCACTAATTTATATTTACATTAGTTCACTTCCAATTTGAATCAAATTAAATTCTATTTAAATTCATTCAACTTCCAATTTGATTTCAATGATTTATAGCTTTCAATTTACACTTAATGAATTATATACAATCAACTAACAATCATATAACAACCAAATCATACCCAACATAACCAAATTATTAATTTTACATTCAATTTGGTTTATCTCTTATATATATATATATATATATATATATCATGTTATATAATTTTAAAAGAATCATTTTTTATTTGGCATCTTAAATTTCCAATATTAACTTTAATTAAGTCCGTAAGCCGTACATATATCATCCGCGAGCAATATCAAATCTAATCGCTTATTCGATCACACAATTTCACTTCCAACTAGTATCGTTCACCCGACTCTCTAGTGCAGACTCAGATTTTCCTTGATTGGAAACTGTTACTCTCCTTGCATAGCCATATACTATGATAGAGAATTCCAGAATCAAACCAAAAATCCATATCCAGGGTTGCCATCGAGAATCGAGTGGAAAATCCTAACTTGGATCGATATAAATTATCTCGAAATTTTGTGCTCGAATTTGGATCAAATCGTTATGCGAACAAAATAATATACGTACAATCTCACGTATTACCTTCCAATGGATTTCTATCCAATTTATCTATAGTAATTATTTTATTGACTTCTATCTTTTTTTTCACTTAATTACCCATAATCCATTATTCAGTTAGTATATTCATTTCTTTACATAGCATATTCTTTAACATTATCTTTTCTTAAACATCACATCAAAGAATTTGCTTACTCAAGTTCATTTTAAACATTCTATATAATCTAATTAAACTCAATTTCTTTTCTCAATTGATTCTTAGCTATACCAAATTCTTTTGTTTACATTTACTTCGTATTCATAGTTTCATTTAATACAAATTTATTTCTGGAACATTTTATTAATCATCACTTTAGTTTATAGTCATTCCATAAAAGTCTAACTTCTCATATATGACTTTTCTTAGTTTACAGTTATCTTAAAGGTTACAAATTCAATTATTATTATTATTTTTCTATGCAATTTATATTTATTTTCTATAACCAATTTACAAAAGATATTATACAATTCATTTGTCTACTTTCTTAAGTTAACTTACTTGTTCCATTTATCCATTCATCATTCCATGCTATATTTAAGTATATAACATTTTTTTTATCACAACCAAAATTTTCATTTATATATCTTTTAATTCTTTTTGAGTTTCCTTACTTGTATGCTTCAATTATTTTCAGGTTCTGTTTATTTGTACAATATCTCATTACATATCCAAAACATCATTTTAACTTTTAACATTTGGTAAGTCTTGTTATATGTTATCAGAATGAAATTTTTGGTATTATCCAAATTTACAGAATTTCATTTTCTTATTTAGAATGTTCACAAATTTAATTTGTTTAAATCCTCTTTTCCTTTCAACTTTAAAGTTTTCCCAAACAATAGCTTAGATATCTTAATCCTCCTATTTTATAAATTATGGTTATTCACATTTCATTCAAATAATTTGAAAATTACTAATTAACATAACTTAGAAATTTAAATGCTCGGTTCTTTTCAAATCATTTGAAATAAACATATACGCTTATATCTTTAATATATATCAAATCATATCGTTGGAGTTTAAACCAAAACCCATCTACCCAAAATAATTTTGAAGAAAAGCAAAGCTTCTTAGAAGCCTCCCCCACTTTGAGACTAGAAAATGTACGTCGATGATGTTGCGCAATCATCACCGAAATTATTTTCCAGCGACATAAGAGAGGAGTACTGAATTCAATCTTTCCTTTAAAAATCCTTTCAAAATATTTCCCATAAATATTTTCCAACTAATATCACAATATATTTTCTTTAAAGCTTTGAAAACCATTTTAAAAGTCCCCGGGTCTCGAATTCAATATTTCTCAATTTAAATCTATTTTAAATTTATAAGTCACCTTTATAAAATATTCGTATAGGATTTTTTTCTTAAAACAATCCACAAATTGTTTTATCATTGTTTATTTTGTAGTTTAGCTTATTTATTAAATTACAATATCCAATTAATGGTAATAACCAATATTTTCATTTCTATCAACCAGGTAAGCTAGATAAGTCACAATAATTTCTGAAAATTTTCTTTATATACAAAATATAATTAGAGCAAAATTATTACATTTACCCAATTTCAAAACAATACTATGTCGACTTGTTCTGTTTAAGTGTTTAGAGATCCCTATCGATGACGTTAATTACTCGTATTGACCAGAATCCATAAACCACTCAACAAATTAACCGACACAATATAAAATATTTTATATCACTAACAAATACGCTCTCTCATATATATACACTCAGTGACTTATCATAGGGTATTACTACCCTATTTATAAAGAGTCAGACCCCACAAAGCTAAGGTTATCGCTAAACCAAAGCTCTGATACCAACTGTAACGACCTGTCTTTTTGGACAGTTCAAACCGACGATCAAATACACATGCCGATTCCAAACCATTCAAAAGGGCAAATGGTTATTGGGGTAAATAAGAAAAGAAAAGAAAGAGAAATAAAGGAAATGAAACAACACAGAATCTCGCAGCTGAACGATAAAATATAATAATCAAATAAACAGTTCGTGAAGTTGTTTACTATACTTTGATCATTATTTATACAACATTTATCAGAGTTATACATATACAACAGAATAATTAAAATAATGCAGCAGACAGCATGATGCACAGATAATAATAGAAATAGTGTTTCAAATCTTCGTCTTCGTCCTCCAGAATAATCTTCAAAAATCTGAAAACTCAGGACAGACCCGAGCGTAATGAAAAGACAAAACACTCGAATCAGGACTAAAATATCCTAATGAAAGTTAAATCAATCGTAAATAAATATGAGCGTAACGGCGTCAGAGATGTTTACGGGGTTTGAAATCTCATATCCAGTGTGACGCCCCACCTCTATACCCACGCTAGCCAAGAACACTACGGAGTAATGCTGTCGACTAGCACGGAGAATAAGGCTGTTGAGGAGCGACCATCCGTATAATTGCTTTGTGCGAGCATCGATATTTCAGATAGTATAACATGCATTTCTTTATCAAGAGAAAATCCGACATACCGACACAAACTCAAAGCTACTACACAGTGGCTAAAATATCTTCGGAAACAAATATAGAAATAAACATAACATAAATCAGTCACAGACAATTCATATCACAAAGGCGGAAATAGATATGAATATTACACATGAAAGTGTATATCAGAGCAGTGGTCAAATAAGATCCACAACATCACAAAGGAATAGATACAAGTGCTAGACAAAAATATGTATACATCAAGGAGTCTATATCTTAAATGTATACAACAAAAACTACCAAACTAGAGTAGTTAGCCAAAAGATCAGATGAAAGTCCGATAAGGAGTCAAGCAGAAGCACCTGTAAAATCTCAGTCTGACCCGAGTATTATTTAAGAAGAAAATAATAAACGGATCAGTCTAGCTATAAATATCAGATGAAGTGATATATAATAAGAGATATGAATAAACCCATAATAATCACAATGCCAAGCTGTGATAAATAAGTAATTGAAAAATCAATAAGAGATTAATCAATATCGCAAAGATCTTCTCAAAGATAAAAAGGAATCTCATACTCCTAATTTCATTCACCAAGCCACAATAAATGACATATATATCAATGCCAATCGTAAAAGTTGGTGAAACATAAATTCCAGAATTCAACACACAAAATCCAGAAATCACAAGAAAAAGATGGCCAATCCCATAACAACGAGCTGGAGCTCCTCCAGACAGGGTATAGTCCCCCATTGTGGACATTGAGCCGAAGCTCCTCCTGGTGAGTCGAAGCTCCACAAAAATAAAGTATCGTCCTCGACATGGACAAAGAGACATCGCACATTGCTAGTCTAAATCACAAAGATGATCATCATGATCAACGAGAAGTGTCGATTACAGTAAGCTAGTAAATATATGAGCTTAGCTTCATGTCCCATAACCACTAGCTTAACTTAAATATTTACGAACAAATTGTAGGTCTCCACTAGAAAATTGTCACAAGAGTTTCAATCGAGCAAGCGTTTCATACCACTTGTTTTACTAAGTTGTTTAATTAGATTTCTCATACGAGTGAGATAAAGGCTTGTATATACTAATAGATTGGAAAACGGTTTAAGAAACGAGCTTTGTAACAAAATAGTGTTGAAATCATTTTGATGAAAGAATTTTGTTATTTACTACTAGTATAGAAAACCTTTGTATTTTTAAAGTGACAAATCACAAAGAAGATTGTAGGAACAATCAATCATAAAAATTCACATTCAAAGACGTAAATAGAATCCAAAGAAACCGATAAAGAATCCATCGAAATGGATATTCAAAAATCCCTAAAAAGGAGTCATCAAAGTCATAATAAATGATAACAACAAATAGGATCATCACGAATCAATTTAAATTGGAATTCTCAAGCTAATAGGCAAATAGGCAAAATAGTGCTGATTCAGACGTCTGAAATCAAGAATTCAGACGTCTGAATCTGGAAAATAAATATTTTCCAAAGAAAGAATTCAGACGTCTGAATCCTTGGATCCAGACGTCTGAAATAGGCACTTTTTAGCCTATTTCCTTTCTGGTTCCAAATGAACCAATTCAGACGTTTGAAACCATATATTCAGACGTCTGAATCTGGGAATAGAAATCTTCTCAGAACAATATTCAGACGTCTGAATATTACGTTTCAGACGTCTGAATGAAGGGTTCAGGGCATTCCCTGAACCTAGGCCAAAAATGGCCAAACGAATATCGGAAACGATCGAACGAGCAAATGGCGATGACTAAGGAATTACGTCGAACGACAACCCAGCCTAAACGGCTTTTCGATACGCCTCAAATATCAATGTCCAAATATCCATAATAGGATTTTCATAAATTAGACCAAAACACCAAAAATTGGAATATACACAAAATCAATCCAAACCAAAATCAATAGCACAAGAGTAAGTGTTAGGAATTCATACCTAACAATCGAAGATAATTATAGACAAAGATGTGAGATAAAAATCTCACCTTTGAACCCAAACAATTGAAGGAGAAGTTTTTAAAACAAGCTAAGATCAATTCCTCTTCAATAACAACTCAAGAAGCTTCAATCTAAGCTTACAAGTAAAATATTTCCTATGTTAGGTTTAGGAATTTCTGAAATGGAATGGAGAAAGAGTTGGAGAAGATGAAGAGGATGCTTACCAATGGGTTCTCTTAGAATTTGGAGCTAGATCTTGGATTTGCAATGAAACTAGGGCTTGGAATTTCTAATTTCCACTCTCTTCCACCATTGTTGCTTAAAGCTTAAAGTGTTAGGAATATGAAATGAAGTAATGAAGAGTTGGAGTGGAGCTAGGGTCTTAAGGTGGAATATTGGGCTGAAACCCAAACTCAAACCCAAAGTGAAAAAGTAGCAAAACTTTACTAACTCCAAACATATCGAAGTTTACACTCAAAAAGGTTGCAAACGTCATTTTGAACTCAATGGGAGGGGTCTCGAGTCTTAATTCGACTGTTTGCAAAAAGTAGGTTTTCGGACTAAAATCCGACGAACGATGAAATATTTAAATAAAATATTTAAATATAAAAATCGATAAATATGCAGGTTGTTACAGACTCCCCTCCTTAAAGAAATTGAGTCCTCGCAATACTTAAGAAGAAAATAAAGAGTAACAACCATAAAAGCATATCAACACAAAAGAAAATTTGAAATAGGAAGTTCACCATAAAAAGCACGAAAGAGTAAGTCCGAACGGGTTCGCTCAATGAATTCCTAGGATTCCCAAGAGCAATCCTTAGGATCTGAGAACTATTGAACTTTCATAAAAAGAACATCTTTATTTCGAAGGCACTCAACCTCCGAAGCAATGATGCGAATAGAATGTTGCTCAAAAGTCAAATCTAGTGAAACTTCAATTTCCTCAATATCACCGGGCTCAAGAATAAAATATGAAACCTAAAAGAATTTCCATAGTTAAAAGACACAGAAAACGTCAAGAATAGCAGAAAATTGAGCCAGTGCAACGGCGTAGTACAGAAAAGGTACGCCCGAGAAACTTGAAACTCGAATAATTTGAAACACCGACGTAGTACAAAAACGGTACGTCCAATGAATCCATAAACCAGAACGACGATGTAGCATAATAATGGTACATCCATTGATCCAGATAAGACGGAACATCGATGTAGTATAATAACAGTACATCCGATGAACCGAACACCATAAAAGAACATCGGACGCTAGTCCATAAAAAAATGAGATGAATCTCAATAAAACGAAGTGTATCAAAACGTCCGATGAACTTGATAAAAAGATAATTCCATTCAGACAACATCAAAGAATCAACCACTTGTTGCTTACGACAAAGCGCATTGGCAACACGATTTCCCTTCCGGGAATAAAAAGAATATCAAGATCATAAGATGCCAGGAACTCGAGTCAACATGAAGTTCCTTATGAGAAAATAAATATTCCAAAGATTTATAATCGGGGTAGAGAACAGATTTCTCATCCAAAAATGATGATGCCAAATTCTAAAAGCGAAAACAATAGCCGCGAGCACTAGATCATGAGTAGCATACCTAGTCTCAATCGTCTTTTAATGATTTTGGAAGCACAAGTGATAGCACGTTATCTTTTGCAAGAGAACGACATCTAAACCAATACGATTAGCATTGGTACAAAAGATAAAGTCTTGGTTCCCTTCGAGAATCACAAGAATAAGAGTATCGAAAAGAAAGAATTTCTTTTAAATAATCTTCTTTCCTGAAAAGTTAAAACTTTCAAAATTACATTTATCTTTATGTAATAATCTTTCTAGAAAAATTTACATAAGTCAATTTATTGTGTCTGACTGTCACATCTAAGCGTTTAGGAAATTCCTATCGATAACGTTGATCAAGCGCATCGACCAAAATTCTTAAAACACTAAATGGGCAATACAATCACAAAATCATCTTCTATATAATAAAGATGTTTCTTAAAAACCTTTAAGAATATTCTTTGCTTGTTTAAGAGCAAAGTCCAATTATACTTATAAATAAATCTTATGAAAAAGATTTGCAAAATTTTAAATTGCTATTTTCATCCAAAATCAATAAACACAAGAATGGTCTCATCGAAATACTCATAGAATACTTGGCTTATAAAATGGATGAAATAAGCTGGACAAACTGAATGACATAATAAGTCATTCATAAGAATCATAACGAGTGTGGAATGCGGTAGGTGGAATGCTAACTCCCGCAACTCGTAGCCAAATGAAAATCGGTGGCAAGGTCGAACTAGAAAGACCTTAACACCACACAAAAGATTTCTTAGGTGATAATCCTAAGACAAACTCAAAAATACCGGAAAGTTTCACAAACTATTTAGATAAGATAAACAACACTTTCCTTATCATGAAGGCTTAAAGAATAAAATGATGCCTTGAAAAATTTGAAATCGGAATCTCAAGAAAAAAATAGAAATCTGCTTAACAGATAGAAAATGTCGAAGATGAATAGTCCACACGGAAATTAGGATATGGGCTTCACAACGATTGAGCCAATCCTTACAAAAATCAAATCCGAAGCCTACGTAAAAATATCGGCTCGGAAAGAAAAATCACATAAAATAGTTTCGACATCAATAGAAAGCAAATTGAGTGTTGCGGATCAACCATCCGGATTCGCAACTCTCAAAGAAGTCATCAAGCCCAAAATATTTTCAAAGAAAAAGAATAAACAAGTTCTTTTGATATAAAATAGTGAGATGGAACCCATATCAAAAAGAACTCAAATAAGAAGATCACGAAATAAAACAATGCCATCAAGGATTGAGTGAAAAGTACCTTGACCAAGAGAAGAGTTTCTAGGGGCTTGCACAATATTTAGCTTTCTCATGTCCTTGTTCAAAAGTTTGGGACATGCAGATAAAAGATGACCCGGTTTTTTGCAATAGCGACAGGAATGAGGTTTTGGACACATATATGCATAGTGCTCCTTAGAATTACAATTGTAGCATCCTCCATGATTAGGGATTGGAGTCTTTGCTACAAAAGTAGTTTGCTTCATTCTCTTATTGGGATTAAGGCTCTTGAACTTAATATGCCTCTTCTTGGAAGTCCCAATATCACAAACACTTCCTTTACCAACCTCTCCATGAAGAAGAGTAACATCTACAAGCTGATTGAAAGAAACTTCAAGTTCCAAAGGTAGAACCATTTTGGGGTTCTTACTCAAAGCATAGATAAACTCTTGATTCTTTACAAGATCCAAAAGTTGTTGGGCAGACATGAATGCGCCGTCCAGAGAAGGGATACTGGATTGACCAGCGCTAGGACTGCTAGAACTAACCATTTCTCTTCCTTAAGAAAGAAAGAAGGAAGAAGAAGGTTATTCACAAAATGAATATCAAGCAATCTTGATAGATAAAACAAGGAATCATAAAGAAAATAGGATGAATCGGTACGAAGACTCAAATTAAATCTTAAGGCACAAATCCTAAGAAAGACTTAGGACATGACCCTTGCTAGATTATTCTACATTGTTCCGAAGTTTGGCTCCGATACCATGCTGTGACGCCCCACCTCTATACCCATGCTAGCCAAGAACACTACGGAGTAATGCTGTCGACTAGCACGGAGAATAAGGCTGTTGAGGAGCGGCCATCTGTATAATTGCTTTGTGCGAGCATCGATATTTCAGATAGTATAACATGCATTTCTTTATCAAGAGGAAATCCGACATACCGACACAAACTCAAAGCTACTACACAGTGGCTAAAATATCTTCGGAAACAAATATAGAAATAAACATAACATAAATCAGTCACAGACAATTCATATCACAAAGACGGAAATAGATATGAATATTACACATGAAAGTGTATATCAGAGTAGTGGTCAAATAAGATCCACAACATCACAAAGGAATAGATACAAGTGCTAGACAAAAATATGTATACATCAAGGAGTCTATATCTTAAATGTATACAATAAAAACTACCAAACTAGAGTAGTTAGCCAAAAGATCAGATGAAAGTCCGATAAGGAGTCAAGCAGAAGCACCTGTAAAATCTCAGTCTGACCCGAGTATTATTTAAGAAGAAAATAATAAACGGATCAGTCTAGCTATAAATATCAGATGAAGTGATATATAATAAGAGATATGACTAAACCCATAATAATCACAATGCCAAGCTGTGATAAATAAGTAATTGAAAAATCAATAAGAGATTAATCAATATCGCAAAGATCTTCTCAAAGATAAAAAGGAATGTCATACTCCTAATTTCATTCATCAAGCCATAATAAATGACATATATATCAATGCCAATCGTAAAAGTTGGTGAAACATAAATTCCAGAATTCAACACACGAAATCCAGAAATCACAAGAAAAAATGGCCAATCCCATAAAAATGAGCTGGAGCTCCTCCAGACAGGGTATAGTCCCCCATTGCGGACATTGAGCCGAAGCTCCTCCTGGTGAGTCGAAGCTCCACAAAAATGAAGTATCGTCCTCGACATGGACAAAGAGACATCGCACATTGCTAGTCTAAATCACAAAGATGATCGTCATGATCAACGAGAAGTGTCGATTACAGTAAGCTAGTAAATATATGAGCTTAGCTTCATGTCTGATAACCACTAGCTTAACTTAAATATTTACGAACAAATTATAGGTCTCCACTAGAAAATTGTCACAAGAGTTTCAATCGAATAAGTCCAAGAATTAACCGACGAAGTAAACGCAAGCGTTTCATACCACTTATTTTACTAAGTCGTTTAATTAGATTTCTCATACGAGTGAAGTAAAGGCTTGTATACACTAATAGATTGGAAAACGGTTTAAGAAACGAGCTTTGTAATAAAATAGTGTTGAAATCGTTTTGATGAAAGAATTTTGTTATTTGCTACTAGTATAGAAAACCTTCGTATTCTTAAAGTGAAAAATCACAAAGAAGATTGTAGGAACAATTCAATCACAAAAATTCACATTCGAAGACGTAAATAGAATCCAAAGAAACCGATAAAGAATCCATCGAAATGGATATTCAAAAATCCCTAAAAAGGAGTCATCAAAGTCATAATAAATGATAACAACAAATAGGATCATCACGAATCGATTTAAATTGGAATTCTCAAGCAAATAGGCAAATAGGCAAAATAGTGCTGATTCAGACGTCTAAAATCAAGGATTCAGATGTCTGAATCTGGAAAATAAATATTTTCCAAAGACAGAATTCAGACGTCTGAATCCTTGGATCCAGACGTCTGAAATAGGCACTTTTTAGCCTATTTCCTTTCTGGTTCCAAATGAACCAATTCAGACGTCTGAAACCATATATTCAGACGTCTGAATCCGGGTATATAAATCTTCCCAAAACAATATTCAGACGTCTGAATATTACGTTTCAGACGTCTGAATGAAGGGTTCAGGGCATTCCTTGAACCTAGGCCAAAAATGGCCAAACGAATATCGGAAACGATCGAACGAGCAAATGGCGATGAATAAGCAATTATGTCGAACGACAACCCAGCCTAAACGGCTCTTCGATACGCCTCAAATATCAATGTCCAAATATCCATAATAGGATTTTCATAAATTAGACCAAAACACCAAAAATTGGAATATACACAAAATCAATCCAAACCAAAATCAATAGCACAAGAATAAGTGTTAGGAATTCATACCTAACAATCGAAGATAATTATAGACAAAGATGTGAGATAAAATCTCACCTTTGAACCCAAACAATTGTAGGAGAAGTTTTTAAAACAAGCTAAGATCAATTCCTCTTCAATAACAACTCAAGAAGCTTCAATCTAAGCTTACAAGTAAAATATTTCCTATGTTAGGTTTAGGAATTTCTGAAATGGAATGGAGAAAGAGTTGGAGAAGATGAAGAGGATGCTTACCAATGGGTTCTCTTAGAATTTGGAGCTAGATCTTGGATTTGCAATGAAACTAGGGCTTGGAATTTCTAATTTCCACTCTCTTCCACCATTGTTGCTTAAAGCTTAAAGTGTTAGGAATATGAAATGAAGTAATGAAGAGTTGGAGTGGAGCTAGGGTCTTAAGGTGGAACATTGGGCTGAAACCCAAACTCAAACCCAAAGTGAAAAGGTAGCAAACTTTACTAACTCCAAACATATCGAAGTTTACACTCAAAAAGGTTGCAAACGTCATTTTGAACTCAATGGGAGGGGTCTCGAGTCCTAATTCGACTGTTTGCAAAAAGTAGGTTTTCGGACTAAAATCCGACGAACGATGAAATATTTAAATAAAATATTTAAATATAAAAATCGATAAATATGCGGGTTGTTACATCCAGTGTCATCGTGCGTGCAATAACTTAAGAGATGTTACGGGATTTTCCATCTCTCAAGGATCCGTTAAACTATCTACTAGGTAGTAATGTACGCTAAGTAGATAATGCCTATCAGTAATATAAAGTATCAAAATAGCGTTAAGGCGTACCATAATCCCCCTTAACACATTTTTATAATGCCATGGTCTATACAGCACCGTAAGCCCCACCGTAAACTGGTGGTTATCAGAGGGTACCCCATAGGTATAACACAAAACAAAAGGTAGTGGTCGCGAATAGGATAATCAGTATGACAAGGTACATGAGGCAATACCAACTAGGATACTAGTAGTTGCGTGATCCAGACTGATGTTGAGCATAGCCAGCAGCTACCCCAACATCGCGAAACAACTCTCCCAATCAAGGGGTGCACCCAAATCTAATCACAAATGTAATAGATATGGTATCGAAGAAGTGTGTCTGCTAGAGGTGGCGAACCTCAATGGCCCGGCGCGGCTCCTGTTTTAGTCATGTCAGGGGTCATACAATATCGTTCTCTTTCTGCAGTCAACGCGTTCACCAAACCATCCACTTCATTCTGCATCAACACTCCACGTATAATAATTATTAAAGTGGTTTTCGGTATCGACAGAGAGTATGTCCATATCCGTTCCCGGTCTCTTTAATAACAACGTATTATTACACCGTTGGCTCTTTTACATTTCAAATCGATTCATAATTGATATCAAAATATCATATTCGCTTCAAAAATCAAATCCATTTCAAATATCGTCATAGCCATTCAAAATATAAGATTCCGTTTCAAAATCATTTTTCGCATCAATACCTCATTTCGATTTCAAAATCATTTCGAATTTCAATTTAGGTTGCAACTTCCTTTAACCCAATTCGTATTTAAATTCAAGATTTAAATATAAACATTTCACCTTATTGACCAGCTTAGAATTTTTAGAAAATAATTTTAAGTAGTTTAAAAGCAGTTTAAATAATTAAAGTAGTTAAAATTACTTAAAGTCTTAAAATGGATTTAAAATAGATTAAAATAGTTTAAGTATTCAAAAATGGTTTATATAACTGAGTAATTTGGAAAACAAAATAAAACAGCTTCAAAACCAAACCATTTCAATTATTACTTCCCAATTGAAAACAAATTTCAATTTCCAATTTACCGATTCAATTTCGATTTCGATTCAAATCAATGTCAACTTTGACTTCAAATTAATTCAATTTTACATTCACCTTCAATTTATTCAATTTCAATTTATATCGATTTTTAGCTTGATTTTTCAAAATATCAATTTATAACACTTAACAAATTTATCCTTCAATATTCAAATTTAAATCCCAATTACAAATATGATTCAATTTCAAGCTTAATTTCAAAATATCATTTTATATCTCTTTTACTTAGTAATATTCAAAGCTCGAGTTAAGGTTAAATCTTTAAACAAATCAATTTTCGAAATTCAACCATATCCCGATTTTAAATTCCAAAGTCTCCACTTTAATTATTTAACAATTTCTATTAACCAAAATTTATTTCAACATTCCAACCTCAATTTTTTGATAAATTCGATTTCTATAAATTGATTTCTATTTATAACTTTTAAATCAAAACATTTAAATAAATTTCAAATCGACGATTTCAAAAATTATTAATTTAGCCAATTCGGTGTCCGTATATAATTTTCTATCCTATGGCCAAGTAATTATTTATTTCAATTAAATGTCAGGGATGAATATATATCAGTTAAATCAAATCACAGTTTCACATGTATGCATAACAGGTTATATATAAGCAAATAAACATCCAAACATTTAAATATCAACCAATAACATCCATCGAAATACATCATCCAATAGACAAAACAATTCATGGCAATTTCATAGTTATCAATGTTAGCTAATTCAATCGCAATTCAATTTCAATTTCAATTTAACTGTCAATTTAATTTTCAACGGTTAATTCAAATGACAATCTATATGACAATTAAATTCTATCAAACAACGACAAATAAAATTCATATCACTTCGTAATATCCGATTTAACTAGCATAAAGATATTCAGTACGTTGTGAGCGTTATAAAACACTCACCTTGATTTCAATGTAGCTCCAACGTTTTATTTCGAATAAAATTAAACGAGCGTTTAATTTTACTCGAAATTTTCACTGGCTCCAAACGATTCCAATCCAGTTCCATAGCGTAGTGCTCGACAAAACGAATCCAACGCAATTCGTTTCGTCACAATCCGACCTCGCACGAACAAGTTATGACGTTTATAAGTTTACACAAATTTTTATATAAATTAATATAAACTTTATTTTATTTCTAACCCAAACCATCTGGACCGTCCATTTCCAATTGCAAAATCACGGCCGTACTTGCTTTCTCCTTCGTTCGCACCCAGGAAGTCACGCACGCAGAACCCATGGCCGACCGTGTAACCCTAATTCACGCACCACCATACATCACCTACACCACGATCAAACACCGCCATTACGCGCGCCCATGCGAGAGCCACCCAAGGCCATAACCCCCTTGAACTCGGCCACCCCTGGAGCACGCAAAACGATGACGAACACGCGACATTCAAACCCCTTTTTCCGTTGATCCGTACACTCAATTTTCATCACAGCCGTTGGATGTGGAGTACTCGATGTGCTCTACAACTTCCATGTTGAAGGTTTCGCGTGAATGTCGACGGATTGGGAAATAATTGGAGGGGAAGGTGATTTTTTTTTGGCCATTGATAATATCACTGGCGGCTGGAGCATTTAGAAACCCTAGCTAGGTTAAATTTGTGAAAAATGAATGTATTTTGGTCCTTTTATATAAATTTTCGAAACACTATTCATTTCTAAATTTCCAAACTCCGATTTACGCGCGATGACCAGAGTTTCTAGGGTTTATCCTGCGTTCCGGACACAATGCAACATGTTTCAGAAGCTAATTCGATCGTATGTGCGAGTTATGAAAATAAACGATTAATTTAAATTAAATCGATTTTAAACTAATTTCTGTGCATTTTAGCTTGCCCCAGACAAATGGTAAATCCGATTGACATGAAATTTGAAATCTTACAATAATATCACATTACGGATCCGATGAAACTGGTCTCGTCGAAATCCGAGACTGTTTGAAAAATGACTATTTTAACTCGCCAAATTAATATTAAAACCATTTCAATGCGTTTCGAGCTGCCACGGTCAAACGACAACTCCGATTGCTACGAAAATTGAAACCCCATAATAACAAATTATTACGGATCAAATGGAACTAGTTTCGTCTAATTCTGAGAATGTTCAAAAATTGTCTATTTTTCAGTCGATAATTAAATATTAAAATATTCAATTTTCACAAATAAATTTTAAATTCAGTTCTAAAAGTTCTATAACATCACTATAACTCCAATATGATAAAATAAAATTTTACAAATCATTTTTAATCATATTAAACCCGTTATTCAATTATCCAATAAATTTCAATTTATTAAATTTAAACAATTTAATTGTTCAATATTTGACGGATTTCAATATTGGATTTTTTTAAATAATAATTTCATTATCAGTCGATTTACTATATTACATCAAATGAATTCCACATTATTATTTAACTACAGTTAGAGATAATGCACTCAACTAATATATAAACTTTCATTTCAATTGCAATTGGTTCGCACATTCAATTCGACTAACTAAATGAATAGGTAACTTAAATAATTACCACCGTTAACTTTTAATTGTTGAATATGCATGTATATGATTTTTGTTTGATGATAATAAACATATATACATTCGTTTAAATGTATTTGATAATATACTATTTTTTTTTTCACAGATTAAATAAATATTTGCTGAATAAAATAAATAACACAGAATTTGAATTCAAACAAATATTTTATTCAAATATTTATTTATTACAACCTTGAATAGTACAACTTCAAGCTCTCATTATAACTATACAACTTTGATTACATCATATTTTTCACATTTACATCAGCACCTCACTACATATCACTCACACTCGTATTTTTATCTTCAACTGCATTCCAGTTTGAATCCAGCATCTGGGCAATCTGCAAAAATATAAACTAACGCAGTAAAATTGAAAATAAAATATTTTTGCAATATAAAATAAAAGATGAATTTTGAAAATAATATTTGCCTCAGTTATTTGGGTTGTTCGTCATAACTTAAATTTGAATTCATCATACACGAACAACTTGTGACATACACAGTGTATTACTGTATATGCCACAAGGCCGTGCTCGCCGATATATACACTTGATTGTTTTACAGGGACAGGTGAGCACAGGTCAAACCCAAATGAAAAATCGGGTTCAACTCACGTGCAATAACATTGAAAATCACGACACAAGCACAAGGTCAAATCCGAGTTTTGAAACTGGATTCAACACAAGGCGACATGACATGAATGCAACGAAGACCAACATTAAAATGGACTGCAACATGGATATCACAATCAAACTGCAACAAGGCAACTAGGAATGAACAGAACATAACAGCACCAATGCAAGCAAGTCAGTGGCAAAACACAAACTGCAGTGGACAGACCAGAGTGCATCAGTGCCAAGAAACTCAAGTGCACGACTAAACTGACGATGAATACAACTTGAAGCATACAAGCTCAATGAAGATTGCAGCAACAACAGTGAGCACACTCATATGAACAAATGCAAAGAACAATGAAGTATGCACAGCAAATAACATACACCAAAGCTAACAGCAGTGTCAAGAAATGAAACACTGCAACTCAGTGCATCAACCAAAGTTAAGGCGACATGAAGTCAGCAAACTGCAACAAACACATATATGGTCTAAGTGAATCAAGCAAATGCACAGAAGCCACATCAGCTACATTGAGGCTCAATGGTGAAGCAGACTCAAGTGAACAGGTAGCACAAGAACCAGAAAAACCAAAACAGTGCACCAAAGCAAACTACAAGATGTAGAGCAACAATGCACAGTGACAATTTGGAGTATTATATGCAAAACAACTTGTAGATCAAACATGATGGAGCTACAGGAATGTACCAAGTTACATGAAGACAGAAGACTACAACTTAAAATGCAATGCACAGCAGGTATAACAAAGTCACAGGCCATAATGAAGACTGAATGAAATGCACAGCATGTATTGTTGAATATGTGTTACAGTGGTGATGCAAGTGCTAACCAGAATGAAGTCCAATACAACTTCAACAAAGACTCAAGCTACAGTGCATAATGGTCAACACAGTAAGCAATGAAGCAAGAAGGTCAGAGAACCAAGCAACAATGTGCACAGGTGAATCAAGTGAATCATAATGAAGCAGTGCAACATCTTCCATCAACACACTCAAGTGACTCAACAATGCAACAAGGTGATATGCAAACAACATAACAGTATGCAAGCTCGAGCACAAGAACATGACAGCAAACAGAAGTGCACAGCAACAGTAAGGCAATGCACAAATACAGGTGAATCAAGTGACCAACAAACTACTGAAGTTCAAATATCAAATTCAAGACAGACCAACATACTACAGTGAACCATCAAAGAATGCAACACAATAATGAGAACAGATACAAGCTAGTTCCAGTGCCAACATATTCAATTCAGTGTGCAACTGCAAGTGTCGACCAAGTGACAATACAACTAAGACAACATCAACAGCACAAAGATGGGTCAAAGCAGTGTCAAAGCATCAGAGGGAATCATCAAATTTGTCAAAGCCGTGTGTTTTTAACAAGTCAACAAAAAAAAAGGAATGAAAACTGTGGTCATCACGAAATCGATTCAAAGCCGTGGGACGCAAGAAATAAAATTATACGCGTATGAAAAAGTCATAATCAATCTCATTCATTCAAGCATCATCAAGTGGCCGAAATGATTCAATGAAAAATTCAAACACGAATATACGAACGCAATTATAGGAACTGGAATCCTATAAATTACCACAAATCATCATCGGCAATTTAGAGAGTTCGAACAAGCCAAAATCAGACAAGCAAAAGGATAAAATACATACCGAAATCACGAATCGAACTCGATCAAAATTGAAGAGCCGTGAGCAAAGCAAACTGTATCGAAGCATACAATCAAACTGTATCGAGCGGCGCTTCGATTTTGCATAACCCTAGTTTAAATCGCAAGGAGCAATAGCAAATTACCAGAAGCCCTAATTCGCAAAGAGGAACAAAGAGGGGCGGCCATTTTCTTTCACGAAGAAAATAATAGTAAAAGGAACGGGTTGAAGAAAATAAAAGGCCGGCCTAGTTTATGTTAAAAGGGGTTTTAAAAATTTATAAGAAGGGTTTAAATTTAAATAGGGTTTTGTTATTTTAATTTGTTTTTAATTTGTATTTTCTTTTAAACCGTTTTTAATTTTCTAGTCGTGTGACTAGGGTACAAACTACGGTGTGTAGTTTGGGAATTCGCAACTCGGTAGTTGAGTTGTGGTCAGGGTTTTGAGCGTAGAGTTAGATTAGTCAATAGCGGGTATAGCAAGTTTACGTGTGTAAGCGAGGGACTATCTAATTTCTAGTAGAAACCTTGGGGGCAGCACGTAGACAGGTTTTTGCCGAAGCTGGGTAAATTCTGTGTTGTTCTGTTCTGTTATTTATATTCTGCTATATCTGTGCTGCTATTCTGTGATCTGAATTTAAATTAATTGATAAGCTTCCGCGATTAATTTTTATAATTTACACTATCACCCTATTCACCCCCCCCTCTAGGGTGAAATCGATCCTACATTAATTACTTATAAGTTTATTATTTACGAACAAGTGTCACAATTACCTATACAATACAAATTCATTCAATTACCTTTGACTACATATTATTTCAATTGATTTGGGATTTCATTCAATTCATAAATAATTAACTTAGATAATATTTTGTTGCATTTCATTCTAGTTATTATTATTCCAAACGACTTACAATTTTTTTCTAACACTAAATCACGAAATCTTATTAAATTTAGCTATTTTAATTATCGAAAATTTACGGGTCGTTACATATGTTGTGTATTTGTGTTTGTTTTTGTTGTTTGGATTCAAAATCCATGTTAAATGCCTATGTTAGACTTATACATATTTCTATATCATTATAAGTGATTGACATTCCGAATTGAGTAGAGTAGGTACATACGAAAATCGTTTGGGCGTATATGGGGATTTATATGTTATTGCTTGCTTAATACAAGCGAACTCGCTCATATTATTAATAAGGTACATTTCTCGGGATTAGATACTGCGATTTTATATTTTTGCCCATGGGGATGCCTCATCATTGAGATGAGATGTATATTTGATATATATTGGATTGATATTTTATATTGTAAATTAACTAGTTAAAATAGCCATTTTGGCCACTTTCTCAGATTTCGACGAAACTAACTTCATCGGATCCGTAATAGGGAATTATTGTAGGATTTCAAGTTTTGTAGCGTTCAGACTTGTCGTTTGGCCGTGCGAGCTTGAAACGTGTGGGATTTAAATTAAAAATTTAAATTAAATTAAATCGACTTTGGAAAGCTATCTTCCACATACGATAGAATTAGACCTCGAAACTAGTTCCATTACATTCGGAATGGGGAAAAACATTATAAACGCCAGACGACACGCTTCGTTTGTAATCGAGAATTTCGGACGTGTAAGCTAGATATTTGATAATATAATAATATATATTTTCTAATTGCCATCTTGGTCCATTATCTTTCACATACGCGTACTTCTTTCCCGTTTTCTCTTCATTTTTGAAATCTTCAAATCGATATAAGAGGGCCGATGCCAATAATTAAAAAAAGGCAGATCTAAATATATAAAAAAATCGATAGATCTATATACAAAAAACTGGCACATCTAAATATAAAAAAAAGTCAACAACACGATAAAAATTTTTAATGTCGCAATTGAGTGCTCGATCGCGAGGAGTGGAGCGGCGAACATACGCGTGCGAATGGGGGAAGGTGCTGCTGACGAGGACAGCGGTCGGTCGAGCGTGGCGCACGTATGCGTTGAGGTGGAGACCTTTCTTCCTTCACAGTCGATTATCGATTTCGGGTTTTAGTTTTTTTGGCTCCACGCTTAGGTGCATGGGGAGATGTGGGGAAGGTGGCGGCTGCTCAGCGGCAAGGAGTAGCTCAGGCGATTGTGTTGGGGAGGAGCCGGCTGTCAGTCGGTGAGAAAAAAGGAACGACGAGCGAAGATGGGGGAAACCTGGATCGATGCAGTGAGATAGGGTATGTGTTAATTATTACATATGAGATAATTATCCTACTAACTATGTTTTAATTTTAATTGTATATTAATAAGAAAAATCGATATCTTTTGCGTTCGAGGCCCATTTTGGAAGGAACGAATTGCAGCGGATCTGTATAGACGTCGTTCACGGCTGGGAGTCGGATTGGGATTTATTGAAGCTGAAATAATTTCACTTTCAATTAAAAAGGTGAGTGTTTTATATGCTCACATTCGACTATTTTATTTTAATGTTAGTTAAATTATATTGTGAGGCGATTTTAATTTATTGATAGTTGTTGATAAATTTAGTTCACATCCAATTGACATATGAATTAATTAATAGGATTTGAATTGATAATTAAAGTTGAATTAGAATTAAACTGCTAGAAAATCCCTGATTTTTGATAATTGGTCGATTGTTGTGCTTATTGACTGTTTGGTTGATTAATTGTGATGGATGAAAACTGGTTGATATTTGATTGATTAGACGATTAAATTAATTGGATATATCATGCTATCATCCTGTATATTGTTATTGCGTATAAGACCGTAAACTGAATTAGTTAAAATAAATTAAGAAACAGGTTAGGATTATATATACCTATGACATCCATTAGGATTGAAATGATATATATCCATTATTGGAATTGAATTGAAATAATTATTCACTTGGACATAGATTAGAAAATTTTATATGAACACTAGGTTGGTTAAACTAAATGATTTTAAAAGTTGTTTGAAATTATTTAAATGAATTGATTTTAAGAATAAAATCAAATTTATGGAAATTGAATCATTTTTAATTGGTTCTTGAAATTTTGGAATTTAAACTTGATAAACGAGATTGTTTAATTAATTGAAGTTTAAATTTTAAGTTATAAACGAAATACATCGTAAATTTCAGAAATGGATTTGTTTTAAAGGATTGGCTTTTGTTCGAGCTTTGAATATTTATAAGGAAAAGTGATATGAAATGATATTTCAAATTTAAGTTTGGGATTTCATTATAATTGAAAATTTGGATTTAAAATTTTGGTATTGAAAGTAATTTGATTTAAGGGTTTAAATCGATATTTTGAAATCAAATTTGAAATTGGAATTTAAATTAATTTGGAATTGGAAATTAATTTGAAATTGGAATTTAAATTAATTTGGAATTGGAAATTAATTTGAAATTGAAAAATAAATTAATTTGAATTGGAAATCAATTTGAAATTGAGATCTAAATTAATTTGGAAATGGAAATTAAAAGTGAAAAGAATTTGTGAATCGAAATCGAAATTTATGGGGAATCAAAATTTATTCGAGTTGGAATCGGAATTTGATCGATTAAATCGAAATGGAATTTGAAATTGATTTGGGTAGGAAATTGGGAAGTTGACCGGTTTGACTTTGGAGTTATTTTTTAAAAATTAATATTTTAGTATAAATGATTTAAAAATCTATTTTCTTTAAATATTCAAATTATTTTGATTTTCCAAACTATTTTACTATATAAACCATTTTTATATTCAAATTATTTTCGATTAAACTATTTAAGTATTTTCAATTAAACTATTTTTACTATTTAAATATTTTCTATTAAACTATTTTAAACTATTTAACTATTTAAACTATTTAGACTATTTTCTAAAATTCAAACTGATTAAAGGGTAAATTGTTATATTTAAATCTTGGATTTAAATACGAACTAGGTTAAAGTGTAGATTATATCCTAAATTGAATTCGTATGGTATTTTGGAAGCGAAATTGATTTATTGGACAAATTTGATAATTTTGAATATATGTTAAATTTCGAAATGGATTTGATTCAAAAGAGAACATATGATAATTTCGAAATGGATTTGATTTTAAAGAGAATATATGATGATTTTGAAATGGATTTGATTTTAAAACGAATATCATATTTTGATATTAGGTGTAAATTATTTTCGAAATGTAAAAGAACCAACCAGTGTGTAAAATAATGATTGGTTGTTAAAGAGACCTGGGCCTCTTATTGGCATACTCTCTGTCAATATTGGAACCACTTTGACAAACTTTGTACGCGGTGGATGATATCCAGGTTGTAGTGGTTGAATTGGCGACGTTTATTGGGATGAAGTAAGAGAACGATGATGGATAGCCTTGGCATTCGTGTCATAATTAAAATGACTAAAACATGAGCCTATGTCTGGCCAATGAGGTTAGCTACCTCGTTGATCCTTCGTATTACTATTGTGGTTTCGGATTCGATGGGTGCACCTTATTTGTCATTTAGATTGATTGTCGCGGTCGGCCACGGACGGGTTACGATCAGCCAGAAAGGGTAAACTGGTAGAATCCTACCCTAGGCATTGCCTCACGTGCCTTATCATATTTATCCCTATACAAGCCCATTACGACTTTTGTTTAAAACTGTAGAAATGTGTTAAGGTGGATCAATGTAAAGCCTTAACGCTGTTTTGATATTTACATTACTGATAGACATCATCTATTATAACGTATATTATTATATATAAATAGTTTAACAGATCCTTAGGAGATAGAAAATCCCGTAACATCTCTTAAGTTATTGTACTCATTTTTGTGATATTGATTTGATTTACATAAGAGTATTTAGTCCTAACTCGAGTGTTTTGTCTTTTCATTACGCACGGGTCAGTCTTGAGTTTTTTCAGCGTATTGAAGACTATTCTATAAAAGATGAAGATGGAGTTTTGGCATATTATTATTATCTCCTGCATCATGCTATTCTGCTGTATTGATTATTTATTCCTGATGTGTGTGTGTGTGTGTGTGTGTGTAACTGTGCATAGATTAAAATCAAGTGCATAGTAAACGACTTCATGAATTATTTAGTGATTATTATATTTTATCATTTCCGCTATGAGATTCTGTGTTTTGTTTTCTTCTTCTCTTCTTATTTTTCATATTTAACCCCATTGATTATCAACGTTTCGGATTGTTTAAGTTGGACATGTATGGGTTATTGTCGATTTAAACCTTTCAAAATGTGGGTCGTCACAACTAAACCACTCAGCTAAACAATCTTACTGACAATTTCCATAATGCTACTTTATTTAAAACTTATTAACGTTTTTTTCTATTGCTCCATCAAGGTGGGTTGCCCAATTCAAAAGCCTCATGGGCCTTGACCTTAGGCTAGGTCTGGTTATGAGTACTTAGATCAATTTAAGCAAAAAGGTATCAAGTGTCCTTTTTACACTATTTTGTATAATTTATCTTATAATTATTTAACTCAATTCTATGGCAAGTAAGAAAAAATTAACTACTAATTGACTATCTTATAATTTTATCCATGGCCTTTCTTTATAAATCTTAAATAATTTTCATATCTGCTTAAGTCTTAATGTTCATGCGGGTATAGCGTTTGTCAACCTTTGAATATAGAGCACATTGCGACGAATCATATAGTCTACATAATAAAGTTTATACATTTCTTTTCTCTCAAACTCGTCTACTGTAAACATGGATATAATTTAAAAATATTTCCCAATTAAGTTCTGTTTTACAATCAATGACTATGACATAGTCAAGCTACTTCTTTTTAAAACCTACATTCGAATATTTATTAGTATTGAATGGAGTTGTGAATCACCAAGCGATTTATAAATTCATGAAACCTTAGGCTATGTTATAGAAACGTGTGAGTTTTGAGGATTCATGTTAGCAGTTCTATCTACGTAATAGGACGGTACCTTTCAATCTGTACGCTCTATTTCATGTCAGTTCCACAAACCTACAACCAGTAGGAATTGGTGGTGGTTCTTCACTGTTATTATCACGTTAGAGAATAATGTTAAAATTGCATGGTTTTTTCACTACACTATTTGCAAGGTTAATTTCCAATCTAAATCAAATATTTATATAAAATATTTGATGTGAAAACATGTCCTATGATTGATGATATTTTGTAGCATTGTTTTTTCGAAAAAAAATTGAACGAATAGAAGCACAGAATTTACTACTTTGTATCTTAAAACTTGAGGTATTTATGATTTTATTTTAGAACGTTTAATCATCTTTCTGTTTAAATTATAATTTTTTCTATATAAATATCTCGATATAAATAAATAACTAATTTTTATACACCTATATTATAATAGTTAACAAAGACTCCTCTATTCTACATGATAGGAATTGAATTAATCATGGCCTAATATATAAAATTTAGGAGCTACTAACACATATATTCTAAGCAATTTATTATATTTCTTGATTTCATATTGTATCCAAACTATGTTATCATTGGGTAAATTTATTTTATTGTCTTTACATCATATTATTTGAAGTTAATGTAGTTAAGAAATAAAATAAGAGAATAATGGCCATAAATAATTACGCACTCACCAGGAATATTAAAGATAGATCTATGTAATGAGTGTACATCATAACAAACCATATAAATTATCCTCATATTGATGAAGACTATCAAAATACATTCTAGTGCACATGTATGCACTTAATAAACCAAGAAATTTAACATCTAATAAGCTGTTATTTGTTTTTCCTTAGAAGAAGTTAAAAAGGTGCCCGGTTCTTGATACACATACTAATATAAGACTACTTTTTCAATGCATTTTATTTATGCATCATCCAAGCTATGGTGTTGGCTTAAGAAACCATGGTTTTACATATCCATTCCTACTTAAGAATTTTGATATAAGAGCTCAAAACAAATTATAAAATCAAAATGTTTTTCTTTAAATTGAGACAAAATGTTAAACCTCATATTGGAAATAACGAAGACGTGTTAACCATCGTGCCTTTGTAGGAGTGGCAAATATTTCAACACTGCACAAATTTAGTGGTGCATTAGTTATGGTTTTAGATACATGTTTACCATCAATAATCCAACATATAATTAGGTTTATATGTACTTGATTAAAAGTGAATTACCTTTATATTAAATTGTTTATTTCGATTGTTAAAGAAAAATTCTTATAGATAAAAATACAATTGTGGATATGTATAAATTAATGAAAGAAATATTTACCAGTGGAGCTAGATATGGTGGAAGGAAAACATGTTCATTACATTCCAATTGAACAATCAAAAATTGGGTAAGGTGTTGAGACATTTTTTTCAAAGCAAACTACTAGGTCCTAGAGGAAAAATATCAGCAATTTGCAAGTAAAGCCTTAAAATGTCTTCTTAATCACCCAAGAAAAACTAAAATACCGCACCAATTAAACAAACAATGTATATGTCAAATTCTTCAAAACACATTGTGGGCTATGTTTATTTACGTTTACTCTTTCTGAAAACATACTACAGACAAAAGATAACCTATATATAGGTGAAGTGTTGCTTTTGTTGCATCTGGTTATTTGTAATAAGCTTTAAATTTCCATGAGCTTATTAATCATTTTTAAGGCCTATCGTAAATGATTCTCGATTTTTATGAACTTAATTGTTTATAATTCTTATTTATTTTTGTAATCTTAATTATGCCTCAAATTAAAGTTGACTGAACCATACCAGGTAATCCAAGATAAATATTTATGTTCGATAGTTTTCTAAAATTCATACTACCATTCGTAAAAGAAACTAATTTGAATTCAATATGATGCAAATGAATTTATTTAGCTATACGTTGTTGATAAAAGAAAGGAAATATCTAACATATATGAGCTAAAATGATTTCTATCTAAAACTAATAAATTTGTAATTATCTATTGCAATACATCTAAAAAACTTAACTGAATCTAAATTTGACCAAAAAACTTAACTACTAGTTCTTTTGAATCAAATGAAATAAAATAAATAATAAATTATGAAAAATACAATTCTTGCTATAATCTTGGGTTTCCTAAGTTCTGCTATTGTAAACATGGCATCGATATCTTATATTAATCTAAATAAGTAGCATAAAACTTGCAAGGCATCCAGAGATAGCGAAACAAAACTTTACTGGTACAATATTTAAGAAATCAAACCACCACCCCGTTATTTGAAGAAAAATGTTTCTCTTAACCTGTATGCATGAAAGCATACTAAGCACTGGGAATGATCAATCATCAAAACATGTAATATGAAATTTTGATTCCTTTAGATTAAATGATACTATTATCAAACTTTATTTAACATTTGAACAATGAACCACCGCACATAAATGATCAAATCCTTTATTATACCATGTATATCCACAAAACATGTAAAATCAATATAAAAATAAGTTTACAATTAAACATGGATGAAATCACTCAGCACATAACACATAGTTAAATCTTTAACTATAATAAGGGTAACTAAATATCTGCATACAACTGGTATCAATAAATCTTTCATTGAACATGTTAATAAAGAAGATTTACTAGAAAAAATTAATTTCAAAAATACAGAATTATGGATGAAAATCATGAATGTAAAATTACTAAACTGTAAGCACAGTAGAACCAATCTAGAAAACTAAAAGGGGTACATATAAGCAAAGGAGTTGGCAGAGTGTTTCTAATGTCCGAGATGGTGAAAATTCTACACCAATAATCAAATTGAGTTAGGGTTCACCAAATATTCTCATTAGATGCAACGATTCTAATTTTAATTAACATTATTCAAAACATTTAATTAGATAAATTAAATGAAATAATATAAATAGTTAAGGAAATTGATATTTGTAAAATATTTAGGTTGTCGTGCCTTAGGAGTGAATGAAAAAATGAAAGTTTAACATGAAGTAAGTAAAGAAAATAAGACAAGGGCAAAATAGGAATAGATTATATTCTTATACCCTAAACCCTTATCCCACTTTCATTTACAACATTCATAAACTAAAACTAAATACAAGCTTGGCCGGCCATTATTAGACGATAACAAGGGAAAGATAAGCAAGGTTTCAAGAAGTAAGCATAAGCTAATTAAACAAAGAAGTAACGCCAACCTCTTAACAAACAAGCTAAAGGTGAATAATAGATTGCGTCTCATATTTATTATTTTCGGTTTCTAGATCAGATCCGAGTATGTTTTGAAAGTATTATGCCATGTTTTAATTGTTAAATGGATATATATATATATATGCTTGTTGATGATTTATGTTTCTTCATATAGATTTTATGATAAGATTTGTTCTGAAAAACCTATCAAGTGACACCCAAATAACTTGCATTTTGGAAATAATGTCAAAAATATTATTTTAGAGATGGGTTTGAAGTTTCATAATTTTATAAATTAATATGGATTTATTATGAATTTTCTAGTAAAGAAAATGGTTAAATTTGGTTTAAATTATTTTCGGCTATTATATGTTAGCTTTGGGTCACAAATTTAAATATCTTAGAAGACATATAAAAAGGGATTTACGGGAAATTTTTTGAGAATTTTCTAAGTGTTTTATTAAAGAAATAAGATTATTAAAGGTATAAGAATTAAATGTTTTATATGTTTATAAAAGGAGAAGAGACAATTTGTAAATGTTTTAATTTGTTAATTCCTAAAATTCGACGGCACTTTTAGAAAAGATTTTGTAAAAGCATTGGCAACCAATTATATATTGACAAACGAGGCAAGTTAATTTGAAAGAAATTGGTTTAAATGGTTAAAATTCAATTTTATGAAGATTTACTGCTTCGCCACTTATAGTAGCCACATTTCGATCCTATACTGCCGCCTCCAACCAGATCGAAACCAATACACATGGTATCAGCTTTGGTACATAGTGGATTGGAGTTAGGTGAAATATATGGAGTCAAAACAGGATTTCGAAGAGGTAGAAGTAGCTTTTTAAAACTTAGAACTATTTTGGTTACAAATGAAACTTTCCAAGGAACCAGTTTTGACTTGGTCAATTGTTTTTGAAAAAGGGCTTTCGAAAGAGATTGCCGCCTTTCATTTCTTTATAAAGCTTTCGAAGGGGTCGAAACCCCTACTGCAGCATTCAACCTTTTGAAGCAATGCCTTAGAAATGGTTCTTTTGATTTAAACTTAAATCCACTTCTCCATGCTTTCGAAGGGGTTGGTTTCGAAGCCATCCACTTTCTTTTACTTAGCAATAATGCTTTCGAGAGAGATGCTTTCGCCCCAGTTCTTTTAAGGCCCATTGATATATTGAAAGTTAAACCCAAAGATATCCAAAGAAATGATTTTAAATGGTTTTGAAACTATGTTCCACACACTTTTACTTGAACCCAATGTTTCAAAATGTTTTTTTAAAGTAAAATACTTTAATGCTTTCGAAAGGTATCTAAGAAGGTTTTGAAGGGGAGGTTCGCTAATGTTTTCGAAAGGTTTACCTTTGATGTTTGAATGGAAGGTTTACAACGTTTTCGAAAGGCATGTTTAAAATGTTTTGAAAAGAGGATGTCTAAGGTTTTATAAAGCTTTCAATGGGACATTTTAAATAATTTTGAAAGGTCTATTATAAAAGATTTCGAAAGGTATGTTATGGTCTTTTGGCCTATAGTTTCAAAGTAAAGTAGTTAACTTGTTTCGAAAGGATTACTTTCAAAGGTTTTAAAAGAGATTTATTAAAGCATTTAAACAAGGGTTTCAAGGGTTTTCGTCAACAATGGTTTGTGTAAAGCATATATCATAGCCAATGGATTTGATTAAAGAAAAAGTATACTTTCCTTGTTTAAGTATGATTTAAAGGGTTAAATCAAATTGAAAGAAAGGTTTTCATGGAAAATTTGATGGGTAGTTAACCCCAAGTAAATGACTCAGGTATTTGAATGCCAGATGAGACTGGTATATAGTCATGCCCTGTACATTAGCTATAGCCTCTAGTTAATTAGTCCAAAATTCCAGTATGTAGGGCTTAGTCATAGGTAAGAATTAAACGATGTTACATACATAAAGGAATATATAGAGAAGGAGGATAAGTTATTGGTGAGCTCATAAAGCCATTAGGATCAGTTGACCCTAGGAGAAGTAAGCTAAGGATTGACCGTCCAAAACTGTATCTAACAGATTGTTCGATTATTTATTTTGTCTGGTGGGCCCGAGTCAGCCAATGGTTAGTAGTTAGCCAATCAAAACTAAATTATTCGGACATATATTCCATTTGTTACCTGATTTACGAGCATATATGATATTGCTATTATTGTTTAATAAGTTTGATTGCAGGATTCTGATTTGCTAAAAGATATGTTTTAAAGGGATATTAGTGAGGGGAAACACGTTCCACTAAGCGGCTTGGTCTCACTTAATATTAGTAAACCGAGATGTAATAGCATTATTCACACTAGGCTTTATGTCTGACCAAAGTTTATATTTTTCCCTTAAATCTCGAGTGCTCAAATTAATTTAAGTAGATTAAGAGTTAAGGATTTACCGGTTTAGCAGGTGGACGAATAAAGCTTTCAAAGACGTGCAGGAGGCAAAGTTAGCTATTCTAAGAATTTCTATGTCTATTTTTGCTGTGATGTATTATGACCATTATGTCTATTAAGTACTTTGATCATCCAAGGGCCATCTTCATATGTCGCTGTTGATGTAATTTGCAATAATTATGTTTGATCAAAACCTAGGAATCGTTTGGGACTGTATAATGAAATATGAAACATGATTTTGCAATGTAATCAATAAAGTTGTTTTTTTGAAGTCTGTTCATGTGCTTTTGATATTATGAATAACATTAACCATACCATATTTTGTCACCGGAAGTTAATACTATAGATGAGTGCAGCATCTATAGCACTTAACTTTGGACCTCAAGATAGGGGATGTTACAATTTGGTATCAAAGCATAGGTTTATGAAAAACTTAAAAGAAATTTCAAACTTGAAATGATTTCGAAAACATAATCCTAAGGAATAAGAGAAAAGATCAAGTTATGGGACAACGCTATAGTAACGTACTTGTATTTGAAATATATAAGTATATGCTTTGTTTCTATTCTCACATCTCTATTAGGCTGTTCTTTTATATCTTATGAAGACTCGAATGCATATTTTATGGACGCAAGATATGGATGCTAGGCCTGGAAGAGTTAACATTGGTGGAGGAAGCACCACAACCAATGGGAATGCCAGACCAAACACTAGAAGGAATCTACGTTAGGCACAAGCTGCTAATGTGGGTATTGGAATACCGCAAGTCGATACGGGAGCAATGTATCAGTTTTTCATTAACATGTTGCAAGTAGGATTTTCTTTGGGGTTGGCTGGAGGAAATGCTGAATAAGGAAATCAAGGAGCTCCAGTTGTTAATAACTACGCTGATTTGAGTAGAGATTATGCTCGGTTGGGAGAAAAGCCATTTATTGGTACTGAAGATGCAAGCCGTTTAACGGTTACATCATTGCGAGAGGATTTTAGCTGATTTGGGGCTCAATGATGAGCAGAAAAGGAGACTCAATTCTAGACAACTACAAGGGGCATCACTGTATTGGTGGAACAATGTTACTGTTGGAGCCAATAAGGAGACTATGACTTGGGCTGACTTCAGGAGAAGGTTTGAAAAATAATTTATGTCGAAGATTGCTAAGTCTACTATGCTTAGGAAGTTTACTGAATTAGAACAGGATATGACAACGCTTGAGTATGCAATTAGATTTAAGGAGTTAGCAAGATACGAATACACTACAGTTGATAATGTCATTAAAAGGAACGAGAAGTTCATTCGATGGTTGAAGCCTGAGCTTGCTAAGGCCACGTTATCGCATATTAGGGATCTATGCAATGTAGCTGTGGAGATGGCTTTAAGGAAGGAAGAAATGCTTGTTTTCTTGAAGGAAACAAGGCTAGGGAAGCTCAAGGAAGGAAAACTAGAAGAGGAAGTTTTTCCTTAAGAAAGCAGTTTTGGGGAGTCTAAGAAAGGAAAGGTAGAAGTTGTCTGTTATAAGTGTGATGAAAAAAGACATTATGCTTATGAGTGCCGGACATGCAAAGGGAAGAAAGCTGCTGAGAAGAAAGAAGTAAAGTGTTTCAACTGTGATCAGATTGGACACTATAAGAATTAGTGCAAGGAGTCAGCAAAGGATGGAAAAGGAAAGATGTTTGCATTGGAACCAGCTACCTTGAAACCAACATCAGAGGATAAGGGAAAAGCTGTGTCGGGAGGTACCGTTTTGATTCATGGTGTATCAGTTAGAGTTCTATTTGATACTGGTGCATCGCATTCTTTTATATCTCATTGTTTGGTAGTTAAGCTTAACCTAGAACCCTCATACTCGTTACTTCCTTAAGGGTTTCAAATCCGATATGAGGTTAAGCGACTCTTGGTATAAATGTCCCGACCTGCCCTTTCGACCCTCAAAAATCGACTTAAATACGCCCATCGTATAACAGGTCAAACGATCGAGTGCCGGGAAGAAAAATTGTTGATGGTAAAGAAAATAGGTAGAAGAAAGAAGAATAAACAAAAACAGAATCTCGTAGCAGTTTAAATAACATAGAATGCAAACAGTTCTTTACACAAATCAAAACTATAATATACATAACTCATATCAGAGTACACAAATAAATAATTACCAGCCTAGACAGTTATAAAAACCCGCCCTCCCAATTGCTGGTAGTTTCAAACAAAACATTGCAGTGGAATAAAAACAAGCATGAAAATACGTCTCGATCTCCAGCTCATTTCCTGAGCTCCATAGCATCCTAACCTGAACCTGTAATACCCAGCCTGATCTTGAGCATTATATTAAAATAACACCCAAGTCAGCCTGGAAAACCAGCGTGAAAAAACACACTCAATTTAAATTATTAAAGTTTTCAAAATCCTTTGAAAATCAAAGGTATCTTGTAAGACCGCGTCACACATAAACACGACGGGTTTTTACCTTATGATAACCAAAACATTTCATATCAAAATCCTCTGGTATTATAATAGTGTCTAAGTACAAATACTTATTCAAATATCAGAAATGTTTATGTTAATTATATTCTAGCATACTAGGCTCTACAATAAAAAAAGTAAAGGCACTTATTGGAGAATGGAGTCCATACGAATGAATAGGCACTGGAATACCACTTGTCACTGCATACGTCTAGAACAACTTACCGAGGACCACGTCGGGTTCCCCTGCAATACAAGACCGGACTACCCCTAACCTAGATAGACCAAATATGCTATCACCCCGGGTGTTCCCACCCTCTCTCGAGCTTCATCCATACATCGTAGTAATACTATCCAAGGGTATCTAGAAAGGTGATAAACATATCCTACTTGGGTGCGACCCACTTAGCCTTGCTGCATTCCTTCTGATTTTTAGTCCTTCCCGGTTGATGAGGTTAGAGGCTACGATTACCTTTTAAAGGATTTTCACTTAGAATGCTCATTGTCCTCTAATGACAATGTACTGATAGCATTCATCCTCACAAGTCCGTTCCCGATACGAACGGAACTGAAGGCACTATTCCTACTACATCCATTTGGAATCACCCTCAAGATTAGTAGCGATTAGCCTTGCGCTTCACCGCTCCATCTTCGACTCCACGCTCTTGTCTTCATTTTGATAATGTGCTCATTGGATCGAAGTGGAATTCAGATAACAAATCAAATTCCGGTCTCTTCAAAATAACGTTCGATATTCTCCGGTAAACCCAACCCCGATTTTTTAGGAAATAAACAGACGAAGATAAGATCGAAGATCACCTCCTAGCCGTTAGTGGACTGATTTCCTTAAAAACGTCCTAGAAGAATGAAATGAACTTATACGTATAGTAAAACACCTTGAATGTTAACTATACCATATAATCCCATACTTCTTCCAGATATTTCCAAAGTTATATTTAGGTCCAGATTTGATAGTCGGTTATTTAACTATCAAATAAAAATCAATCCAGCCAAACACTTCATTTTACACTTAAAAACGTTAAATCTCTTTTTAATTTAAATTTAAATATATTAATCTCTTTATCCAAATTATACATACTTATCTTATCGAATTTAGTAAAATTCAAAAACTACCTTTCAAAAATATTTGAAAATCATTTTAAAATAATTTGGAAAGTACCACTATGGTATAAAAGCATGGGTCACAGCTCAATGGTTGTCTTTATCCGAGAGAAATCCAAAACTTAACTGCAGGCACTCAGTGCCTTCGATTTACGCCACGCGAGTATACCATTACTTTCCAAAAGCTTTATTTAAAAACTATCTTGAAATAATGCCCATACGTTCAAAATAAATTTTCGAGTTAAATCTAGTCAAATATGCTTTGAATAAAACTTATTACACAAAGCCATATTAACATTTAATAATTTATTCTTTTAGAACAAAAATGCTGACTATTTCTTGAGTAATAATAAATCTTTAAATCATTATAAAGTAACTAATTTGTAATTTAAATCTACTTTAAACAATTTAATATAATTAAATAACCAATTTCTAGAGCATTTTAACACTTTTAAAGTCACCCAATTAAAAATTAAAAATCCTCTTTTAAAACAAGCCCAATTTCCCGATTTGGTTAAGTACAAATTTCAAAACCATTTGTTTTATCCAATTGATTAACCAAAAATTCTTTATAAATACTTTACCTCAAAACCTTTTTTTAGTTATCCCAAGTTCAAACCTTATTTTTATTGGTATTTTAAAATACCAAAAATCTAGGGCAAAACAACCATAGTATCCATTCAATATAAATCCCACGGTAATTTATCACGGATTATTCAAATATAACATATATCACTATGTATGAGATTAAATACACATTTTTGAGGAATCTAGCTAAATCCCTCCAACCTGTTTCCCTGCATCCATAGATGTTAGCACAACATAAAAATACCAATTCCACTTCGAGGTGGAATATCGTGGTATGTAGGGTCATCTGCTATTATGCGGGGTACATAGGGTCTCATTTGCTATATATATGCGGGAATATCAATCACTCCAATATGTATACACTACTATATATAATATTACATCCAACTGATCAAAATGCATTAATTTAACCAATCAATCATTTATTAAATTCTAACTATTTAAAATTAAAGCCTACAGTCCAAAATTATGTGAGATTAACTCACCTTGAGTTTTTAATTTGCCAAACGCTCAAATTTTAAATTAAATCGAAGTTCGATTTAACCTAAAATTTTCATTTGCTCCAATCGACTCCATATCTACACCACAACGTAGTACTCGTCGCCACGATTCTGATGCTACTTTTTTTGTCCGATTTTGAATTTGTATGAATGAGATATGCAATTTATAAGTTTTTGAATATATATTATACAAATTAATTTCTTTTTTTTTATACTGAAACACAGATCTTCCGTTTGTTTGAAATAGAAGATCGAGGCCGCATATCTTCATCTTTACTCCAGCCCTATACGAACGCACGAACCCATTCATGTCCCTCCGTTCTTCGTTCGCCGCACCTACCACACCGATCGAGACCTTAATCGGGGGCCACCGTTCGAACGACCAACCTGACAGCTACCCTCGACTCTGACCATGACAAACTTGGTGCACTAATGGTCATGAATTTTGTGCTTGAACTCGTGATCTATTTCGTCGATTTTCCGTTTCGTCGACGAACTTAAACGATCTTGACCATTGATCTGGTTGAGCTCGATGAGCTATTCATCTTTCCAGTAGAAGGTTTTCGATAATATTACTTGTAGGAGAAGAAAATTGAGGAAAAAAGAAGAAGCTTTTGGCAATTGATTTGTTACGGTGGCGGCTGCAAAACTGAAACTTGGGTTTCACTATATATATATATATATATATATATATATTAACGTGCTTTTTCAAAAGAACTCCGAACGAAGCATGCTGCCTGGCATTTATAATGTTTTACCCCTATTTCAAACACAATGGAATATGTTTCGGGGTTTAATTCGATTGTGTGTGGAAGATAGCTTTTTGAATCAAATTAAATTATTAAATTTTCGATTTTTGTTTCAACGCATTTCTTTCCTGTATGAAAAATAGTAACTCCAAATGCTACAAAACTTGAAATTTGATAACAATAAACTATTACGGATCCAATAGAATTGATTTTGTCGGATTCCGAGACTGTGCCCCGAAAGGCTAATTTAACTCGTCGATTAAATCCGGCGATTTTCAAAATTGACAAATTAAATTGAAATGTCCATTTTAAAACTTACTGACTCCTTTATAAATCATATAGAATTTATATTCCTATTAGAAATCATTCTCATTCATACTAAATCAAAATTTTATTATTTATATTATTTCTTTATATATTAATTTTCACTATTAAATTAATATATAAATTTCAAATTTCGAATTTATAAACTTTTAAATCCCATTCAAAAGTAAATATTATAATTCTAATTCAAGTAGAATTTAAATAAAAATTTTGAAATCATTTGAAAAGGAGTGCAGATTAAGGATCTTAAGGCTAATTTAACACTAGAGGGGGGTTGAATAGTGTTTAATGGATTCTAAGACTTATATGGACTAAATTGAAATTATGACACAAACAAATATAGAACTTAATCACAGAGCAATCACAGAATGAAACATAGATGCAGAAAGTAAATAAAAAGCATAAAAAGGAAAGAACATACCGGATTTTATACTGGTTCGGAGTTATCTTACGTCTAATCTTGTACCAAGGTAAACACCTCGTATAGATTTTTTTTATACCAATGTCGAGATTATAATCCTCAATTTCCAAAGGCCTTGAGGTACCCTCCTGTCGTCGAGTTCGGGGCAAACTCTCTTAATTTACGAGACACAAGATCACCCAATTGATTTCCAGGCACAACCACACCTTATAGAGAGTTTCGATAAACTTTTGATTACAAATTGATCCCATGACTCTGAATAGCACTTTGATCTTCGAGATAGGGCAGAGAATCATACAAGATTGAGATTCTAATTTGATTCACTTGAGAATTTGGTAGAATTTTGGCATGATCGTCAAAATATGAAAATTTTAGAATATGGATTTATGGAGAAGAAGGAGTAAAGAAAATAAGAAAATAGTTAGTTAAAAAATTCGTTCATGAAGGCTATTTATAGACTAGTAATGGTCAAAACCATTCGTGAAGAGATTTAAATGAATAGACACTTCTTTTGAAAATTGAAACTTTTGAATTTATTGGCCACCATGTCTACATGGGGTATCCATGATGTTTATGTCCCTTTGTTAAAAACTATGTAATTTTTTTTTGAAAATGGTATTGAAAAGGAAACAAGATGAAATGATTATGGAGTAAAATAAACTAATTTTCCTATGTTTTAAAACAAAGAAGAGTAGAAAAATATATTTTAAGGATGCATATATATATATATATATATATATTTGATTTTAGATCCCAAGTATATATATATATATATATAAAAGAATTTTTAAAAATCAGAAGATAGTTTAAAAACAAACAAAGTTTAAAACAAGAGTTTATTTAAAAACAAAAACAAAGAATATTTTAAGGCTAAAACATCTTTTTGAAAAGATAATTTTTTAAATCTAAAACATTTCAAAAAAATTTGAAACATTAAAAAAAACCATTTTGAAGTAGTTTTGCAAGCTTCTTCCTGCAGAATATTTCATCACATGAGGACTCGAGAACTTGTACAAAACTAGGATGTTCGTGTGTTTGTAAGCCACTTGTCCTAGGTTTGTAAGCTACTTTTCGTGGGTTTATAAGCCACTAAGAAGATAGAAATGAGTTCTATCTCAAATGAAATTTGGAATGAAGATTTCCGTGCTATTATGAGATTTTAACAAAAACTAGACACTTATCTTTAAATCTTGATCTTGATACTCTAGAGTCTTCAATCTTGATATCGCCATTCTGAATCTTGAGTATTGAGTCTTTATACTGATCAATCTTCAGTAAACAATACCTGTACTATATATATATATATATATATATATATATATATCCTGCATAGTTCCTGCATATACATATCTATCGACACAATAGTGTTAGTATATATTTTATAATAAGATAAATTAAAAAGGTTGTTCATCAAAACCAACATCTCAGTTCCTAGCATCATTTCCACGTCCACTTAACTCTAGATTCACCTATTATCCCAATTCGAATATTGATTTACTATTTAATCAAACCAAATTAATCGTGATATTTGGAATTTTAAACCATTTTAGAAATTCTTCCATATTCAAAATCAATTAATAATTCAAATTCAACATTTAGAATAAACACTACTACAAAACAGGCCATTTGCATCGGTTGTTTACCCCCCTTTTGCATCAGTTCAATAACCGATGCATATGCAACCGATGCAACAGGCTTAACACTTTTGCATCAGTTCTGAAACCGATGCAAAAAGTTCTTTTATGCATCGGTTGTTACTAACAACTGATGCAAAATATCATGGTTTGTTGCTTGAACACAACCCCCATGTTGCATCGGATGTAATGAAAACCGATGTAACAAAGGAACTTGTTGCATCAGTTGTTGTTGAAAACCGATGCAAACTAATCCCTCTATTGCATCGGTTTTTTATAGCAACCAATGCAAATTAATCTCTCAGAAACCATTATAACATTACTCAAATAGACTATATATATTGTTGATAATCATTATATATATAAGAAAAAAACATACACAAAAAATTAAATAAAAAGATTATATCATTTACAAATTCTGCTTTGGTTTACAAATTTCACACCATAAATTTCACCACCTGACCATAACAACTCACATCCAACAATACTATCCACTAGATGGGAAGAGTTTGACTTATAACTTAAGATAATTGTCACTGTTAAAGAAAGGGTTCGCTAGAATAACCGATCCTGGCTTCGGTTCAAGTTTTGTCCATAGATACATCTCAAGTTGGTCAAAAAGAGAGCTATTAGTCAAATCTCGGAAAAATGGTGCTCTAAATGTCAGGTCACCAACATAAGGATAAGCACAGTCACGACTTTGTGGGTTCAAACTTTGATCTGATGGGCAAGCTTTGGATCCACATTTTGTTGTGATTGTAGAATAAGACGTAGGTTGTGGCTGTTGACTCATACAATATACTGTATTTGCAAGTTGGTTTTTGCATACAGGGTTATCGGCAAGTCTATAAATACGCAAATGTAACACTGAAATTTGGTTAAACTTGAAAAAAAATTAGAAAATGGTAAAACCATTGTACTTACATGAGAGTCTCATTATATGCTGATGTTAACGTAAATGAAGTGATTGAATTGTTTTGGAAATTAACCACCTGTAGCTGTGAGCTGAAGCTATCCCCCAGAGTGAAAGTGCCATTGAATAAACTATTATTCAGGGTCCTGTATCATACTGTTGCAATGAATAATCATAATTTTCAGCATGAGTTCATGCTTTGTGATCATTTACAACTTACACTTGCTGTAGCCCAGGGAGGCTGGACATATTTTCAGGGATACTGCCATAAAGTCCTGTTAGGTCAGGCACTGGTCCAGAAAGTTTGTCGTTTGCTAAGTTCCTGAAAGAAAAGTATACTCATAGATAGCGCATATTTACTATTTATTCATTGATATAAACCATGAAGCAGTTATTGTATAATAGATACTTACAGTTCGTTTACATTCGTAAGATTGTTAATGCTGGAAGGAACTAAACCAGTGAAAGAATTCCTATCGAGTCGCCTGTTACCAGAGAAAATATATTAGCATAAGTTGGTATGAAAAGAACAAGAGAAACATAAACGATTTGAGCAATGGAGTGGCCAATGGAAATGAAAGAGTAAGCTAAAGACATAACAGCAGCAACAATAGAAAGCCACCATAGATTATGGAAGTTAGGCAACCGAGAAAAAAGAACCTGAATGATACCAAATCCCAACATATATAAACATCGGCCACAGCAGAGTCTGCTTCATGCCCTTTTTTATGGAAACATCTCGACTTGCTCAATGCCCTGAAATATTTAGTTTTCTTCCTCTTATCCACCGTTTGAATAAGTCAAATGAATTTGTATTATTATAATCGACTTACGCTGCACTAATGGAAGCTGTGATAGTCTAACCAATGGCAGTGCCAACAAGAATCACATACTGGAAAATCCCACAAAACTAAACTTTATTAGCACCAAGATTGGACTGCACTGCATTCATGTATGTGTTGTTTCTTTTACCATAGACAGGATCTGGGTTTCTGTAACAGTCAGTTAACAAACTTGATGTGTAAAATGTGACTATGGAAAATAGAAACAGAGCTGCAGGTCCTACTATCCATCCGAGTTGGGACATCGACCATGCTAATGATAGAACTCCTGAACCTATGACTGCAGTTATTATGTGAGCACTCGCAGTCCATACTGTTCCTGGATATTAATAAAGAAAAAGAAAAATGGGTTGCTAATTGGTAGTTATAATAGATATATTAATTTGACAGTGTTATTGGCACACTAACCAGTTCTTTTAGGTCTTCCATCATCATCGAACTCATCTTTGTTGTATAATTCTACGTCTTGAGCTTGTTGATCGAGTATCATCTTTCTGCCTTCTCCTATTTCTTGTTTCTCTGACTTTTGTTTTATAAGTGTTGGGTTGTGTTTGTGTATGTATGATTGGCTGAGAAGAATTGGATTGGTTCTTATATTTATACAAATGTGGAACCGAGGAAAAACACTATAAAAAGTAATGTTCCTTTTGAATGCGTAAATTGTATAAGGAATATTGTTCCTTCAAGCCATATGTCTTTGTTCTTTAACATTTCGGTTTCCATCTTGATATCAGACTTTAGCTGAGCAGCTAATGTATGTTCCTTATTTGAAATGTCAGAATCAGAGGAATCGACCTTATTCAATGTCTGGAGTCAAACCAGCGATACGAAATATAGACTATATTAAATTTGTATTGTTCAAGCTTCAACCACGTTGCCCTCAACAGTTTTCGAGTTTGAAGCAGCAGACATTTTCTTCTTATCCTCACCAAGCTCGATGGCTACAGTAGGAAATGTCCGGTACAGCCCTGACGATATTTTGCAAGTAAGCTTACCTGTTGGTGGATCTTGAACTGATAATTCCGTAACCGTAACCCAAACCAAGAGCTCTTTAGTTTTGACCCCTGTCAACTTCTTAATTTTGGTTTTCTCAACATAGGCAGTGATCTCAGGAGCATAAGAGACCAGCCTGTTTATATCCTTGAAACAATGCTCAATCTTCTTCTTTTGTTTCAGCCACACAAAGCCTGTTTCTTCTACATAACCACACTCTATGATGTCTTTCAATGGAAGGAGGCCTCTTGGTAAGCCTACTTCTTGGAGTAAGAACTTTGATTTTTCTTGGCATATTTCATCTCCATGGTAAAGCTCCGCCTTTGCTCTTATCTCTTCAGTGATCATTGCCATTTTTTATCAAATATATTATGAGCGTAGTTAGAGAGATGGACAAGAATGGATTTCTCTCATCGCCTTAAACTTGAATAACTTGCAGGCTTTTTTCCAAGAAAATGTAGCTGCTCAATGTTCAAGGAAGTCAGAAAGCTTTCGGCAGCGACAATCTTTTGAGGAACTTTTTCGATCCTTACAGATGAATCTTTCGGCAGCGGCAAGTTTTCACCATATTTTGAAGGCATCACAAACGACATTGTCCATCTATCTCCTGTCTGAAAATATCTTCTTCAGTGATAAACATAATCAAAAGCAAGCATATTTACTTATCACTGTCTTGTGTTATGCATTATAAATGTATGATGTTGCTTGCCTGCTTCATTATTACAGGCGTTGTCATGTCCATTTTCTCTCCTTTTGATTCAGCCTTCTTTGTTATAACTGGAGTTGTCGTCTCCATTTTTTTGTTGCTTGTATTTTATATACGATGAATGTAAAAATCTGTTAGCTCCTTTTCTATGATGTTTCTTTCAAAAATGTTATTCAGGTGATTATTCATATACCTTACCAAATAGGTATTCAGCCAAAACATTGAACCCTTGAGAACTTCCAACAAAGTTTAATCCTGTTTTTCCAGGCATTGTTGTCTCTGCTACATAGTAAGCCTGTTCAAAAAATTTAGTGTCTGCTAAATTTGTATCAAATTATGAATGTCACGGTAATAATCTTACATAATTACTAAAAGAATATGTAAACAGAAGTAAAATACATTAGAGACTAGCCGAGCTCACCAAATCTACCTACCGATGCAAGCTACAAGCTTATTCTCTTCAATTTTTGTCCATCAACTGAAACTAACAATCAAACTATATATAAGAAGCATATTTTGATTCAGGGAGGTGAACTCCGGGGATTTCCGTAAATTCTCACTGGTAAAATGCCCTCTCACCGAATTAAATGATAATCAAATCAACAATTTAAGAAGTTTATGCTTGAGTTTGAAGATCCTTTGAACTTATGAAAGTTCCATGAAATCCATAAGGAACTCTTGATGGTAACTTGACGGATGCTTCCAGTCTCATGTCTGCTGCATTCACAATTCTTAGTTCTAATTTTGTACTCTCTTCATTGTGCACAAAACAGAGAATATACCCGTCATCCTCTCTTGGTGAATTCATATCTCTTGGTATGAAGTAAGGCTCCCCACCGTAGCAATTATCTCCATAGATAAATTTTTTTACTTCTTCGGTAAATAAATCAACTTGAGCAAAACCAGACACTTTTGGCCATGGCTCTGCTATCGCCAAGTAGGCGTAGCGAGTTTTTCTGCCCAATTTGTTTCGGTTAACCTTCCCTGCTTCCAAATTCACTTGCTATGCTTCTGATATTATTGGTCTACGAGTGGATTTACCTGTTTTTGGGTTGAGTCTAATTTCAGATAAAATGCTTTTCAAACTCTCGACACATTCGTTGAATATTGAATCAGCGGGTGTCATGCAAGAACCTATCACTACCACTTCACCCGTTTCTTCATCTTCCCATGAGTTCCATAAATGAAAACAGAAGCAATCGGGCACTTCAACCCATTTCATTTCAGATGCATTTTTCGCATACTTTGGCAAAATACCAAAACTGGCAACTTTTTCTTTATCTAAAACAACCGGGGATCGTCCTTGAATCATCTCTTGCAACTTAAACACGACTTACTGATCTGGTACTATCACGAAATTTTCTGTTATACCAAAGTCGTGCATCATAGTGGGCTGTTCCAATGGAATTTCAACGTCTTCAGATTTCTTGCCGTCGGGTGAGAATCTGAAGTACTTCAAATAAGGCTTTTGAATAACCTCATAACCAAGTGCAAACATTTCTTTAGAAACAGGATCCAATTTTGGATGAGCAATCATAGATGTTTTAAGCACACCATCAAAATCATACCTCCCAACAGTTTCTAAATCACCTGAACTTGTAATTCTGAAATGATAAGGCAGATCATCTTCGGACATAGCGAGTAATCTGTCATTGAAATAAATCAGTCCAGCATTAGCAACTCCGGTTCCATTACTAGGGTCGACTAATCCAAAATTCCTCTTGCATAAAACAACATCAGTCGAGCAATTCCTGAGTGGCCATGCAATTCACCTATAGCTTTGGGGAATGCCGGCCTTCCGATAGAAGTTGGAAGATGAAGAAACTTGGTGTTTTAAATCGTGGATTTAAGGAGAAAGAACGAAAGAATAGCCGGAATTAGTCGCTGAAGGACCGGCTTATCGAACTGCTTTGATTTTGATTTTGATTTGTTTGAGATGCTCGGCCGTGGATTTCTTATTCTAAATCGATTTCCAGTTTGCAGCCATCTTCGCCATTAAATTTTTCAAAAGCTTCGTTATTTATTTATTTTTTTGGGAGTGGGTCACCGAGGGGAAGGAATATATTTGTCCAAAGTAAACTTTGGAGCCAATTTTTCATTATTTCCCACCTAAATTTTATATTGCCATCAACATGTAGTTGCATCGGTTGGCTTTAAAATCGATGCGACTAAAACTATTTGCATCGGTTGTTGGTGAGAACTGATGCAAATTTGATTTTTTTATTACCTATTGCTTTCCACGTACCAATTGCACCGGTTATTAAGATAGAGCTGATGCAAATAGTTCTATTTGCATCAGTTTTTACTTCAACCGATGCAAATGAGGCGAAGCAATGTGCACTTTTTGTACTAGTGAAATTAAATGTTCAAGACTAAACGACCAAAATTCCGAGTTGTTTCAATGTGATATGAGCATATAGAGTTTAAATTGTTAGGTCACGTATTTTCTTGTAGTTTGCATGCGTTTGATTTCGTTGGGTTTGGAATTATTTTCGAAATGAATTGTTTAAGTAAATATGATGCTAGGAAAAAAAAATTAATAGGAAAATATCACATAGACGTCCTAACTATAGCGATTAGATTGTATACTCAGTAGGAAACCCAAGTTTTGAGGTTAATACTTTATTGTTTGTTACGAAGGAAGTATACGAATTGGATCCGATTTTTGTTGTTAGAAATTCACAGATGTCTTTGAACCCATAGTAGGATTGCTGCTAAAACGAGCTATTGAGTTTCAGATAGATTTAATACCGGGAGCGGAATTGGTGAGTAGACCACCAAGCAGAATGACGCCTTCCAAGATGAGAGAGCTAAAGGTGCAGTTGGTGGATTTGGAAGGCAAAATTTTTATCAGACCAAGAAGTTTGCCTAGGGGAGCAGCGGTAGTGTTTGCAAAGAAATAGGAAGGATCGTTAAGGTTATGTATCGATTATCGTAAGTTGAATGGGAAGATGATAAATAATCGATAACTGTTACCTTGAATTGACGATTTATTCGACCAGTTGAGTGAAGCCAAAGATTTTTCCAGTTGGATTTAGCAACATGGTTCCATCAACATTGAGTTGTAGAGGATAGTATTCCTTTGACGATGATTAGAAGTAGATATGGATCGTACAAATGGTTTGTAATGCCGTTCGGACTAAGTAATGCGCCAGCATTCTTTGTAGATTTGATGAACCATGTTTTTCGAGAGCACTTGGATAGGTTCGTATTGGTATTCATAAATGACATTTTGGTATACTCTGAAGGTGAAAGAAAGCATGAAGTTCATCTTAGAATGGTGCTTGAGAGGTTGAGACAACATCAACTACATGCAAAATGTTTGAAGTGTCGTTTGTGGAAGATGGAAGTGAAGTTTCTTGGTCATGTAGTCTAAGAGAAAGGGTTAAATGCCGATCCGACTAAGATCGAGACAGTGAATAATTGGAAGAGAGACAAGACAATGACTGAGATAAAGATTTTTCTTGGACTGGCTGGGTATCATCGAAGATTAATTAAGGAATTTTCGTGGATGGCGGCACCAATGACTAAGCTATCGTGAAAAGAAGTGAAGTTTGTCTAGACTGATAAGTGTGAGGAAGCATTCCAGAAGCTGAAACACCTATGAAAAATGCACCTGTGTTAGTTGTTCATAGGATAATCAGGACTCAGCGGTGTACATGAATGAATGTGAAATAGGATTAGGAGCTGTTTTAACGCAAATGGGTAAAGTGATTGCCTATGCATCTCGACAGTTTAGACCGGATGAGGTTAGATATTCAACTCATGATTTGAAATTAGCTACAGTAATTTTTGCATGGAAGGTATGGACACTACCTTTTGGGAGAGTGGTTCGAGTTATATTTGGATCATAAGTCATTAAAGTATCTATTCTCTCTGAAGGAGTTGAATATGAGACAGTAGAGATGGTTAGAGTTTTTAGCCGCTTACGACTTTGGTATTGAGTACACACTAGGAAAAGGGAACAAGGTTGTGGATGCACTTAGCAGAAAACATCAAAATGCAGTATTTGGCAATGATAGCTGAGTGGAATGATTTAGAAGCATTGACTACATGCAGGATATAGTGGAGAACTGAAGTTAAATCTAGTAAGGAAACTACAATGTTGTCATGTTTAGAAGTTCGACCGGTGATGATCGAAAAGATTGCTTCTTAGAAAAAGTAGGATCCATTATTGGTTGAATGAATCAGAAGGTTAAGGGATGGAATAGGGTGCAATGGCTTGAAAGATTTCAGCCTTGACTAAAATGGATGGTTAAGAAAGAAAGGAAAATTGTGTGTTTCAAATCTGGGAGACATTAGGAAGGAAGTTCTTGAAGAGTGCCATCGTTTGAAGTTCACTCTTCATCCCGAAGGATCTAAGATGTATTAAGATATGAAAAGAAGTCTCTTCTAGGAAGGTTGAAGAGAGATGTAGGCTTATGGGTTAAGCAGTGTTTGAACTGCCAACAGGTAAAACCCGAACATCACAAACCTGGTGGGTTACTTTAGCCTTGGGATGTTCCAGTATGGAAGTGGGCTTCTTTCTCAATGGATTTCATAAATGGGTTTCCAAGGTCGAATGCAGGAAATGAAAGTATATTAGTCATAGTGGATAGGTTGACCAAGAGTGCCCATTTAATTTCGGTTAAGTCAACCATAACGACACCTGTTTTAGCTAAGTTGTGTATAAGAATATAATTAGATTGCATGAAATTTCTAGCAGTATAGTAAGTGATAGATATTTCTTATTTACTAGCGAGTTCTGAAAGAGTCTACATGATATTTTGGGTACCAAGCTCAATATGAGCACCGCTTACCATCTGCAAACAGATGGACAAATGATAAGAGGTAACAAAGTCTTAGAAGATTTGTTGCGAGCTTGTGTGCTAGATTTTAGAGGATCATGAGAAGACCATCTATACTTAGTCAAGTTTTCGTATAACAATTGTTATCGGGCTAGTATAGGGATGGAAACATTTGAAGCTTTGTATGGAAGGCTATGCAAATCTCCCATTTATTGGGTAGAGACCAGAGCTAGGTTAGTTCTTGGTCCAGATTTTGTTAGGGAAGTTACAGACAAGATTGAGTTAATTCGTGCTAGAATGAAGGAACCTCAGCCTATGCAGAAGAGTTATGTCAATAAGAGATGCAAAGACTTAGATTTCTTAGTTGGAGATCATGCTTTCATCAAGGTATCACCGATAAAATGTGTAATCAGATTCGAAAAATCGAAAAAATTGGCGTCGAGATTCGTTGGCCATTTCCTATTATAGAAAGGATTGAGAAACTCGCATATAGAGTGAAGTTACCAAGTGGTTTGGCAGGAGTCCGTATTGTTTTTCATATTTCTCATCTAAGGAAGTGTATCGAGATCCGGAGACTACTATAACACTGGCTGTGTTAGATGACTTAGTAGTGGAACCGAATTTGACTATAGTTAGAAAAACAGTTTGTGTAATTGCTAGAGATGAGAGGAGACTAAGGAACAAGATAGTTAGATTGGTTCTGTGTAGTTAATGCCCTGCTATTACCCCACTATAACCCAGCTATATCTCATAGCGGATTTCTACCGCTACGATTTTTCCATATATCCCAGAATATAGCCTTTCCGCTTTAATCCCCGCTATTTCCGCTATATCCCGTTATTTCCACTATATTCCCCTATTCCTGCTATATCTTTTTTTTAGTAAAATGAATTGAAAAATTGCATTTGTACGTTATAAAATTATGAAACTAATTTATTTGATTTAATTTTTAATATATTTTCAGAAATGAAAATACTCTAATATTCTACCAAATTCAATTATGTTATATAACAGTTTTTCGTTTATTTAAAGTATATTCGCACATGTTTTTATTTAAAATTATTTATGTATTATTTATAATTCAGTTGAATGATATTTTTTCATTTAATTACATTTATATATTTGTAAAAACATTAAGTACGAGTTTTATATGCTATTTTAGAGCCATTCGCTATATCCGCTATATCCTCGCTGTTTCCCCGCTATGACTTTTTGCATCTCCACCGTTTTGAATCTACCGAGCGCATAAACTGCACAGGATTGGTTAAAGTCAAGTGGAGAGACGAGTAAGACAGGGCTTGGGAAACCGAGAGAAGGATTAGAGATACTTATCCTGACTTGTTTATGGTATTTTACCTTCATGATTGATTTTGATGAGTACCTTATCGTAATTTTGAGGATGAAATTCTTCAAGAAGGGGAGTCTGTAACGATCCAAATTTTGACTAACATTATTTAGAACATTCGATTAGATAAATAAAATAAAATAATGTAAATGATTAAGAAAATTGAGATTTGTAAAATCTTTAGGTAGTCATGCCTTAGGAATGAATGAACAAATGAAAGTTTAACATAAAGTAAGTAGAGGAAATAAAATAAGGGCAAAATATTCCACTTTCATTTACAACATTCACAAACTAAAACTAAATACAAAACTTGGCCGTCCGCCATTAGAAGAGAACAAGGGGAAGATAAGTAAGATTTCAAAAAGGAAGCTTAAGCTAATTAATCAAAGAACAAATCTCAACCTCCTTAACAAACAGGCTAAAGGTGAATAATATATTACATCTCATATTTATTATTTTCGATTTCTAGGTCAGATCCGAGTATGTTTTACAAAGTATTATGCCATGTTATAATTGTTAAATGGATATATATATATATATATATATATATATATATATATATATATGTTTGTTGATTATTTATGTTGCTTCATATATATTTTATAATAAGATTTTTTTAGAAAAACCTATCAAATGACATCATAATGCCTTGTCTTTTTAAAATAATGTCAAAAATATTATTTTAGAGAAGGGTTTCAAGTTTCATAATTTTCTGAATTAATGTGGATTTATTATGAATTTTCTAGTAAAGTGTAGCGACCCGACTTCCTATCACCAGGAAATCGCATCATCTTGAAGAAAGAAAGGGATAGAAGAAGAAAAGAAAGAGAAAGAAGAAACAGAACAACATCAGAGAACTCACAGCGGAACGAATAAAATATAATATATCAAATAAAATATTACATAGTATCAGAATACATCAGAATACACAACTATACAACACATATTAGACAGTTATAAACATCTGTCTAATTCATACAACTCAAGTATATAAGATACAGATAACAACCAAACACAGCGGAACCAATATATCTACACGTGGAAGCCTCCTGCTCCATTACTCCTCCAGAATTCGTCAAGCTAACCTGAATCACTTGAGTACTCATGCATAATATGAGTACCCAAGAGTTTAATAAAAAAGAAAATAAACACTCGGGTCAGACAAGGGTCTGGTGTGAGTAAACGGTTTAAAGTTGCTTAACTTTGGAAAAACCTTTGAAAGAAAAGGTATCGCGTAAGACTTCCCACACATAAATATGGAAAAGTTTTTACCTTACGCTAACCAAAACATTTGATAGGAAATCCTGTGATGTTATAATAGTGTCTAGGGTTTTCAAGTAAATATGAAATAGCCGAAATTGTTACATGATTAAATTCCAGCTACTAGCCACAAAAGTGGGTAATACAATCAAAACTGTAGGGTCTCGTAGGAAGAATGGGTTTCCATCACTGGCAAGGCTACTGGGGTACCGCCCGTCACAGTACGTGGCCTAGATCACCGTACCGAGGGGTACTCCCACTCCTCTGCAACACAAGGCCAGGACCATTCCTTACTGAACAGTCCCGAATAAGACAACCCCGGCAGTTGTCCGGATCAACCACCCCATACAGCCGAATAAAAAGGGTCTTCTAGACAGGAGTAAATCTTGCTCTCAAGTGGGAGCTACCCACGAAGCCTTGCTGCACCTCCCCTGTTTTAGCCATTCCCGTTTGATGAGGCTTGAGGCTGCGATTACCTTTATAGAACACATCTATCTTAGAATGCTCATCGTCCACCTGACGATGTTTTGAAAGCATTCAATCCATACAAGTTCGTTCCGGGTTCGAACGAAACCGAAGGTACTATCTCGTTGCACTCATTTTGGAACCACTCTCAGAGTCAACGACCATAGCTCTTGCACTCTAAATCTCCATCTCGAACCTATAAGTTCTATTCCGTCAAACTCATTACGGAATCACCCACAGAGTTATACTGAAGTATTGCCCTTACCCTCGAGTCTTCACTTGCCCCACTTGGATTAACGACCTAACATTTAATTGGAATCGATGTGGTTTTCGGATTCCAAATATGGAAACCCGATCCCGGTCTCACCGAAACCAAACGCCATTTTAATGTCCAAGTTGTACTTAAGGGATTTAACAATTTAACTTATATTCAGGATGATATCTAAACAGATAGATGAATAACATTATCACAATAGATAATTCATATAAACCATTCATCTTACAAAGCAGCATATCACAACATAGATATCCAAATCATCCAATATCAACCAATCACCCAATATCAATCATCCAATATCATTCAATAACCAAAATCAATCATTCAATATTAATCAATCACCCATAGCAGAATTGATTAACTCTTAATCCATTTAATTAACCTATATTTAAATTAATTACTATCCTTCAATTATTTGGATTATCTTAATCCTGCTTCATTGATTGATTACAAATCAAATTCATTTGTCATTTCTTAATGATCTTCTTTAATTAATCTTCCTTGATTAATTATCTCTTAATTACATTCAAGTAATTATTCTTAACCATATTCAGCAATTAATCTTTAATTACTATCATTAATTACAATAATTAATGATCCTTCATTAATTAATTACTATAATTAATTACATTAATCCTCAATTAATTACAATTAATTAATCATACTTAATTCAATTATTATTATTAATCAACCTTGATTAATTAATTAAATAATCCTTATTAATTAATTAACCCTTTAAGTTATTAACTTATAATTAATCACCTCTTTAATCAGTAATTAACAACTTATAATTACCTATCTAAATTAATTAACTTCTTAATTAATTAACTTCTAAATTAATTATATTAATCCTTGATTAATTAATTCATTTAATTAGTCTTTAATTACTTCATTAAGTAATTATTATTCAATTAAATTAATTAACAAATCCTTAATTAATTACTTTAACAATTAATTACATTTTAATTAATTACACTTAGTAATTAATCTTAAGTTAAACTCATTCATTAATTACTTAATCACATTAATTAATTAACTAAACTAATTAAGTAATTTAACTCTTAATTACTTTTAGATATAAGTAATTATCTCTAATTACTTCTTTTAATAAATCTTAATTACTCTCTTAACAATAATTAATCCCATCATTAAAGAAATCTTAGTTCATTAACTAAGTAATTACTCCATAATTAATTAGCTTTAAACAATTATATTAATCAATTCTTTAATTGATAATATTAAGTGATTCCATTAATCACTTCAATTAATTACTCCCATGAGTAACTTCTCTAATTACTTCCCTAACTAATTACCATTCTAATTATATTCAAAAATTAACCATTAACTACTTAATTAATCCATAATTAAGTGATTATTTAAAATTAATAAATAATTAACTAATTATTTAAAATTAGTTAAACAATTAATTAATTAATTTCTTATATTTCAAAATCCTTGATTAATTAAGAATTCATTTATCTTAATTAACAAATCATAACTATTAAGTACTCTAAATTCATATCAAAATAATTTAACATTATTTATCTTTATAAATAAGTTATTTGGAATTAACCAAATTTTAACAACTTAATTAATTTATCCTATTTGGTTTCCAAATTATAATAATAATAACCTTATTGGAAAATAAGGCATTTAGAATTCCAATTTAAAATTTAAAACAATTAAATTATCTAATTTAACTTTTCATTTTCAATAAAATTTTGAAACTTAGTTTTTAAGATATTGCTAAAACTTTTGATTTAATCAAAACACTTTTTTTTAATTAAAATTTAAACTTTAATTAAGTTAAATTACTTTCATAGAAATCATCTTAACACTTAATTTTGATAGTACATTCAATTTACATTTTTAAAGTTTGATTAACTTAATTTCAAAACAAGAAGTTTAAACTTTGAAAATTTGTTTTCCTTTATAAAACTTGTTTATGATTTAAAGCTTACTTCTATTTATTCAACATAGGTTTACTTTGCAAGTTTATCTCATTATACAGCAATTTCCAGAAAAGCTTACAACCTAAACTCGAGTTACTTAGCAACCTTATCTTTAGTTTATACAACAACAAGTTGAATTAGTACTTTAGAAATTCACAGTACTAACCCGAAGGCCACAATCTAAAACACGCGAGTAAAACATGGTATCATCCCGAGCCTGCCCCAAGCTAATTCCCCGGCACCATTTCCTCGAGTCAACTTTCGAAAATCACGAGAGCAACTTCGAGTAAAACCCTCGTCTTTCCCAATCTCCTATCTCCAGTGCACACAAACGTGCATGTGTACCTACCCACAAACTTCCGGCCGCCGACGACCAACGCGACCATCCCCATCGATCCCATGAATCCACGCGAGCATGAATTCGAATCCAGTTCGATCAAACAATCACTCGAGTAAAAATTCAGTCATCAGCTTGAACAGAAAACAACCTCGACTCTTAAAACCCATCGCCGCCGACCATCTCATCACTTTTGAACCCCGCCCTCTTCACCAACGAACGCCATGACCTCAAACTTCATTCTTCCCCAAACGCGATCGAACTCGATCCTTTATCCGCGTCGCAAATGCCTCAGTACCCAAGGCAACAAAAACTTACTGCAAAACCCTAGTTCGATCCCATTCGAACAATTTACACATTAGAAAAATTAATTTACATTTTTCCCGTAATCAACAGTCTAAGCACAAGCTTCAATCCGAGTTTCAAACCAAATTAATGTATGGATAATCGAAATTTCACAAAATTCCCAATTTTGAATAAAACCCAAATTCACCATATTTACATTATTAAAAATTATGATTTCTACTTCTAAATTCATGATTTCATACCACAAACACAATCATACTCTTCCAAACAAAAATTAGGATGGTTAATTCTTTTTTTTTTTTAGTAAGTTTGGTTTACTGTAAATATTCTATATTTACATTCCTGTAGCTAAAAAAAATATAAAACAAATTTAAAAATTTATATCAAACTATAACATACACTTTCCATTTATATACAAGTCCAAACAAGTTATAGTTTTGAAGGATTTGGATTTAAAGAATGAAAATCCAATTCTGCTTAAACAACAGAGTTTTAAATTCAAAACTACAGAAAACTAAGTACTTATGATAATCATGCATTCTCATAATCAAACATTCATCATCAAAGCAAAAATTCACTTGCATGCATTATTATTTAACCAAAGATTAAGCCAAATCTGTTTTTAAAATGATTACTCACCTCTTTTAATATGCAGAGCACACAGTAGACTCACTTTTCATTCCAGGCTTTAGAATGCTTTAAATCTGGAAATGCCTCAGATTTTCTTGCTTGTGATTTGTCGATTTTAAAAGTGTTGAAGCTTTAGTTGATCTTCCATTTGAATGCAGAGTTGAAGAGCAGATTGATCTTCATTTGAATTGCAGATGGGATTTTGCAATTCCAGGTTTTTTTTTCAAAAAGATTTCTGTTTTGAATTTTGATTTAATTTTGCTTTTAATTTCAGATTTTAAGAAAGATTTCTGTTTTTGAGAATAATTTTTGATTGCCATCAATTGAAAGAGGAAACAATTTCTTCATATGTTAGGTTTATTAAAATTAAAGAAAATAAAATTTTAAAATAAAGACACTTGTTAATAAATCTTACACTTGTCATACAATACTTAATTATCTTACATGTGTTGTTAAAGTGATGTTAATATGTTACATATGTCTTAAGAAAATTTTAAATTAATTTTTACTTAATTTAAATGTGAATATAACTTATTAAATTTACTTTATAAATAAATGCTTACCTATATAAATATAAATTTACCTTTATAAGAAAATGTTCTAAAACTAATTGTAATATAAATATACATCTTATACATATATTTTTCTTAAAATCTAAACATTTATACTTATACATTTATATCCATTTTATATTAAGCACCTTTAAGAAAACAAAAATAAAACTTTAATTAAGTCATTTTTAACTATCATATTTTAAAACAACAATTATCTTATATTTTGAAAACAAATGAATTAGACTTAAATTAGCTTTTGGAAAAATATTAAGTTTTAAAGCAAAGTTTTAAATTACAATTCATATAATTTATTAATAGATTAAGATTAAATTTTCAAAACAATATCAAATTATAACATATGCTTTCATATATTACAATTTGAAAGTTCAACTTTTAGTTTCAAACAAAAGATATTCTCATTCACAATATATATCAAACATATATATTATAAATAGAATAAAATTTATTAGCTTTTGAAAAACAATTCTAACCAATTTTTAAATTGTTAAAAGATATTGATCACACTAACCAGATTAAATACTTGTTATCCTTTAAAATAAAAATTTAATTTCACCAATTTAAATTAAAATTATAAAGAAAATTTATCAAACCAATTTAATTATTATTACAGATTATTAAATCGATATTGCCCAAAATTCCGAGTCGTTACAATCCTCCCCCCTTAAAAGAATTTCATCCTCGAAATTTAAAAGCAAAGTTAATTTAATAACCCAAAAAGATTTTAATTCCAAACTGCAAAGCATACCTATCATCCAATTACTAACAACCATAGCAATCAATCAAACAAACAAACCTAACTAATTATCCTGACTCAAATCAGAATAAATCTTCTAACACTATCTCGAGTTTCCCAAGTATAAAACACCGGGATACTCGCTCTACAGAAACTCAACTAACAAACTACACACAACCGAAATCCAGAGCTCCTCTCATCTCTAGATTCACCAACTGAACAGAACACCAGACTATACTCAAATCTAGCACAACTCCCAAATCCAACTAAACTGCAGATTCAACAACTAATCATACACGTACTCCCTCAGAGATACGCGAAATATAATGAATCCCAGCTACCCAAACTGGAAATTCAATCTTATAAACAATAGATCTTATCCTATCAGAACACATATAAGAAATCTCAAATGCCTCAGAACTACCCATCCAATCTCATCCAATATTAGTTCTGTTAACCAGAGAAATCTTAACAACACTGAAGTCTCCAACTTCGAATTCCAAAACTCCTTATCTCATATCTGTATAACTCGACAGACAATCCAGGGTTGCCAATCTCTTCCTGATTAGCTCAACCTATGCTGATACTTTCAGAAACAACTAGACCAAAGCAAACTAGCTTCTGGATCCTATTCAACAGAATAGTCTTTATAATCCGTCGAAATCCAGAACACAAACTCTACTACTCAAGCAATAGCAAATAGAATTTACTTCCTTCCTTGTACAGCTACTACCTCGCTTCCGCTGCACAACTCTGATTCGGAAATAGATAGAATACTGTTGATGAACACAAGTATAATTTATCCAATATCCAGAAAACTTTGTTCATCAAATCCATACAATCTGAATGACTCATCTGACTCGGTCGCACAACCTTACACAGAATCCAAACTCATAAACTAGATCTAACCAATCCAAACTCCAAAAATAAATTCTTGAGGTGCTACACCAACTCTACTTCTCCATGAACCATCCTACAACCGGCTAGCTACCAAAATCACTTCTAAAACAATATGGAACTAAACTCCAGATGCAGACAACCTTCTGATTACTCTAGAAGCTCCTACTTCCTCATGAGAATCCTCAGTCTCAAACAAAAAAATGCTTAAGAAAATTCCAAACCAATCGCTAGTCACTTTTGCGATCCAACCTAATTCGAATTCCAAAGAAACTGTCCTCTCTTTACCAATTAGAACAGCTTAAAGCTTTTCCAAATAAGGTTAATTCTTCAAGATAACTTCCACCAACTGCCTGGGCTACTGATAGAAGAACCACTAAGATTCCCGAGCCACCGGAGAAACAACCACACTGCTGCTTCCAAACTCTACCTCGATGATACTGCAAAGGCAAAAGACCTTCTCGTCAGCACACCAAACACTTTCGAGCTGCACTACTACCACAGCTATCCAAAGACTTCTAATCCAAATGCTTCTTGAAAACCAAAACCATCAACAAACCACACAAAAGACCTCCGAGATGGCAGACAACCCAAAAGAAACTCGGGCTCCAAACCAAGCATCAACATCTCGCTCTTCTTAAAAGATGACAAATAAGACCATGCCGAAGCGAAGCAACTCATAGACCTTAGTCTCATACTCCAGAACAGCCAATCTCTTTGCTGAAGATCCAAAAAACTTATACACAAATGTATCATTTCTGTGGCAGGTAAAGACTGCTCCTCAACTACTACTAAAACTGCTTCAAGAGAAAACTTCTCCAAAAAATATCCACGGATACTGCATCTCATCACGCAGTTATCAAGATATCATCACTTACTTCTACACTTCCATCAAATCCAAACTCAAGAATAATTCGCTCACCCGAGCGAAATCCAAACTTACACTTCAAGGATATACTCCGAATCTTTAAAAGATTTCCTTCGGATATCAGAGAAATCCTTACTCCAAACAACAAATCTCACTCGAGACGGTATTAGGTCTACAGTCTCGAAAAATACTTCCAACATCAACATATGGACCTCTTCCATCAGTGGTAATCGTGTTACACACACAAACCACTACTCCATCTACCTCTAAAACTTTTGCTGGAAAATCCGATCAGATAACCCAACAGATCAGGTAGATATAAATATATATAGTTATATATAAAAATTACAAGTACGCTCTCTCAAGAAAGACACCACTACAGAGCCTAGGTATTCACTCCACCTAATGCTCTGATACCACATGTAGCGACCCGACTTCCTATCACCAGGAAATCGCATCATCTTGAAGAAAGAAAGGGATAGAAGAAGAAAAGAAAGGGAAAGAAGAAACAGAACAACATTGTAACGACCCGTGAATTAATAATATTTAATAAATTAATTTGATATAAATTTTAATTTGTTTAAGAATAAATGTAGAAATTGATATAGTGATTGTAATTTAATGTTGACAATTAAATACTTATATGGCATGGATTGAATTAACGTAAATTGGTGGGTGGCTATTAGTTATAATTAGCTGATTAAATGGTATTAATGAAATGATAACTGGATTGGATTGCAATTTAATAAACATTAGAAAATTTATTAAGTGAACTAAATTTGTTAAAGTTCATAAGTTGTGTAATTCAATTTAGTAGAAACTCTAAATGTATAAACGAAGATTTAAATAAACGCTAAATTAAACTATGTGAATAGGTGATTTATGTGGATTGAGGAAATTTGTAATTTAATAAATGAATGCACTAAGTATGTAGAAATTTATGCACCAAAATATTTTCATTTATAGGATTATTGCAGAAGTGTACCCATTTATCTAATGTATATAAATGAATCTAATTAATTATTTTGGTTATTGTTGTGTCTAGTCAATAAAAGGAGAACTTTCAGACAATAAATTTATAAACGAATAAATTTATAGAAACGTAGTAACGGAAGAGTGGATATTATAGTAACGTAAACGTATTGTAGGGTAATAATTAAGTATAGGCTTGTAAATTAGATTTTATGACGATAAATGTGGATAATGCAAATTGTCACAATTTGATTTAAAGTTAATTTTAAGAAACAAACAAATGTTGAATCTGTGAATGTAGTACAAATATTAACTTGAATGGTGTTCATTAATACAAAGATGTAATTAGTAAGATAGTAATAATTTATGCCTGTAGTGAAAAGAAATCTAATAGAGACATAAACTCTAATTATATAAAGGAGTATAGATCTGAACAAATTTATGAAGATTGATAAGGACAGTGTTTGTAATCAAGTTTGGTTATTGATATTTGAAAGATAGAGATGTGTAAATACGCTAATGAATTTATAATGGGAAGGAATGGTAGAATGAAAAGAATATATATAATAATAAGCAATTCATTCAATTAAGGGAATTAAATTATAATAAATGGTCATTTAATAAATTTAACGTTCTGTGAGAAATCATAATAATTGTGTAAAATCAGTACAAGTTGGAAATGCATAAACCTTAATAAACATTCTAACTTAATAAATTTATGCAAATGTGGGAATTAGTTATAAGCTTGTAATTATGGGTATGATAACAATTAGTATAAAATACCTATATATTGGAAACACATTTGTAAAGCATAATTAATTGAGTTGGTGAATTGGGAATGAATTCAAAGTATATGAACATTTATGTTATATAAATAAGAATTAATGCAGTAGCTAAATTTGTGAAATCTAAATCTATGGAACAAAGGGTGTAAGATCTTTACTGATGGAAATTAACGTTACAGGTAGTGTAAATTTCTATTTTAATAAGACTATGGGTTATAGTAAAGATTTTAAATCAAGATTTGGCTACGTGAATAAAAAGAATGAAGGTAATTGAGTTATTGCAATTAAGAAAATTTAAACGTTTATTTATATGTTAAGTAAAACTTAAGTTGGGATTTAAAATATTTGTGTATATTAATTTCATGCATTTGGCTATAATGGATTTAATAATAAAAATGAAACAGTGAAATCAAATGGATATAAAGATTTCAATTATACCTTGAAATTCATATTCACCATAAAAGGTTAATTGGAACCAAAGTAGTTAATATAGGAATCAAGCCTTATTTATCAATTTGGATTTATTGCAATAGTTAATTCCATAAAAATAAAGTTAAAGCTAATTCAAATTTAGTTGGACCATTGTTGATATAACTTTAGAAAGCAAGATTTTATTTATAATTTGAATATTAAATCCAACAAAGGGTATTTACTACAAATAAAATAGAATTAAACGTAAAATATTACGTTATTGAATTTAAAATGGAATTTGTAAACAATTGAGTGAATTTATCAAACTTATAATGTTGAATTCGTCAAGATTGAAATTAATAATAGTAAAGAAGAATGAGGGAAGAATAATTTGAAAACATAGCAATAGATATTAATGTAAGGTTACCTTAAATAAGTTAAGGCAAACCAATGGAGAATAATGTAGATACCTTTATAATACGATGTTTGTGTGTAAAGGAAATGGGAATAAAGTTATTAATAATTTGGAATTTTATTTATGGTAAAAAGTTTATTTGCAATCAAATGAGTTGGAATGGAAGTCAAATCTATTTATCTAATTGGATTTAAGTGAGAGTATAAGAGTATATGATTTAATAATTGGGTTTTTGCGAATAAAATTTATAATTCCCAAATAATAAGAAAACGCAGAAATTAACACTGCAAAATTGATATACTTATAAATTTTAATTCACATCCAAGCTTGGAAAACCATTTGGGATTGTTGAATTATATAAGTCACAAAATTTGGCCAATATTAGAAGTTGAAACATAAAAACTGGATTTATAATTTATTTTAATTTATTTAATAAATATTAAAAATAGCCATTTTTGGGCCATAATTTATTCCGTACGTTCGCGTATCCAATCTAGCTACCCTACCTCTAGCCTATCTATAAATATACAGTTATAAACCCTAGCTCCCTTCTTTTTTCATCTGTTGTACGTTCATTTTCTTCAACCTTCTTTCTTCCTCATTGTATACATCTCAGATCCAATTTCAAATTGCAAAATTCAGTGAAAATTCAAACACCTCAGAAAATTTTCAAAAAAATTTATGTTGATGTTTTCGATACGCGTAATCTCATAGTGAAATTCGTTTTTCAATTGGAGCTGTCGTTCATCCAGAATAAATTCAAACAGCCCCAAAACCGTTCATCATCATCGCACAAAACTTCATCGGATCGAGAAACGGTTTCTGGGTATTGGAGAGGGGACTGAGGGGGTTAGATCTATATGGTTCGTTGGTCGAATCGACGGTCGGATTTTGGTCAAAAAGGGACGTGTTGGGTTCGTTTCTCTCTGTTGCGTGCAAATTGGTGCCTGCGCGTGAAGCCTGGGAGAGAAGGTGACGTGGCGTAGTAAGTTGTTAATTGTGTGTCGTTTCTATTTATTTTTCAATTTGAATTCAATCATCATTTTTCGCCATAACTTTCTCATACGAAGTCGGATTCACACGAAATTTCTTTTGTTAGGATCGTAATTTAATTCCGGACTTGATGACGTTGGTTTGGACGAATTCCGAGACGGGCGAATTTTTGGGTTTAAATCGAATTTTAAATTCGATTTAAATTCAAAAGGTGAGTGTTTTAACCCACTCACAACTTCTAGAAGCTTTTATGTTTGTTAAATAAATTTTAGAAATGAATAGTAATTTATTTATGAGTTTTTGGCATGTTATTTCATTCATATCTGTTACATTGCATTTTATTGAATTTAACTGTAAATTTAATTGATTTATTGCGTATTAATTTACTGTTAGAAATTATTGTTTGCATATGAACTGCTAGTCAATAGTTATGTAAATTATTACTAAATAAACTGTTAGATTAATAGTTGATAAATTTAATTTGAATAAACTGCCAGTTATCACCTGTTATATATGATCACATATATAATTGTTATTGATTGATATTGATCGATGTGTGATTGGATGATGGATGTGTTGTTGAATGAATGTTTTATTTGGATGTCATTAAACTGCAAGTTAGTATGCATTTACATTTCATTTGGGATTGCGGTTTGAAATGATATACAACCGCAGTTTTATTTTTTAAATTGCGGATTGAAATGATAAATATCCGTATCACTTGACCATAGGATAGAAAACTATATACAGACACCGCGGTCTATATATAACTATTTTTAATGAGATTTCTATGGTTTGGATGGAATACGGTTTATAAAAATCTTAAATTTTATACTGAATAAATGTTTTCTTCCATATTTATATACATATGAAGTTGAAAAATTTGAAATAAAAAGGTGTATAAATCTCTTTATTAAAATGGAAGAAAATTTAGAAAATGGAGTTTGATAATTTATATCCTATGTTTAAATGTTAAGTTGGAAATTTTAAGATAGTATATTTACAATTGGATTTTTCCCAAAATAAATTGAAATGAATATTCTAGTATAATTTGAATTGGAAAATATATATATTTTATTACTAGAAATTGAAGTCTTATTATTTATGGATTTTATGTGAATGTTCAAAACTAATTAATAGAACATTTGATTTGTTGAAAGAATAAAAATCCAACTTTAGTTGAAATATTAACCCTCAAGATGGATATAAAAATATATAAAATTGGAATGGTTGGGACTTGAAATAATATTTTGGATTATGGTTTTAACATTGAGTAAAGAAATATTCACAAAGCCATGTAAATTATTTTCCGTACAAAGTAACCATAAAGTTAAATCACTTATTTTATATATTGTTGAATATCCAAACCATTTAGTTTTGAAAGTAATGGTTTTAAAAACTATGGATTTCGAAGTATTATGTTGAAAGTTAATGTTCAAATATTTGGTTACAAGGAATTATAAATTTTAAAAGTGGCATAATTTTTGGAAAAGATTTATATTTGGGAAATGATATCATTGATTTGGGTTTTATAAAAATAATATCAAAATGAATCTTTTTGGGTTTTAAAGAAGAAATGATATCGTAATATTATGGTTTTGAAATGGATTTTATTTTGGTTTTAAAAGTAAACTATTTTTAAATGACCGCGGTGTTATAATAACGATTGGTTGGCAAAGAGACCGGGATCGGATATGGACATACTCTCTGTCGATACCGAAAACCACTTTGACTAACCGTGTACGCGGTGGAGATTCCAGAATGAAGTAGGTGGTGGCGACGTTTCCTGTAAGGTAAATACGTGGACCCAACTCCCGTGAGTTGGCATAAGGTGGCTAAAACAGGAGCGATTCTCAGGCCAATGAGGTCATTCCTCTGATCGGACGCTCCTCTTCGATATTATACTTTGACTTGGATTTGATTCAGTGGCCACTTCTATATTTTGATTTTGGGGAGTTAGTCCGAGGTGGGCGGTAACTGCGGCTACGCGTTTCCACCAGCCTGGATAGCAATTGGTATATCTACCCTGGCATTGCCTAGTTGTGCCGTGTCACCTACCATATCGAGCCTTTACTACGAGTTTCTATTTGTATCGTACCTATGGAGTATCCTCTGGTAGCTTCCCGATCAGGAGGTATTACGGTACTGTATAGACTATTGGCATTTTACGTGTTAAGGTGGAAAATGTAAAGCCTTAACGCTATTTAAAACTAAGTTTATTTTACAATTAGACACTATTATAATAGCGCAATATACTACATAGTAAATAGTTTAACGGATCCTTAGGAGATGTAAATCCCGAGCATCTCTTGAGTTACTGTACTCATATTTATTTCTGTTTATTTAACTCACATAAGATTTTCTAGTCTGACTCGAGTGTTTTTGTCTTTTCAAATTCGCTCGGGTCAGTCCGAGCGTTTCAGGATAGCAGATTTTAGCATTGGAGGACGAAGACGAAGAATCAGTATTATTTTACATATAGTATTGCACCACACTCTTTCTATTCCGCTGCATTGCTTGTATTGGTATGTGTAACTCTGATATTTATTGTAAAAGAAGAATCAAGCTTTTGTAAACTGTTTATGAAACTGTATATTTGTTATTATATTTTATCCTTCCGCTGTGAGATTCTATTTTCGTTTTATTTCTTCTCCATTTTTCTTATTTACCCCATAACAATCCGCCCTTGCGTATGCTTTGAATTGGGACAAGTGTCGGTTTAAAGTGTGTGAAAAGAGTGGACGTTACATCTGGTATCAGAGCTTTGGTTTAGCGATAAACCTTGGCTTTGTGGGGTTTGACTCTTTGTTAATAGGGTAGAAATATCCTATGGGAGTCGCTGAGTGTATATATATGAGAGAGCGTATTTGTTAGTATTAATAAAAAGATTTTTATATTGTGTTAATCTGTTCCGCTTTGTATTTATAAATTCTGGTTGATGCATGGGACGCTATGTCATCAATAGGGATTTCTAAACACTTAATAGGACAGACCGACATAATATTTGTTTTAATATAGGTGAATGAAAGAATTTTTCCTATTATATTTTCTATATGTAAAAATATTTTTATAAAGATATATATATATATATATATATATATATATATATATATATATATATATATATTTGGTTGCTATAGATTGGGTGTTAGGAAAAAAAAAATATTTTATAATAAATTGAAGCTAAGTTGAAATTATAATAAATCAAATGGGAGATTTTAGAACTTAAGTCCGGGATTTTGAAATCTGCTTTCAAAGGATTTATGAAATATAATGATTTGGTTTATAAGTATTTTCTTAGATAAGTATTTAGTATAATTTGGAAGAATTGTTTTAAAGAAGATTTTGGAGAGAATAAATTTTGTACTTTCCTCTCTGTCGCTGGAAAATAATTTCGGTGATGGCGGCCGCATCATCGACTTTCATTTTCGGGTTTCGAAGGGGAAAGGCTACTGTAGTGAATTCTACTACAGATTTATTTGAAATTTTCTAAAAAAAATTTCTTTTATTGCTCTAACTATAATTAGAGATATTGCGTTGTAAGAACTTATTTATCTATTATTTGAAAATAAATTGAAATTTAACCCGGTACTTAATTCTAAATTTTTCCGTTAATTAATTGTTTAAAATTTGTTAGTGAAATAAAAGTTAAGTAATAAATGAATTGAAACCTCTAATTGAAATAAGAGAATAATTGCAAAGCTATAAAGATGAATTTGCATACATATGAGACAAAGAGTAATATGGATAAACATTAAATTTAATTAAAAGAATGGAGATTAAACTTGTATAAGTTCAATTGCAATTTCCTTAACATAAATAACTTACCCAAATATAAAAGTTGAAGTGTTAAATGAGAAACTGGAATTGAATATTTTACAAGTAGGAATTTAGGAAAAATGAAGTATTCAATAAATTACTGCTATAATAAGAATTTAATGGTATAAACTTAGGTTATAATTGAAATTTTACTGAAAAGGGTTAAGAATTATTAATAGATGATATGAACCTAAGTATATAAAATGAAATTCAAAATAAGAATTGATTGTATGATTATTGACTTAAGTATGTTTTAATTTTCCCTATTCTAATATAATGGAAAATAGGAAAAATTAAATGACTGCAATTCATAGTCAATGGATAAATAAAAACTTCCACTTATAAGAATGAATGTTAGCAGATTTAGAATTTAAGGGAAATCTTACAAGTGAAGAGTAAGGAAATGAAGATATTCAAATAATTGTTGTTATTAATGAGAATTTATTTTATAAACTTAAGTAATAAAAAGGAAATACAAATATAATGAATTTTGTGATAGTTGGAAAATAAAACTTGTAAGAAACAAAGAAATTCCTCCATAAATGAAGGAAAGAAAATTTAACCACTGAATTATGAAATAAATGTATAATAAGCTATCTTGATGTTGGTTTGAATTGTTTGGTTGATGTATGATTTCAAAAATTTGAACACGAACAACTGATTGTTTGTTGGATTGAACGACTGTTTGTTGTGGTGTGTGCTGTTTGTTAAAATGTATGGTTGTTGCAATTGATTGGATATGAAGGATTGAATCTACCCAAATATTTCACTGTAAAATAAATATTTAACTTTTAGATTATATAAGTGAATACAGGTGATGGAAGCCACTGCTATTGCTTTGGTTCCATAAAAATATAAGCGTATTGCCCGACAAATAGGTACGTTTTCGGATTACGTTTAAAGCGCTGTTTTATATATTTTCCCATGTGGGATATTTTATTTGGATAATATGTGTAATATATTTGTATACTTGGATATTATATTTTCTCCAGAGTCCCTCCGTACAAAGGAGACTCTGCCAAAATTTTCAGAAAATTTTGGACTTAGAATTTTGTGAAAATATTTTTCCAACTTTAATAATTCAAGTATTAAAGGATATAATGATTATAAAACAAGTGTATTTCATTAAAGGGAATTAATCCAGTAAAATATTGTTTATAAGTTAATATTTGAAATAAGATGCACTATTTTATTCTTCATTCTCCCTTCTTTTCCTTTTCGGGGACGAAAAGTTTTGAGTGGGGGAGAGTGTAACGACCCGTGAATTAATAATATTTAATAAATTAATTTGATATAAATTTTAATTTGTTTAAGAATAAATGTAGAAATTGATATAGTGATTGTAATTTAATGTTGACAATTAAATACTTATATGGCATGGATTGAATTAACGTAAATTGGTGGGTGGCTATTAGTTATAATTAGCTGATTAAATGGTATTAATGAAATGATAACTGGATTGGATTGCAATTTAATAAACATTAGAAAATTTATTAAGTGAACTAAATTTGTTAAAGTTCATAAGTTGTGTAATTCAATTTAGTAGAAACTCTAAATGTATAAACGAAGATTTAAATAAACGCTAAATTAAACTATGTGAATGGGTGATTTATGTGGATTGAGGAAATTTGTAATTTAATAAATGAATGCACTAAGTATGTAGAAATTTATGCACCAAAATATTTTCATTTATAGGATTATTGCAGAAGTGTACCCATTTATCTAATGTATATAAATGAATCTAATTAATTATTTTGGTTATTGTTGTGTTTAGTCAATAAAAGGAGAACTTTCAGACAATAAATTTATAAACGAATAAATTTATAGAAACGTAGTAACGGAAGAGTGGATATTATAGTAACGTAAACGTATTGTAGGGTAATAATTAAGTATAGGCTTGTAAATTAGATTTTATGACGATAAATGTGGATAATGCAAATTGTCACAGTTTGATTTAAAGTTAATTTTAAGAAACAAACAAATGTTGAATCTGTGAATGTAGTACAAATATTAACTTGAATGGTGTTCATTAATACAAAGATGTAATTAGTAAGATAGTAATAATTTATGCCTGTAGTGAAAAGAAATCTAATAGAGACATAAACTCTAATTATATAAAGGAGTATAGATCTGAACAAATTTATGAAGATTGATAAGGACAGTGTTTGTAATCAAGTTTGGTTATTGATATTTGAAAGATAGAGATGTGTAAATACGCTAATGAATTTATAATGGGAAGGAATGGTAGAATGAAAAGAATATATATAATAATAAGCAATTGATTCAATTAAGGGAATTAAATTATAATAAATGGTCATTTAATAAATTTAACGTTCTGTGAGAAATCATAATAATTGTGTAAAATCAGTACAAGTTGGAAATGCATAAACCTTAATAAACATTCTAACTTAATAAATTTATGCAAATGTGGGAATTAGTTATAAGCTTGTAATTATGGGTATGATAACAATTAGTATAAAATACCTATATATTGGAAACACATTTGTAAAGCATAATTAATTGAGTTGGTGAATTGGGAATGAATTCAAAGTATATGAACATTTATGTTATATAAATAAGAATTAATGCAGTAGCTAAATTTGTGAAATCTAAATCTATGGAACAAAGGGTGTAAGATCTTTACTGATGGAAATTAACGTTACAGGCAGTGTAAATTTCTATTTTAATAAGACTATGGGTTATAGTAAAGATTTTAAATCAAGATTTGGCTACGTGAATAAAAAGAATGAAGGTAATTGAGTTATTGCAATTAAGAAAATTTAAACGTTTATTTATACGTTAAGTAAAACTTAAGTTGGGATTTAAAATATTTGTGTATATTAATTTCATGCATTTGGCTATAATGGATTTAATAATAAAAATGAAACAGTGAAATCAAATGGATATAAAGATTTTAATTATACCTTGAAATTCATATTCACCATAAAAGGTTAATTGGAACCAAAGTAGTTAATATAGGAATCAAGCCTTATTTATCAATTTGGATTTATTGCAATAGTTAATTCCATAAAAATAAAGTTAAAGCTAATTCAAATTTAGTTGGACTATTGTTGATATAACTTTAGAAAGCAAGATTTTATTTATAATTTGAATATTAAATCCAACAAAGGGTATTTACTACAAATAAAATAGAATTAAACGTAAAATATTACGTTATTGAATTTAAAATGGAATTTGTAAACAATTGAGTGAATTTATCAAACTTATAATGTTGAATTCGTTAAGATTGAAATTAATAATAGTAAAGAAGAATGAGGGAAGAATAATTTGAAAACATAGCAATAGATATTAATGTAAGGTTACCTTAAATAAGTTAAGGCAAACCAATGGAGAATAATGTAGATACCTTTATAATACGATGTTTGTGTGTAAAGGAAATGGGAATAAAGTTATTAATAATTTGGAATTTTATTTATGGTAAAAAGTTTATTTGCAATCAAATGAGTTGGAATGGAAGTCAAATCTATTTATCTAATTGGATTTAAGTGAGAGTATAAGAGTATATGATTTAATAATTGGGTTTTTGCGAATAAAATTTATAATTCCCAAATAATAAGGAAACGCAGAAATTAACACTGCAAAATTGATATACTTATAAATTTTAATTCACATCCAAGCTTGGAAAACCATTTGGGATTGTTGAATTATATAAGTCACAAAATTTGGCCAATATTAGAAGTTGAAACATAAAAACTGGATTTATAATTTATTTTAATTTATTTAATAAATATTAAAAATAGCCATTTTTGGGCCATAATTTATTCCGTACGTTCGCGTATCCAATCTAGCTACCCTACCTCTAGCCTATCTATAAATATACAGTTATAAACCCTAGCTCCCTTCTTTTTTCATCTGTTGTACATTCATTTTCTTCAACCTTCTTTCTTCCTCAATGTATACATCTCAGATCCAATTTCAAATTGCAAAATTCAGTGAAAATTCAAACACCTCAGAAAATTTTCAAAAAAATTTATGTTGATGTTTTCGATACGCGTAATCTCATGGTGAAATTCGTTTTTCAATTGGAGTTGTCGTTCATCCAGAATAAATTCAAACAGCCCCAAAACCGTTCATCATCATCGCACAAAACTTCATCGGATCGAGAAACGGTTTCTGGGTATTGGAGAGGGGACTGAGGGGGTTAGATCTATATGGTTCGTTGGTCGAATCGACGGTCGGATTTTGGTCAAAAAGGGACGTGTTGGGTTCGTTTCTCTCTGTTGCGTGCAAATTGGTGCCTGCGCGTGAAGCCTGGGAGAGAAGGTGACGTGGCGTAGTAAGTTGTTAATTGTGTGTCGTTTCTATTTATTTTTCAATTTGAATTCAATCATCATTTTTCGCCATAACTTTCTCATACGAAGTCGGATTCACACGAAATTTCTTTTGTTAGGATCGTAATTTAATTCCGGACTTGATGACGCTGGTTTGGACGAATTCCGAGACGGGCGAATTTTTGGGTTTAAATCGAACTTTAAATTCGATTTAAATTCAAAAGGTGAGTGTTTTAACCCATTCACAACTACTAGAAGCTTTTATGTTTGTTAAATAAATTTTAGAAATGAATAGTAATTTATTTATGAGTTTTTGGCATGTTATTTCATTCATATCTGTTACATTGCATTTTATTGAATTTAACTGTAAATTTAATTGATTTATTGCGTATTAATTTACTGTTAGAATTATTGTTTGCATATGAACTGCTAGTCAATAGTTATGTAAATTATTACTAAATAAACTGTTAGATTAATAGTTGATAAATTTAATTTGAATAAACTGCCAGTTATCACCTGTTATATATGATCACATATATAATTGTTATTGATTGATATTGATCGATGTGTGATTGGATGATGGATGTGTTGTTGAATGAATGTTTTATTTGGATGTCATTAAACTGCAAGTTAGTATGCATTTACATTTCATTCGGGATTGCGGTTTGAAATGATATACAACCGCAGTTTTATTTTTTAAATTGCGGATTGAAATGATAAATATCCGTATCACTTGACCATAGGATAGAAAACTATATACAGGCACCGCGGTCTATATATAACTATTTTTAATGAGATTTCTATGGTTTGGATGGAATACGGTTTATAAAAATCTTAAATTTTATACTGAATAAATGTTTTCTTCCATATTTATATACATATGAAGTTGAAAAATTTGAAATAAAAAGGTGTATAAATCTCTTTATTAAAATGGAAGAAAATTTAGAAAATGGAGTTTGATAATTTATATCCTATGTTTAAATGTTAAGTTGGAAATTTTAAGATAGTATATTTACAATTGGATTTTTCCCAAAATAAATTGAAATGAATATTCTAGTATAATTTGAATTGGAAAAAATATATATTTTATTACTAGAAATTGAAGTCTTATTATTTATGGATTTTATGTGAATGTTCAAAACTAATTAATAGAACATTTGATTTGTTGAAAGAATAAAAATCCAACTTTAGTTGAAATATTAATCCTCAAGATGGATATAAAAATATATAAAATTGGAATGGTTGGGACTTGAAATAATATTTTGGATTATGGTTTTAACATTGAGTAAAGAAATATTCACAAAGCCATGTAAATTATTTTCCGTACAAAGTAACCATAAAGTTAAATCACTTATTTTATATATTGTTGAATATCCAAACCATTTAGTTTTGAAAGTAATGGTTTTAAAAACTATGGATTTCGAAGTATTATGTTGAAAGTTAATGTTCAAATATTTGGTTACAAGGAATTATAAATTTTAAAAGTGGCATAATTTTTGGAAAAGATTTATATTTGGGAAATGATATCATTGATTTGGGTTTTATAAAAATAATATCAAAATGAATCTTTTTGGGTTTTAAAGAAGAAATGATATCGTAATATTATGGTTTTGAAATGGATTTTATTTTGGTTTTAAAAGTATAAACTATTTTTAAATGACCGCGGTGTTATAATAACGATTGGTTGGCAAAGAGACCGGGATCGGATATGGACATACTCTCTGTCGATACCGAAAACCACTTTAACTAACCATGTACGCGGTGGAGATTCCAGAATGAAGTGGTGGTGGCGACGTTTCCTGTAAGGTAAATACGTGGACCCAACTCCCGTGAGTTGGCATAAGGTGGCTAAAACAGGAGCGATTCTCAGGCCAATGAGGTCATTCCTCTGATCGGACGCTCCTCTTCGATATTATACTTTGACTTGGATTTGATTCAGTGGCCACTTCTATATTTTGATTTTGGGGAGTTAGTCCGAGGTGGGCGGTAACTGCGGCTACGCGTTTCCACCAGCCTGGATAGCAATTGGTATATCTACCCTGGCATTGCCTAGTTGTGCCGTGTCACCTACCATATCGAGCCTTTACTACGAGTTTCTATTTGTATCGTACCTATGGAGTATCCTCTGGTAGCTTCCCGATCAGGAGGTATTACGGTACTGTATAGACTATTGGCATTTTACGTGTTAAGGTGGAAAATGTAAAGCCTTAACGCTATTTAAAAGTAAGTTTATTTTACAATTAGACACTATTATAATAGCGCAATATACTATATAGTAAATAGTTTAACGGATCCTTAGGAGATGTAAATCCCGAGCATCTCTTGAGTTACTGTACTCATATTTATTTCTGTTTATTTAACTCACATAAGATTTTCTAGTCTGACTCGAGTGTTTTTGTCTTTTAAAATTCGCTCGGGTCAGTCCGAGCGTTTCAGGATAGCAGATTTTAGCATTGGAGGACGAAGACGAAGAATCAGTATTATTTTACATATAGTATTGCACCACACTCTTTCTATTCCGCTGCATTGCTTGTATTGGTATGTGTAACTCTGATATTTATTGTAAAAGAAGAATCAAGCTTTTGTAAACTGTTTATGAAACTGTATATTTGTTATTATATTTTATCCTTCCGCTGTGAGATTCTATTTTCGTTTTATTTCTTCTTCATTTTTCTTATTTACCCCATAACAATCCGCCCTTGCGTATGCTTTGAATTGGGACAAGTGTCGGTTTAAAGTGTGCGAAAAGAGTGGACGTTACAAACATCAGAGAACTCACAGCGGAACGAATAAAATATAATATATCAAATAAAATATTACATAGTATCATAATACATCAGAGTACACAACTATACAACACATATTAGACAGTTATAAACATCTGTCTAATTCATACAACTCAAGTATATAAGATAAAGATACCAACCAAACATAGCGGAACCAATATATCTACACGTGGAAGCCTCCTGCTCCATTACTCCTCCAGAATTCGTCAAGCTAACCTGAATCTCTTGACTACTCATGCATAATATGAGTACCCAAGAGTTTAATAAAACAGAAAATAAACACTCGGGTCAGACAGGGGTCTGGTGTGAGTAAACGGTTTAAAGTTGCTTAACTTTGGAAAAACCTTTGAAAGAAAAGGTATCGCGTAAGACTTCCCACACATAAATATGGAAAAGTTTTTACCTTACGCTAACCAAAACATTTGATAGGAAATCCTGTGATGTTATAATAGTGTCTAGGGTTTTCAAGTAAATATGAAATAGCCGAAATTGTTACATGATTAAATTCCAGCTACTAGCCACAAAAGTGGGTAATACAATCAAAACCGTAGGGTCTCGTAGGAAGAATGGGTTTCCATCAATGGCAGGGCTACTGGGGTACCGCCCATCACAGTACGTGGCCTAGATCACCGTACCGAGGAGTACTCCCACTCCCCTGCAACACAAGGCCGGGACCATTCCTTACTGAACAGTCCCGAACAAGACAACCCCGGCAGTTGTCCGGATCAACCGCCCCACACAGCCGAATAGAAAGGGTCTTCTAGACAGGAGTAAATCTTGCTCTCAAGTGGGAGCTACCCACGAAGCCTTGCTGCACCTCCCCTGTTTTAGCCATTCCCGTTTGATGAGGCTTGAGGCTGCGATTACCTTTATAGAACACATCTATCTTAGAATGCTCATCGTCCACCTGACGATGTTTTGAAAGCATTCAATCCATACAAGTTCGCTCCGGGTTCGAACGAAACCGAAGGTACTATCTCGTTGCACTCATTTTGGAATCACCCTTAGAGTCAACGACCATAGCCCTTGCACTCTAAATCTCCATCTCGAACCTATAAGTTCTATTCCGTCAAACTCATTACGGAATCACCCATAGAGTTATACTGACATATAGCCCTTACACCTCGGGTCTTCACTTGCTCCACTTGGATTAACGACCTAACGTTTAATTGGAATCGATGTGGTTTTCGGATTCCAAATATGGAAACCTGATCCCGGTCTCACCGAAACCAAACGCCATTTTAATGTCCAAGTTGTACTTAAGGGATTTAACGATTTAACTTATATTTAGGATGAAATCCAAACAGATAGATGAATGACATTATCACAATAGATAATTCATATAAACCATTCATCTTACAAAGCAGCATATCACAACATAGATATCCAAATCATCCAATATCAACTAATCACCCAATATCAATCATCCACTATCATTCAATAACCAATATCAATCATTCAATATTAATCAATCACCCATAGCAGAATTGATTGACTCTTAATCAATTTAATTAACCTATATTTAAATTAATTACTATCCTTCAATTATTTGGATTATCTTATTCCTGCTTTATTGATTGATTACAAATCAAATTCATTTATCATTTCTTAATGATCTTCTTTAATTAATCTTCCTTGATTAATTATCTCTTAATTACATTCAAGTAATTATTCTTAACCATATTCAGGAATTAATCTTTAATTACTATCATTAATTACAATAATTAATGATCCTTCATTAATTAATTAACTATAATTAATTACATTAGTCCTCAATTAATTATAATTAATTAATCATACTAAATTCAATTATTATTATTAATCAACCTTGATTAATTAATTAAATAATCCTTATTAATTAATTAACCCTTTAAGTTATTAACTTATAATTAATCACCTCTTTAATCAGTAATTAACAACTTATACTTACCTATCTAAATTAATTAACTTCTTAATTAATTAACTTCTAAATTAATTATATTAATCCTTGATTAATTAATTCATTTATTAGTCTTTAATTACTTCATTAAGTAATTATTATTCAATTAAATTAATTAACAAATCCTTAATTAATTACTTTAATAATTAATTACATTTTAATTAATTACACTTAGTAATTAATCTTAAGTTAAACTCATTCATTAATTACTTAATCACATTAATTAATTAACTAAACTAATTAAGTAATTTAACTCTTAATTACTTACATAAGTAATTATCTCTAATTACTTCTTTTAATAAATCTTAATTACTCTCTTAACAATAATTAATTCCATCATTAAAGAAATCTAAGTTCATTAACTAAGTGATTACTCCATAATTAATTAGCTTTAAACAATTATATTAATCAATTCTTTAATTGATAATATTAAGTGATTCCATTAATCACTTAAATTAATTACTCTCATGAGTAACTTCTCTAATTACTTCCCTAAGCAATTACCATTCTAATTATATTCAAAAATTAACCATTAACTACTTAATTAATCCATAATTAAGTGATTATTTAAAATTAATAAATAATTAACTAGTTATTTAAAATTAATTAAACAATTAATTAATTAATTTCTTATATTTCAAAATCCTTAATTAATTAAGAATTCATTTATCTTAATTAACAAATCATAACTATTAAGTACTCTAAATTCATATCAAAATAATTTAACATTATTTATCTTTATAAATAAGTTATTTGGAATTGATCAAATTTTAACAACTTAATTAATTTATCCTATTTGGTTTCCAAATTATAATAATAATAACCTTATTGGAAAATAAGGCATTTAGAATTCCAATTTAAAATTTAAAACAATTAAATTATCTAATTTAACTTTTCATTTTCAATATAATTTTGAAACTTAGTTTTTAAGATATTGCTAAAACTTTTGATTTAATCAAAACACTTTTTTTTAAATTAAAATTCAAACTTTAATTAAGTTAAATTACTTTCATAGAAATCATCTTAACACTTAATTTTGAAAGTACATTCGATTTACATTTTTAAAGTTTGATTAACTTAATTTCAAAACAAGAAGTTTAAACTTTGAAAATTTGTTTTCCTTTATAAAACTTGTTTATGATTTAAAGCTTACTTCTATTTATTCAGCATAGGTTTACTTTGCAAGTTTATCTCATTATACAGCAATTTCCAGAAAAGTATACAACCTAAACTCGAGTTACTTAGCAACCTTATCATTAGTTTATACAACAACAAGTTGAATTAGTACTTTAGAAATTCATAGTACTAACCCGAAGCCCACAATCTAAAACACGCGAGAAAAACATGGTATCATCCCGAGCCTGCCCCAAGCTAATTCCCCGACTCCATTTCCTCGAGTCAACTTTCGAAAATCACGAGAGCAACTTCGAGTAAAACCCTCGTCTTTCCCAATCTCCTATCTCCAGTGCACACAAACGTGCATGTGCACCTACCCACAAACTTCCGGCCGCCGACGACCAACGCGACCATCCCCATCGATCCCATGAACCCACGCGAGCATGAATTCGAACCCAGTTCGATCAAACAATCACTCGAGTAAAAATTCAGTCATCAGCTTGAACAGAAAACAACCTCGACTCTTAAAACCCATCGCCGCCGACCATCTCATCACTTTTGAACCCAGCCCTCTTCACCAACGAACGCCATGACCTCAAACTTCATTCTTCCCCAAACGCGATCGAACTCGATCCTTTATCCGAGTCGCAAATGCCTCAGTACGCAAGGCAACAAAAACTTACTGCAAAACCCTAGTTCGATCCCATTCGAACAATTTACACATTAGAAAAATTAATTTACATTTTTCCCATAATCAACAGTCAAAGCACAAGCTTCAATCCGAGTTTCAAACCAAATTAATGTATGGATAATCGGAATTTCACAAAATTCCCAATTTTGAATAAAACCCAAATTCACCATATTTACATTATTAAAAATATGATTTCTACTTCTAAATTCATGATTTCATACCACAAACACAATCATACTCTTCCAAACAAAAATTAGGATGGTTAATTTTTTTTTTTACTAAGTTTGGTTTACTGTAAATATTCTATATTTACATTCCTGTAGCTAAAAAAAATATAAAACAAATTTAAAAATTTATATCAAACTATAACATACACTTTCCATTTATATACAAGTCCAAACAAGTTATAGTTTTGAAGGATTTGGATTTAAAGAATGAAAATCCAATTCTGCTTAAACAACAGAGTTTTAAATTCAAAACTACAGAAAACTAAGTACTTATGATAATCATGCATTCTCATAATCAAACATTCATCGTCAAAGCAAAAATTCACTTGCATGCATTATTATTTAACCAAAGATTAAGCCAAATCTGTTTTTAAAATGATTACTCACCTCTTTTAATATGCAGAGCACACAGTAGACTCACTTTTCATTCCAGGCTTTAGAAAACTTTAAATCTGGAAATGCCTCAGATTTTCTTGCTTGTGATTTGTCGATTTTAAAAGTGTTGAAGCTTTAGTTGATCTTCCATTTGAATGCAGAGTTGAAGAGCAGATTGATCTTCATTTGAATTGCAGATGGGATTTTGCAGTTCCAGGTTTTTTATTCAAAAAGATTTCTGTTTTGAATTTTGATTTAATTTTGCTTTTAATTTCAGATTTTAAGAAAGATTTCTTTTTTTGAGAATAATTTTTGATTGCCATCAATTGAAAGAGGAAACAATTTCTTCATATGTTAGGTTTATTAAAATTAAAGAAAATAAAATTTTAAAATAAAGACACTTGTTAATAAATCTTACACTTGTCATACAATACTTAATTATCTTACATGTGTTGTTAAAGTGATGTTAATATGTTACATATGTCTTAAGAAAATTTTAAATTAATTTTTACTTAATTTAAATGTGAATATAACTTATTAAATTTACTTTATAAATAAATGCTTACCTATATAAATATAAATTTACCTTTATAAGAAAATGTTCTAAAACTAATTGTAATATAAATATACATCTTATACATATATTTTTCTTAAAATCTAAACATTTATACTTATACATTTATATCCATTTTATATTAAGCACCTTTAAGAAAACAAAAATAAAACTTTAATTAAGTCCTTTTTAACTATCATATTTTAAGACAACAATTATCTTATATTTTGAAAACAAATGAATTAGACTTAAATTAGCTTTTGGAAAAATATTAAGTTTTAAAGCAAAGTTTTAAATTGCAATTCATATAATTTATTAATAGATTAAGATTAAATTTTCAAAACAATATCAAATTATAACATATGCTTCCATATATTACAATTTGAAAGTTCAACTTTTAGTTTAAAACAAAAGATATTCCCATTCACAATATATATCAAACATATATATTATAAATAGAATAAAAATTATTAGCTTTTGAAAAACAATTCTAACCAATTTTTAAATTGTTAAAAGTTATTGGTCACACTTACCAGATTAAATACTTGTTATCCTTTAAAATAAAAATTTAATTTCACTAATTTAGATTAAAATTATAAAGAAAATTTATCAAACCAATTTAATTATTATTACAGATTATTAAATCGATATTGCCCAAAATTCCGGGTCGTTACATAAAGAAAATGGTTAAATTGAGTTTAATTATTTTCGGCTATTATATGCTAGCTTTGGGTCAGAAATATAAACATGTTAGAAAACACATAAAAAGGGATTTACGCGAATTTTCGGAGAATTTTCTCAAGTGTTTTAGTAAAAACATAAAATTATTTAAGGTATGGAACTTAAATATTTATATGTTTATAAATGGAGAAGGAACAATTTGTAAATGTTTTAGTTTGTTAATTCCTAAAATTCGACAGCACATTTAGAAAAGATTTTGTAAAGTATTGGCAACCAATTATATATTGACAAACCAGGCAAGTTAGTTGGAAAGAAAGTGCTTTAAAAATTTAAATTTTAGTTTTATAAAGATTTACTGCTTCGCCTGTTGTAGCAGCCACCATTCAACCCTATACCACCGCCTCCAACCAGGTCGAAACCAATACGCATAGTCAGTTTCGGTACGTAGTGGATTGGAGTTAGGCAAAAGGTACGGAGTCAAAACAGGCTTTCGAAGAGGTAAAAGTAGCTTCTTAAAACTTAGAACTATTTTGGTTGCAAATAAAGCTTTCGAAGGAATCGGCTTTTGACCTATTCAATTATTTTTTAAAAGGGGCTTTCGAAAGAGGTTGCCGCCTTTCATTTCTTTATAAAGCTTTTGAAGGGGTCGAAACCTCTGCTGCAGCATTCAACCTTTCGAAGTAATGCCTTCGAAAGGGTTCCTTTTCTTTAAACTTAGAAGCCACTTCCCTATGCTTTCGAAGGTGTTCGTTTCAAAGCCATCCACTTTCTACTACATAGTAGTAATGCTTTTGAAATAGATATTTTCGCCCCAGTACTTTTAAGACCCTTTGATATGTCGAAAATTAAACCCAAAGATTTCGAAAGGAATGATTTTAAAGGGTTTCGAAACTATGTTACACACGCTTTTACTTGAACCCAATGCTTTCAAAATGTTTGTTTTAAGTATAATACTTTAATGCTTTCGAAAGGTATCTAATAAAGGTTTCGAAGGGGAGGTTCCCAATGTTTTTGAAGGTTTACCTTTGGTGTTTGAAAGGAAGGTTTTCAATGTTTTCAAAAGGCATGTTTGAAATATTTTGAAAAGAGGATGTCTAAGGTTTTATAAGGCTTTCGAAGGGACATTTTCAACAATTTCGTAAGGTCTATTATAAATGATTTTGAAAGGTATGTTTTGGCCTTGAGTTTCAAAGTAAAGTAGTTAACTTGTTTCAAAATGATTGCATTCAAAGGTTTTGAAAGAGATTACTTAAAGCATTTAAATAAGGGTTTCGAGGATTTTCATCAACGATGTTTTTGTAAAGCATATATCATGGCCAATGGAATTGAGTAAAGCAAATGTATACTTTCCTTGTTTAAGTATGATTTAATGAGTTAAATCAATTTGAAAGAAAGGTTTTCAAGGAAAATTTGATGGGTAGTTAACCCCAAGTAAATGACTCATATATTTGAATATAAGATGGGAGTGGTATATGGTCGCACCCTGTACATTAGCTATAGCCCCTAGTTAATTAGTCCAAAATTCCAGTGTGTAGGGCTTAGTCACATGTAAGACTTAAACGATGTTACACACAGAAAGGAATATACAGGGAAGGGGGATAAGTTATTGTTGAGCCCGTAAAACCATTACGATTAGTTGACCCTGGGAGAAGTAAGTTAAGGACAGACCCTCCAGAAGTGTTCCAATAGATGTTAGATTATTTATTTTGTCTAGTAGCTCCGAGTCAGCTAATGGTTAGTGGTTAGCCAATTAAAACTAAATTGTTCGGACAGATGGTCCATTTGTTACCTGATTTATGAGAAAATACGATATTACTATTATTGTTTTAATCAGTTTGATTGTAGAATTCTAATTTGCCAAATGATACGTTTTAAAGGGATATTAGTGAGGGAAAATCCGTTCCGCTACACGGTTTGGTCTCACTTAATATTAGTAAGCTGAGATGTAATAGCATTATTCGCACCAGGTTTTATATCTGACTCGAAGTTTATGTTTTCCCCTTAAACTCTTGGGTGCTCAAAATTAATTTTAGTATATTGAGAGTTAAGGATTTACATGTTTAGTAGGTGGACGAATAAAGCTTTCGAAGACGTGCAGGAGGAAAAGTTAGCTATTTAGGTGTTGTTATTTTTATTTTCGCTCTGATGTATTAGACCATTATGTCTATTAAGTACTTTGATCATCCAAGGGAGCATCTTTATATGTCGCTCTTGGCGTAATTTATAATAATTATATTTGATCAAAACCTAGAAACGATTTGGGATTGTGTAATGGAATATGAAACATGATTTTGCAATGTAATCAGTAAAGTTGTTTTTTTGAAATCTGTAATTTTGTTTCATATTCATGTGCTTATGATATTATGGATACCATTAACCTTACCGCATTTTGTCACCGGAAATTAATACTATCGATGGCTGCAACATCTGTAGCGCTTAGCTTCGGGCCTCAATATAGGGGATGTTACAACTTGGTATCAGAGCATAGGTTTATGAAAAGGTATTAGAGATGTAAGCCTCGTCTCTTAGATATGTAAACTATTGCTCTTTTCCTACTTTTTGGCTTAAAAAAAATTAATTGTAACCCATTTTATCACTACCGAGCGAGGATGCTTATTGCCGGAAACGATCTAGAAGTACTTATAGCTCCAATTGTGTGAACAAGGCCAACAACATTGTAAACTCTCTAGCCTATTTAGTAGCTTCATTCAATTAGAAAAATCAACATATTTTATTACCGACTTTGACTTTGCTAGGTATAAGTTGCACTATCATTTGATCACGTTCGGAAAGATAACGATCTTGTAGGCTATATGAACATATGCATATACTTATACTTATATGCATACATATACTTATAAGTTGGTAGGTTAGAATTTAACTAAAACAACTATATAGTTTCACGGATGCATTACTTCAAATTGATTGACTAGCTGAGTCAATTATGTCCTTAATGTTTCTAAATGGTTGTTCTCGCTATAAAAATGTTCTTTATTTCAATAATTTTCAGACATGCTACAATGTTCTTCGTTAAAATTCCCATCTAACATGTTATACTATATAGACTCATCCACCTAAGTACAAAAGATTACACTTTATAGGAGCAGTGTTGGAACTCAAAATTATAGTGACTTTTGTGAAATGTGCATGTTGTATTTCAAATGTAAGAGTTTGATAACATGAAAAAAATGTTACTTACATAAAATAATAACAAATTTGTGAAACATGCATGTTGTATTTCAAATGTGACACATGCATATTGTATAGTTTTTTATGGGAATTCTAACTCAATACCGCTTAAATCAAAACCCCAAAGCATAACGGAAAATGAGATCGTGGTAAGAAGTGCAAAAACGACCAATCAATATCTCAATCCAATCCAAATCCAATCACAATCACTTTAACAAGCAATAAAGAAACCAAGCAATAATGATAAAACAAATCACACATCGATTTATAGTGGTTCCACTAACGCCTTATTAGCATATATCCACTGGGGAGAGAGTCTGTATTAATACTAATGAAAATATACAAGAGATTGATTACAATGATCAATATTCAAATAAAATAAATTTATGGAGAAGAGAATTGAAGAAAACTATTTTTGGATAAACCCTAATTCAATGGAAGATAAACTTTTATTAAAACCCTTGGAGTTCTATTTGATTTGAATCTTGAAAATAGCTTATATAGTGAACCATCCTTCCTTGACAAATACCCTTTTTTCCTTAAAGTCCTACAAGCAAATACGCAAATTTTGGGTCGGAAAAACAAAACTACAGCGCTTCAGAAGTCTGTCAAAACCCCTTAGACGTCTATTGCAACTTTTGGGCTGCATAATTCCTGTTGGCAGACGTTTGACAGGTTCTTTTAGATGTTTGAGATAACTCATAGGTTACAATAAACCTGCTGTCAGACGTCTGAGGATTCCTACCAGAGATCTAACACAAATTTTAGCCAGTGCATCACCAAGCTTCAAATCGCGATAAATTGAGCATCTGAGCTCCGATTCGCGAGCCATTTTCACCGTTATCAAGCTATTCTCAACCTCTTCAGTTCACCATGTAGTGTCACTAAAATTCAACACTCTACCTTGATATTATATCTATCTCCAATAGAATCGACAGTGTCAAACTATCGTCAACTCTACCTTCTACCAAGCAAGCTTGAATGCTTTCACAATGAGCTCCAACAAAGCCACCATCCATTACACTCCATTAATGAGCTCCGACAAAGTCACTACCCGCTAATGATGTGCTTAAGCACCCGAAACCAAAACCATCTCACCAAAAAACAGTAGTACTTACGTGTATAAACTAGTACTCTTCACGAAAATAGAACCACAATCTCTCACCGATACTCTTCCTCATCCATAACCAAGCTCCTTCCTTAACCGTGCCATCCTATGGTACCTAGCACTTCAACAAGCAAATCAAGTTCGAGCAATGCTCGAACTCCCCAACCAACAATGCCTTAGTGAACATATCCTTCATATTATCCTTTATATGCACCTTCCGAAGAAATACTTGCTTATCTTCATCTATGGGGACTAAAATGACTCTCTCACTTTAATAAGCTTGGTACGTGTATCACCTCTAATTTTTGATAACATTATTCAAGAGATTTATTTAGATAAATTAAGAATAAATAATATAAATACTTAGAGCGATAAGGGGATTGAGATATGAAAATAAATTAAGATCGTGCTTAATACATTAAATAGGCTTAAGAATGGTTATAAGCAAATTAATTTACCAAGGGTATAATGGGAAATAGCTGCACATAATCCCTTATCCTTATATATATTCACATTCCTTATACCATTCACGTTTCATTTTCTCATTTTCACAAACATAAAACACAAATTAATAGAGGAGTCGGCTATTAACAAAGAAAGAAAAGAGGAAGTCAATCAAAAGCTAGGGATACATGCTTAGGGAAAATAAATATCAGCCCAATCTCCTTTTCTTAATCAAGATGAATAATAATTTATATCATCTCTACTTTGTATTATGATCACTTATTTTTGGATTTAAGATTAAATTCATTTTTATAATGAATTGGATGATGATATGCTTGAATTATAATTTATTTGATTTTAAAAAAATTATTTAAATGGGGATTTATACGGTTTTAGGAAAAATCGATTGTAAATAATCTTTGAATGCAATGGAAAAAATTTATGTTATGTAAAACATGATTTTGTAGTTGGGCTTTAATTTTGATAATTTTCCAAGCCATGGAAAGATTATTATGAATTTTCGAAGGAAAATATGATAAAATTGGGTTAGAAATTAATTCTGATTATTTTAGAAAGCATTTGGGTCTGAAATTTAGATATATTAGATAACATATTAAAAGTGAATTTTTGTAATTTTTGAGGATTTTTCCTAAGTGATTTTCTATGGAAATTAAATTATTTTAGAAGAAGGACTTATTTGCATTATTGGTTTTGCTTAATGGAAGGGCTTATTTGATAAATTTATATTGGTTTGGATATGAAAATATGTGGCCTTTATTTTTTGTAAAGGATTTAAAAACTTGAGGCAACCAATTAAATACTTACAAGTGGCAGGTTAGTTAGAAAGTGTTTTCTTTAATTGGTTTTAAATCAGTTTTACCAAGAAATGTGGGTTCCGCCTCTATTAGAAGCACCTTTCGACCCTTAGCTTCCACTTCCAAAAAGCTAAAACCCCAAAAAGCTGAAACCAATAATTAAGGTATCACTTAGATAGTACATAGTGGATTGGAGGAAGGTGAAAGACATAGCGTCAAAAGCATTGCTTACAACGGGGTCGATACCTTTGCTTTGATTTCCACAGAAAAGCGCCTGCCTTTGTTTTACTAAAATTTTTGAAGGAGTAGAAACATATGATGTCGAAAGGAGTTTTCTAGTATCTTTCGAAGGGGTTGCCATGATATATTTTAAAAAAAAAAGCCTTTCGAATGGGTTCCTTTATTTATAAAATGATGCCCTCGAAAGTAGAAAATAGTGGTTCCAACTAAATCGAAACCTAGCAATGGTTCTTTTGCCTTTCGAGAATATTGAAGCCATCAATGCTTTCAAAGGGTTGCCTTTGTTTTAAACTTATGTTAAGCCACTTCCTAAATGCTTTTAAAAGGGTTCAAGGGCTTTAAAGGCAATGGCTTCGAAAGGAGGTTTCGATGCTATCCTTCAGTGTTTTGCTTAAATGTTCTAAAACTTTTCGAAAGGATGGTGCCAACGCCATCAAATTTTCCCCAAACAATTTTATTAAAGGTTTCGAAAGAGATACTTTCGTATAAGTTAACTTTGACCCAAAATATATTTTTGAGTAAACTCAATGGTTTCGAAACGGGTACTTTCATTGGTTTCAAAGCTATGTTTCTAAGAACTATTAAGTAATGCTTTGATACTTTTGAAAGGTATATTTTGGTTTCAAAAGAGATGATTATAGAGATTTGAAAGGTATATATGTAATGTTTTGAAAATAAGTTTTATATACTTTCGAAGGAGGTTATCCACGGGTTTCGAAAGTGATGTTTTTAGGTTTCGAAAGCCTTAGTTTTCAAAACAAATAACCCAATCACATTTTAAATGAAAACAATGGCATAGATATAGTGTTTTGAAATGGAGTTTTCGAAGAAGTTTTCTTTGATTATTGGGTTAAAGGGATTAACCAGGTTTTATATAAAATGGTTTCAAGGATATTAAACCACATGAGTTGGTATTATTATATATGCTTCTTCATATATGTCTTTGAATATATTCACATTTTAATGAACTCGTAACTGTATCATAGGGAAGGGCAGAATAATTGGTTAGGTTGATCCAGTAGTGAATATGAATTAAATTAACTCCTGAATGAGTATAAATGCATCCTGAAAGTCAGGAAGACCAGAGTATAAGATGCTAAAATATTAAAAGAATATATTAGCAGGGGCCAATAGGTTCACAGTAAGCCTATGAAAACTTTGTATAGGAAAAGATATTGGTATGGGCTAATAGGTTCATAGTAACCCCATGAAAACTATGTATAATAAAGATGTCAGGGAGACAAGTTCATAGTTAGCCCATGGAAAATATGATTTGATATTGGCAGGGACCAATAGGTTTGTAGTGAACCCATAAAAACTATAATCGGATTAAGATATTGATAGAAGTCAATAGGTTCCTAGTCAACCAATGAAAACTGGAATAGGGGAAAAGATATTGGAGTTACCAATAGGTTTGGGGAGAACCTATGAAATAATAAAGAAGTTGGCAGGGGCCAATAGGTTCGTAGTGATCCTATGAAAATTATGAAACAGAACAGGGAGTCCATAAACATTTAACTGGTTATTAATTAGTCCATGAAAACTATTAGGTTAATAGTAATCCTAACTGAGGCAGATAATCAGAAATGAACGGGGATGAATAATCCAGGATTGATTTACTTGTTTTGCATATTATCATATTATTTTAAGATGTTTAACCATTGTGGTTGCAAGAGCACAGTATATGGTTTTATAAATATTTAGGATACCAATGAGGGGAAAACCCGTTTCCGCTAAGCGGCATTGTCTTACTAGATATCTATATAGTTTGAGATGGTAGATTATTACTTATATTATGGCTTTATGTCTGACTCGAATTTTATATTTTCCCCTTAAACTCTCGGGTGCTTAATTGATTTTGAGCAGTTTGAGTGTTGAGGTTTTCAGGTACCTCGTTAGACGAATAAGCTTCCGAAGACGTGCAGGAGGCATGATAGCAACTTAGAATTCTTTTTTATTTTGATTCCGATGTGTTGTTGCTGTAAAGGAAAAGTTTTTATATTGCCTATATATATACTCTGTTAATACAAGGGGGCGTCTTCATATGTCACTCCTGGCATATGTTGTAATAAGTATATTTTTTCTAAATGTGGTACTCACATTGGATCATGTAATGAATTTGAAATGTTTGGAAATGGAATGTGGAACTTGGTTGATGTTTAATTTTTTTCTATATTCATGTGTTTCTGTGTATCAATGTATCTAGCATTACTGTATTTTGTCACCAGAAGTTAATACTATAGATGACTGCGGCATATGTAGTGCTTCGTTATTGGCCTCAAGACAGGGGATGTTACAATACGTGAGATAAATGCCAAATTCACCGCCAAGTAAATAGCACTCTGGCATCACATTGAACATTGAAGCTATCATGTTCAAATCCTAAGTCACACAACAACCGCCTCAAATAAAGTGCCTCCTTTGCTGCCTTCACCGCGGCATCAACTCCTTCTCTGTAGTGGATAAAGCAACTATGGTCTGCAATCTCGATCTCCAACTTATAGTCGTACCACCAAGTGTGAAGAGATATCTGGAAGTTGACTTTCTTCGATCCACGCCACTAGCATAGTCTAAATTATAATAACCCACCAACTTGCAATTCATCTCCTCATTACCGCCAAAAACAAGATCATGAGGTAATGTACTCTAAGGTATCTCAAAATAAGCTTCACAGCTGCCGAATGCGACTACCCCGGATTAGCCATATACCGACTAAATATCCCAATGGCATTTGCAATATCGGGCCTTACACACAACATATCATACGTTTAACTTCCAACTCCAATGGCATATGGAACCTTTGCCATATAAGTCTTATCTTTCTCTAAGATAGACGATATCTTACTCGAAAGCTTCATATGCAAAAGTAAAGGTGTATTTGATGCCTTTGCATTCTCCGTGCTAAATCCTCAAAGAACTTTTTAAAGTACTCCTTTTGAGTCAATTTCAAATCAAAACACTTTCGATCCCTTTTATTTCCATGCCCAATATCCTCTTTACTTCTTCAAAATCCTTCATTTCAGATTCTGATTTTAAGCTCAGTTTTAACTTATAGATTTCATTCTTATTCTTTGAAGCAATGAGCATGTCATCCACATACTAGAGTAAATACACCCAACAATCATTTTTTAACCTCTTGGAATATACACAAGCATCCCTAAATCTTCAAACAAACCTATTTTCAAGCATAAAATGATCAAATCACTTGTACCATTGTCTAGGCGATTGCTTTAAGCCATATAGTGATCTCTTTAGCTTGCAAACATATTTGACTTACTATCTACAACAAAAGCTTCCGGTTGCTCCATGTAGATATCTTCATCCAAGTCACCATGCAAGAAGGCAGTTCCACATCAAGTTTTGAACTTCAAGTCATGGATAGCAACTATAGCAAGTAACATCTGGATTGAAGTATGGCGCACAACCGATGCGAAAATCTCATCATACTACTTTCCCTTCCTTTATGAAAACCACATAACCACTAATCTAGCTCTGTATCTCTCACCGTCTTTCACCTTGTATATCCATTTGCACCCAATAGCATAGTTTCCTTTATGAAGTGGAACCAAATCCCAAGTTTGATTCTTTAACAATAATTACATCTCTTCCTCCGTAGCATAAATCCACTTCAAGCTATCACTCGAATTCATGATGTTATCAAGGTCCATCGGCTCATCTTGCACTACATGAAGAGCATATTACAAATTATTACAAAAGCTAAGGTAGTTCCAATCACCATATCTTTTGAATGGCCTTATCGCACGATGACCAACCCGAGTAGCAATACTGTAACAAGAATTAAAATAAAATTGGAGATTTTAACTGTTTACTTGGAATAAAGAATGAATTTTGGAAATAAAATATGAAAACTTTATTTTGTTTGTTTAAGTTAATAATGAATGGAAAATGATTTTTATTTAGTGTAAATGCAATAATTTTATTAATTATTGCCAATTACTTCTTTTAATAATTTTAAAGGAAGTATTTTATTTTTAAATGTTGTTTATTTAATCAAAAGATGTAATTTGGTTTAAAAATATGTTTTGGTTATAAAATTGAGTTTGAAATGGTTTGTCCTATATTTTTATGGAAGAAAATAATTTTTGTAAAATTATTGAAGTTAAAATAAGGATTTATGCATTTATTTGTGAAAATTGTGTCTTTTTGCAAAAAAAGGATTTTAACAATAAAAATGTTTTAAAAATTAAAATTAATCATTTTATATAGTATAAAATATGTTATTTCATAAATATGCAAATTTACATGCTTTGTTGTGCGAAAGCTTGAAAGAATATGACATTTGTTTATTTACATAGTGTAAATATGAATACATAAGGCTTTCTGTTAATTATGTTAGCTTAATATAAATTGTTTCCTTTTAATTTTGAGTCCATTTTGACCATTAATGCTCGTTACCTAAAAGAAGAAGTGAGAAAAGTTATAGTACATACATTTTTACCTCACCATCTTCTTCTTCTTTCTAGAAAATAAGAAAAAGAAACTCCACCATTTTCAACCTAAAGCTTTTACATCTCCAAATTTCTTCAAAAAAGTTGCTATTTTATCAAATCTAAAGAGAAATCAAAAGATAATCCATTCCAAAACACAAATATTTCATAAAAATCTGAATTTGAGAATTTAATTATCTTTTAATTGCTTTTCCTCTTTTGCATGTTCCTATTTCAAGCTTTTACAGGTTGTTGAAGGCCATTGTCTCCTCAAAGCTTCAACCTTTTAGCATAAATTCGAGGTTTGATCATCTCTAACAGCAAGGTGAATGATAAAATCACAATTTCTAGCTGAAGCAAAGCTTCAAAAATAAAAATCTGAGCTTTTGTAATCGTTTTTCTATTGATAGTTTTCTTTTCTGTTAATCTAGTTTAGGTTGCTTCTTTGCATGCTTATATCTTTTGATTCTAGCAATGAAATGTTGTCGATTTCTTGCATTTGGTAACTTGCATGTTGAACTTCATTTCTGCAAATTTTGGTTGAATAATATTGTCATTTGGATGTTCAAAACTGTAACAACCCTGTATTTTGTGATTATGTCAATTGTATGTTTTAATTATTTTAAATTGAATTTTGATTTAAAAACTTTATTTTATTTATTAAAATAGATAATTTTGTTATTTTAAATATAAATTTTGATTTGATGTGAATTAGGATTCCAAACATGGATAAACAGAATATTTTCCAAAAAGGTAAATTTTGGTCAATATGGTCAAACTTTGACTTTGATTTTTTTTTTTAAATTAATTTTTGAAATTTGAAATTTTATCTTTATTTTTTTTGAAATTAAGTAAAATTCTAAGGATACTTCTTTTCATCTCATTGAAATATGATTAATATTGTGAAAATTATGCTTTTTACACTATTGGATGTAATTTGTCGTACTTAAAAAAATTGTTTATTTTATTTTTATGTAAATAATATTTTGTTTGTCATGTCATGTTCTAATTTATGTTTACATGTGTAATATGACAGGTGATGTATATATTTTAGTTTTAAAAACATTTTTAAAAGTGTAATTGAAATTTTCCAATGTCAGTCGTATTTTGTTTACAATTTTTAATTTCTAGTTTCAATTAATCAAAGTAATTCTTTATTTATTTTTTTTATTTTCTTAAGACCTTATTTTATTTTCATTTTCATTTTATTTTGTTCAGCATTTATTTTATTTACATGACTTTTATTTGTTTATAAGTGTTGTTGAAATTTTCCAAAGTCAATTGAATTTTATTTACAATTTTTAATTCTAGTTTCCATTAAATATAGTATATTCTTTATTTATTTCCTACTTTTCCTAAAAATATTTGTTTATCTTTCATAATATCTATCTCTACCTTATTTTTCTATTTAGAAATTCATTTATTAATTAAATGGTTAAGTGTTTAGATTCCTTATTTATTTCTTGGAAAGAAATTTCAAATAGATATATGTTATTGCCTTAAATGGTATATCTTTTAAAATGTATTTATTAAACGTTATTGTATTTATTTGTTTAGTGAAGATTTTCGTATACATCTTTCTTTAATATATAGGAAATGCATCAATTAGGATACGTTACCTGTTTTAATTATAGGCATACGTTACGCTTGATTTCTTGCGTTTATATCTTTCCACCCCTTTGATTTTCTACCATAATTTCTCCACAAATTTTGCCGTACATTCCTTAGCCCTAGCCTCCTATATCACTTTTTCACGTGAAAAGAACTTCTTTCTCATTTCATTTCTCGCGCCTATTTTTAGATCTGAGAAAAATAGGTAATGGCTTTTTCTTCTTTTCTACTTTTCTCTTCACTTTTCTATTGAATTTTCCTTTGTTTTGCCTTGCTTCCTCTTGTTTAGCTCGGCCTCAACCACCACTACCTTCTCCGCCTACCCATCTCCTCGTGTGCCGTGCCATCCTCCACATCTGTCCTTGCCGTGTTTCTCTATATGTATATATATAGAGGTATGTGTAAAATTATATTGGGTTTACGTATATATATTTCTCTGTCAAACTATGCTTTAAATTATTGTTTTAAAGTATATAAATTTTATAAGTTGGTATTGGATCGGTTAATGGATATAAGCTTTAATAAAATGAGTTACTTAATTTTATAAGTCAGATCTGAAGATTTTTGTGTTGTATATTTGGTAGGTGGTTTCAGGATATATACAGCATATATGTATCTAAAGCTGTTCCAAAGTATATAATTTTACTATAGTTGTGTTTCAAATATTTGCATTTTATGATAGGTTGTATTATAGCAAATTTTGGTATTGATATATTATATATATATACATAGTTCGCATAAACTATATAAATTTATATCATTCCTTATTCATTTATGTAAAAGCCTATATGCATAAATCTGTGAGTTATTTATATGCGTACTTAAAATTTGCTTAGAGTATTTATATTAAAGAGTTATATAACACGTCTGTTAGGGTATACAAGATTTATATCAGCAACTTATATATTCATAAGTATGTGAATTTTAGGCTGTTTTGATTCTTCTGTTTTATTTTTAATTGCTGCTACATATAATGTGTTTAGATTTTTTCCATATAATATACATATAGTATATGTTTAGGATACAGTAAAGTATGTAGCTCTAATATCTATGCATATTTGTATATTGAATATAAAGCTTTCTCTTCTTTTATTATGCATATATGTATATTCGCACAACATATATTTATTAAAATATGGGTATGCACATATACTGTACTATATATAGTTTGAATATATACATAAGATTTTGGTTGTAATATTTTAAAAATATGTGTTTTAAGGATAGTGATTTAATTGTATATATATACATATTATTTTAATATTTTTCTGAAATTAAGATATTGATTTTTATAAAATAATAATATATATATATTTTCTGTATATATTAAACTGATTGATTTTCTCATCGATTCCTCATTTTCAGCTTTGATCGTTGAATTTGTGTTCAATCGTGCTTTGCTTTGAAATTCATGCCTGGATTCATTGCTCGTTTCTTTGTCAAATCTATCTAGCCTCGAAAGGTAAGCAATCACTCATGGTTAACGTTCTTTTATTTATTAAATTTGATTTCAATTGAAATAACAATTGAAATATGCTGTTGCAGTTATTTAAATTCTTATATATGCTATTATCTGTAACCGTTCATATGTGGGATATGACACCATATCCTGTTGTTTTTATTATTTTGTTATTGATGATATATTATCTGTTATCACTCTGCAAGTTCCCTGTTAGTATAGAATTCACTATGGGTTGAAATGATACATACCCGAACGAACTTTAGAATGGGAGAAAATCATTATGGGTTGAAACGATAAACCCAAGCGATTTTCATTGAATTGAATTTAGGATTGCGGGTCGAAATGATATCTACCCGTATAAATTACGGATTGAAATGATAAATATCCATATCACTTGTCCATAGGATTGAAAAATATATACAGACACCGTTGGTCCATATATAAATGTTTGAATAAAATTTCTATGGTTTTGAAAAGAAATATATGGTTTTTAATAAATATTAGTTCTTAAAATATTATATATATATATATATATGTTAATAATAATATTATTGAGATTGATTTAATTACTATAATATGATTAATTATTTATTTAAATCTATATATCAAAATAGATTGATGTAATAATTTGAATAAGTTAAGGTTGAGAAGATAAAGCTGAATTAATTGAGATTTTATTTAATTAAGAATTCTACAAAATTTAATCGATTTGAATTATTGAAGTTGAAGTTTAAGATTGATTTTTATAATTTTTGATTCAAAGTGACTAAAGGGATATTTCAAATTTAAACAAATCGAACGGAACATTTAGTTTAAGGGTAAATTAAGGTTAATTAAATAATACTGAATTTATTAAGTGAATATTTCAAGACTAAATAATATAAGGTTCAATCGAGATCTATAGGAAGCTGTTAAGTTGAACTTTCAAATGTTGAATATTAAGCTTTGAAATATACTAGAATTTAATTGTTAATTTGTGATTCAGATCTGTAATTGAAATCAATATAATTTGAATCGGTTATTTAGAAAACTGAATTTAATGGAAATTGATAAATTGAGATTGAATTTAATTTGAACAGGAAAATCGAGTTGATTTTGATGCAATTTGTGAAATTACTAATACTTTACTTTATAAATTACTTAATATATATATATACACACCATTTTGGGAAATAGATATATTTGCAATGAAATTGATATTTTAGTTCTGAAGTATAAATTAATTTGAAATGACCACGGTGTTATAGTGTATATTTTCTACATTGTAGATGGTTCCACGTATCCTTAGAGGATGGTTATCCTAAACATCCTTTAAGTTAATTGTATTTCAGTTGATATTTCACTTGAGTTGGATTTATTTATATAAGAATGTTAATCCTGACTCGAGTGTTTTGTGTTTTGTTTTACACTCGGGTCAGACTGAGTGACATGGCATTTGAGACTCACCTTTGGAGTTTGGAGCTCATTTGGAGATCCAACTATCGATTCAGCTTTCAGTTTTTTCATTTGATTGATTCAAAGATGTCATCTATTTGTATTCAAGACTTCAGTGCATTTGAATTATCCTGCTGTATTTTATTTCTAACTCTGTTGTTTGTGAGAAATGCTGATTATGGATCTTATGGCTAGAATTAACACTAGAGGGGGTGAATAGTGTTTATAAAGAATTACTAAATCTTTTTGAGTTTATTTTAATTTAAACACAGATGTGTGCAATATATACAGATATAGATATGATCACAGAAACAAATACAGATGCAGAAATAAAATAAAAGGCAGTAAAGGAAAGAACACACCGAATTTTATACTGGTTCGGAGTTACCCTACATCCAGTCCCACAACACAAGTACGGATTTACTTTCAAAAGCAATCTTTACAATTACACCTTCGATTTCAAGGCTACAAAGTACACCCTCCAGAATAACAATCCTCTGGGTAGAGTTACTTGATTTTCTGGGCTACAAGTTCACCCACTTGATTTTACGGGCAACAAGTTCACCCAATTGATTTTCCAAGGCTACAATCACACCTTATCACGCTTGATTGATTTTGAAGGCTACAATCACACCTTTTCTTGCTAAATTGATTACAAAAAGCCTATAACTCTAAATAGCACTGAGGATCTTGTTGTGATAGTGATAGAGAATCAAACTACGAATGATCGAGTTCAATTCAATGTAGATTTCGGCAGAGTAATGATAAGAATTTTTATTAATAAAAGTGGAAGAAGAAGAGGAGTGAAAAATCAGAAATTCTGATGTAAAATTCATTGAAACTGACCCCTATTTATTGTAGAACAACAGTCATGTCCATTCGTGAAGAGTTATGGTGAATAGACACTTCTTTTGAAATTGAAATTTTGAACTCAACCGACACCATGTCGTCGACATGCTCATCATGAGTATGTTGACATCCCAAAGCATTTTTTGATGATTTGATTTTCTTTGAAAATAACCTTTATCTAATATTATAACTATTTTAAACTTTATAAATATACTTTACTATAGCTAAAATTCATCAGTAAATATAGAGAAAATATATATAGAATTTAACTATAGTGTTATATTTAAATATATATAGAATTTAACTATAGTGTTATATTTAAATCTAAGTATAAATATTTTAAAAGTTAGATATATTATAGTAAAAGATAGTTTAAAATCAGGAGTAATTTGACTTTGAAATTAAAGATTTTTTTGAGGCTAAAATTAGTTAAAATCAGGATAGATGTTTTTTATGCTTTTAAAAGGAAGGTTTTGAAATTATTTTGAAAACAAGATAAATTTTTGAAAAAAATCATTTTGAATAAAAGGTTAGCGGATACAAAACAATGTTCCACTAGATTTTTCGTAGGTTTCATCGTACTTAGGGTTCCATCCATTTAACAGGCTCGAAGTGGATTCCATTCCATAAATAAATTGGATTTTAAGACGCCGGTGCTTTTCTAGGAGTTTTTAAAAAAATTCTAATTAAAGAATAAATTACTTGAATTCTTGAATTCTTGATAATCTTGATACTCATGAGTACTCAATCTTGATATCTTGAATCTCTATACAATACAGTCTTCATTCTTGGTACCTATGTGGTTAAATCCTGCATATACATATATATCTAAACATATAATGTTAGTATTTATATTTTGTAATCTATTCTAAGGTTGTTGTCATCAAAACCATCATCTCGCGGACTAACAATCTTCCCCTTTCTGATGATGACAACCTTTGTTTATAAAATATTATTTCTATCCTAATAACTCCCCCTAAAGCTAATAACTCCCCCTTAATCTATGCCTAACTACCCTATTTTATACTTCTCCCCCTTTGTCATCAACAAAAACAAACTCTAAACTTTATAACTCCAAACTATATAACTCCTCCTAAATCTAATACCCTATGATATGTGATTATAATGATAGTGTTATTATAAACAATCAACACTTAGATATCCTAATCCTAAACTATTAACTATTCTAAGTATATGATAACCATATAGTTATATTTACTAATAGGGAAGAACACATACAAGAGCACAATTTATTTATTAATCATATAATTATATTTACATTTTCGTTGCAAATGTAAGAAGGAATAAACAACAAAGGTAAAGAAAGAGAAGAAACTAATGTGTATTTTTGAACATAGAAGATCTATGAATTGAACAGTTTGGATAATGGAAAAAGAAATTTCCATGTTGTTCGACAAGATTCTCATTAAAACACACTTCTCTAACGCACACAACTTTGTCGTCGTCTTCCGCTTGTGCTTCTTCCATGGGTTCTTCTTCTTCTTCGCTGGCCTCTTGTGAAGAATCTTCATCAATCAAGATAGGGTTGGCTTGATTATCCATTAGAAATTTTTGCAAATTGCTTAGAATCTTTCCTTGCCTCTCTTGCTCCTTTACCGTATGGAGTTGAATCACTTGAATTTCAGTCATCATCTGAAGTACATCCTTCAGAGACTCCTCCATTTTTGTTACACGAGCGAGAGTAGTACGTTGAAATGGATCAGAAGTAGGAGAGGGGAACGAAAATGTTGAATTTATGTTCGATTTGGAAGATGATGCCATGATTTTATTTATTTCAGAAGATAGAATAGAAAGAGAAAAGAGAGAATGATCAAAAATTCGAAAATAAGAAGAATATATAACCAATTTTTTGAATTTTGGTGGGAAACATTTTAAAAAATAAAAAACGTTATATGTCGACAAGGGTATATGGGGGATGTCGACATGCTCCTTTATATTTTTACTATTTGATTTATTTTAGTATTAATTAATGATTATAATGGATATTTATATTTATATTTCAGTTATTGAACAAATACCTAATTCTCTTCTTAATTTAGTAAATATTGATTCATTTAAGGGTTTTGTTAAAATATCGGCAATTTGATTCTCAGAATTGATATAATCAAGAGTAACTGCTTCCTTACTTATATTATCTCTAAGAAAATGATGTATGGTATCAATATGTTTAGTTTGAGCATGAAAGTATTTTTGGATAAATTTATTGCACTAGTATTATCACAATAAATTGGTGATTTCGAGATATTTAAACCATAATCTTTTAAAGTTTGTTGCATATATATTACTTGAGAACAAGCCAAAGCAGGAGAAATATACTCTGCTTCAGTTGTTGATAAAGAAACTGTGTTTTTATTTTTACTACCAGGAAACCAGAGAATGCCCCAAAAAGTGACAAGTCCCACTTGTACTTTTTCGGTCTGATTTACAACCATCATAATCAGCATCACATTAAGATATTAAGTCAAAAGAATTATTTTTAGGGTAAAATAAACTATAATCAGATGTGTGTTTAACATATCTTATGATACGTTTTACGGCTTTTAAGTGGGTCTCTTAAGGTTGGGATTGATATCTAGCACAGAGACAAACACTATGCATGATATTAGGTCTACTGGCAGTAATATAGAGTAGTGATCCAATCATTCCTTTATATAATTTTTGATCTACATCTTTCGAGAGATCTTCTTTACTAAGGTACACATTGGTTGCCGTGGGAGTGGGTTTTCCACTTGCAATAGTCAAACCAAATTTACTAATTAGGTCTTTAGCATATTTTTCTTGACTAATAAAGATACCATTATCTAATTGTTTTATTTGTAATCCTAAAAAGAAATTTAATTCACCCATATGACTTATCTCAAACTCTTTTGTCATTATTTCAGAAATTTCTTTATTCATTTCAAAATTAGTTGATCCAAAAATGATATTATCTATGTAAACTTGTACTATTTGAATATCATTTTTATTTCTTTTAATATAAAGAGCATTATCTACTTTACCAATTTCAAAATTTGATTGTAATAAATAAGATCTTAGCCTATCATACCAAGCTTTAGAAGCTTGTTTTAGACCATATAAAGCTTTTTTAAGTTTGTAAACATGATTTGGTAATTTATCATTTTCAAAAAGTGGTGGTTGTTCAACATATACTTCTTCTTTTACAAATCCGTTTAAAAAAACACTTTTAACATCCATTTGAAATTATTATGATTTGCGAAAGCAAGTAGAATCCTAATGGCTTCTAATCTTGCTACGGAAGCAAAGGTTTTATCAAAATCTATTCCTTCTTCTTGACAGTAACCTTGAGCGACTAATCGAACTTTATTTCTAACTATCTCTCCTTGTTTATTCATTTTATTTTTATAAACCCATTTAGTTCCAATTATAGTTTTATTTTCAGGTCTAGGAACAAGTTCCCAAACATCATTTCTAGTAAACTGATTTAAGTCTTCCTGCATAACCAAAGTCCATGAATCGTCAGTTGATGCTTCTTTTGGATTTTCGAGTTCAATAGTTGATATAAAAGCAACATTACTCATTTGACTTAGTTGATTTCTAGTTTTAACAACAGATTTCTTATCTTCCAGTATATTTTCTATAGGAATGTCTTTTAAAAGTTTAGTCCTTTTGTTAGGATGATTAATTTCATTATTAGTTTCAATTGATTCTTGATTTTGAGTGAATAAATCCTCTTCATCATTTGTGTCTTCAAAATTTTTGAATTTTTCATCAAATGAAACATGCATTGTTTCTTCGATGGTGTTAGTTCTAAATTAAACACTCTGTATGCTTTACTTCTATTAGAGTATCCGATAAAGATTTCTTTGTCGGATTTAGGATCAAATTTATCTAAATTATCTTTTGTATTTAAAATAAAGCATTTACTTTCAAAAATTATGAAATAAGATATCTTATGTTTCTTTGAATAAAGAAGTTCATAAGATGTCTTATCAGTTAAAGGTCTAATTAAAATTCTATTTAATACATAACAGGAGGTAGCAACTGCTTCTGTCCAAAAATTCTTTGGTAAATTACTATCTGAAAGCATAGTTCTCACACACTCTTGAATCGTCCTATTTTTACATTCTACTACTCCGTTGTTGAGGAGTTCTTGGAAATGAAAAATTGTGAGTTATTCCCTTTTATTGCAGAATTCCTCAGACTTTTCATTTTCAAATTCACCACCGTGATCACTTCGAATAGTTATAATTTTTAGAGAAAATTGATTTTGAATTCTTTTTGAAAAGTTCTTAAAACATTTAAAAGTATCACTTTTATGTTTCAAAAATATTGTCCATGTAAATCTAGAATAATCATCTACAGTTACAAAAACATATTTACTATGATTTATTGACAGAATTTGAGATGGACCAAATAAAACAAGATGAAGTAATTCAAGAGGTTTTGAAGTTAAAATCATATCTTTTAATTTAAAAGAATTTTTTCTAAGTTTTCCTAATTGACAAGCATCACATAGACTATCTACTTTAAAATTCATTTTAGGAAGCCCTCTTACTAGATCATGTTTTGACAATCTAGATAAGAGTTTGAAATTCAAATGCCCAAATCTCTTATGCCAAATCCAAGGGTCGTGTATTTGCCAATAGACACAAGTTATCATTTGAAATTTTCATACTAAGAATATAAATATTCTTTTTCCTAACTCCCTCAAATATAATGGTTGAATTATTATCTTCAATGTGACATTTATCTTTTTCAAATTTAATTTTATATCCTTTATTGCATAGTTGACTTATACTTAGCAGATTATGTTTCAGATTCTTAACTAGCAAAACATTAGTAATAGTATGAGTTTTAGAATTACTGACTTTGCCGATGCCAATCACATATCCTCTTGAATTGTCTCCAAAATTAACCTGTCCTCCGTCTTTGTATATAATATCATTCAGTATATCTGGATTGCCAGTCATCTGTCTAGAACATCCACTATCAAGTATCCATTTGTTCTTTCTGATCTGCACAATTTATCCATTGTGGATTGATTCCTCAACAGCCACAAAGCATGATTCCTGCACATCAAATAATTTTGGTAGATAACTTGAATTTGAATATTGATTATATGCAGACTCATGAAACAATGATGATTTGAATATTTCTAAACTAGTATTAACAAATATTGCCGTTTTGAAAAATTTTCAAAAATCAGATTATGAAACTTTGAAAACCTTGCTTTGATACCAATTGTAAGAAATGCTGATTACGGATCTTAAGGCTAGAATTAACATTGGAGGGGGGTGAATAGTGTTTATAAAAAATTACCAAATCTTTTTGAGTTATGTTAATTTAAACACAGATGTGTGCAATATACAGATACAGATATGATCACAAAAACAAACACAGATGCAGAAATAAAATAAAAAGCAGTAAAGGAAAGAACACACCGGATTTTATACTTGTTCGGAGTTACCCTACATCCAGTCCCGCAACACAAGTATGGATTTCCTTTCAAAAGAAATCTTTACAATTACACCCTCGATTTCAAGGCTACGAGGTACACCCTCCAGAATCATAATCCTCTGGGTAGAGATACTTGATTTTTCGGGCTACAAGTTCACCCACTTGATTTTACGGGCAACAAATTCACCCAATTGATTTCCCAAGGCTACAATCACACCTTATCATGCTTGATTGATTTTCAAGGCTACATTCACACCTTTTCTCACTAAATTGATTATAAAAAGCCTATAACTCTAAATAGCACCGAGGATCTTGTTGAGATAGTGATACAGAATCAAATTACAAATGATCGAGGTCAATTCAATGTAAATTTCGGCAGAGTAATGATAACAATTTTTATTAAGAAAAGTGGAAAAAGAAGAGGATTGAAAAATCAGAAAATCTGATGTAAAATTCGTTGAAACTGACCCCTATTTATAGTAGAACAACAGTCATGTCCATTCGTGAAGAGTTATGGTGAATAGACACTTCTACTGAAATTGAAATTTTAAACTCAACTGACACCATGTCGACATGACCACCATGAATATATCGACATCCCAAAGCATTTTTTGATGATTTGATTTTCTTTGAAAATAACATTTATCTTATATTAAAACTATTTTAAACCTTATAAATATACTTTACTATAGTTAAAATTCATAAGTAAATATAGAGAATAATATATATAGAATTTAACTATAATTTTATATTTAAATCTAGGTATAAATATTTTAAAAGTTAGATACATTATAGTAAAAGATAGTTTAAAATTAGGAGTAATTTGACTTTGAAATTAAAGATGATTTCGAGGCTAAAATTAGTTAAAATCAGGATAGATGTTTTTGATGCTTTTAAAAGGAAGGTTTTGAAATCATTTTGAAAACAAGATATAATTTTGAAAAAAATCATTTTGAATAAAAGGTTAGCGGATACAAAACAATGTTCCACTAGATTTTTCGTAGGTTCGATCCTACTTAGGGCTCCATCCCTTTAAGAGGCTCGAAGTGGATTACATTTCACAAATAAATTGGATTTTAAGATGCCAGTGCTTTTCTAGGAGTTTTAACAAAATTTTCTAATTAAATAATAAATTACTTGAATTCTTGAACTCTTGATAATCTTGATACCCATGAGTCTTCAATCTTGATATCTTGAATCTCTATGCTGTACAGTCTTCATTCTTGGTACCTGCATGGTTAAATTCTGCATATACATATATATCTAAACTTATAATGTTAGTATTTATATTTTATAATCTATTCTAAGGTTGTTGTCATCAAAACTATCATCTCACGGACTAACAATATTTATATATTAGCTTCATGAACTACTATTTATCTATTCCGCTGCATTATATTACTCTGTGTTTGTGATTCTGTGATTGATTTATTTACTGTATATGCTGAGCTTTGCCAAATTTTGAATTAATAATTTGATATTTTGAGCAATTCAAGTCTGACATGTGTGGATTATTGTCGATTTGAATGGTCCAAAATATCAGGTCAGTACAGTTGGTATCAGAGATTTGTCTCTAGGCAAGCTTAGCATATATAGTAAATTTATTTGTAGAATCACTTTCGTCCAAGCTTGAATTTCTTCCACTTGATTTGATTTTTTTTTCCTTTGGACTTTGGAACGTGACCTGCGGTTCCAAAATCCATTATCTTCTCTCCCTATTCGTGTTTCTTGATTCTGGTGTGTCCCATAACTCCACTTCGAATAATCTCTATAAGAATAGGCGATCCTGCCAATCTTTGAATGATTTGTAAAGGGATGAAACTCCTTTACAATTGGCATTGATTCACCGGAGAATTCTATACCCTCGGTTCAGATGATCCTATCTATGTTTTGGAAATCCATTCTTGAATCATCCTTTGAAAATCGGGTTATTTGTATTTTAGAAATTGTTTTATATGTCAAATTATTATTTTGATAAGTATGATTTTATTCTATATATAAAAGTGAAAATGTTTTCGACAAGGATTATATACCTTTTAAAAACGAGAATTTGAAATTTTGAAAGGACTTGAAATTTTGAAGATTTTATATAAGAAATGGATTTATATAAAAATTATTATAACTGAAGGGTTTTAATTTAAAATTCGATAGTTTGAATTCCTATGTTTTGAAATTGGTTTTAAGATTTTGAAAAATATATAATAATACGATTTAAAATTATTTTCTGAATAAGAAAAGTTTTAAATGACTTCAAATGAATTCCAATGATTTCGAAGAAGTTTCAAAAGAAGTCTTCGAGAAAATAGAAGTTCAGAACCCACTTATGTCGCTGCAAAATAATTTCGGTGATGAATGCATGCACCATCGACATTGATTTTCGAGTTTCTGAGTGCGGGAGAGGCCACTTCTATAACTTTTCTATGCGATTGATTTGTGAAACCAATTTTGATTTCAAATATCGAAGTATAATTTGATTTTCGTAAAGATATGCATATATATATGACACAGTTTTGAAATGAACCGGCGTTTAGTTCTTGAGTTTCGAATTTGATTGATATAACCCTATCTTTTGGAATTGATTTACTGATTTGTTGGTGATTTCCAACTCTTGGATTGAAAATATGATTTTTGCGGCTATTTTGAAGGTTCGACCACTTCCTAATCAAGGTTAACTTTTCAAAGCTAAGTAATTTTGAAAGGTATAAGGTATTTGATAAAGAATATAAGTTTAGTTTTGTATGATTAAAGTATAAAGCAATATGATTTATATAAGTTTGAAACTGTTTATTAAGTAAAATAAATAAGACTATTTTGAATTATACTAGTATGAAAAATAGATTTGAAATGTTTTGAATAAAGTATATATGTATATAGAATAATAAGCTTTCCAATGGTAAATTGGATTTTTCATATAGAAATAAATAGTTTGAAGGTTTTAAAAGGGATGGTTTTAAACTTAGTAACCATTTTGGGTATAATCGATTTTGGTAAAATATTTGGTTACGAAAATAGATTGGAATTTAAAACCCAATATTTATATGATGATTTTTGGAAATGAATTTGTTTGACAGAAATTATGTTGATCTGGAAATTTGGATTATTTTCTAAACCTGTTATTTTTGAAAACTTTGAAACTGAAGATATTTATTTTGGAAGAAATGATTTGGTGAAATCATATTTGATTTTGAAACTGAACTGATATTGAAATAAATTGAAATTTGAGAACCATATGTTACTAAATACTTGATTTGGAAGTTATCGAACTTATATAAAAATTTGATTTGTATAAGTATGACGTGATTTGACATTCTACTGATTTTGGAAAGTATTTGATTGAAAATAAAATCTTATATATAATGGACTTTATATAAGTATGGTATTTGAAAGTGATTTGAAAAGGTACTATATGATATATATTTTCGACATAAAGATATGGGAAGTGCCTTCTGCTTGATATCCGCTCTGTGGCCACATTGTGGATTCATTCTATTGATATTATTCTATTTGTTTTTGGTTTTCTGGATGTGATACTCGAGTGTCCTACATGGCGTAACCCATGGTCTTTTGAGTGTGACTGCATAGCGCGATTCGCCTGGCTGAGATGGCCCAGGGGTACGGATTGTTTCCTAGGGGATCCAGACGTAACTATTGTGTATCCTACGATCTATGTAGGTTGTATTAGTAGCGAAATCCGCAGGGCTGAGAAAGCTTACGGATATGGATTGTTTCCTAGGGGATCCAGGCATAAACATTGTGTATCTGCGGTCTACTAGTCATAATGGCGTAATTTGTAGGGCTGAGAAAGCTTACGGATGTGGATTGTTTCCTGGGGGATCCAGGCGTAACCATTGTATATCTGCGATCCATGGTTAGACAAAGGTTTTGATTTTTTTTATTTGGATTGTACTTTCCATATCTGTTTTTTTAAGTTTTTCCAGTATTTTCACTGGGTGATGAAACAAGTCTACTAAGTACCTGGAGAATTCTAGCTTTGCGCCTGATCAACGCATAGCCAGGGCCTGCAGGAATGAGGATAAACTTGTTAAGACATCGAGTTATAAAAGTATTTTGATAAAGTATTATATAAAGGATATTTTGATCATTTATTTTACCATTCTAAATAAATTAAAATGTTTTAAATATTGTTTACTTCAAACTAACAAATTTTAAAATGACTATTCATCATATTATAAATTGTTTGAATGGTTTTAAATATTAAAAAAATCTAATTGAAATTATATAGTTTTAAAATAATGGTTCATCCTTGTCTTTCAACCTATTTTCCTTCCTAGATATTCCTATTCTCTTATGTTCCCTTCTAGTTATTCCCATTCTCCACCTTGATAAACTTACCTATAACCACAGTTATCAGGTATAATTTCAATCTTCCTATCATCTTGTCTTAAATCTTATTCCATTTTTATCTTTTCTGTGTTTCCCGTACCTCATTCCTTTTCGGGGATGAAAAGTTTTGAGTAGGGGAGAGTGTAACAACCCTGTATTTTGTGATTATGTTATTGTATATTTTAATTATTTTAAATTGAATTTTGATTTAAAATTTTTATTTTATTTATTAAAATAGATAATTTTATTATTTTAAATATAAATTTTGATTTTGATGTGAATTAGGATTCCAAACATGGATAAATAGAATATTTTCCACAAAGGTGAATTTTGGTCAACATGGTCAAACTTTGACTTTATTTTTTTTTTTAAATAATATTTGAAATTTTGAATTTTATCTTTATTTTTTGAAAATAAATAAAATTATAAGGATACTGCTTTTCATTTCGTTGAAATCTGATTAATATTGTGAAAGTTATGCTTTTTTACGCTATTGGATGTAATTTATTGTATTTAACAAAATTATTTATTTTATTTTTATGTAAATAATATTTTTTTTTCATGTCATGTTCTAATTTATGTTTACATGTGTAACATGACATGTGTTGTATATATTTTAGGTTTAAAAACATTTTAAAAGTGTAATTGAAATTTTCCAATGTCAGTCGTATTTTGTTTCCAATTTTTAATTTCTAGTTCCAATTAATTAGAGTAATTCTTTATTTATATTTCTATTTTCTTAAGACCTTATTTTATTTTCATTTACACTTTATTTTGTTCAGCATTTATTTTATTTACTTGACTTTTATTTGTTTAGAAGTGTTGTTGAAATTTTCGAAAGTCAGTTGAATTTTATTTACAATTTTTAGTTCTAGTTTCCATTAAATAGGGTATTTTCTTTATTTATTTCATACTTTTCCAAAAACTATTTTTTTATCTTCCATCATATCTATCTCTATCTTATTTTTCTATTTAGACATTCGTTTATTAATTAAATGGTTAAGTGTTTAGATTTCTTATTTATTTCTTGGAAAGAAATTTCAAATAGATATACGTTATTTCAATAAAGGGCATATCTTTTAAAATGTATTTATTAAACGTTATCGTATTTATTTGTTTAGTGAAGCTTTTTGTATAATCATTCTTTTATATATAGGAAATGCATCAATTAGGATACGTTACCTGTTTCAACTATAGGCATACGTTACGTTTGATTTCTTGCCTTTTTATCTTTCCACCCCTTTGATTTCCTACCATAACTTCTCCACAAATTTTTCCGTACATTCCTTAACCCTAGCCGCCTATATCACTTTTTCACGTGAAAAAAAACTTCTTTCTTATTTCATTTCTCAAGCCTATTTTCAGATCTGAGAAAAATTGGTAATGGCTTCTTCTTTTTTCTACTTTTCTCTTCATTTTTCTATTAAATTTCCCTTTGTTTTCTCTTGCTTCCTCTTATTTAGCTCGGCCTCAACCACCACCACCTTCTCTGCCTACCCATCTCCTTATGTGCTGTGCCATCCTCCACATCTGTCCTTTCCGTGTTTCTCTGTGTGTATACATATAGAGGTATGTGTAAAATTATAATGGGTTTATGTATATATATTTCTCTGTCAATCTATGCTTTAAATTATTGTTTTAAAGTATATAAATTTAATAAGTTGGTATTGGATCGGGTGATGGATATAAGCTTTAATAAAGTGATTTACTTGATTTTATTTAAGTCAGATCTGAAGATTTTTGTGATTTTTGTATTATTTGTTTGGTAGGTGGTTTCAGGATATATACAGCATATATGTATCTAAAGCTGTTTCAAAGTATATAATTTTACTATATTTGTGTTTCAAATATTTGCATTTTATGATAGGTTGTATTATAGCAGATTTTGGTATTAATATATTATATATATAGTTTGCGTATACTATATAAGTTTATATCATTCGTTATACATTTATGTAGAAGCCTATACGCATAAACCTATGAGTTATTTATATGTGTAGTAAAAAAATTCTTAGAGCATTTATATTAAAGAGTTATATAACACATCTGTTAGGGTATATGAGATTTATATCAGCAACTTATATAATTATAAGTATGTGAATTTTAGGCTGTTTTGATTCTTCTGTTTTATTTTTAATTGCTGCTACATATAACGTGTTTAGATTTTTCCCATATTATATACATATAATATATCTTTAGGATACAGTAAAGTATGTAGCTCTAATATCTATGCATATATGCATATTGAATATAAAGCTTTCTCTTCTTTTATTATGCATATATGTATATTCGCACTACATATATTTATTAAAATATGGGTCTGCATATATACTGCATTATATATAGTTTGAAATTATATATATATAAGATTTCGGTTATAATATTTTAAAAATATGTGTTTTAAGGATAGTGATTTATTGTATATATATACATATTATTTTAATATTTTTCTCAAAATTAAGATATTGATTTTTATAAAATAATAATATATATATATATTTTCTGTATATATTAAACTAGTTGATTTTCTCATCGATTCCTCATTTTTAGCTTTGATCGTTGAATTTGTGTTCAATCGTGCTTTGCTTTGAAATTCGTGCCTGGATTCATAGCTCGTTTCTTTGTCAAATCTATCTAGCCTCGAAAGGTGAGCAATCTCTCACGATTAATGTTTTTTTATTTATTAAATTTGATTTCAATTGAAACGACAATTGAAATATGCTGCTGTAGTTATTCAAATTGTTATGTATGCTATTATCTGTAACCGTTCACACGTGGGATATGACACCATATCATGTTGTTTATATTATTTTGTTATTAATGATATATGCCTGTTGTTATATTTATATTATCTGTTATCACTCTACAAGTTCCCTGTTAGTATAGAATTCACTATGGGTTGAAATGATGCATACCTGAGCGGACTTTAGAATAGGAGAAAATCGTTATGGGTTGAAATGATATACCCAAGCGATTTTCATTAAATTGAATTTGGGATCGCAGGTCGAAATGGTATCTACCGGTATATATTACAGATTGAAATGATAAATATCCGCATCACTTGACCATTGGATAGAAAATTATATACAGACACCGTTGGTCCATATATAAATGTTTGAAAAAAAATCTATGGTTTTGAAAAGAAATATATGGTTTTTAATAAATATTGGTTCTTAAAATATTATATATATATGGTAATTTTATATAAAGAGTTAATAATAATATTATTGAGATTGATTTAATACATATAATATGATTAAGTATTTGTTTAAATCTATATATCAAAATAGATTGTTGTAATAATTTGAATAAGTTAAGGTTGAGAAGATAAAGCTGAATTAATTGAGATTGTATTTAATTAAGAATTCTACTAAATTTAATCGATTTGAACTATTGAAGTTGAAGTTTAAGATTGATTTTCATAATTTGATTTTTGATTTAAAGTGACTAAATGGATATTTCAAGTTAAACAAATCGAAAGAAACATTTAGCTTAAGGGTAAATTAAGGTTATTTAAATAATACTGAATTTATTAAGTGAATATTTCAAGACTAAATAACATAAGGTTAAATCGAGATCAATAGTAAGCTGTTAAATTAAACATTGAAATGTTGAATATTAAGCTTTGAAATATACTGGAATTTAATGGTTAACTTGTGATTCAGATCTGTAATTGAAATCAATATAATTTGAATCGGTTATTTAGAAAACTGAATTTAATGGAAATTGATGAATTGAGATTGAATTTAATTTGAATGGGAAATTCGAGTTGATTTTGATGCGATTTGTGAAACTACTAATACTTTACTTTATATATTACTTAATATATATATATATACACTATTTTAGGAAATAAATATATTTGCAATGAAATTGATATTTTAGCTTTGAAGTACAAATTAATTTGAAATGACCACAGTGTTATAGTGTATATTTTCTACATTGTAGATGGTTCCACATATCCTTAGAGGATGGTTATCCCAAACATCCTTTAAGTTAATTGTGTTTCAGTTGATATTTCACTTGAGTTGGATTTATTGATATAAGAATGTTAATCCTGACTCGAGTGTTTTGTGTTTTGTTTTACGCTCGGGTCAGACTGAGTGATACAACATTTGAGGCTCACCTTTGAAGTTTGGAGCTCATTTGGAGATCCAACTATCAATTCAGCTTTCAGTTTTTCCAGTTGATTGGTTTAAAGATGTCATCTGTTTGTATTCGAGACTTCGGTGTATTTGAGTTATCCTGCTATATTTTATTTCTAACTCTGATGTTTATATGTAGCTTCATGAACTACTATTTATCTATTCCGCTGCATTATATTACTCTGTGTCTGTGATTGATTTATTTACTGTATATGTTGAGCTTTGCCAAATTTTAAAACAATCTGATATTTTGAGCAATTCAAGTCTGACATGTGTGGATTATTGTCGATTTGAATGGTCCAAAATACCAGGTCGTTACAAAAACCGTGGAAGAAAATTAACTCAAGCGTAGATTTTTGCCAGTAGAAAATTTTTTTTTTGAGTTGCTGCAAACATGGCCTGAGTCCATGTTTGAGATATCATATCTCTTTCGTTTCTTGCTCGAATTCATCGATTCTTTTTTTGAAAGATAAAGTTTTCTAGTATGTGCATACCAATTTTTAGCTCAATCTGAGATAATATGGTCCTCTTTGTTATGCCTGGAAGTCGAACCCAAGGCGGTTTTCAGGCCTGTACATTTGGTTTTTTTGAACTGTTGCAAACATGGCCTGAGTCCATGTTTCAGACAGTGTAAAATTTTCATTTCTAGTCGGAATTCATTAATTCTTTTTTGTTTGAAAGGTGAAGTTTTCTAGCATGTGAAAACCAATTTTCAACACAATCTAAATTTGTACGACCCTTTGTTTCATGCCTGAAAGTTGAACTCTAGAAGGTTTCAGGTCTGTACATTTCTGGTTTTTTGAACTATTGCAAACATGGCTTGAGTCCATATTCGAGACTGTAACTTTTCCATTTCAAGTCGGAATTCATTAATTCTTTTTTCATTTGGAAGATGAATTTTTCTAGTATGAGCATACCAATTTTCAGCTGAATATGAGGTCGTTTGGTCCTTGGTTTCAGGCCTGTAAATTGCAGACAAGATGGTTTCCCGGCCTGGGCACATTTTTTGTTTTTGAACTGTTGTAAACATGGCCTGAGTCCATGTTTGAGAGAGCTTAACTTTTTAATTTCTTGACAGAAATCATTGATTCATTTTTTGTTTGAAGCTAAAGTTTTCTAATATATGCACATATATTTCTATTTCAATCAAAGGTGATTTGGCTACCTGTCTCATGTCCGAAAGTTGAACCCAGAGAAGATTTCAGACCTTATTATTATTTTGCCTATGAACTTTTATGTTAATTTTCCCTTCGAATTTTGACATTTACTTCATATTTTTGTCATATTTCTAAAATATTTTGAGGATTATGTTGCCTATCAATTGGGTAGCCAAGTTTTGATGAATTTGAAATTCAAGTTTGAATTGAATTTGAATGACAGTTTTGAGTGATTTCTTTAATTTCGAGCACAGATTTTTTTCAAACAATTTTGAAATAATTTGTTAAAAAATTATGGAAATTTCAAAATAATTATTATATAATATTTTAAAGGATTTTCAAGTGTAAAATTTGTTTATTCTTTATAATAAGGGAAATTTTCCAATAAGGTTTTCAAATTTATTTCGAGAATTAGTTTTCAAAGCTTATTTTCCAAAGTAAATTATTTTAAATGTAGATTACACATTTTTGCACATATCGAGCAAGTGAGAAGGAGAATTAAACGGTTTGATAAAACCCGTGGTACGGGACACGTGCGTTTATCTTATCGGTTAATTCTCGACTTGTCCGTTTGATCGTTTTGATCTTCGAGTCGAGTTTACCAATGAGATGAGGTAAACTTTTTACTGCTTAGAGTGTGAAATTTAGAAGCGGTATGTAAACTGTTTAGTGTGAATGTGTGGTATGGGGCACACATTAACACTGTTCGGGTTCCTATCCGAGAGTTTGTGAAACATTTGCCGTTGCAGCATATTGCCTGTCCGGACCTTCGGGTCATTGCCATTGCGGCGTATTTGTCCCCAAGACGTTTTCCATTGCGGCGTTTGCCATTACGACGTATTTGTCGTTGCGGTGCATTTACCATTGCGGCATAATAGTCATTGTGACATATTTGCCTTCGAGCGTGATATCATATTTGATATCAATATTTGGCAGGCTTCGGCCAAAAGCACGTGCAAATTTTGAGATGATTTCGTTGATTTTCCAAGTGTATCGCCTTTTTCATGGTTGGCTATTCGACCCTATATATATGTATATATATATATATAAATATGGCGAGTACGTTATGGGAATTTGAGTTGCCTACACTGACGTTATTTGAGATTTGCCTTTTGGTGTTATTATTGAAATTTGCCTATTGGTGTTATTATATGAGATTGCCTTTGGGCGTTTATTTGGAATTATATTCTCCTATGTTGGAGAGTTATATTTGATTGCGTTGTGGCATATTTTTGAGATGGTGATTTCTTTGAGATTTCTTTGAGTTTGCCAATATGGAGGGTTTTGGGATTTCTCCTTTTTAGGAGTTATATTTTCCCTAAACCACTATTGATGATTTGTGATATGCCGATGATATGAGGCTTGCCATATTTAGAGTTTTATGAATTGTTTTATCTCTTATGAGATCATATGTTTGTGTAAGTTATATCATCTCATCACTTAAAGTAACCATACTATGCTTACACTCATGCTTATACTCAGTATTGTTCCTTCTTGTCTAAGAAGAACATTACCCTTATTCTTATTCATTTATTACTGCATATCCTCTTAACTAATTTGTTTGGCTAGATTGACCCGTGTATTTTATACTCAGGTTAGACCGAGGTGTTTCATGTTAGGTACCCTTATGGACTTAGCCTATTATGCTTCTGCATGGACTTTTTTGCTTCCCTTTTTGTAGTCGTTTTTGTTGCCACTCTGATATGTATATTGTTTTGATTCATGTATACTATGGTCGCCATACCACAAATGTGATGTATCATTTTGTATAAGCTGTGATGTATCTGTATATGTGCATATATCTGATTATCTGTTGTTTTGTGATGTGTTTTGCATTTGAGTTATTGTATTTTGTTCTGATAGATCCAATAGCCTCATATGGCTTTGTATTAAGTATTTGTTGGATATGTCAATCCACTTGAATAAGAAAAAAATATGGAGCATTTATCGACGTATTTAATAGATATTTAAGACAAACTATAGATGGTCGCTCCTAACCAGCTTATTCTCCACATTAGCAGACGGTATTACCTAATAATACTCTTTGTTAACGTAGGTCCTAGGGTGGGGCGTCATAGCTTGGTATCAGAGTTGAATTCAGAACAAAATATGATAAACACATAACATAAACACACATTACGGTACATCTAAGTGTAATACAAGTGTTACGAATCCCTTATCATCATGTCCTATACCTTATCGTGTACTTTGATATAGAAGTTTGGGATATGTCTAGGAATATATTTTTATTCCGTAGTATTCCATAATAGAATTTAAAATACCTTATCTAAGGAGTAATCCTCATTGTGATTGTTTTTCGAGTCTTCTTCGATACGCATGCTTGACACTCATCTGTATTGGAGGAATTTGCTGATGCTTTTTGATATTCTTATCTTGTGATTTCCTTGGGGATTGCGAATCCTATTGAGGCGATCAACAATATTTGGTATGATGTTTGAGGATTTTGAGGTTGTTCCTTTTAGCTTATCTTTATGTATGAATTAGCATGCCATTTTCTTTCTAGAGTTTAGAGTGTTTGAGATGAAGTGACTTGCCTATTATCGTGCCACATTGTATGATTCGAAGAATCCTATTTTAGGTACCCTAATTTTGGTCGACTTTTTATTTATTGTTCTTCAGAATGTTAATGATGATTTCAGAGTCTTTATATTCACTCTTGAGTTTTGAGATGATGATATATCTTGAATTCCAGTCATTGTGACTCTGTTGATTTCTATGAGTCCGTTTTGGGTATAACACCCAGTTGGGCAATCGAATGTTGACTTTATTCCCGATTCTTAGCCTTTCGGTCATCCTCCCATGAGGATGTCCACTGGGGAAATGAGATGATTCATTGAATTTATTTGATATTGTCGTTCTTACCCCTTTTGAGATATACTCTTTGGATACTCAATTGTTAATATACTTTATGGCATTACTTCACTCAAGTAATGATTTGTTGTTAATGTTACTTCTCCTCAATTGAGAAGATATTTACCCTTGCTATTATATCTCATTTATCTCTTTTTAATCTATTAAATGGTGCTAAGGTCATTCTTCTGCTTGATCCTACACTGATTTTTCATAAGGATAGCATACTCTTACCGCATTCCGCACTCGTTATGAGTCTTGTGAGTGGCCACCCTGTTTGGAATAATGAACGCTCTAGTCTATTCCATCAATCTTGAGGAACGAGTATTCTAGGAACATCTCGATTAGTTCTATTTGTGTTCCTTGATTTTAAGAATAAGTAATAAATTGTGTTTTCAAAATTTTCAAAAAAAAATTGAAGATATGTTTCTAAGAGAAATTGGATTTTGTTTTTGAGAAAAACAAAGAATATTTTGAGTGTTATAAATGAGGTATTTCTTTCTAAAGAAAATAATTTTTTTATGTTGGGTTGTCCGTCTAGTGCTTTAAGAATTTTGGTTGATGCGTTTAGCCAACATTATCGATAGGAATTTCCTAAACGCTATGATGATACAGTCAGCCACGACAAATTGAGTTTTAATAAGTAAAGTTTGAAAATAATTAATATGGTAGGGTATTAATTTTTATTTTAAATGTTTAATGAAACCATTAAACCATAGTTAGTGTTGGATAAGTGGCGAGGCAGTTTTGATCATTTGATCAACTCTACAGCTAATCGATTGGGCCATCCACTATAAAATCAATGGCAAAGCAATACACTTCCATTGTTTAAAATTTGAGAAATTTAATATGTAATTTTGGTAAGTAAAATTGAATAATTCTAAATAAGGGGATGTCTTAATTAGAAGAAAATACCGTTTGATGCTTTGATTAATAAAATGATGTATTTAAAGTAAAAGAATACTTTGGTTTGAAAAATTAAAATATCAGTTTAATGTTTTAGTACAAGTTGTTAATGATGACTATAAAATTTTCTTTGACACTTATTTATTTGAGTAGTAGAAGAGGATAGATATAAAACTCTATCTTAATAGAAAATAAAGAAGTGTTAGTTTAGAACATTTAGTATAAAGTTGTGAGCTAATTTTTGTTTTAAACTTAAATGGTATTAAAACTTGAGGGTTTGAAATTACAAAATTCGTTTGAAAACAAATTTGAATTTATTGTCAATTTTAATTAGTTTTATGTTGATAATTAGACGGAAATTTAATTTTTATGACTAGTGGAAATGTCAATGTGGATTGTTTTGATAAATGAGCAATTCATGTAGTGTAATCATTTTAAATCGTGGGAATAATTTTAAAACTTTATACATATCCCAAAAATTTATTTTTGTGGATAATCAATAATCATCACTTGATAATGAAAGAGATTGGTTATCTCTTCCAAAATGAGTTTTCATAGTTAATTGTTTTTTAAAAAAAGCTAGACTTTGGAAAATAATGAAAATATTTCCACTTAATAAAGTGTTTTATGATGATTACATAAAGTTGATCATAATTTTGTATGCCTTAGCTTTCCGTGGAAAAAAAATCATTTCATAAATGATTTAGCAAAGAGCTTGTTTGAAAATTTAGTTTAAGCTTAAAATAGTTTGGGTAAATTTCAAAATTTTAAATTGAGTTAAAAGCTGGAATTTTGTTTGGTAAAAGTACTTTACTAAAACAACGATATCTTGAGATTTATAACTCCAAATGAATTCTATCATTTTGTAGGTGAAAGAGCTTTCGGTAAGCTATAAAATTTCTTTTTACCACTTTAATTTTTTTTCTTTCTACTGAGTTTGAAAAGGGTTTGAAAGTGGATAGACATTCTATCCTATAAGAGATTTTCTAAGATTTAAGCTGAAAATAAATCTAGCATAACTTTCAAACCGTGAATCCGATTTTTATGATCTTCATATCGCTAGAAAGCTTTGACTTAGAAACACAACTTTTTTTATAAATATTTTCAAATATTGATTTTTCTGGGTCAAAATTTAAGATCTTTACAGCAGGTTTTTATTTGAAACAACTTGTTTTCTTATTAGTTAAGTGCATTCTACCTGTTTTGTGAATATAATTTGGTTAATGTTTTGTATGTAAGTATAAATTTCAAATTGAAATATATCATGGTATAATTTAAGAGTAAAATATTTTATTCACTTTAAATAAAGAGTTTGGAGAATAAATTGGATTTTTGTAAGAAGTCCTGAAAATTTTCAGAATATTGAAATTTGAGAATTTGATTATAAATAAATTAGGTTTTTGAAACCATAGAAATATTTTTTTTAAATAAGAGTATAGAAATCCATTCCTTGACTTTTTTTGTCTTTGAGCCATTATCTAACATCGTGCATTATACGATCATTTGAGTCTGGCAGCCTTCGAAGAAACCACCTCTCATCGAATTCTCTTACCTCTTTTGTTGTCATACTTATGTTGGTGTGGTTCTTTCCGTAATGACACACGGAAAGTCATGTCAATAATTATCTTATTGATTTGAGTCTGGGATAAAATTTGAGCTAAATCCCGACTCTATTCGAGAATTTCCTAGAAATCAATCTCACTTGATTGATCCTTTGGGTATCATTCTATTGTGTTCTTGTTTTCGAAGGTAAGAAGCCTACGAAATCGTGAGGTATTGCTTATGCAAATTCTATAGTCTGCTAATCCCCGCGAATATATTCGAGAAATTATAGAATTTGTCGAGCAATTTTATCTTGGTCTTCTATCAATTTGAGTTGAGAGGAAATTTTTTTAACTCGAGCTTGTCTATCTTTCTTTTAATTAATGAAATAAATGAGATGAATATAAACTCTTCTCTAGTTGCGAGGACGCAATATTGTTAAGAGAGGAGTCTGTAACAACCCTGGTTTTGGAAATTACCTGTAAATATTAAATTATAACGGTAGTTATAATTTAATATTGTGAATTAAAATAAAATTGGAGATTTTAATTGTTTATTTGGAATAAACAATGAATTTTGGAAATAAAGTACGAAAACAAAATTTGGAAACTTTATTTTGTTTGTTTGAGTTAATAATGAATGGAAAATGGTTTTCATTTAGTGTAAATGCAATAATTTTATTAACTATTGTCAATTACTTCTTTTAATAATTTTTAAAGGAAGTATTTGATTTTATATGTTTTTATTTAATCGAAAGATGAAATTTAGTTTAAAAATATGTTTTGGCTATAAAATTGAGTTTGAAATGGTTTGTCCTATTTTTCTATGAAAGAAAATAATTTTTGGAAAATTATTGAAGTTAAAAATAAGGATTTATGCATTTATTTGTGAAAATTGTGTATTTTGTAAAAAAGAAAGGATTTTAATGATAGAAATGTTTTAAAAATTAAAATTAATCTTTTTATATAGTATATAATATGTTATTTCATAAATATGTAAATTTACATACTTTGTTGTACGAAAATTTGAAAGAAAATGGCATTTATTTATTTACATAGTGTAAATATGAATACATTAGGCTTTCTGTTAATTATATTAGCTTAAACTAGATTGTTTCCTTTTAATTTTGAGTCCATTTGGCTCATTAGTGCTCAATACCTTAAAGAGGAAGTGAGAAAAGTTATAGTACATACATTTTAACCTCACCATCTTCTTCTTCTTTCTAGAAAATAAGAAAAAGAAACTCCACCATTTTCAACCTAAAGCTTTTACATCTTCAAATTTCTTCAAACACGTTGCTATTTTTATCAAATTTAAAGAGAAATCAAAAGGTAATCCATTTCAAAATGCAAATATTTCATCAAATCTGAATTTGAGAATTCAATTGTCTTTTAAATGCTTTTCCTCTTTTGCATGTTCCTATTTCATGCTTTTACAGGTTGTTGAAGGCAATTGTCACCTCAAAGCTTTAACCTTTTAGCATAAATTCCAGGTTTGATCATCCCTAATAGCAAGGTGAGTGATAAACTCACAATTTCTAGTTGATCCAAAGCTTCAAAAATCAAAATCCGGGCTTTCATAACCGTTTTTTTGTTGATAGTTTTCTTTTCTATGAATCGAGTTTATGTTGCTTCTTTGCATGCTTATATCTTTTGATTTCGGTAACGAAATGCTGCCGGATTTTTTGCATTTGGTAACTGGCATGTTGAACTTCATTTCTGCAACTTTTGGTTGAATATTTTTTTCATTTGGATGTTCAAAACAGTTGTAGAAAATCAACTCAAACATAGATTTTTGCCTGTTAAAAATTTATTTTCTGAGTTGCTGCAAACATGGCCTGAGCCCATGTTTGAGATAACATATCTCTTTCGTTTCTTGCTCGAGTTCATCGATTCTTTTTTTTGAAAGATAAAGTTTTCTAGTACGCGCATACCAATTTTAGCTCAATCTGAGTTAATATGGTCCTCTTTTTTATGCTTGAAAGTCGAACCCAAGATGGTTTTCAGGCCTTACATTTGGTTTTTCTGAACTGTTCAAACATGGCCTGAGTCCATATTTGAGACAGTGTAACTTTTTCATTTTAGTCGGAATTCATTAGTTCTTTTTTGTTTGAAAGATGAAGTTTTCTAGTATGTGCATACCAATTTTTAGCATAATCTGAAGTCGTATGACCCTCTGTTTCGTGCCTGAAAGTTGAACTCGAGAAGGTTTCAGGCCTGTACATTTTTGGTTTTTTGAACTGTTGCAAACATGGCTTGAGTCCATGTTTGAGATTGTAGCTTTTCCATTTCAAGTCGGATTTCATTGATTCTTTTTTGTTTGAAAGATGAAGTTTTCTAGTATGAGCATACCAATTTTCAGCTCAATATGAGGTCATTTGGTCTTCAATTTCAGGTCTGTAATTTGGACTCAAGATGGTTTTTGGGCCAGGGCACATTTTTGTTTTTGAACTGTTGCAAACATGGCCTGAGTTCATGTTTGAGTGAGCTTAACTTTTTTATTTCTTGTAAGAATTCATCGATTCTTTTTTTCGAAAGCTAAAGTTTTATGCTATGTGCACACAATTTCTATTTCAATCAAAGGTGATTTGGCTACCTATCTCATGTTCGAAAGTTGAACCCAGAGAAGATTTCGGACCTGATTATTATTTTGCCTATGCACTTTTATGTTCATTTTTCTTTCGACTTTTGACTTTTGCTTCATGTTTTTGTGATATTTTTGAAATGTTTTGAGGGTTATAATACCCATCAATTGGGTAGCTAAGTTTTGATGAATTTGAAATTCAAGTTTGAATTGAATTTGAATAACGGTTTTGAGTGCTTTCCTTGATTTCGAGCATGGATTTTTCCAAACAATTTTGAAATTATTTTTTTGAAAAATTTTGGGCATTTAAAAATACTTATTATATAATATATTAGTATTTTCAAGTGTAAAAGCTATTTATTCTTTATAATAAGGGAAAATTTTCAATAGGTTTTTTTCAATTTGATTTCGAGAATCTGTTTTCAAAGCTTGTTTTTCAAAGTAAATTATTTTAAATATAAATTACATGGTTTTGCACATTTCGAGCGAATGAGAAGGTGAATTAAACGATTTGGAAAAATACGTGGTATGGGACACGTGCATCTATCTTATCAGTTAATTCCCGACTTGTCCATTTGATCGTTTTGACCTTCAAGTCGAGTTCACCAATGAGATGAGGTAAACTTTTTAGTGCTTTGAGTGTGAAATTTACTAGTGGTTAGTAAACCGTTTAGTGGATTGTATGGTATGCGACACACGTTAACACTGTTCGAGTTCCTATCTGGGATTTTGTGACACATTTGCTATTGCATCGTACTGCCAATGTTGGACCTTCAGGTCATTTCCATTGCGGCATATTTGTCCACGAGACGTTTCCCATTGCGGCGTATTTTCCATTGTGGCGTATTTTCCATTGCGGCGTGTTTGCCATTGCGGCGTGTTTGTCATTGTGATGTATTTGCCTTCGGGCATGGTATTATATTTGATATCAGTATTTGGCAGGCTTCGGCCAAAAGCACATGCAAATTTTGAGATATTTTCGTTGATTTCCCGAGTATATCACCTTTTTCAAGGTTGGCCATTCGACCCATTTTATATATATATGGCAATTACCTTATGGGAATTTGAGTTATCTACACTGGCGTTATTTGAGATTTGCCTTTTGGTGTTATTATTGAGATTTTCCTATTGGTGTTATTACATGAGATTGCCTTTTGGCATTTATTTGGAATTATATTATCCTATGTTGGAGAGTTGTATTTGATTGCCTTGTGGCGTATTTTTGAGATGGTGGTTTCTTTGAGATATCTTTGAGTTTGACGATATGGAAGATTTTGAGATTTCTTCTTTTTAGGACTTACATTTTCCCTAAACCCCTATTGATGATTTGTGATATGCCGATGATATGAGGCTTGCTATATGTAGCGTTTTATGAATTTTTTATCTCTTTTGAGATCATATGTTTATGTAAGTTACATCATCTCATCACTTAAAGTAACCAAACTATATTTACACTCATGCTTATACTCTGTATTGTTCCTTCTTGTTTAAGAAGAACAATACCCTTATTCTTATGCATTTATTACTGCTTATCCTCTTAAACTGATATGTTTAGCTAGACTTGCCCGTGTATTTTATACTCGGGTCAGACCGAGGTGTTTCTTGTTAGGTACCCTTATGGACTTAGCCTATTCTGCTTCTGCATGGACTTTTCTGCTTCCTTTTTTATAGTCCTTTTTGTTGCCACTCTGATATGTATATTGTTTTGATTCATGTATATTGCGGTCGTCGTATCATATATGTGATGTATCATTTTGTATACTCTATTGTGCATCTGTATATGTGTATATATCTGATTATCTGTTGTTCTGTGATGTGCTTTGCATTTGAGTTGTTCTATTTTATTCTAATGGATCCTATAGCCTCCTATGGTTTTGTATTAAATATTTATTGGATGTCAATCCACTTGAATTAGAAAAAAATGTAGAGCATTTATCGATGCATTTAATAGATATTTAAGACAAGGCTATAGATGGTCGCTCCTAACCAGCCCTATTATCCGCATTAGCAGACAGTATTACCTAGTAATACTCTTTGTTAATGTGGGTCTGGGGATGGGGTGTCATAAATACCATCATCCAAACTCCTTTCGGATCCACCTTGAACCGAATCCTCTCTAGAATCATGTACATCACCAACACTATTAGAGGAACCATGTAGACTATGTGATGTTGCATCAACTGCTTCCTCGTCGCAAGCATCTTTGACTGCTCTACTCCTTTGATGAAAGGTAGGAATAACATTCCTTCTTCTTTGATTCACCATGAACCAAATCCGGAATATCCGATGAGCTCTCATTCTCCTTGAACAAAGTCAATTCATCAAAAGTAACATGACGAAAATTACAACCTTCTTCATTTTTGGATTCCATATCCGATAGCCTTTTACTCTATTTGTATGGCCAAGCAAGACCCCTTTGAAAGCTCTAAGCTCAAACTTATCATTTTTTGGATCATGCGCATAAACCAGACTACCAAGCACACATAGATAACTCAAGTCAATGCACTTTTCCTTCCATAATTCCTTAAGAATTTTGTTACTAATAGCTAGCATGGAATTCGATTAACAATATGCACCACGGTTGATAAATCTTCGCCCCAAAATCTCTTAGACAAACCTGATGTCAATCTCAAGCATCGAGCCTTCTCCATAGAGTATGGTTGATTGTCTTCGCAACACCATTCGACTACGGATCTCCCGATGTAGTAAAATTCCTTCGAATACCATGATGCTTGCAAAACTCCAAGAACTCTCTGAAAACATACTCTCCGCCATTGTTGGATCTTAGAACCTTTAAAGATTTTCTCTCTCATTTTCAACAAGAGCCTTCCATGCTTTGAACTTTGCAAATGCCTCCAACTTGGCCTTCATTACATACGCCCATACCTCCTGAGAAAAGTCATTAATAAAACAAATATAATAGCGGGCTCCTCCCAAAGATGCTATCAGTGTCGATCCCCAAACATCCATGTGAACATACTCAAAAACCCTTCCCGAATCATGTTTTCCCTCATCGAATGATACTTTTGTTTACTTTCCCATGACACATTCCTCACAAAACTCAAGTTTGTTGAAACTCTCTCCACCGATCATCTCCCTCTTTCAAAGAATATCCAAACTCCTCTTCGAGATATGACCAAACCTCAAATGCCATAACCTAGTTGCATCCAAGCCACGTGAACTATCTAACCTTACACAAGTTTCACCTTCAATAGTCACTCCTTGAAACAAATAAACACCATGAGTTCTAGTACCCTTCATCACCACAAGTGCACCCTTTGAAACCATAAGCTATCACTTTCAATAGTGATCTTACAATCTAAAGAACCAACTTTCCCAAAGAGTACTTTCAAAGTCCTGAAATATAGCATATATTAGTGAGAGTACGAACCACTTCGTCAGACATCTGAATTTGCATGAAACCAATGCCCTTCAACTTACAAATAGCATCATTACCCATAAAAATTGAATTTTCCTTTTTATCGACATAAAAAGAAAAATACTTTCTACTTGGCGTCATATGATAAGACGTTCCTGAATTAAGCACCCATTCGCTCTTCGAAACATATGACGCTACGCCATCAAAACATCTACGTCTCACTCACCAACTCCACTCTCTACCACTATAGATAAAGATGCTACTTCCTTCTATACCTTCTTGTCGAGACACTCATTCTTCTAATGACTAAGTTTCTTACAAATAAAGCACTTGCTATTTCTTTCCCTTGACTTTCTTCTCCAACCGAGCTTCCTTGATCTTGAATGTCGTCAGTTCTCTTTCTTCTCTTATCTCTTCTCTACAAGTAAACCATGACCACTACTAGCACCACTACTTCCACCATCCAACTTCTTCATTTGATCGCGCAACTCCTTACTAAGAAGACCTTTTTGACATTATCAAGAGTCAAAGTATCCTGACTATCGATCAAACTATTTGAGAAACCCGTATAACAGTCCAGCAATGAACACAAAAATATCATCGTCTTTTTCCCTTCCTCAATCTTCAAATCTACCGCCTTCATCTTTATTAGAAAATCATCAAAGACATTCGAATGCGCCTTTAGCGAAGTACCCTCCTTCATCTTATAGGTAAAGGACGTTTGCAATAAGATCAAATGATTAGTTAGTGACTTCTTCATATACAACTCCTCCAACTTGTTCCAAATATCCTTAACGGCAGCCCCACCACTAATTTCGAAGATCACATTCTCTTTCATAATAAGTTGAAGCGTAGTGAATCCCCACTCTTCTATTTCCTCTCCCTCAACATCCGAGATGTCCGCCAGCAACAAATATGTATCAAACACTACACGAAGCATACGATTCTGCCTAAGAACCGCTTTCATCTTTTGCCACATTTTGAAATCATTACCACTATTCCACTTATCAATAATCAATTATAATCTCAAAGCCGCGTATGACCCGCATACATATGGCACGACACCATTTGGAATAATCATTAAGGGACTGGTTGAGATATTATTCGATTCAGGCATTTCTACAACCACCTACCAACACCAAAACTCTGAGACCAAATATTATAGGAATTCTAACTCGACACCACTCCAATCAAAACCTTAAAGCACGGCGAAAAACCAGACCATGGTAAGAAGTACAAAAATAACCAATCAATATCTAAATCATTATCCAATCCAAAACCAATCACAATCACCCAAACAAGCAATAGAGAAACAAAGCAATAACGATAAAATAAATCACAGACCAATTTATAGGGTTCCATTAACGACTTGTTATTATACGTCCACCTTTAAAGAGATCCTTTACTAAAACTAATAAGAAGAGCATAATAGATTTATTACAATGACCAATATTCAAATAGAATATATTTGTGGAGAAGAGAATCGAAGAAAACTAGGTTATGATAAAATTTATTATAATGGAAGATAAATCTTGATCAAAATCCTTGGAGTTATATTTGCTTTGAATCCTGAAGATAGCTTATATAGTGAACCATCCTTCTTTGAAAAATATCTGATTTTCCCCTTAAAGCCCTACAGACAAATAAACAAAATTCTATGTCGGAAAAACAAAATTGTAGCATGTTAGACATCCATCAAAACCCTTCAAATATCTGTCGCAACTTTCGGGCTGCAAAGTTCCTGCTGTCAAACGTCTTACAGGTTCTCTCAGATATCGAAAAGAACACGCGGATTATAGTAAACCTACTGTCAATCGTCTGAAGCTTCCTGCCAGACGTTTAACAGAACTTTCAATGTGTGCATCACCCAGCTTCATATCGTGATAGCTTGAGCATCCGAGATCTGATTCGCACACAGTTTAACTACTAGAAACATAGTAAATTGCAAACGACCGCCATGGGTCGTCGATTTTTTTACGACGGCTGCCGATGGCAAGCAATTATCATGGCATAAATGAAAATAAAATAAACTAGCCGATGACAGTAGTCGAAAACCATCGCAAATGAAGCTGTTGGCGACCGTCGAAAGTCGTCGAAAAGTCACGAATATCTGAACCCTAGGTCGAAAATATCGTTCACTTTCATTTACTTCGCAAATAAAAAATCTGCTCCTCCGAGCCCTCCAACAACCCCTTCTCCATGCCATCAAAAAGCTTCCACATCATCAACAGGTCTCCATCTTTGATTTTCAACTCTTTCCATTAGCCATTTCTTGGTAAGCAGGTTTAATTGATAAACCCTATTTAGCATTGATTTGTCAAATTAGGGTTAATTTGTTGTTATAGTTGTATAATACCCCCATTGATTGTTTGGTACACCTTACTGAATGCTAATTAGATTGTTATTACAATTGTTTTTCACTGAAATGTTAAGTAATTTTTTTCTTTAGTGTGTATGTGCATTAATTGGTGTATATGCATTCATTAATTAGTGCATATGCGCATTAGGGCTACTTTGGATTAATTAGCGTTGATGATCAGAGTTTGATGTATGTATTTTCAAGATGACAAAAACGACGATATATTATATGCGGTTTTTTAGAATGTAAATAAATTATTGTATTATACGCTTTACTGTTTGTAAATCCCTTAGAGCGTTTTTGGCTCCGTTTGACAAATATTGTATATGATCGTTGTATGGATATTCGATTTTATCATAGAACGGACATTTATAATCATCCAATACAATTTGTCGGATTTGTCCCTATATTGGACAAGTTACAAACACATTAGTAATTATATTTTGCAAATCATTTTATTTTAAACGGTTCACACAATTTCGACAACACTTTCTTTTTATTCCCTATGTACACACATATATATACGATACAGGGAACACAGGGGAAGTGCTGTCGAAATTTTGTTGAATCATTTAAAATAAAATGATTTGCAAAATATAATTACTAGTAGGTTTGTAATGAGAAGTAGGAAGGCGAACCATTAAAGCGTAAAACAATAACCTAAAAATTGTAGATTATATTCATAAAATAATCTATGTAAATCCGCTTGAAAATAAAATTAAATAGAACAATATTATATATTTACGAAAATTTAAATGTATGATTCATTTGAAAAATAAAATGTCAATATGTAAATGATTAATGCGTTTTTATGTTTTAAAGTAGGAAAAATGTTCAATTATTTTATCGATCGGAGCTGGATGTACCAACAAAGAAGAGAAACTGAAGGCTCAATAAGTGAATATTTTCAAAATGGTGTACAAGCGGTACTCAACTATCAGTAACTACAAAATAAATTGCGATGAAATCAAAATACAACTTCATAGAAGCCGAGTTTACAACTATAGTACAAGTTGCAAAAGGCATATGTCACCCAATAATTTAACGTGCAAAAATCATTATGAAGTGGAAAAACTGCTGTCTACTTTTGGTTTACCATATCAAAAAATAGATACATATTTAAATGGTTGTATGTTGTTTTGGAAAGAAGACATCAGTCTTAGTAATTGTAAAATATGTAATAAGGAAAGAACAAACCAAGAAAAAAGAAGGGAAATGAGTTTTATACAACCGTATGCATTATTTACCCATCGCTCATAAGCTTTAAAGGTTATATGCATCTTCTGTAACCACACATCATATGAAATGGCACTGTGTGAGAACACAGGAAGAAGGTACGTTAACACATCCAGCTGATGGAGAAGCATGGAAGCCTTTTGATAAGACATACCTCGCTTTCATAGTGAAAAGCCATAAATGTTAAATTTGGTTTACGTACGGATAGATTTTCACCGTTCTCTCAATTTGGTTCAAAATATTCATCTTGACCTATAATCGTTACACCTTACAATTTACCTCCACGAATGTGTATGAAAACTCCGTATATGTTTCTCACTATTGTCATAACTAGTCTTGATGATCCGACACAAGGAATCGACTTATATTTACAACCATTGATTGAAGAGTTGAAAACAGTGTGGTATGAAGGTGTTGAAACATATGACTCAAAAAAATTGAATGTTCGCTTCTCTACTGTGGGCTATAAGCGATTTTCCTACGTATGCAATGCTATCGGATTGGAGTACAGCTAGTCGTCTAGCTTGCTCTTAATACATGAAAGAAACACGAGCATTTTCTTTACCGCATGAGAAGAAAATTTTGTAGTTTGACTATCATCGATGTTTTCTCCATATTAATCATTCTTTTAGAAAAGATATAATTTTTTTTACAAGTAATAGAGTTAAGACCTTGCGACCATCAACGATTTGGTCAAGCGATGATGTTTATGAAGCTATAAAGGATTATCCAAAGATACATGAAACCGACGAACAAAATGAAATTTAAGGTAAACGACGATTTATAACTGGTGCAAACAAAGTATATTTTTGGAGTTTCCTTGTTGGAAAAACCTCCTAATTCGTCATAATATCGATGTGTTGCACAATGAGAAAAACGTGTTCGATAATGTATTTAACACAGCTCTGAATGTTAAAAGAAAGACTAAAGACGATTTGAAATCAAGACGTAATATAGAAGTAATATGCAATCGTCCTGAACTTCATATAAAGCCAAACAACACAAAAAATCCAAATCATGCTACAAGCAAGACAATAACCAAGTTAAAGTATTATTAAAGTGGGTGGAAGTATTAAGATTTCTTGATGGGATTTTCAGTAATCTTCATAGATGTGTCGACTATAAGAACGGTAAATTGAGTGGGATGAAAAGTCATGATTGTCATGTAATGATGGAATATTTCTTGTCCGTCACATTCAAAGAACTATTGCCCATAAAGTTTGGACAGTTATAGTAGAACTTAGTTTGTTTTATAAGGAGCTTTTTCCAACTTCCTTAAAAGTTGATCGTCTACATAAACTTGAGGAATAAATTCCTATACTGCTCTGTAAACTGAAGAAAATATTTCCACCTGGTTTCTTTAATGTAATGGAGCATTTAACTGTTCATCTTCCGTTTGAAGTACATCTTCGAGGTCCTGTGCAATATGGGTGAATGTATCGTTTTGAAAGGTATTAATATTGAGTTGTTAAATTTTAGTTAACTACATGTAATAAAATTAATTATAATTATTCTTAACCGTTACTTAAAACATCTAAAGAAAAAAGGGAGATAAAAAGCACGAGTTGAAGGTTCGATATGCAAACCATATATCGAAGAAGAAGCTTCATTCTTTTTCTCTTATTATTTCAATGACCATATGAACTTAGCTTTTGAAAGTGCTACGCGAAATGATGAGGGCATTAAACAAGATTCTTCTGAATCAATGCTATCTATTTTTAGATAGTAGGGACTCCCTGCTGGAAAACGTGTGGAAGTATGGTTAGACAACATAGATTACCATGTAGCCCACACATATGTTCTTCTTAATTGTGCAGAAGTTGCGCCATTTGTCAGGTGCTAATGAATAACACATCTAAAATTATTTACTTGAATGATACATGTGTGTATTAATTATAACGCAACATATTATTTGTATATGCAGTATTTATAAATCATAGCATCCAAGCGGGGATATCAGCAAAAAATTTGCTACTTTGTTTTCAAACCACGTATATGATCCGATAAATTATTTGGTCGATGAACCCAAAAAAAATAGTCAAGACATATCAATATTCTTTGTCAATGGATACAAATTCAACACCAAAGAATACGGGGCTGAAAAACTAAATAACAATACCGATGTATATGTTAAAGATAGCAATGATCCAGATGATCACATAAATGATTTGTACGGCGTGTTAACTCAGGTTTTGCAATTATATATTTCACCAGATCTGTGAAAGAAGTTTATTTGTTTAGATGCAACTGGTTCAGTAATGCTCTAGGTTCTGGAATCAACGTGCACTAAAAATATAATATTATTGAAATAAAGCATACATCACGATATCCTAAGTGCAATCCGTTTATACTAGCAAAATAGGGCCTAGAAGTTTATTATGCTTCTTATCCATCTCTAAAAAAAGATAAAGCAGATTAATCAGCGGTTTTTAAAAAGAAGACAAGATTTACGTTTGATGGAAAGAATATTCCGGATGTAAAGCGTACCAAGCGGATATCTAGGAAAATGACCAATTTGCGATAACAGATGATCAAACCAATTTAGGATCTTTAGATGATGAATCAAATGTATTAGTAGAAGCATTTGAGACCATTCAGGAAAACAATATAGAGTACGAGACATAGTCTGAATTAGAAAACGACGATGACTAATTTAATAAAATACATGTTGAAAAAAGGGTAATTTATGTTACACTTTTTTTGTATGTTACATGTGATTATTGACGTTAAATCTTGATATGTTTACTCATGATTGAATGATATATTCTGCCATAATAAAATAATATGTATGTGACAGGTATTACAAATATCTTTCTTTAGGCGACGGAGTTCTTCACAGTCTGGTTCCTCTTCTGGGTCTCAGAGAGGGACATGTCGCAGCAGTGGTGATGGCAATGTCCCTTCGCAGGAGGTGCCGCATAGGGTTGTTAGATTGCTATCGAAAGCTGGTGGCTCGTAAGTATTAAATTTATTTCAGCATTGTAAATATTTAGTATGATATATTAGTCATGATTTATCTATATCATATTTAATGCAGGGGTTTTGAGCTTGAGCCTTTTAACATTAGCATATCGAAGTAGGCACACATGGACCGTATGACTGCATATTGGCCGAAGCGGAGTAAGATCTCGGACCATGTATGCGAGAGAATATGGCAAGTCTTTCTGATAGTGTAAAATCATATATCATTATATATAATCACTTTACAATTTACTGACTAAGTATAAATGTATAACTTATATTTTTTTTAACACATATAAATGAGGCAGTAGACTTACAAGAGGAGGACATGTCTCTTTGTCAGCGCCACTGGAACTCAAAAGTGGAAAAGAATTATAAGGATACGATGTCTACCACAAGAAAAACCAGGAAGAATCCACAATGGATGGGCGCCAATGTTTGGGTAGCTTGGGTCGCATGGTGGGGTAGCAAAGAATTCAAGATAAGTCCATCAGATATCACCTTAATTTATTCAGTACAGAATACATAATTTATATCTGTAAAATATAATCTTAATTTTTAATTTGCAGGCGGAGTCGGACAGAAATTCTGCGAATAGGCAAAAAAAACCGTCACACACCGTGGTGGCTCAAAATCATTCCATCACCATTCCGAGGACTTGGTAAATTAACTAATTTTAATTACGAATAGTTATTACATTTTTAGTATAAATTTGTACGAACAACAACAATATACACCAATTATTGCAGGAAAAAGCGCGTGAGTTTCTTGTCTCATATGTAGACGTGCTTAAGCATACCCATGCCGTTAGGCAAACAGACGACGAGGGATTGGTGTCATATGCCTGGCATGAAGACGATATTGCGTACGCCGCACATGTAAGTATATTTTAAGTTATAAGTTATTAATAATGATCATTTTAATGAATTAGTCATAAAATATTATAATAATGTCATGTAGTATTTATTTATATTGAATTTTGCATTATAGGAAAAATTAATGGAGGCACATGCGTAGATGCTTGAGCATTCTAGATGGGAGCAGTTGACTACTGACAAGGAGGATGCGATCTTTGACTTTGTTATGGACCCGACCGGGAGACGGACGCTAAGGCTACGTCAACTAATTGGTAATTTATAAAAATTAACTAAGTTGTAAAATTTGCTTAATTTTTTATAAAAGTTACGTACTAACTCAAACATATTTCGACTTGTTTTGTAGGTTCGAACATCACAAAGAGCTTACCGAAGGGTTCAGAACAACGAGAAGATTAATGAGCTTAGACAACAGATTGCACAACTGCAGAAGCAAGACCGTCTCTGAGCAGTGCAAATGGAGCAGTTCAACCAGCGTTTGACTGACTATGTAGAGCGTCATAGAACATTCTCTTCGTCCGGTGGTTCCGAAGCCGATGATGAGTCATGAGGTATGATTTGCAGTTTATTTAAACTAGTGTATATAGATATTGAGTAAAGAAGAGGTTAATTCACGGACATGTGGTGCTTGACATTGATTTGTGTGGTTGATTTGTGAAGTTTGATATTGGATGCTGGATGTATATATTATACATTGATGTTGGATGTAAATATTGGAGTTGGATGTGTGAGACCTGTGCAGTTAATGCCCCACTGTTATCCCACTATAAGCCCGTTATATCTCATAGGGGATTTCTACCACTAGAATTTTTCCATATATCCCTAAATATAGCCTTTCTGTTTTAAACTCCGCTACCCTCTATATGCCGCTATTTCCGCTATATTCCGCTATATCTTCTATAAAAGAAATGAATTGAAAAATTACATTTATTCATTATAAAAATTATGAAATTAATTTATTTAATTGAATTTTTAATATATTTTCAGAAATAAAAATATTCTAATATTCTACTAAATTTAGTTATGTTACGTAACAGTTTTACGGTTATTTACAGTATATTCGCACATGTTTTTGTTTAATGTTATTTACGTATTAATAATAATTTAATTGAATGTTATTTTTTTATTTAATTACCATTTATATATTTGTAAAAACATTAAGTACGGGTTTTATATGCTATTTTAGAGTCATCCGTTGTATCCCGCTACATCCTCGTTATATCTATGTCATGACTTTTTGCACCCCACTGCATTGAATCTTCCAAGCGTTTTAACTGCACAGGATGAGAATAATGATGGAAGATTTGTTTTGTATTGATTGAAAATGTTTGCATTTGAAATGATGATGTTTGAGTTTTATATTGATATTGATATTGATTTCAGCTTATATACTGATTTTAATGAGTTGTGTTATATATCAGCATGGAAGTGATGCTGTGCTGCAGAAAAAAAAAATTTACCCAGATTTCCGACGGCTACCAGTGGTCTATTGACCATTTATTTCGACGGCAAGCGACGGCTTTCGACGCATTTCTGAGTGAAACTAGCGACGGTTTGCGACGACTAGAGACGGCTTAATATAAAATTGTCATGTCACGTAGACGTCACCGTCGTCGGAAAAGCCGTCGGAATTATCGTTGGAAGAACCGTCGTCAGCCGTTGCAATAACTTCGTCGAAACCATCGGAAATGGAGGAAAGTCTTGGTCCGTATTCACACGGCATTTCATACGGCTCGCGACGGCCGCCGAAGGGTGCGAGCTGTCGAAAATAAACATATTTTCGTCTAGTGTTTTCATCGTTATCAAGGTATTCTCGATCTCTTTAATTCACCCTATAGTGTTGCCAAAATTCAACAAGTTTGCCTATAAAACTTCAAATTTTTGTCATGCATTACATGTGCATGTTACAATGCTGAAATCCCAATTCAGAAACTATGCTCCGTTCAAATGCTTGTGCACATTTTTTTAACTTGGATAACGGTTTCATACAAAGAAAAAAACATTCCCTCGACTTTTTGGGATAAAACTTGGTCAACCGAAATTAAGTGTGTCATCTGCAGGGTATTTCGCGGTGACATTACACATATATTGATTGTCTATCATAGGTTGGACAATTACATATCTGATGTAGGATTAAATTACAGATATTAGTTGCATTATAAGTTTTCCACGTGAATTATGTATGGGATTTAATCAAACGGGCCGTTAGGGAATCAAACCGACTGTTAGGGAGGTTTGCTTATTGTTAGTGTCCAAAATCAATTTTCTTAAGCCAAAAAAACGTGGATCTTGTCTAATCGCGGTTTTCCTAAAAACGTGGATATCGTCTCATCGCGGTTTCACTAAACTTCCTCCTTTTATTTCGCGCATCAAAAATTCTAAATTCAAATCTATTATAATTTTCAAATTCTAAAATTTCAATTTCAAATCGACAATTTTGAATGCTTTGATTAATATTTAAATTTGAAATTCATATTTTCAGATTCAAATCTCAATTTATTCTTTTCCAACATATTATCACTTAATGTTTAAGTAATATTAACAAAAAATTTAAATCTACATTTCTTATCAAAGTTATACAATCGAACGGTCGGTTTCTCCACCGTTGTGCGGTTATACTAGTCTAGTATAATTTATATTGTAATGGAAAAGATTTGGGTTGCGCTATATGTACAAAAGGCAGCCGTACCTTCATTGATGGTACATAGCGTAACTCTCATTGATCATCATCGTCTGATGTATAATTTGAAGTCTGATTTTGTTCCTTATACATATGCTAATATGTATTGATCTTCTGATGCAGCTGCAAGTAAAATTCATTATCAGCTGACAGAAAAGGCTAAAAAAAGCTAGACTTTGTGCAAGTCCAGATGAATTGGTCACTATTTCACGAGGACATGGTATCAAAACATTAAAGATTCATGGAGGTGTCAATGGATTATTAAGTAAAACATATGTATCCTCGGAATCCGGATGATGGATTATGTAGGATAGTTGCAATAGTAAAAATCTCGTGGAAATTCTAGTGAAGGAAATTGAGTTGACTTATCTTATTTGTATCTTGTTATTTTTTATTGGCAACCGATATTTCAAGTTCAGTTGCCGTCAAATAAGGTGGCCTACAATAGGAACAAATATATTTTAGTTGCACTCTAAACTTTTCATTTTCCTTTAGGAACTAGATTTTTTTATTATCGAGGACCAAAGAGGGCTTTACTTGTTAGGAGAAGAGCTTTGCATCATGTGAGTATAAGAATAGTGTTGTCCTGTGATTTTACACTTGTTTGGTGTACTAATCCAACTAAACTACTCTTGGATCTTTTGGTGTCCTATGATACAGTATACTCTATAGTATTGTTCTATGATTTGGTTACATTTAATACAAAATTTCAGCTGGATATTCCACTTCATCTCTAAACTAAAAGCACACGAATGTGATAGGAGCAAAGAAAAAAACCAAATAAGAAGGTGGACGTAGAGTTAAAGACCGTTCCGATGACCAATCTGACCATGGCGAAGATGAATTATTTGAATCAGAAAATGGATCATCTGATCCTTACCTCAGCATAATGCGCATGGGATGGAATATTATATCTTTTCTATACATAAATACCTTGAACAATGTATATCTACTGTTTCTTTATAAATTTGAGTAATATAGCAGTAATTTTGTTATATTGAAAGATGGTTTTGATTTGTGAACCTGGGAGACGATCAAGAACAATTGCCAATTTTTGAGTCTTTTTAAGTTTTTTGAGTTCTTTTTCAGTGAGTATCAATTTTTACATCGAATTGTATAGAGGGTTACCATAAATAGCATTTGAAAATTATGTTCCACAATATATTCCTATAACCAGCCTGTAAGCACCAGCAATTGCTAAAAGGTCGTCGGGTATAGATTATGCCTGGCAAGGGTGGCAAGGGGTGGGTCGCTTTGCCCGAACGCGGTAAATTGACTCATTCAGGTCGTCGAGTATGTACTATGCTCGACCAGGGTCCGGAGAGACCATGATTCAGCCTAGGACTTATGCACTGTATTATCAATTGTTATTTTCAGGTCGCTGAGTATGAACTATGCTCAGCAAAGGTCCGGAGAGACCAGGATTCGGCCTAGGACTTAGGCACACATATTATTGATTATCGTTTCAGGTCGTTGATTATGGACTATGCTCAACAAGGATCCGGAGAGACCATGATTCAGCTTAGGACTTAAGCCGTGGCATTGTACAACGTCCAGAGACACTGGACCAAGGTCGTCAAGTGTGGATTGCGCTTGGCAGAAACTCAGAGAGGTTAGCTCAACGTACAGGGACACTGGATCACGGTCGTCAGGTGTGGATTGCGCTTGGCAAGAGCCCGGAAAGGTTATGCATTTGGATATCGACCCAGAGAGGTCTTGGATTCGGTTATTGGCCACTGGATAAGGATGGATCAAAAGCTCGGTCATCGAGTTCGGACGGACATGGAATTTGCTATGGACTTTGGATATCGGATTCGGAACAATTCAAAACACGCATTCTTAACACAAGGCCTGTTTTGGGGGGCAAATGTTATCCCACCTTTTGGTCAAAGCTGGAATATCAACAAATTGGCAAGGAATGATGGATATCAGGATTGGGGATCAATTGAAAGCAAGGCTGCGATCGATATCGTTAAAATTTGGTCGAGCTCCAACCAGGACGGAATCGATTGGAGATGGTGATGAGGACTTGGGGAGGCTATGTTTCAAATTTCATATTAATCGGAGTTCGTATGAAGGAGATATGGATGGATTACGGTGTGCAAGGAATGGTTCGTATCGATGCATTTCGCATCGATCAGGATGGTGTTCGCATCGATGCAGTTCGCATCGATCGGAGATAGGTTCGAATCGATGCATTTCTCATCGATCAGGAAGATGATGTTTCGAATCGATCAAAGGCAAGGCATAGTGGTGAACTTCGAATCGATACGTTTCGTATCGATCGGCATGGACACGGCTCGATTATTTCGTATCGATCGGAAAAGAAGGCTAGGTGGATTTCGACTCGATGACAACATACCCAGGTTGTTAGGAAAGCATGTGGAGGTTTGTTCGAACCGATACGTTTCGTATCGATCAGGATGGGTACAGGTGGTGCATTTCGACTCCATCAACTTTACAGGTCTCCTTCGTATCCATCAGGTAAATGCCTCGTTCGTATCCATTAGGTAAGGTCTCGTTCGTATCCATCCTAAGGATGAGGTTCGTATCCATCCTTCACGACCACTTCGTATCGATGCCCCCCCATGTTCATTCCGAATCGATCAGCTCACGTGGAATCGATACGGGATGAACTCCTGGAATCAATACGAAGAAGGATACGAATCGATGGATACGATCATACCGTTGCGAAGTTATGGATATGAACGAGAATAAAAACATGGATGCAAGACAACGTCTCTAGGAAGGAAGCAGTCAAATCAGCGAATAACATGGATCTCCCCTGGCTTATTGCCCCACGTCATCAATGCGCACGTGCTCTTAATCGAGTCGAAGACGATGGATACGAAGCATGGATTCGAACCTGGCAGAACACACGGAGCCTTAATCTCGTATCGATCATATCTCCTACACCGCTGATCCAAATGCAACGAAATTTTCACAGCAGCTTGTATGCAAGGTAAGGAATGTTCCTGCCAAGTTTCAGCTCGATTGAATCATTTCTTGATCGATACGAAATCACTTCGTATCGATCACAGATCAAGTAGAAACTTGGTGGGGTCGGTCGCGTGGGCCCACTCACGTGCCAGAAGAAGTCTCCCGAAGTTTGAGCGCGATCTCAGCCTCCTACGCCTATAAATAGAGCCCAAGACCCTATAGAAAAAGGATCTCTTTTGGCTGTTGGACGTCCAGACTCTGCCAGATTCATTTCTACACCTCAATACAACTATTGTACTCGAAATTCTTCATTATTACCGCTGTAATCATCTGTAGCCAGCAAGGATAATCAATAAAAGGATAAAAGTTTAGAGTGGACGTAGGCCGGAGATAGCCGAACCACTATAAATCTTGTGTCTTTGTTCATCATTTCTGAGTTGCTGTTTGATATTTGCTAAGATCTGATATTTGTGCTTGAATACTGCTGATCTATATCCATACTTTGGTGCTTTCACGGTATTTGGGGTTTGTGACCAATTTTGGCGCAAACACTTTGGTGCTTTCACTGAGAAGGACTAGCACCCACTACATCGGATTCGAAGTTCAGATTTGAAGAGTTTGAGGAGTTTTGGCTTGAAGATAATGACTAGACAAAATAGTATAAGACAAAGGGCCAAGGGAAGCCATCATGGAGGAAGCCAAGAGGCATCCTCCGGAGCTGGAGAAGGGAAAGCTTCCATCTACATCACTAGAGACGAAATGGAAGCTATAACAAATTCACCGCAAGAGAGGTTGTTGAAGAGTCAACAGGAAATGATGCAGACTTTCATTTAGCAAATGAGAGCTGCAGGGATGCAGAACTTAGGAACAGCTACAGCGGCTGTGGATGCAGGACAGGGGGCTAGGGCTGTGGAACCCAATGGAGGACAGGATACAGAGCCAAAAGGCAATCAACAAGGGCTTGGGGGCAGGCCCACAGGATCCAACACAGGAGGACCTTTGGAAGGGGTTCAACAGGCCAGAGCTAACATTGCTGCTAGTGAGCCACATGAAGAATATGTGCCGGAGTTCCCTCGGGTGCATGGGGGGAAACCCCTGATAGACAAAACTGGTTAGTGGAGATCATCAAGAAAACCATGCGTGGAGGCTTGACCAATAGAGACTTGGAAGGAGTGAACAGGAGTCCGTTCGCTCGGGAAATAAGGATGGCTCGGAATCCACCTAAGTTTAAGTTACCCAGCGTGGAGGTATACGATGGCAAAGCAGACCCAACTGATCACTTGATGAGGTACACCAGACACATGGAGGTGCTGGGGGCATCGGAGGAAGTGATGGCCCGATGTTTTCCTTTGTACTTGACAGACTTAGCTGCGATGTGGTTTAGGCAGCTGGGAGAAGGATCTATCAGGACTTGGGGGGAATTGGTGGATAAGTTCTTGGGGGCAGTTTCGGGTTCATATCAAGAGACCGAAGAACGTAATGACATTGACATCGGTAAAGCAAAGGATGGATGAATCACTTAGAGCTTTTCTAACTCGATTAAATGCGGTGGTTGCTTCGGTGGATCGGGCTGATCGATCGATGGTTTTAATGGCGGCAGTATCAGGAGTCAGGGAGGATTCAGATTTCAAGGTATCTTTGATACGAGACCCACCACTGGACCTCGGGGAATTCTTTCACGAAGCTGAGAGGTTCCTCCGACAAGAGGATGCATGTGCAGATTTAAAGTTAAAGGAGGTGAATGCAACTGAGGGTGGAGGACCATCCAGCAAAGGTTCGGATAAAGACAAAGGAAAAAGGAAGTTGGAGGATGATTCTAGAAAAAATAGGAAGCGATGCAAGGATCCAAAGTTTCCTACATACACAAGATTGAACGAGACGCTGGAGCGGATATACCTGGATACTCGGAATCGCCTTCCGTATCGAAGGCCGGCTAAGAGAGAACCATAAGAACGGGAGAGGACATCGGGAAGGCACTGCCTCTTCCATGATTTGGATGGACATGATACCAACAGCTGCAGGCACATAAAGGATATAATCGAGGAGCATGTAAGGAATGGACAGTTGCGACAATATGTCGGAACTTGGAATGCAGCAGTGGAACAGGAGCAACCACCATCTACCTCACATCATGACGATGTGAGGCCCAGGAATGACGGTCGATTGATTATCCATTGACCAGGATAATATGAAATAAGTAACAGGCTACTGGCAAACGGCAAAGTCATTTACACATGTACGGGGACGGAGATAGCCCCTAGGCATGCTTTGAATGATGATAAACCGCGATGCTATGGTTTGTGAAATTTGTCTTTTGCTTTTGGATTGGACACTGATTCTTTTTCTGGTTTGGTTTTGGAGTTTGGATTGAACTCCTGGTTTTTTTTGCTTTCTGATTTGGATTTTCCTTTGGATGATTGTTTTCGGTTTTGGATGCTGGTTTGGATTTCTAATTTTCCAATTTTTATTTGGATTTGGATTTTGTATTGGGTTTTGATTGGAATTTTATCCGATTTTTGATAAAAGGTCGTCGGGTATATATTATGCCTGGCAAGGGGTGGGTCACTTTGCCCGAACGCGGTAAAATAACTCATTCAGGTCGTCGAGTATGGACTATGCTCGACAAGGGTCCGGAGAGACCAGGATTCGGCCTATGACTTAGGCCTTATATTATCAATTGTTATTTTCAGGTAGCTGAGTATGGACTATGCTCAGCAAGGGTCTGGAGGGACCAGTATTCGGCCTAGGACTTAGGCCACATATTATTGATTATCGTTTCAGGTCGTTGAGTATGGACTATGCTCAACAAGGGTCCGGAGAGACCAGGATTCAGCTTAAGACTTAAGCCGTGGCATTGTACAACGTCCAGGGACACTGGACCAAGGTCGTCAAGTGTGGATTGCGCTTGGCAGGAACCCGGAGAGGTTAGCTCAACGTCCAGGGACACTGGACCACGGTCGTCATGTGTGGATTGCGCTTGGCAAGAGCCCGGAAATGTTATGGATTTGGATATCGACCCAGAGAGGTTCTAGATTCGGTTATTGTCCACTGGATAAGGATGGATCAAAAGCTCGGTCATCGAGTTCGGACGGACATGGAATTTGCTATGGACTTTGGATATCGGATTCGGAACTATTCAAAACACGCCTTCTTATCACAAGGCATGTTTTGGGGGGCAAATGTTATCCTACCTTTTGGTCAAAGCTGGAATATCAACAAATTGGCAAGGAATGATGGATATCAGGATTGGAGATCGATTGAAAGCAAGGCTGCGATCGATGTCGTCAAAATTTGGCTGAACTCCGACCAGGACGGAATCGATTGGAGATGGTGATGAGGACTTGGAGAGGCTATGTTTCAAATTTCATATTAATCGGAGTTCGTATGAAGGAGATATGGATGGATTACGGTGTGCAAGGAACGGTTCGTATCGATGCATTTCGCATCGATCAGGATGGTGTTCGCATCAATGCAGTTCGCAGCGATCGGGGATAGGTTCAAATCGATGCATTTTGCATCGATCAGGAAGATGATGTTTCGAATCGATCAAAGGCAAGGCATAGTGGTGAACTTCGAATCGATACGTTTCGTATCGATCGGCATGGACACGGCTCGATTATTTCGTATCGATCGGAAAAGAAGGCTAGGTGGATTTCGACTCGATGACAACATACCCAGGTTGTTAGGCAAGCATGCGGAGGTTTGTTCGAACCAATACATTTTGTATCGATCAGGATGGGTACAGGTGGTGCATTTCGACTCCATCAACTTTACAGGTCTCCTTCGTATCCATCAGGTAAATGCCTCGTTCGTATCCATTAGGTGAGGTCTCGTTCGTATCCATCCTAAGGATGAGGTTCGTATCCATCCTTCACGACCACTTCGTATCGATGCCCCCCATGTTCATTCTGAATCGATCAGCTCACGTGGAATCGATACGGGATGAACTCCTGGAATCAATACGAAGAAGGATACGAATCGATGGATACGATCATACCGTTGCGAAGTTATGGATATGAACGAGAATAAAAACATGGATGCAAGACAACGTCTCTAGGAAGGAAGCAGTCAAATCGGCGAATAACATGGATCTCCCCTGGCTATCGCTCCACGTCATCGATGCGCACATGCTCTTAATCGAGTCAAAGACGATGGATACGAAGCATGGATTCGAACCAGGCAGAACACACTGAGCCTTAATCTCGTATCGATCATATCTCCTACACTGCCGATCCAAATGCAACGAAATTTTCACAGCAGCTTGCGTGCAAGGTAAGGAATGTTCCTGCCAAGTTTCAACTCGATTGGATCATTTCTTGATGGATACGAAATCACTTCGTATCGTTCACAGATCGAGTCGAAACTTGGTGGGGTTGGTCGCGTGGGCCCACTCACATGTCAGAAGAAGTCTCTCGAAGTTTGAGCGCGATCTCAGCCTCCTATGCCTATAAATAGAGCCCCAGAGCCTATAGAAAAAGGATCTCTTTTGGCTGTTGGACGTCCAGACTCTGCCAGATTCATTTCTACACCTCAATACAACTTGTACTCGAAATTCTTCATTATTACTGCTGTAATCATCTGTAACCAGCAAGGATAATCAATAAAAGGATAAAGCTTTAGAGTGGATGTAGGCCGGAGATAGCCGAACCACTATAAATCTTATGTCTTTGTTCATCATTTCTGAATTGTTGTTTGATATTTGCTGAGATATGATATTTGTGCTTGAATACTGCTGATCTATATCCATACTTTGCTTTCACGGTATTTGGGGTTTGTGATCAATTTTGGCGCAAACAGTTTGATTAATCATTGAATTCCAGGAAGGAATTCTATTTATTTCTTGTCAAGATGAAGATCTAAATTCAAATGGAGTTCCTTCCGGTCTACTCTTGTTAGTTTTTTTAGTGAATTTGTGTCATTTAACCTATTTAGACCATTATCCTTTTGAATTTTATCAGTTGCAGGCTCGTGTGCATTAGGTTGGAATTCATCGGTAATAGAAGAAATCATTCTTACGTCCGTTTGCATATGTTCAATGTATCGACTGGTAGAGGATATCAAAAGTAGATATAAAAGAAGTCCTATTTTGGCTGGAATCATTAGCGGAGTTTATAGCGTGATGATCAGGATGTGAAATTGAGCCTCCTCTAATCACTGAATCTGGCATACTATGCACTGTTTCACTTACTGAATTATATTTATCCATAGAATTTTGAAGTGCATGATTAGTATTGCAAATTGCCAATTTGAAACATTCAAGGATTGTTGTAGATTATCAACTTGAAAGTTGTAGTATACCTTGTTGATTTTGTCACTTTGAAACACCCAAAAAGTGTTGCTAATTATCAATGTGAAAACACTTATAAACGTTGCAGATTGTCCATTTGAAACACTCTATAACTATTTTAATTTGTTAGTCTAAAACATCCACTAAATGTTTCAATTTAACAATCCAAAATGCATAGTAAGTGTTTCGAATTGGCAAATTGAATAACAAAGTTAGTGTTTAAAAAATCTGCAGTACTTGTAAAGTGTTGCTAAAATATTTTTAGCAACATTTTATTACTGTCAAATTGGTCTTTTTGTAGTGCATAGTCTCAGAAGATCGGTACGTGATCCAATAAAGTGCACAAAAAGAAAACATCACTCCAAGTCCGATACAGGAAGTAAAATGTACTGATAAAATAAGAATTAAATATATGGAGAGTAAATATGATAAGAAGCAACTTGATAAGCTTGCCTCTCCAAATATCAAGAATGAGCCAATCACCTGTTGCCTTGTCCATCTATAGTGAGAAAAAAGAAGAAAAAATGGTGGTTTAGACGAAATTCTGGTGAATGAGTATAAGATTAATTTTTGATGATCATGTGCAGTTAACTTTAATCTACTCTAGATGACATATCGTGTACAAGTGTCTGTGATTTGCAAGGTCAATTACTTAAGGATTCTTGTCTAATGTCTACTTACACTATAATATGTGTGTAGGTTACAACAAGGATCAGACTACGGGTCAAACCTTACCACTAACGACCGACCATTGCTTCTAGAGCTACCTAATAAGAAAACACCGCCGCTAGGCTACTGTTGAAATAAATTTCCGCTCATATCACCGCATAATAATAATGTGGGAACTACCCACTAATATCACCGCCACTAGGCTACTTCGGGAACTACCTACTAACTACGATTACCCATATTCCAACTATACATCGAGGGAGAATCACAGCTGCTGACTCATACCGATGTGTCTCATAGCCTGCATCCGTATCCACCTCTCGATCGTAGCTTTGCCTCTTGTTGCATGATCGTGATCCTCAATCCAAACTGTATCACATCATGTCAGTGTTCGTGCATACTAAGACTCCCATTGTGTTGGGCCACACTTCATCAGGCATCAGCAACGATGCTGTGCGTCCACCGTTAGAATCTCTTGTGGGTTCCACCTAAAATAAAAATTGCCACTTATCAAACAATCAACCCTAAATTGGGTAAAGAACATACCTAATATCCCAATAACCTAATGTCATCATATAGGGAAATAGTTTCCATGCGGCTCCTAACATGCATACAAATAGCCTCAGATAGGCTCACACACTAGTAACATTCATTTTTATTTTTATTGTAACTTGGGATTTAAGCCGAGTTTCAGATTCTACAATATACGTATCTACTGGTCGACTATCAATCCTAACCGATCGCCCGCTACCGGTCGACAGCCAAGGATCAGGGGTCGACCGGTCGCACTGTTAATTTTTAGGGTTCGTTCTTTTTTTCGATTGTAGATTTGTTTTAATTTGTGTCGTTAACTGATTTTAGTGAACCCTAATCACTAATTCCACCAGTCCATATTTTTCAAATTCAATTATGAAATCTAGGGTTTACTGATTTATTAGTTTTCTGAGTTTATGGTTTACAGTTCAGTTAGAAAGGATAAATTTAAAAGTTTATCATTTTATAGTGATTTCATTTCCTTTTCTAGATCATAGGTTCCATTTAGGGTTTCTAACATCATCCTAGATCATAAAGGAAAGGTAATTTTAACTGTAAGTAATCACCTAATTAAAATTGTTCCCACTCACCTCAAGCCTAATCTCTTCCTATTTTCACTGCTTAAGAATCACCTCTCCATATACTAGCTCTACTTGCTTTGATTGCTTGTGATTTTCTGGATTGATTTTATTTGATTTTTGAAGAATTTTAGGTTCATATGAGAGTAGAATTTGACAAAGTTTCGTTGCCGTGGACAGTAATGTGAATTTTAGTTTAGATTAGGCTTGAATTTATAGGGTTTAGCCATTTGTTTAGGCCGTTCGATTTAGGTTGGAGAATGTTCTCATTGATCATGCACGCTTATATGATATTTAGCAGCGAAGTAAGTAATCATGACCATTCGAACACGTCATAAGGTAGATAAATAAATCTCTATTTTAACAGGCTACAGTCGACCGCTATCGGTCGACCTTCGACCATCTTAGGTCAACCGATCCTAGTATTAATTTATGATGTTTTTTTAATTCTTATTCTATTTTCCATTCTTTCAACCTCCATAACTTTCCTGTATAACTCTAATTTTAAAGTGTTATATATGAAAATCATTTGGAAACTTGCCACATATGCAATGGTGCAAGTTCCGGATTCAAATTTGAAAGTCCGTGAAAATCTTATTTCTAGTCCTTGTTTTATTTTATTAAATTTTCTTATTAAATTTTTGTTAAACTTTCAGACTGTTACATTCTCCCCCTTAATGGATTTCTTTCCCGAAATCTCAAAAGATGAAAAAAAAATTATACACGTAACAACCAATAACTACAACCATCTACTCATCCATCATCCATGAGAAAATTATGGTCCTTATAAATTTTCTAATGCGATATGTACATATATATGCAACATATAATGCACCTGAACCTGTACTAATACCAAAAGTAGGCAGTCTCCTGATCTAGTCGACCTCCCGTCATGCAAATGCTCGTATCATGCATCCAAATGTATGCAACACCCTAAGTGAATATACTTGCAATTCTATATGTATGCAAAATCATACAACTCGTATGCTGCATCCATATGCATAACAATACACAACAAACAATATGCTACTAAATGTGAGTGTGTGTATACTTAGAAGATAAACTATCCTAAACGTGTGAAAAAAATCAATCAAAACAATACATTCAAATACAACCACAAGCATTCATCATGCATAACACGTCCTACTGACATGTTTACAACCATTCCTATTATCCAATGGTCTCTACCTAAAGGGTATACCAAGCTAAGTCTAAAGAATAAGTAGTCTATAGTTACTAAACTTAAATTGGAAATGTATTAGAGAAGAGTTATGGGTGCGTAGCATGGATGTTCTCCATAAGCTATCATGTACTCTCCACTAGATCGCCTCCCCATTGGACTTTAACAAGTCAGACTCCCTGTTGTGGAGTCAATTTGTACCATACCTAAGAATATGAGTGTGAACGGTAAACAAGTGACTCCCTCTCAACCTCCACCTTCTTTAATTGACTCGGCTCAACTACGGTAGTTGTATCATGTAAACATTTTCGCAAGTGTGAGACATGGAAAACATCATGTATCCCTGCTAACTTCTCTAGAAGATCTACTTCATATGCCAACTTCCCACTTTAGTGACCATCAGGAAAGGCCCTACAAACCTTGGTACTAGCTTCCCCGACCTACCGAATCCCATGACATGCCCAAAGGGTGAAATCTTAACAAATACCATGTCTCCTACTGTAAACCCTAACTCCATATGTCTTATATCAACATAATATTTGTGCCTATCTTGAACATTTTTCATTAATCAAGTCCACCTTCTCTAATGTCTCTTTTATCATGTTCAGTCCAAGAATAATCCTATCTGTAGTGTCCCACCAACACAACAGTGATCCACAGGGTCTACTGTCAATGCTTTGAATGGTTCCATCCCAAAGCTAGCATGATAACTATTGTTGTAGATGAACTCCACCAATGGAAAGTGATCCTCCCAAGTGCCTCTAAAATCCAGGATGCATATCTGTGGCAAGTTCTTTAATACTCCATTATCGTCTGTCCGTTCGTCCGTCTGTAGATGATATGCAGTGCTCAAGCTCAATTCATGTCCCTAAAGCCTCTTGAGACTCCTTTAAAACTCACCGGTGAAAAGAAAATCTCGATCACTCACTATACTTGTAGGAACTACACATAACCTAATGGACTCTCTCATGTATAGGGCCGCCAATGATGTCGCCGTCCTCATACTCCTCACTGGTATGAAATGAGAGCAATTGGTCAGCCGATCAATGGTCCTACCATCAACAAAGTCCATGAAAGTACTCTCCTACTTCCACTGAGAAATATCCAATGGCTGCAATAATCCTACCGACTTCTTCTATCTTGCCTTTACTCTCTGGCAAGTCATACATCTAGCTACATATTTCGCTACACACTTCTTTATACCGGGCCAATAGAGAACTCTCTCCATGTCAGGATGCATCTTGTCTCCATCGGGATGAATGGTCATCCTAGAACGGTGAGACTTAGTGCCGCATCAATCAAGTCCATAATTTGAGGAATACAAAGCTTACCATCCCTCTGTAACCATCCTCTTGAGTCAATGGCGTAACGCCTCAAATGACTCCCCTCTACCAATCCTCTCAATAATATTTACTAGCTCCTTATCCTCGTTCATTCTAGACGTAATATGCTCCATCAATGTAAGCTACACATCTAAGGCTGTTAGTAATCCCGGGGTAATATCTGATGATGGTCGAAAGTCATCAAATGCCAAAAACAAATGCTTCCATTCCAAGAATAAAGGACTCAATACCACATGATGTCTGTTCAAAGCATCGGCCGGTACGTTACCCTTGCCCGGGATATATAAGATATCAAAGTCATTAGATGCCAAGAACTCCATCCACCTTTGGTGCCTCAAACTCAAGTCATTTTGGGAGAGCAAATACTTCAAGGACTTATGATCCATATACACCTCAAACTGCTCCCCTAATAAAAAAGCCTCCATGACTTGAGCGCAAAGACTATGGCCCCCAGTTCAAGATCATGGGTATGATAGTTTATCTCATGGGTTTTCAACTGCCGACTAGCATAACTTACAACTCTTCCTTCTTATAGCAAGACCGTACCTAACCCCGTTCCATAGGCTGTATAAACTATAAATAATTTCTTTTCATCCGGTAATACCAAAACTAGTGCACTAGTCAATGCCTCCTTCAATTTGATTAAAGCATCTTCACATTTTGCATTCCACGTGAAAACTAGATTCTTCTTGGTAAGATGGATTACATAGGCAAAGATCTTCGTGAAGTCCTTGATGAACTCTGATAGTAGCCTGCCAAACCAAGAAAATTCTTGACTTCTATGGCATTCTTTGGTACATGTCAATCCTGAACTGCTATTATTTTACTAAGATCAACCATCAACCCACTTTCTGAAATGATGTGTCCTATAAAGCGTACCTCCTCTCTTCAACAGTGGCAATTTGAAAACTTCACCTTAAACTTATGTGCATGGAGTGTCTTGAGAACTTCCTCCAATGCAACACATGCTTTTCCTTACTCCTAGGATATATGAAATATCATCCACAAATACCATGACGAACTTGTTAAGCAACCCCCTAAATACTCCGCCCATCAAACCAACAAAGTAGATGGGTGCATTAGGCAGTCCAAAGGGCATGACTAACCACTCATACGATCCATCGGGTGCATAGAACACTGTCTTTTGGATATTGTTCTCGACTACACGAAAACGGTGAAATTCGGTAGCTACGTCAAGCTGTGAGAACACCTTAGCATCGATTAAAGAGAATTTTCATATAAGGCAGTGCATACTGATTCTTCTTCGTCGATTTATTTAGCTCCTTATAATCGATGCAGTGTCTTAGAGAACCATCCGTCTTGGTTGCAAAGACGACCGGTGCTTCCCATTTAGAAATACTTCTCCTAATAAAGCCCTTCTCCAATAACTCATTAACTTGCTTGTTAACTCATGTCTTTCCATTGGAGCCATATGCCTTAATAGTAAAGAGATAGGTCTAGCATTCTCAACAAGATAGATCCTAAACTCGATCTCTCTCTAGGGCGGAAGACCGATAACCTCAGTGAAAACATCTAGAAAAACTCTAACTACAGTTACTATGTCTAGCTCATCATGTGATCGGTCTAAAGAATATAGGTATCTTAACATAATTGATCCCTTGGGATCGCAATAAGCCTCCAAGCTACATCCCTTAAACGTGCTCAATTTAATGACCCTACCATCACAGTCTAAAATACCTCATAGGTCGTCATCCAATCCATGCCCAATATCACGCCAAACCTAGAGAATCCCGATTCAAAGGCATCATAATCAAACTCAATCCCAAAAATGAACAGCTTCAAACCCAACATAACATAGACAAATAGACCGATCCTCCTACGAGGTATGACAAAACTATAGGGTCCGTGACTATACCGGTGTGTATGTGTAAGTTATTAAAAATTCTAATATAAATGAAAGAATGTGAGGGCCCAGTGTCAAATAATGTGCGAATAGATAAACCGAATAAATTCAACACGCCTTCGATTACCACTTTCTTCCTCTTATTTGCAGCTAACTACATGCTCGAGCTCGGTACTACATTCAGTTCATAAGCGGGACCACTTGAGTAGAGCCTGAGTAGAAGTCTTCCGAGGTATCAGACATGCTTGTTTTGTATGCTCAAACTAACCGCAGTTATAACACTTGACCTTCGAAAGATCTACCTTGCAATCCTTTAATAAATTCCTCCTCCTGCCACACTTCCTACAATGAATATCTTTCTTTTGTATCTTTCCCTTAGGTCTACCTCCCTTGAGCTGATTCTGTTACTGAGCTTTTCCTCCAGCCTTCTTGGACTCCTTTTTCACTTCCCTCTAAGAGACGGTATTGAGTAAGGCATCTCCACAAAACTCTCATAAGTAGCACCCGTATGAATGTGAATCAAAGCTAAATCTTGGAGATGTTGGTTCAAACCTTTAGCAAAGTTTAAAGCCTTCTTATGTAGGGTGTCAATCAGCCCCATCCTAAAACTTGTCGGCCTATTGAATTGATTAACATATTACTTAATAGACAGATCTCCTTCCCTTAAGAAATGAACTTTTCCAACTACACACCTTCCTCTGCCCTAGAAAGAAACTTCATCTTGGATTGCCTATGAAACTTCTCCCAAGAAATCTCCTCTCCGTAGGTCTCAGACTTAATAAACTCCTACCAAACCATTGCCTCAGCCTACAACTACCATGCAGCCAATTGCCTCCTTACCTCGTCAATCAAGACCATTAAACCAAAGATCCTCTCACTAGTGTGGATCCATGTCCTTGAATCCACGTAAGACTCTGTCCCTATGTATGGCTTCCCCACAAGTTTAGGATAATCTCTACATAGTTTAGAAAAATCTATAGTGGTGGTGGGCGGGTAGAAGCCGCACCTATCGCTCTTATCGTGGGGCGTCTATTGGGATTTAGCTAGACCTATACTTTCGCCTAAAGGTACCAATGGAACTATATCGGGATGTTCATGCCGGGATGTCGGCTACATTGCCAGAGCCTAAACCTGCAAGATCAATCATCTCTTATTAGTGAATTTTAAGAATTTTATTAGCGATTTTTCACATGTAGTATAGACACGAATAAGGGAGATAACATAAGCATGAATCAAAGATAGCATAGGCATGAAAAAGAGAGATCGAGATATGTATAAAATCTTTGGAAAGCTTTTTGAAAACTTTTACTTATATACATAACTATCTTTTAAAACCATTTTTGTAAACTTTTTTGGAAAACAGTTTTGAAAAACCATTTTTTCAATTCCTAAGGAACTTTGAACCTCATTCTGATACCAACCTTAACAACCCGGACTTCCTAAGCACATCGACCAAGGCCTAGGGCGACCTTCAGAATTGAGTCATGTTGAGAAATATGAGTTGTCAGTGTTTTATAACATTATAGAGACTAATATAAGCATATATTATCTAAGATGTACTAAATTTTGAGAACTCATAGCAGAAGGAATAAAACATATAACATAGAAAAATCCACCTTGTAAAAATACCCAAATCACACCCTCTGAAGATCAATATGAGGTCTAATACAGAGTATACAAAAAGAAAACATCACTCCAAGTCTAATAAAGGAAATAAAATGTACCAATAAGATAAGACAGATAAATACATGGAGAGGAAATATGATATGAAGCAACTCCAAAGACGGGCTCGCCTCTTGATTGTTCAAGGTCTACTATAAGTATTTGTGAATTTCTAAGGTCCATTGTTTAAGGATTCGTGTTTAATATCTACCTACGCTATAACATGTGTAGGCTACCAAAAGGGTCGGACTATCGGCCAAACCTCACCATTAACGATCGACCGACGCTTCTAGAACTACCCAATAATGAAACACCACAATAGGCTACTATGCAAATAAATTTCCATAATATAACCGCATAACACTACTATGGGGAACTGCTCATTAATATCATCGCCACAAGGCTATTGTAGGAACTACCAACTAACATTGATTACCCATAACCCAACTACGAATCGAGGGAGAACCACAACTATGACTCATCGTTGTTTCTCATCACCTGCATCCATGTCCCACTACACCATAAACGATATTTTGATACGGCTAAAAGCCAAATCTAATCTTATTAGATATGGCTAAAAGCCGTATCAAAATATACCGAGCTTAATATTTTGATACGGTTTTTCGCCGTATCTAATGTATCAATTAGATACGGCCATTAGCTGTATCTAATTGACACATTAGATATAGCCAGAAGCCGTATCTAATTGACAAATAGGCAGCGTCTAATGACCCAATTAGATACGGCTAAAAGCCGTATCTAATTAGTCAATTAGATATAGATATATAATCAATATCCAATATATAATATTATAGACCTATTCATATCCAATATATAATATTATAGACCTATTCATATCCAATATATAATCAATAATCATCCCGAGACATCAAAACAAATAATATTATAGACAGTGCACATTCAAATGATTCAATAATCCGCATTGCAGTGCGTAATAACTTAACAATATCATTACATAATACGAAAAATACTACATACTAGCATTTAGCACATTAATATATCGCAGTAGCGGATACTAGAAAACACTATCGCTCCAATACCAAGATCCAAATATACAACAATAATACAAATGTATCACATTACTACATAATACAAATACACAACAAGCCTTTGTTATACTGTGTTGTTACGGCAGCCACTGCACAATGCAAAGCCAAAGGGCTAACTCCTCCAGCCCAAAAGATCTACACAAGCATTACAAAATATTAGTACATCTTTAGTTTTAGGAGTTAACTCTATATTACGGTTCATTGCAGTGGGATGCTGCCAGTGGGAGTATGATGCAAGTGGTTGGAGAATGATTGGAGAATGATGCAGTGAAGTGGGATGTTCTACAGAGGATGGTGACTTGGTAGGTAATCGAGGCTATTTTCTTTCCTTTTCTTTTTGATGTGCACATTTGATGTCACGGGGCAGTGGGATATATGTACATTGAAGTGGGTATGAAGCTGTTTGGGTGTATGGGAAGGGATATTGTGTGTGGGAAGGTGCAGTGTTGATAGAATGTGAAAAGTAGTAGGTGGTGAAAGGGGAGGGAATGTTGAAAGAGGAAGGTGTATTGTTGTGGTGACGTAAACAACAATTTAATGTAAAAAGAGTGAAATGAAATAGAGAATGTGAATAAAATGACAGTTTATGAATAAAGAGAATGTGAATGAATGCAACCTGTTTGAATGCAGTGTAAACTTCCCTTTTTTTAATGAAATGAAAGTAGCAAGATCAGAGAGGAATAAAAGTTGCAACATTTTTGGTATGAGCAACAAAAATGTGCAACAAAAATGTGCAACAAAAAACATCAAAATATAATGTAAAAATGAAACAATCAATACGAGCAACTGAGAATTGGAAATGCAAACTCAAACTGAAAAATAGAATCGTTAACAGAAAAGCAAAATGTAATGATTCAATGCAATTTTTTTAACCAAAAATGCAGGAACAAAAGAGTGAACAAATGGGGTAACGAATTATGCAGGAAACTGCAAAACAAAATACAAAATGCAAATCCCAAAACCAGGTGATTGTTTTTGGTTTAAAAGACTAAAGGAAGAACAGATGCACACATGAAAACAACACAGATGAACATAAAAAGAAAAACTAAAAGAAAAGAACAGAAGTTGCACACAGAACAGAGGTGCACTAAATGCAAACAAGAATGCACACAAAACTAAAACTGAAATGTGGTATTAGATGAAGTAGTCAAGGAAGTGTTTTCTAGAGAAAGCATCAACAACTTTAGAGCAACAATTCAGAAGGATAAAGCAAAATTCAAAAGAATGGAACAGAACAAGACCAAAAGACAATGCAGATTTGACTACTTTAGAGCAACAATTCAATAACAAACTATTAGCTGTTGATAGTCATTCTGAAGATGCATATGATTAAGATGTACTTCTGCATACTGGCAATTTACTAAAAAAAGAATGCATGAGAATACATTTTCAATCTCTAGAAATCAAAAGTCCAATGGCTAACAGAGGGGGATAGCAATTCTAGGTTTTATTGTGCCATAATGTCAAAAAGAAAATGTAGAAATAACATATCAACTCTATGCAACCAAAATGGACAACCAATTTATGATGAATCACTTATCAAGCACCAAGATAGATGTTTGTTTGTAAACTTTACTTGTTTTGATGCGATTACGCATACGACGATTTAAACAATATGGTAGTTTCCTATGAACTAACGTTATTCAACTCGCTAGATGTTTTTAATTTTATAATTCATTTATCTAAAAAGATGTTTTACGGTATATTAACAACTTAAAATATATTAATCTGAATTGGAATTAAATTCAAATCAATTTAATGGGACTTGAAATATTGACCACATAAACAGAAAATATACAGAGATATCGAATAAGACACTTCGGATGGCACACATATCCATCCACTCCAACATCAGCAAAGGTCTCTGCAAATTGATGATTCATTTTGCTGGTTCCCTCATCTGGTAGCAGTATACTGTCCAACACCACTTTTTCATGTGTGGATGGTTCAGATTTCCCATGGATGTTGGACAATGTAGAATCTCGGCATATAGTACCTGTTGCTATAAAAGGGAATATTTATTATTATTTAAGTTTTCTACTTATTATGTCATAAATGTTTAAATGTTAAAAATGCCTGTTCCTATTACTTCTAAAGCAGAGTTGAGGATTTCACATTTTTGATTGTTCGTAACATTGGTCGAATCATGGAACTGCGAAGTAATGAATTCAGGAGCATTGAATTGTGTGGCGCGTCCTCCATCAGAAGAATTGACCGGTGCACGAATTCCCTGTTCAATATTTCCCACCATGTTGATCAAAACCTCCATTTGCCCAGAAAAATTTCCCATTGTACCCTCCAAACTTCCCACCCTCATTTTCATCTCATCATGCTCGCCATGAACATGTCGGAGTCGTTTCTATGCAATGGCACAAGCCTTAACTTTAGTCTTTAGTATAACGGTCCCAACACCGCGCCTCCTACTCCTTGTATCCTTACCAAGCACTTGTGATAAGATGTCTTCATCCACTTTCATTTTTCTTCATCACTATCAGTGATCTTTTCCTTCGCTTTCGCAAATTGATCCTATCATATGATAATACTTACATGAATAAGGAATTTTAAAGAATATGCAAGTTAATATTTGTTTAACTTACAAAGTATGAAGAAGTGGCATCTGATATGCTACCATTTTTTTTCCTGTGTGTCTTCTCCCATACTTGACGACGACTGATATTTGTTGATGGACTAGCAACGATCTGCAATACAAGTTGATGCAATGACATGAATATCCAATCACAATGTGTAAATCATTTGAATGAAAATGAATATAAATTACCATTTCTTGTTCTATTTTAGCGTGACTTTTACGTCTTGCATGATGAGCATAACTGAGCAATGCTCTGTTCTTTTTATAAAAGCATCTTTTCTGGAAAATAAATAAGTCTGTAACTTTCCTTTCCAAATTAGAACATGATTTAATCCACATGATAATTCACCATCATCAAATTGTGAGGACATATCTAAACTTGATATCATCGTTGTTTAAAAAAAAGCTTTATGGGGAAACAGATGTAACTTCATTTTCTAAGTTAGTAATTTTGCATGATTCAAGCTACTTGATCGTTCATAATATAAATTGTTTAGTAAAGAACAATATAATTTAGTAAACAATTAACTTCCTTGTATGATTTATACGCATGCCTTTTTCATGATCGTTTTTTGTTTTTCTGTACGACCTAGAATTTTGTAGTATGATTTTAAACATTTAATTAATTTTAAATAGTTAAAATATATGGACTATTTAAATTTCAATAAATGGAACTCAAAATATAGGGTTTAGTTTAAACACTAGCACCAAACTGTTTCCAAAAAATTTGCCATTACAACGGTGCCATTTTGTAGCATCGGAGTAATATCTATGCATTACCCCTCTCCTGATACTTGGCTTGCGCCATTAACAACAATTTTATCCACTTATACAACAATGTTAGAACAATATACAACATTAGCACCAATCTGTTTTCAAAAAATTTGCCATTACAATGGCGCTATTTTGTAGCACCGGAGTAATGTCTATGCATTACCCCTCTCCTGATACTTGGCTTGTGCCATTAACAATAATTTTATCCACTTATACAACAATGTCAAAACCATATACAATGTCGGAACCATATACAACATTAGCACCAAGCTGTAAATTATGCAAGGAGATCAAAATAATACAAAATAGCATAAGATTGACTATTGTATTAGACATGGTATTATTGGTTTTTTTTTAATTAGACATGGGGCTACTCAGCAAAAAAACTGGTTTCTTCATTTTTTCCAAATTACATGTGGTTACTCAACAAATTCACGAGTTCAAATAGAATTTGCCTAGAAAAAATAAAGACCAAGTAGACTCTGTGTACATGGTGCTCTTGCCATGTCATGAACAGGGCCAGTTATGTGGTTTTCTTTACCAAAGACAAAAGTTTCGTTTTTTTGACCTCGATTAGGCATTGACAGAAATACAATGAGATATTAATAAATATGCTTTTCTCATCTTTTTGTATTTACAGCCTGTCTATTTATCTCAATTATATTCACTAATACCAAAATTACATATCTATTGATTTATTTATTCTCGTGAATATTCATTAAAAAGATATCTTTTCACTACCAAAGAAATATTTGCAATGCACTTTGAATACTTAATAGAACAATCCTCTAGAATTTTAAATATTCGTGTCTGTATTTCTCGTAATTCTATTACGACACCTATTTCATGCATAATAAGTAATCATTATAGAATGCAAATGAAGAATCAATTATATCAAACATAAATTCTGTCAAAGGCTGCCTATTTTCAAATTGGAAGCTAACTAAAAGAAGGTATAACAAGAATTATAATTGTATTCATAATTATATTATTTCTTAATTAGGCCAGGTTTAGTAAATCATCAATTATTGGAACAAGGACGAAGGTTAAGCATGCAATATAAAACATTTTCAAACAAAAGTACATAAGAATTAAACAGAAAATTAGACTGATAAAATTAGTAATTCAATTGACTTGTCACTAATCCAGCAAGGTACGGGTAACCAAATAACTTCCTAGTTCAAGCATAGATAATAATCGTAGATTCTTTACTAAAAAAGGACAAACATTTCGATCAGTAGACCAACATTAGCAGAAAAGGAAGGACATAAATTAGGTTACCTACAGCAACTCATTAAGATTAAGGTTTAGTCTAAACTATATATATCAATCCCTTCTGTTATCATAACAGTACTCGTCAAAATTAAGCACGCAATTTCATAACAAAAACAACGGAATTAAGCACGCAATTTCATAACAAAATTACCTGAGAGCAGTGATCGAATTCGAGAAGACGTGGAAGGCTCTGATGGACGACGTCAAAGCAACGTTCGATAGATCGAGGTGGAAGGCTCTCTGGCGATTTAACCCTAAATAAGCACGAGAAAAAAATGAAAGCTGTAAATAAAAAAGAAGAAGGGAGGGTGTGCATTTTGGGGAAAATTTTCCCACGAAAAGAGGCACGGATTTTGATACGGCTATAAGCTGTATCAAATGTTAATACGGCTTACAGCCGTATTAAATTATATAGATACGGCTATAAGCCGTATTAAAAGTTGATACGGCTTATAGCCATATCAAATGTCCCGCCTAAGGTTGCACCAAAATCCTATCTGTGGTGTAGTGTCCACCTCTTGATTGTGGCTTTGCCTCTTATGGTATGCCTTCGAGATCCTTAATCCAGACTGTATCACGTTATGTCAGTATCTGTGCATATTAGGACTCCCGTTGTGCCGGGACACACTTCATCCAGCTTTAGTGTCGGTGCTATGCGTCCACCGTTAGAACCTCCTATGAGTGCAATTTGCAATAAAAATCACCATTTGTCGAATAATCAAACCCAAATTGGGTAAAAAAACATTTACCCAACAACATAATGACCTAACATCATCTCATAGAGAACTAGCTTCCCCTTGGCTCCTAACATTCATATAAATAGCCTCGATATGCTAACACAGTCGTAAAATTTATATTTATTTTTATTATTGACTTGGGCATAAGCTGAGGTTTAGATTCTGCAATTTACTCATTTACCGATTGATCAGGAATCCTAACCGGTCGACCGCTAATCCTAATTGGTCGATCGCTATCTAGGGCATAAGCTGAAGTTCAGATTCTACAATTTACTTGTTTACTTTTCAATTATAGATTTCGGTTTAATTCATATCATTAACTATTTTAGTAAACCCTAATTACTAATTCGACCAGTCCGTATTTTAAAATTTCAATTATGAAATCTAGGGTCTATTGATTTATGAGTTCTAACATTAGGATTTACAGTCTAAATAAAAAGGATAGATTTAACAATTTAATAGTTTATAGTGATTTCAATTTCTTTTCCAAATTACTGGTTTCCATTTAGGGTTTCAAATATCATCCTAGATAAAAAAGATAGATTAAGTTTAACTGCAAATAATCACGTAACTAAAATTGTTTCCACTCATCTCAAGCCTAAACACTTCCTGTCTTCCCTGCTTGAGAATCGCCTCATCATATGCTAGCTCTGCTTGCTTCGATTGCTTGTATTCTTCTAGATTAATTTTATATGATTTTTGAAGAATTTTAGTTTAGAGAAGAGAGTAGAATTTGACAAAGTTTCATTGCTATGAATGGTAATATGAATTTTAGATTAGATTAGGCTTGAATTTATAGTGTTTAGCAATTTGTTTAGGCCATTGGATTTTGGTTGGAGAATCTTCTCACTGATTAAGCATGTTCATCTGATACTTGGTAACAAAGTAAGTAATCATAACCATTCGAACATGTAACATAACAGATAAATAAATCTCGATTTTAAATAAGCTACGGTCGACCACTTTCCCTTCTAGGTCGACCACTACTGATTGACCTTCGACCATCTTGGGTCGACCGGTCCTAATGTTAACTTGTAATGTTTTTGTTTTTAAACTCTTATACTATTTCCTTTCTTCCAACACCCATAATTTTCTCATACTAACTCCAATTTCAAAGTATTATATATGAAAATCATCCATAAATTGCTAGAACGCAATGGTTATTGCTACGTAGCCAAATTCGAATGTTTTTGACAATTTTCTTTTAAATCTCTATTCTGTTTAATTTAATTTTCTTACTAAATTTCTATTAAAGTTTCAAGGTGTTACAATGAATCTATCCTTATCAAGCATAATCTTTTCAGAGGGAAGAGAATTGATAGTTAAAGAAGTAGCAGGAACTTTAGGTAAGTTCTAATATTCACAAAGATGAGGATCAGATCCACGTTTATCCATGTACCTTTTGTGAAGACACCCGATCAAACGTAGGTAATCTTCGCCTAAGATATAAAAATCATATATGGGAACCAGATATAAACCAAGTAAAGCCATAAGTTTGGCCCTTTCTCCGATCAACATCCAAAAAGAGTGGTAAGTTCTTCGCTCTCCTTACAAAATTTGGATTGATGTAAGCAAAAATTTCGAAGAAGGGGTGCAACCCATTTATTTTTATAGTCATCAAGGTATTTGAGTCATTTTAATAGCTAGGCATATTTTGTTTGATTAATTCTAATCTTTGCATAACCGTTCTCCTTCCCCGTTAACTATCAAAATTTTATTTATCTTTTTATCTAATAGAATCTCTACATAGTTTCTATTTCTCCTTCTATGCTGGTAGCCCAGTAACATTGGAACTGTTAACTATAAAACAAGATAAACTAGGAAGTAAGACTTGAAAGTATAAATTATCTATGGCTATAAAGGATTCATTATAGCACTGGCTTAAAAGACTGATTTTATTAGATCCCAAAAGAGGAGCGGTTGAATTTTCTTGAACTACAGAAAGTTGAACCACTAAAAGAATTCATCGAGGATGGTATACCATCAACGTCTTTGTCAACATGTGGAGATACGAAATTAATGAAATGACTTGAATGTATAGGAAATTCCGACCAACCTTGGCCTGAACCTCTGTCCCCACCTTTTCTTAGAGAACCATCTTGAGTGTGTTCGCCGACACCACCATCTCGATCATCGTCATTGTCATTGTTATCATCATTTGATTTATCTACTTCATCACTTTCTGACCCATCAGCATCTAATGAGAGGTCATCAAAAGTCAAGAAATTAATATGATCGATTGGATCATCATCCTTAAACTCGAAAAAATCTCCCGGAATGTGGTCAAAAAGAATATCACGTTTTCTTTTATAATCTACTCCAATAGAATGAAGAGAAGTGAATTCATGTCAGGGAATTGATTAATGGTACCTTGGTAAGCAGTGAATATAATGGTCTTGGAACTCTAATTCTCCAACGACGAAGGGATTCATTTTGGTAGAAAGTTACCTTGGCTTGATATCAGACAAAGATGATTTTGACTTCTTAAGAGATAGGTTCTTCTTTTCTAAATCCTTCTCCAAATCTGAAATGTTAGTTGAGGATTTTCAAGGTTTGAAATTTTCAATCGAGCTTGTGAAAGATCTTTTTCTAAGGCTCATACTCTCTCCTCTAAGTATTGAGTTTTCTTTTTCTCAGAATCCAATAATATGTAACCCAAACATTGTTATAGGTTAGAGAGCTATAGTTAGATTGAAAGGTTTGATTTTTTCTTCCAAGGGTCTTTATCTTCTCGGATAATGAAGAGGTTAATTCATGTAATGATGACAAGATCTAAGAAGAGATCAAAGATAATCAATGAAAATTGAATAGATGTTTCCCAATCTAAAACAAATCATAATAATATCAACAATAAATTAATCAAACATTATGATATGATAAAAAGAAAAGAAAGCCATACTAGGATAAGATGCTATAAAAGAGAGGCAAGAACTTCTTTTGAAAATGGAGGGGAAGCCTCAGTGGAACCTAAGAAAACAACAAAAGGAAATTGAAGAATGTTGTTAATAGTTATTCTAAACTTGAAGAGTGAGGAGTTTCCATTCCAGAGTGTGAAGAAGAAGCATCCTTGAGAAGTAGAGAATTCAGTCTTAGTTCCTATTAAAGAAAGGCAATCAAATCATTGTGTGGAGGGCCAATGATATTGATAACTTGAATTTGGGAAGGTAAAGTCGAAGAAGTGGTGACAATACTAGAAGTAAAACCAAAGGTAGCAACGGTGCGGGGTCAGCCTTTTTGATTTCTTAAAAGGAGGCTCGGAGGAAGTATGTGAATTATTTGAGCCTTTTCGTTTCTTCTCCTTTTGTAATGCAAAAATGTCTCCTACCACAGAAGTCAAAGATGACGAAACATCTTTGGAAGTGAGAGAATGGCGACTTTCTAGTAGCTTTAGCAAAGATGGGTAAATTTGAGAGGTTTGTACCTGACATTAAGGTAGTGCCATCAACCAGATGCACATCTACAACATAAGAAATATAACCAGATAAAAAATATAGTCATTATTTCCATTAACATAAAACAAAGAGGATAAAACTAGGGGGTTTAAGTCTATCAATAGGTTGGCATTGTATTAGGGATTTGTAGAAAGTACTTCAAGTTTCTCGACACCAAGAGTCAATAAGCCATATATGTTCCTTTTTATCATATGGGGCTCACTTGAAATTCGATGAGATGGTTAAATTAAGGAATGTTTTCTCGTCTTCTCTTCGATAAGGAGTCTCATTCAACTCCTTGAGAACTTGGTACCATCTCCAAATCAATCAATTTTAGCTAAAACTTTAGGATTGATGTTTTGTGAGTCAAAAGTTGAAAACAATAACCAAAAACAAAAGAATAAGAATTAATCTAAACGCTGATGAAATAAAGCTATAAGGTCAAGGCAATTTACCAAGGACATAGAATTTCCCAAAAATCTCTAGAGAGAAGCATCTTTCATAGAAAAACGGATGGCACCAATTCTTTAGTTCTATTAATCGATTCAGAAACCACCCCACCATAAGCAAGGCAGAAGTAATACATAGTACCTTAAGGTAGGTTCTTGAATTTTGAAGAGTGGCTAGAGAAAACAAGATATAAGAAGAAAAATCTTCCAGCTTGAGTTGTTTAAATATCATGAATAGAGAATGGGTGTAGCTGTAAGAGTTCAGATTGGGCAGGATGGGCATAATCTTAAGAAGGATAAAACCTTAGTAATAATAGGGTTAAAAGGTAGGTAACGAGAATGCCAAATGTGGATGGGAGTGAAGGAAAAAAAAATCCTTCTAGAGATGTGTCAGTAATATCAGTAGGACCTAGAACTCTGATTTTAATTCCAAAATATCGTTATAAAGAGTCAATGTCCTACTTCAAGAAATAAGACCGCCAACTAGTATAAAGTTTTTTCTTTAAAGATTTCTTAAGCTTATAGGTACTTGGCGAACTTTTAGCGCTTTCCTTCTTATTCCCAGCCATAAGCCTATATTATTGTCGTTAATCATGTGGTTAATAAGGCTAAAATTAGAAGAAACATGGTTTAAGTGTAGGTTATTCAAAGAATAGTTAAACCAAGAAGCTCCCTACTCAATTAAAATAGGAAATTTCAAATGACAAGGAAATAAGAAAAAAAATGTATAAAGTAATTCAATGATTAAATAAAAATATAAACTATTACATGGTACTGAAATGAGCCATTGCATTTTAATCTATCATGAGACAAATAAAAGTAATATAATAAGTCGTTGCATGCTAATCAATCACAAATTGGATAAAGTAAGAAGAGTAAGTTACACGGGCTAATCAATTGCAAATTGAATAAAGCAAACAAAATAAACTATCATGTATTGAGCTATCGCAAGTTGAACAAGGGAAGAGTGGGGGCTATATTTTTCTCCAGCCTTGTAAACAGGTTGTATTTGATGAGCTCGATCGATTAAAAAAAGAACCAAGTAGGAATCTAGAACTATAACTACCAAACTTGGTTATTGAACATAGTCATGAGATAAAGTTACCAACTTGCTAAAGACTCCCAAAATGGAAGGCATGCTAAAAAAACCAAGTGCAAGATCCATGCTCGAACACTAATCAAAGTCATGGATCGGTGCCAATTCATGACCATGGATCAACACCAATCCATGAAAGTCTCCCCAAAACATTTTGATCTTCATGAAATGCTGGGTCAACGTCCTCATCAATTCAAATGTGCAATTAAATGATGGTTCGCTAGCAAGGTGCAACTGAAACGATCAAACCAAAAGCTTCAACCAACATTCAAACTTAGGAACTCATTCAAACTCAAGCTCATATCTACACAACTTGATACCAAGGACCAAGATTACAAGCTCAATGCATAACCACCAATTTTAGGGAGAAGTTAAACATAACTTGATAAAAAAAGTGATGGATTGGTACTTATCCACGCTGGGGGTCAGTATCGATCCCTACAACTTCACCTATACCACCTCATGTCCTCTCTACTTCCAAGCCATGGTGATAGCGACCCATTATAAGCTCCAAAACTTCGTTTGCATCCAATTTACCATCAAATATCTCAAGTACATGAGGTCAGGAATTCCATCCTGCCATTGATCCAACTAATTGGCCCAAAAACAAGCATCTAGCAAATCAATTAAAATGAAAAACATGAAGTTACTATTAAGTCGCATCTACTCAAGGCCATCATAGAGATCCATAATGCAATCTTATGGATAGGCATCGATCCATGGGTATGGACCAGTACCACTCCATTAGATGTCGTGATGTGTATTTGATGTTCGAATATGAAGTAATGCCTAGATAGGTGTCATGATGTGTGTTTGATGTTTAAATTTAAACTATGTAAATGAATGCTTAATTTTTGATATCCACTTAAATAGGATGACTGATATTGATCGTGGTAGCCCTGGCCAGAGAGACTGGGCAATGACTATAAGGTACAAGCCCTATTGCCGGAGAGCAAGCAAATTAGGCTTATACAGGAGTAGGTCTATTCATCGGAATGTGGGCAGATAGACTTGCTTCGATCGTTGAGCTCCCTTATCGGAGAGGAACCGGATTGGACACAATAAAGATTTGGAGAGATCAAGTGCTAGTTGGATATAAAATGTTTCGAGAAGATCATAGGTTGAAATAACGATCTAGAGAGATCAAGATTTAACAAATGGCCTAGAAAGGCTGAGTATTCTGCCAATGATATGGAGAGATCAAGTTTCAACTACTGATCCGGACCGATCAGGAATAGAATTGGTCATCGAATAGATGACCCAAGAAGTCAAAATTTAGACTTTGGTTTTGAACTCCATTTGACCTTGAAATGATTCATTAGCAATTACAGAATCAAGCCATTGATTTAATGCATGATTGCTAACTTCTAAATGTACATGGGATGAATCTGATCCATGACACGGCACATGATATAATATTCTACGGGAACACAGAATGATTATCTGTGGCTAGCACATGAGCTCAGACTCGATTTCGTAATTGTAATGGCCCGAAGTGATATTTGATTCATAGTAGAATCCAAAGGAACTGGATGATTTGCTGCGGTTTGGTCGGTTGATAGCTGAAAAATTCAACCGCTAATGTTTCGCCGACTTCGATATTTGATCTTGAGAAAAGTATACCTTTCATTCCCAGAGCATGCTTTGAGGGGAAAATGTTACCTAGTCTTGTGAATATGCCATATTTGATGAACTCGATCGATTAAACAGAGAAATTACCAAGTAGGAACCCAAAACAGTTACTACCAAACTGGATATCAAACAAAGAGACAAAGTTACTAACTTGCCAAAGACTCCTAAAATGGCAGGCCTGCTAAACAAACCAAAGTGCAAGATCCATGCTAGAATATTAATCAAAGTCATGGATCGGTGCTGATCTATGACCATATACCGATCCATGGAAGTCGCCGCAAAACTTCTCGGTCTTTATAAATTATAGAGCTAAGGTACTTGTCGATTCAAATATGTGATTAGACGATGGTTCACTAGCATGGTACTCCCTCAACCTCGAGCTCATATCTACACAACTTGATGCCAAGGACCAAGATCACAAACTCAATGCATAACCACCAACTTCAGAGATAAGTTCAACATAACTCCACAGACAAAGTAATGGATCGATGCCGATCCATGGTGGGGAAGGGTACCGATCCCTACAACTTCATATATACCACCTCACGTCCCCTCTATATTCAGGCTATGGTCATAGCAACCCATTCCAAGCTTCAAAAATTCATTTGCATTCAATTTACCATTGAATATCTCGAGTACATGAAGTCAGAATTACACCCCACCATCGATCCAACTATTGGTTGAAAAATAAGCTTATAACAAAGTAATCAAGATGAAAAACATGAAGTTATTACCAAGTCGCATCTACTCAAGGCCATTAAAAAGATCCATATGGCAATCTTATGGATTGGTACCAATCCATGGCTATGGATCACTAACAATCCATGATAAACGATGGCATGGCCACAATCAGACCTTTCTTCTTGAACATAGGGAATGTGGCTAAGAACGTAGTGGAGGGATTTCTTGCGACCTTTGGCTATAAATAGAAGTGGAGGGGGACATTTTGAGGGATCGTTTTTCAGTTATTCATGGATTTTTGTATATTACTTGTAATTTTAGGGATCCCTACCAAAACATAAGAACAACACTTGTAAATAGCAATATAACCAGCAAAAAAGCTAAGTGGACGTAGGTAATGTTTAGCGAAACCACTATGAAGTTTGAATGTCCTGTTTTTACTCATTTTTATTTATTTTCTCCACTTATTTCTCTACTATAATCCTCTGGATGTTTGTGCCAATTTTTGGTATAAACATACCGTTGGCATCAAAAATGGCCGCCAACACCAAAATAATATGAAATCACCACAAATCCAATAACACTCCGACCTACATCCACTCCAAAGATTTTTCTTTTATTTATACTGCTGATTACAGTTGCAATGATTTGAATCCCAGTAATAAAAATGGTAGTGTGGCCAAGAGAGAAGAAGATTCCTTTCCCTGAGCCAATGATTTTGTATTTATAAGAGAAGATGATGAAATATCTTGCTGAAATTCCGCATGTAGAACCTCCAGACTAGGCAGAACTCGCTCCCCAACAAGGGCATCATTGGGCCTACTTTGAGGGACCAGTGTCGATCCCTTGGGACAGTAGAGTGGGGACAAGCGGTCCCTAGGGTGAGTCCATCATGTAACCTTCTCCTGGTTTTCTAAGTTGTTTATATAATCCCTAAGTGTTTTCTGGAGTATCCAATCGATCTTTGATGAGTTGATCTGTTGAGTTGAGTGTCCATGTCCATAGTTATCTGATCCAATCCCCTGCAAACAGGAGGCAATCTGATCTGATATCCTACTTCGGGGAAGTGCCAATCTAACTTAACTAATTTTGAGATGTCATTCGTTTGAATCTGCTTGACTATCATCCATAACCTTCCTTATAACCGATCTTCGGTCCTAATAATCATCTCTTTAGGCTTCCTTCCTTGATGATCACAATATCCATTTTGCCGAATCCATGGTGTCATGGCCTTGCCAAAAGATGAGATAACAATTGCCCCCCAAAACATGCCTTGCGATAGGAAGATGTGTTTTGAATTGCCATAAGTCGGAAGTCTGAAATCCATCTACAACCGAATATTCCTATCCAGAATCCATTTATTTGCCAAACCGAGTCGTCGTAAGCCATCCTGTGTTCGCCCAGGAGTTGGTATTTTCATGCTAAATCCTCAATCTCTTTGGACTGTTAGTGAAATCCATGACTATTCCAAGTCGATAGCCAATTCCAAAACCATTCCAAATCCTTATCCACATCTATAATCTCACTGAATCGTTTTTTGATACCAAGGTTTTGCCGGACCAACGGTCTGGTCCATAGTCTCTCCAAACCCGTGCTAAGTTCAATCCAAACTTAACGACGAGTAAGCCAATCTCGTCGCTCTCAACGAAGTAACCTACCCCTTACATTATGGCCCCGACACTCCGACGGGACATATAGCGATGTAAATATGAATCATGGCTTCTTCGGATTGACTATTGCCTCTTCGAACCCTTGCTGACCCCACTCACTCTCCAATAAGGAGGGCACAACAATAAGTTGGCTGATCCTATCGCTCATTAGTGAAGTGGCCTACTTCTTGCACTCCGGTTCCATCCCTCCAATCGAAGCATAACGTGATCTGTGGGGTTATTACCCTTTCTCACCGGTCGAGATAACCACGACCTGTTTCATTCATTACATTAATGCATTTTTGAATGTTCTAGGATCCATTTATTAAATTATATGTTATTAAATTTAAGTTCTTTCAACCAAAAAAACATAAAAATCAAATGTTGCCACTCCAGCCATGATGGTTTATCACCATCTCAGAGCATGTCTAGGGACCGACCTCAATCCCATACATGTGTAAGTGACTTAGCCATTTTATTGTGGAGTTTATTATTTATTTATTTCATGCCATCCCGATCAAGAGATGACGATCTGTGACCTTGATCCAAGGCCATTTCCATTGGATTGGATGATGGCCACTCATGTTCCACTAATGTATCCCGAGTCCTCACGTACTGTGGCAGCTAATTATTCCCACGTGTTCCTCAACCATATTCTTCAAGTGCCTGCAGTCGTTTGTATCGTGTCTATCCAGCTCAAGGAATATGTAATATTTCCTTGACGTCCGCTTACGTTCTGTGGATTCTCTCATGCCTGTCTCCGAAACAGAAAGCGTCCTCATGTATCCAAATAAATCCCTTATAAAGTCTTATTTAAATCGGTATAAGAAGAGAATTTTGGTTCTCTCCTTTGCGCTTCGATCCATTAAAGCCAACCTTCCGCTTTCCATTGTCCTTGCCTGAACCTTCTCTAGTTGGTCCTTCGTTCCTTACTGCATTAACCTTTTATTCTCTATCAGCCTTAGTATCTTCTTGCCTAGGAACCTCTTGACCTTATGGTAAAATTCCTCTAGATCCATTGGTGGATCCAATTCCAGTCAGTGCAACCTTAAATTCATGTTATCATCCATCCCTGATGCTATCGCCATTAAAACCATCAATGAACCGGGCTAATTCACCAAAGCAATCGCCGCATTAAACCTTGTTAAGAAATTCCTATGGGATTGCCCAACCCAATGCTTCATTCTCGTCAACATCATCATGTTCTTAGGTCTCATGATGTGGACCTAAAATAGCCTTATGAACTCATCCATCAACTCTGTCCAGGTACCAATAGAACCATTCTGTAATTGCCTAAACCATAGTGCAGCTATATCTGCCAAATATAGGGGGAAACATCATGCTATCACTTCCTTCGATGCCCACGGCACTTCAATATTCCTCGCACACTGTAACGAGTCGGATTTTTCCCGCTCGAAAATCGACATCCATACTTCGAATCATATTCGAATGCCGTAGATTCGACCGTTCAAATCCGATTCGCCGGAGCTTATAACAACATTAAGTATAACAACACAGCGGAATAAAAAGAATAATACACTGATATACAATATCTGATACAACAGAACGATACAATGAATATCAATATACATCAGAGATACAAGAAAATAGCAGCGGAAAAGAAATATAGATAATGCTAGCAGTGGAACAAATAACTCTAAGATAGTCTTCACCGAAGAACGCCAAATCTGAACTCCATCTCCAAGAACCAATCCAGCAATAGCTCGAACTCCCCAAAACAATGCACCAAGCTAAGCAAGACTGGTGCGAACCAAAGACTGAACCAACTCCACGTAATCCACTATATCTAACTATCTGAAAAACCCAACTCTAGACTGCTCGTGTAGAAAATTTTGAGCACCCAAAGTTTAGGAAAGGAACAATAAACTCCGGATCAGTCATGGGACTGGTGTGAGCAACAAAAACAGTTTATCTTTAAAAACAATCAACAAGAGAATTTTAAAGTAAATTCGCAATGCTTTTTGAAAATGAAACTACCATAAGACCTCCCGCCACACACACAATGCAAACGCAGACTTGGAGGAGATTTCTTCTTATGATAGTCAAATATGCTTAATACGCAGAAAATTTCTTTGATATTATTATTATAAGTACACGGTGCAGAAAAGCATTTCGAAAGTAGAATATTAATCTTAGCCAGCATAGGTACCATTATATTATGCCCGCTATGGCTACCTCCTGAGGAGGTAGGTTCTACAACTAAAACCGTACAAAGCTCGTATTGTTTCTTTGGATTTCAAACAAATGGTCAGGCCAAGTAACTTCCCATTGCCACATGAGAACGCCTCTAGAAGGACGTCCCCGAGAACCTAACCGGATCTCTGCCAACACAAGGCCGGGTTACCCCTAACTGGGTAACTACTGACACGAGTATGCCACCTACCGGTTGTAACAACCTTTTACCGGGGCCCCAACATCAAATCACAAAACAAGATATATATAAGTTTGTGATGTCCACATAAGTAAGTATCTAGGCTCCATACCATGATACCACTTCTATCCAGAAGGAGATGTACATAACCTAAAGGGGCGCTACCCCCTAATAACCTTGCTGCATCTTTCCTGTTTTGACCATTCCGGGGTGTGAGGTTCGACGAAGTCACGTCCACAAAACTACGCTTTGGTACAAAGCCATGCTTTGGGTCAACAAATGATCAAAGTAATGATCACAAAGATAAATGATCAAACAAATGATCATATCACAAATGATCAAACAATGATCATTTCACAGCAACACTTAGCATGTCACATTACCAAATTGGGAATATATTGCTGATAACCATCAACTACATAACCTCTGAGCTCATACGTCTCAGAGAAGGGTGTTAAGCTAAAAGAATAAATTCTTCGCCACCAACAGAAATGTATTTGAAAGAAATCTGCTTTATATCTCAAATTGTAATGTCAGACACACAATCCATACAAGTCTGTTCCAGGTTCGAACAGAACCGAAGGCACTTCCAAAGAAGTCCTTGCAATCCGGATATTCACTAATCACGTCCGGACTTCCCATCACATATGGAATCTCTATACCGGGGCCATTCGGTGCAGAGACATTCGACGGTAATCCTTCCGTTTTCACAAATATCTGGTCTTCAACACCGGTCTTCAAATGCTATCCATAACGACGTATCACATATTCGGAATGGGATATATGACACAAAGGTCCTCTCCCGGCTAAACCGAATAGTGAGCGCAATATTTAAAAACATATGGATATTGGGATTTCAATTAAGCCACAACTTAAATAATTCAAAACTTTCTTTCAAATGGTTTAAACAATTTACCATTTCTAATCTTTTAAACAAAAAGATTCATTTCATAAAGTTCACCCCCGTTTCATAAAGATCCATTTATAGATTTCAAAACAATTTTCATTCCAATTGGATTAACTCGTTAAATCTTTAAATCAAAGATTTAACTTATAGCTTTCAAACCGTTTCTATAACTTGGAAATTATTTCATTTTAACTAGAAATCTTTTTTTTTAACACAAATTTGGAAGTTCATTACCTATAACGAACAGTTTTCGTTTTCAGAAAAATCCAATTATATTTGCTTGAGTTAAAGCTTTTGAATTTAAATTCTAATTCTCAAATCAATACATTTAAAAACAGTTTAACCCATATATAACTGGTATAACATCTTTAATCCCTAGTTTCAAATCCTAGAATCAAATTTCAAATCTTGAATTTAAGTTTAAATCAAATTATTTAAACTTCATACTATATCAAGTTATTCAAAGTAAATTTCATCTTTGAAATTCCATTTCAAAAGCTTTTCACTTTAAACCCAATCTTATTTTTCAAACCATTTGAATTTAAAATTCAAAATCAAAACTATTTTCAAAAATCTGTGGCTCAATCGATTTTCTCGTGAAATCCATATTTGTGTGTGTATAAGTGTGGTCCAGGGGTTTAACACAATAGTGCAACATCATTCAATAATCACAGATTAAAACACAGAAATATAGTTGATAAGCGATATAAACTATAACGCTCATCGTCCATTCACAGATTCACAGATAATATACAGATGCAAATAAATATACACAGCTCAATCTACAGAACAAAATATCACAAATGATAGGATAATCAATTCAAGGCATCTCATACAATACAATCATTCATAAGTAAGGTCTAGCATTTGATAATAATTTATAAACAGGATTAATTTATTATTTAATCCTATGTAATTCAATTTATCTCCAATTAAATTAATTACTTATGAATTTATTATCCAATTCTGATTTATTAATTCCAAACCATTTGATATAAATTAATTCATCAAACACTTTAATTAATTAAATTATTCTTAATCAATCATATTAATTAAATTGACTTTTGAACCAATTATATAATTAATTAACTTCTTAATTGATTATTTCTAGAAATTTACTCTTTAATTACTTATCATTAAGCAATCATATAATAACAAATCATTAATTACCAATTTAACTTTATCATTGATTTAATCAAAATATCCAAATTTTATTACAATTAGTAATTAACTCCTTAATTTCTTCATTAAGTAATTTACAATTTACAATTGATTTAATTAATTAATCTAATTTGTTATCAAAATTTATCACATTACTTTTGTTATAAAGAAATTTAAAGGAGTTTGAAATCAAATTCCTCCTAAGTTCATATATCAAAGTATACTTACACATTCTAAACTTATTAACATTTAAATTTATAAAACTCATTTTATTTCCAAAATCTTAACTTCAGATTTAAACTCAAATCCAGGTTTAAAAATGTTGATTTTAACTTTGTTTAGAACTTCCTTTACAATTTCAAATACCATTTTCTAAATTCAATTTCCCTTTGAATACACTTCATTGTTTAACCCCTTTTAATTAATACTACAATTTGAAAATAAATAAAGTTTCCAAACTAATCTGAGTTTATATTTAAACTTCTGTTTTTAAACTTGTTTAAGCTTGTTTTAAAATTTGATTTTTTTTAAAATCTAGAAAACAGAACAGGTCTGTTATAAAACCTGGACTAACATTTACCCGAGCCCCTTATCATTTTGCTCCGAGTCCAACACGTCAAAACCTCGAGCAAACCACCAACATACTTCGAGTCAAACTCATACGTACTCGGGTCATCCCCTGAAACACTTCATCCCCCCTAACGTGATGACCACAAGATATGCCAATGCCCACGTGCACGTGCATAGAGCGGCGACGACCCATTGGCGACTGGTGAAGCCTCCTACAAGTCGCAAAGGACCTCGGCATCGACCACGCATCAATGAACGAGCCGATCACATCACTGTTAAAAATCAAGCACAGCTCGATAAACTCGAACCCATCATCAAGCACAAAGAAACGATTCGAAAACCCACTCCCGACCACCTGACGCTCAACAACTCCGGTCACACCTCCGCCACCCCCCAAGCTCCATTCTCCTTCAATCGCGTGCCACTCGACTCACGGTGGAGGTTGCGGCGGCCAAAAATTCGAGCACAACAAAAATTAGGTCTACGAAATAAAAACGATCACCGTAGTCGCCACCGTCCATGATGCCACCTTCGCCCATTTTTCCTTCGATCGCCGTAGGCTCCTCCTCCTCCCCTAGCAACCCCGACGTCTCCGGTCTACTTGATCACCAGAAACCCAAAATATTCCCATTTCCATTCAAACCCAAACCACACCTTCATTTTGAATCTAAAATTCCTGATCTTGGCGTTAAAAATCATATTTTAGTTTATTGATTTGATCTATATCACTGAATAAATGAATTACTAAGTTTGAATTTTCACTTATATATGAACACTTGCACTGTTGTTTTGGTTTACAGAGATATGTGCAAGTTATTTTAATTTAAATTGACTTTTAAAATTAAGTTCATAATCAAACAATCAACTTTTGTTTATAACTCAAATCCTAACTGAGATCAAATCAAATGGTAAAGACTTCTTATCAAAATCTTATTTTAAGACAAACACAGGCAAAACAGATTCATAGCAGCCCTTATGTGTTCACATATACACACAGAGGAATCATCACAAACTAAGCATTTAAAGCATACTTACTTCTAGTTATCCACATGCAACCGATAGTTAGCATTTAGGTTTTAAAATGCAAAGTTACTCACCTGTTAGACCTGATGAGCAGAGCACCTGATATTGAAAAGTCTTTTGAAACTTTTGAAAACATGCTTGGATGCTTTTAAAACTTTGAACTGGATTTGCTTTGGCTTCGAAAACTTAGTGCTGTGATGCTTTTAATCTTGCTTTAGATAACTCAGGTTTTAAAGAATGCAAATGCTTTTGATTTCCAGATTATACTTGAAAACAGGGCTTTGATTTTCTTGATCTTCTTTTGTTTTTTTTCTTTTCTTAAAGTGAAGTTTTGTTTTAAGTTTTGAAATAATATTACTATATATTTATACAACCGGAATGAATGAAATGAAATGGGAAGGCTGATATGTATAAAATGTGAAGTTTACAGTATGTTATTTGTACAGGGTATCATATTATATCTTATGTTTGTACAACAAGCATTGCTCATCTTGCATGTTGCATTAATTACTAGAGGTAGGTTGCTGTAAAAATATTATTTCTTTCTTCCCCCAGAACTTGTTTTATTTGTTTGTACAGTTTGTTTCCATTGCTTCTTGTTTACATCATTGCTTTGCATATTTATTTGTTTGAATACTTTTATTTGCATTGCCTAGCTTGTATTTGTTTTCTCAGCCTACATATACTTATTTTTTTCTTCTCGTACAGCTTATTTATGTGTACCATACTTAAAAATATTGTTTCTGGTTTGACAAGATCTGTTTTGGGCTGGAGATATCTTGCATTAATTGCTTTGTCCATATTTCCATGTGTACAACTATACTTTGGTTTGTTTCATTGCATTTATTAGCTTGTTTTTACTTTGTTTTATGTTCTTTCACTTGCCTGCATATCTACTTTACACTCTACATTATATCTTACCTGCCTTTGTCTAAGTACTTGAATATACCTTTGTTTGCTTGACTTCTTTTACCATCTTGCATTAAATTGCTACTACTTTATGTTTCATGTTCATAGATATTTGTTATTTTATTTTCCTGTACTTTTCTTGCTTGTCTCGGCTGATGGATATAAGGTAGTGTACTAGAGATATTAATTAGACTTGTACAAATATATATTTTATAATTTTCCTACTCTAGTTCGGCTGTACATGTTTTTGAGATAACATGATGGCTACTTTTACAAGCTTCTATACTCTTATATATATATTTGTATTTCTTTTGAATTTGTCTTGTATTTTCTTTTCTTTTACTTTGCTTTTAATAACATAAATAAATTTCTATTTTATATAACATGATATTATAATTTATTTAACATCTTTACTTTATATTTTATAATTCAAGATATTTAATTTAATTATCAATTTAAAATAAATTAAAATTCGAGATCGTTACAGGCTTCCCCCCTTAAAAAGAATTTCGTCCTCGAAATTCGCCAAAGAGAGATAACAAAGATAGACGAAAGATAGAAGAACAATTCTCCATGTCAAACTAGATATCTATTCTGCATTTGGCTCACCAAATCAGAATATCAACAATAGATACAAGAAATTACAATAGAATTCCAAAATTTGGTTTTAAACGAAATCGTTTTATCGATACAATTCAAATTATCCTTCATATTCTATTAATCAATTTTAACTCAATTTAAAATTTCCAATTTATTTTAAAAAAAATTCAATGTCAAATTTCCAATTCATATTCATTAAGATTTAAAATCAAAAACCAATGAAGATACGAAGTAAAAATTTCTTACAACGATACGTAGGGCCATCATCACACCGAAACTTCTTTCTGGAGCTATCACGAAGAAATCAAAAGGATTTGAAAACGAATCAAAGGAAATTGATAAGAAAGTTGTTTCCACTGTTGCAGGTTATTGACCATTTATAGTCGTATTTACCTGTCTCCTATCTCGTTCTCTTCTCGCACTCATACTCACTATCAGTGGATAGTAAGAGAATTTACTGAGGCATTCAAACGGATATCTTAGGGATTACTCATTCTAGGGATACTTCACCCTATCTCTAATGAGCTACTTAATGTGTTATACTCCTGAGCTAAAGTTCAACCTTAGCTCTGATACCACTTGTAACGAGTCGGATTTTGCCCGCTCGAAAATCGACATCCATACTTCGAATCGTATTCGAATGCCGTAGATTCGACCATTCAAATCCGATTCGCCGGAGCTTATAACAACATTAAGTATAACACAGTGGAATAAAAAGAATAATACACTGATATACAATATCTGATACAACAGAACGATACAATGAATATCAATATACATCAGAGATACAAGAAAATAGCAGCGGAAAAGAAATATCGATAATGCTAGCAGCGGAACAAATAACTCTAAGATAGTCTTCACCGAAGAACTCCAAATCTGAACTCCATCTCCAAGAACCAATCCAGCAATATCTCAAACTCCCCAAAACAATGCACCAAGCTAAGCAAGACTGGTGCGAACCAAAGACTGAACCAACTCCACATAATCCACTATATCTAACTATCTGAAAAACCCAACTCTAGACTGCTCGTGTAGAAAATTTTGAGCACCCAAAGTTTAGGAAAGGAACAATAAACTCCGGATCAGTCATGGGACTGGTGTGAGCAACAAAAACAGTTTATCTTTAAAAACAATCAACAAGAGAATTTTAAAGTAAATTCGCAATGCTTTTTGAAAATGAAACTACCATAAGACCTCCCGCCACACACACAATGCAAACGCAGACTTGGAGGAGATTTCTTCTTATGATAGTCAAATATGCTTAATACGCAGAAAATTTCTTTGATATTATTATTATAAGTGCACGGTGCAGAAAAGCATTTCGAAAGTAGAATATTAATCTTAGCCAGCATAGGTACCGTTATATTATGCCCGCTATAGCTACCTCCTGAGGAGGCAAGTTCAACAACTAAAACCGTACAAGGCTCGTATTGCTTCTTCGGATTTCCAACAAATGGTCAGGCCAAGGAACTTCCCATTGCCACATGAGAACGCCTCTGGAAGGACGTCCCTGAGAACCTAACCGGATCTCTGCCAACACAAGGCCGGGTTACCCCTAACTGGGTAACTACTGACACGAGTATGCCACCTGCCGGTTGTAACAACCTTTTACCGGGGCCCCAACATCAAATCACAAAACAAGATATATATAAGTTTGTGATGTCCACATAAGTAAGTATCTGGGCTCCATACCATGATACCACTTCTATCCAGAAGGAGATGTACATACCCTAAAGGGGCGCTACCCCCTAATAACCTTGCTGCATCTTTCCTGTTTTGACCATTCCGGGGTGTGAGGTTCGACGAAGTCACGTCCACAAAACTACGCTTTGGTACAAAGCCATGCTTTGGGTCAACAAATGATCAAAGTAATGATCACAAAGATAAATGATCAAACAAATGATCATATCACAAATGATCAAACAATGATCATTTCACAGCAACACTTAGCATGTCACATTACCAAATTGGGAATATATTGCTGATAACCTTCAACTACATAACCTCTGAGCTCGTACGTCTCAGAGAAGGGTGTTAAGCTAAAAGAATAAATTCTTCGCCACCAACAGAAATGTATTTGAAAGAAATCTGCTTTATATCTCAAATTGTAATGTCAGACACACAATCCATACTAGTCTGTTCCAGGTTCGAACAGAACCGAAGGCACTTCCAAAGAAGTCCTTGCAATCCGGATATTCACTAATCACGTCCGGACTTCCCATCACATATGGAATCTCTATACCGGGGCCATTCGGTGCAGAGACATTCGACGGTAATCCTTCCGTTTTCACAAATATCCGGTCTTCAACACCGGTCTTCAAATGCTATCCATAACGACGTATCACATATTCAGAATGGGATATATGACACAAAGGTCCTCTCCCGGCTAAACCGAATAGTGAGCGCAATATTTAAAAACATATGGATATTGGGATTTCAATTAAACCACAACTTAAATAATTCAAAACTTTCTTTCAAATGGTTTAAACAATTTACCATTTCTAACCTTTAAAACAAAAAGATTCATTTCATAAAGTTCACCCTCGTTTCATAAAGATCCATTTAGAGATTTCAAAACAATTTTCATTCCAGTTGGATTAACTCGTTAAATCTTTAAATCAAAGATTTAACTTATAGCTTTCAAATCGTTTCTATAACTTGGAAATTATTTCATTTTAACTAGAAATCTTTTTTTTTAACACAAATTTGGAAGTTCATTACCTATGTGAAAGCCTTTATTATTTGAAAACGAACAGTTTTCGTTTTCAGAAAAATCCAATTATATTTGCTTGAGTTAAAGCTTTTGAATTTAAATTCTAATTCTCAAATCAATACATTTAAAAATAGATTAACCCATATATAACTGGTATAACATCTTTAATCCCTAGTTTCAAATCCTAGAATCAAATTTCAAATCTTGAATTTAAGTTTAAATCAAATTATTTAAACTTCATACTATATCAAGTTATTCAAAGTAAATTTCATCTTTGAAATTCCATTTCAAAAGCTTTTCACTTTAAACCCAATCTTATTTTTCAAACCATTTGAATTTAAAATTCAAAATCAAAACTATTTTCAAAAATCTGTGACTCAATCGATTTTCTCGTGAAATCCATATTTGTGTGTGTATAAGTGTGGTCCAGGGGTTTAACACAATAGTGCAACATCATTCAATCATCACAGATTAAAACACAGAAATATAGTTGATAAGCGATATAAACTATAACGCTCATCGTCCATTCACAGATTCACAGATAATATGCAGATGTAAATAAATATACACAGCTCAATCTACAGAACAAAATATCACAAATGATAGGATAATCAATTCAAGGCATCTCATACAATACAATCATTCATAAGTAAGGTCTAGCATTTGATAATAATTTATAAACAGGATTAATTTATTATTTAATCCTATGTAATTTAATTTATCTCCAATTAAATTAATTACTTATGAATTTATTATCCAATTCTGATTTATTAATTCCAAACCATTTGATATAAATTAATTTATCAAACACTTTAATTAATTAAATTATTCTTAATCAATCATATTAATTAAATTGACTTTTGAACCAATTATATAATTAATTAACTTCTTAATTGATTATTTCTAGAAATTTACTCTTTAATTACTTATCATTAAGCAATCATATAATAACAAATCATTAATTACCAATTTATCTTTATCATTGATTTAATCAAAATATCCAAATTTTATTACAATTAGTAATTAACTCCTTAATTTCTTTCATTAAGTAATTTACAATTTACAATTGATTTAATTAATTAATCTAATTTGTTATCAAAATTTATCACATTACTTTTGTTATGAAGAAATTTAAAAGAGTTTGAAATCAAATTCCTCCTAAGTTCATATATCAAAGTATACTTACACATTCTAAACTTATTAACATTTAAATTTATAAAACTCATTTTATTTCCAAAATCTTAACTTCAGATTTAAACTCAAATCCAGGTTTAAAAATGTTGATTTTAAACTTTGTTTAGAACTTCCTTTACAATTTCAAATACCATTTTCTAAATTCAATTTCCCTTTGAATACACTTCATTGTTTAACCCCTTTTAATTAATACTACAATTTGAAAATAAATAAAGTTTCCAAACTAATCTGAGTTTATATTTAAACTTCTGTTTTTAAACTTGTTTAAGCTTGTTTTAAAATTTGATTTTTTTTTTAAATCCAGAAAACAGAACAGGTCTGTTATAAAACCTGGACTAACATTTACCCGAGCCCCTTATCATTTTGCTCCGAGTCCAACACGTCAAAACCTCGAGCAAACCACCAACCTACTTCGAGTCAAACTCATACGTACTCGGGTCATCCCCTGAAACACTTCATCCCCCCAAACGTGATGACCACAAGATATGCCAATGCCCACGTGCACGTGCACGGAGCGGCGACGACCCATTGGCGACTGGTGAAGCCTCCTACAAGTCGCAAAGGACCTCGGCATCGACCACGCATCAACGAACGAGCCGATCACATCACCGTCAAAAATCAAGCACAGCTCGATAAACTCGAACCCATCATCAAGCACAAAGAAACGATTCGAAAACCCACTCCCGACCACCTGACGCTCAACAACTCCGGTCACACCTCCGCCACCCCCCAAGCTCCATTCTCCTTCAATCGCGTGCCACTCGACTCACGGTGGAGGTTGCGGCGGCCAAAAATTCGAGCACAACAAAAATTAGGTCTACAAAATAAAAACGATCACCGTAGTCGCCACCGTCCATGATGCCACCTTCGCCCATTTTTCCTTCGACCGCCATAGGCTCCTCCTCCTCCCCTAGCAACCCCGACGTCTCCGGTCTACTTGATCACCAGAAACCCAAAATATTCCCATTTCCATTCAAACCCAAACCACACCTTCATTTTGATTCTAAAAATCCTGATCTTGGCGTTAAAAATCATATTTTAGTTTACTGATTTGATCTATATCACTGAATAAATGAATTACTAAGTTTGAATTTTCACTTATATATGAACACTTGCACTGTTGTTTTGGTTTACAGAGATATGTGCAAGTTATTTTAATTTAAATTGACTTTTAAAATTAAGTTCATAATCAAACAATCAACTTTTGTTTATAACTCAAATCCTAACTGAGATCAAATCAAATGGTAAAGACTTCTTATCAAAATCTTATTTTAAGACAAACACAGGCAAAACAGATTCATAGCAGCCCTTATGTATTCACATATACACACAGAGGAATCATCACAAACTAAGCATTTAAAGCATACTTACTTCTAGTTATCCACATGCAACTGATACTTAGCATTTAGGTTGTAAAATGCAAAGTTACTCACCTGTTAGACCTGATGAGCAGAGCACCTGATATTGAAAAGTCTTTTGAAACTTTTGAAAACATGCTTGGATGCTTTTAAAACTTTGAACTAGATTTGCTTTGGCTTCAAAAACTTAGTGCTGTGATGCTTTTAATCTTGCTTTAGATAACTCAGGTTTTAAAGAATGCAGATGCTTTTGATTTCCAGATTATACTTGAAAATAGGGCTTTGATTTTCTTGATCTTCTTTTGTTTTTTTTTTCTTAAAGTGAAGTTTTGTTTTAAGTTTTGAAATAATATTACTATATATTTACACAACCGGAATGAATGAAATGAAATGGGAAGGCTGATATGTATAAAATGTGAAGTTTACAGTATGTTATTTGTACAGGGTATCATATTATATCTTATGTTTGTACAACAAGCATTGCTCATCTTGCATGTTGCATTAATTGCTAGAGGTAGGTTGCTGTAAAAATATTATTTCTTTCTTCCCCCAGAACTTGTTTTATTTGTTTGTACAGTTTGTTTCCATTGCTTCTTGTTTACATCATTGCTTTGCATATTTATTTGTTTGAATACTTTTATTTGCATTGCCTAGCTTGTATTTTTTTTCTCAGCCTACATGTACTTATTTTTTTCTTCTCGTACAGCTTATTTATGTGTACCATACTTAAAAATATTATTTCTGGTTTGACAAGATCTGTTTTGGGCTGGAGATATCTTGCATTAATTGCTTTGTCCATATTTCCATGTGTACAACTATACTTTGGTTTGTTTCATTGCATTTATTAGCTTGTTTTTACTTTGTTTTATGTTCTTTCACTTGCCTGCATATCTACTTTACACTCTACATTATATCTTACCTGCCTTTGTCTAAGTACTTGAATATACCTTTGTTTGCTTGACTTCTTTTACCATCTTGCATTAAATTGCTACTACTCTATGTTTCATGTTCATAGATATTTGTTATTTTATTTTCCTGTACTTTTCTTCCTTGTCTTGGCTGATGGATATAAGGTAGTGTACTAGAGATATTAATTAGACTTGTACAAATATATATTTTATAATTTTCCTACTCTAGTTCGGCTGTACATGTTTTTGAGATAACATGATGGCTACTTTTACAAGCCTCTATACTCTTATATATATTTGTATTTCTTTTGAATTTGTCTTGTATTTTCTTTTCTTTTACTTTGCTTTTAATAACATAAATAAATTTCTATTTTATATAACATGATATTAGAATTTATCTAACATCTTTACTTTATATTTTATAATTCAAGATATTTAATTTAATTATCAATTTAAAATAAATTAAAATTCGAGATCGTTACACACACCTCATAAAATTAACAGTAGGATTCGTTTATCCATAATATGTTTCCAATGTTGGTAACTTAAACTCTAGTGGAATCCTAGCATGCCTGATATTAGAAGTGAATGGACTTATATCCACCTCTTTCAAATCCCTGTTCACCAATCCTCCTCTCATTGCTCATCGAATCATCTCTGCAAACCTATCATTGTCATCCAACGGTACACTCGAGTCCATATTACCAGCTTGCCTCCGACTCCGCGAGGGTATTCCAGAAAAAATTTCTTTGAACATGCATCCACATTCTGATTCGCATCAACCCGCATAGCACTGACCACTGGCTTACCAACATCAGAACCAACCCTACCCCGAAGACATGCCCCTATAGGTTCAATATTGACCCCTTTGGGAGGATCGTCACTGATCCCCTGATGTTGGTCGAAGCTGCCTTTGGCCGCACCGCTGCAATCTCTTTCCCGTTGGCTCCATTCCTATGCTCTCGATTCAGATTTCCAAAAGCTCTTGTTTCTCCGTCCCCCTAATCCAAATTGTCAACAGCTCCTGCCACTCCTAATCCTTGGTTCAGATTGCCAGTAGCTCTTGCTCCAGCCTGTCTGATTTGCCTGAGGAAATTCTGCATCATCTTCTCTACCTCTTCATCATCTGTTCCTGATTCGCCTTCATCTTTGTCCCTATCTTGTTCCTAGTGATGTAGACGGAGGGTTGATTAGCTCTAGCATTTGGGGATGTCTGTTGACTCCCTCCATTTGACTTCTATCTACCAATGGCCTTCTTTCTGATTACCTAGCTATTGCTTCCAAGATCCAAGTATCCATGCTCCAAATCCATGATTGCAAGTCCTCTCGATGAAAGTAGAAAAATGTTAGCATCAAAAATTGCTGCCAATACCCAAATAATTTGCCACAAATCCAATAATACTCTGGCCTACGTCCACTCCAAAGATTTTTCTTTTATTTATACTACTAATTACAGTTACAATGATTTGAATCCGAGTAATAAAAATAACAGAGCGTAACCAAGAGAGAAGAAGATCCCCTTCCCTGAACCAATTATCTTATATTTATAAGAGAAGATTAAATATGTTGTTGAAATTCGACATGCAGAACCTCCGGACTAGGCCACCCCGCTCCCAGAAAATGGGCCTCATTGGACCCGCTTTGAGGGATCGGTGTTGGCCCCTATATGGTGATTGGTATCGATCCCCTAGGATAAGGGAGTGGGACTTGGAGATCCCTATGCTGAGTCCTCCATATTGCCTTCTCTTGGTTTCCTGAGTTGTTTGTATAGTTCCCTAAGTGTTTTGTGTAGTAACCGATCGATCTTTGATGAGCTGATCTGCTGAATCGAATGTCCATATCCATAGTGATCCACTCTGATCCCATTCCTAGGGGAAGTAATCTGATTTGATCTCCTGCCTAGGAGAAGTTCAAATCCATCTTAACCAATTCTAGGATGTCATTCGTTTGAATTCGCTTGACTATCATCCTTAACCTTGTTTATAATTTGTCTTCGATCCTGATAATCATCCGTTTGTCAAATCCATGGTATCACGACCTTCCAAAAGGTAGGATATCACATACATATTAAGCTAGTGTAAATTGAGTTGGGTAAATAAGTTGAATTATTTCATTTCAGACTATCGTAGGCTGAATATAATAAGCCATCATTATTGAGCTATAGTAAGTAGAGTGAAGGAAATAAAATGAACTTTTTCATACCAACCTATTATTAGTTGAGTGTACTAAATAAGGCAAGCTATCGCATATCAAACTATCACAAGTTGAGAGAAATATAAAAAAAATAAGTTATCGTACACTAGGCTGTCGTGGGTTGAGAAAAGTAAATAAGATAAGCCACTACATACCAAGCTATCACAAGTTAAGTAAAGTGTCCAAAATAAGCTATCGCATAATGAACTATTGCATGTTGAATAAATCAAGCTATCGCATATTGAAATAGCAAATATGGCCAGTAGCAAATAAATTATATCGGCTTTGAGAAACCCAAAACCCACTAACAAAAAATAGCATCTTAAGAAAATAATAATGGATTGAAATGTAAATTGAAAAGGGAATTTGAAGAAGACCATGAAAAATCGTGAAATCAACAAATTTCCTAAAACTTGAAGCTGGTTAAAATTAAGGTAAAATCAAATAACAAATCGATATCATAAACAACATGTTAGCAATAAGTAAATCATTACCAAAATAGAATCTTCGAGGAATTAGGGTGTATCGAGAAGATTAATAGTGATTTGAAATTAAAATTTTAAAAGGCTGGTATAAAGAGAAGGAGGAGGGAAAGAAGTTTATTTATAGGAGAGGAAGGAAAATAAGTTGACTATTGGATTAGGAGAAGGGAAAATACACGGCTAAAATAAAGAATTTTGAGAATACAAAGAGGTTGGAAAGGATAATAGGAACAAAAATTTACACTAAAGTATAAATTTTTTTATAAAATGAGGGGCAATGTTACAACCAAAACATGCTAGCTATTGTAGGTTGATGATTAAAGGGCTATCACACGTTGAAGGCCAAAAGAAAGCTATCATAGATTGGTAATAAAAGGGCTATTGCATGTTGAAGGCCAGAAGCAAAATATCATAGATTGATAATAAAAGGGCTACCACATGTTAAAAGCCAAAATAAGCTATTATAAATTGATGAAAGATAAAGCCATCTTATGTTGAAAGCCAAAGCAAGCTACCGCAAGTTGTTAATACGTAGCCATCGCAAGTTGATTAATCTAGTTATCGAAGATTGATGCTTTAGAGCTATCATATGATGAACGATTAATCTATTGAAAGGTGATATTCTACGGTTGTTGCATGTTGGATAATCTAGCCATCGAAGAATGAAGCTTCCTAGTTATTGCTGGTTGATTCATTTGGCTATCGGAGGATGAGACTTCCAAGCTGTCACGTGTTTGTAAACTAGCTATCGAAGGACGATGGACCTAAACTATTGATTAACTTAGGCTACGAAGAGATGATACTTCATTGATATCATATACTGATAAATGAGCTATCTAGGGATGATGCTTCAAGTCTATCGTGTATTGACAAATTGGGTTATCGAAAGTTGACAATCTAAAGCTATCACACTCCGAAGAATATCCCCAAAATCAACATCCTAACTGTCCACATGGCATTCTCCTATAGTGTTAACTATGATATGTCATCATGAAGGAGCTAAAAAAGGGCAGTGCTACATGTTATCTCAAGCATGTGATATGTCAGCAAATCATATCCATTAATTTCCTTAAATGGCACGTGTCATGATTCTAAAGGCTAAAGTTTTTTATAAACAAGCATGTACCCCCTACTAGAAAGGGGTCAACTCATAACTCTTCTTCTTCTTCCTTATTTTAATTTTTCTTGTATGTATAATAAAAAGATTGAGATTGGGATTTCAGTGGCCATTGGGTCAAACTAAAATTGGAACTTTTCTTCTAAGGACTTGAAAGAAATTTTCTTTGCATATCTACCTTCATGAGAACTTGTAACTTTCCCTTGATTCCTTATGGACCAATGACTTATGATTGCATCCTTTGACTTGCATATTAGACTTAAGAAACTACCATCCTTTATTCTCCAAGCACATAGGATTGGACTAGGTTTTAACCTAACAGTTAATAAGGCATTAAGAGTGTATACTCTATAATATGGCACGATGCTTAAATTTGGAATAGATTCCAACATTATCAAAATCTGATGATAGTGGTACCTAAAAGGATACGACCCTTTAGCCACAAATGTGTTTTTGAGGAAAAGAACAATATAGTTGGAATACAACAAACAAGCTATGTTTAAATTTCAGTTGTTCAAATTAACATAAGTGATTCATTATTCAACGTTCATAAGTTAATTCTAATTGTACATGCAAAATTATTGCTCCATATGATTTTTAGTTCTGGTGCATGTATGTTGAAAAAGAATTCTAAATAATGATTTGAAATAATCTATTTGCACATAACAATCAAAGTATCTTGAGGCTAGTGAGAACGATACTTAGTTTGTGGTTTTTGGATAAGATTCGAGAACCAATATGAAAAGTATCATTCAACAAGAATCAGTGTTGAGCAAATATTTTGATAGAAAATCAAACGGTTTGTTCAGGTTCAGAAACTTTTAATCATACATGGGTGATAAATAAACTATCAAGTGTATCCTACACTCAACAGCCTTTGGTAATTTCTTAATAGATTATTCATACATCCATAAACAATTTAAAGTATCACTTCCCAAACATCCCATAAGCCAAAACAACCAAGAATTTCAAATATTATTTAAGTTTATTCTTATACATTTCCTTTTACAACATTTATTGTTCATCTATTTTCATTTATTCATACGATGATTATTTTATTAATTGATTTCATTTATTTACATCTGTTATTTACATTCAATTATTTATACATCAATAAATCAATTCTTAAAATATCATATAGGTTTCTTTGTAATTAAATTCACATTCATTTAACTTTCACTTATTTTAAATTCTCATTCATTCATATAGAATCATCTTTATTTATTTAAATTCATTGTTTATATAGTTTGATTTCAATTTAGTAAAACATTCAACTTTAGTCTCTTTACCTTTAAATTTACATTTATTCTTTCCTGTATAGTATCATTGAATATTAAATCCATTTCTTTTAGAGGGCCACTTAATAATAAGCTTATTTATGAGTCATTTCAGTCAATTTTTAAGTTTACACACATTTCTTAGATAATATTCACTTTTTACTACTAAATCTAATTATTAGCATTCCAAAACATTAACTTCTAGTTTATAACATTCATTGTACATCTAAATTCTTATTTATTTAAATAATACCATTGAACACTTTCATTACTTAAGTTTTACTTGTATAATATTCAATTACATATTCCTATTTAACATCACAGCTTTTTAAACATTTATGTTTAATATATATATATATATATATATATATATATATATATATATATATAGGAATGTTACACAAGTTTATCTTATTCATTTAGTTAAAGAAATCTTCAACAATTACATCATCTAATTTCATTACTCTTTAATTTATAACTAACAACCTTCAATTTCTTTACATTTCATTAATCACTTAACTCTTAATTTCTAGTTTTTATTTTAGAAGTTTCCAATTATTAATATAGTCAAGATTTCATTCATTGTAATAATTAAAATTCCTAATTTATAGAAACTTATGAACTAAATGTCGGGTACATTTCAAATCATTTTAAAATAATATATATACTCATATCTTTTATATACATCAAATCATATTTAGAAATTTAAAATTATGAATTTGTTTGTCAAAACAAATGCGTAGTAAAACTACTACAGTAGCCTTCCAACTTTGAAACTCAAAAATGAATGTCGATGATGCGTGCACTCATCACCGAAATTATTTTCCAGCGATAGAAGAGGGGAGTATAGAACTTAGTTCCTTTTTAAAAAATTTAGAAACATTTCTTATAAATCAATTTGAAAATATTTATATCTGGAAATGCTTCCAAATAATATTAATATTATATTCCAAAATCTTTGAAAACCAATTTCAAAACCCCGGAACTTAAGTCTTAAATTTCCAATTCATATTTTTTTTATTTATAAATCCTAATTTGCAATCGATATTTATAAAATTCACTTTCTAACAAACTAACATATCATATTCAACTATATCCATTTATAAATTTTTATTTTATATACAAAATATAATATCAAGTAAAATTATTTCATTTACCGATATTTCAAAACAATATTGTGTCGGACTGCCATACTAAGTGTTCAGAAATCCCTATCGATGTCATAGCATCCTATATACCGACCAGAATTTAAAAATGCTACATAGAACAAATTTATATAATATAAGAACATTTTATAACACTAACAAGTACGCTCTCTCATATATATACGCTCAAACAACTCATTCTAGGGTATTACAACCCTATCTCTAATGAGTTAGACCCCATAAAGCTAAGGTTATCGCTAAACCAATACTTTGATACCAAATATAACGACCCACCTTTTTGGATAGTTTAAAATGACAATAAACCACACCTTCGAACTCAAACTATTCAAAAGGGAGGATTATTATGGGGTAAATAAGAAAAAGAAGAGAAAAGAATGAAAAACAAACATAGAATCTCACAACAGAATGACAAAATTATAATAATCAAATAAACAATTCATTAAGCTATTTTACAAATAACATTTGATTACACTTTTACAATACAAAATAGAGTTATACACACAGCAGAGATAAATACATAACGCAACGGAACAACATGATGTAGTGGAATATGTATAAAATGAATATCATACAAATCTCCATCTTCGTCCTCTAGATAAAATTGTCTTCAATACAATTAAAAGCTCAGACTGACCCAAGCGTAAGGAAAAGACAAAACACTTGAGTCAGAACTAAAAGATCTTATGTAAGTTAAATAAAAATCAGTAAACATTAGTGTAACGGCTTCAGAGATGTTTATGGAATTTCACACCACCTATCCAGTGTCTAACGTGCATGCAATAACTTGAGAGATGTTCAGGATTCCATCTCCTAAGGATCCGTTAAACTATCTACATACATAATACAATATGCTAGTATAATATATCTACAGTAAAGTATTAAAATAGCGTTATGGCGTTACCCATATCCCCCTTAACACATTTTATATAAATGCCACGGTCGATATAGATACTGTAAACTCCACCATAAACTGGTGGGCTATCATGGAGCACTCCATAGGTACGACATAAACCAAACTCGTAATGGGCACGATAAGGCATATGATAAGGCACGCGAGGCAATGCCATGGTAGGATTCTACCGTTTGCAGAAGCGAGCTAGTGGCAACGCATAACAGCAACTACTGCCCACCTCGGAACACACTCCCATAATCAAATCGAGGGGTGGCCACCAAATTAATCATAAAGTAATAAATATGGTATCAAAGAAGCATGTTTGATCGAAGGTGCAACCTCATTTGGCCTAGGTATAGCTCCTATTTTAGTCACATCAAGCTGACCTGAGGGGGTCAAGGCTGCGTACCTCATTTAGAATCATTCACCAAACCATCATACTTCATTCTGGATTCTCCATCACATGCACGGTTGTTAAAATGGTTTTCATTATTGGTAAAGAGTATGACAATATCCGATCCCGGTCTCTTCAACAACCAAATGCTTATTTCACACCGGTTGTTTCTTTTACATTTCCAAAACTAATTCATAATTGACCTCAAAATATCATATTCACTTCAAAATCATATCACTTTCAAAATCATATTCACTTTCGAAATCATTATTCACTTTAAATCATATTCATTTTCAAAATCATAACCACAAAATAGTTTAAACCATCGTATCAAAAATTCACATTTAAATCAATTAAATCCAAAATCATTACGGTTCCAACTTAAATAGTTTGAATATTGAAAGTAACATATATATTCGAATAGTTATACATTTAAAAATAGTTTATATGTTTAAAAATAGGTTATAGATTAAAATAGTATGTATTTTAGAAATAGTTTATATATTAAAAGTTGATGTGTTAGAAATAATTTATAATAGTTTAAAATAGTCTTATGAGTTTAAAATATTTTGACAGTTTAAATAGTTTAAGGTTTTTAAAATGGTTAAAATAATTTAATATATATAATGGTTTGATTATTGGAAATGGTTTATATAGTAAATAGTTTGAAAATCTAAATAATCTGAATTTTAAAATAATAGGTTTTTAAAAAATTATTCAAATAATTAATTTGGAAATAATCAAATCAAACTATTTCTTTCATTTCAACAAACCTAGATCATATCCAAATTTCAAATCAACAAACTCAATTTTAATCTTTCAATTCAAATTCTCACTAAAACCATTCAATTTATATCGGTTTAAAATCCATTTTTAAACTATAAATCTAATCCACTTCAAATTCAATAGATTTTAAAGTTTAAATATTCAAATGTTTACAATAAATCAATTTTGATAAATTTCAATTATATTTCAAAATTCAACTTTAAAATTTCAATTTAAATTCTTTAAGCAATTTATTTAAACAATTTAAATTTCAACATTTAAAACTTAAATTTGAAAATAATTTAGTTTACATAATCAAGTTTTATTTCATAATATCACTTAACTGGATTTAAAATTAAGGATTTAAAAATTAAGGATTTAAAAATCATTTAAATTAACTAATCCGGTGTCCGTATATAGTTTTCTACCCTATGGTCAAGTGATATGGATATTTATCATTTCCATCCATGATAGTTTACCGGTATATATCATTTCAACTTGCAATCTCGAATTAAAATTTAAAATCCATAAAATCGCCATTTCAACCCATAATGATTTTTCCTAATCTATAAGACCACTCAGATATGTATCATTTTAACCCATAGTGATTTCCTAACAATAAACTAAGTGAACTTACAGTGTGATAACAACATATGAATAAACATACATCTAATCATCCAAATATCAATAATTAAACATCCGTCACAATCATCATTCAAATCAACCAATAAATCACAACAATTAATTGCTTATCAATATCGAATATATAATTAATAATTTAAATTCGATATTAAATTAAATGGAAATTAAATTCAATATAAATTCAATTTTAACTGGAATGACAAATTTAGATATTCCATATAGCAATCAGTCAATTTCTAATCACATTGTAAATTTAATTTAACCAACATAAGATGCTTCAGTAGTTGTGAGTGGGTTAAAATACTCACTTCTGACTTGCCGGCGATTTAAAATCGAAATAAAGTCTCAAATTTGAACAGTCTCAGAATTTAACCAAAGCTATTCCATGTCATTCAAAATTTCGATACAATCACAGCAGAGAAAACCGCTCGTGAATCCTAGTTTGTATGCAAAAGATATGATCGTTAGAACATGCAAAATTTAAAATTTAAATTAAAATAATAATAATAAAATATATGCCATGTTATCCTCTTGCTACAGACAATCGCACACACAACAAACTCAATCAAACCCATGCTGCCCACGTTCATCAATGAACCCATGCCACCTTAGACGCCTGACCATCGATCAGCCGCCGGTCCTTAGGCTGCACCCACGGCCACAATCGCGACCACTCTGGGCCCCTCCTCCACTTCCGCCGCCTCCGTGCTTTAAGCATGTTTTTCGGTGATTTGACACGACCTAGAGTTGAATGAACACACCACTACGACCTGCTCTACATCCTCTTCCAAACGCCGCTCGCCGATCGTCAACAGGATGACGACCCGCCATTGAATTGAAAAACCTAATATGGACGGTCGAGGTTCTTCGATGCTTTCTTGTCAAATGTTTCACCAAATCAAAAAACAATTTACTGCTATAGATTGTGCTCGTCGGGAACTTTCCAACGATATATAATTTGATATAGTTTGGAGAGGTTGAAATTTTGAAATAGATTTTGAAATTAGGGTTTGTAATTGGAATTTGGTTTCTGCCATTGGAAGAAAGGAATAGATGAGAATGTACATACAAAATAAACTAATGGCTGACAGGGTTTGAGAACAAAATCTATTTGTATAGACGAAGATAGATAAGAAATGAATGGACAGATCGTATTGGTCGAAACGATTATGCAAACCCGAAAAGCCCGTTCTGCTTCCGAAACAAAAGTAGGTCATCCCATATATCAAAATAGATATTTTTGATATTTTTAAACTCAATGGAACTGGTTTCAAATCAAAATTCCACTGTATACAGAAGTTAACTTTTAAAATCAGCTTATTTTAATTGAATTAATTAAATTGATTTCTACGCGCTTTTGGCTTGCACGATCAAACGACAAGTCCAATCGATACGAAACTTGAAATTTTACAATAATTCACTGTTACGGATTTGACGAAACTAGTTTCATCGAAATCCGAGGCAGTGGCGAAAATGGCTATTTTCACTTATTAAATTAATTAAATCACTTTTTTTTAATTCAATATTAAATATTGTACTAATTACAACGTTTAATTGCAGTTAAAAAAAATTCATTGATTATTATTTTAAATCCCAATAAATTCATTTATTTTAGTCTACATCTTATTATTTAATCAACCAATACCAAAATGAATTCATTTGACACTAGTTCACCTTTTATTACATTCTTATTCTATAGTTATCATCTTAATTCATATTAACTGCAATACTTAATTAGATTAATTTCAATTGATTTACAATTTAAATCCAAACATTTAAATTTTATTGAGTTCAAAATAAAATACAAACACATTTCTATGTTTATTGTTTATAAACACAAGCTAATAGAATTACTTACTATTAATTAATTTCATATTCTGAAGTAAACCTATATCCATTAATAACACAAATTTTACCGTTAATACAACATTGAATTTGTTCCTTATTTGCAATTTACAACCAAATTAACTTTACACTTAGTCCAATTGATTAGGATTACATTAAAATAATTGTCAATAACATCCAAATAACTTTATTAAATCATATTTTAATTGTTTTTTCTTATTAATATATCATAAATTTTAATTTCTCTCAACAGTAAATTCCAAAATATTATTAAATTTAATATTTTAGTTATCGAAAATTACAGGTAGTTACCATAAAATCCAGTATAAAAATATCATCACCCGTATAAAATCATATTAAATCGAAAATCACAAAAATAAAATTAATTGGGTGAATCATACATCCAGAGATCTTAATCAAAACCCATAAACCAGTAATAAGTGAGATATCACCAAGTATAGTCAGGTTAACTCACGATATTGCCCAAAACATTTCTTTCAGTATCAAATCATAAAACACTATCATCAAACCATATAAAATAGATCACTTGACTGTAAAATATAAGGTACCTACCCATCAGCCAGATATGAGAATCCATTATACTTTGAATATCTATTATATCATAGGCATAATATCATCTCCTTATATAGAAATAAATGATACAGGATAAATCAAATCATAATGTATGGGATACACCACCTACTAACATAAAAAATGTATCAGCACCATGGAGCGTGATGTGAAAGCACCAGCCCTATTGGAACGGAGCAAATATAATAAAAAAGTCATAGAAAAGTAAATAGACATAGAGATTGATTATTGATTGTCTGTGATTACAAATTTTAAGTAGATTCTAAGTCGTAGAATTTCCTACATCAACTTTATAGCTTTGATTATTGATTGTCTGTGATTACAATTTTTTTTTGATTGAACAAGTCACAAGTACAGATTTTAAGTAGATTCTAAGTCGTAGAATTTCCTATAGAAACTGCATTGGTGACTCTTAAGTATAGAAAAAGTTGAAGAAATGGTAGGGCTTTTGCATAGTAATTGCAGAAACCGGATGCTCTGTTGCTTTTTGGTTTGTATTTATAGTGGTACTAGTCATATTGGATCAGAAGCCCGCTACCAATGAAGTCCATAAACTAGTCCAAGATAACACAATAAATATCATAACTTCCTGAGTTAAGGTGTAAATTCGATGCCGAATGAAGCCACTTGATTCGATACCGAATCTAATATTAGCCATAGGATGGCCAAATCCTTTTACATCGAGTTTCATGCCTTGCCTAGATGTCCTCCATGTAGTTTGGTACATTGTTGACGATTTTTGACTATCCTTCTTTTTTGACTCGGATTATCCTATATTTTGGACCGTCACGTCTTCACTCGTGATGATAGATTCTTTGGAAATCTACGAAACTTCATAAATATGCATATGAAGACTAGGGGATTATTTGTGGAAATTTTGAGTTTGCTAAGACATAACACCTAAATTAGGTACTGAATTAAGAATGTTAATTCGGGCCGAATATAACACTTAGCATACTATTGGTCCATACTTTTTTTTGTGCCTTTCCACTTGTCCTTTTGAGTGTCTTTGTCAAGTCTAAGGTTGTTTCGTCTTCGTATCGATGTTCTAACTCCTATTGACTTCTGCTTAAATAAAACCCCAGCTAACACTTCTCCCCTAAAGCGTGCTTTCATTGTAAACAAAGTATGCTCTAGAATGAGGTAAGTCTTGATTTGTTATCCTATGAGTTTTGGCTGATTAGCATATCCCATCTTAAGATGTTGTTTTCAACTGATTAACTTCCGACCAGGTATTCTTTTTTGTTTCAATTTGAATTTCAATTATCTACACTGACATATAATCTTGGCTTTGAAATTTATGCAAGGCTTTAAGTCAACATGTAGATCTACGGTGGTAATTTGGAGCTTCTTTGGTTTGGAGAGCTATCTATGTTAGGGGCACTAGTTCGGGCTGAATTAGAGACTTAGAAAAAAAAAATTAAGTAAATATTCTTTACCTATACCACTTTTCGTAGGCCCTTATCCTCACTTGTTTCATTCCTTTCTAGCCGACCTTGTCTTCAGCCGATTCAAGCCGACTCTAACCCTAAATTCGCCGATTCAAGCTCCAACCTCGCCGCTATTCAACTTTCGACTTCACCTGCGAGTTCGGCCTAGGGTTTAGTTTATTCGGATCCGGGTCTACATGTGTCATTTTCAGCAGCGATGGTCTTTTCGGATGATGGCGATCTTGGGTGGTGGTGGGGATGGTGATTGCCCTTGGTCGGTTGCGATTTTGGAGAAGGGGATGGTCGAATTCATACTTGACTTGTTAGCAATATGGCCATGGTTTAGTTTCATATTGGATATGTATGACTAGAGACTGGACATAGCTTCTAGTCCAACCATCTCTTTCCACGGAATTAACTAATGCTAGATCATCGAATTGACTCTGATATGATGATTCGATGTAGATTCAGATACATCGGATAGCTCATTGCATTGCATTTTCGCACATTCAGTGTCTTTGAAAATGAAAGAACATTCCATGTCGCTTCGGACAACCGTTATCGATGTTAATCGATAATGGATAAGTATGGAAAAAGTGATTTCGAAGGACAACACAGATCATTTTTTCACTAAGAGCAAGCTATCTATATGGATGGACCGTTCGGGGGTGTTTAAGACGCTAGACTCATCTCATATAGATAACACACTACATTTGTCACGGTCAACACCTGGAATCTGGTTGGTCAGCACAAGCCGACTTCCTATGGACTTCAAGCATTAATCATACGGGGATTCTATTTTAAATTCGAACATATCTGACTGTGATCAACAAAGTTTTATTATCTAGAATGATGCTTCAGTAAATTGGTCGCAAGTCCATTAATGGATTGTCCACGCCTTCAGAACCTGAGCCAAGCCCTGCGTAAAGCATGTCACGCACCAGTCGAGCTCGAACGTAAAGTGTTATGGGCAACAAAAAACATAAAATTTGACCTTTAAAAGGCTGGAAAAAACAAAAAATTGTACTCTCAATGAATTAGATGAGATTAGGAACGATGCATACAAAAATGTGAAAATTTACTAGGAAAAAACAAAAGTTTTTCTTGACAAGTCAATCCTAAGAAAAACGTTTTCGCCAAATCAGAAAATTCTTTTGTATGACTCTCGACTTCATTTGTGGGAAATTGAAGTCGAGATGCAGGATTATTAGTGGCACTATTGTTTTTCCACAAGGTGCTATAGAAATAGAAAACCCTAAAGAAGGATTGATTTTTAAAGTCAATAGTCATCATTTAAAGCCGTACTTGGAATTTGTAAGTGACCGAGAGGAGGAGCCCATGATTCTTCATGAGACACACTACGTCTAATAAGGAATTTTAACCCTTTCTTATAAATATGTATATATTTTTCTCCTTTACCCACATTATATCGAGAATTTATTGTGGGGACACAGTTAAAATCAAATGTGGGGGAGTCTCATTTATTATTAGTATACAAGCTTTGATTTTGCACTTTTCTCTTTCAAAAAACTTGTTCAGAAGGATTATCTATCGGTTAGAAAATAGCCGAATATAATAAATTAAAATACCACAAGCGCACGACAATAATCGTAGTAGGTATGCGAGTATGGGTCTCCTACAACGAAAGCGCTAATTTTAAAATTAATCAATCAAATTATTCTAAGAGTTTGAAAATGTGTTAACTAAAAGCGTAAAAAAAACTAGAGAAAAATTGGAATATAAACTATGAGATTAAAAGATAATTTAAAGGTAAATCCGCTTTCACTTTCGTATAAATCAACGCAAAATAAATTTATAATCTCTCTTTTCTATCGCATGTAGAATTAGTTGATGCATTTGTTATAAGTATGGTATATTTGTGATATTAACTAACACAACTTAAACCATCAAACTTAATGCATCATCCAAACCCACTTGTCAAATCTAATGAAAATGATTATGAAATTAAAAATAAAATATAATTTAAGCATGATCTATTTACATTTTTTGATCAAGTAACATAGAACATCAATTTTTTGATTCTATTTTAACTTTCATTATTAAAATCAATTAGTTAGATGAAAATGTAACTTGTGTTTGTATTTGATTAAGTATAGCTTATATATAGTTAACAACATAGGCTATCAAATTCATTAATAAACAACAAACTTCAATAAACATTAGAATTTACATTAAGCATCAAAGAAGAGATCGTAAATGAAATCATTATGTAGATTTTACATGATTCAGAGAGCTTCGTTACCCTTAAATTAAAGGTGTTTAGCTTCTCATACTTGAATTCATTTCAATATAAATTGATTTCAACAATAAAAAGAAAATGAAAGAAAGAAAACTAAGAGGTTATTTATACAAGAATGTGGCCCTCAAGTCAATACAGGAAAAATTCAGGAAACATAAGAGGGCATTTATATAACTCTAAAACCCTAATCTCTTTTTAGCGAGATATCAAAAATGCCCCTGACTTTATGTGGCCCCCAAGTCATCATTGGTGCTTAATTATCTCTTGCTGGCATGTGGTTTTGCTTATAAACGTGGTACATTAGCAAGTGGGTAAATGGGGTCCTCCATGTTGATTTAAGTCTTTCTTTTTTTCATTCTTTTGGTTTCCACTACTTGTGCATGCATATATCCATGAATCCTTTTCTAATTTGCACTCAATTTTCCACAAAATAAAATTAAAATTTGAAAATAAATTTTCTCAAAATGAATGCACACACAAAATGACGTTTTGCCTAAATGTAGATGAGTGAATGATGATTTGAAAACACATTTGTATTTTGGTTAAAACATGTAAAAATACACTAATATGTCCTTTATTTTAACAAAAGAAGATTAAGATGAGAGCAAAAATATATCTTTTTATATGCACATCCAATACCCCCGCACTTATCTTTTTATTCGTCCCCGAATAAACTAAAACTAAGATAAATCCACTTTCGTTGGAAGCACGATTGGATTGAGCGTATGCAAAAAGCTGTTAAACCTATAGTGTCCCTAGTAGGACAGTGTTGTCTCTTGAGGGTTTTCAACAGATACTACGCATAAAATCCAATTGGATATGCAAAGTTTCTAATGCAAGTTTTATCTACAAAGATATGAATGCAAGTTTTTGTGTACAAAATGAAGAACTTACTATTTAAATTGACATGAAATAGTAATATACAAGTCTTCGTCATCATCAAGAAATTTTAGTCTTTTACAAATCAAAACTTCCAACAAAATTTAAGTTATCATCAAAATTAGACTCTAGCAGGCTAGTTGTTTCGGTTGATGATATAGTGCGACTATGAAATAAATTATTTAATTGATTGTTAAAGTTTGTGAAGTAGTATCTTCATTTCCTTTTATAAAACAAGCCAAATCGATAAAATTAGGATAATGCTTGGGTTTTAATTGCTTACTCTTTATTTGAAAAAGATATCAACATGTTATTATTTACAGACACCTAACTCGAAAAACCAAGGTCCGGTATACCATCCATGCACTGCCTTGAGGGCTTACGTGAGAAGAATATAATGTGTGGTGAGTGTACACACTTATGTGTGAATACCTGACTTTAGGTGTTTATTATTATTATTATTATTATTATTATTTATATATACAAACACCTAACTCGGAAAATGAGGCCAGATATACCATTCATGCATTACCTTCCGGGCTTATGTGAGAAGAGTACATAGTGTGGTGGTGTACATACTCACATGTGTACGCTAACTCTAGGTGTTTTCGTTTTTGTTTTTTTGAAGTTTTTTCCGAATTTTTTTAAAAAGAAGAGAGAGTTATGCAAAATCTTAGCACACTTAACTTTAAAGATTAAAAATATTAACGCGTGTACTTTAAATCAACCACTTTTTAAGCGAAGATTATATTTTAAAATAACTTCATAATCATCACCTATAAATCTCGCTATATACTAGTTACACCATAGTTGCTTGTAATTTAAACTTTTCTTTTCATTATTCGTCTGAGTTAAGTAATTATCCAAAAATTTCAATCTCACGACCAAAACTGTATGCTTACTCCATCGTGCATATTCAAAAGTAAATTACAATGCAAAAAATTATTTGGACTTTTTTTAACAAGATTAAAGTAAATTTTTTTGAGTTTTTTTTTGAAAGAAAATGCGAAATCAAAGCATGTAAAATCAAAATGAACATGAGACTCCCTTCACACTTGATTTTGACCATGTTTCCACAGTCAATGTATGATATAATAAGTGTAAAGGAGAAAAATCTATACATATTTGCAAAAGAAGGTCAAAATTCCTCATTAGACATAGTGTGGGTCATAAAGAATCATGAGCTCCTTCTCTGGTCACTTATAAATTCAAACATGGCTTTAAACGATAACCATTGACTTTAAAAATCAATCCATCTTTAGGGTTTTCTATTTCTATGACATCATGTGGAAAAAACAGTACGTATCAGGTATGTTCTGGTCCATCTTGATTTTAATTTTCCAAGGAATAAATGAAGTTGAGAATCATACAAAAGAACTTTCTGATTTGGCGAAAATGTTTTTCTTAGGATTGACTTGTCATGAAAAACTTTTTGTTTTTTCCTTGCAAGTTTTAGCATCTTCATACGCACCATTCCTAATCTCTTCTAATTCATTGAGTTGCGATTTTCTGTTTTCGCCAGCCTTTTCAAGATCAAAGTTTATGTTCTTTATTGCCCATAACACTTTATGTTCAAGCTCAACTGTAGGTGACATGCTTTAACATATACTAATTGAAAAGTGTACATCCCAAGATTAGTTTTAAAAGCAGCTCCGTAAGCCCAAAGTAAATCTGTCAATTTCTAAAACCAATCTTTTCGATTTTTATTGATCATTTTCTCCAAAATTTGTTTAATTTGTCGATTTGAAACTTCAACTTGACCATAAGTTTGAGGATGATAAGGAGTGGATAACTTGTGGGTTATTAAGTATTTCTTCATGAAAGTTCGAATTGATCGATTACAAAAGTGTGTTCCGTTATCACTTATTATTGTGCGAGATTTGCTGAAGCTCAAAATATGTTTTCTTTATGAATTTTACAACAACTTTGCGGTCATTTGTTTTACATGGAATGGCTTTAACCCTTTTAGAAACGTAATCGACGACAAGAAGAATATAAAGACTTCTGAAAGAGTTAGGAAATGTCCTCATAAAGTAAATTCTCCAAACGTCAAAGATTTCAATAATAAGGATGGAGATCAAATGCATCATGTCTCGTTTCGTGATTTTTTTTCAAACATTTGACAACGATCACACGTTTTGCAAAAGTCGAAGTCATCTTTGAAAAGTGCAGTCCTATAAAAGCCACATTGAAGAACTTTTTCTTGGTTTTCTTAGGACCGAAATGTCCACTACATGCTTGGTCGTGACAAAATGAAAAAACGCTCTTGATTTCGCTATCCGTGACACACCCTCAAATGATTTGATCGGAATAATACTTAAATAAATATGGATCGTCCCAATAGAAATATTCCACATAGGATAGAAATTTGTATTCATCTTGTTTGCACCAAAACGAAGGAGTTTCTTTAGTAACTAAATAGTTCACTATATCGACAAACGATGGATCAATGGAAACTGAAAAGAGTTTTTTGTCGGGCAAGTTCTCGTTGACAAGTAAAGAAGATGGTGCATTTGAAAAACATAACAAGTGATCGGCTATGACATTATTGGATCTTTTTTTATCTTTGATTGTAAGATCAAATTCTTGAATTAATAGGGTCCAACAAATCAAATGAAATTTAATTTACATCCTTTTTAGCAAAAAGGTACCTAAGAGCGGAATGGTCAATGTAGACCGTGATGTGTAAGCCTATCAAATAAGGTTGAAACTTTTATAGTGCAAAAATTATGGCTAGAAGTTCATTTTTGGTGGTTGTGTAGTTGATTTAAGCATTATTCAAAGTCATACTAGCATAGTGGATGACATGGAGGATGTTGTTAATGCATGGTCCTAGGATAACACCAACCGCAATGTTAGAAGTATCACACATTATTTCAAAAGGAAGATCTCAACTGGGCAAGCAAATGATTGAAGCAAAAATGAGTTCATTTGTAAGACGTTCAAAAGAAGAGACATAATCAGAATTGAAATCAAAAGGAACATCTTTTCTTAAAAGAGTAGTTAATGGTCGAGCAATTTTTCTAATGTTTTTTACAAAGCGTCGGTAAAAGTGAGTGCATCCTAGAAATGATCGAATGTCCTGATTTGGGAATGGGTAGATTTTAAATGGCATCAGTTTTTGCTTTGTCAACCTCAATGCCATTATTTAAAATGACATCTCAAAGGACTATGTCTTGTTTGACCAAAAAATGACATTTTTCACAGCTTAAAGTTAGATATTTCCCTTTACGTCAAGTTAGAACCAACTCGAGATGATGTAAGCACTCGAAAAAAGGCTCTCCATAGATAGAGAAATCATCAACAGAAATTTCTAGAAAGCATTCGATCATTTTAGAAAAGATGCCAACCATACTTCGTTGGAAAGTTGTAGGCGCATTACAAAGTCTGAATGGCATACGCCGATAAGCAAAGGTTCCGAAAGGACATATGAAAGTCATTTTTCTTGATTTTCGAGTGCGTTTGGAATTTGGTTAAATCGAAATAACCTTTAAGAAAATGATAGAATTCGTGACCGACTAATCATTCAAGTATTTAGTTAATGAAAGGAAGAGGGAAATGATCTTTAGGTGTTGCAAAATTTAATTTTTGATAACCAATGCAAACATGCCAACCCATTTGAGTACAATCTAGAATGAGTTCATTAGCATCATACGTGGTAATGGAGAGTCCGAAATTTTTAGGCACCACATGAATTGGGCTAACCCACGAGCTGTTGGGTATGGGATTAATGATTCCATTATCAAGAAGCTTAAGAATTTCTTCTCAAACCGCATCTTTCATTTTGGAGTTAGGCCTTCGTTGCGCATCACGAGTAGGCTTGGCTTCATCGGTTAGGTGAATGCGATGTTAAACAATTGCAAGGCTAAGTCTCTTAATATCGGTAATGGACCATCCTATTGCTTCTTTGTTTTATGAAAGAGTTGAAATAAGAGATGCTTCTTGGTTAAGAGAAAGATCAGAAGATATTATGTCGGGAAAAGTTTCATTGTCACCTAAGTGTGCATACTTAAGGAGAGATGGTGGAGGTTTGAGCTCTTATTTGGGAGATTACTCAATCAAGGAAATCGATCAATAATGAGAGGTTTGAAGGGAAGCATGTCTACGATCTCGTTTGGCACGTCTTGAAACAGTTGTTTGTACTCCACTTCATGTTCATTATTAAGGTCAATTGTCTCATTTTTTCGTGAATAGCGCTAATTTCCAAGGTGTAGTCGAATGGTTCATTTGATCGATTTTATAAATTGAGATGTTAAGATCTATGGTCATGTTACCAAAGGAAATTTTCATTGAACAATTTTGACAGTTGATCAGAGCATTCGAAGTGGCTAAAAAGGTCACCCTAAAATCAAAGAAATTTGACTTGTGAGATTATTTACAAGTTATTTTCTAAGAAAATGTAATCGACAGGGGATATGAATTTTCTTACTTTGATCAACACATCCTTAATCTCACCTATTGGCTTTTTTACGATCAGCCAATTAAAGCGAAACTTTTGTCCATTTAAGCTCACCTAGACTAGTTGCTGGCAAACTGAATATGGGAGAAAATTTACGCTAGCACCCAGATCTAAAAGACATTTATTGATTTTATTGTCTCCTACTATACACGAGATTATGGGGAACCAATATCTTTGTATTTCATAGGAACGCATTGAGACAAGACTTCACTTAGATCGATCGCTAAGAAGACTTGTTTAGGTACTTGAATGTTTCATTTTTGAGTACATAAGTTCTTCAAAAATTTGGCACACGTCGGGACTTATTGAATTATGTCTAAAAAAGGAATATTGACGTTGACTTGCTTAAAAATTTCTAACACCTTTTACATATGTTTTGGATGTTTCTTAGCATGAAGTCTATGGGGAAATGGAGCTCATAACTCAGTATGTCAGTCTACTTGAGTTGGTGAAGGATGAGATTCAAAAATGGAGTCAATGTTCAGGTTGGACTCGGTCAAGGGTATTGGAGATTTGGAAGATATTTTTGTAATGTCATTAAGATTGACAATTTGGTTATCGATTTGCTCATTGGATTGCACAGTGGTGATAGTGTTTATTTGATTCAAATTGCTGCCTTGAATGATATGAGCTTGTGTTTTGATTTCTAGGGTTTGGAATAGATTGACTTGGAGAAGTACCTCTTTCCCGTTCACTCACAGAAGTAGCTAACTAACTCATTTGAATTTTGAGTTTAGCAATCAATTGACTCGTATTTTGCATGTACCAGGTTAGAAAATTTTGCAAATTATTGTTCGATTGAAGATTTTAAGCGGTTGCTTTAGCCAAAGTTTTCAAATTTTTCTCAAATGAAGTTATTCGTTTATCATCTTAAAGAACAAAAGATTGTTGCACTTGGTTTTGAGAAGGTGGCGCAAAGTTTTGTTGAAATTGATTTGGTTGAAAAGGAGAATTTGAAGCATTGTTCGGAAAGGCTTGAAAAGATGGTCGAACCAAATTCGTGTTTGAATCGTTTTGGTTCCAAGCAAAGTTAGGATGATTTATCCAACTGAGATTGTATGTTGGAGGGAACGGATCATTCCTAACTTTGTTAAAAGCGTTGACTTATTCTAACGAGTGAAGACATTAATCAGCAATATGATTTAGATCGTTACATTTGTAACATGAGATTTGAGAAGCTTGGTTATTTGATTAAATGGAAGATATTATTAAAAAAATTTATCATCGCACCGATTTTCATTTTTAAGGCTAATGATGATGCTACAGAAGTGCGCTGGATCTAGAATAGATTGATTTTTCGTTAGATCGTTCTCATTGAGATGATTTTTCGACTAGGTTTTCAAGAAATTGCCAAGTGGCATCGTGATGTTGTGCTAAAAAGTTTCTTTGACACATTAATTCAAGCATCATTCGAGAGGTATTTTCAAGTCCATCATATAAAATTTGGCAAAGAGTCCATTTTTTAAAATTGTGATGTTGACATTTGGTCAATAGTTCCTTAAATCTTTCAAAATATTTTCCAGAGGATTCAACACCAAATTAATGAAAATTTACAATTTTAGTCTGAATTTTGGTTGTCTTTTCTAAGAGATTAAATTTCTTTAAGAAAACTTTTACAAATTCATCCCAAGTTCTAATCAAATTTGAGCGCAAACGATACAACCATTTTCCGGCTTAGTCAGCTAGTGCAAATGGAATTAACCTAAGTTTTATCCCATCGTCGCATAATTGTTGAAGTTTTATAGTTGCAGAAACTTGTTCAAATTTCATTAAAAAGTGTAAGGATCATCATTTTCAAAATTGCCAAATTTTGGGAGCGTGTTAATATGACTTGAATGAATTTCAAAGTAATTACCCGTTGGGGCGGGTAAAGTAATGCAAGAAGGGACAAAAACTCGAACAAGGAAAATTCTGTCCATGTGAATACGACGTGGAATTTTTTTCCCCATTGTAGAAAGATTATTCATTCGAGCAAAGTGGTTTGTTGAATTGTCACAAGTCCTAATACTCATGCACAGGAGAGAAGATTAAGAAGAGAAAGTGTTGAACAACAAATTTAACGATCCGTAATTTCGCTACTTCGAAAATTAGAGATTTCGTTTAAAAAGGTTTAAAACTTAAATAAATAAGTTAAATATAATATATAATAATATAAAAATAATTTATTCTCATAGTTGATAATTTAAAAATGCATAAATTTGGATTTTAGAATAAATCAATAAAAGTTAATTTTTGCTAAAAATAAATAAATGCTTAAATAAATAGGTTTAAATATTTATTTAAGAAGATAAATATTATTGAAAACATCTACTAAAGATAATAAAAGTATATTAAAATATTTATAAGTATGTTAATAATCATTTTACAAAAATAACCAAATTTTATCATATTTTGTCAGTTTTACATACACCGTAAAATTAGATATTTTGATATTATTCAAATATGATTTTAAAATATAAAGAGACATGTTCCAATTGATTGAAAGAAGTAAAAAGTTCATTTTTAAATTTGGTTTACATAAATAAATAGCTTAACTAAAACATCAAAATGTGACCGTAAACATTTTGTCGAAAAACAACGTTTTCTCGATTCAAAGTTGTCGCAATGTCGTCGCACCTTTATTTTCTTATATAGTAACATATATTCAAATAGTGTATGTATTAAGTAATTCATAAATCAAGTTTATTTTTTCTAAATAAGGTCAGAAACTTTTGGAAAACAATTAAGAAAAAAGTAAGCACAAAATGACAAAAATGTCATTTCAAAACAAAAAGTAAATTATCAAATCAAAGAAACATAATTATTACTTACTTTACTTAATATCTAAGTGAAAATGACATAAAGTATTGATTTCAAATGTGATGTTAAGTGTTGAAAAAAATAAGATTACTATAGAAGTAATAAGGTTATTTAGGTAATTTGGTAAAGGGATAATTTGGTAACTTACCACTTCATTTCTTTTTCTATAAATAAGCATCCAGTTTCTCATTTTTTCATACCATTTTATACCTTCTTCTTCTTCCTTGAAGCTCTCTTTAATGGTTTCTTCTTCTCTTCCAAATCCTTACTAACTTTTTCAAAACCATATAAAACTAAATCCAAACATCACCAAACTTTGCCAAAGACCTTAGAATACCATTTAAACATGGTTTAATACCTAAGAAGTGAAGAAATGATGGAGAAAGGTGATGATATATGTATGGTCGAACCTAAAGAGAAGGAAGCAAGTTGGAAAGCTCCGGAGCAAGAAAAAGAGAAGGAAGTGCCGCCGATTTCATTCTAAGAAGCTAGAAGCAAATTCAAGGTGCCACGGAGCTCTGCCGAATTTTTCGAAGTTGATTAGTTGAAGTTTAAGTGAAGTGTTGTTGCATATGAATGTTGGTAGGAAGTTAAAATAATTCGGTTAAAGGTGAGTACTCATATTTACTAATTAATCCATAATATTTCAAGTATAATGATTGAAAAGTTAAAATATGTTGATTGATTAAATGTTTGATAACTTAGTTGTAAATTGGTTGATTATATGATTGATTATATGGTCGATAACTTGTTTGATAAATGATAGGAGAAATGGTTAGTAATTAACCATAGTTAATTAAATGAGAATTAAATCCATACATGTGTGGTAGTTATTTAGCATCTTAATGATTTTAAATAAGTTTAAATATGGTTTAAAAGTTGAAGTGTTTCGGACAAGCTTCGAAGCAATTCACAAAAATTGGTCAAAATCGAGCTTGTCGCGTAGCGGTAGATCGTAAATTTCGACCCGTAACTTCAAATCGACGTAGAGAATGATTTATAAGTCGAATTTCTTCGAAATAATATTTTTTTGGTCCACAATGATAATAGTTTTCCAATGAAGAAATAAAATCAAGATTTCATCAAGTACATTTTGAAATATGTCCAAAACAATTTTCTAAAAACATCGCGGTTTTGCAGTTCGGAATCCAAAACGGGATTTCTGTATAATGATATTTTTAAATGATTAAAAATATGAAATAAATTTGATAAATCTATTAAATGGTTTAAAAGATATTTGGAATGGAAAATATGAATTTTCAAATATTAAAAAGTTGTTTAAATCAAATAAGCTTATATAGCATTTTCTACAGCACTTTTATGCTGCGAATTCTATAACCTTTTGAAATGTAGTTTTAAACTTAAAAATTATTTCCTACATCTTTTGTGAATGATTTTAAAGGAATAAGTAAGTAATGTAAAGATGATTTGGAAGTTTTAATAAGTGTTTGAATAAATTGTTAAGATGAATCGTTTATACCACTTAAACAAAAAGTGAAGAATATAAAATGTAATAACAAACTGAGTATGTCGAAACAACTAGTACATTTTTCCTGTCTATGAGATCTGGGAAGGTAAACAGGTGTTTAGCTAAGGTTAGGGATGGAGCAACCAGTGCCCTGAACTTACCTGGCCTATGTTTTCTCTTTTTAGGCGAGGGGTGGAATAGATCGAAAGGAAAACCCGGATGCTCTAAAAAGATTATATTTAAGTTTTTCCAAAATAAAAGAAATAAATTCTTGAATGTTAAATAACCACTTAACATCTTTTTATCAATGATTAGTACAAAGGTATCGAGATCGGATTTGGCTGATTCATATCTGAAATCCCCTTCAAACTTATTTTGGAAATAAAATATATTGAAGACAATGATCTTTAAAGACAAAGATAATCATAATGTAGGATTACTCGCCATTAGTCCCTGAAGGTGAAACTTGCCATTAGTCCCTGGAGATGAAACTTGTCATTAGTCCCTAGAGGGAAACTTGCCATTAGTCTCTGAAGGTGAAATTTACCATATTTAAAGTGGCAGTAGTGCTCTGTTATGAAAATCTTCGATTTGCAAAAATATGATTTGAAGTTGAAAATGAAATTTTTGATTAAGATTTAATGAATAATTTGGGAATATTTTCCCTAAGTTAAAAGTATAACTTTAATATAAGAAATCTTTGATTAAGATTCAATGAATGATTTGGAAATGTTTTCCGAAGCAAAAGACAAAATGATTTGGAATTATTCCAATATTTAAGAAAGGTTTAAATAACAAAATGATTTGATAAATGAGGCTTAATGATTCCATATACATTTGAGAAGAAAATGGAATAACTTGAAAGGAATATATCTAAGAAAGATATTTGTTTTAAATAAAAGATGAAGTAATTAATTGATGATTGATATCCACATATGAAATTAAGATCTTTTTTAAGTGATGATTGGCTTTGAAGGAACCGGAGTCGGATTTGGTTGATTCCTATCCGAAACCACTTCGAACCAATGTATATGTTCGAAAGTGAAGACATGTTGAAGATGATGATTATTGAAGACCGTGGATCTTCATAGCGTAAGGACTGCTTGTTGAACATGCTCTGGGTAGCTCTCATTATGGAGTTATTTATAGAAGTGGTCTCCTCGTGATGGAGATTTTTCGGATTGCAAGGGCTTCTCGCCTAGTAATGGCCGAGGAAAGTACCTTCGGTTTCGTTCAGTCCCAAAACGAACTTGTATAGATGTTTGTTTGACATTGTATTTTAAATCACATTTGAGTGGTTTCTATATACGTATATCAGTTGGTGGCGGAGAAGGAAACTTCTCTTAGCATAACACCCTTTCCCGAGACATATGAGCTCTGGGAGTTATACTTTTCTAGAAATCAGTCATGTGACGTGGAATGATAATGTGGCATTCAAAGTGGAACTTGTTATGATCAAAGTGTGGTTTTGTATAAAAAGCGTGGCTTTGAAGAGATTGAACGTAGCCTCTCGAGCCTCACACCCAAGTTATGATGGGATTCTATGTGGTCAGATATATTCTCGTATTTCGGATAGTAGTGATTTGGGTTATCAGATGTTCTGAGCCCCATGTACCAGATACGTCTGGGCCTCATGGCAGGGATACATGAAGTACGAGACTTTGGATGTTATTCACAGATTGTACCCACTTTTAGCCATTTGTGTTGTTTTATAACGACGTTTGAGTCATGGACATAAGCCGTGGATACATATTGATCTTTCCACTAGTTCCCTATCATGTTGGAAATTCAATCCCAATACGAGATTTACGGTTTTGATTGTATTCCCAAAATAGTTGTAATGACTTGCAAACATTTCAGCTACCCCTTTTTTATATTATATATTCCATTCGGTATATTCCGTTGACCCCATCCAGATATATTCCATTAGACTTAGTCCAGATATTGGTACCTTATTTGAATAAGTTTATTTGAAAAATGTTTTCAAAAGAATGTCATTAGAAATAATATCGAACGTTTTGCTATATAAAAGTGTTTTGGTTATCATAAGGTAAAAACCCTTCCGTATTTATGTGTGGTCGTGGTCTTATGAGATACCCTTCTTTTCAAAGGTTTTGATAACATCATCATGATCTATACATCATAAATTTCGAGTATTTCACAGTGGTTTAACAAGCCTGATCTGGGCATTTTTTTAATACTTCGGTCAGATCCAAGTAGTTTTAGGTTGAGTTGAAGACAGTTGGTGTTTCCAAAGGAGAGCTGAAGATCTTCATCATCGTATGGATATATTCTATTATCCGCTTCCTCTAGTGCATTTGTTTTGTTGTTTATCAGCATCTGTAAGGGCAAGTGTTATAACAGTCCAAGATGAATCTAGGTTAGACTCTAATATTGTATTTAAAATTTTCCACTGTAAAGATTATTATTGAAATAATATAGTTATTTCATTCGTGTGAGATTCTGTTCTGTCTTTATTTTCTTTCTACCCTTAATGATCCACTTATTCGTACAATTTGAGTTAGACATGTGTGGTTTATTTTCGATTCAAAGGGTATGGAAAAACGGGTCGTTACATTTGGTATCAGAGCTTAGGTTGAGCGAACACCTTGGCTTTGGTTGGGTAAAGACTCATCAAAGATAGGGTTAGTAATGCCCTATGATGAGTGACTCATTAGAGATAGAGTTAGTAACACCCTAGAATGAGTTTGAATGTATTATATATGAGCGCGTATTTGTTAGTGACTAATAAATTGTTTTGTGTTGATTTATTTGTTGGGTGATTTATAGATTCTGATCAATGCGCCTGATCACTTTATCGATGAGGGATCCTAAACATTTAAACAAGGCGAACTGACACACTAGTTTTGAAAAGATTGGTAGATGAAATAATTTTACCTTGGATTATATTTTGAATATAAAGTAGATATTTTGAAAAGTTGTATAGCTAGAAATCAAGATTAATGAAATTTAAATATGAACATCTAGTGATTTGAATTTCACAATTTGACTATAAGATGTTTCATAAAGATAATCGATAAGTAAAAAATATGATAAGGTAATTAATATCTTTAATACTTATTCCAAATAGTAGATTAAGAAATGATAATGTTAAGTTACTATCATAAATTGATCAATTGTTTGATTTTAAAATACCTTGTGAATTAAGTTTCACGATTTGACTATAGGGTATTTGATAATAAGATTTGTTTAAGGAATGAACATATAAGCTGAAAATGTATTTAAATAATAGAAAATGATTTTATAAAAGTTATATATAAAAGGAACTAGAATTAAAATACGAGTAATTTAAATGAAGTTAATTAATATAAGATAAAATGAATTTATAAGATAGTTTTACAAAGTAATCTCTAAAGGATTTTGAAACTATTATTATTTCAAATATAAAAGGAGATATTTTATGATAACTAATTAGACTAGCTTGAAAATAAACTAAAAAGGGGCAAGTGATGTGTTTGGATGGTAAGCACTTCTCTTAAGTATTACTCTTCTTGTTAAAAGGATATATAATACTATTAGTAGTACCCAGTTCCTTGAATTGTTTCGGAGTTACACGATCTATATTTTTTTTTTTTGAAGTTAAAGAAATAACGTGAATCATTGATTAGTAATCATTATAAAAGTGTTTAAAGCAAAGATAAACTGGGATTGCTAATTGATAAGATAAAGCGGGATTCTCGTCGATTTTGGACAGTCGAAAATTTTCGAATCATACCTAGCTCGGAGCTAAGGAATTTATGAAAACTAAAAGATTGTGAAATATTTTGAGTAAATTAAATTGGATAAGTATAATTTATAAATGTAATTATAAACCAAAAAAAGGGAAATTATAACTACAAAATGTTTTATTAATGAATTCTAGCATTAATTAAGAATTGGACTTAAGTCTTTAAAAGTGATTAATTTACATAAGTTATAAGATGTAATAAACTTAAGTAATAGATTTATGAAATGGTACAAAAATAATATTAGCGTTAAAGAAAATATACTAAGTTAAAAGTTTGAGGGGAAAAAATTATTATAAAGATAAATATCTTTTGAGTGAAAAATGGTTTCATTAGAATATTTTCCTTTAATAAAAATATTTGGAAACAAATAAGTAAAGGGATTATATAAGGAAGCACATTTATAAAATATTAAACTTAAGATAAAAGTTTATGAATTTTTTTTGAAAGTAAGCAAATACATATATTATATGTAGATCATTTCATCACAGAAATTTTGATCTATGATTTGAGTACAAAATTTTGAGTTGTTTACACCAATCCGAAAAAGGATTATCACTCGATTCTTGACGACGAACATTGATTAGGGTTTATGGTTGGGTTCTTGAGTTTTCTATCATAGTTAAGAGCTATGCAAGGAAAGCAAAGGTTTCTGAACAAAGAGCCTAATTAGAGTCCGCACTAGAGAATCGGGGGATCGATACTAGTTCGAAAATAAAGTCGTGTATTCGAATAGGAGATCGAATAAGATATTTCATCTGGATGATCTGTGTATATTACATCGAATTAAGTTTTAAGATAAAGGTTTTGGGCAACTTTTGTTTTGGGTAATTTCGAGGATGAAATTCTTTTAAGTAGGGGAGAATGTAACGAACCGTAATTTCGCTACTTCGAAAATTAGAGATTTCATTTAAAAAGGTTTAAAACTTAAATAAATAAGTTAAATATAATAGATAATAATAGAGAAACAATTTATTCTTATAGTTGATAATTTAAAAAAGCATAAATTTGGATTCTAGAACAAATCAACAAAAATTAAGTTTTGTTAAAAATAAATAAATGCTTAAATAAATAGGTTTAAATGTTTATTTAAAAAGATAAATATTATTGAAAACATCTAATAAAGATAATAAAAGTATATTAAAATATTTATAAATATGTTAATAATCATTTTACAAAAATAACCAAATTTTGTCGCAATTAATCAGTTTTACATACACCGTAAAATTAGAGATTTTGATATTATTTAAATATGATTTTAAAATATAAAGAGACGTGTGTCAATTTATTTAAAGAAATAAAAAGTTCATTTTTAAATTTGGTTTACATAAATAAATAGTTTAACTAAAACGTCAAAATGTGACGTAAAACAATTTGTCGAAAAACAACGTTTTGTCGATTAAAAGTTGTCACAACGTCGTCGCACCTTTATATTATAATATAGGAATATATATTCAAATAATGTAAGTATTAATTAATTCACTAATCAAGTTTAAATAAGGTTAGAAACTTCTAGAAAACAATTAAGAAAAAGTAAGCACAAAAAGAAAAAATGTCATTTCAAAACGAAACGTAAAACATCAAATCAAAGAAACATAATTATTACTTACTTCACTTAATATCTAAGTGGAAATGACATAAAGTAATGATTTAAAATATGATGTTAAGTGTTGAAAAAAATAAGATTACTTCAGAAGTAAGTAAGGTTATTTTGGTAATTTGGTAAAGGGATATTTCGGTAGCTTGCCACTTCATTTCTTTTTCTATAAATAAGCATCTACTTTCTCATTTTTTCACACCATTTTCTACCTTCTTCTTCTTCCTTGAAGCTCTTTTTAATGGCTTCTTCTTCTCTTCCAAATACTTACTAACTTTTCAAAACCATATAAAACCAACTCCAAACACCACCAAATTTTGCCAAAGACCTTAGAATACCATTTAAACACGGTTTAGCACCTAAGAAGTGAAGAAATGATGGAGGAAGGCGAGGATATAGGTTTGGCCGAACCTATAAAGAGAAGGAAGCAAGTTGGAAAGCTCGGAGCAACAAAAAGAGAAGGAAGTGTCGTCGATTTCATTTCAAGAAGCTAGAAGCAAATTCAAGGTGTCGCGGAAGCTCTGCCGAATTTTTCGAAGTTGATTAGTTGAAGTTTAAGTGAAGTGTTGTTGCATATGAATGTTGGTAGGAAGTTAAAACAAATTGGTTAAAGGTGAGTACTCATATTTACTAATTAATCCATAAATTATTTCAAGTGTAATGATTGAAAAGTTTAAATATGTTGAATGATTAAATGTTTGATAACTTGGTTGCAAATTGGTTGATTATGTGATTAATTATGTGGTTGATAACTTGTTTGATAATTGATAAGAGAAATGATTAGTAAATAACCATAGTTAATTAAATGAGAATTAAATCCATACAAATATGTATGTGGAAGTTATTTATCCTCTTAAGGTTTTAAATAAGTTTAAATATGGTTTAAAACAAATTTGAAGTATTTCGGACAAGTTTCGAAGCAATTCACAAAATTGGTCAAAATCGAGCTTTCGCGTAGCGGTAGTTCGTAAATATCGACCCGTAACTTCAAATCGACGTAAAGAATGATTTATAAATCGGATTTCTTTCTTTGGTCCGTAATGATAATAGTTTTCCACTGAAGAAAGAAAATCAAGATTTCATCAAGTAGATTTTGAAATATGTCCAAAACAATTTTCTAAAAACATCGCGGTTTTGCAGTTCGGAATCCAAAATGAGATTTCTTTATAAATGATATTTTAAATGATAAAAAATATGAAATAAATTTGATAAATCTATTAAAATGGTTTAAAAGAGATTTGGAATAGAAAATATGAATTTTCAAAAATTAAAAAGTTGTTTAAATAAAATAAGCTTATATAGCATTTTCTATAGCACTTTTATGCTGCGAATTCTATAACCTTTTGAAATGTAGTTTTAAACTTAACAATTCTTTCCTAAATCTTTTGTGTATGATTTTGAAGGAATAATTAAGTAATGTAAAGATGATTTGGAAGTTTTTAATAAGAGTTTGAATAAATTGTTAAGATGAATCGCTTATACCACTTAAACAAAAAAGTGAAGAATATTGAATGTAATAACAAACTGAATATGTGAAAACAACTAGTAAATTTGTCCCGCCTGTAAGATCTGAGAAGGTAAACAAGGTGTTTAACTAAGGTTTGGGATGGAGCAACCAGCGCACTGATCTTACATGGCATATGTTTTCTCTTTTTAGGAGAGGGGTGGAATAGATCGAAAGGAAAGCCCAAATGCTCTAAAAAGATCATATTTAAGTTTTTCCAAAAATTAAAATAAATTCTTTGAATGTTAAATAAACACTTAACATCTTTTTATCAATGATTAGTACAAAGGTATCGAGATCGGATTTGGGTGATTCATATCCGAAAACCCCTTCAAACAAATTTTGGAAATAAAAATATTTAAGATAATGATCGTTAAAGACAAAGATATTCATAACGTAGGATTACTCGCCATTAGTCCCTGGAGGTGAAACTTGCCATTAATCCCTGGAGGTGAAACTTTCCATTAGTCCCTTGAGGTGAAACTTGCCATTAGTCCCTGAAGGTGAAATTTAACATATTTAAAGTGGCAATAGTGCTCTATTATGAAAATCTTCGATTTGCAAGAATATATTTGAAGTTGAGAAAGAAATATTTGATTAAGATTTAATGAATAATTTGAGAATATTTTCCCTAAGTTAAAAGTATAACTTTAATATAAAAAATCTTTGATTAAGATTCAATAAATGGTTTGGAAATGTTTTCCTAAGCAAAAGAGGAAGTGATTTGGAATTATTCCAAGATTTAATAAAGGTTTAAATAAACCAAATGATTTAATAAATGAGGCTTAATGATTCCATATACATTTGAGAAGAAAATGGAATAACTTGAAAGGAATATATCTAAGTAAGATATTTGTTTTAAATAAAAGATGAAGTAATTTATTGATGATTGATATCCACATATGAAATTAAGATCTTTTTCTAAGCGATGATTGGCTTCGAAGGAACCGGAGTCGGATTTGGTTGATTCCTATCCGAAAACCACTTCGAACTAATGTATACATTTGAAAATGAAGACATGTTGAAGATGATGATTATTGAAGACCGTGGATCTTCATAGCGTGAGGACTGCTTGTTGAACATGCTCTGGGTAGCTTCCATTATAGAGTTATTTATAGAAGTGGTCTCCTCGTGATGGAGATTTTTCGGATTGCAAGGGCTTCTCGCCTAGTAATGGCCGAGGAAAGTGCCTTCGGTTTCGTTCAGTCCCAAAACGAACTTGTATGGATGTTTGTCTTACATTGTATTCTAAATCGCATTTGAGTGGTTTCTATTGACGTATATCAGTTGGTGGCGAAGAAGGAAACTTCTCTTAGCTTAACACCATTTCCCGAGACATACGAGCTCAGGAAGTTATACTTTTCTAGAAATCAGTCATGTGATGTGGAATGATAATGTGGCATTCAAAGTGGAACTTTGAATGATCAAAGCGTGGTTTTGTATGAAAAGCGTGGCTTTAAGGAAATTGAGCGTAGCCTCGTAGCCTCATACCCCAGTTATGATGGAATTCTATGTGGTAAGATGTATGCTCACATTTCGGATAGTAGTGATTTGGGTTATCAAATGTTCTAAGCCCCAGGTACCAGATACGTCTGGGCCTCATGGCAGGGATACGCAAAGTCCGAGTCCTTGGATGTTATTCGCAGATTGTATCCACTTTTAGCCATTTCTGTTGTTGTATAACGGCGTCTGAATCATGGACGTAAGCCATGGATATAGATGGGTCTTTCCACTAGTTCCCTATCATGTTGGAAATTCAATCCCAATACGAGATTTATGGTTTTGATCGTATTCCCAAAATAGCTGTAATGACTTGCAAACATTTCAGCTACCTCTTTCTAGTATCATATATTCCATTCGGTATATTCCGTTGACCCCGTCCAGATATATTCCGTTAGACTTAGTCTAGATATTGATACCTTATTGAATAAGTTTATTTGAAAAGTGTTTTCAAAAGAATGTCATTAGAAATAATATCAAATGTTTGTATATATAAAAGTGTTTTGGTAATCAAAACGTAAAAACCCGTATGTATTTATGTGCGGTCGTGGTCATATGAGATACCCTTCTTTTCAAAGGTTTTGATAACATCATCATGATCTATACATCATAAATTTCGAGTATCTCACGCTGGTTTATCAAGTCTGATCTGGGTATTTTTTTAATACTCAGATCAGATTCGAGTAGTTTCAGGTTGAGTTGAAGACGGTTGGAGTTTCAGAGGAGAGCTAGAGATCTTCATCATCATATGGATGTATTCTATTATTCGCTTCCTCTAGTGCATTTGTTTTGTTATTTGTAAGCATTTGTAAGGGCAGGTGTTATAACTGTCCAAGCTGAATCAAGGTTGGACTTTGATATTGTATTTAAAAAATTTCGCTGTAAAGATTAGTATTGAAATAGTATATGTTATTCCATTCGTGTGAGATTCTGTTCTGTCTTTATTTTCTTTCTACCCTTACTGATCTGCTTATTCGTACAATTTGAGTTGGAGATGTATGGGTTATTGTCGATTCAAAGGGTATGGAAAAATGGATCGTTACAACGAAGGTAAGAGAATAAGAGTGGAAGATTATTATTTTTTAAGAGAAAGAGGGAGATTTATTTTTATGAATTTTTTCCTACTAAAAAATATGTTTTTTACTTAAAAATGTATTTTATTGTCTTTTTTTCTTTTTCTTTTTTTTAAGAGAAAAGTTAAGAAAACTTTTTTCCAAGAGGAAAATGTTTTTTTTATGTATGCATGAAACTAATGCAACTAAATGAATGCAATGACTTAATCGGAAATTTTCTGTTCTTAGTAGTAGCTCCTAACCCAAAATTATATAATTATACTTTGACTTAATTCAACAAAATAGTTCTTAGCCAGATAACGGATAGAGGTTATCAGTACACCACGAATCACGGTAGTAATGCAGTTGAAGGTTTAAGTATCTTTAGATAAACGATCAATATAATATCTTACGAATCACCATAATAATTTAAACGATTATTGCTCTGCCATTGCCTTAGACACCAAGAAATAATTTGTTGAAAGAAATCAACTTGTTAAAATACAAATTTGTCCTACATGAGCTCGTGACACCCTTAAATCCAACGTCTAATTTAATTTAATTTTATACAATGAAATGCAATTTGTGGACCATGGAAAGGGTTATGAAATCTCCACTCTATGTGAAGTTAGCTGTTGCCCTTAGAAAAATTTAAAACAATATGAAATGATGTAAAACTGAAAACGTGCATTAACAATGCAACTACAAATGAAATTTTTTATTTTGTTTTTTATAAATTCAAGCAACCTTCTAGAAAAATAAAAATAGAAGATAAGAACACGATACCTAAGTGTACAGAATTATTAGCAAATTTATCTAAAAGCAGCGATTTTTTAGCTCAATCTTTGTTTTTGGCCAGCAAAGTAGAGCAATTTAGCAAGCAATTCTTCTCGTTTTGAATTCCTGCAATTTGCAAATTGTAGAAGTTTTGAAAACGATTTTTTTATAAGGATAGATCGAAAACAGATTTTTTTTTATCATTTACCAAAGCCTAACGAAAGCGCATATATATATATATATTAAGAAGAATGGAAATGCACAAAAAATAGAAAATGAACAGAAATGAAGTTTGTTTCAATGAAATGTAACGGTGCAAATGAGATGTAATGCACATAATGAACGGTGAGAATGTAAATGCAATGAATAGAATGTAAAAAATAAAACTGCAATGCAAATTTTTTTTCTTTTTGGGAACAAGTGCAAAATGAAAATACAAAATGTAACTTTTTTCTAATGAAAACTAAAGAAGAGAAACATAAGTGAAACAAAAGAAATAAACTACAAAATGCACACAAATGAACACAACAAAATGCACAAAATGAAATTGAAATAAAAGTGAACAAAACAATAATTTTTTTCCGTTTTAACAAAAACTAATATGAAATGAAAGAAACAAATTAATTCCATAAGTAAAATTAAAATTAAATTGCTTTTCCTGGCAACGACGTCAAAAACATATTCAAATGGATTTTCTATCAGTTAGGAAACCATCGAATTCAATAAACTAAAATACTGCAAGTGTAAGGCGTACAAACGTAGGACGTATGTAAGTATGGTCGATCCCACGAGGAAAGCACTAATTTCAAAATTACTCAATCAAATTATCCCAAAATTTGAAAATGTGTTAACTAAAAAGTGTAAAAATTAGACAAAAATTGGAATAAAAACTATGAGAATAAAAGGCATAGAGGTAAATTTAAATTCACTTTCATATAAATCAACACAAAATAAATTTATAGTCTCTCTTTTCTATCACATGTAGAATTAGATGATGTATTTATTCTAAGTATGGTATGTTTGTGATATTAACAAACACAACTTAAACCGTCCAACTTTAATACCTCGTCCAAACCTACTTGTCAAATCTAATGAAAATGATTATGAAATTAAAAATAAAATCTAATTTAAGCATGATTTATTTACCTTTGTTTGATCAAGTAACATAAAACATCAAATTTTGGTTCTATTTTCACTTTCATTATCAAAATCAATTACTTAGATGAAAATGTAACTCGTATTTATATTTGATTAAGTATAGTCTATTGTAGTTAACAACATAGGCTATCAAATTCACTAACAAATAACCGAGTTCCATTAACATCAAAATTTACATTAAGAATAAAAAAAGAGATCATAAATGAAATCATTATGTTTATTTTACATGACTCATGAGAGCTTCATTAGTTCTAAATTAAAGGGATTTTACGTAATTCATGAGAGCTTTGTTACCTCTTAATGAAAGGGGTTTAGCTTCTGATACTTGAATTCATTTCAACATAAATTGATTTATATATTAAAAATGAAATGAAATGAAAAAACTAATAAAAGGGAAGATGGCTAAGTAAAAAGAAGTAAAAGGCCAACTAATTGCATAAAAATAAATCTACACTAATTGCGTAAGATAAATCTAATCCACTAACATGAAATAAAAGGAGATATGAAATAAAATAGCATAGAAAAAGAGCATTAAATAATAGTGCATAAAATAAAAGAGAAGGCTAAGAAGCCATTAAAGATAAAGAACTTTTGTTTCTATTTGGTGGCTAGAACTATGCATAAAATAAGAGATCCATTACAGGAAACATAAGAGGGTATTTATATAAGTCTAAAACCCTAATCTCTTTTTAGAAAGCTACCAAAAATACGTTTGACTTTGTGTGGCTTACATCATTAATGTTTAATTAATCTCCCACTAACATGTGGTTTTGCTTTTAAATGTGGTCCATTAGCAAGTGGGTAAACGGTCTCCTCCATATTGATTTAATTCCTTGTTTATTTATTCTTTTGTCTTCCACTACTTAAGCATGCATATATCTTTGAATCCTCTTCCAATTTGAACTCAATTTCCGACAAAATTAAATTAAATTATGCAAATAAATTTTCTCAAAGTAAATGTGCATACAAAATGACCGTTTTGCCCGAATGTAGATGAGTGGATGATGATTTGAAAACACCATTTTATTTTGGTTAAAACATATAAAAATACACTAATATGTCCTTTATTTTAATAAAAGAAGATTAAGCATGAGAGTATAAATATACATTTTTACATGCACATCATTACTTCTCCATCCATTCCTGTGGGACCAAGTTAACCTATAACTTCTGCTTTATATGGCCCATTAGTTCCGGGAGGACCTAAGAATTCTAACTAATCCTATGGAGCAAGTGCTTTCAATGCTAACAGCTAAAATGCTTGGGAATATGTGCGTACAGCACAACATCCCCACGGGTGTTGTTTGTCTGCCCACTCAAGCTGAGTTCGCTCATAACTCTCATGAAGGTTTTATTGCTTGTAATCGGTACGTGTGCTTGAGTGGTGTTGTACCACTATTCAACCAGTTCTTGTCTGTAATGCTTCAAGACTTAGGATTGGCCCCATTTCAAATCCATCTCAACAGTTGTGCGCTCCTAAGTTCCATATACGTCCTATCCATGAGTAGATTTGGGTATCCCCTAAAGCCAATTGCATTTCTTTTACACTTCAGGAATAGGCAAGACTGCCCATCTTTTCTAATTATCAAAGCCTGAAGAGGATATAAGGTAATAGCAGACCTCCCTAACATACGGTTCATCTTTCAAGAACGAGTTTTTCTTTGTTAGGCGTCCAAAGGGCTTTAACTGCTTTTGGCTATTTGGAAGTATTTGGTGATTCCTTAGAGTTTGCTATTTCAATTGGTTTTCCAGTTTCTTATCTTGTCATGTCTTATTGCAGCCATCCCGAGAAGGGAAAGTAGCGAGTATCTTGAAAAATTGCCAGAGACCCTCAAGACTATGAGAACTTTCAAGCGCTTAATGGAGTTTCTTTCGACGAAGGAGAACCTCCGGTAGTTCGGCTTACTTTATCCTAATAGATTTATTGTGGATGACGAGCCATCAACTTCAAGTTGCCCCAGGATATGCACTTGTCCTTCTACCCATGCTCGTGACTCTGATGATAAGGCTTAAGTGGAGGTGGCTGGTCTGCCAGAGGAAGTGCAACCCGAAGAGATTCCTAAAGTTGACACTGACTTAACCTCTTTAGAGGATGTTATAGGAGATAGGGATAAGACCCATAGGATGTCCCCAATCCCCTAAGAAGAGGATGAGCAATTCCAATAGAGAGATGGGAAGAAACTGATTGAGGATGAAGGAAAGGAAGAGAGTTCAGGCGGTGACAATAACAACTTCCACATCTTAGATAAAAGAGATGAATCTTTTGACGAGTCACCGAAAATGAGTTTTGGTCTTCCCAAGCTACCTTCTCTGAACTTGCTAACTACTGAAGTGGTAAGCCTTGATCTCTTAATTTCTCCCCTTTGAGATCAACTTTCTATTTAGACTCCGCAGTCTATCTGAGACACATCCACTTTTGATATTTCAAGAGATGTAGCCATCTATATGAATGAAGTTGGGGACCCTTCTATTAGCGAAATAATGGCTCTCTTATCTCACACTTTGACTTCCACTCTAGCGGATTTGTGAGCACCGGTGAATAAACCCCGACCCTTAGACCCTATCGACATGGATGGTAGAGTATATAGGGGGTCACTGCACTACACACTTCACTTTAGGATTATGGACACACATCTCTACATCGAACTAAGCTCCCAAGTTTGAGTATTAATTTGATTCTTGTTTTCGTTTTAGGTACCATGGGATGTGGATTATATCACCAGTTACGCCAAGTTACCAGCTCCCGAAAAAGTAAGATTTTTAATCTAGCTTACCACCCCTCTCATGAGACAGATGAGGAAAGAAGGAAAAGAAAAGAGGATGAAGCTCGCCACATAGAGCAAGAGCATGAGAAGAAGGAGAAAAGAAAGCGAGTTAATGAGAGTAGTTCCCTGAATTATGCACACAAGTGCCACAGAGACTCTCAGGACTACCATGGGCCCTCACAATAAATTGCTCCCCTCGTACTGATGTCTAGACTGTTGAGATTAGAGCAATTCCACGCTCTCGAGAAATGACTACTATAGTAACTCCCATTTCTTCCAACAGAAGGGAAAAGTTTGTACACCTCCAGGTCCATCTATGCTTCAAATGCTTTTCCAAATCATTTCTTGAAAGGAGTCAAGTTTGATAAGTTGATAAAACCCTTTAATAGGGCCACGTTCCTCTGCAATCTTGAGACAGTCTACGAGCATATAGAAGATGTGTATGATTGGCAGCATCTTGTAAAGGCCTTATCGGATGTGAACCTTATCAATTACCAAGATATCCTCTCGTTCAAGGCCGAGAAGAAAGATAATGCTAAAGTAATCAAAGATCGTGGCACCGAAATATCCAAGTTGAAGGCTGAGAGGGATGCAGCTATAACGACCTGTACTTTTAACCATTTAAAAATACTAAATTAAATAAGATTTTCAAATATAATTTTTAGGAATAAAAATATATTTTTTGATACAAATTAAGTTATTATACAAGTTATGAGCTTAATTAAAATTTCTATTAATGACATTTGTTTGCAATAAAGTAAGAATGATACCATATGTTATTGTGTATTTTAATGACATAGGTTTGAATGAAATTAAAAACTCTCTAAATGTAAATTTCCAATGGATTGGAATAATAAATGTTAATAAGGAATAGTACATGTTTCTTTATTAAAGAAGAAATCATATGTTTGTTTATTTGAAATGTTTGGTAGATGAAAGATTGATTGTAGAGATGAGAAACTATTATTTAGTAAGAAATGTACGATTCTTGTTGTATCCAATAGTATGTATGTGTGTGTGTATATATATATATGTTTAAATTAGATAGGAAATAATTGTAACATTTCTCATTACATTTATTTAGTCCATCATCTTTGTAATCAATTGAAATTAATGTAATTGAACAATTTCAATTAATAGGAGAGAGGACACTAAATTGTAAATTAATAGATGTAATTGAACATAGCTTATGTTTTGTGAAAATATAAGGAAAGTTTGATTTAATGAACAGAACGTTTTTATCAAATAAAATGAATGTTTCATTTGTGAATGTAAGTTTCATTAAAATAAAGAGTAGAATGGTCAATTTAAAGGAAGAAATATATGTTTATTTGAATTGTGTTTTAGCATAAAAATTGGTTACAAGAATGGGAATTTTTTTTATTTAAGTAAGCTATTTATTATTCTGGTGTATAAACAACAAATTTATAAACCTGTTTAAATGACTAAAGGAAATAATTGTTTTATTTTTCATCCATTTTAGATTGTCTGTATTGAAATATAATTTCGTAAGTAATTGCAATTAATGTAATTGAAATATTTCAATTAAATGGAAAGGAAACGTTGATTGCAATTAATAGATTTAATAAAAGAAACACATATTTTGTGTTAAACAGAAAAGGTGTTTTAATGGAAATAGAATCATTTTGGAAAAACCAAATTGAACGTTTTCATTTTTAAGGTAAATATAATTTTATTTATTGTGCGCGGATAAAAAAACTATATGCATACAAATTTGAATATTATTTGAGTTAATGAAATTAATTTGGTTACATTTCAAAATTTGAATTTCAAAAGGTTGTGTGATGTACATGGTCCATTCATTTCTTTTGTTATTAATTGTTGCATATCTGTTTTAAAATAGTTACATCATTATTAATACTTGATATGTTCATTTTTCTTTCTATTTAATACCTGAGCTAGGCTTTTAGGTTGTATTTAATTCTTGCAACCTCATTTTCAAATATACAAAATTTCACTTTCCTTTGGTTTGTAAACTTTTTCGTTCCTACGTACATTTCCTTATGCATCATTAATGCCTGAAGCTTTCAAAATAAAACATGACATTTATTTTTGTCCCTCCACCTTCATTTCCTAGTTATTAGATAACCTGCAACTTTATTTCTTCATTTGCATTTTGTTTCTACTAACACCTCACATTCATTTAATTCAAATTGTTCTTTGCTGTAGATATATTCTCATCATCAAATTGTTTACATTTTAAACACGTCCCTTCATTTTTTTGCCTCCACCTCATTTCCTATGTTCAGATCTCCATTTCAAATCTTCCTTTCCCTGAACCATTTTAATGTGAGCTTGCAAATTCAAAAGCTCTCGTTTTTGCAAATTCAAAAGCTTTCTTTTCTGTAACATGAGTTTCATTTTTTTCATTTTTCCTACACACCCTGCCCTCATCTTAGTTTGTTCTTCCATCTTTTCCTGAAGCCTCATCTTAAGAAAAATGTGAGTATTGAACTTTATTTATTTTTTAAATGTGTACTAGTTATTTTAATAATATTTCTTATATCATGAATATCTTTTGCGTACAAACTCTGATTCACATGCGATTTCTTCCATTGGGTTGGAATCAAATTCCGAACAACATGAAATTGGTATGGTTGAATTTGGAGACTGCTGAACTTTTAGGCTGTAAAAATCAAAGGTGAGTGATTAAACCCGCTCATGCAATACTAATTTTTCTAATGTTAGTTAAATTGAAATCATGAAGTGATATAATTTTATTGGTTATTGTTTGTTAATTTAAATTTACATTTAAATTGAATTGATATTGATATTGGATTAAATTGACATTTAAATTAATATTGAATTTTATTGTTATTAAACACCGATAATTGATAACTAGTAACTATTATGATATATTGGTTGATTTGGATGTTGGTTGCAATTGGATGCCTATTAATTGATGTTGAATGTATGGTTGTTTATTTATTTGACAAGCCTGTTATTACCATGTTTATTATTTGACACCATATACATTGTCATTTGGAATATTTGAAATGAACTAAGAAATATGTTGAAATGATATATACCTATGTCATTTACATATGGATTGAAATGATATATATCCATCAATGTAATTAAAATTAAAATGAATGATCACTTGGCCATTGGTAGAAAATTATATACGGATACCGGATTTGGTTAAATTAAATGGTTTTCAAAATCTTGAATTTTAATTATTTTAAATGAGATTGTTTTAAAGAAAATAAATTTTTTGATTTATATAAATTAAATTATTTTCTAATTCGAGCTTTGAAATGTTGAAATTGAAACTATTTAAATGAAATTGTTAAGAATTTAATTTGAAATCTTAAAGTGGGAATTATGATACGATTTGAATTTGTTAGAAGTGAATAATTGTGAAGGTTTATATTTTAATTTAAACTTTGGACTTACTTTAATTCAAAATGTTTTAAATTGTTATTTCTAGTTTTGGATGTGAAATGGATTTAAACTAAGCTGTTTAAAGAAATGAAAATCTAAATTGAAATTTTCAGCCTGTGAATAGAATTGTTTATAAAATTTGAAGTAAAGTTGGAAATCATTTGAATTGAGGTTGGTTTAAATGGAATTTTGAATATGAAGTTGACTTGAATTGGAAATTGAAAATTGAATTCGTTATGATTTAGAATTTGAACCTTGTTTTGAAAGAAAGAATCAATTTTAATATAAACTATTTTAATAATCAAATTATTTAAGTATATATAATATTTTAATATAAATTATTTTTCAATATCAAAACTATTTTATATTTAAAACTATTCCTAATCTTTAAACTATTTTATAATAAACTATTTTCAATCTTTAAACTATTTTAATTATCCTAAATTAATTTTCAATATTAAAACTATTTTAATTATTAAAACCATTTTCAATATATAAACTATTTTATAGGGAACTATCTAAATTTAAATCATTGATATAAATACAATGTCTTGATATGAAGGTATAACCTATTTTGGATTCAAAATGACTTTTGAAGTGATTTTCATATTTTGATATGAAATATGACTTACTCTTGAAATTTAAAAGAACCAACCGGTGTGAAAACTGACATTTGGTTGTTAAAGAGACCGAGGCCGAATACTGGCATACTCTCTGTTAATACCGAAACCACTTTAACAATAGTGTCTGCGGTGGATGTTATGCAGAATGTAGAGATTGAATTGGCTTCATTTACTGGATTTGAAGAAAGAGAACGATGATGGATGACTCTAACACTTGTGTTAATTTGAAATGACTAAAACAGGAGCCTATGTCTAGCCAAGAGGTTAGCCACCTTTAGGGGCCCTACCCCTTCGTATTATTATATCAATGACTCGATTAGTGCACCTTGATTTGATTTTGGAGGTGGTGGAATCGGTCAACAATCGCTGCGGTGATATGTCACTTCAGCCAGAAACCGTAAACTAGTAGAATCCTACATTGGCCATTGCCTCACGTGCCTTGTCATACTTTAACCTTATACGCGACCACTATGACATTGTTTTAGTATTGTCTTATCATTAGGCCTCCCTGACTACCGACGTTACAGGTAGTGTCCAAGATGAACTGTAGGACAATGCTTAAAATGTGTTAAGGGGGATTAATGTAAAACCCTAATAATAAAAAAATACTTACTTTACTGATTAGACACTATATATATATAGTGTATTCTACTATATATAGACTTTTTGACGGATCCTTAAATGGTGGAAAATCACATAACATCTCTTAAGTTATTGCATGTAGTTTGTACACTTGATAGGAGATGTAAAATTCCACAAACATCTCTGAAGCTATTACAGTCATATTTACTTGTTATTAATTTAACTTACATAAAAACTTTTAGTTCTGACTCGAAAGTTTTGTCTTTTCAACACGCTTGGGTCAGCCTAAGTATTTCAATGTTAAAGACATTATTCCTTGAAGATAAAGATGGAGTTTGCCAGACTCTATTTACTATTATTGTTCCACTACATTATTTTTGTATGTTTGTTGATTGTACCCTGACGATGTTGTAAAAATTGTGTAATCAAATGTATATTGTAAAACAGCTTCATGAACGATTTATTTGATTATTATATTTTTTCATTCTGCTGCGAGATTCTACGTTTTGTTTTCCTTCTTTTCTCTTATTTTCTTATTAAACCTTATTGATAATCCACCCTTTTGAATGGTTTGAGTTAGCCATATGCGGTTTATTATCAACTTGAATCGTCCAAAAAGGTGGGTCGTCACAACAGCCATGAAGAGTAAGACTTCTAGTGATAGTCTATTAACCAAGGTGAACCAGGTTCATGACCGAGCGCTCTTTGTAATCAAAGATTAGCTTAAAGATGCTCACGTCGAATCCAAGAAGTTAAAAGAGTAGTTAACTGAAATGGAAAATACAGTTGAATCTTGAAATCATACCATAGCTGAACATGCTGCTGTGATAACCAAATAGGCTGCAAAACTCACTTAGCTTCTTGAAGAGAATGCTGAGCTCACATGGCTTCTTGAGGAAAATGCACAGTTGGTGAAAGAAAAAGAAGTAGCTATTTCTAGCAAATTGGCAAAAGAGATTGAGCATATAAACACCAAATCTTAGCTTAAAGAGCTTTGATCATAGTATGATGATGCAATAAATCAAATGGGTCCTAGTGTACTTCATATATATACTAGCTGTGTAATGGACAAGGATAGCCTAAAATGGCTTGGTGTTTACTCCATCTCACCTCAGTCTTCTACGTTGGGTGAGGTCCTCTAGAAATGGTATTAATAACAAGTCTATGTTCTATAAGTCGACTTATCTCCACTGGGTCCAGATTGGTTTCCTTGAATATTTGGAACTTAAGGTCCAGTAAGTTGATCAGGGTTTTGCTTTACATACTGCTGTAGCCTGTTGCTCCTAATCAACTCCTCAATCAGATCCTTCAAATGCCTACTTTCATTCATGTTATACCTATAGGTCTCACGGAAGCGGTAGAACTTCCTAGATTTCCTTTTTCATTCAGACTCTTCCTTTCTAGTTGGCTTCTTATAGCACTCGGTTCCCTAAGTTGAAAGATTGATGTTCTCTAAGCTGTCATTCAATGGCGTATACTTCCCAGGTTCCTGATTCGCTTTCCGCCCCTATCACGCCTGCTAAAACTTGAGTTTTGGTTCTTCCTCTTTCCATCTTTCCCTACATTTCCCGTAGTAGTCCTAGAATTGTTTTCGTCCTGTTTGGCCGCTATACTGCTCTGAATTACCTCCTTTGATTGCAAATTGATGGTCTTGCCTCTAAATTCATCTGCCTCTTCCAACTTCAGGTACTGGCTTGCCTTTCAGTTGAACTACCACATGGTAGTAGGCTGTTTCATTTTAATCCATTTACAAAATTAGTGTTTGGGTGTATGGCTTGAACCAAAGCCATAAACACAAAAATGATTGGATTTCTCACCTCAATGACTGCGGTGTTGAATCTATTCATAAAAAACTTGAGTGACTCGCTAGGTCCTTGAAAAAGACCGGATAGGGACATCACGTCTCTTTGCTGTGCTGTGTGAAGTCTAAACCATTTCAAGAATTTTCTCGCCAACTCATCAAAAGTAGAAATGGATTGTAGGGGGAGTCTGGCAAACCGTATATAAGCGACTCCTTCGAGAAAGATTGGGAAACATCTATAATGGACCATGTCTATTGCCCTAGCACCATCCATATTCTAGATATGCTTTTAAAAATGCTACTAGGGGTCAGTAGCCCCATTATAAGAAGGCATGGCCGACACAGTAAACTTCATGGAATATCCCTCTCTTAAGATATTTTCGGTGAATGGAGTTCAACTTGGTGCAGAACCCCAGTCGCCGTCCTTCTTCCTTAAATTTCTTCCATCAAATGTCAGACCATATCCGCGATATAGTCCTCACTAGTCCAAAAGTCTATGGGTCGACTGTCGGTAGCTGCGCCATGTTTAGCTCTATAAACGCTCTTGGTTTGCCAGTTGAAGCCTAGCTTCTCCATTCTCTGGGAGAATCACTTCTATGGAGTTCCTTTGGCATGCGGTTGGTCTTACAGCGGAAGTTTGAACTTCTCTTCTAGTATTTTTTGCATTGGCATTCAATTCTAGCCTATTTTCATCAAGTTGCACATCGTCCTCAGAGTGGGAGAAAACCATTGTCATACCTTCCCGCTGAGCGTTCATCCATAAATTTGGGCTAGTAGTAGGTGGTCTGATAGTAGGAGCAGCGCTTTCATTTTCCTCTATCACTATTCCAATAGATCCGCCAATTGATTTCCTTACTTTCTGTTTCCATCTATCTTGTTCAAGCCAGATGAAGAAGAGTTCACTTTTTCTACAGCAGTTGCAATTTCCAGTCTAGTCCATTGAGCAACTGGCGGCTGTAGCGCTAGTAGAGCGTTAATCTTTTCCATAAGAGCCATTCGCCTTTTTTCATTTTCTGATTAATTTCATCAACCATCTTGTTCAATTCTCACTTAGTCATAATATCCTACTGAGTGGAGGATCAGGGTGCTAGATTTGCAGTGCTAGCTCCTGTTTGCCGGTTGTTAGTGTTATTAACCTCTATTTGTTGGTTGTTTGGTTCATCTCCACCAACTCTTGCTGTCATTGGTCTTCCAGAAGCACTTTTCTTTGTTCCAACCATTAATCTTGAACGATCTAACTTCAAATTTTCTAAAGAAAGTTTTGTGGATCTAACTTTTTAATCTATCCAATTCAAAGTAGAGAGCTAGACTAAGCCTATGTTTGCTGGTTGTTGGTAAAAGCACCAAAATATTAACCCAAAAAATGGATCAAAACCATGGAGTGTGATGTGAAAGCACCAGCCTCATTGGAACAAAGAAAATATAATATAAAAGTCGCAAAAAAGTAAGTAGGTATAGAGAATTTTATAGTGGTTCGGCTGTTAACTAAGCCTACGTCCAGTTTATAGCTTCGATTATTGATTGTGCATGATTACAAAGTGTTTTTGATTGAACAAATAACAAGTACATGTGTTAAACTGATTCTAAGTCCTAGAATTGCCTGTAGAAACTACCTTGGTGACTGTTGAGTAGAGAAAGAGTTGAGGAAACGACAAGGCTTCCATGTAGTATTGGCAAAAACCAAGGCCTATTTTAATTGGCTTTTGGTTTGTATTTATAATGGTAGCAATCATATTGGATCAAGCCATTAGATTCAGTACCAATTCTAATCCTTAGCCTAGGATGGCCAAATCCTTTTTGTTTCGAGTGTCAAGCTTCATCTAGATGTCCTCCATGTAATTTGGTATGTTGTTGACAAGTTTTGATTATTCTACTTTCTTGACTTAGATTATCTTGTAGTTTGAATTGCCACGTCTTCACTCTTGATGATGGACTCTCTAGAAATCTACAAAACTTGACGAATATGCATAGGAAGACTAGGGAATCATTTGTGAAAAGTGTGAGTGTGCCAAGACATAGCACGTAATGTTGGTACCGAAATAAGGATGTTAATCCGTGTCGATTAGCATATTTTGGGTCCATACATTTTTATGCTTTTCCACTTGTCCTTCTGAGTATCTTTGTCAATTTTTAGGTCGTTCCATCTTCGTATTGACGTTCTAACTCATATTGATTTCTACTTGGATAAAAACCAAGTTAACACCACCTAATAATCTCATAATATCTAGGTTACGCCATCCCTTTGATTCACAATATGGTTGCTTGCCATCTCTAAGAGCACCTAGGTTATCTACTCGAATCTGCTCTAATACTTAGGTAAGGCATATAGATAATATGTACGTATCTACTAACTACATAGTACCACAAGGGAGCCCGACAGCTACCTACCTGCTCCAGGAGCAAAGGGATACACCGCATTTACCCGCTCGTACAGTCTTTAGTTACAAACCTGGTACCGTGATTATGTCCATCGCATATCATAAACATGCCACTAGACTACGTTAGGCATTAATCGCAACCTGAATCATGCCAATAAGGTAACAGATTACCGACCTTCATGACTAAAGGGGCTAGGGTTACCCACCTTTAGGGCTACTCCACCTTAAAAGTTATTATGCCTTAGGCTACTTCGTCTTTCTCTAAAACCCAATATGCACATCTAATAAATAACCAAAGTGTCACAGACTGGGGATGTGACCCCATGATCAAGCTGCTAGGATGGGCACTGGCCATCTGGTCCCACTAACTCCTAATCATATCCTGGAGTACTTCATCATAGATAACAAACATATGGGTACACCCCATAACTCTATAAACTTGCTTTACTCCGACCATATTAACTTTCTCTACTCGAGAATTACCTTATGTAAGTATTAACCCAATGCCTAGTTCCAATCTCTTGAGTGACATCTACATACAATAAATAACTGGATAAATATCACAATAGCATCCCATACCACTATATGATACTCAATTGTTTATTTACTGCTCATAAACTACACTCAACTCCACAAATATTCTATATAACTAGTATGGACCCATGCTTTGCACACTGGTTGTTTGTGTTATTGTATACGTTGATATATTGTTTAAGCGCAAACATGTAAATGAAAAGCAATGGCATTTTTGGAATTTCAAAAAGACACCGAGTAAATTAGTTAACGAATTTTCTTTACTAGTAGTAGAGATGAGTCCGAAGTACAATCGAAGAATATTACCGAATATCTCATCCCATACAGCATTGTAACTCCATTTATTCAGATTTTTCGTCATATAGAATTGAAATCATCACAAAATCACATAATATGACGTCATCACCATATCATATCAAAATCACCAATCAACTTTAAATCTAAGGTAAATCATTCCTAATATTTTTATAAGAAATGAGAAATCAGAAGATATAGAAATCATATATAAAATCTCAGTGTTAATTCCAACATTTAAATAAAAATAAAGTTCGAAAAAATATTTCATTAACAATTGAACCAAGTATTCACACACACACACACACACATATAAACCTCAATCAAATTATATTTATTTCTAACTATATAATATAATTCAAAATAAAGATTCAAATACCAAAATTTCATTTCCAAATATTTACTTATATAATTTAAAACATTCAAAGACACTTTACAAATCAAATATCCTTTACTGAAACCATTCAGATATAATATTCAATTACTTAAATTTGCTTTCAACTCATTTTTATTCATATTTCCAAAACTTCAAAATTCTTTTTACAAATTAAAATTAATTGTTTAAGTCATTCTGTAATTTTCTATAATTAAATAATACTTTAAAATTATAACTATAAAAAACGGTTTTCTCTCTCATCGGGAGGGAACAAACAGGTGATTCACGCCTCAATTCCATAACATCTCTAATGAACCACGAAACTGTTTCCAATGATACCAAATTATATTTCGCTTAATCGAGTCCACCGAGATTAAGAAGGGATGTGAGTCTCAATTGCCAAATAGTCTTCGTTACCGCCCTTCGATTCCCACTTGGGGATCTGGAAGCAGGATCTGGAATTCATGTGCATTAGTGGCCATTTTGATTATATGCATTGCACTACACGATTTTAGGTAAGATTACTAATCGATTTTGAAAATTGGATTAGGCGATTATCAATTAGAAGCGCACAATTATTCAAAGTAATATTCTTAGGGAGCGTTTGTTATTGGTAAGCAAAACACCATTTTTAATCTTCGGTGCCTAAAATATTGATTATATTATTGTTTGTTTTGGCATTTGAAATCTTGAGTAGATTAGTTATATATACAATAATGTTCAAAAAAACATATTACTGCAAATATTCAAATCGAAGTTTTTAATGCCAATTCGAGGAAGTGTCAGTTGATATATGGCCATTTTACCAAGGACTTCACTCTTTACAATGGACTGAATTCGGAATTACAAGATAGATTATCTTTCTCAATATAGTTCAACACTTAAGGATTTTACCATGACGACAACAACTTAATCATAAATGAATTGCTGTGGGATAAGGGTATCTCCAATTGCTTCAGGGCTGAATATTCACCCCTGAAGGGCATGAGTAAACCTAGGGGCCAGGCGCCCATTTTATGGGTACACTAGTCCCCCCTCGTATACCCGTATCCCCACTTCCCGTCCGCACTTTCCACCTAATTTTTCACTTTTAATTTTTTTTAATTAGAAAAACTAAACGAAATGCCGCCGCATCCAACCAAAATCTCCCGAAGAATATTTCACTGACATCCAGCGGAGCAAGCTGGGCCATTACATGTTCTGTCACCACTCGGAGTTTCACCAGATGATCTATGTGTACTACACGAGCTTCCAGATGGTTATCGGTATAAAGCCGAAACGGTTTTAACAACCGTATAGGTATAAATTGCACATTAATATATCTAGTTAATATATATATCACATAATCATATTAAATAACTGCTAGTCTATCCAAAAGTATCAATTCTTAAATTATCTATAGGTACATTACATTCATTGTCGGGGTAGTTGGACTAAGTGCATTATCTAGTTTTATGACTCTCATTTTGGTCCTATTATGGAGAGGCTATAGGCTAGCCCTTTTGGTCTTTTTTCGTCGATTAGGCCTATCCGGTCCTTTGATTGACCTCTCATTTTGGCATTAACTGAGAGGTGGTGGCCCACCACACATACATTTCACTTTTCAGGTTTTGAGCTTGGTATTACCCTAGTTGATTTCTACATGTTCGTTGGCATTGAGATTGGACGACTGGCCTTCGACCTTTTCCATTTCATGATTTATACGAGTCTTCCAATTTGTTTACTGTTTTTCTATCACTGATAGATGTTACCTGTGTCACTAGTGGTTCTATTAAGTTGACTTACCTATAATAGTACATCACCACTTATATAGCTAGAGCCGATATGATAGATGCAGTTACTAGAACATTTCAGCCGTACTTGTTTGGTTCGACCTTTTTTTGAACCAAAAAGGCATGGTTGGACTAGGCTATTTACCATCACTTGCTAGATTAGACCAACTGCATACTATTGTTGAGGCACAACGATATTAGGCACCATTTATACCGCTCTAGATTCATTTGCGCTTGGCGATATCAAGAAGATGCATGTTTTTTGGTATATTTTGTCATTAAGGTACTACGAGTACATGACAAACATGCATCCCCGCATCCAGGACATGGCTAGTCAGTCTGCTGAGTAGTACTTTCCTAGGATGAGACGATGGGAGACTATGCAGTACTTACATCATGTTCCCTTAGGTGTACGACATGACTTGGTGGAGGCTAGGTCACAGCTTGATATGCGTAGTCGGGGTAACATCATTCGGACTCCTTGGGCCTCACATTGGACTCATCTAGCAGATGCAGGTCTTATGGCAGATGACTATCCCTTGATGGTTGCATATTCACTATCTACACATAGGGTTACTTTGCATACACCTGCATTTATGCCTATGTGGTATTTGGGAGAGAGGTGTGCTTATCAGATTAAGGGTGATTGTCGTATACCATATGATCATTTATCTTGTGAGGACATGCTTGGTAGACATAGGGTGATTAGCGATCAGTACCTCTATGCTCTACGACAGGATGGGTGGGTGGGTACTAGTACTTTCTTCATCGATGGAGATTACGGTGCTTATTGGGCTATAGTAGCACCCATAGGTTCATCGTACTAAATTATGTTTGTGGGGTCAACTTTGATCATATAGGACCTCACATTGCAGTCGGTAGAGTTCAAGTACCGTAGGTTTCATTTGACCCAATTTCATCACAATTCTCCCAAACTCTGATGTAGTTGGAGCCTGAAACAACTTTTAGAGCATATGACGTGACAGGTACTCTGATTGAGCAGCCTTTATTCTTTCCATATCACCCCGACTATCCTGGTGTGCCTTCAATCGGGTTATATCCTCCGTATGAGGTACATTTGTTGTTTATTGCCATTTTTCCTTTATTATGTGTTTAGTTCTTATCTATGTCAAATATCATCCTTATGTAGTATGCTGCTACATTAGACCAGGCCAGAGTTCCCCTTAGTGTATTTCGCGATATGACTCTTGCACATACACACACCATGCATGATATGTACATGCAGCATACACAGATGCTAGAAGTGCAGATTGATCGGCTATTAGCTAGACTTGCTGTATATGAGCCTTTCGGACCACTAGGCAGAGGTGATGCTGGTCCCAGTGGGTATGACACTGGTGGTTTGGATGAGCATGATAGGAAGGATGACGCTAGGGATGAGGATGATGGGGATGATGAGGAAGAGGGGGAGGATGGTGATGGGGATGATGACGGAGATGATGATGATGATAGAGATGATGACGATGTTGATGACGACGACGATGTTGCATCCCTTTAGTTGTATACCTTTTAGTTTATGCACAGTGGATGTTTTATTATATGCTGCAGTACCTATAGCTTATGTACTTATATCATTGTTTGATTATACATTGTATTCTTTATGTTTATCTAATTACACTTTCCTTGATCTAGGACGATAATGTATACTGTGAATTCTATATGTTTGAGTACACTGATGTAAATTAACTTGCTAAACCGATTACAATTGCAAACATATAACCATGGTACATTGATATATTAACCTACTGATAAGCACCAACTAGTGACATACAAACATAAAGAAACCACTGTGACATTAGAATTGCTGATATACGAACATAGAACACTGATAAAAAAATACAGTAATAGTAGAACACAAATATATAGAAACTAGATGTGACGATTAAACTGTAACTCCTGTAAAGAAAGTCTAAGGCGTCATATCTCCTGTTCTAACTCATTTGCATATATTATGCCCTTGGACATAAAGGAACATCGAACCATTCTACGTAATTGCAACCATTCGACCAGAATTGACATAGATGGATTCGACGTCCAATATTTTCTCCATCCGTACATACTACAACTTCAACTCCATACCCACAGTGACAACAAACTAGGTACAATTCAACTTCTTTCTCAGTGGGAGGTTGAACAACTTGTACCCGGTTATCAGGTTGTACATATGCCCGATGAACAACTTGTTATTTGTATGGTGGTTCAAATGCTTCCTAAAGTCTCAGCTAGTCAAGATCTAGAAACCGACCGCGGACATCTTCATAGTGTTGTTCTTGATAATTGATAAGCCAATCCTCATCAGTATGTAGACTTTCCGTAGGCATGTAACCTGCATCTGAATCGATAGAAGAATGCCAAGAAGGCATTGCGATGACGAATAAGTTGTTGTTATAAGTGAGGAAGAAGATAATTATGAATTATTTAGAAGTAATTTAGAAAATGCATATATAAACAAACAGATCTATTTAATTGATATAATACTACTACTTTCCAATCTGACAACAACAACAGACATTATTATTTGAAAAGACAATTCAGAAAGCTCTATACACATTAAAAGATTCTTTATACAACACAATATTACTTAACCAAGTAAACAGTAAAACATCTCTAAGTAAATATTACATTAACAACCATTACATAACCAACTAGTAATACTGTTATCTTAAGGCCATCCAAATCTTTCTAGCCAATTCTGGCATATGAAGTACGCATCATGGCCAATGACTGGAGTATGGTATTTTAATTTATCAACCATCCTAAGTTGAACGTGTAGCCTCGAACACATTTTCAGATATTACCTCACTAATAACCTCTATGTAACGTGTGCATGCCCTAGCAAAGTTTTCATATGCAGTCCTGACTTCTTAAGCCGTACGTCTGACTCGACAGCCCACGTCGTTGTTGTAAAGTTCAGTTAGAGTGTCCCAAAATTGAATTACCATTAACTCCTAATTATCGCACATCTCATCGGTTTGTATGTAGTATTGCATAATCAGCTTCAATTCATGAGACATAAATGTCATCTTGGACATTGTAGTTTGAACAATGTTATGTTTTTAAATGATTTAAACAGATAACGATTTATGGATTTATATAATGGATGTTTCTTGTCTCCACTCATTGAAGATATTAGCTATGGCCGGCAGTAGAACGTGGCTATAGTGTATGATTTGATCGCACATTGAGCCGCCTTGTATCCACTCATGAAAAAAGGAAATCTTGGCCGGCAAATAAATGTGGCTACAGTATGTGATTTGACTGCACACTGAGCCACCTTGTCTCCACTCATTAAGGATATTAGCTGTGGCCGACAGTGGAACGTGGCTACAGTGTATGATATAATCGCACACTGTACCACCCTGTCTCCACTCATTAAAGATATTAGTTGTGGCCGATAGTGGAATGTGGCAACAGTGTATGATATGACCGCACACTGAGCCACCTTGTCTCCACTCAAGAAAGCAGGGTATCTTGGCCGGCAAATGAACTTGGCTATAGTATGTGATTTGACTGCACACTTAGCCACCTTGACTCCACTCAATAAAGTTATTAGCTGAGGCCGACAGAGTAACGTGGCTACAATGTATGATTTGACCGCATACTGAGCCGCCTTGTATCCACTCAAGAATTTGTCCAATATATATAACCATATGAATCTCGAACTTGTTCACCACAAACCAATCTAAGAAAACATTCAAAAATCAAACAACTATCCTCAATAACAATGTTTGAAAATTTACTAAAAGCTATATTGCTATGTAATAGAAACTCTAAAGAAGAAGCATATGCGTTAACACATCAACAAGAGGAGGAAGAACTGATGGAGATATACCATGAAGCATACGATTAAACTTCTAGAAAACACAGCGGTACAATTGTGGGTCGAAAATACATCACTCTAACCAGCAAGCATTTCACAAAACAGTTATGCAAGATACTTTTCCCGTGATCCACCTTATGGTCCAGAGATGTTTAGACGACGATTCAGAATGAGTCGTCCATTGTTTTTAAGAATTCTTGAAAGTATTCAGTTAATAATTATTTTGTTTACAAGTAGGACGCTGCAAAAAAAATAAGGTTTGAGTGGGCATCAAAAGATGACTACAGCTTTGAGGATGTTAGCATATGGTACACCCGCCGATGCCCTTGACGACGCATATCGTATTGCAGAGAGTACGGCATTGGAAAACCTAGATCACTTCTGTCAATTAGTAGTGGACATTTATGGGATTGAATATCTTTATTCTCCAAATGAGGCAGCTATAACACACTTGTATGAAATGAACGAAAGCAAAGGCTGGCCTGACATACTTGGAAGTCTAGATTGTATGCATTGAGAGTGGAAGAACTGTCCAAAATCTTTTCATGGAGCATAAAACGGAAAAGAAAAAAAACCAACCATCGTCTTAGAAGTAGTTGCTTCTCATGATTTGTGAATTCGGCATGCTTTCTTTGGAATGCCTGGTTCTCGTAACGACTTAAACGTTGTCGAACCATCTCAATTGCTTAATGATTTGGCGCAAGGTAAGTCAACTCTTGTATCATTTACTCTTGGTCATAACACATATGAGCATGGATATTCTCTTGGAGAAGGAATTTATCCCAAATGGAGCATGATTGTAAAGACATTTGCACATGGAAAAACAGAAATAATTTGTTGTAATGCAGAAAGGACAAAGGGAGGACGTAGAAAGGGCGTTTGGGGTCCTTCGGGCAAGTTTTGCATGGTCAACAATCCATATAGATTATGGAAGAGATCAAAAATGGCTACAATTTTATTCTACTGTATAATTCTGCATAACATGATCATTGAAGATGAACGCGGTATGGACTATCCTGATTTTGAGTATGATGAGGCAAGACAACCCCGTGAATTGTTCCGCACAGCCATTTTACGAACTAAAGGACAGTACGCAATTCATGTCGATCATTATGAAGTATATCATAATGCGGCTATTCATAATAGGCTCCAAAGGGATTTAATGGAGCATATTTGGAATTCTCTTAGAAATCAGTAGCTCGTGATGGTGGATCTTTGTTTAATTACATCTATTTGCTTTTTTATTTGTGTAATGAAGTGTAATGCTATAATTATGGTGTTTGTAATGGCACTTGTGTTTGGTGAAGTAAACCTATAATGATATTTGCATAATGCATCGAAAAAAACGATATACCATTGAATATTTTAAAACTGAAAATAGTACATGATTGAAAACATAAACTGAAGGTACATGAATATTTAAACTGCAATAACTAAAAATATCACATGAATATTTCACCTATACATGTTTCGTTCCTGATCTACTCTCAACAATGCGTTGTTTGTACTCCATCCAATATTGCATTGTAATTGGGTCCATTCCAATGACATCCTTTTCCACTACTAAGGTCTCTTGGCGTTGCCGCTCTATCTCAAACCGGCCCTTCTCAATCTCAGTCAGTTCTTTTAACACGGCAAGTTTTTTTACACTCCTTTGATGTTCTGCATTTTCTCTCACATGTTTTTCATGCATTAGAGCTAAACGAGAATCGATTTGGGATTGAACAGCAATTTTCTTCTTAGTTGCTCATTGCACATCAATCTAGCATCTTTATCAAATGTGGGTTCTGCTTCTTCGTCTTCATTATCTGGGCATACATTAGAGTCCATATGAGAAGAATCGCCTGGGCTAGAACTATAATTAGTTCGACTTGTTTTTTCTTGCCTTTCGACTCTATCTGGACATCTCTTAAGCTTTTAGCGTTGTTTGAGCTCTATTTTTTTGACTAACAAGCAAGTCATAGCAATTTGCAAGCTGATAGTAGTGTGGTTTCTTTGTACCATTTTCTCTTGAATTTTTTTTCAAGAATTGATCGTTCACCATTCTCTTCTAAATAAATTAGAAACACAAAATAACAAATTGATAAAATATGAATATAAATTAAAATGATATTTTTCAAAACATTGACAATTCAGCTTCGCCAACCATTCCACTCGGAATTGTTGTTCTTATTTTGTGAATCTGAGACTCGTAGAATTGTATTTGCCAATTAACCTTCCCAAAACAACCGTTAATTACCGACATTAACCTCGTCTTTTCAACATGCTTTTTATTATACACAGTCATGACTTTCCCCCAAAATGCCTCCCCACTTTGGTCATTCCTCTTGACCGAGTCATTAGAAAAATGACAGTAAATATAACATAAATCTTTATCTTCACCGCCAACCCACGGAGCAAAAGAATGGAAGGATAGAGGGGGAGCGGTTTGGGGATGAACATTTTGAACGGGTTGGGAATCAAAATCTCAATTATCCATATTCATCACTTCGGTATATGATTAAAACGGATGAGACATACTTTCAACACTATGGAACTGAGAATATAATTGTAGTAGAAGAAGAGATGTGTGTATTACAATCTGAAAAATAGTGCAATATATGTAATGAAATCACAAATATGACCATTTATATCCGTTTTAGTTTAAAGTATGACCTAGCCGTTGAGTCAAAATATGACCGTTTATAGCCGTTGGAGATCAAAACATGACCGTCTATAGCCGAAGGGCTTAGGAAAAAGAGTGTACATTAGCCGTTGAGCAGGAGGGAGGGGATGGGGAAGGGCTTGGGCGCCCATTTAATGGGCCCCAAACCTAATTCAGGATCCTAAATTTTCGGCTGAATCTTCAGCCATAATTCGATGAATGGAATTTTTATTTTGTAATATTCATTGAATAATAATACCATTAGAGTTGCTCTAAGGTTTTGTGCGGATAGAGTTCCAGTCAAGATAAGAAGTGAAATCGAGTTTTTTTTTCTGTCATTGATCTTTTGTTTATATGGTTATGATAGTTACTTTGCAAAATGATATAAAGAATGACTTCTAGGCTATTACAGTGAAAGGAGATTCTACATTATCAAGTTTGATTTATCGATGCATTGTTTTAGGCATAAATGCGAATTAGTTGGCATAGGATGAAATTACAGTTCTGCATTTAGGATCACATGACGAAGCAACAATTATGTGCATGCCTCATGTTTGATCCTAATGCTCTTTCATGTTTGCTGCAGTTGGCAGAACGTGAAATCATGTATGTTATTAGGCTTTTTCGGGTGGAATTTGTAATGCTAGTTGTGTTTATTTTAGATCTTAAGTAAATTTGTAGCCTTACTATTGCTTGAGCTACTGTTTTGTACTATATTTTGCAATTTTTGTTAAGTAAAGCAATAAAAGGAACCCATTTGAAAAAAAAATCTTTGAAATAAATTTATAAGTTTTCAAAATAATTCTTTCCATTTCAAAACATCATTTATAATTCCAAACCATCACTATATGCTCAAAGGCTCTAATTACTCATATTTGAAATCACCAAATATTACTATAAATTAATTTCATAATCTTATATAATAAAACATTGTTTCAAAATAAATTTATAAATTAAAAAATAAATTTTATTTATTCAAAACATAGAATATAATCCCACATCTTCAATTTATACTTAAATGGTTAGAAATAAGATATTTTGCATTTTCAAAACAACTTTTAAATCCAAAATAATTTCCAAGAAATCATTTTATTTGCCAACTAATTTTTATTTATTTACTTATAAATATACTTAAATTTAATTTTAAAATACCTAAAAATAATTTATCAAAGCTTTCAAATCTGTTTTAAACCAGAAAATCCTTCGAACGCCTAAATTATGAATTATGGAGCAAAATACTCCAAAATCATCATAATTACCAATATAAATTATTATTATGTGGCCAAATCAAATTACATTGAATTTCGTTCATCAATACACTACATATACAATATAAATAAATTGCAAACATTAAATGCAAATGGACGGAATCTCCTTTGCATTTTAATAATCTAGCATCCACAAATCCAATATCACATAATCGATTTATTATTCGATCAAACAGTTCACCCAAACAATCCAAACAACATTCACAATCAATCAAATCCCAAACAATCATCTTAACAAAGCAATTCAACCAATATCGGGGTGGATGTATATGCATAAGTAGCAGATAATGAATTTAGATATGGTTGTGAGTGAAAAAACTCACCAAGAAGGATGTATGCCATTCCTAATAGTTTTAGACCTCTTTCTCCAACATCTACTCACCCTCTCCTTCCCCAAATATGCACCTCGAAAAATTTCCAAGCCCTGGCTATCTTAACTCCACCCTGCTAGAAACATTAGCAACTGCCACCAATAATCGTGAGTAGGCTCTCCTTCATCGACAAGCTTCAACAACCAAACCCCTCGTTCATGCATGCATCCAGGCCTCTACCATTAATGTTGATTGTCAGGTACCATCATGAGCTCACCTACTCGTGTCTCGATCGTGACTTCCTAATACATCCACCTTGCATCGTTGCCCTTCTACCATCGGCAATATGCCCATGATTTTTTTGACATTGAGTCATGCTTTTGATTTTTAGGGTAATTGGGGCAAAGCAGAAGTAGGGTTCGGGTTCGGATGTATAAAGGAACAGAGTGTGGATTACTCTAGATAAAAGAAGAAAATATTTTTAAGTGGGCTTAGGCCTTGATTTGATTGGATTTGTAATCTAATTTTAATTTTTTTTATTTCCTTTGCATTTCAATTTGACCTTTTAATCCTTGTCATTTGTTTATAAAAGATTTCAATCTTGTTTAGATTAATTTAAACTTCATTTTATGAGATATATTCCAATAATCGAATAATTTTATTTAATTAAATACTTGTTTATTTTTATTTAATTTTTCATTATGTTGTCCCAAAATAAATTTATTTACCAACTATTCAATTATATAAAATAAATTCCAAGAAAGCAGGGTTGTTGCGCATTCCCTTTTACCAAATCCTTTCCATTAAAATTTAAGTTGTCTATTTCGTTAATCAAGGCCAACCAAGAATCCTCTAATCGCATTTGGTTCATCCAACTAACTTATTTTATGGTGACCCACACTTAATTAATCAAATTTCCCTTAGGAAATTCTTATAATTAAATCACTTTATTAATTTAATTTATAATGTCTTCATTTTATTAGTTTCGGTAAAATTAATTTAATTTCCCCTATTATGGACCCTCCAAATATGAGATGTTACACTAAAGGAGTGGACTACTCGTCTATTCTAATTCAAAGGTGAATTTATGAAGCTGGGAGGTGCAGTAGTCCGGACAATGAAGGCATAGGCAGTGGAGCGACACTCACTTTTCTCTCAATATAATGCAATTATAATCAAATAATTATGAATATGGTTTAGAATAGAGTTAATAAAGTTTGAAATCATTTAATTTTGAATTTAAACTTGGGTTTGGGATGGATTTGATAAAAAATAGTGTACTAAAGAACAAAATTTCCCTTTCCTTTGACTTTAATGAATATACAATGGAAATTTGATGAATCCAAGTAGAATTCGACCATAGAAACACAGTTTAAGGTGCTAGGGATCTTCTTAGATGATCGAAGGTGGAACAGAGGTGATTGAGGCAAAAAAATATGGATGAACAATTAGAATCGCATTCATAAATTCCATATTTTACTCGGTTGATCCAACGATAGTCTATTTATGGGAATAGATTGAATCTGAACCCAAACGGGCTAGTATATAATAATGTTTATCGATTTGAGAGTTGATTCTTTTATTTTCTAAAGGTGTTTAGAGGCAAGTCTAATTATGTATAAAGGTGTTTAGAGGCTAGTTATGAAATCCAAGATGAATTATGTGATGTTGATCGTTTGTTTGAAGTGGATTTGTATGTCATTAACGACGTAGAAATTGTTTGACGTTGATATAAACATATATGAGCATTAGGTGCAAGTAAGTGACCTGGGATATAAGCCCATGACCCAAGGAGGTTATCCGGGTACTGTGCTTCTCCCTTATAGTGCTTCAGCGGATAAGCATGGAGGATAGTTGGAAATGATCTTGTAGTTCAAGAGGCAAGTCCAGGACGTGAGTCTAGTTTGTATATAAGGACAATATGCAACCCGGTAGCACAAGAGATGGGTCCAGGAAAGTGAGTCATTTAGGTAATTGAAGTGATGGTGAATAACAGCGACCTTGTAGAAAACTAGGCACGCCCAAGTAGTGGGTCCACATAGATGCAAAGTCATATGATCAGATATATAAGGTATGGTAAATATAGTACGATGATAAAACGTGAGGCGACCATCGACTCTTATAATGTTATAGTATTACTATTGTAGTATATATGGAGCCAGTACGACTCACTCACTAGACTTATGTATAACCCACTCTTATTTTACCTTTTTATTTATATCTCTAGGTTGATGGAGTTTGAAAATGAGATGGTCTAGAAGACAAGCATTCATTCGTACATATTAGAAATGATGTAAATAAGTGTTGTGACCTGGATTTGATTATGTATATGGTTTGGGTTTGGTATGTATTGTACAGACATATGTATTTGATAGTGTGAGCATATTACGATGTAATCAAAGTAATTATGTGTTAGTGCCAAAATTGGTCACTAATACCCAATTCCAGACGAAGGCACCAAATCATAGTTGCAAATCATAGATAGATTATATGTAGAGAGTATAAATATGAAGAACGGTAAAAACTAAAAAGAAAGCAGTAATAACAAAGGATTTATAGTGGTTCGGTTGACTCCGGCCTACGTCCACTCCGGAAATTTCCTTTTTATTGATGTTAGAATCAATTACAGTTATAATCCAGAATTTTTAGAACAATTATGGCAGAGCAGCTATAGTAGGGAAGATCCCTTTTCTGAAGCCCCACATGTTGTATTTATAGGCAAATCCCGAGTTACTGGGCTTCCTGAGTAGTCCAGGCCCATCAGGACCATTGCCGAACCATTCTCTTCATCCCGACCGATCTCGAGTTCATAATATGTCGACTCGACATCTCCCGGGCATGACTCGAAGCAGTCCTATCCAAGACTCGGAATAAACTTGCTTGCGACTCGAAGTAGTTCAATGCCTAACCCGCACTCCTGTTGCCGATCCAGAACCCACGAAGCCAACCCAAGGAAACGTCTTTAGGGACTCAAAGCCGCTCGCCTCTACATAGCCACCCACACTCCAACTACGTCGAGCCGCATCCCACGAAGTTGACCTGAAGCAACAATTACTTGGACATGAGGCTGCCGAGCGATGTCCTATGTCGAGCGATTTCCTATACCGAGCGATGTTCTATGCCGACCCACCTTATATCCCACTGAGCTACCGAGCGACAACACGAAGCGAAGGACCTTAAGACTCAAAGCAACCGAGCCTCATTCCATATCGTGCCAGTTCCTTCCATTCCTACCGAGCCATAACTACAACACTGACCCAAAGTAGGAGACCTAAGAACTTGGAGTAACCGAGCTGCACCTTCATGCCAACCTACCCTCTCAACTAAACAAATGGGCCATGTCCACGAATGAGCCACAACGACGAACCACCTTGCTGAGCAACCCTGACCGAACCACAATGCCAAGCCACCTCCAAGCACCGAACAAGCATTAAGGCCGAACCACCAAAGATGACTCGAGGAAACCATCTGCGAGACTCGACGCTCGACCAACTACAACTCGAAGCAAATCTAGGACAACTTCGGACATGTCGAAACCTAAGCTTCAAGTATCCAATGACCTTCGTCCGTCGACCATGCTGAATCCTGGCTATTTAACCGTGTTTGTTATTCGTGATTGATCATCCATCAATCCAGTTGATTAAATTCGTCATAGACCAGCTTCAACAAACGAGAAGTCGATTTAGTTGAATCCGCCTATCCACGGCCTTGCCAAAAGGCGGGTTAACATCTGCCCCCTAAAACATGCCTTGCTATTGGAAGGTGTATTTTCAATAGCCTCAAATCCGATGTCCGAAGTCCATATGTTATCCATATCCATACCTTCTGATTCATAATCCAATCTTTTTTATCCAAGTGCCATTGCTGTATCCTTATCCAAATCTACGACTGCTCCGAGTCAATATCTGATTCCTATCCAGTAATGAAATTCTTATCCAATTTCACATCCATCTGAACCTGACAACCGAGTTCTAATCTATCCATATCCAATAACCAATAACCACATTCATGACCTCTCCGGGTCGATATCCAAATCCAGGACCGCTCCGGGTCCATGCCCAAATCCTTAGCTATTCATAGCCAATATCCAAATTCGTAACCTCTTCGAGTTCTTGTTAAGCGCAACCTGCACCTGACGACCTATGTCAAGTAATGCCATGGTATTCCTGGTTCAGTGTCCCTGAACGCTAAGCAATGTCATGGCTTAAGTCCTAAGCCAAATCCTGGTCGCTCTGTACCCTTGCCGATCATAGTCCATACTTGACGACCTAAAATAGTAACCGATAGATAATATGGGGCCAAAGTCCTAGGCCGAATCCTGGTCTCACCGAACCCTTGCCGAACATAGTCCACACTCGACGACCTTTTAACCAAAAACTAGACAAAAAGTCAACCGAAATCCAAAAATCCAAAATCCATATTCAAACCAGAAAACCGAAAATCTATATCAAAAGTACAAATCAAAATCCAAATCAAAATGCAAGCATCCAAACCAAAATCCAAACCAAGAAACCAACAAAACCGGGAGTTCAAAAAGAATTGCAAAACCAAAGTAGAAAACGCAAGTGTCCGAGCCAAAAGGAAGAAAAAAATTTCACAAACCAGAGCATCTTGGTAACCAACATCTCAGAGAATGCTTAAGGGTTATCTCCGACCCCGTGCATGAGTAAGTGATTTGGCCGTTTTTCTGGAGTTTATTACTTATTCCAAACCATCATGATTAGTTGATGACCAATCGACCACCATTCCTAGGCCTCATGCCTTTATCGTTCAAGGTAGGCGATGGCTGCTCCTGTTTCACCGCCGCATTTCGAGTTTCGACATATTGCAGAAACTGACCATTCCTTACATGTTCCTCGATTATGTCCTTCAGATGCCGACAGCTGTTAGTACCATGCCCGTCCAGCTCATGAGAAAGACAGTGCCTTCCTGATGCCCTTTCACGTTCTGAGAGCTCCCTCCTTGCCGGCCTTCGATACAGAAGGCGGTCTCGAGTATCCAAGAATATCTGCTCCAATATTGCGTTCAATCCTTTATAAGTGGAGAATTTTGGTTCTCCCCAGCGCTTCCTTTTCCCTTTATCCTTGTCTTTACCCAAGTTTTCATCGAGCAGTCCTCCATCTTTAATACGTTTACTTCCTTCGACTTCATATCCAAACACGCATCCTCTTGTCGGAGAAACCTCTCGGATTCATGAAAGAATTCCCCAAGATCGAGTGGTGGATCCCATATCAATGGTACTTTGAAATCCGAATCATCCCTGACTCCCAATACCATCTCCATCAAAACCATTGATGGATCCGGCCGATCCACAAAAGCAATTGCTGCATTAAACCGAGTTAAGAAAGTCATAAGCGATTCATCCATCCTTTGCTTAACTGACGTTAGTGTCATCACATTTTTTGGCCTCTTTATGTGAACTCGAAACTGACTTAAGAAATTGTCCACCAGTTATGTCCATATTCCAATGGATCCATCCTCTAGCTTCCTGAGCTACATAGCAGCTATATCGGTCAAGTACGGGGGAAACATCAAGCCATAACCTCCTATATCGCCCCCAACACTTCCATATGCCTTGTGTACCTCATCAAGTGGTCGGTGGGATCCGTCTTCCCGTTGTATACTTCCAGAGTGGGCAGTTTGAAATCGGGTGGATTCCTAGTTGTCCTGATGTTTCGGGTGAACGGACTTTTGTTGACTCCCTCCAAATCTCTATTTGTCAGACCACCACGAATGGTTCGCCTGATGATATCAACCAATCCAATGTTACTTACCAAGGGTTGCCTCCCATCCACATTTCCTAACTGCCTTCGAAGTCCACAAGGAAATTCTAGCACATACTCCTCGTCACTTACTCCTGTATTCCTGTTGGCGTCGGGCTGTGCAGCGTCATCCGGTATCCCTCCATGGGTTGGTCCAGTATTCCCTGGTGGCGTGTACCCGAGTCTAGGTCCATCCATATTGATATTTATTTGTTGATCGGGAGCTGCCCAATGCTGAATCACTCCATCTGCCTATTGGTTGAGTCCCTTTAATCCAGCTCCTAGAACTTGAGCACTTATAGTTCTCGATTGTCCAAATTGTCTAAGAAGAGCCTGCATCATCTCCTCTTACCATTTCATCATTTTCTCCTGCATAGAGTCCACCATAACCTGCATCTCATCCCGAGTTATGTAGACGGATGCATGATCCGCTCCAGCTCCAGAAGTGGCTGCTTGAGTTCCCTCTTGGTTGCTCCTTTCCATTGCTTACTTCCTTGCTGGTGGTCTAGCCATTGCTTTCTAGAATCCAAGCTCCTAAGCTTCTGAATCCAAAATCCAAGCCCTAAAATCCTTGAGTGCTAGCCTTCTCAGTGAAAGCACCAAAATCTTAGCGCCAAAATTGGTGACTAACACCCAAATCAAGGATGAAGGCACCAAATCACAGTCACAGATCACAGATAGAATGTATGTAGAGAGTATAAATATGAAGAACAACAAAAATTAAAAAGAAAGCAGTAATAACATAGGATTTATAGTGGTTCGGCTGACTCCGATCTACGTCCACTCCAGAAATTTTATTTTTATTGATGTCAGAATCAATTACAGTTACAATCAAGAATTTTTAGAGGAATTATGGCAGAGTAGCTTTAGTAGGGCAGAAGAAAGAAAGCATAATCCAAATCTCTTTTCTTAAGCCCCACATGCTGTATTTATAGACAAATCCCGAGTTACTAGGCTTCATGAGTAGTCTGGGCCCATCAGGACCATTATCGAACCATACTCTTCATCCCGACCGATCCTGAGTTCATAATATGCCGACCCGACATCTCCCAGGCATGACTTAAAGCAGTCCTATCCAAGACTCGGAGTAAACTTGCTTGCGACTCGAAGTAGTTCAACGCCGAACCCACACTCCTATTATCGATCCAGAACCCACGAAGCCGACCTAGGGAAATGCTTTCAAGGACTCGAAGCCGCTCGCCTCTACATAGCCGACCCACATTCCAACTACGTCGAGCCACATCCTACGAAGTTGACCTAGAGAAACAATTACTTGGACACCAGGCTGTGAGCGATGCCCTATGACGAGCGATGTCCTATGCCGAACAATGTCCTACGCCGACCCACCTTATATCCCACTGAGCTACCGAGCGACAACTCGAAGCGAAGGATCTTAGGACTTGAAGCAACCGAGCCCCATTTCATACTAAGCCAGTTCCTTCCATTCCTAACGAGCCACAATTACAACGCCGACCCAAAGTAGGAGACCTAAGAACTTGAAGTAACCAAGCAACACCTTCATGTCGACCTACCCTCTCAACTACATGAATGGGCCATGTCCATGAACGAGCCACAACGATGAACCATCTTGCCGAGCGACCCTGACCGAACCGCAATGTCGAGCCACCTCCTAGTGCCGAACAACCATTAAGGTCGAACCACCAAAGATGACTCGAAGAAACCATCTGCAAGACTTGACGCTCGACTAACTACAACTCGAAGCAAATCTTTGACAACTCGAGAAATGTCAAAACCTAAGCTTCAAGTATCCAATAACCTTCGTCCATCGATCATGCTGAATCCCGGCTATTTAACCGTATTTGTTATTCATGATTGACCATCCATTGATCCAGTTGATTAAATTCATCATAAACCAGCTTCGAAAAACGAGAAGTCGATTTAGTTGAATCCGCCTGTCCACGGCCTTACCAAAAGACGGGTTAACATTATGATTATTGATACTATATTTTATTTCCTTATGATATGAGAATCTGAAAGTTATTATTTAGAACCGTATTTGTTTCTCGTTATCATATCCGAACGACTTGCTCTTTTAGATTCTCGAAGGGTTAACGTTGGTTCGGGCATTGAACTCGAGGGCTAAAAAGGAAGGTTGTTACATGAGAACGCTTTCAATTAAAAGGTATGATGGTTTATCTTTTTGTAGAGTGGTCATAATAGATTTTTGATTTTACCATTTAGGAGATACAACCATTTGAAGCTAGGAAAATTTTGGATAGATTAATTGGTAATTAAGCTAAACACAAATCAATCTCATTAACCCATTTTGGGATTTTAGCTGATATGACTTGATGTGATAGGTCCTTAATCATTTCCAAACCTTCCAAAACATTATAACTTGCATTAGTCATCTCTTTAGCCAAAAGTAACTCCAAACCTCACTTTTCTTAGTGAAAATAAGCATGTGAAAAAAGATTAACGAGGGAATTAGAAAGACGGTAGCTAATCACTATATGGGTGCATAGGAATTCGTGTCATTCACTCTTTTCTTGGATTCTCCTTGATTTATTGCGCACTTGGACCCTTGTTTGAGCTATTTAAGTTTTTCACTGTATTATGATTGCTAATATGGTATGAAAATGTTTTTTGAAATGATTTTAAAGTTAAAAACGTGACTTTTATCAAATATAAACTTACCCATGTTTTCAAAAAGGATTTAAACGATGTAGATCTAAGAATTGTTTGTGTTCTTATGGATGTGCCATTTTATGATTTGGCTTGATTCTAGTCGTATGATGGATGTATTAGATGATATACTGATTGTATTGACGTTGTAATGATAATACAATGCTTGTTTCGTAGTGTTTTTATGCTTTTATTTAAATTAAAGTATGGATTATCGCTAAGTATTTTGTAGATTCTATCGGTTTTTGCGTGTTTGAAGCCAGATTGACACAAATGAATTGCATATGGAGTTAAGGAATTTGGAATGAAGGGAAAACCACTTTCGAAGATGCTAAAATGAAGACGAGTTTTTTGGGATGATCAATTATGACCTATCCATAATGATCAATCCAAAATGCTCCTATAGACTTGCGATCAATATAATGGATAGAAGATGGTGTGTTGAAGCCAAGAAACCAATTTCATGTGGTTTATAAAAGGGGTGAATGAGTTATGACCCTGGAAAGATGGTTTGTGGAGTGTTTGATGTAGACCCCGAGTTTTGGAGTATGGAGCTTCAAGACTTTTGATTAGAAATTTCAAGGTGAGCGTGGGAAGACATTGCATGGAGTTAGGGATGAATAGACTTAGCAAAAAATTGCTAATGTTTGAACCAAATATGATTTCGTACTTATCCATTCGAGGTCTTCAATTTTTTAATGTGGATTTTTGTGGTTGAGTCACATGGAGGAAGAAGGGCGGCTTTGGGCAGAGAAGGACTAGTACAAAATAGGCGTGTTACCTCGTCTTATTTGCTTTGGTTGTATAACCAACCGAAGAAAATAGTGTCATTTTTTTCAGTTCTTTGTTAACAATCGAAGCAATTGGTATGTGAAAAGCAATAGATAATACAACTAATGTAATTTTCTTCATTTTTTTTTAGAACCAAAGCAAATATGCAGAAGCAATGGGTTTATTTGTTATGGTTCCTTAAAAACCGAAGCAAGTGTAATTTACTTTTACTGGTTAGGCAATTGTTTTTGGGGCCTAACTCGTTCCTTTTCTAGCCTCCCACGCTTTCCTTTTCTATCCTCCCCCTTTCGTTCCCTTTCGTTCCCTTTCCTCTTTGAAAAATACGAAGCCCAAAAACTCAATCTTCGCTTCTCACTTCCATCTCATCCTTCTCAGTCTCAATCGACCTCAACAATTGCTCAGCCCTTGAGCACGGCCTCCTTGGCCACCTCCTCAATCAACTTCGCATCTCTCCCTCCAACCAAAAGTTTCCAACACCGATGACTCAATCACTGCAACCCCAACTCCATCACTGCAATCCATTTTGTTAATTATATGTGATGGGCATTTAAGATTTAACAAGTTGATCAAATCAATGCTGATTCTATAAATTGATTTTCATCAAAATCTGCACCAAAGTTAAACTTAGATGGATATAAATAAAACAAAGTCATTTAAATCGAAAGCGTTTGAATACATTTTTGTAGGAAGTAAATTACCAAAAATTTGGTGCTCTATATGTGTGCCAATTATCTTATGCATTTTCAAGGTGTAACAATGGAATATGGGTGGATATAATAATTTTACTCCTTTTGTTGGTAGTGTGTTGTTCAGATTCTGAACAAGATTACTTCATGTGTATTCTATTGGTTTTGTGCTCCAGTTCGTAGATATATAGTTTGTTTGTTGGCCGTTAGCTACTATAATAGACATGTTTTGAGCTCTGCTCTAAAACAAAAGTATAAGCTGATGTGAAAGTCATGTTTCAAATACTTGATTGGTTTGTCGTTCGTAGGGAAACTGTCGCCACATCTACCTAGGATGGTTGCATCAAGTAGTTTTCCTTTGCACAAATAATTTGCATATCATAAATTTGAAAAAATAGTTTGGATGGATGACTAACTGATGCAGGTTTATACTGCTTGTCCCTAAGCTGTATGAGTGAATTGACGTCACTGAAATGGCATGAAGGGGTCTTCTCCAACGAAAAGGTTGAAGATTTGAAATGCTTTTAAGTGACATGAATAGCCGGTAGATTGAAATAACTCGAAACTAACCAAATATTTTATTTTTAAATTCATCAGTACATATACTGAAATAACAGGTCACTAAACAAACAAATGTGTAGTTTCATCAAAGAAAAATAGGAGCACATATTCAAAATAGCGTACTGCCAGACTATGAATGAATTCGAGAACCAGAATAAAGAGTAGTATTATTCGAGTTAGTATTGCACCATTGCTTCAAAAATTCACCGCACAAAGAGCGGCAACCATATCAACATAGATCCTCAAAACAGAGAAGAATATCAAAGCCATGCATGCTAGTAAGCCATATATTCTACCTTTACCATGAAATTTTTCTTAGAAATTCATATATAGGTTATGCATTTATTTTATTAAAAAAACTATTTATTTCTCTTTGTATACAATGTAAGGTACAATTTTTGTGCTTAACAACTTGTACAGAGAACTGTACGTTTGACATTCTATGGCTTATATCCTTGGCTTCCTGTTAAGAACTATTCATATTGTTCCAAATGCAATTCAATTCATTAAGCACGTCAAATTCTTAAGCTGCAACACAATTCTTGTGATTCTTTTGAAAGGGCTAACAATTACGACTAAAGCTTCCCACTCTCAAGAAATCAAGTAGCGGACTCAAGTGCTTTCCTCCAGCGTCGAAGGAGTACAACTTTTCCTCTTTGGAATAAAATATATGAAACTTAAGGGACTATCGCTTGACAAGCTACGGCAAAACAAAAGCGTTGGTATTGGGATGGTTAAGGAATTGCTTTCACACTTTTCTGCTGTCTCCCAAAATGAGGTAATTTGTGAGTGATCAAAGGCAAAAACACTGTTAAAGTTTCCAACATATGTCAACAACGGAAACTCAATGGGCCTGAATGATATAAGTTCAAGAAGAATACGGAAGCGGATAAAAAACTTGATGAAATGCTTGGCAGATCTATGCTTGACTATACACCACCATATCTCCAGCAGATGATCCACTGCGACTTGAACCCGTGGTCATCAGCCTGGATCATTCTCCCTGGAACTGAACTGCCACATGCTTCGAGCTAGACGAGACTGCTTAGACAAGACTACTGGCCATTGTAAAATAGATTTTCTGAAACGTTTTGTTACTTTGAACAACTACTCACTTTTGGATGAGATACAGAAATGTAATGATCAGCAGGAAAGGATTGATTTAGCATGCGAGGTAGGCATTAGTTTAGGGGGTTATGCTGCTGTAAGGGAGGAGTTGAATTACGTAGTCCCTGTTGAATCTCTGGATTGTGAACAATATGAATTGCATAGGACTTGACTATGGTATTGGAGGCTGAAATAGTGAGGATTAATGTATATGTGGGTGGTGGGTTTGACGGTGGTGCTGGTTCTATTGTAAGCAATGGTTTTGGTTTTGTTGTAGCTAACAATGCTAGTGGTGGTTTTGGAGCAGCTGGAGCAAGTTTTGGATTTAAATCAGGTAAGGTTTTATAATGTGTTGTTATTTAATTGCTAATGGCCACCAAGCTGACAAGTAATAATTCCTTTGTAAATGTAGGATAGAAATATAATCTGAATTGCCGAATGTATTGTCACAGATCAATCAGCCATTCTTCTGCATTTGCTTTTAAAAAAGGTTATTTTTATTCATTAGAACATATCTAAATTTGATAAGGATTACCCATGGTTATGTAATGTTTCAGATCAAGTTGTAATACTTAACATATTAGTAAGGTTATATAGGTAACATAACTCCAACTTAATAATGTGTAGATCCCTTTTATCTTTGATATATAGATATTATTTATGTTTCTTTTGGGATAATATTACGCTTTTCTTTTGAAATGTTAGTTTTCTGTTTTTTTCTTTGATATATATTCAGAAGTTTGCCTTTTTATTTTGCAATTATTCCTACATTATAAATTATATGCAAAATCTTATTCTGATGATCTATATTTGTTTTCTTCTAAGTTTTTTTTTCCTTTTTTTCTCATTTTTTATTTATCTTATGATCTGATTCATTGATATCGTTGCTATTTAAATTGCTTTGTGAAACCAAATGACAAATTGAGATTAAGTAAGTTTAACTGCAAATTTGATTTTATATCATTTTCCCCATTATTTAAACCTTTTACCAGCCTGTAAAATTATTAAAAGGTATATTTCCTGAAATTAAGGGCATGCTTACTATGTTATGGCATTAATATCACTGCTATTTAAGTCACTGTAACCACCTATAATTAGTGAATTCAGCTAGGCAACAATTCATATTAGTAAATGAAACTAAACTTTAGTTTTTTACATATTGATGAATTGCACAACGTATACTTTTTCTTACAGTACAATTATGCAACATAACATGCCGAATAAAATATTCATCACGATGAATTTTGGCTTTCTTTAAGTTGAACTTGTGAGGTATCGGTTCTAAATATTGTTACCATAATTATATTATTACACAAACACACACACACACACACACACACACACACACACATATATATATGAAGGGTTTATCTTTTTAACTTCAGTTTTTTGATGGATTTTTCATCTTGTTCTGTTCTAACAACTATTACATTCCTTGACAAAATATTATCTTCTGTAAAATGTAAACATATCTTTTTCTTTAAGTGCTTTTTTAGCATGTTTTAATTTATCATGCTGTGCGTATGACTTATGCAATAAATTAACAGTTATATACCACCCTCATGGACATAAGTTTTACTTTTTTTTTACGGATGAAAAAACATTTCATATTTAGATATTTTCTTGTGCCCATTAGTTTATTCATTGAAAGTTTTGCAAGTAATAGACTTTTTCAATGGAAAAAGGTCATGTTATTTAGAGATCTGTTTTTATGTATATTAAGCATGATATCTCATGACCAATTTGTACGAAGAATGCTGGATATCAGTGGCAATTTAGTAGCACGGCCAATTTATGTCTCTGTCTCAGTATCTCTCACTCGATTGAACTATTCATAGATATCTACTTCAACAAATCATTCAATGAGATTGGCAAACTTTTAACATACATGTACATACAAAACACCACTTAAAACTTTGCATATGTATTATGATAATAACCAATGAAGTTAATAACTGGCGGGAAATGCTAGACTATTTTTAAAATCTTTTAGCAAAACCTTTAGTTATTTTTCTCTAAAGAAAAATCATATGAATAGGATTTAATCGGTGAACATGCAGAATGAGGTGCTAAATTGTTATTAAGTACTAAGTTGGATGAATCTTTTTCACTGAGCAATGGGATTTACTGCTTTGACTAATGTTTTCAGTGTTTATCTTATTTTAAATTGTGAAACTTATACAGTATATTAATCTTTTTTTTCTTTTTTACAGCAGATATTAGCGTAGATCGGTCACCATATATGATGTGAACTTTTTCCAGACCAAAAATGAAGAAAACATCAGGGTAGAAGGCAACATTGAATGTTCCAGACCATTCTTTTTTGCCTTATTCGTTTGTTTATCTGTATCATTTGTTTACATAATATTCATTTCTATGCCATTTGAATTGTTCACTTTTTTTTTTGTTAAACTCCATCTTGTTGGCTAATTTTCTTAAAAACCTTAGCGTTATTTACATTATAATATGGAATTTACAAATTGTATTATATGTTCGATACTACTAGTAATAATGCATTTACGAATTTCTGAAATGCAATTTGACATCGTTTTAGGTTTTAAAACCTAAAACGGTATAAAACTTTTTTTGCCTTATGTTAACATTTGCTTTGGTTGTTCCAACAGCCGAAGCAATATACTATCATCTGCTTCCGTCATTAGGAAATGACCAAAACAAAAACCTCTCCTTTGCTTCGATGTACATGCTTATTTGCTTCAGTCGTTGCCAACAATCGATGGCATTTTTCTTCGGGCATTTGGAAACGACCGAAGCGGATAAGCATCATTTGCTTCGATCCTTTAACCAATGCAATAGAAAATAATCTGCTGCTTCGTCTCCATTTGCTTCAGTCTTAGAAACGAAGCAATAGGGAATAACGACTGCAGCAAATGGCATAATTTATAGTAATGAAGGCTTTGACTCTGGGGTAATGAAAGAAACTTTTAGAAAATGATGGGTGAACCTATGACCGACCTATCATAGTCAACCCATAGCCAACGTGCTCCAATGGACGGGCGACCAATAGTTAGGGTTGTGGTAGCTAGAGAAGTGTGATATCGATCGCATGAGGTTCCATAGGGTTTATGTGGAGATATTACAGTTAGACGATCGATGTTGTAATGTGGCCTAAGGGTTACTTTGGGACACACATAGGAGAAGTGGATGGTTGTTTCGAGCTGAGTGTAAGAAATCCTAACAACTAAGTTTAAGACTTAGACGAGTCAACGACATTAGATGTTTGGTCGAGTACTTCATGAGGGATGTGACTATGGCAAGAGAGGAGTTATCGGATGGTGAGTGCTGAGTGGTCACTTCTGAAGTAGATAATAGGCGTTTCTACTATTGTACGTATGCTAGTGATAATGGCTCGTATAGGGCAGGGTAGTCTGTCTAGGGTAGTTTGAGTATACCCATAGTTGGATCCATGAGATGGACATCCGAGTGGTCCATATCCCAAGCCATCTAAGTGGGCATAATCTTTAATATTGAATACTTGCGACATTGAGTAGTCGCGGACCATTTGAGACGGTCATATGAGTTATCCAAAAGCATCCGAGAGGGTGACGGTTGCTTTGATTGTTTTGATTGCTATGTACATTTGTGATAGCTGTGTTTTCTTTGGTAAATGTACAATTGAGATAGATTGTTATGACGTAGGAATTACTATGTTAGAAATCCCAACACCCTATTATGTACTTTGAGCATTGGTACGCTATGATGATAATTTTGCATATATTTCAGTTTATATGCTAACCTGTTGGATGCAATGATAGGTGAGGTATGATTCTTCATACTCAGTGTCTCTATTTTACTACATTGAGGTAGTAAAATAGAGACACTGAGTATGATTCATCATACCTCACCTATCGTTGCATCTAACAAGTTAGCAGATAAACTCAAATATAGCAAAATTATCGTGTATATGTATCACTTACACCAGACTGTTGTATGACTCAAGGTTTTATGCTTTTTTTATTATTATTTCGGCCACCTTCAAATGAGTAGACTAGAAAGAGAGTCTGATATTTGCACATAGAGTTGTTTGAAGGACGAGCAGAGGATTGACGCTATTATATATGCCATTATTTGTGTTTTATTTGCTTGTTCGACTACGTAGTAATATAGAGATTTATCAATGCTGCTTTTACTTTAGAAATAGGTATTTGAGTTTATTTATCAGTTGTATAAACTCTATTATTATTTTGTATAATAATATTGAATCGGTGATTTGGTATATGATTGTTCATGTAGTTTATTTTTGTCTCGCCTATTTTGTATGTGTTTGGTCAATATATTTTATTCAGTGTGTTGTGAGATATATGACATGTTTTACATTTGGAGTTTAATATTTCTGTAGAACACAATAGCCTATGATTTTTGTTTAACGATAATAAACACACACACACACACATATATATATATATTCATTTAACTGTGTTTGTTATTGTACTATTTTATTTTTCACATACTTAAATAAATATTTGATGAATAAAATAAATAACATAGAATTCATATTCAAACAAATATTTAATTCAAAAAATTTTTTTATTACAAATTCAAATAGTAAAAATTTGAGCTCTCACTACATATACATTTTTTGATTACATCACAATTTCAATTTCAATTCTGACCTCACTACATATTTACTCAACACTCGTATATTTGATCTTCAACTTTGTTCCAGCTTGAATCCAACGTCTGATCTATCTACAAAATGAATATTGATGTAGTAAAATTGTGATATCCCGGAAATTTTGATAATAACAATTTAATAATTTATGTCAAAATTTAATTGATTTGACCATATTGTTAATAATAAAGTTGAATTAAAATTAATAATCTTCTTTAAAATAAATATTTAAACTGATAATATATCTTTAAAGGCTAATAAATTGTTTTATATTGTAATGTATACATATCTATATATATTATAAATAGATAATCTTTGTTTTAAATTTAATATACATAGGCATGTTTGCTTATTCTAATTTTTTGATAAATTAAAAATTGGATTTAATTTGATATTAAGCTACTAATAAATAACCATATGATTTTAATACTCAAGCTAAAAACTTAACTATTTAAAATTGATTTCAGCTTCAGTTTAAATTTAAATAAAAAGGCTTGTTTTGTTTTTATGTAGCTAATAAAATATGTAATATATTAGATAAGAAGACAAATGCTTTTATGAATTTTTCTAATTTAATCATGAGTTATATTTAAACAGTATTAATGATGTAATGTTTTACAAATGGATTTTAATATAAATAAAAAAATTGTTATCTTAAATTGATGTGTGTGTATTTGATAGGAAAGCTATGATTTGTAAATTTGAAATAGCATCTTTCAAATATGTTTAAAATAAAACAAGTCTTTAATATATTGAACTTAAGTATAAATCCAATGTATGATATTAGCACAAGTATGAAAATAAATTAATAATCATCAAATTAAGTATTTGATAGTTAAAGTTTAAAAATAAAAGAGAAAATAAAATAAGCATAGAACTTAATACATAAGTTAAAATTCATAACTGATAACTAAAACAATTTTACATTTTGTACCTAAAGTATAAAACAAGCCAGACAAAATATGTAACCTGTAGAGTAGTATGCTGAGCAAGAACAGATATATCTATATACAAACATAAAAATAAACAAAGTGCAAAAGAAAACATTATGTACATGAAGTGTAAAAGCAAATCGGGCAAGGATAAAGTATGAAAACATAGCAAGGCAAAGTAATATTTGTATGTTGTCTGTAAGAATATATGCAAGTACAAGTAAAGAGATACAAAACAGACTTTGTCATATTTGTTGCCTGCAAAATGATAATCTGCAAGAACAAAGTAGGTACAAAAATAAAAAAATAAAAAAATACAAACCTGACATTGTAATATTTGTTGCCTGCAACCTAATATACAAGCTAAGAATAAGACAAGTAAGAAACATGTAAAAATCTTATATAGGAAGTTTAGATTATGCTGCTTAGTTAAGTTTCAACATAGATAAGGTAAGCTAGTAGGAAACAAAAAGTACATAGGCATTTAATACTTTCATTTCAGCATACAAATAAAGTCAATTCGAAATCTAAATTAACATTTCAGCCTCCCTTTTGAAGAACATCTGCCTGATAAAAACAAAAAAATAAAATCTTTGAACAAAGATAAATTTTGTGCCAGCAAAGAGTTTACCCAGTAAACACCTTCCTCTGAAATCTTTCCTTATAAAAGTATGTATCTTCCACTTCTTTTTGTTTATAAAACATAAGCAAAATCAGAAAATATAAGTAAGTTTTTATTTACAAACCTAAACTACCTCAAAACCAAAGAACAGATGATTTGAAGAAAGAGCAAACCAGTTTACGGTTTTTAAAAGTTCAAACTGTTTTCAAAACCAAGGTGTGCTCTGTTCATTCTCTCAAAATCAAGTGAGTAACATCACATCTATAAATGTTTGAGTATAATTATTCTGCTATATGTTCTCTCTGAAGTTTAGTTATTTGTGAGTATATTTTGCAAATATATCTCTGTGTTAAGGTGTGGATATATGATAATCATTTCTGTGTATCTTTCTCTGTTTTGATTTCAGGCTTAAGTTCACAAAAAAAAGGGATTGTTGCTCGAGTTTCACTCGAGAGATTCAATGTGCTGGACTCGAAGAAATTTGGGGTTTTACTCGAAGAAATGTTTGTTTATCTCGGGTATTTTTAGTTACAGGGTTTAGAACCTGTAAGTTTTATGAAAATTTTAAAACCGGGCTTTTAAATGAAAAAAATAGGTATTTAAACAAAGTTTAAATCAAGTTAAGTTTGGTTTCAAAAGTAGTTTGAATCTCAGTTTTTAAATAAATAATGTTTTTAAAATTTAAATTTGTTTTAAACAAATTTGAATGATAAAGAGAATTTTTAAATTTGATTTGAATTCAAAATGAAATCGTGTTTAAATTCTTTTAATCTTCTATTTAAGATAATTACTCTTTAAGTTGTAAAATAAAAAGGAGTTTGGAATTGTTAAGATAAATTTGATTTCATTTTAAATCTTAAATTTAAAATGAAATTTAAAACTAAATTTAAATTAAATTGTTATAAATACCTTATTAATGATAAATTGAGCATTAAATAGAAAAGGTTTTTAAAGACTTAAAGAATTGAAATTATTAAGTTAACTAAATGGATAAAAAGTGACTTGAATTAATTAACTTAGAAATTAAGAGTTTAAATTTATTTTAAAGAGATATAAGTTAATTAATTTAAGGTACATCAATTGGTAGTTAAGAATCATTGATTAAATAAGGTTTAATTTTTAATTAATGATTGGTAATCAAATTATGAATTAATTAAGGATTAATTAATTAGTGATTAATATTAATATAAATGTAATTGATAATAAATGTAATTGATAATAAATTTTAGCTAATTACTTTAGGAAAGTAATTACAGAATTGTAAATAGATAATCAGGGTCATTAACCAAGATTATGAAATAATCAATTAATGGGATTAATTTTAATGATTAAATAAGTTATTATTTAAAATAAGAAATTGTGGATTGTGAAGTAATGGAAGTAATTAAGGAATTAATTACTCAATGTAATTAATTCAGTTTCATATGAACTGTTTAAGTTAGTTAATTAAGTTTAATTAATTTAAATAATCATATGATGGTGAGGTAAGTATAATTATTTAGGGAAGTAATTGATGATAATTACTGGATGTAATTAACTAAGGGTGATTTAATAATGTAAGTAATTGGAATATAATTACTTTGTATAATTAATCAGGGGATTAATTAGAGAAAATTAATTAAGGAGTAATTAATTTATTTGATGAGTAATTAAAAATAGTTGATTACTGAATGGTATTAATCAGAGGTGATTAATAGATGTGGTTTAATTGAAGATTAATTACTTAAGGTAATTAATTTTAACAGGGAATTAATTAAAATGTAATTAGAAATCATTAATTGATATAATTAGTGATGGGATGATAAATTTAGATTAATTAATCAATAATTAAAGAGTAATTAATTAGAGTAATTAAGAAGTAATGTAATGTTTGTAATCTAAGGTTAATTTCTATATGTGGATAAGATAATTAATTTGTGAAAATAATTTAAGAATGATTATTTGTATATAATTAAATGTTAATTAATCAAGTATGATTAATTGAAACGAATAATTGGTGAATGATTTATTAATTGATTGGAAATTGATTAATAATTGTATAAGCAAGATTTAAATGGTGAAGTAATTAATTTAATTTACTTTAAATTAATTAGAGATGTAAGTAATTAATTTAATTCATTTTTAATTAATTATGGATGATATGATTGCTTATGTATGGATGGATGATATCATTTACCTTGAATGATTTGAGATCTCGGATATGTGATATTTATGCTGTGTAACATGGAAGCTTTGATTTAAGTATGATGATATTTATTATCTGTTTGTAGTGATAATATTGATTATCTGTTATGATAATAACGTTGATTATCTATTATGATATTGTGAATTATCTATCTGTGTGTATATGGATAATTGAACTGAATTGTTTTAAAACTTTAAACAACTTGGCCTTAAAAGACACGTTTTGGGATTTCGATGAGACCGGGATCGGGTTTTCCATATTTGGAACATCCGAAAACCACATCGATTCCAAATTAACGATAGGTCGTGAATCTGAAGTGAAGATGAAGATTCAGAATGCAAGGGTTATCGTCGTTAACTCTGAGGGTAATTCCAAAATGAGTGTAACGAGATAATGCCTTCGGTTTCGTTAGAACCTGGAACGAACTTGTATGGATTGAATGCTTACAAACCATCGTCAGGTAGGGGATGATCATTCTAAGAAATGTGTTCTCTAAAGGTAATCGTAGCCTCAAGCCTCATCAAACGGGAATGGATAAAACAGGGGAGGTGCAGCAAGGTTAGGTGGGTCATACCCAAGCAGGACAAGATTTTCCCCTGTCTAGATGTCCCTTTTTATTCGGCTGTGTGGACAGTTGTGAGCTCCAACTGTCGGGGTTGTCTTTTTCGGGACTGTTGAGAAAGGAATGGTTCCGGCCTTGTGTTGCAGGAGGTCAGGAGTGATCCTCGGTACGTTGATCTAGGCCACGTACTGTGACGGGCGGTACCCCCGGTAGCCCTGCCATTGTATGGAATCCAAAATCCAATAAGTGCCAACGATTTTGATTGTATTACCCACTTTTGTGGCTAGTAGCTGGAATTTAATAATGTAACAATTTCGGCTATTTTCTATTTACTTGAAAACCCTATACCTATTATAATATCGCTGAATTTCCTATCAAATGTTTCGGTTAGCGTAAGGTAAAAACATACCATATTTATTCGTGGGAAGTCTTACGTGATACCTTTTATTTTCAAATGTTTTTCAAAGTTAAGTAACTTTAACCTATTACTCATACCAGACCCATGTCTAACCCGGAGTTTATTTTTGTTTTTCATAAACTCTCGGGTACCCAAATTTTTACGGGTAGCCAAGGGATTCAGGTTGGTCGTGACGAATTCTGGAGGAGCAATGGAACAGGAGGCTTCAGCGTTGTGTGTGTGTGTGTGTGTGTGTGTGTATATATATATAGTTCCTCTGTGTTGGTATCTTTGGGTTATTTGTTTGAGTTGTGTTGTATTAACTAGGCAGGTGTTTATTACTGTCTAGTATGTGATGTGTTAACTCTGATATATGTAAAATTATGTAATAGTTATGTGATCTATTATATTTTGTTCCATTCCGCTGTGAGATTCTGATGTTGTTGTTCTTTCTTCTCTATCTTTTCTATTTTCTCATCCCTTTCTTTCTTCAAGATGAACCGGATTTCTAGGGTCAGGAACCCGGGTCGTCACAGTTGGTATCAGAGCGCTAGGTTGAGTGAATACCTAGGCTCTTGAGTGATTTCTTTCTTGAGAGAGCGTATTTGTAATTTTGTAATATATATTTATATTTATTTCTACCTATTTGTTGGGTTACCTGTCCGAGTTATCCAATATAAGTTATAAGGATAGATAGGGTTGTGGTGTGTGTAACACGACTACCAATGGTTGGAGTATGAATATTTGAGGTTGGAAGTATATTTGTCGAGACTGTAGACCTAATACCGTCTCAAGTGAGCTTTGGGTGGTGTAAAGATTCCATTGATCTTTGAAGGAAACCTGTTAAGGTTCGGAGTTCATTTTTGAAGCGTAAGTTTGGCTGAGCTAGAGTTTGGACCTATCGGTTTGGTATGAGCAAGTCCGTATATCTTACCTCAGGATGTAGTAGTTGTGTGATGTCTCCGAAGATGTTTCTTTGAAACAAGTTAAGGTAGCGTGTCTGCTTCGGTGTTGTGACGGAGTTCAGTAGAATGTTTCTGTTAGTTTGAGGCCCGAGTTTCTCGAAGAGCTCTGGGTTAGGAATTTCTTGGCATTGGTGTTGGCAAGGAAGTTTTTGACTTCTGCATCAACAGTGGAGTTCAGAAACAGCAGTGTGGTTCCATTTCTTTGATGAATTGGCTAATTAAGTGTAGGCTGATCTGTTTGGTAAAGAAAGAACAGTTTTTTGGTATTGGGCTAGATTGATCGCAAAAGTGACTTGCGATTGTTGAGTGTTCTTTTGGGTTATCTGATTTTTCTGGATGTCTCCAGGAAGTTAGAATTTTGTCTGTGTATAGAGATTGAATTTGGTATCGACTGGATTCCGGGAGTGGTACCGATGGTTCAACTTAGTAGTAAGATGATTTTTGGAGAATGAGTCTGGTGAAGCAGCAAGAGTTTTGGAGGAACTTCTGAGTTTCTGTTAAGCATCTGTTGAACCATAGTTCTAGAATATGTTGTCTAGTTTGTCCTCGGAATCATCATCAGCATTTTCACCTGCTCTGATTAGAGTTGCGCAGTGGAAGCATGGTGGCAGCTGGTTTAAAGTGGAAACAACTAGAATTTGCAGTATTTTGGATTAGAGAGTTTCTACTGGAAATTTTTCAGGATCTTAAGACCAGATTGGAATGCATCTGTATTATCTTTTCAGATGAGAGAAGTAAGATCAGTCTGCTGATTTTGGAATTGAGTTGTGATCTGATTTTTCGAAGTTAATCTTGGAAAGATCATTTTGTTGGATTGTTTTTGGATCAATTTGTTTCTAGGGGTATCAGCAAGTGTTGAGCTGATCAGGAAGGATGTAGGTAGCCCAGGATCGTCCAAAGAGTTTTGTGGATAAGAGATGGAGGAATTTGGATTTCGAAGTCGGAAATTCGATTTTGGATAAGTGTTTAGTTTCGGGATTGAATTGTCAGTTTGGATAACTGGAATTCGGTGTGTTTCACGTATCTCTGAGAGAGTACATGTATGAGCTATCTTTGATTGTAGAGTCAGCAGTTCAGAGAGTTTTGGTTGTTGAGTCAGACTTATCTGTAGTCTGATATCCTGTTTTGTTTTGTAGATCCAGATGAGTAGAAACTCAGTAGCTTAGTAATATTGATTGTTTGGATGCTGTAGAAGAGTATCCCAATATTTATATTTGGGAAAAACTCGAGAAAATTCTATTTAGAATTTTATCTGGACAATTAGATTTGTAGATTGGATGAATTGGTTGCTATGATTGCCAGCATATAATTAATATCTGTCTGTATTTAAAAATTAAATCTTTAATTAAATTATTAAATAACCTTTGTTTTAAATTTCGGGGACGAAATTCTTTTAAGGGGGGAGGAATGTGATATCTCGGAAATTTTGACAATAACAATTTAATAATTTATGTCAAAATTTAATTGATTTGACCATATTGTTAATAATAAAGTTGAATTAAAATTAATAATCTTCTTTAAAATAGATATTTAAACTGATAATCTATCTTTAAAGGCTAATAAATTGTTTTATATTGTAATGTATACATATCTATATATATTATAAATAGATAATCTTTGTTTTAAATTTAATATACATAGGCATGTTTTCTTATTCTAATTTTTTGATAAATTAAAAATTGGATTTAATTTGATATTAAGCTACTAAATAAATAACCATATGATTTTAATACTCAAGCTAAAAACTTAACTATTTAAAATTGATTTCAGCTTCAGTTTAAATTTAAATAAAAAGGCTTGTTTTGTTTTTATGTAGCTAATAAAATATGTAATATATTAGATAAGAAGACAAATGCTTTTATGAATTTTTCTAATTTAATCATGAGTTATATTTAAACAGTATTAATGATGTAATGTTTTACAAATGGATTTTAATATAAATAAAAAAATTGTTATCTTAAATTGATGTGTGTGTATTTGATAGGAAAGCTATGATTTGTAAATTTGAAATAGCATCTTTCAAATATGTTTAAAATAAAACAAGTCTTTAATATATTGAACTTAAGTATAAATCCAATGTATGATATTAGCATAAGTATGAAAATAAATTAATAATCATCAAATTAAGTATTTGATAGTTAAAGTTTAAAAATAAAAGAGAAAATAAAATAAGCATAGAACTTAATACATAAGTTAAAATTCATAACTCATAACTAAAACAACTTTACATTTTGTACCTAAAGTATAAAACAAGCCAGACAAAATATGTAACCTATAGAGTAGTATGCTGAACAAGAACAGATATATCTATATACAAACATAAAAATAAACAAAGTGCAAAAGAAAACATTATGTACATGAAGTGTAAAAGCAAATCAGGCAAGGATAAAGTATGAAAACATAGCAAGGCAAAGTAATATTTGTATGTTGTCTGTAAGAATATATGCAAGTACAAGTAAAGAGATACAAAACAGACTTTGTCATATTTGTTGCCTGCAAAATGATAATCTGCAAGAACAAAGTAGATACAAAAATAAAACAAAAAAAATACAAACCTGACATTGTAATATTTGTTACCTGCAACCTAATATACAAGCTAAGAATAAGACAAGTAAGAAACATGTAAAAATCTTATATAGGAAGTTTAGATTATGCTGCTTAGTTAAGTTTCAACATAGATAAGGTAAGCTAGTAGGAAACAAAAAGTACATAGGCATTTAATACTTTCATTTCAGCATACAAATAAAGTCAATTCGAAATCTAAATTAACATTTCAGCCTCCCTTTTGAAGAACATCTGCCTGATAAAAACAAAAAAATAAAATCTTTGAACAAAGATAAATTTTGTGCCAGCAAAGAGTTTACCCAGTAAACACCTTCCTCTGAAATCTTTCCTTATAAAAGTACGTATCTTCCACTTCTTTTTGTTTATAAAACATAAGCAAAATCAGAAAATATAAGTAAGTTTTTATTTACAAACCTAAACTACCTCAAAACCAAAGAACAGATGATTTGAAGAAAGAGCAAACCAGTTTACAGTTTTTAAAAAGTTCAAACTGTTTTCAAAACCAAGTTGTGCTTTGTTCATCCTCTCAAAATCAAGTGAGTAACTTCACATCTATAAATGTTTGAGTATAATTATTCTGCTATATGTTCTCTCTGAAGTTTAGTTATTTGTGAGTATATATTGCAAATATATCTCTGTGTTAAGGTGTGGATATATGATAATCATTTCTGTGTATCTTTCTCTGTTTTGATTTCAAGCTTAAGTTCACATAAAAAAAATTTCTTTGTTCTTAATTCAAGCTTTAACAAGACATAAGTTTTGAACATAAAATGTTGTTATAACATATACTTGAGTCTAAAAATTGGTTTAAAAGAAAAACAGATTGTATTAGTTCTGGAAAATATAGAACAACAGTGGAAACTAAAATAAGTTAAAACCCAATTCTTATAAATCATAGTTTCAGGCATATGAATCAAATGCTAAAACAAAAACTTGATTTTTAAAACCAGAATAACTATTTTTAGTTAAGCATTTTTGGTTTAGTTCGGGGTTGAATATGATATGTGAATCTGTGATTTTGGGGTGATCTATGTGAATATGGGAATCGGTTTTCTTTCTAGAGGAAGAAGTATGAGTGGAGATTGGTGGAAAAATGGTTGATGGTGATAAAATTCACCAGGGAAATTTTGGCAGGGGTTTTTCTTTTAGAACCCTAATTTTTGCTACGCATAAAGAATCGATCACCACAGCCTCTATAGTGGATCGAGTGCAGCGGGGTCTTGAAGGATGAAAGCTTGGACGTGGTCAAGGTCATAGCCGGAGTTTTAGTGTTTACGGTGGTCGGAATTTTGCAAGTAAGGCGATGACAGGTTTCGTGGAGGTGATGCTCGTGCGTTTCCAGGTTTGGGGTTTGTGCTCAATTTCGATTCGAGGCTCGTGCAAATGGTTGGGTGATCGTTGTGGGTTGCTACGTGGTTAGGCGATGTGTTGGAGTGATCATCGATGATCGGAGGGAGCTTCGGTGAGGGTACACGTGCACGTGCACGTGCACTGTGTTGTGCCTGGAGTAGTTGTTGAAGCATGAGGGTACTCGAGTTTTTAAGGATTTGACTCGGGAATACTTCACGCGAACTCGAAGCATGTTCGAGCTTGACTCGGAGTAATGTAGGGGGGAACCTGGGTAGGTTGAAACAGGCTTTTAAAAAACCTGTAATGTTTAAATTTCTTTAAACCTGGGTTAAAAATGAGATATAGATATTGAAAAAAAATAGGTATTTAATCAAGGATAAGTTTGGATTAAAATGGAGTTTTAATTTCAGTTTAAGGTAAAATAAGGTTTTAAAATTTTAAATTATTTGTAACCACTTTAAAAAAAGGATTGTTGCTCGAGTTTCACTCGAGAGATTCAATGTGCTGGACTCGAAGAAATTTGGGGTTTTACTCGAAGAAATGTTTGTTTATCTCGGGTATTTTTAGTTACAGGGTTTAGAACCTGTAAGTTTTATGAAAATTTTAAAACCGGGCTTTTAAATGAAAAAAATAGGTATTTAAACAAAGTTTAAATCAAGTTAAGTTTGGTTTCAAAAGTAGTTTGAATCTCAGTTTTAAATAAATAACGTTTTTAAAATTTAAATTTATTTTAAACAAATTTGAATGATAACGAGAATTTTTAAATTTGATTTAAATTCAAAATGAAATCGTGTTTAAATTCTTTTAATCTTCTATTTAAGATAATTACTCTTTAAGTTGTAAAATAAAAAGGAGTTTGGAATTGTTAAGATAAATTTGATTTCATTTTAAATCTTAAATTTAAAATGAAATTTAAAAGTAAATTTAAATTAAATTGTTATAAATACCTTATTAATGATAAATTGAGCATTAAATAGAAAAGGTTTATAAAGACTTAAAGAATTGAAATTATTAAGTTAACTAAATGGATAAAAAGTGGCTTGAATTAATTAACTTAGAAATTAAGAGTTTAAATTTATTTTAAAGAGATATAAGTTAATTAATTTAAGGTACATCAATTGGTAGTTAAGAATCATTGATTAAATAAGGTTTAATTTTTAATTAATGATTGGTAATCAAATTATGAATTAATTAAGGATTAATTAATGAGTGATTAATATTAATATAAATGTAATTGATAATAAATTTTAGCTAATTACTTTAGGAAAGTAATTAAAGAATTGTAAATAGATAATCAGGGTCATTAACCAAGATTATGAAATAATCAATTAATGGGATTAATTTTAATGATTAAATAAATTATTATTTAAAATAAGAAATTGTGGATTGTGAAGTAATGGAAGTAATTAAGGAATTAATTACTCAATGTAATTAATTCAGTTTCATATGAATTGTTTAAGTTAGTTAATTAAGTTTAATTAATTTAAATAATCATATGATGGTGAGGTAAGTATAATTATTTAGGGAAGTAATTGATGATAATTACTGGATGTAATTAACTAAAGGTGATTTAATAATGAAAGTAATTGGAATATAATTACTTTGTATAATTAATCAGGGGATTATTAGAGAAAATTAATTAAGGAGTAATTAATTTATTTGATGAGTAATTAAAAATAGTTAATTACTGAATGGTACTAATCAGAGGTGATTAATAGATGTGGTTTAATTGAAGATTAATTACTTAAGGTAATTAATTTTAACAGGGAATTAATTAAAATGTAATTAGAAATCATTAATTGATATAATTAATGATGGGATGATAAATTTAGATTAATTAATCAATAATTAAAGAGTAATTAATTAGAGTAATTAAGAAGTAATGTAATGTTTGTAATCTAAGGTTAATTTCTATATGTGGATAAGATAATTAATTTGTGAAAATAACTTAAGAATGATTATTTGTATATAATTAAATGTTAATTAATCAAGTATGATTAATTGAAACGAATAATTAGTGAATGATTTATTAATTGATTGGAAATTGATTAATAATTGTATAAGCAAGATTTAAATGGTGAAGTAATTAATTCAATTTACTTTAAATTAATTAGAGATGTAAGTAATTAATTTAATTCATTTTAAATTAATTATGGCTGATATGATTGCTTATGTATGGATGGATGATATCATTTACCTTGAATGATTTGAGATCTCGGATATGTGATATTTATGCTGTGTAATATGGAAGCTTTGATTTAAGTATGATGATATTTATTATCTGTTTGTAGTGATAATATTGATTATCTGTTATGATGATAACGTTGATTATCTATTATGATATTGTGAATTATCTATCTGTGTGTATATGGATAATTGAACTGAATTGTTTTAAAACTTTAAACAACTTGGCCCTAAAAGACACGTTTTGGGATTTCGATGAGACCGGATCGGGTTTTCCATATTTGGAACATCCGAAAACCACATCGATTCCAAATTAACGATAGGTCGTGAATCTGAAGTGAAGATGAAGATTCAGAATGCAAGGGTTATCGTCGTTAACTCTGAGGGTGATTCCAAAATGAGTGTAACGAGATAATGCCTTCGGTTTCGTTCGAACCCGGAACGAACTTGTATGGATTGAATGCTTACAAACCATCGCCTGGTGGGCGATGAGCATTCTAAGAAATGTGTTCTCTAAAGGTAATCGTAGCCTCGAGCCTCATCAAACGGGAATGGCTAAAACAGGGGAGGTGCAGCAAGGTTAGGTGGGTCATGCCCAAGCAGGACAGGATTTTCCCCTCTCTAGATGTCCCTTTTTATTCGGCTGTGTGGACAGTTGTGAGCTCCAACTGTCGGGGTTGTCTAGTTCGGGACTGTTCAGTAAGGAATGGTTCCGGCCTTGTGTTGCAGGGGGTCGGGAGTGATCCTCGGTACGTTGATCTTAGCCACGTACTGTGACGGGCGGTACCCCAGTAGCCCTGCCATTGTATGGAATCCAAAATCCAATAAGTGCCAACGATTTTGATTGTATTACCCACTTTTGTGGCTAGTAGCTGGAATTTAATAATGTAACAATTTCGGCTATTTTCTATTTACTTGAAAACCCTAGACCTATTATAATATCACTGAATTTCCTATCAAATGTTTTGGTTAGCGTAAGGTAAAAACTTACCATATTTATTCGTGGGAAGTCTTACGTGATACCTTTTATTTTCAAATGTTTTTCAAAGTTAAGTAACTTTAACCTGTTACTCATACCAGACCCATGTCTGACCCGGAGTTTATTTTTGTTTTTCATAAACTCTCAGGTACCCAAATTTTTACGGGTAGCCATGGGATTCAGGTTGGTCGTGACGAATTCTAAAGGAGAAATGGAGTACGAGGCTTCAGCGTTGTATATATATATTGTTCCTCTGTGTTCGTATCTTTGGGTTATTTGTTTGAGTTGTGTTGTATTAACTAGACAGGTGTTTATAACTGTCTAGTATGTGATGTGTTAACTCTGATATATGTAAAATTATGTAATAGTTATGTGATCTATTATATTTTGTTCCATTCCGCTGTGAGATTCTGATGTTGTTGTTCTTTCTTCTCTATCTTTTCTATTTTCTCATCTCTTTCTTTCTTCAAGATGAACCGGATTTCTGGGGTCAGGAACCCGGGTCGTCACAAAAATTGAAAAAGAAATATTTTACGGTACAAATTAAAGTGTGTGTTTTGAAAATTTATTTACCTCGGTTATTTGGGTTGTTCGTTGTCATTTCTTTGGAATTCATCATACATGAACAGCTTGTGGCATGCATAGTGTATCACTGTACATGCCACAAGGTCGTGCACACCGATATGTACTTGCTTGTTAAATTTGTAGGGACAGGTGAGCGCAAGGTGAAACCAAGCCTAGGATGGATTCAACTCAGGTGCAATATGAAAACTAGTCATAAAGTTTCAAATGTACAAGACCATGCATATAAACATGTGTACACGTACACATGTGCACTGCCTCAGCATCTTGAAATTTAGCCAAGAGATATCAGTACACATGAATATGAATAAAACCAATGAGCAAATCAGACAAGCAAAATGTGCACCAAAGCAAATGGCAAAAGGATTAACCAGCATACAATAAGGCATGAAACAAACCAGGCATCAAGTACACAAGACTCCAACCATGGAACAAATTCACACTAAATCAGTTGCAAAACAAACCAAGGCAGCAAAAATGCAAATACTTAACATGGACCGAACTCAAGTATAACATGACCAATACAAAAGCTCCATAGTCATAATGTACAAATATACGCACATATGTATATAGTTAACAGCAAGCAAAATCAGAATGGAATGGAAAATGAGGAGATATCAAGGCAACATGAGTTCAGCCTATATAATGTAGAATCAAGTGCAAGAAGACACAAAGTGGAACAAGGCCACATGAAATCAGATACAACAAAGCAAGCAGGTGTAATGGAAACACAAGTGGTTCCTGTCAAATGCATGACAGAAGCATGTTCAAATGATATGGTCAGAGTAGTGGTAGCATACATATGAAGATCAAAACAATGAAACATGCAACAGAACTTCAAATACAAGGCTGAATGCAAGCACTCAAGTTCAGTCATAACAAGACTTCAATAAACACAAACACTCACTACATCAAAATTCAACCAAATCAACTTCAACATGAAACCAAGCGATAATGCATGGTGATAGGCAACAAGAAATTATATGAAAGTAAACTCGAACCAATCAAGAAGCAAATGCAACAGCACAGGTGACTCGAAGAAATTGCAGCTACCACTTGAACACACATGAAAACATATTATACCAGACTCAAGAGGAACCACACAACAACAAGTTCACATCGATAGGCACAACAATTATACATATATATACATACATATATGTATGTTTATACATGTTTATATGTGCAGAATTATTAACAGTAGCAATGTGAATATAGTCGTAGAGAAAATCAAGTCAAAGTTCAAAGAGAAATGTATATATCCAGAAATTCGAATATATGAATACATCAGAAGAATCATATGTATCAAAATAGAACAGGTCAAAGCTAGCAAGAATGGAACAAGGGTAACAAGTTCGAATTGAACAAGTTGAAGTCAATTTTCATCTCAAAGTCACCAATTTTAAATGCTGAAGTCAAAAGAGAAAAGAATGGAGCTAAATTCAAATTCATGAAGTATACGTATGAGATGAATAAGTCAGAATATATCTCAAGCGTTCAAGCAAAAAAGAATGGCCAAACAAAATTATTTGAAGAATTCAAATTGAATATACGAACGTATATTTAGGGCTTCGATCCCTATTTAACCCAACTTCATCGTCGATAACAAAGCATTCAAGTTCAAGTAAAACCTAAAAGCAATAAATAATAAAACTCGAATCAATTCGAGAATAATCAAATTCCATAAAAGGCAATTCAAATACCAGTATAAAGCATTGTTCGATCCCGAAGAAATTGGAGCCGCCGTAGGTAAACGAAGCAGCAATTGATTGACAAGGCAATCCAAAGCAAACGCATACTTCAATCGAAGGAAAAGTTCAAGCGGCGACACTATTTGATCAAAGCCCTAATTTCCAGAACGAATGAAGAAGGCGGTAGCAAAATAAAAGGAAGGGACGCATTATCGCTTTTGCGCCGAAGAAGAATATATAGACAAAATAAAATGGAGATGCCTATTTTCTTAAATGATATTTTAATTAGGCCGGCTCTATCATATTTTACTTTGGGCTTAGAATTTTAATAGGGTTTTTTTATATATTTTTTTACTTTGTAATTTTCTTTAAGCTTTTGTAACTCTCTAGTTGTGTGACTAGGTTACGAACTACAGTGGTGTAGTTCGAGAATTCGCAACTCAGTAGCTAAGTTGTGATAGGGTTTTGAGCATAGAGTTAGTTAGTCGTTAGCAGGTGTCGCAAGTTTACGTGTGTAAGCATCTGACCAGTTAATTTCTAGTAGAAACTTTTGGAACAGCACGTAGGTAGGGTTTTGCCGAAGCTGGGTAAATTATTGTGTGAATCTCTACTACATTATTATCTGTGATTGTTTTTATTTCTGCATTCATTTTTATTATTATTAGTATCACCCTATTCACCCGCCTCACTCTAGGGTAAAAACGATCCTACAAGTAGTATCAAGCTAGGAATAAAAATCATTTTTTGTTTTAAAATTTTATTTTTCAAAAACCAATTTTTGTTTTAAAATTTTAATTTTTTAAATCGCTTCTTTTAATAATGCTTTTGTTGAGGGTCAGTCCATAGTTAGACCACCCATGCTCAATGGTGAATATGCTTACTGCAAAAATAAAATGAATTTTTTTTGGAAAAACTATTGTTGCATGGAATATTGTTGAGACGGGATATAGGACACCAATTATAGTGGTAGATAAACAAGAAATTGAAAAACTGATGGATCAATAGACAGATCTTGAAAATAAACAACAGAATGCTAACGCTAAAGCTATGAATTTTATTATTAGATCAAATTGAATTTAATAGTGTCCCACATTATCTAACTGCGTAGGAAATTTGGCACATACTTGAAGTGAGTCACGAAGGAACCTCCTGAAATAGCCGAAATTGTTACACTCATTAAATTCCAGCTACTAGCCACAAAATTGGGTAATACAATCAAAACCGTTGGCAATTATTGGATTTTGGATTCCATACAATGGCAGGGCTACTGGGGTACCGCCCGTCACAGTACGTGGCCTTGATCAACGTACCGAGGATCACTCCCGACCCCCTGCAACACAAAGCCGGACCCATTCCTTACTGAACAGTTCCGAACAAGACAACCCCGTGGTTGTAGCTAGCAACCATCCACACAGCCGAATATAAAGGGACTTCTAGACAGGGATCTATCTTGCTCTCCAGTGGGTGCGACCCACGAAGCTTTGCTGCACCTCCCCTGTTTTAGCCATTCCCGGTTGATGAGGCTTGAGGCTACGATTACCTTTATAGGACATATCACTTAGAATGCTCATCGTCCACCTGACGATGTTCTGAAGGCATTCAATCCATACAAGTTCGTTTCGGGTTCGAACGAAACCGAAGGCATTATCTCGTTACACTCATTTTGGAATCACCCTCAGAGTTAACGACAATAACCCTTGCACTCTAAACCACCATCTCGAATCTATAAGAACTAATTCCGTCAACTCATTACGGAATCACCCACAGAGTTATAATGACTCGTAGTCCTTACACCTCGAGTCTTCACAAAGCTCCATTTTGATTCACGACCTAACGTTATTTGGAATCGATGTGGTTTTCGGATATCCAAATATGGAAACCCGATCCCGGTCTCATCGAAAACCAAAGCGTGTCTTTTAAGGTCCAAGTTGTTTTAAAGTTTAAAACAATTCAATTACAGTATCTATATACACACAGATAGATAACTTATAAATCACAATTGATAATTAACATTATCAAATAACAGGTAATTCACATCATCATTATCATATAGATATACCATATATCATCATCACAATAGATGACCTATGTTATCATCACAATACAGCCAAACATCCATACCACACAATATCATTTATCTCATTACTGAGATCACAAAGCAACCAAGTCAATCAAGTTCAACCATTCATCCATAAGCAATGATTTACTCATCATCCTATAATTAATTTAAAATGAATTAAATTAACTATCTCTAATTTTAATTAATTTAAAATGAATTAAATTAATTACTCCATCTTTAATTAATTTAAAATAAATTAAATTAATTGCTTCATCAATATAAATCTTGCTACTCAATCATTTAATTGATTACTAACAATTAATCAATCATAATTCACTTTAATTTATCACTCTTGATTAATTACCCTTAATTACGTTCATGTAATTATCCTTAATTAATTTCACAAAATTAATTATCCTCAACTAAACAGTAATTAACCTTTAATTACTTATTATTGATTAATTAATCATAGTTAATCATCTTTAATTACATCATTAATTAAATAATTAATGATCCTTAATTAATCCTTAAATTAATTACTCAAAGTAATTAACTAACTTAATTACTACATTAAACCAAATTAATTATCCTTAATATTATTTCTCAATTAATCCCTTGATTGATTACTAAATAATTAATCCAAATTATCTCATACTTAAACATCTCCTTAATTACAATCTGTAATTATTAAACAATTACTTAACTAAGTAATTTCCAAAACTTAAATTACATAAAGTAATTATTTATAAAACTCAAGTGTTTATAATTAATTAAACTTAATTAATTAAAATAAACAATCACATTAAATTAAATTAATTACATTAAGTAATCAATTTCTTAATTACTTTACTAAGTAATTATACTCAAACCATTCACAATTAATTATTATTAAATTAATTAATCTAATTAATTATAAAAATTAACTACATTAATTAATTGTTAAATAATCCTGGTTAATGACCTTCATTAACCATCCTCTAATTATTTTATAAGGTAATTAACTTAAATTAATTACAAACTAAATTATCATTAATCATTCATTAATTAAAATTAATTATTAAACTAATTAACCTTAATTTAAAACTTAATTACATAATTAATATTCATTTATCATTAATTAATAACTTAATTAATGATCTTAATTCCAAATTGATTAATCATTAATCAATTATTAATTCCAAATTCAATTAATTAATTAAATTAATTAATTAATCTTAATTACCTTATTGATTAAATTCTAAAACATAAATCTAAATTTAAATTTCAAAATAAAACATAACTTAATTATGTTTAAAACAATATTATTCAAAACAAAGTACTTTTGAAATTACCTTTAAATTTCAATTTAAATTTCAAGTTTAAAATAGAATAATTTTAAACTTATCAAAGTTTTAAATAATTTAAAACTTATTTAAATTTCAGGACAATTGAAAAGTTTGTTAATGAAATCATAAGATTTGAAGTTGAATTCATTTCAATGTTTTAGAAATTTCAACTCTTTCTTAATTTTAACTTCAATTTAAATCTTCTTTAAATTTAAACTGAATTCATTTTTTTAAAACTTAGAATTTCCAGATTTAAAATTAATCTGTAAATCCTTACTTACATTTTTTTAAACCTTAATATTTAAAGTTTTAAACCATTTACCAAAACAAATTTGATAATTAAGTTAAATTTTCTAAAACTTCCATTTTACTATTAAAACTGGAATTCAAATTCAAATCAGAACTTTAAACTTGCATTTGAATTTTGATCTTAAACTTACCTAAACAAAACTACAATTTATAAAAAGTTTTAAAAGAAAACGTAGATTTTTTTTTAAAAAAAAAACAGTAAAACAGGTTTCAAACCTGGAATTTTGAATTCAATTCAAAAATACAAACTTGAGTTTGATTTTAAACTTAAACTTTTCTTTAAACATAACTTCAGATTTTAAATTTTCAAAACCCAGGTTTTAAAAGTTTAAAATCCATATTTTTTAAAAAAAAACAACACAGTTTTACTGTGTAAACTGCAACTACAGGTCAACCCGAGAAACCACGATTTTGCTTCGGGTTTTCTTCCCATTTACTCCGAGTCAAACATGCTACTACTTCGGGTTCTCTTCCTATTTACTCGATCCATCCCTGCAACATCCCACACCCAAAAACAAATCATCAGAAAACTTGTCGCCGTGCATATGCACGGCGATCTCCTCCTCTGCCCATCATCTTAGATGATCCAAAAACAACCAGCAACTCATCCATCCCCCAACATAATCACCAAATAGAACAGATAAACAAGAATTCAAAATTCACCCCCCCTCCCCCCACGTTCAAACCTGGAAAATTTTATACAGGTTTTTACTCCAAACCTGTCAACGGCAGCCTCTCGCCACTCCGACCACCTGAGGTCCACCCTCTCCGGCTTCGAACCTATCTACACACCAACTTTCCATTTCCCAGATATCAAGACACTCGGTCAATCCACCACTTCAAACCATCTCAATGCACAAACCCATACTCAACTAGGGTTTATACTGAAAAATCAAAACTGCATCTGTTCTACTCAATAAAATTCTTATTTTAGATTTTTCTAAGGATCTAAACTCCTTACTTTATAACTCAGAAAAGTATTAAGTTTCCTTAATCTACAGATTGCAAGAATTTTGCTTATACTCAATTTTGGTTTAAGAATAAACTATTTCATTGTCAAGCACCTAAAAATACTAGTACTTGATTTAAAAATCAAGCTTCAATTAATACATAGTTTTATGATACTGAAATACAATATTAACTCATTAAAATTTGTTTTGAATTTACATGCAGAGGCCACACTACTCATACTTTTAACTTGCTAAAGTTAATTTTCTTCAGGCAGTAAATCAACTCACCTACAAATATTAGATTCTAGTCTAAATAAGCAAACAAATCTTAGTTATTTTAAGAACAGAAACTAACACGAATTTAAACAATATTCGGTGGATTCATTTAAATAGGAAGATGAATTCAAAGTCACAGCAGAGCATATCCAACATGCATGCAGAAACATATTACCAAACCTTTATGAACACAAACATTACTAAATTATATCTAACATAAGCATGCAACCTATTTAAATTTAAAAAAAAAAATAAGTTACTCACAATTTAAAAAATGTAGACCACTGATCATTTGAATTTGCAGAGAACAAATGCAGGCTTGACTTCCTTTGATTTGATATGCAGTTTGCCTATTTGATTTCACTGACCCAAATGCTTGCATGCAGGTAGATTAAGTTGCTAAATCTTCACATGAAGGCAGAGACTTCCATGTCTTCAAATCCATTCCAGGATTTAAACAGAATGCAGGAAAACATGCAGGCTTCATTTTGATTTTGAAATGAAGTGTAGATTTGAATATGCAGATTTTTCTTTGATTTGAGGAAATGCAGAATTTTAATCTTAGTTTTGGATATGCAGATTGATCTTTTAATAAAGAGGAACATGCAGATCTGATCTTCATTTGACTGTGAATGCAGATTTTTAGATTTGAGGAAATGCACATTTGAGAGATTAGTTTTGATTAAAGAAGTGAAAAGAATATGCAATATGAAAATGAAGATGCACACTTAACTAATGTATTTCAGATTTTAATAAAAGAAAAGAAAAAAAATTTAAAACTAAATTTAACACTTGTCAAAAGTTAGACACTTGTCTATTTACTCTTTTTAAAAATGCAACACATGTTTTTCTTTTAAAAGACAATTAGTATTTATATTTACAAAATAATGCATGTATTAGCTTAGTTTCCAATTGTTAATTTAAATTTGAATACGTGTATGAATTTGTAAATGAAAACAAAACATGTTTACAAATGAAACTTATACATATAAAAATTAAAACAATTTAGATTTTATATTTTTGAACTTAAATTCAAACTAATTTCAAAATCAAACAATTTCAAATTAAGTTACAAATATAATTCAATTTGAAATAAAAAAATTACAAATTCTTATTCAAAACTTATTTAAAAATACAATACAATATTTTTCTTATTAATTTTAAAATCATATTTTTATTTATGAAATAGTTTTAAAACTCAATACCAATTTAAAATAAAATTTTCCAAATTACTATAAATATTAAAACTAGAAAATATGCTTTATTTATTGAAATTAAAACAAAACCAATCTATTTAAAATATAAACCATATATTCATATTGTAAATAGAAATCAATTTATTATTTTAAAAGATAAAATAACCAATTCAAATACTTATTGAAGAAGATTATTAAATTTATCTGAATAATTATTATCAGAATATCAATATCAATTTAATTTTAACTACAGATTATTATATTGATATTGTCAAAAATTCCGGGATGTTACAATTCTTCCCCCTTAAAAGAATTTCGTCCTCGAAATTTAAAACAAAGGTAATTTAATAATCTCATTAAATTTTAATTATAAACACAAGCATATATCAAACATATGCTAACAACCAAACAACCAATTCAACCAATCAAACAAACCAAATTATCCAGATAAATTCTGGATAAAATTCCATCGAGTTTCCCCAGGTATATATATATATCGTGTTACTCGCTCTAGAGAATCCAAACAACAATACTGTGAAGCTACAAAGCTCCTATTCGACTATATCTATAACACTAGACAAGATATCATACTATAAACGAGTCTGACTCAACAACCAAAACTCCAAAACTCCAAAACTGCTGGTTCCACAACCAGAGATAGATCATACACGTACTCCCTTAGAGATACGTGAAACTCATCGAATCCCAGTTATCCAAACTGGCAATTCAATCCTGAGCTGTCTACAAACTTACTGATCAGCTCAACCTTCGCTGATACTACTAGAAACAAACTAGACCAATCAACTCAACAAAATGATCTCCTCAAGATCAACCAAGATCAAGAACTCAAACTCAACTCCTCAACGTCAGAAGACAACAACTCGCTTCTCCTGTCCGGGAAAAGAAAAACAGATACACTTCCAAACTGCTTCCGCTGCTCAACTCTGATTCGAAGAAGAGAATGCTGAAGAAGAAAGCAAGCACAACAGGACAACACACCCTAGAGATATGGTTCAACAAATCCATAAGAAAAACTCAGAAGTTTCTCCAAAACTCCGAGCTACTACACCAACTCAATCTCTAGGAACCATTCTTCTATAAAGCTGAACCAAACTCTGACTTCTCTGAAGACATCCAGAAAAACTCAGATAATCCAAGAGAACACTCAAACAATCGCAAGTCACTTTTGCGAACAACCCAAACCAAATCTAAGGAAAAACTGTTCTCCCTTAACCAAATAGAACAGCTTAAACTTAACTAGCCAACCCATCGAAGAAACGTGTCCACTTAACTGCTTCTGAACTCCACTTCAGAAAAACTACTAAGCCAAAAGATCTCTTGCCAACACCGAGAACACTCCAAACTGCACTGCTGCCACAGATGCCAAAGAATTCCAAAACAAAGCTCTCCGAGAAACTCGGACTTCAAAGCAAACAGAAACACCGCCTGAACACAGCCACAACACTGAAGCAGACTCACTTCTTAAACTTGTTCCAAAGAAAACATCTTTGGGAACATCCATAATCACTGCATCTCATCACGCAGCTACTACTCCCTGTGGTATCAAAATACCATCACTTGCTTCTGCTCAACCAACAGATCCAAACACTACTCATCCAACTTCAAAAATAAACTCTGAACCTTAACATGTTTTCTTCAGAGATCAACGAAGTTCTTCAACACTACAGAACTCACTCGAGACGGTATTAGGTCTACAGTCTCAACAAATACACCTCCAACCTCAAACATTCAAACTCCAACCAATGGTAGTTGTGTTACACACACTACTACCCCATCTACCTTTATAACTTATATTGGAAAACCTGAATAGGTAACCCAACAGATAGGTAGAAATATATATATATTAAAAATTACAAGTACACTCTCTCAAGAAAGACATCACTATAGAGCCTAGGTATTCACTCAACCTAATGCTCCCTAAAGAAAGATACACTTCAGAGCCTAGGTACTTACTCAGCCTAATGCTCTGATACCAACTGAGACGACCCGACTTTCCACCCCCGGAAAATCGCATCATCTTTAAGAAAGAAAGGGATAGAAAAGAGAATAGAAAGAAGAGAAGAAAGAAACAACACATCAGAATCTAACAGCGGAACGAATAAATTATATTAATAACATAAATATTACATAGTTTACATCCATATCAGAGTACACAGATATACAACACATACTAGACAGTTATAATCATCTGTCTAGTTATACAACTCAATACAACTCAAAGACAACAACTCAGAGAACACACAGCGGAATACTATATATATCTACACACAGAAGCCTCCTGCTCCATTGCTCCTCCATAATTCGTCAAAGCAAACCTGAATCCTAACCTGAATTCCCTTGACTACTCATAAAAATTTGAGTACCCAAGAGTTTATGAAAAACAAAAATAAACTCCGGGTCAGACATGGGTCTGGTGTGAGTAACAGGTTAAAGTTGCTTAACTTTCAAAAATCTTTTGAAAAGAAAGGTATCACGTAAGACTTCCCACACATAAACATAGAAAAGTTTTTACCTTACGCTAACCAAAACATTTGATAGGAAATCCGGTGATATTATAATAGTGTCTAGGGTTTTCAAATAAATATGAAATAGCCGAAATTGTTACATTCATTAAATTCCAGCTACTAGCCACAAAAGTGGGTAATACAATCAAAACCGTTGGCACTTATTGGATTTTGGATTCCATACAATGGCAGGGCTACTGGGGTACCGCCCGTCACAGTACGTGGCCTAGATCAACGTACCGAGGATCACTTCCGACCCCCTGCAACACAAAGCCGGACCCATTCCTTACTGAATAGTTCCGAACAAGACAACCCCGTGATTGTAGCTAGCAACCACCCACACAGCCGAATATAAAGGGACTTCTAGACAGGGATCAATCTTGCTCTCCAGTGGGTGCGACCCACGAAGCTTTGCTGCACCTCCCCTGTTTTAGCCATTCCCGGTTGATGAGGCTTGAGGCTACGATTACCTTTATAGGACATATCACTTAGAATGCTCATCGTCCACCTGACGATGTTCTGAAAGCATTCAATCCATACAAGTTCGTTTCGGGTTCGAACGAAACCGAAGGCATTATGTCGTTACACTGATTTTGGAATCACCCTCAGAGTTAACGACAATAACCTTTGCACCCTGAACCACCATCTCGAATCTAGAAGAACTAATTCCGTCAACTCATTACGGAATCACCCACAGAGTTATAATGACTCATAGTCCTTACACCTCGAGTCTTCACAAAGCTCCATTTTGATTCACGACCTAACGTTATTTGGAATCGATGTGGTTTTCGGATATCCAAATATGGAAACCCGATCCCGGTCTCATCGAAAACCAAAGCGTGTCTTTTAAGGTCCAAGTTGTTTTAAAGTTTAAAATAATTCAATTACAGTATCTATATACACACAGATAGATAACTTATAAATCACAATTGATAATTAACATTATCAAATAACAGGTAATTCACATCATCAATATCATATAGATATACCATATATCATCATCACAATAGATAACCTATGTTATCATCACAATACAGCCAAACATCCATACCACACAATATCATTTATCTCATTACTGAGATCACAAAGCATCCAAGTCAATCAAGTTCAACCATTCATCCATAAGCAATGATTTACTCCTCATCCTATAATTAATTTAAAATGAATTAAATTAACTATCTCTAACTTTAATTAATTTAAAATGAATTAAATTAATTACTCTATCTTTAATTAATTTAAAATAAATTAAATTAATTGCTTCATCAATATAAATCTTGCTACTCAATCATTTAATTGATTACTAATAATTAATCAATCATAATTCACTTTAATTTATCACTCTTGATTAATTACCCTTAATTACGTTCATGTAATTATCCTTAATTAATTTCACAAAATTAATTATCCGCAGCTAAACAGTAATTAACCTTTAATTACTTATTATTGATTAATTAATCATAATTAATCATCTTTAAATACATCATTAATTAAATAATTAATGATCCTTAATTAATCCTTAAATTAATTACTCAAAGTAATTAACTAACTTAATTACTACATTAAACCAAATTAATTATCCTTAATTTTATTTCTTAATTAATCCCTTGATTAATTACTAAATAATTAATCCAAATTATCTCATACTTAAACATCTCCTTAATTACAATCTGTAATTATTAAACAATTACTTAACTAAGTAATTTCCAAAACTTTAGTTACATAAAGTAATTATTTATAAAAATCAAGTGTTTATAATTAATTAAACTTAATTAATTAAAATAAACAATCACATTAAATTAAATTAATTACATTAAGTAATCAATTTCTTAATTACTTTACTAAGTAATTATACTCAAACCATTCACAATTGATTATTATTAAATTAATTAATCTAATTAATTATAAAAATTAACTACATTAATTAATTGTTAAATAATCCTGGTTAATGACCTTCATTAACCATCCTTTGATTATTTTATAAGGTAATTAACTTAAATTAATTACAAACTAAATTATCTTTAATCATTCATTAATTAAAATTAATTATTAAACTAACTAACCTTAATTTAAAACTTAATTACATAATTAATATTCATTTATCATTAATTAATAACTTAATTAATGATCTTAATTCCAAATTGATTAATAATTAATCAATTATTAATTCCAAATTCAATTAATTAATTAAATTAATTAATTAATCTTAATTACCTTATTGATTAAATTCTAAAACATAAATCTAAATTTAAATTTCAAAATAAAACATAACTTAATTATGTTTAAAACAATATTATTCAAAACAAAGTACTTTTGAAATTACCTTTAAATTTCAAGTTTAAAATAGAATAATTTTAAACTTATCAAAGTTTTAAATAATTTAAAACTTATTTAAATTTCAGGACAATTCAAAAGTTTGTTAATGAAATCATAAGATTTGAAGTTGAATTCATTTCAATGTTTTAGAAATTTCAACCCTTTCTTAATTTTAACTTCAATTTAAATCTTCTTTAAATTTAAACTGAATTCATTTTTTTAAAACTTAGAATTTCCAGATTTAAAATTAATCTGTAAATCCTTACTTACATTTTTTGAAACCTTAATATTTAAAGTTTTAAACCATTTACCAAAACAAATTTGATAATTAAGTTAAATTTTCTAAAACTTCCATTTTACTATTAAAACTGGAATTCAAATTCAAATCAGAACTTTAAACTTGCATTTGAATTTTGATCTTAAACTTACCTAAACAAAACTATAGTTTATAAAAAGTTTTAAAAGAAAACTCAGATTTTTTTTAAAAAAAAAACAGTAAAACGGGTTTCAAACCTGGAATTTTGAATTCAATTCAAAAATACAAACTTGAGTTTGATTTTAAACTTAAACTTTTCTTTAAACATAACTTCAGATTTTAAATTTTCAAAACCCAGGTTTTAAAAGTTTAAAATCCATATTTTTTTTAAAAAAACAACACAGTTTTATTGTGTAAACTGCAACTACAGGTCAACCCGAGAAACCACGATTTTGCTTCGGATTTTCTTCCCATTTACTCCGAGTCAAACATGCTACTGCTTCGGGTTCTCTTCCTATTTACTCGAGCCACCCCTGCAACATCCCACACCCAAAAACAAATCATCAGAAAACTTGTCGCCGTGCATATGCACGGCGATCTCCTCCTCTGCCCATCATCTTAGATGATCCAAAAACAACCAGCAACTCATCCATCCCCCAACATAATCACCAAATAGAACAGATAAACAAGAATTCAAAATTCACCCCCCCCCCCACATTCAAACCTGGAAAATTTTATACAGGTTTTTACTCCAAACCTTTCAACGGCAGCCTCTCGCCACTCCGACCACCTGAGGTCCACCCTCTCCGGCTTCGAACCTATCTACACACCAACTTTCCATTTCCCAGATATCAAGACACTCGGTCAATCCACCACTTCAGACCATCTCAATGCACAAGCCCATACTCAACTTGGGTTTATACTGAAAAATTAAAACTGCATCTGTTCTACTCAATAAAATTCTTATTTCAGATTTTTCTAAGGATCTAAACTCCTTACTTTATAACTCAGAAAAATATTAAGTTTCCTTAATCTACAGATTGCAAGAATTTTGCTTATACTCAATTTTGGTTTAAGAATAAACTGTTTCATTGTTTATCACCTAAAAATACCAGTACTTGATTTAAAAATCAAGCTTCAATTAATACATAGTTTTATGATACTGAAATACAATATTAACTCATTAAAATTTGTTTTGAATTTACATGCAGAGGCCACACTACTCATACTTTTAACTTGCTAAAGTTAATTTTCTTCAGGCAATAAATCAACTCACCTACAAATATTAGATTCTAGTCTAAATAAGCAAACAAATCTTAGTTATTTTTAGAACAGAAACTAACACGAATTTAAACAATATTCGGTGGATTCATTTAAATAGGAAGATGAATTCAAAGTCACAGCAGAGCGTATCCAACATGCATGCAGAAACATATTACCAAACCTTTATGAACACAAACATTAGTAAATTATATCTAACATAAGCATGCAACCTATTTAAATTGGAAAAAAAAATTAAGTTACTAACAATTTAAAAAATGCAGACCACTGATCATTTGAATTTGTAGAGAACAAATGCAGGCTTGACTTCCTTTGATTTGATATGCAGTTTGCCTATTTGATTTCACTGACCCAAATGCTTGCTTGCAGGTAGATTAAGTTGCTAAATCTTCACATGAAGGCAGAGACTTCCATGTCTTCAAATCCATTCCAGGATTTAAACAGAATGCAGGAAAACATGCAAGCTTCATTTTGATTTTGAAATGAAGTGTAGATTTGAATATGCAGATTTTTCTTTGATTTGAGGAAATGCAGAATTTTAATCTTAGTTTTGGATATGCATATTAATCTTTTATTAAAGAGGAACATGCAGATCTGATCTTCATTTGATTGTGAATGCAGATTTTTAGATTTGAGGAAATGCAAATTTGAGAGATTTAGTTTTGATTAAAGAAGTGAAAAGAATATGCAATATGAAAATGAAGATGCACACTTAACTAATGTATTTCATATTTTAATAAAAGAAAAGAAAAAAAAATTAAAACTAAATTTAACACTTGTCAAAAGTTAGACACTTGTCTATTTACTCTTTTTAAAAATGCAACACATGTTTTTCTTTTAAAAGACAATTAGTATTTATATTTACAAAATAATGCATGTATTAGCTTAGTTTCCAATTGTTAATTTAAATTTGAATATGTGTATGAATTTGTAAATGAAAACAAAACATGTTTACAAATGAAACTTATACATATAAAAATTAAAACAATTTAGATTTTATATTTTTGAACTTAAATTCAAACTAATTTCAAAATCAAACAATTTCAAATTAAGTTACAAATATAATTCAATTTGAAATAAAAAAATTACAAATTCTTATTCAAAACTTATTTAAAAATACAATACAATATTTTTCTTATTAATTTTAAAATCATATTTTTATTTATGAAATAGTTTTAAAACTCAATACCAATTTAAAATAAAATTTTCCAAATTACTATAAATATTAAAACTAATATGCTTTATTTATTGAAATTAAAACAAAACCAATCTATTTAAAATATAAACCATATATTCATATTGTAAATAGAAATCAATTTATTATTTTAAAAGATAAAATAACCAATTCAAATATTTATTGAAGAAGATTATTAATTTATTTGAATAATTATTATCAGAATATCAATATTAATTTAATTTTAACTACAGATTATTAAATTGATATTGTCAAAAATTCCGGGATGTTACACCTCCCAAGTCAAAGAATCTCACCTTGCCATGTTTAGTAGCGAATACGACAACTTCATAATGCCTAAGGACGAAAATGTCAAATAGATGTATGGACGGTTTTCTAATCTCATATACAAATCAAATGCTCTCGGAAAACTATACACAGAATTAGAAATAGTTTGAATAATCCTCAGAATCCTTCCACGAAATTCAAAGTGAAAGTTGCTGCCATTCAAGAATCAAAGGATCTAAAACAAGTTAAATTTGAAGAACTCATTGGAAATCTCACCACTTATGAGCGAGAAATGAAATTTAAGGAAGAACGTGAAGGAAGTGATACATGAAAGAAATCAATAGCTCTGAAAGGTACAACGGAAAGTGATGATGACGACGATGATGATGCAGCAGCTGAACTGGCAATGATAATAAAGAAATTCAAAAGGTGGAATCACAAGTATGGAAATCCAGCTCTAAATCAACAACCGAAAAGAAAAATAGTCAAAGTTCTAGACAACTCAGAAGAGCAGGAGATCATCTGTCACAATTGTAATAAACCCAGTCATATCAAGCCAAATTGCCCTCAGAATCGACTCGGCCAAGGAAAGAAACCGAAAAGGAGAAGTTTTGCAGCTACTTGGAATGAAACTACTGAAGCTAATAAAAGCACTGGCAGTGAGAGTGAAAAAGAAAATTTGTATCCTCAAGGAGAAACAACTAACAGTGATGATGATAAGCCAAGCAAGGTATCAAAACTTACTCATTCGGATTTACTTATATATTTTTATGAAGTAAATGGCTGTTTTGAAAGACTTAAGGAGAAGTGCACTAAAATTGAATCACAAAGAGATAGTTTGATAAAATTAAATAAACAGCTTGATCAGTTGGTTAAAAACTATCGAAATAAGAGCCCTAAGTATGATAGGTGTCCATCACTTGAAGAAGAAACTAAAAAATCAAAAATTAAAATTAAATCACTTGAAAATGAAATTCTGATTTTGAAAGAAAGTGAAAAACACTATGAGAGAAAATTCTATTAAAATGTGTGCTTTGTTGTTAAATGAAAATGAATCTCTGAAAACATAAGTCCAACAATTGAATACAACTTTAGGGAAATTCTCCAAAGAAGAAAAATCACTAAATATGCTATTAGGGGAAAACTGTTAATATTGTTAGATGGGGACTTGGGTATACTCAATCTGAAAATGATAGAAGAGAAATTAATTATGTTAACTCCAAGTGCATGATTTGTGAAAAAATTGGACACAATCGCAATAATTGCTAGTATATGACCAAACACGTAAAAACCATACCAATTTGGGTTCCAAAAGGCACAAATATAATATCCCTTAAAGTCAAATAAATATGGGTGCCGAAAGGAATAAATATATATTGTCTTGGATCTACACAAAGATATTTTTCACAATCTTTTGTCACTAGTAACCATGGACCTATAAAAACAAATAGGTCACAAAAATCTTTTCCCGTGTAGATATGGTGGCAGGCTAAGGAACAACAAGAGTGGTACCTGGATTCTGGCTATCCCAGGCACATGATGGGTGACAAAATCAAAGTTCCTTAGCCTAGAGAATTACAAAGGTGGCAAAGTCAAAATGGGTCAAACGATGTATTATATGTTGAAAATCCGCACCATAATCAGATTTCAATCAGCCAGCGATCAACTAAGAAAATTTGAGCACCACAATTAAATTGTCAAGGATGAAATTGGTAAGGTAGTTGATCAAAAGAAACAATGAGGTATGATTGATCACTTCTTCATCTTACTGCTTCTAGACCCTGAGTTCTCTGTTTACTTGTGTACACGAATTTAATCAAATCCAAATGAATCTCATTTTAAAAGTTGTAAAATTATTATAAGGTATATGTTGCACACTTCACGATTTGGTCTATGGTATTCAACTTATGATACCATTGATTTAAAGGGGTATTCAGATGCAGATTGTGCTGGTAGACTAGTTGATATAGAAATTACTGGTAGAATGTGTTTTATGTTAAAACATTCATTACTTGCATTATATTTCCAAATAAAATATCTGCATAATTTTCATTTTAACTGATTTTCAATTGGCAGACATTTTTACAAAATCCCTTCGAGAAAGTAGTTTTTATCAACTTCGTCTCAGATTAGGCATTTAACATTTTGATTTTAAATTTTTGGATTTGATTTTAAATGACTATATTACCTAATCTGACTCTCTACTGATTATCAAAAAGATAAACAGTGACTGAAAAAATGATGACTGCTATTATTAATTATACATTTTGACATGAGATAGTGTATGTAGTAAATTTCTTTAAAAATTTAAACACAATTTGTAGTAACTTTGATTGATAAAAATTCCATGACCATTTCTATTTCTATCATATTTCTAACGACTGTCACTCATCAAAATCCAATATAGTATGTCGAAATGTGGCATTTTAAACGGAAAATTAGTCATTTTTTTAATTAATTAGCAATAAAAGCATCCAAATTATTCAGTCTCATTTAAAAGTCCTCATGGTTATACATGGGTGAATTACTTGAAATGTTTGATTATATTCTTTCATGTTCATTTAAAAGTCATCATGGTTATGCATGTATGGAAAACATATCAAAATTAGTTATTAAATAGACGAGTGGATTCTAATCCCATTTAAAAGTCCTCATGGTTATACGTGGTTAAAAGATGCTTGAAATTCATTTTTTAAAATAAAAATAGGGAATACTGCTAATCTCATTTAAAAGTCCTAACGGTTATGCATGGTTAGTAAGTATTCAAATTCCAGATGTAAATATACTGCAAATAGACACAAATATATGATTTTTTTTATGTCAACATCATCCTTATCACTCTAAAGTGGAATATGCACCTAATTGAGTATTTATGATTTTTGTTTGATTTTTTGTTGAAATTTAATGTTTATACTTAGTTGGGTAGTAATGTTGTATTAATGTCTATCACTTGATCTTTATTTTTCTAACACTGTTACTCTTTAGCTAATAACATAAAGGGGAGAGAGAAGTTAAGATTTTGGCGAATAAATTCAAATGTTTTATTTTGCATATTCTCATCTATTCGCATAACATATTCTCATATAGGCTCATTGCAATTGTTTTTTATTTACATATTTTTCATGCATATGTGAAGGGGGTGCTTGGTAGTAGGGGTGCATTCAAATAGAGGGAGCTCATGAAATACATCAAGACCAAATACATTTAATAGAGTCAAAATCTTAATATACGTTTGTTATCATCAAAAAGGGGAGAAAGTAGAATACAATAGCCTATGATATGTGTTTGATGATAATAAACATAAATATATTCATTTAAATGTATGTGTTATTGTACTATTTCATTTTTTACATAAATAAATAAATATTTGATGAATAAAATAAATAACATAGAATTCATATTCAAACAAATATTTTATTCAAACAAATGTTTTATTCAAACAAATGTTTTATTACAAATTCAAATAGTACAAATTTGAGCTCTCACTACATATACACATTTTTCTATTACATCACAAATTCCAATTTACAATTTTGACCTCACTGCATGTTCACTCAACACTCGTATATTTGATCTTCAACTTTGTTCCAGCTTGAATCCAGCATTTGAGCTATCTGCAAAATAAACATGGATGCAGTAAAACTAAAAAAGAAAATATTTGCAGTACAAATTAAAGTGTGTATTTTGAAAATGTTATTTGCCTCAGTTATTTGGGTTGTTCGTCATCATTTATTTTGAATTCATCATACACGAAAAACTTGTGACATGCACAGTGTATCATTGTACATGCCACAAGACCATGCGCGCTGATATACACTTGCTTGTTAAAATTGTAGGGATATGTGAGCACAAGGTCAAACCCGAGCCTAGAATGGATTCAACTCAGAGGCAATACGAAAAAAAGTCATAAAGTTTCAAATGCACAAGAGCCTGCATATACACATGTGTACAAGTACACATGTTCACTGCCTCAACATCTTGAATTTCAGCAAAGAGATATCAGTACACATGAATATGAGTAAAACCAGTGAGAAAATCGGACCAGCAAAATGTACACCAAAGCAAACGGCACAAGAATAAGACCAACATATAATGAGGCATGAATTAAATCTAGGCATCAAGTACACAAGACTCTAAGCATGGAACAAGTTCACACTAAATCAGTTGAAAAACAAACCAAGGCAAATATAAACACTGAACATGGACTGAACTCAAGTATAACAAGACCAATACAAAAGCTCAGTAGACAAAATGTACAGGTATACACATATATGTATACAGTTAACATCAGAAACGTATGAGATGAACGAGTTAGAATAATCTCAAGCATTCAAGCAAAAACGAATGGCCAAACAAAATTATTTGAAGAATTCAAATTGAATATACGAACGTATATTTAGGGCTTTGATCCCTATTTAACCCAACTTCATTAACGATAACAAAGCGTTTGAGTTCAAGCAATTCCCAAAAGCAATAAATAATAAAACTCGAATCAAGTCGAGAATAATCAAATTCGATAAAAGGCAATTCACATACCGGTATAAAGCATTATTCGATCTCGATGAAATTGGAGTAGCTGTAGGCGAACGAAGCAGCAATCGATGGACAAGGCAAGCCAAAGCAAACGCGTACTTCAATCGAAGAAAAATTTCAAGCGGCAGAACTAAATGATCAAAGCTCTAATTTCCAGAATGAATGAAGAAGGCGACAGTAAAATAAAAGGAAGGGATGCATTATCTCTTTTGGGCCGGAGAAGAATATGCAGACAAAATAAAAGGGAGACATATATTTTCTTAAGTGATATTTTAATTGGGCCGGCTCTATCATATTTTAATTTGGGCTTAGAATTTTAATAGGGTTTTGTTTTTATTGTTTTGTTTTACTTTGTAATTTTCTTTTAAACTTTTGTAACTCTCTAGTTGTGTGACTAGGTTACGAACTATAGTGGTGTAGTTCGAGAATTCGCAACTTAGTAGCTGAGTTATGGTAGGGTTTTGAACATAGAGTTAGGTTACTCATTAGCGGGTGTCGCAAGTTTACGTGTGTAAGCATCTGATTATTTAATTGCTTGTAGAAACCTTGGGGACAGCACATAGGCAGGGTTTTCTCCGAAGTTGGGTAAATTTGTGTGTGATCTCTGCTGCATTATTATGTGTGATTGTTTTCTATTTCCGCATTAATTTTCATTATTATCATTATCACCCTATTCACCTCCCTCCTCTATGGTGAAAACAATCCTACAATTTTTTACCCTTATCTACCGCTCTACATCGGCTGGGTGCCATTGCAACACACTATAAAGGTATATTAGGTATTAGAGTTGTAGGGTGGTCATCACAACACGTCTCTATTGCAAAATGCAACAACGTCAACTTCTTAAGTTCACATCAATGAACTTGTCTTTATGGATCATCATCGAACTCCCATCATCGAGTCGTCAAAGTCCATAACATATCTAGTCATCCATCATAACTTGTAGAGTCTACACCGTTAAATCCCAAAGTTATCCTATGAAGTCCCTAAGTAAAGCCCGAAGTTAAGCCGGAGGATCCTTAGGTAAAGCCCGAAGTCACTAAGCCAAGGCACCATGTCGTCTCCTTGCTTGGTAAAACATTCAATCAGTAACCATCACTCACCATTCCTTGCTCAAATTAATCTGCATAAGCTCCTTTTGCTGCCATGAGCAATTTATAGCAATAATAGCTCCATTTGATAATTTTTGATTGCTCGGTACCCAATGGTCAAGATCGTTCGGTGTCGCATGATTTTGGCAATCACTTAGCCAAAATGGGCAGTGTTTTGGCCTTCAAAATTCCCAAGAAGCTTCCTCACTATTCCACTTAATATATTTTGGTTCAATGTCGATCCATAAAGGTTGGCACCTATGCTTTATATTTTATACTTGGCCAAATCAGCTAAGTATTATAACTCTAAGCTGCATCCTTGCCCGAAGTCTTCTTCACACAAGCTCGAAGTTCATGCCATGCTAGTCTAAAGTGGTCCACTCCCTGCACTTTACTTCAACACTCAATACCCTATATGAGACAATACCAATCCATACGGATCTGTATTGGTCCATATAACTTAGGTAAATTTTTGCTAGAGTCATTTCCATGACTTCCTAATCCTCGTTTCATATGAAGTCTTTGGATCTACATCTATACACCCTCTTGCAACTCTCAAGCCACTCTGTATACTCTTTTCCATCGATCGAGTCTCTATCATTCGTGCAATCATCTTGGATGACCAATTTAAAAAGCCAGTCCATGTGCACTAGGTTCCATCCATTGGAACATCTTCTTAACTCTAAATCGCCCATTGTTCGATGTTTATTCCAATACAACCATATAAATATATACATTGAAGTAATACAATACATATATCACATACAACATATACGCTCAAATTTGGATTCAATATCAAATTACATTAAATCTAGCATATTCTCTAAAATGGTACACCCATATGAATCTATGCATGGAATCTAGTAAAAATCATTTCAAAATATATTAAATCCATTTTCAAAACGTTATTAAGTTTATATTTAGTCAAAGTCAAGTTTTTGCCTTTGAAACCATTTTAAAAACATCATTTTTTAACTATATAAATATGTATAGTAAATTGAAAGATGCCAATCACTCACCAAATAATCAAAATGCACAAAAATAAAGGTTAATTTTACCCAATCAGCAAAGATGGGTTTTAAAAGGTGCTGATTTCAAAATCCATGATTCTCCTTCTCTAATCCATATGTTAATCACCTTCTAATCACTTGATCTAGCTATTTAAAGTGAGTTTAGGTTGCTTATGTCTAAGAAACTAATTATTAGATGGTTAATTAATCTTCTTCTGTGGCGATTAGCTTGACCATTTTACCAAGCCTCCCTGCCATACCTTGATTGGCCAATGTGTTAGAATTAGGCCTCGGTTAATGTCAATAGAAAAGTGTTTGCTAAATTGTCTCTAATTTTGCAAGAAAATAACAGATTCATTGGTGATAAGCACATTTTAATTCAATTCTTCAATATGGAATATTTTCTCTGTTTATGGCTTCAGGAAGACTTAATGATTCTCAATGATAAATTGAAAGTGTTTAAGTGATTTATAGGCTTCCATCACATGCTTGATAGTCCTCTATATCTAATATGGCTCTTGTTTCCATTCTTGTCGCCTCATTTTTATAATAAAGAAGTCTTAGAAAAGAAGTGAGCAAATCGGCAAGCCGATAAAGGCGGATGATGCAACAATTAATCTCAAATGATCATGCTTATCCCGTATTTTTGTCGAAATTGACCTCTCCTCTCCTGATGTGAGTTTTTATTGGCCAACAAGGTGTTAATTATTGGCAGCATATGGAGTACAATTTTTTTGGCTATATTGCGCTAAATATAAGAAAATTGGTTGGAAACAAACCCCTTTATGCAGGGAAATTTTTATCGACCACAACTATGACACTATCCTTATCCTTGACGCACAAGACAATAGGCACCACTCAAAACAAAATGAGACCAATATAGACAACCACCTACTCGAAAATGCTACCCATCTCAAAAGCTCAAGATTAGCCCCGTGCATGATTCATATGCACTTTCGAATTTAGGTAAACAGTGTGTTCCGGTTCAAAGCAGCTCCTAAGTCGAAGCCACTTTGAATTTTGGCAATAGAAGCTCATCACCTATCATAAGCTCTGCACCATTCTCAGCCGGATCCCTGGCAGCTCTATCAACCACTCAAGTATCAACAACTAGTGCTCAAGTAGGCACCTACGCTCCCTTAATTATTACACACACAAGCTCTGCCTCAATCCATGTTCAGAACCCATCTCCTACACAGGCTCTGCGGTTTCATTCTATATCTCGACAAGCCAATTTTATTTCAAGACCAACCAACACTAATATTCAATCAGCCCACCCAAATTACCTTAATCTATTTTATCAAGCTGGCATTAATCATACACTCATATTTCCAGCATTTCATAATTTCAACCTTTCTATTCATTCACACATACTTGACCCTGCCCAAATTGTTGCAATCGGCCCACGTTATCAAACACTCCAATTTAGCCCATCCCACACTTTTTTTATTCCCTCTCACTCTAGCTTTCTCCCCACTTGGGCCCACCGAAGCCGAACTACTTCCCCATCTTTTTGTTCTCAACTAGAGTGAATGCCCCCACCCTCCCTATATAATTGATCTTCCTGGTTCAAAGAATGCATGCTCATATATCTTAAATTTCATTCCTTCTGAAATTGCCAAATCGATAGTTTCTCCATCCCAATATGTTCCAACTACCGCTTCCATCAATTCTCACCCTAGCAGTAGCCGTCCAAGGACTTCCTTGATGCCATCGGACCTTCAACGTCAAGCTGGATGCATTCCTATCTCCGTTATCTCATGATCCAAGCGCCAATGAGGTCGTCCTCGCAAAAATACTACGGTAAGCCACCGGTAATCCTTTTAATGTTATTGTCATATCAAGTGACGACAGGGCGAGTCAAGATGATGATTTCTACACGTACGACAATGACATACTGGATGGCATAGAAGATGTTAAAACCCCCTACAATTGATCTCTCCTCTAACCAGATCTCCTCCTACCAAGCCTACCAGATCACCGTTGTCGCTCAATGACCTAATAAAATCATGCATGCTAGCTTCTTCTGTGGCCACTTCTATCAGAGATGAGGAAGCTCACTCCGATAAGTCTCCTTTCCTCTCTTTCCCCTTAATAGATAATTCAATCAATACATAAGCTTTATCCCCTAGCCTGCTCAATGCATCGAATAGGTCTTTCTCTCCTAGTCATTCCTCCCTATTTTGTTCTTAACCCGTCTCTATGTCCCATTGCCAGAGTAATGAGATCACCATCCCCTTCACTCTAGACCTTAACCCGAATACTTCTACCCCTTAGTCACTTACACGATCTGCCATGAGATCTCCCTCAAGTCAATCTCCAGTAGAATGCACCAAAAGGCACAAACCAATCCAAGTCATCCCTCTCTTTCACCATTGTACTAGATCGGTGCAAGCTAATCTGCCTAAAACTCCAACCTTCTCCTCTACTTCATCATAATTAACATATTATTTTGGAACATAAAAGGGGTTTTGGCAAATAGTAGGTACTAGCTGGACTCAAATGCATATCTAATAAGCATAATATTGGTATCATAGTTATTCATGAGCCCTTTATCAAATCCCAAAATCTTCCAAACTTAATACTGAAGCTCAACTTTTATGGAGGTATCCATAATCGATCCTAAAATTTTTGGATCCTCTGGAAGTATGATTGGAGTGCTTACGTTGTTTTAGACTCAGAGCAAGCTTTTGCTTTTTCCATTAGAACTCTTTATCATCTTCCACCTCAACTTTTTACTTGTATATGCACCAAATGCTCAGCAAATGAAAGGCGCTCTCTGTGGAGTGATATTCACCATCTTTTATCTCTCAATTTCCCCTCTAGGGTAATAGGAGGCAATTTTAACACAATCACTAACGACGAAGAAAATATTGGTTGCAACCCCTTGTGTATAGTACCATCAATGAATTCAACTATGCCATATCCTCAGCCAAGCTTTACGAAATCTCATTTTTTAGATCGAGTTATACATGGTGCAATAATAGAGAAGGTGAAGCTTGCTTCTCAGCAAGACTTGATCATATTTTTAGGAACGATGGATGGTTCTCTAGCGTATTCTCCTCTATTATCAATCACCTTCATCATACAAATTCTGATCACTCTCCTATGATCCTTCGATTAACTTCCAACTCTACATCTATCCCTAAACCATTTTGATTCCAAAACATATGTACCACTTACAACACTTTCCTCAAGATGGTCAAAGAAGCATGGGCTTTGCCTGTTGTAGGACCTTCTATGTGTGCTTTTGCCCAAAAGCTAAAAGCCGTAAAAATAAGTGCTAAATCGTGGAATAAAATCAATTTTCCCTTCTTATTTAATCAGTTAAAACGTGCTAAACTTGATGTTTCCTTGAAAATAGCCATCTTCAACTCTGATACATCTCCCCTTCATTGTGATGATTGGATCAAAGCCAAAATGACTTCAATCGAGAACTCCTTACTGCGGAAATGTATTAGAAACAAAACGCTCACATAAAATGGTCAATATATGGTGACACCAACTCTAAATTCTTCCAATGCATGGTAAATAAAATCAAATGCAAACTTTCCCTTCATAAAGTCGAAAAGAAACATGAGTCATGGACATCCTCTAAATTTAAGATGATGTCGACTATTTCCAACCACTTTTAAGAGCTTCTCGGCTCCGAATCATCTTCCTATTTTGACCCGAATATCATGAGTCACACTTCGGCTATTATATGACTTTGACAACTTCAACTTAAAAGATGTCCCTAGCCTAGACAAAATCAAAATGGCGGTCTTTGCCTTGAGTGAGGTGCGTTGAAGGCTCTGATGGATTCAACGGGTGATTTTACCACACTTGTTGAGAAATCATGAACAAAAGCTTATAGCATCCATTCAAGCCTTCTTTGTTGGTAACTATCCTCCCTAAAGTTGGACAGCCACTAACATAGTAATTATCCCTAAAAAGGATTCCCCGAAACTTGCTTAGGCCTCATGCTAATTAGCCTTTGCAATTTCTCCAACAAGATCATATGCAAAATCCTAGCCACTTGCATCTCTCCTATCTTGCAAAATAATCTCCCCCAATCAGGCTGATTTTATTTATGGTAAACATCACCGATAATATTCTCCTAGCCCAAGAGCTGGTCTCCCAAATTTACTGAAATTTTTTATGATATAATATTATAATCAAATTAAATATGGTAAAGCCTAGACTAAAACTCCTGGTTTTTTTATCATTATAGCCCATAGAGCCCTCAAGTTCTTTGAGCCTTTCATTGATATGGTTTGAAGACTTATCTTCAACCCTTGGCACTCAATTCTTGTTAATGGTGCCACTAAGGATTCATTCAAATCCGGTAGTGGGGTAAGGTAGGTGATCCTTCATCCCTTGCTCTCTTTGTTATCACTGTAAAAGCTCTAGGAGGTGGCTTACATTCCCTTACTTAAACAAGAACCATTGGCCACATTTCTCACCTGACTGGAGCTTCACTTGTTTCATTACTATCATTTACGGATGACATCCTCATCATTACAAATGGTTGACTTTGATCTATTCGCAATCTCTTGTGCTTCCTCCGAGCATATGAAATCTCATCTGAACAAAAAATCAATTCAGATAAAAAAATTATTTTCCTATTCTCTTTAACCACCCTAGCTCAAAAGACTAGTTTACATAGCATCATAGGATTCCGAATAAGGTCCCTACCGTTGTCCTACTTAGGTATCTAATTATATAGGGGTAAAATGAAAAATATATATTTTAGGAATTTCTGTAACAAGATATGGAAGCTCATTGGAAAATAGAGCTCATCCCTGATCCCCTAAGCAAGTTAGCTTATTTTGATCGGCTCTATCCTTAGCTTGCTTGGAGCTCAAGTTTTCATTGCCTCTTCCCCCAAAGAAGGATTTTTCCAGGATTATTAGCAGCAGTGTTCATACTTTTTCTGGGTTTCTATCAAGGGACTAGGAAGCATCATTGGGTCTCCTGGAATAGCATTGGTAGACTCAAGGATGAAGGAGGTCTATGTTTGTGTGATCTTCGGGAAGTCTGCCAAGCATATACTTGGATCTGCTTCTTCCAAAATGACTGCCTATGGGCAAATTTTCTAAACTATAAATACCATAGGCTTGTGCCTTATAAATTTGAAGGTTCCCCTAATTTTGCAAGTGAAACTTGAAAACGCATACAAAATTACAAAATGTCATTCGATTCTTCATAACGCTGCTTTCTCCAATCTCTATTTGGTTGATGAAAGATTTTCCACTAAAAAGTTTGAAATTGTATTTGATCCGCCCACCCTATCCATCTTACTTTATATATGATATGAGACCCTCGTATCCCCTTGAAAATATCCATTTTTATGTGGAAGCTCTTTCGTAAAGCTCTACCCCTAGACCTCCAACTTACTAAAATTAAGATTCTAATTGTCGTTGCTGCAAAATAGTACTATAGTCTATCTCTCATCTTTTTGGTGATAGCGAGGTGGCTCATGAAATTTGTAGTTATTTTGTTGGTCTTATGGCGTTTCAACATACTCCATCTTCCTTGTACCACATTTTCACCTTATGGACGTCTCACGCTAGAGGGAAATCTATTTGAGACATCCTTACACACATTATCATACCGCTGATTTGTTGGAGCATTTGGTTCTTTCATAACCATTTTGTATCTGAAAACCGCATCCTTTTCATTTCAGATATTATAGAATTCATTCATGATGACATCAAATTAGCATTCTCTGCTTGATCTTACTCTAGCCCTCAATATCCCTTCCTTGACCCCTATATCTCTAGCTTTTATGCCCCCATCCTTTAATGATTTACCCCCTCCTTCCTACGCTATCTTTATAGACACTACTCTCCTGATACATGCTTTATCTTTGCATATGGATATTGTTGTTGTCGTTCTTTCTTTTCGAGTAGATCTTTCGAATTATCTCCATCTGTAGGTTTTCTCTCCAAGCATGATGTACTCCTTCTTATTGCCTCTAGCTAGATCTGACTCTCCTACAGCTCATCACTTTAGGCCAGATCTTCCTCCACGCTCTTCCTTAGGGATTCCACTGATGAGACCATCCCCTCCATATTTTGGATACTCTTTAGTCCTAGATTCTTAAGCTCTGTTGCTTCCACAGCCTCCATGCATAGTACTTGTCCTTCTATTGCTTGCTTGTCCCTATCATTTTATTATATGCTCGTCTCTATGAGAGCTCTCATGTTCTTTGTATTTTTTCCTCTTCCTTTTATATACATTAGTATCTTTGTACACCTTCGAAGAAAGGCCTTTTTCCACCATTTTGGTTTATTTATATAGCAATGCCTATGCCTCACTCTAGTTCCTGGTTGGAACTAGACTAATTTTTGAAGGGTGGTCCTTTTTAAAAAATACATATATACATATAATTTTAAAATATACTATTACACTCTCTTAATATGTGCCTAATCCCTAAGGGATTCTAAACCTAAGCTTTGATACCACCTATAACAACCCACACTTCCAAACACACTGATTCAACACTAAAGGCAATATTCAAACTCATATCGTTCCAACAATGATCGATTGTTAGGTTGAGATAGTTTGTACATATAGAGACAAACATAAAATAGTGACCAAAATATCTCTATTTAAATAAAATAGTGACCAAAATAGGAAACAAATTAGGGAATATTCGTAGTAGATAACTAGAAAGATAAATAAGAGGTCAAACGTTATGTGGTGAGCAAGAAATATCACCAATGGTATGGTGCTAATACTCGATGGTAAACAACTAATATAATCTAATACATCTAGTATACAATTTCGACGATAAACCACCTATACAATATAATACAATACATCAAGTATACAATCCGTTGGTACACCATCCAACAATACATCGAGTAAACAATCTTGATGGAAAATCTTTATATGGTATAATGCATTAGGTATACAATTTCAATGGTATACTAACGTTTCCAATGTTTTACTCCATTCAACTGATAGCATACAAGGATCGAACAACAAATCAATTCTCCCACAAGTGCATCAGTCAAAAGAAGAAAATCCTACTAATATGGATATCTCCATTTTCCCAATAATTCACGTACTGAAGTATGAAATCATAGTACTAACAATGATGATGAGAGAAATATAATTGTGATATAATCGCAATCCTGTGTTGAGTGTCATGTTATACAACATCATAAAGCTATGTGAACTCTAGAATGTAAACAAAGTGGGAAATAAGTCCCCAATATACCACTACTTGGCTTGCACTAGGTTTAGATTCAACCGGCCTGGTGTCAGGTTTCCAGTTGATTAGACACTAATTCCAATTGATTAGTTCCAATCGACTGAAACTGGTTCTAGTCGATTGATTACCTATAGCTCGAACAAGTCTACAACTTTGGTCGATCAGAATGTCATTTCTAGTTGACTCAGACTCCAATTCTTCTCTACCACGTTTTCACCCTTTTACCAGTAACTTGAAACTTTTCACTAGTCAACTTCTCATTCGTAGAATGCATTCCAATGCTCCAAATTTCATCATTTCACCAATTTTTGTTTATTATTTCATCCTATTTTCTTTTCAAAATTCACATACGATGTAGTGTACATTATATATTCACTACATTATTTATTTCTTCTTACTTACTAATACCATATAATATTCTCTTATGATTATTAATTCATTCAAATCGATTATAGTCCATTTCCAACATAAATGTTAAGATTCAATCATATAAACTGCACTATGATTGATTTATTCACAAAGTTAACCTATAATCATATGGTTATAAAATTATTTCATCAATATTTCTTTAGATAAATTATACATATGTCAAATCAATTCAATTAACCCACCAGTTCATGATAATTTCATTATCAACGTGATAGTCTAGGGCTACCTAAATTATCAAATTCATGGAAATCATCTATTAAGAAGTAAATCAGTCTAGATGCTATATTTTAAAACCTAAATAGATGTATAAACATAATTTAATTCATATATAAAAAATAATCATTCTGTGGTTAAACCCACTTACCACAATTCGCTATTTTGGTTAATTTTTGGTAGAAATCTTCGAATTTTTTTATTTCATTTGAATTCTATGCCTCTCTCTTGGTATTTGGTTTAATAAGATTTGTATTAGGTTCCCTTTTCTTTTTTATTTGACTTGGTATTTTATAAAGAATTCTGATTTGAAGAAGAAGAAGAAAAGAATGGAGTTTCAGACTTAGGGTTGAGCAGCGACTATAGGATGAAGAAGAATGGGTTGGGGTGAATTAGAGTTATACTATTCCCCTATAGGAAATCCCCCTCAACACATTTGATTTATTGATTTGTTTTTCCTTGAGATGCGAATTACGGTAAACATTATATTTCTCCTTCACCAATTGTGTATAAAAATCTAACTAACACAATCGAAAAATAAGATTTCCCAAATTTTGTGTATTTTTATATGTTATATCATTCTTTATTCTACATATGTAAGAAGCTCTTATTACATGAGAAGGTAACTGTAGTTTGATATATATTGTAATATATCTAAAAAGGTAAAATAAATGAATTTTCAAAATTACTAATACATGAGTGCAAATTATATACATATATCATAGTATATATCTATGTGTGTGTATAATATATTTAAAGTAAACATTAAAAACAATTAATTAACATAATTAGTTAAATTGAATTTAAATAATATATACTAGATCTAATGCTAGTTAATATATTTCATGAGCCAACTAGATCCAAATGTGGATTTTTTCCTTCTAAATTTTGTAGATTTCATACATTACCAAATATGCCAGTTCCAACAGGTATTACATCCTACATGTCCCTATTATGGAAATATTTATATTCAATTTCTACCTCTACACCTAGTTTGAGATTTACTATTTGAAGGAAATGAATTGTAATGACCCGTAATTTAATCACTTTTAATTCGAATATTTAATATATTTTTAAATATTTAAATGATTTTATAACTCAAATAAACCTCTTTTTAATAATAACTGATGACGGTAAAGTTGTTTTAAAATTTGGCATACAAAAATAATTAGTTTGGAGAAAAATCAAAAATGTGATCAAAAATTGTTTTTTGAATTCTTGACTTCTCATCGTCTAAAAGTTTTCGGAACATACACTAGAGTATATATACCAGCAATTTAAATAAATAACAAATGAAATGTGCAAAAAGAAACTTCACCTCATAAAAGTGATGAAGAGATGGACAAGAGAGGGAAGGTGGAAGTTGCGTATAGAGTAGATAAGGGAAAGGATGAGGTGGCATAAAGATATGGATGGTATGGTGCTTTGAAATTATTAAGGGCATTTTAGACATCTCACATACCCATTTTACATAAAAGTAATTCATTTTTTCTATTTCTTACTTTCCATTTCATTACCTTCATTTTCAAAACCCTTAAGCTTCCTTTCTAATGTCTGTGGCTACCTTAAATTTTCAAGTTTAAAAATCTTTTTTTTCGCTTTTTAATCTTTAAAACTTAGTAAAAACACTTCTTTCCTCCTACATCTCATAATTCCACATCAAGACCCAAAACCACCCTAACCAAGGCTAGGTCGAGCTTGCACCACCCTAGGCTGAGCCTTTGTAGCCATTCTAAGGCTTCAAAAATCGAGTTTTTACAAAGAAAAACCAAGACGTATGTCGGTGTAAGGAGTTGTGGTTGTTTGATTTGAATTTGGTTTATTTTGGTGAGTAAATCTCACTTTTAAAAAGAAATTTTAAACTTTATTATTGTGATAATAATATATGTTAGTTGCTTTAGTTTATATGTGTGGAAAGTAATGATTGTTTGGTTTGGTTTCCGCTTGAAGCGGATGACACTTTTGATAATTAGTTAATGACTTGAGTTAGTCGAAATGTTTTAAGGAATTATTTACAAGTGGTGATCTCTCCATGTTGTATGGATGTATTTTGAACTTGTATATATGTATATGCTTATTTTATGAAATGTATAGATAAATCTATATGACTTATATAATGTTGATGAAAGTCTCCATATAGTGACTATTGCTATATCGACACTTTGAAAATTTCATCTTTTACTAAAATATTTTTCTCATCTCGTGCTTTGGTTTTTACGAAAAAATTGCTAAATCATTTTAATGTTGATGTTTAAAATTAATTAACCATTTTATTAATGATGGTTAAGATTAATTAGTCCTTATTATAATAGGGTTTAAAATTAATTAATCCTTTTGATAATGATGTTTAAGGTTAATTAATCATTCTAATAATGTTGTTTTAAAGATTAATTAATTATTTTTAATAATGATCATTAAGGTTAATTGATAATTTTAATAATGATGTTTTAAAGTTAATTAATCATTTCCATAATGATGATTAAAGTTAATTAATCATTTTACATAATGATGCTTAAGGTTTATTAATTATTTTAATAATAATGTTCAAAATTAATTAATTATTCTAATAATGATGTTTAAGGTTAATTAATTATTTTAGTAATGATGATTAAAGCTAAATAATTATTTTAAATAATGACATTTGAAGTAATTTTTTTAGCAAAGCTAGTCGGCTTTATAGTAGGTTGTGCCATTGTATATGAAAAGAGAAACAGGTGAACTGCACATGCACAAAATAACTAAATGGGAAAAAAGGATCCCACGCTATAAAGAAAAATAAAGCACAGAAGATAGGCTAAAAGTGCCTAGATTACAAACTAATATGACTACGCACCCTCCAAAGAGGGAATTCCACCGCCAACATCAGAAGACGGGCCACTGCATGAACATAACCAGCGAAAAGAGTGGCTAGCTTCAGATCATAACCTTCAGACGAAGGAGCATAAATAAACTTTCTATCCCAACTGATGTCACAAAAATTACTTTTGTTCTCCTCACCTATTTCACCATCCTTAGTAAGGGTCGGACCCTTCCCCTTAATGTAATAAATTAGACAATGATTATCTCCCTCCACTTCACTGATAAAAGTATAATAAGTGTCAAACTTTGGCGAGTACCTCATTTCAAAAGGAACATGTATCCAAACCCGCTCCTCCGAATTCTAAGAAATGGAGTCAGGCAAAAAAGAAGAACCATGCACTTCCAGGGCCATACCATCAGGTGCAATAGAATCAATAGAGTCGATAATAGGCTCAGAATGGCTCGGATCGAAAGGAGCAACAGGTGCTACATCAGCAGAAGGAACACCATCGACCATCAAATAAGATTCTGGCTCAGCCAGGGCCTCACCTTTAGGAGCTAAGGATGGAGCAACATCAGCAGGAGTAACAAGTGAAGTTGAAAAAGTAAAGGGGAGGAGCAACCTTCAGAACCCACTTCCTGGCAGGAGGACGAGGGAAAGGAACCCGAGTGAATAGTGGAATAATGACAGCAATGACAGACTTAGGACAAGTATCACATAGATGGCCGAAAGATTGACAGGATGTACAGATCTTCAGCTGCCAACTGATTAAGTGGCAGACTTAGGACTTAGGACATTTGAAGTAATTAATCATGATTAAAGTTAATTAATCATTTTAGATAATGATATTAAAGTAATTAATCATGTTTAGTGTTGTCAAAAGTTAATATTTGTGATGTGAAATCCCACATGAGTTTGGTTTTAAAAGTTAAAAAGTTTGATTAGGTTTTGGAAAGGATTAAAAATTAATTTTCGTAAACGATATCACTTATATGGAAAGGATTTAGTCATACTCTTAGCACTAAACATCGAAGTATGGAAATTCATTTCTATCTTAACGGTTAAAATTGTTGTCAAGGCAATGCCTAGAGATAACACTACCTTCACTTACCCAACTTCATTTTCAACCGAGGAATAGTATAAGTTCGAAATCGATGAGTAGTGGTACGAGTATGAGATTTAATTTCCATATACGACCATTTTAAATATTCTTGATAGCTAATTTATTTACCATCGATTTCGTTTTTCCTTTGTGTATCGTCAATGTAAGACAATTTGTTGCTTATTTGAGCATTGATATCCTTATCGAAAATGACTAAATCCAAAGAGCTAGTTGAGGCCAAGCTTTTTGGGGTTGCTCCCATTAGGGTTTTATCACATCTACTCTAGATTGGTTTCGGTTATATGTGTACTAAGAGGTGAAATACTCGAACTCTCGGTAAGGTTTGTGGGGTCCAGCTTGAAGGTTTCCAAGAGGGTCAAAGAGTATATGACTCTCTCAAGTATATTTTCTAGAGGTATACTTTCGGTAAGGGAGTGCACCCTCCTAGTCATTGTTGGAAAATTTTCCTTTCCTTGTTTATAATTCAAACCCTTGAATTTACATCTTAATTACATCGGGAAGTGCCTTGCACACTTCGTAATGTTTAATTATTTCTATCCATTACTTATGGTTGGATGTTGTTTTTGTGAGGGGAAACCCGTTTTACATTTGCGATGTAGTCTTACATATTGTTGTTTTATTTCCACTCTTTATTTAGAGTTTTACCATACCAAACTTATTGTCTGACCAAAGTTTTTTGTTTTCCCCAAACTCTCGAGTACTCATTAATGTTTGGGTAGTCCGAGGGTAGCAGGTTCCTTTGGGCTCTTTGAAGATGATGGACGATCAGGAGGCTCCTTATCTATCTATTTATCTACTTCAGCTGTTATATTATATTTATTTATGTATGTACATTTTGTATCAGCATGTGTAAAGGCAGGCTTTATAACTGCTTAAGTTAAAAATGGTAGTACTTTTGTTGTAACTCTGATAACTTCATGTTGAAAATAATCTTAAGTACCATCTTATTGTTGTATTATATTTCATTGTTCCGATGTGATATTTTTTGTTCTATTATTTTACTTTATCCTAATATAGTTCGTCTTTCGAATGCCTGGACAATGGCATACGAATATTGTGTATGTATTAAGCATCGTTCCTATGGTTCAGGAAGATGGATCGTTACGGTTGGTATCAGAGCTTCGGTTAAGCGAACACCTTATCCTGATTATGTTATAACTCATTAGAGATAAGGTAAGTGATGACCAAGAATGAATTATTCTTGGGAGAGTATATTTGTAATTTCTATAATAATAATATTTATCCTTTAAAGTATCATTCTAGATTCACTGGTGTTGTTTCCTTTAAATCATTTTGATCCTATTCTTGTATTCTAAAGATACCTGTTATTTGTTCTGGCAAAAGAAGATGAGTACTGGAAAAGGAGGTAGGAGGTGATCTGGGACTATCACAGCTATAGATGGTAGAGCAGCTAGAAATGTACCAGCTGTAGATCCGGTAGAGGAAGTGGTAGTGCAAGTTCAGCCTCTCATGAACTTTGCAGCTTTGTGCAAGAATTTTACCACTTTGGGCGGGAAACAGTTCTATGGAACTGAAGATATTCTTAGAGTGAAGATTCAATAACAGCTAATCTATGCAGGAGAAGTTTCTTTGGGATCGGTTCAAGGAAGTCTTTGAAGCATAGTATATTCCAAAGGCCGAGAGAACTCAGTTGTTTAGAAGTTTCATGTATTTAATGCAAGATGATGTAAGGTGGCATAGTATGAGCATAGGTTCAATGCATTGTCCGATTTGGATCAAAATTGATAGACACACTGCTTAAAAAGAATGAAATGTTAGCAAATGGGATGCAACCAGAATTCCAGTGTGAAATGAACCATCGTGTAAATGATACCTTCACCAACCTTATCGGCATAGCTTTGAGGTTTGAAGCTCTTGATATTAAGAAGGGAGTCCAGAGGGTATAGTTCAAGTAGTTAGTGCCTAGCCTTTATCAATTATACCTATGGAAAGAAAGGTAAACCTCAAGTGTAAGTTTAAGGAGAAGAAGTAGTATGCGGGGAAGAAACCTGAAGGTGGAGTTCCAATGTAGAAGAAGTAGCTCAACTTGGCCAACATTCTTTGTTATAGGTGCAGCAAAATGAGCCAATTTGCAAATCAGTGCACTGGTACCCCCAGTGAAGCAATATGCTATAATTGTCAAAAGCAAGGATACATGAAGAATGAGTGCCCTTTTTTGAAGAAGGGGTCACAAGGATAGGGTTTTTTATAAAAGATATATCATCCACTTCTTCAAGCCAGAAGGGGAAGTGGGTGTTGCAAGATACATTATCCATCTATGATATTCCTATAGAAGTATTATCCAATATGGATGCTTCCTATAGTTTTATTTTAGTTTATCTTGTTAACAAACTTAACCTTAAAGCCATCCGTATGAGTAGTCGTCTTTGTATGTCAAACACTATTGGGGGTTTGACAAGCTTAACATTGTTTTTTCAAAAATACCAATTTTTTAATCAAAATCATCTCTTTCTCTTTGATTTTTTTGTTCTTGGGTTCATGGGTTTTGGATTGTTGCTAGAAATGGATTAGCTATCTAAGTTTAGAGCGATCTTGGATTGTGATCGGAGGATTGTCAAAGTTAGTAATGCTGGAGATGTTGGTGTAGATATATTTTGTAAAGATCCTAATGAGCTGATGAGCAGTTTCCTTTATTCACTTGAAGTAGTTAAAGGGGAGCTTGGGGATATGTTGGTTGTTCAAAATTTCACTGATGTCTTTTATGAAGTAGAAGGTTTACCTCCTTACTATGAAGTGGACTTCTGTATTGATTTGATTCTAGGAATCGGACCTATTGTACAACCCCTTCGAAGGTTGGCTTTAAAAGAAAGGAAAGAGTTAGAAAGGTAGACATTAGACTTGTTGTAGAAGGGTTTGATCGGACATAATACCTCGAGTTGGGGATTTAAATTTTTTTATTACAATGACGGACGGTTCTCTAAGGTTATGTGTAGTCTACTGGTAGTTGAAAAAAAGGAATATCAAGAATAAATATCCTTTGCTAAGGATCGATGATATGTTTGACCAGCTCCAAGGCGCTTATATATTTTGTTAATTGGATCTTGCAACCGTTTTCCATCAATTAAGGGTAGCAGAGGAGAGTGTGCCCTTAATGGCTTTTAGGACTCCAGTTAATTTCTACGAGTGGTTAGTTATGTCATTTGGGCTGACTATTGCATCCGCTTATTTTGTGGACTTAATGAATTGAGTATTTCAAGACATTGTTAATAAATTTTTCTTGTCCTTGTTGGTGACATTTTTGTCTATTCAAAAATGGAGGAGGAGCATAGATATAATCTTTGTATCGTACTCAATACCTTAAGGAGCCATGTGCTGAAGGCTACGTTTTCCAATTTCCATTTTTGAAAACCCGAAGTTAGGTTTCTAAGGTATGTTTTGGGAGAAGGCATATTAGTTGACCCAGCTAAAGTTGTTGCATTCAAGATTGAAAAAACCTGAAATTGCAATAGAACTTAGAAGTTTCTTGGGATTGGATGGTTTTTATCATAGGTTCATCAAAGACTTCGCGAAGATTGCTTCTCATCTAATGAAGTTAGCTTCTCATCTAATGAAGTTAACAAAGAAAGATGTTAAGTTCGTGTTGACTCCTAAGTGTGATTAAGCATTCAATGAATTGAAGGAGAAGTTAACTAATGCTCCTATTTTGAATATTCCAGATAGGAGCAAAGGTTTAACCATATATACGGATCCTTGTAGTACCGATTTTGGAGCGGTTCTGCTTGTAGCATGGGAATATTACTGCATATGTGAGTCGACAGCCGAAGCCATATGAAAAGATTATGTTACACATGATTTGGAGCTTTTAACTGTTGTTTTCGCACTTAAGATGTGGAGGAATTATTTTTTGGATGAAAGGTTCGATTTATACATGGACCACAAATTCTTAAAATACCTCTTTTCCCAAAAGGATTTGAAGTTGAGGTAATAGAGATGGTTAGAGTTCCTTGCTTCTTTTGATTTGGAGATTTTTTTATACTCCTAGAAAAGCAAATGTTGTTACAGGTACATTGAGTAGAAATGTGGAAATGATTGCTAAATTAGAAATTAAGCCGATATTAATGAAATGGATTATATATTGTTAGGATATAGATCCTACTTTGGCTCGACTTAAGAAGGATGTTCAAGAAGCTACTGTTTGTAGTTTAGAGATTCATCCCCAGGACGTGTTGAAAATAATAGGGTGTGTATATATTCTAGATGTTAATAGATGTAGGCAAGTGTGTTAGCTAAAAGCCACCATTCAAAGTTATCTTTCCATCTAGGAGTGACCAAGATGTTCCAAAATACGAAGAAGTTATTCTGGTGGAAGGGGATGAAGCGAGATTTTTTTATCTTTGTGAGTCAGTATGCAAACTGCTAGCAGATTAAGAGTGACCAGCGGAAGGCAGCTGGACCGCTTCAGCCGCTTGAGATCCCAAAGTGGAAGTAGGAGCAAATCTTTATGGACTTTATTGATGGGCTTCCTAGGTCAAGAAGAGAGAACGAAGGCATTTGGGATATAGTTGATCGGCTGAACAAGAGTGATCATTTCATTGCGATTATGTCAATTAAGACTGCTACAAGTCTGGCGAATTCGTATGTGAGGGAGATTTCACTCCATGGTATTCCTTATAGTATTATAATTAATTGAGACCCATTATTCACCATCCAGTTCTAGGAGGAACTGCAAACTGCTTTATGGACTGAGCTAAATCTAAGTACAGCTTAGCATCCTCAGACTGATGGGCAGACGGAGAGAGTGAACTAGATCTTGGAAGACTTATTATGAGCATGCATTCTCGACTCCAGGAGATCTTAGGAAGATCATTTACCCTTAGTCGAATTCATTTACCACAAAAACTATCATGAAAGCATTGTTATAGCCCCTTTTGAAGCTTTATATTTTCATTTATGTCATTCTCCTTCATATTGGGTCGAGTCTAGTGATAGAATTATTCTTAGGCCTGACATGATTTTAGAAGCCAGTGAGAAGGTAACTGATATTAGAAGGAAGATGAAGGAGATGCAGAATCATAAAAAGTGTCATGCAGATCATGTCATGCAGATCAAAAGCACAGGGATCTTCAGTTCCCAGTAGGAGATTGTTTGTGAAAGTTTCTCCATTGAGAATTGTTGTAAGGTTTGGGAAATTTGGGAAGCTAACCCTTCAATATATTAGCCCTTTTTCCATACTGGACCGGATTGGTAGACTTGCTTATAAATGGAGTTACTAGTCGACTATCAGATGTACACAATGTATTTCGCGTATCTTATTTACGTAAGTATGTACACTACCCTTCGACGATAATGGAACCGGCACAACAAGTTTATTTGGAAGTTCAGTCCAACCTATCTATTCTTAGGTGGCATGTTCATATCATCGCTTGAGATATAAGGTGACTTAGGACGAAAGATGTGAATCTTGTTAAGGTTCGCTGGAGTGGGGATGACAGGGATTGTATTTGGGAAACTAAGGACTATATTAGGGATTCTTATCCAGAGTTGTTTTCGTAGTTGTTTGTATTTTGTTATATCTTTTATTGCACTAACCGGTTGCGGTGGAGTCACTCACTTTATACCATTGGCTGAATGATATCATTTGGGTTTCTTTTGAGATCTTTTGTTGTGTGTAATTAATTTCGTGGATGAAATTTCTTGTAAGGAAAGGAGGATATAACGACCATAGTTTAATCATTTTGAATTCAAATATTTTAAGTATTTAAATAATGGTATTTATAACTCAAATAAAACCTATTGTAATAATAACGAATGTTGGTGATGTTGTTTTAAAATTTAGTTTACAAAAATAATTAGCTTGGAGAAAAATCGAAAATGTGGCCATAAAAACGTTTTTCAATTCTTGACTTTTCATCATCTAAAAGTTGTCAAAACATGTTGTGTACACTAGAATATATACACACACACTCTTATATAAATAACATTTGAAATGGTTAGAGTTCAAATAAGTTTAAATATTTACCTTAAGTTAAATGTAAGTTTGAAGAAACTAATGTAATCAATTAAATAATGTAAAAACTAACAGGTTTATAATAATAGTAATAAACTAAGTTTGATAGAAAATTAACTAAGTTTATAATATTATTATTAAATTTTAATATTAAACTATAGTTTGATAAAAATTAACTAAATTTATAATAATAATAATAATAACAAATTAACTAAGTCAACTAAGTTTTATAATCAATAATAACAAAAACTACGTTTATAAAAATGAAATAAGTTAACTAAGCTTTATAAAAAATAGCTAAGTTTGTGATAATAATAATAAATTAACTAAGTTTAAAATAATAGTAATAAATCAACTAAGTTCATGAAAAATTTATAAGCTTGAGATAATTTATAAAAATCAACCGAGTCAATAAAGTTTAAATTTGAGATAATTTATAAGTTTAAGTTAATTAAAATATAAGTTATGACATTTTAAGTTTTAGCAAATGAGATAATTTATAAGTTTAATAATAATAAATAATAGTTTGAATAAATTAACATATATTTATAAAAATTAAATATGTTTATAAAAATTAACTAAGTATTATAAAAATTAACAAGTTTATAATAATAACAATGATGATGATAATGATAAATAATTAACTAAGTTTATATTAATAACAATGATAATAATAATTAATTAGAGTTTGATAAAATTTAACTAAGTTTGTAACAATAATAATAAATTAACTAAGTCAACTAAGTTTTATAATTATAACAACAACAATAGCAACAATTAAAAAAACTAAGTTTATAAAATTAACTAATTTAACTAATTATAAAAAATAAATAAGATATAATACATTAACTAAGTTCACCTTAATAATAATAAATTAACAAAGTTTATGATATTTTTTAAGTTTGAGATAATTTATAGAAATTAACTAAGTTAATAAAGTTTAAATTTGAGACAATTTATGAGTATAAGTTAATTAAAATATAAGTTATGATATTTTAAGTTTTACCAGTTGAGATAATTTATAAGTTTGAGTTATTATAAATAAAGTTATAAATAAGTTAACCGAGCTTCATAAAAATTAAAATATTTGTTATAAAAATTAACCAAATATTTAAAAATTAACTAAGTTTTATAAGAATTAATTAAATTTATATAAATTAATTCAGTTTTATTAGAATTTAACTAAGTTAACTAAGTTTTATAAAAATTAAATAAGTTCATTATAAAAATTAATCAACTTTTATGAAAATTTAACTAAGTTAACTAAGTTTTATAAAAATTATTTAAATTTAATAAAAGTTTAAGCAAGGATGTTTGACATACCTTAAATATGTAAAGCACTTTCATTGTTATTTCTTAGTTGTTAAACTTATCTATAGGCAATTGGCTTTTCCGGAGAAAGACCAACTGCAGCAAAGAATTATGGGTAATCAAGTAATGAACATGGCTCTAATTGCTATGTACATTATAACATTTTGTTAGTAGTAGTTGTGTAAACTTGTTTATGAATGGTTATGGATTTTATGTGAATTTTCTCATTTTGTCGAAAAACTATTATCGAAATGACTATGAATATCATAATTGATTATGCGATTTACCTGTTTTTTCAATTGTTTGAATATGATGATTATGTGATTTTTTTGATTGATTTATTGTTGGTTTGGATACAATGATTATGTGATTAATTGACTGATTGCTAGATTAATGAGACTACTACGCAAGTGATTGCTGAAAATGATACAAGCCATTAACAGGAAACAATAGCATGTAAATTATGTTATAAAACAATCAATAACCTTTAGAAGCGTTTTAAAAATAATATGGAAATAAATGTAAACCGCTATAAAAATATATTGTAACAAGCTACAAATGCTATGAAAAATGTATAGTAGCATAATAAACTACTACAGAAAACCAACGAATGATACAAGTAAAAAAGGTACTAAAAAAATATTAATTTTGGCAGCAGTTAACAACCGCTACAGAAATAAACTTTTGTAGCATTTCTAAAACACTTCAATATATCAAGTTTTGGCAGCGTTTTCTAAAAGGCTATAAAAAGTTTCAGACTTTTAGAAGCATATTGTACCACAACGTTTATCGAAATGCCGCTAAAAGTTTTGTAGCGGGTTTTCAATGCTACGAAATGCCTTTTCTGGTGTAGTGGGTCTACTTTTGCTTATGTGACTGAATCCATTGACTTGTGGCATAACAAATTAAGACTTGTTAATGGGGCTCTATCAATAGACAAAGAAAACTGAATATGCAAAATATAGAAAATGATACTTTATCTTCCAAATGTCCCAATATGTTGATGCTGACAGGCTAAAAACCTTTTAAATAAGTCACTAAAAGAAGTATTGAATAACTATAATACACTCAAATTTGGAATATTTTAGGAACACAATCAATAGAGGTGGTAAACACTATTATGCAACCTTTATTGATGACTTTTTCAATACATCAAAATCTACCTGCTTAGATCTAAAGATGAGACTGTAGAAATGTCAATTTAAGGCCAAAGTTGAAAACCAATTAGACTAAAAAATCAAAAGGCTTAGGTCCAATAGGGGTGGAGAATATTGTACTGACTTTCTAAAAGGTTCATGTGAGAAAAATGGAATTATCCATAGAACTTGTGCTACTTACAACCCTCAATGAAATTGAGTAACTGAAAGAGAAAATAAGACTCTTAAGTATATGATTAATGCAAAGCATTTAAGCTCTGGTATGACTGACAATGTGTGGAGGAAGTGATGACTTAGAGGCCATAGGGGCAATTATGTAATTTGTTACATAAATATAATTCGATAACCAATCTTGTTTAAAATAAAAGGTGTCTTCTTTCTATTATATACTTAATATAATGTGTTATATTAATTAATTAATTTAATTGAAAATATATTTAATAGAAAATCCATAAATAGTATGTTTGTGATAATAGTTACAAAGTGCTGTAACCATGAATAATTTATCACAATGAAAATAAATATAACATTTTAAATATTCATATTCAAGATGCATCATTACTAGATATCGATGTATCAATTGAGACTAGAGTACGTAATGTTCTCCAAACATTAGGAAATGTATTACTCATGACTACAGGGGGCATCTGGAGGTTACGTACTAATATTTATTGGATGACTGTGGAACGACTCAATCGATAGTTTTTAGTTGGTTAATATTACTAAAGTCAAACAGAAAATATCAATGTGACTAATTTACACAGTTCCCTCGACTATAGAATGATAGAGCTAGAAGTATGTCGTAAGGGCAATTATGTAGTTTGTTACATATATTTAACTCATTGACCAATCTTGTTCGAAATAAAAGCTATTTTATTCCTATTATATATTTGATATAGTATGATTATACTAATTAATTAACTTAATTAAAAGTATATTTAATAGAAAAATTCATAAATGATATATTTTGTGATAGTGGTAACAAAGTGTTGTAACCATGAGTAATTTATCACAACGAAATAATTATACCATTTTAAACGTTCCTAGTCAAGATGCATCGAGACTAGATATCGATGTATCCATTGAGACTGGAGTACGTAACACTCTCCAAATGTTGGGCAGTGTATTACTCATGACTATTGAGGGGACCTAGGGGTTACGTACTAAGAGTTATTGGATAACTATGGAACGACTCACTTAATAATTTTCTGTTGGTTAATATGACAAAGGTCAAACAGAAAATATCGATGTGACTGATTTACACAGTTCTCTCGACTTGAGAATACTGTGGATCTTCAACATGAAAGATCCACTTTGATTATAGCCAAACCCATGGCGTGGCGTCCATCGAATGACTATAGATGAGTTGAGTGAAAGTATTGGAAGCGAAGCACTATTCAAGAGAGGATTCGTCTCCATGGTTATATGCGGTTAGTATCATAGCCAAGTCAAAGTCAAAGTTTCTTGCCAGAGCATTTCGGCAAATAATAATTGTTATTATTGAACCAAGGACTTTGTATTTGGACTATAAATTTGAATGTGGATGATGTTGGAATTTTGACCATTACCAAATTCCATAAGTCCAAAGTGATATAGTTTTGACGAAGAGAATTGGTGTAAACAAATGTCATAGCAGTATAACGCTTATTAAACTAAAATTGGATTTTTACCAAAAATAAGTAAGCGATAAATTTGGTCATAATGTCGCACCACCTGCTAAGTGATGTATAAACGTTAACATTAGAATGGATCGATGTTAATCGCTGACCAAATTTACACCCAAGAGTTACACGGCCGAAATGATTAATTCCCTTAAGACTGAACGATTTAATTAGTTTATAATTGTTATAAATTAATTAAAGTAATTAATATTTCTGAAATTTTAATTATAAAATTTTAATATGATGTAACGTCCCGCCTTTTTGCACACTTTAAATCGACACAGGCGCCGATTCAAACCATACGGAAGGGCGGATTTGTTATGGGGGTAAATAAGAAAAATGAGAAAGAAATAAAAGAAAACAGAATCTCACAGCCGAAGGATAAAATATAATAATCAAATATACAGTTCATGAAGCTGTTTACATAATATTTAATTTTACTTGTATATACCAGAGTCGCACATACCAACGAATAAATTGATGCAGCGTAATACAGTGTGTAGTGGAACAATATAATATAATAATAATGATGAAATCTCCGTCTTCGTCCTTCAGAAATAAAGTCTTCGATCTTGAAATGCTTGGACTGACCCGAGCGAATTGAAAAGACAAAATACTCGAGTCGGAACTAAAAGATCTTATGTAAGTTAAATTAATAGAAATAAATATGAGTGCAGTAACGTAAGAGATGCTTAGGTTTTATATCTCCTAAGGATCCGTTAAACTATTTACTATGTAGTAATATTTCGCTCTTATAATAATGTCTACAGTAAAATAAACTTACTTTTAAATAGCGTCAAGGGGTTACCCATATAGCCCTTAACACGTAATAGTCCCAGTAGTCCATCCAATATCATGGTCCTCCTGATCCGGAAGCCACCAGAGGATACCACACGGGCTACAGGAGAAATCCAAACTCGTACAAGGCGCGATAGGGTAGGTGACATGGCACAACTAGGCAATGCCAGGGTAGATATACCAGTTACGCTTCTGGGTCGGTGGTAACACGTAGGCGCAGCTACCGCCCACTTCGAGCCACACCCCCAAATCAATGAAATCAAAAGTGGCCACCGAATAAATCCAAAAGTCATAGTATAATATCGAAGGGATGTGTCCGATCAAAGGTGCTACCTCATTAACCCGTCGATTGCTCTTGTTTTAGTCACCTTATGCCAACTCACGGAAGTTGGATCCACGTATTTACCTCAAAGGAAACGCCACCGCCATCCTGCTTCATTCTGAAATCTCCACTGCGTACACGGTTGTTAAAGTGGTTTTTGGAGTTGGTAGAGAGTATGACAACTTCCGATCCCGGTCTCTTCAACAACCAATCGTTATTATAACACCGCGGTATTTTCAAAATAGTTTATATTTTTAAACCAGAATAAAATATCCATTTCAAAACTATATAAATACGATATCATTTTCGTTTAAAACCCAAATCAATTTGATATCATTTAGACCCAAATCAATATAATATCATTTTAATTTCAAATATACCCTTTCCAAAAATCATAGTGCTTTCAAAGTATAACATTTAGAAATCAAAACTCTTGAATATAATACTTTCAAATTATAATACCTTGAAAATCATAACTTTGAAACAAACTTCCACCTCTTAAATGGTTAAATATTAAATTACTTTATAAAATAAAATAGCTTCTTTTAATTTCACAATTCAATTCCAAATACCGATTTAAACTTCCAAATAAACCATTTCAATTCTTATGTTTCAAAGCTTTAAATATTCCACCATTTCAAAACAAATTCTTTGATAATTCCATATATTTCAAATTCAATTACTATAATTTAGTTTAGAATGTATACTTAATAAATCCAATATGATTTAAGTGAAACTTTGACTTCAGACAACTGGATATTCTTTCAATTTATTTAACTTGATTTATTCATTTATCTTAACTTTATATTCATTTAAAACACTTTAAACCAAATCAAGTTTATAAGAATCATACCCTTTAAAAACCCCAGTTTTACTTAAGTTTCGAATCAGGTTTATCCAAGTACAATTCTTTACAAAAATTCAATTTAAACCGGTTCCATATTTATCTTCTAACTTAAATTTCATTTAAGTCATTTAAAAACTCTATATATAAAATATCTTAAATAGGTATTTAACCATTTTATATAAAAGAAATCAGCATTATTATTATTAAACTCATTCTTATAAATAAATTTTATACATAGCTTAAGTTCGAGAATTTAACTATATATATACATAAAAATAATATTTATGTAACATCAAATTTTATATTTATTAAACCGTATATTCTTTCCAAAACCATAGAAATCATTTTAAAAATAATTATATATATACATACCGCGGTGCCTGTATATAATTTTCTATCCTATGGTCAAGTGATACGGATATTTATCATTTCAATCCGTAATTTAAAAATAAAAAAATACGGTTGTATATCATTTCAAACCGTAATCCCGAATCAAAAAAATATATGCATAACAACTTGCAGATTACGATGATATAAAATACAGCATCCATTCATCCAATATCAACCATCAACCACTTATCGCAGTCATCATCAAATTCAAACAATATCATCAATATGGAACGGATAATAACAACAGGTATTAAATAGCAGTTTATATTCAATAATAAATTAAATAACTGTTTAACTGGCAGTTTGTATACAATGAATAATTAATTAACAATTTATATGGCAGTTTAAATGCAATGAATAAATTAAATAGCAATTTAATTTAAATAAATGAAATTAACTGAGATGATGAATAAAAATATGCCAAGCAACCATAAATAAATTTTAAATCACATATATATCAATTTAACAAACATAAGAAATCTTAGAAGTTGTGAGTGGGTTAAAACACTCACCTTTTGAATTTAAATTGAATTTAAATTCAATTTACACCCAAAATTTGCATAGTCTCAGAATCCACCCAAACCAGCGTCAAAGTGTCCGGAATTCCGATACAACCTAGTGGAGAAAACCGCACGTAAAACGGATATTGTGTGTAAAAGTTATGGCATAAAACGAATGAAATTCTAAATTAAATCAACAAAACAAATAAATAATAAATAAAAAACCCCACTTTCTTCACAGCCGTTGCCACGTCACCAAGGGTTACGCATCTTCTCCAGAAAATGAACTCGCCATAGTAAAACGCACGCATCCTCATAGGCGAAAAAAAACAAGGTGAAACCCTAGCGCCGCCTCGCTCTCGACGTCGGCCGAAGCCGCCTTCAACCTCGCCGCAGCCCACGCCGCTAACCACTATGGCAAAGAACAACTCCAAACATCACCGGCCGCCGAAAGTTAACCCTAAATTTCAAAACCCTAATCACCGATTGACGACGATCTAACTGTTGAATCGACAAGCTAACCACCTAGATGCGATCCCCTCGGCCCCCTTTTCAAAACCCAGAAACTGTTTGACGATCCGAAAAATTTTCATTTCGACATGATGAACGGCCGAGACTTTTTCTATTTTAACCGGTCAAATGACAATCCAAAATAAAAATGAATTTCACCGGAAGATTACGTACTTCGAGAGCTTCAACATATATTTTTTCTGAACTTTTCTGAGGACTTTTAATTTTTTACTTTGATTTTGAAATGGAATTAGATCTGGAATTTTGTTGTCTGCCATTGAGGAGGAGAGAGTTGATATATACGTACAGACAAATGAAAATGAGAGGAATTAGGGTTTATAACCGGATTTATATAGGTAGTTCAGAAATTAGAATGGATGGATAAGGTTGGATATACGCGCTAACTCCAAAGTGGCCCAAAAAGCCCGTTCTGACTCTGGAACGAAATTAGGTCCACCCTTATATCAAAATAAATGTTTTAAAATATTTTAAACGCGATGGAACAAGTTTCAAGTCCAAATTCCATTGTATGATGAAGTTATGCTAAAAACAATATTTTCAAATTGATTTCAATTTATCGATTTTAAAGCGTTTCGAGTCCGTACGATCAAACGACAAGTCCGATCGCTACAAAACTTGAAATCCTATAATAATTCACCGTTACGGATCCGATGAAACTAGTTTCGTCGAAATCCGAGTCAGTGGCCAAAATGGCTATTTTTGGATTAACTAAATAATTTAATAATTAATTAATAAAATCAAATTTTTAATTTCAATCTTAAAATTGACCAATTTTATCATTTTTATATTTCTCAATCAATTACAATGTTTAAAACAAATTAAAAGTCAATTTAAAGTTGATTAACTTATCGATTTCAGTATTTTCCCCAATTCCATTCAAATTCAGAAAACATAAATTTAATTCCCAAAATTTCTATTAAATTAAATTAACAAATCATTATTCCATTCATTATTGTAAAATAGATGGATTTAACATTGGATTCAAGGTTATTACATTAATATTCTCATATACCATCTCTTTTTCAATTAACGTAAATTTTCATATCCAATTCTGCTAATTTGCAATAAAACCCAATTATTTGATTTTTAAATTCCAATAAATCAATTTATTATAATTTATTTCAATAAATAAACTTGATTTAACCCCAAATCCTTTTTATCTAATCAATAATTATCCAATAAACAAAGGTAACCTTTGTTTACCCTATTATACATTATTAATTTCAAATTTTCATCTTTCCTTCGTACTAACTACCCTATTTTCATTTTATTACGTCTCTACCAATATACACGCTAATTGCGTTTTACATTCTAAATAAATTAATTATTACATTTACGCCATCCGTTATTATATTAATAATCACTAAAGTAACGTTTATTATCAACTATAAATATTATAACTACTTAACGGACATTGATTTTATAAATTTACAATTTATTACGTATTCTTCATCAATTAACATAATTTTGAATTCCTTTCCCAATTTACTAATTTCAATCAATCCTAACTTTACCATCTGTTTCAATAAATAGGGTGTGCACAAATTTAGTTATTACGTTAATTCTTATTAACATAACATTAATGTTCCTTTACTCTAATTGATTTCAAATTTTATTATAAACGAAATAAACAGCTAACCTTACAATACACTAAAGTTTATTATTTCCAACAAATTATCATAGTTGCCTACATAATATTTACTCCAATATTTATACACAACCGTTACTATTTTCATATGCCAAATCCTTATACAATGGTCATTTTATTTTTATATATTATGACATTTATAACTTAAATGTTTGCCTTGGTTTTCTTACATTAATAGGGTTTTTATTTCTTACAATATCAATGTTACCATTTATCCTATTATTTCACCCATTATTTATGATTAAAGTCGCAATTAAATTTATTTATCTAGATTTCACTCTTTTATTACATCATTTATTACTTTACAAAATATACAAACATTTAAACTCATAAATGTAATACCAAATTTCATTTTAAATCCAATTGATTTCCAGTTAAAGTTTATGCATATTTCAAACAACTATTGTAATTACTCCAAGAACATTAGTTTTATTAAATGGCCATTTATTACAATCTAATTTTCTTAATTTAATTCAATTAATGTAACAATGTGTTCTTTCATTAACTAATTCAATACCTACTTTATATATTTTTTATTCAATTTACATCCAGGTATAATGCTTACACTATTTCATTTATTGTAGTTTCATTCAATCTATAACAATTTTAGCTTTAATAATCATTGCTACACTTCATCATAGTTATTATTTCATTATTCATTTACAAATATTATTTGTTTCAATATTATTCCATTTATGCATTATAAGATTTTATGAGACGACCCGACTTTTTCTCCATAAAAAGTCGTATCATCCTTAAGAAAAAAGGGATAGAAAAGAGAAAAGAAAGAAGAGAAAGAAGAAACAACGCTAGAATCTCAACACCGGAACAAATAAATTATATTAATAAAACAAGTATTACATAGTATACATCAATTATCAGAGTTACACAAACAATACAACACATACTAGATAGTTATAAACACCTGTCCAGTTATTACAACTCAATACACACAGAAGACACTCAGAGATACCAACACAGCGGAAACCTATATAACTATACGCAGAAGCCTCCTGCTCCATTAGCTCCTCCACAATTCGTCAAAGCTAACTTGAATCCTAACCTGAATTCCCTTGGCTACTCGTAAAAATTTGAGTACCCAAGAGTTAAAGAAAAACAGAAATAACTCTGGATCAGACATGGGTCTGGTGTGAGTAACAGGTTAAAGTTGCTTAACTTTGAAAAACCTTTGAAAAGAAAAGGTATCACGTAAGACTTCCCACACATAAACATGGAAAAGTTTTTACCTTACGCTAACCAAAACATTTGATAGGAAATCCGATGATATTATAATAGTGTCTAGGGTTTTCAAGTAAATAAGAAATAGCCGAAATTGTTACATTCATTAAATTCCAGCTACTAGCCACAAAAGTGGGTAATACAATCAAAACCGTTGGCACTTATTGGATTTTGGATTCCATCAATGGCTCGGCTACTGGGGTACCGCCCGTCATAGTACGTGGCCTAGATCACCGTACCGAGGAGTACGCCTTCTCCCCTGCAACACAAAGCCGGAACCATCCCTTACTGAACAGTTCCAAACAAGACTACCCCGCAGTTGTGATCAGCAATCGCACCACTAAGCCGAAATAAAGGGACATCTAGACAGGGATAAATCTTACTCTCAAGTGGGGTTACTCACGAAGCTTTGCTGCACCTCCCCTGTTTTAGCCATTCCCGGTTGATGAGGCTTGAGGCTACGTTTACCTTTATAGGACATATCACTTAGAATGCTCATCGTCCACCTGACGATGTTCTGAAAGCATTCAATCCATACAAGTTCGTTTCGGGTTCGAACGAAACCGAAGGCATTATCTCGTTACACTCATTTTGGAATCACCCTCAGAGTTAACGACGATAACCCTTGCACTCTGAATCTTCATCTTCACTTCAGATTCACGACCTAACGTTAATTTGGATCGATGTGGTTTTCGGCTATCCAAATATGGAAACCCGATCCCCGTCTCATCGGAATCCAGTACGTGTCTTTTAAGGCCAAGTTGTTTTAGAGTTTAAAACAATTCGATTCGTTATCTATATATACACAGATAGATCATTCTCAACGCAATAGATAATCAACCTTATCATTACCAACAGATAATTCAGATCATAATCATATAATCCATATTATCATCCAAAAGCAATCAATACATCCATATCACATACATCTCCCATCTCATAGCTGAGATTACAAACCATACCAGGCAATTAATATCAATCATCAAACATAAGCAATGATCTAATGATCACACCTTTTATAATTAATTTAAAATGAATTAAATTAATAACTTAATCTCTAATTAATTTAAAATAAATTAAATTAATTACGTCGTTATTAAAATTCTGCTTAATTTAACAATCAATTGATTACAAATCAATTTAAATAATCACCATCTCAATATTCATTCCAATTAATCATTACTGATTAACCCTCTCTAATTACAGTAAGTAATTAGCCTTTAATATTAATTACACAAGTTAATTATATTAAACTCTTTACACATAATTAACTTAATTACTTAATTAATTAGTTAACTAAAATTAATTACATTAATCCATTATTAATTAATTACTTCATTTATTGATTATTTATTAATTAATCAATTCTAAATTACATCATTAATAAATTAATTAATGATTTCTGATTAAATTTAATCAATCTCTCAATATAAATTAATTACATAAGTAATTAATCTGAAAATAATCCATACATATATATTAATCACCCATGATTAATAACTGTTCAGTAATTAACTATTTTAATTACTCTTTCCATAAATTAATTACTCTTAATTAATTATCTAAATTAATCCCTTGATTAATTTCAAAGTAATTTAAATCCAAATTACTTTATAATAAATTTCTTTAATTACATCTGGTAGTTATTTAATTAATTACTTCCCTAAGTAATTACAAACCCATTAATTACATAAAGTAATTATTCATCAATCCACAATTGTTTAAATTAATTTAACTTAATTAATCTAAACTAATCACATTAATCAAATTAACTACACCAAGTAATTAATTCATTAATTACTTTCATTTAAGTAATTAAACATAAAAAATTGATTATTACTAATTCATTAATTAAATTAATTATCAAAATTAATCACATTAATTAATTGTTAAAATAATCTTAAGTTAATGACCTTCATTAACAATTCTTAATTACTTAATTAAGAATAAACCTATACAAATCATTATTAATTATCAATTAATTAAGATTTAATTTCAATTTAATTAATCTCTAATTATTAATTAATTAAGTGTTAATTAAAATCTTAATTATCTTTAATCACTTGATTAAATAAATCTTAATCATTAACTTAAAATTTAATTAACCATCCTTTATTATAGATTAATTGACCTTAATTAATTAATATCAAGTCTTGATTAATTATCTTAAAAATTATTAATAACTTAATTTAAACATCCACATTTTTCATTAATCAAATAAATAATATTCTATTTAAATTAATTTAATAATTTAAATGAAACCAATTTCTTAAGTTCTAAATTAAGAAACATTCTTCTTATATAAAGTATTTTAAACAATTTGTTTCAAACAAATTCAATTTAAAAATTTCTTTTCAAATTTCAAACTGAATTACAGTTAAATTTTTATTCCAAATTTAAACTTAAAATTTTTAAAGCTTTACTTACATTTCCATCATCAATTACAAATTCAAATTATTTAACCTTTTCTAAAATAGTTAAAACAAATTCAAAATTTAAAAACTGACATTAAAATAAAATTTCAGGTCTTAAAACTGAATTTAAACTTATTTTAAATTCTTATTCAAAAGTTAAAACTCATAGTTTTAAATTCAAAACCAAGGTTCCTTTATACTTTAAAAAGTTTAAAAACTAAATTTAAATTCCCAGATTTAAATTCAAACTCAGATTCATCTATTCTAGATTTTAGTTTTCCATATTTAACCTTTGTTTTAAATTTTCAGTTGCATTTTTAAAATTTACTTTTAAATTTAAACAGAAAAATAGTTTCCTGTTTTAGTTTAAACATATTATATTTTTTAATTCAAAAATGATTCAAAATCCAAGATTTAAATTATTGAAATCGTAATTAAATTATAGGTTTAAAAATTCTAGTTTGAACTTCATCTTAGAATTTGAAATTTTACTTCTAAATTTTTAAAAGCAGGAAGACAGTTTCTGTTTTGTTTAATACCAAACTTGAGTTTAAAAGCATTTCAAATTATTTCAAAGATCTAAATTTAAACTTATTGAATTCAAATTCAATTTCAGGTTCAAGGCTTATTTCAGATTTTTTTTTTGCATTTTACTTTTTTTTTTACTTTAAGATTTTATAAACCTGGAAACAAGTTTCTGTTCAAATACTAAAACCTGAAACATTTACACAAACCCGAGCTACCATGTATTTTACTTCGAGTAAAAACTTTCCTGCTTCGAGTCACCACTCCCATTTACCCGAGACCAAAACCTGATCCCACAACACCACCAACATCACCATAACCACCTTGCTTCTGTGCACCTGCACACCGTCTCCGTCCATCACTGTCCATCCATACGACCATCCCACTGTCAACAATCCTCCCCTCAGGCCTTCTCAACACCAACCTCTACAACATATACTCGAATTCAAGTTCGAGACCCAATTCAAAAACCTGGAACTGTAGACAACAACAACATCCCCAACCTGTCAACATCAAATTCCCCCATCACCGACCACCATCACCTTCCATACTCCGGCGAGGACTTCCCCAAACCACCATCTACCCATACACAAATCATGGTTGAACTCGATCAACTGAGGAGGCCACAGTCGAACAAAATCAGTGACCCAATAAAACTAGGGTTCATAACTGACAATCCCAAATTCAATCAAATCAATTGCAAGCATCAACTGTGCTTATCAAATATGTATGATACAGTAAATTTTGAAACTGTACTTTGATTCAATCATTAAAAATTGTAATATTGTTTTTAAAAATCATAATTTTGGAAGTTGTTTTGAATTGAAATTCTGAAACATTGATTTATCATACTTTAAATTTTCCATTTTTACAGAATTAAGCTGTGTTGTTTATGTTCCAGACAACACTCAAACTATACAGCTAAAAAAACTTTTAAAATTTATTTTATCATGAAATAAACAAATTTCATTCAATGATAAAACATAATGGCAACCAGATCAAGGGAAAAGAATTATTTGTCAATTTTGAACTTAAACTGTAACAGTCAGAACCTTAGAAATCAAACATGCATTACATTTCATATAAACACAGGCAATTTAAAAAGCATATACAAAATTAAACTCATCAGATAAACTAGCATGCAATCCTACTTAATTTATTTTTAAATTGGGAGTTAATCACCTGATTTAATAGAAAACAGAGCCACTTTGTTTTTAATTTGCAAACAGCTTTTGACAGAGAACTTTTGACTTGAAAACTGCATTTGAATGCCTTTAAAACTTGAAATTCCAAAAACTGAAATGCTCCTCATACTTTTAAAATTGCCTTTGCCCCTTGATTAATTACAAACTTGCATGCAGGAAAATATTTGATGAACAGATTGCTATGCACTTGATTTTGCATGTTACGGATTGAATAAAATAGAAATGCAGGTCTTTGTAAGTGGATTAGGGATTTGATTTTGCATTTTGAGGAGTTTGAATTGATGATCAGGAAATAATTTTGTAGGTTAGAGGATGAAGAGTTGATTAGGTTTTTAGTTGGAAATTTCTCTTAGTTTATGAAATGAAAAAATGAGAAAAGAAAGAGAAAAGAAACATGCAAGTTTAAATAACAATATTTTGTTTTAAATTAAAATTAAAGGAAAATTAAAACTAAAATTTGACACATGGCTTGGATTTAACACTTGTCATTTAAAATTGGTATTTAGTTTACATTTGTTAGTTTAAGCTTTAAGATACTTACACTTGTAAATCTAAGTAATTAGTATTTTAATTATGTGTAAATGAAGTCTCAAACTTGGTTAATCATTTCTTTAATACTTAGTTAAATATATGAATAATTTCTAAAGAATAAGCCAAGTATTATTACAAAAAGAAAACATATACAAATAAATCATTTGACAAAGATACTTTTAAACAATTAAAATAAATTTATAAAAGAGGTTGTAACTTAAATGAATACATGTATTTTAAATCATATTTTAAATTTCATATTAAATTAACAAATCACATTTTATAAATCAATATTTTAAAAAGAATAAAACAAACATTTTTGTAACTTATTTTAAATATAGAAACTTAAGTTAAAATGAATTTTAAACCAATAAAACATTTATCTCATATATTTAAAATCACATAATATTTTATTAAATATTTTTGAAAAACTTAAATCCAAAAATAAATCACAATTCCTTATTTCAAAATATTAAAATTATGTTATACTAATTTAACAACTTATCTATATAAAATATATATAAATATACATACACATATTAAATAGAAAATAGATTTATTGGTTTATTAAAAACGAATTCACAAATTAAATATTTAAATAAAGAAGATTATAGAATCAATTCAAATTTATTAACAAAAATTATCAGTTCAATTTAAATTTAAACATGGATTATTAAATTTATATTGTCCAAAATCCCAGGATATTACAATCCTTCCCCCTTAAAAGAATTTTGTCCCCGAAATTTAAAACAAAGGTAATTTAATAATCTATTTACAAATTTAATTTTAAAACGCAGCATATGTTAATCATATGCCAACAACCAAAGCAACCAATTCACACAATCAAAACAAATCTAATTATCCAAAAGAATTTTGGATAAAATTTTCACGAGTTTCTCCGGTGTATGTATATATATATATATATATATATATATATATATATATATATATATATATCGGGATACTCGCTCTATAGAATACAATCAATCAATACTACTAAGCTATAGAGCTTCTATCAACAATTCTAAACAGAATATCAGACTACAAATGAGTCTGACTCAATAACCAATCCATCCTAAACTACTGGTTCTAAAACCAGAAATATCAAACACATACTCCCTTAGAGATACGTGAAACACACTGAATCCTAGTTATCCGAACTGGCAATTCAACTCTTGAAAACCAAACACTTATCTTACTAGAATACAAAAGAAAACCGACACATTCTGGAGCTAGCTCCACAGACTTGCCAGACTTATAGCTCCTTGGATCAGAGAAAAACTTATCCCGAAACAAATCTCCGATTCCAGAATCCAAATTTCTCCGTCTCTTATCCATAAAAACTCTTCGGACGATCCTGGGCTACCAACATCCTTCCTGGTCAGCTTAACTCTTGCTGATTCCATTAGAAACAGACTGAATCAAAACAATCCAATGATCTCCTCAAGATCACTCAAAACCCAAGAACATAAACCCTGCTTCTCAACAACAGAAGACAGAACAAACTTCTTCTTATCCGGAAAATACAAAACAGAAACACCCCCAAACTGCTTCCGCTGCACAACTCCGATCCGAAACAGAAGAAAATGCTGAAGAACATGAGCACAGACTAGACAACCCAGCACAGAAATATGGTTCAATATATCCATAAAGAAAACTCAGATGTTCCTCCGAAACCTGAGTTGCTCGACCAACTTCTATCTCAAGGAACCATCCATCTACTAACTGAACCACCTGTTCCTTTCCTGGAAAGAATACTCGATCTCCAAATGTGGACAAACCTCTGACTTCCTGAAAGAAATCCGGACAATCTCTAACAATCCAAAAGAACATACTACCGCAAGTCACTTTTGCGATCAACTCAACCTAAATCCAAAGAAACTGCTCTCTCTCTCAACCAACCAGAACAGCTTATGCTGCCCTAGCCAACTTACCAGAGTAATGAGTCCACTGCTGCTTCTGATCTCCACTTCAAATAAACTACCCAGCCAGAAGACTCCCTACCAACTCAGAACACTCTGCTAAACCCAGCCACATCACCGAGCAGACCCACTTCTTACTCTTGTTCCAAAGAAACAACTTCAGAAATATCCATAGTCACTGCATCTCATCATGCAGCTACAACTTCCTGAGATACCAAGATATCATCACTCACTTGCTTCTGTCCTAACCGACAGATCAAAACTCAACTCATCCAATTCTGCACTTCAAAGATGAACTCCGAACCTTTAGAAGGTTTCCTTCAGAGATCGATGAAGTCCTTCATCGCTGCAGAACTCACTTGAGACGGTATTAGGTTTATAGTCTCGACAAATACACTTCCAACCTCATCCATTCAAACTCCAACCAAAGGTAGTCGTGTTACACACACTTCTACCTTATCTACCTTCATAACTTACATTGGAAAACCCGAACAGGTAAACCAACAAATAGGTAGAACCATATATATATATATATATATATATATATATATATATATATATATATATATATATACAAATACGCTCTCTCAAGATAGACACCACTCCAGAGACTAGGTATTCACTCAACCTAGCGCTCTAATACCAACTGAGAGGACCCGACTTTTTCTCCATAAAAATTCGTATCATCCTTAAGAAAGAAAGGGATAGAAAAGAGAAAAGAAAGAAGAGAAAGAAGAAACAACACTAGAATCTCAACAGCGGAACGAATAAATTATATTAATAAAACAAGTATTACATAGTATACATCAATTATCAGAGTTACACAGACAATACAACACATACTAGATAGTTATAAACACCTGTCCAGTTATTACAACTCAATACACACAGAAGACACTCAGAGATACCAACACAGCGGAAACCTATATAACTATACGCAGAAGCCTCCTGCTCCATTAGCTCCTCCACAATTCGTCAAAGCTAACTTGAATCCTAACCTGAATTCCCTTGGCTACTCGTAAAAATTTGAGTACCCAAGAGTTAAAGAAAAACAGAAATAACTCTGGATCAGACATGGGTCTGGTGTGAGTAACAGGTTAAAGTTGCTTAACTTTGAAAAACCTTTGAAAAGAAAAGGTATCACGTAAGACTTCCCACACATAAACATGGAAAAGTTTTTACCTTACGCTAACCAAAACATTTGATAGGAAATCCGATGATATTATAATAGTGTCTAGGGTTTTCAAGTAAATAAGAAATAGCCGAAATTGTTACATTCTTTAAATTCCAGCTACTAGCCACAAAAGTGGGTAATACAATCAAAACCGTTGGCACTTATTGGATTTTGGATTACATCAATGGCTCGGCTACTGGGGTACCGCCCGTCACAGTACGTGGCCTAGATCACCGTACCTAGGAGTACGCCTGCTCCTCTACAACACAAAGCCGGAACCATCCCTTACTGAACAGTTCCAAACAAGACTACCCCGCAGTTGTTATCAGCAACCGCACCACTAAGCCGAAATAAATGGACATCTAGACAGGGATAAATCTTACTCTCAAGTGGGGGCTACCAACGAAGCTTTGCTGCACCTCCCCTGTTTTAGCCATTCCCGGTTGATGAGGCTTGAGGCTACGTTTACCTTTATAGGACATATCACTTAGAATGCTCATCGTCCACCTGACGATGTTCTGAAAGCATTCAATCCATACAAGTTCGTTTCGGGTTCGAACGAAACCGAAGGCATTATCTCGTTACACTCATTTTGGAATCACCCTCAGAGCTAACGACGATAACCCTTGCACTCTGAATCTTCATCTTCACTTCAGATTCACGACCTAACGTTAATTTGGATCGATATGGTTTTCGGCTATCCAAATATGGAAACCCGATCCCGGTCTCATCGAAATCCAATATGTGTCTTTTAAGGCTAAGTTGTTTTAGAGTTTAAAACAATTCAATTCGTTATCTATATATACACAGATAGATAATTCTCAACGCAATAGATAATCAACCTTATCATTACCAACAGATAATTCAGATCATAATCATATAATCCATATTATCATCCAAAAGCAATCAATACATCCATATCAGAAACATCTCCCATGTCATAGCTGAGATTACAAACCATACCAGGCAATTAATATCAATCATCAAACATAAGCAATGATCTAATGATCACACCTTCTATAATTAATTTAAAATGAATTAAATTAATTACTTAATCTCTAATTAATTTAACCATCAATTGATTACAAATCAATTTAAATAATCACCATCTCAATATTCACCATCTCAATATTCATTCCAATTAATCATTACTGATTAACCCTCTCTAATTACAATAAGTAATTAGCCTTTAATATTAATTACACAAGTTAATTATATTAAACTCTTTACACTTAATTAACTTAATTAATTAGTTAACTAAAATTAATTACATTAATCCATTATTAATTAATTACTTCATTTATTGATTATTTATTAATTAATCAATTCTAAATTACATCATTAATAAATTAATTAATGATTTCTGATTACATTTAATCAATCTCTTAATATAAATTAATTACATAAGTAATTAATCTGAAATTAATCCACGCATATATATTAATCACCCAAGATTAATAACCGTTTAGTAATTAACTATTTTAATTACTCTTTCCATAAATTAATTACTCTTAATTAATTGTCTAAATTAATCCCTTGATTAATTTCAAAGTAATTTAAATCCAAATTACTTTATAATAAATTTCTTTAATTACATCCAGTAGTTATTTAATTAATTACTTCCCTAAGTAATTACAAACCTATTAATTACATAAAGTAATTATTCATCAATCCACAATTGTTTAAATTAATTTAACTTAATTAATCTAAACTAATCACATTAATCAAATTAAATACACCAAGTAATTAATTCATTAATTACTTTCATTTAAGTAATTAAACATAAACAATTGATTATTATTAATTAATTAAATTAATTATCAAAATTAATCACATTAATTAATTGTTAAAATAATCTTAAGTTAATGACCTTCATTAACATTTCTTAATTACTTAATTAAGAATTAACTTATACAAATCATTATTAATTATCAATTAATTAATATTTAATTTCAATTTAATTAATCTCTAATTATTAATTAAGTGTTAATTAAAATCTTAATTATCTTTAATCACTTGATTAAATAAATATTAATCATTAATTTAAAATTTAATTAACCATCCTTAATTATTGATTAATTGACCTTAATTAATTAATCTTAAGTCTTGATTAGTTATTTTAAAAATTATTAATAACTTAATTTCAACATCCACATTTTTCATTAATTAAATAAATAATATTCCATTTAAATTAATTTAATAATTTAAATGAAACCAATTTCTTAAGTTCTAAATTAAGAAACATTCCTCTTATATAAAGTATTTTAAACAATTTGTTTCAAACAAATTCAATTTAAAAATTTCTTTTTAAATTTCAAACTGAATTACAGTTAAATTTTTATTCCAAATTTAAACTTAAAACTTTTAAAGCTTTACTTACATTTCCATCATCAATTTCAAATTCAAATTATTTAACCTTTTCTAAAATAGTTAAAACAAATTTAAAATTTTAAAAATTATTTTAAAAACTGACATTAAAATAAAATTTCAGGTTTTAAAACTGAATTTAAACTTATTTTAAATTCTTATTCAAAAGTTAAACCTCATAGTTTTAAATTCAAAACCAAGGTTCCTTTATACTTTAAAAAGTTTAAAAACTAAATTTAAATTCCCAGATTTAAATTGTCAGGACACGATTCTTCGTCTTCCGAAAATTCGACATCGACACTCACTTTATCGACTGCCGAGAAATCGAACGACGGAAAACCGAACACTGAGGGTTTTATTTAAGAAAAATTTAGGAAAGAAGAAGAGAAAAAGATAGAAATTAGGGAGGAGAGAAGAAGATAGGAAAATTTAAAAATAGAAAGAAATAGAAAGAAAAAGAGAATAGAGGAAAAAGGAAACAACAGAACATCAACAGAATCTCACAATTCGCAGCGGAACAACATATAATAATAAATGAATAATCTTTAAACAAAGAACTATATCAGTTATTACATTTTATACATTACATTACATCATATCATCAGAGTGTACAACATCATACAACAACAAACAGTGCAGCGGAAAAAGAAATACTATATAAATAATATGCCATGCCATCCATCTTGCCTCCAGCAACTCCAGAATATCCAGAATATCCTGATAAACCTAACTCTTGACTGCCCGTGTGGAAATTGGTGGGCACCCAGAGTTTAGGAAGGAAAACAATAAACTCCAAGTCAGTCATGTGACTGGTGTGAGAACTCAAAACAGTTTATTTAACTTTAAAAATCAAAAAGAGGAATATTTTTAATTCAATTCGCAATGCTTTTAAAAATGAGACTACCATAAGACCTCCCACCACACACACAATGCAAACGCAGACTTGGAGGAGATTTCTTCTTATGTTAGTCAAAGATGCTTGATACGCATTAAAAGTAACATTTGATATTATTATTAGTGCATAGTGTAGAACAAATTCTTTCGAAAGTAAAGATATAAATCTTAGCCAGCATAGACATTTCGAACTATGCCTACTATAGCTACCATCCAAACAGTGGTGACCACCATAAGTGAATGGCAGGTTCTACAACTAATACCGTACAAGTTTCGTATTGGGAATTGGATTTCCAACAAATGGTCAGGCCAAGGAACTTCCCATTGCCACTGAGAATGCCTCTGGATGGACATCCCCGAGAACCAAACCGGATCTCTACCAACACAAGGCCGGGTTACTCCTAACTGAGTAACAACTGACCGAATATGCCATCCCCCGGTCCTTTGGGACCTTTATCAACCGAGCGCTCGATATCCAATTCACACAATCATAAAGTGTTTTCAACATGAGTAAGTATCTGGGCTCCATACCATGATACCACCCCTTTCCAGAAGGAAATGCACATACCCTAAGGGGAGCTACAGCAACCCCTAATAACCTTGCCGCATCTTTCCTGTTTTGACCATTTCCGGGATGTGAGGCTCGACGAAGTCACGTCCACAAAAACACACTTTGTACAAAAAGCCGTGCTTTGGGTCAACAAATGATCAACACAATGATCACTAAGATAGACGATCAAATAAATGATCCTATCACAATAATCAACACAATGATCATTTCAGCATCACTCAGCATGTCACATTACCAAAATGGGATATATCGCTGATAACTTCAACTATATAACCTTTGAGCTCGTACGTCTCAAAGAAGGGTGTTAAGCAAAGAATAAATTCTCCGCCACCAACAGAAATATATTTGAAAGAAATCGGCTTTATATCTCAAATTGTAATGTCAGGCATACAATCCATACAAGTCTGTTCCGGGCTCGAACAAAACCGAAGGCACTTCTTACGAAGCCCTTGCAATACGGGTATTCACAATCCCGATCGAATTTCCCATCAATTAAGAGATCTCTATACCAGGAGCTACCCAGTGCAGAGACAATCGATAGGTCATCCTATCGCTTTCACAAATACTCGGTCTTCAACACCGATCTTCAAATGCAATTCATAACGACGTATCACATATTCGTAATGGGTTATACGACCCCATGGTCCTTTCCCGGTTAACCCGAATAGTGAGCGCTTATTCAAAAATAAGTGTGCATTCAATTTCAAACAATTCACATCAAATACCCATTCAAAGGGAAATATTGATAGTCGGTTATTGAACTATCACTGGATATGCACACATCACCAGATTCCAAATAATTTTCCAAATTATTTATTTTTCAAAAATATCTTCACTAGATATTAAATTTCAACACTTCAAAAATAAATCAATATTTATTTTTAACAAGTTCCACTTTTCATTCATAAATTCCATAATGAATTTATATTTCAAAATATCCATGCATATATGATTTCAATCATTCATTTCAATTTATCTTCAAAAAGATAAATTCGAATTCTTCACTTCATATTGGAAAAACAATTCCATACTTATTCAATTATAAGTAATTCACAAATTCCTTTTATTTTTAACACTTAGAAAATATTCAATATACTTAAATCGAGATTAAGTATATATTTCATTCTTTAAGGAAAACATTCTCTTAACCATATTTATTTGGGCCAAAACGAATGTTGCGTAAAACATCGTTACGACGTCCCAAAATCACTAGTATAGGGATTCAAAATTAAAATGGATATATAAATCCCAATACTATTCAAAACATTTCCTTTCGGAAATAATTTACTATAACAACAGTGTTATAGTCCACCATTTCCTTTTATTTCTCGAAAACGTCTATTTCAACAATAAATGTTGAAATCTATGGTTTCGAATCCCAACACCTTTTAAAACATCGTTAGATCGTTTTAATTATATTTAAAACATTCACATTCTAAACAATTTCTTTAACGTGTTATTCACTATTCAAAAACGTGAATAAACTACGTTAACAAACTTCATCTTTTCTATTCATTTTACTCTAAGGATTATTCACTTTCTAAAACGTGAATATAACTCTATTTCTAAGTTATAACAATCAACTTATCAAAATAAGTCGTTTGCGAATTCATAAAACAACGTTTATAAATTCCATTTCTATTTATTTATAAAAACTTCTTTTTTATAAATTCCTTTATTAACATATTTCAGTTTATAACTCAATTATAAACTAAATGTTTATATTATAAGTTAAATACTTATAAAACGATTATTTTATAAAATCGTTCTTTAAACTTCATAATTATAAATCTTATAACTTATAAGATTCATTTATTTAACCAAATCTATTCTTCAATTAACTTCACAAATTTATAAATCTTACTATTTATAAATTTCATTTATAACTTCACAGTTTATAATTCTATAATTTCATTCATTTATGAAATTCATTTTCACTACATTCAAACACTTATAAAAACTCGTTTTATAATGTCTATATTTCAATTTATAAATATCCATTTATAAATCTCTTAATATAAATCAGTTTATATTATTATTCTAAAACGTCTTTAAATTCCTTTATAATTTCATCATTTTGATTTATAAAATAATCAAATTTTTATAAATCCTATATTTAAACTTTTATCATATATTCAAAAATCCAATCTAAATTATTTTATAAAATCATTAGTTCATATTTCTCAAAAATCGACTTTTAACTGTATTTCTAAAAATCAGCTTTTTAACTATATTTCACAAAAACCATAATTTTTATAACTTTAAAAATTATAACGTTTATTTATTTATAATGGATCAATTCCAAAAATATAGTATATTTTCAAAATCACTTTTAAAATCATTTTAAAATCCCAAAATCTGGGTCCAATGATGCTACACACCAAATAGTCAATCACGACTAACAACGATATCATATATCGATATGATAATCCATCAAATATCAAAATATCTGTAATCAAAATAAAAACTGTTGAGGAATCCAGTTGGATCCCTCCAACCTGTTTCCTGCATCCAAAAACATTAGCACAATACCAATTTCGCTCCAGTACGAAATTATCGCGGTACATGTTCTTATTAAATATTATCCGCTTAATAACGGCGTAATAGGGTCTCATCCGCTAAACAAAAAATGCGGGAAATCAATCAACTGCAATATATACATATGCCAATATATATATATTGATATTATATATAATACCAATTTCACTGTTTATGAAATATTCGCGGTATATGTTTATAATAAATAACATCCGCTTACTAACGGCGCATAATGTCTATTTTAACAATCAATAATTTACAGTCATCATTCAAACATGCATTCAAATATTTTAAATCTAACTATTTAAAATAAAAATCAAAATCTATTCGATTGAGTGAGAAGTTCTCACCTTGATTTTAATTCCGGTTTTAGCGTTCGTTTCGAATAAAATTAAACGAACGTTTAATTTTACCCGAAATTCAAACGAGCTCCAATCGACTCCAAACCAATTGCATTGCGAAGAGCACGACGATACGAAGCCAACGCAAAAAATCTCGTTCAATTTGGACCTCGCAGCAAAAAGTTATCACGTTTTTAAGTTACACGATTTGAATTTTGAATTAAAACTAAAAATAAATAAATAAAAGAAAAACCACCTCAACCATCTTCACGCCTGCGGGCCCCATCCACTATCTCTCCCGTTCGTTCGCGTTTCATCATCCCAGGTAAACATCATGCTGCCGAACCCATCTAGCATCCATTAGGGTTTGAATTTGCACGCTACCCATACGACTTGAAGATGATCCGAGACCACCAAATCGAAGCCACCTGAAGACTCCACCCTCGGCCAGAGCCTTGCCAAGCTCGGCTGTGCCCTAAGCTTCAAAATGCATGCCGAACACATGGTGAACGCGGTGAAACCCCCACCTCCATGCCACACCAAACTCGATCACCACCGCACAATTCGAAGAACACAAGACCCTCTCCGATTCTCCAGTTAAGAGTTTCTGATAATTGTTAACGGATTGCAAGAAATTTAAGGTGGAAAATGGGACGATTCTGGCCGTGCATGGAATAGGAGGCGGCTAGGGTTCTTTTAATTAGGGTTTGTTATTTTTTTTTATTTATGAAGATGATGTTGTATTTATAGAAAAAGCTAGCGTAAACACTATTCATCCCGGGAATTCCGAACTCCGATTTAGGCGCCGTAACCAGCGTACCTAGGGTTTATCCCGCGTTCCGGACACAATGGAACAAGTTTCGGAAGCTAATTCGGAAGTATGTGCGAGTTATGGCTGGAAACGTTCAATTTGAATTAAACCGATTTAAATCGATTTCTAGGCGTTTTAATTTGTACCGGACAAACGGTAAATCCAATTGACTTGAAATTTGAAACCTTACAATAATATCACATTACGGATCCGATGAAACTGGTTTCGTCGAAATCCGAGACTTTTTGAAAAATGGCTATTTTGACTCGCCAAATTTAAATTAAAAATAATTCGATGCGTTTCGAGCTGCCACGCTCAAACGATAACTCCGATTGACACGAAATTTGAAATCCGGTAATAACTAACTATTACGGATCCAATGAAACTAGTCTCGTTCAATTCTGAGACTGTTCAAAAATTGGCTATTTTACAGTCGATTATTAAATATTAAAATATTCAATTTTCACAAATTAACTTTTAATTCGATTTTAAAAGTTCTAAAATATTTCTATAACTCCAGTATGATTAAATAAAATTTTCCAAATTATTTACAATCATTTTTAACTCAATTTTCAATTATTTTCATAATTTAACATATTAAATTATTGATTTAATTATCCAAATTAAATCCAATAATTCAAATAAAAATTTATTCGACTTAAAAATTCACTTATAAATATTTAAAATTAATTAAATATTCAAATTTTAATTTAATAAAATTCTGGGTCGTTACAATCTTTCCCCCTTAAAAGAATTTCGTCCTCGAAATTACAAGTAAGAAAAGTTACAGAATCTATTAATTTTCCAAAATTCATAATTAAACTTCTTTCAATTCTTTACTAAGTTTTCCAAATCATACTTAGTTATGTTTTCAAAAACAAATTATATCATTTAACTTTCAATTTCAAATCAAAGTTTAAGTTTTCAAAATTTTCCAATTTTCTCAAATTTTTTCTAACGCCTTAAATTTCCGGAAAAATTCGCCATGTCTCCTTTGCGCGGCTCGATCCGAAAAAAAAATGACAGTATATATATCACAAATATACATCTCATCAAGTAATGAGGCATCCCGAAGGGAAAAAGTGTAAAAGTACTGTATTTAATCCGAGATATGTACCTTATATTTTATTAGCAAGCATATACGGCTAATATAGCGCAAAAGCGAGCTCCAAATGCGAAGCAAACGCGATCCGCACCTACTAAACTCAACAAACAACATGAGAACATGCACATATGCAAATAATCTCAATATACAACATATAGCAACATAACAACTACATATGTCAGATAAGCAATGTATTCAAAACAACAAATGCAAACATCAACCAACTACCATTCATAATCAAATGAATTTTCATTCATATTCTCATTATATTCAATGAATTGGTTTTCACTTTAAATCACATTTGATTCGTTTACATGGGATTTTCTAACATTCATTCTCAATTCAATTAGTTTACATTTACTAATTAAATCCAATTCACGTTCAATTCTATTCAAATTTATTTACTTCTAATTTGAATTCAATTACATAGCTTCCAATTTCATTAATACTTAATGAATTTTATACAATCACAAACAATCATATAACAACCAACGTTTATTAATTTACAACCAAATTCCTTTGCTTTATTCAACTTCTAATAACATTAGATTTTAATGAATTAACACTTACATTCATTATTCCATACTCCTTAATTTTCATTCAATTGATTAAACATTCAATTCATTCATTCAATTCAATTACCAAAGTTGAATTTCATTTATATAACTCCTAAGTCATATTCCATTTAATCCACTTGATTTATTTACTTCGATACCAAAATCAATTCCATTCAACAACACTTAAGTTATATTCCATTTAACTTTAAATATTCATATAGTTTCATTTCTTATATATATAAGTTTATTTCACAATTGTAAACACTTTAATTATAATTCAATTCTTATAATTCTTTTGCTTATGCAATTATTCTTTTATTTAGATTATTCAAACAACCTAACAATCAACTTACATACAATTTAATAATTTTGAAAAATTATTTCTTTATATATAAAATATAATCAAGGCAAAAATTATTTCATTTACCCAATTAAAACAATACTGTGTCGAATTGTTCTATTCAAGTGTTTAGAAACCCCTTCGGCATAGTCTTGCGGACCACGCTGATGAAAGTTCATATGCCACTCAATAAACCAATCATCACAATATAAAACAATTTTATATTCACTAACAAATACGCTCTCATAGCTATTATTACACTCAAACTCATTCTAGAGTACTGCTGACTCTATCTCTAATGAATTATACCCTACAGAACCATGGTTGTCGCTTAACCATAAGCTCTGATACCACATTGTCAGGACACGATTCTTCGTCTTCCGAAAATTCGACATCGACACTCACTTTATCGACTGCCGAGAAATCGAACGACGGAAAACCGAACACTGAGGGTTTTATTTAAGAAAAATTTAGGAAAGAAGAAGAGAAAAAGATAGAAATTAGGGAGGAGAGAAGAAGATAGGAAAATTTAAAAATAGAAAGAAATAGAAAGAAAAAGAGAATAGAGGAAAAAGGAAACAACAGAACATCAACAGAATCTCACAATTCGCAGCGGAACAACATATAATAATAAATGAATAATCTTTAAACAAAGAACTATATCAGTTATTACATTTTATACATTACATTACATCATATCATCAGAGTGTACAACATCATACAACAACAAACAGTGCAGCGGAAAAAGAAATACTATATAAATAATATGCCATGCCATCCATCTTGCCTCCAGCAACTCCAGAATATCCAGAATATCCTGATAAACCTAACTCTTGACTGCCCGTGTGGAAATTGGTGGGCACCCAGAGTTTAGGAAGGAAAACAATAAACTCCAAGTCAGTCATGTGACTGGTGTGAGAACTCAAAACAGTTTATTTAACTTTAAAAATCAAAAAGAGGAATATTTTTAATTCAATTCGCAATGCTTTTAAAAATGAGACTACCATAAGACCTCCCACCACACACACAATGCAAACGCAGACTTGGAGGAGATTTCTTCTTATGTTAGTCAAAGATGCTTGATACGCATTAAAAGTAACATTTGATATTATTATTAGTGCATAGTGTAGAACAAATTCTTTCGAAAGTAAAGATATAAATCTTAGCCAGCATAGACATTTCGAACTATGCCTACTATAGCTACCATCCAAACAGTGGTGACCACCATAAGTGAATGGCAGGTTCTACAACTAATACCGTACAAGTTTCGTATTGGGAATTGGATTTCCAACAAATGGTCAGGCCAAGGAACTTCCCATTGCCACTGAGAATGCCTCTGGATGGACATCCCCGAGAACCAAACCGGATCTCTACCAACACAAGGCCGGGTTACTCCTAACTGAGTAACAACTGACCGAATATGCCATCCCCCGGTCCTTTGGGACCTTTATCAACCGAGCGCTCGATATCCAATTCACACAATCATAAAGTGTTTTCAACATGAGTAAGTATCTGGGCTCCATACCATGATACCACCCCTTTCCAGAAGGAAATGCACATACCCTAAGGGGAGCTACAGCAACCCCTAATAACCTTGCCGCATCTTTCCTGTTTTGACCATTTCCGGGATGTGAGGCTCGACGAAGTCACGTCCACAAAAACACACTTTGTACAAAAAGCCGTGCTTTGGGTCAACAAATGATCAACACAATGATCACTAAGATAGACGATCAAATAAATGATCCTATCACAATAATCAACACAATGATCATTTCAGCATCACTCAGCATGTCACATTACCAAAATGGGATATATCGCTGATAACTTCAACTATATAACCTTTGAGCTCGTACGTCTCAAAGAAGGGTGTTAAGCAAAGAATAAATTCTCCGCCACCAACAGAAATATATTTGAAAGAAATCGGCTTTATATCTCAAATTGTAATGTCAGGCATACAATCCATACAAGTCTGTTCCGGGCTCGAACAAAACCGAAGGCACTTCTTACGAAGCCCTTGCAATACGGGTATTCACAATCCCGATCAAATTTCCCATCACTTAAGAGATCTCTATACCAGGAGCTACCCAGTGCAGAGACAATCGATAGGTCATCCTATCGCTTTCACAAATACTCGGTCTTCAACACCGATCTTCAAATGCAATTCATAACGACGTATCACATATTCGGAATGGGTTATACGACCCCATGGTCCTTTCCCGGTTAACCCGAATAGTGAGCGCTTATTCAAAAATAAGTGTGCATTCAATTTCAAACAATTCACATCAAATACCCATTCAAAGGGAAATATTGATAGTCGGTTATTGAACTATCACTGGATATGCACACATCACCAGATTCCAAATAATTTTCCAAATTATTTATTTTTCAAAAATATCTTCACTAGATATTAAATTTCAACACTTCAAAAATAAATCAATATTTATTTTTAACAAGTTCCACTTTTCATTCATAAATTCCATAATGAATTTATATTTCAAAATATCCATGCATATATGATTTCAATCATTCATTTCAATTTATCTTCAAAAAGATAAATTCGAATTCTTCACTTCATATTGGAAAAACAATTCCATACTTATTCAATTATAAGTAATTCACAAATTCCTTTTATTTTTAACACTTAGAAAATATTCAATATACTTAAATCGAGATTAAGTATATATTTCATTCTTTAAGGAAAACATTCTCTTAACCATATTTATTTGGGCCAAAACGAATGTTGCGTAAAACATCGTTACGACGTCCCAAAATCACTAGTATAGGGATTCAAAATTAAAATGGATATATAAATCCCAATACTATTCAAAACATTTCCTTTCGGAAATAATTTACTATAACAACAGTGTTATAGTCCACCATTTCCTTTTATTTCTCGAAAACGTCTATTTCAACAATAAATGTTGAAATCTATGGTTTCGAATCCCAACACCTTTTAAAACATCGTTAGATCGTTTTAATTATATTTAAAACATTCACATTCTAAACAATTTCTTTAACGTGTTATTCACTATTCAAAAACGTGAATAAACTACGTTAACAAACTTCATCTTTTCTATTCATTTTACTCTAAGGATTATTCACTTTCTAAAACGTGAATATAACTCTATTTCTAAGTTATAACAATCAACTTATCAAAATAAGTCGTTTGCGAATTCATAAAACAACGTTTATAAATTCCATTTCTATTTATTTATAAAAACTTCTTTTTTATAAATTCCTTTATTAACATATTTCAGTTTATAACTCAATTATAAACTAAATGTTTATATTATAAGTTAAATACTTATAAAACGATTATTTTATAAAATCGTTCTTTAAACTTCATAATTATAAATCTTATAACTTATAAGATTCATTTATTTAACCAAATCTATTCTTCAATTAACTTCACAAATTTATAAATCTTACTATTTATAAATTTCATTTATAACTTCACAGTTTATAATTCTATAATTTCATTCATTTATGAAATTCATTTTCACCACATTCAAACACTTATAAAAACTCGTTTTATAATGTCTATATTTCAATTTATAAATATCCATTTATAAATCTCTTAATATAAATCAGTTTATATTATTATTCTAAAACGTCTTTAAATTCCTTTATAATTTCATCATTTTGATTTATAAAATAATCAAATTTTTATAAATCCTATATTTAAACTTTTATCATATATTCAAAAATCCAATCTAAATTATTTTATAAAATCATTAGTTCATATTTCTCAAAAATCGACTTTTAACTGTATTTCTAAAAATCAGCTTTTTAACTATATTTCACAAAAACCATAATTTTTATAACTTTAAAAATTATAACGTTTATTTATTTATAATGGATCAATTCCAAAAATATAGTATATTTTCAAAATCACTTTTAAAATCATTTTAAAATCCCAAAATCTGGGTCCAATGATGCTACACACCAAATAGTCAATCACGACTAACAACGATATCATATATCGATATGATAATCCATCAAATATCAAAATATCTGTAATCAAAATAAAAACTGTTGAGGAATCCAGTTGGATCCCTCCAACCTGTTTCCTGCATCCAAAAACATTAGCACAATACCAATTTCGCTCCAGTACGAAATTATTGCGGTACATGTTCTTATTAAATATTATCCGCTTAATAACGGCGTAATAGGGTCTCATCCGCTAAACAAAAAATGCGGGAAATCAATCAACTGCAATATATACATATGCCAATATATATATATTGATATTATATATAATACCAATTTCACTGTTTATGAAATATTCGCGGTATATGTTTATAATAAATAACATCCGCTTACTAACGGCGCATAATGTCTATTTAACAATCAATAATTTACAGTCATCATTCAAACATGCATTCAAATATTTTAAATCTAACTATTTAAAATAAAAATCAAAATCTATTCGATTGAGTGAGAAGTTCTCACCTTGATTTTAATTCCGGTTTTAGCGTTCGTTTCGAATAAAATTAAACGAACGTTTAATTTTACCCGAAATTCAAACGAGCTCCAATCGACTCCAAACCAATTGCATTGTGAAGAGCACGACGATACGAAGCCAACGCAAAAAATCTCGTTCAATTTGGACCTCGCAGCAAAAAGTTATCACGTTTTTAAGTTACACGATTTGAATTTTGAATTAAAACTAAAAATAAATAAATAAAAGAAAAACCACCTCAACCATCTTCACGCCTGCGGGCCCCATCCACTATCTCTCCCGTTCGTTCGCGTTTCATCATCCCAGGTAAACATCATGCTGCCGAACCCATCTAGCATCCATTAGGGTTTGAATTTGCACGCTACCCATACGACTTGAAGATGATCCGAGACCACCAAATCGAAGCCACCTGAAGACTCCACCCTCGGCCAGAGCCTTGCCAAGCTCGGCTGTGCCCTAAGCTTCAAAATGCATGCCGAACGCATGGTGAACGCGGTGAAACCCCCACCTCCATGCCACACCAAACTCGATCACCACCGCACAATTCGAAGAACACAAGACCCTCTCCGATTCTCCAGTTAAGAGTTTCTGATAATTGTTAACGGATTGCAAGAAATTTAAGGTGGAAAATGGGACGATTCTGGCCGTGCATGGAATAGGAGGCGGCTAGGGTTCTTTTAATTAGGGTTTGTTATTATTTTTTATTTATGAAGATGATGTTGTATTTATAGAAAAAGCTAGCGTAAACACTATTCATCCCGGGAATTCCGAACTCCGATTTAGGCGCCGTAACCAGCGTACCTAGGGTTTATCCCGCGTTCCGGACACAATGGAACAAGTTTTGGAAGCTAATTCGGAAGTATGTGCGAGTTATGGCTGGAAACGTTCAATTTGAATTAAACCGATTTAAATCGATTTCTAGGCGTTTTAATTTGTACCGGACAAACGGTAAATCCAATTGACTTGAAATTTGAAACCTTACAATAATATCACATTACGGATCCGATGAAACTGGTTTCGTCGAAATCCGAGACTTTTTGAAAAATGGCTATTTTGACTCGCCAAATTTAAATTAAAAATAATTCGATGCGTTTCGAGCTGCCACGCTCAAACGATAACTCCGATTGACACGAAATTTGAAATCCGGTAATAACTAACTATTACGGATCCAATGAAACTGGTCTCGTTCAATTCTGAGACTGTTCAAAAATTGGCTATTTTACAGTCGATTATTAAATATTAAAATATTCAATTTTCACAAATTAACTTTTAATTCGATTTTAAAAGTTCTAAAATATTTCTATAACTCCAGTATGATTAAATAAAATTTTCCAAATTATTTACAATCATTTTTAACTCAATTTTCAATTATTTTCATAATTTAACATATTAAATTATTGATTTAATTATCCAAATTAAATCCAATAATTCAAATAAAAATTTATTCGACTTAAAAATTCACTTATAAATATTTAAAATTAATTAAATATTCAAATTTTAATTTAATAAAATTCTGGGTCGTTACAATCTTTCCCCCTTAAAAGAATTTCGTCCTCGAAATTACAAGTAAGAAAAGTTACAGAATCTATTAATTTTCCAAAATTCATAATTAAACTTCTTTCAATTCTTTACTAAGTTTTCCAAATCATACTTAGTTATGTTTTCAAAAACAAATTATATCATTTAACTTTCAATTTCAAATCAAAGTTTAAGTTTTCAAAATTTTCCAATTTTCTCAAATTTTTTCTAACGCCTTAAATTTCCGGAAAAATTCGCCATGTCTCCTTTGCGCGGCTCGATCCGAAAAAAAAAATGACAGTATATATATCACAAATATACATCTCATCAAGTAATGAGGCATCCCGAAGGGAAAAAGTGTAAAAGTACTGTATTTAATCCGAGATATGTACCTTATATTTTATTAGCAAGCATATACGGCTAATATAGCGCAAAAGCGAGCTCCAAATGCGAAGCAAACGCGATCCGCACCTACTAAACTCAACAAACAACATGAGAACATGCACATATGCAAATAATCTCAATATACAACATATAGCAACATAACAACTACATATGTCAGATAAGCAATGTATTCAAAACAACAAATGCAAACATCAACCAACTACCATTCATAATCAAATGAATTTTCATTCATATTCTCATTATATTCAATGAATTGGTTTTCACTTTAAATCACATTTGATTCGTTTACATGGGATTTTCTAACATTCATTCTCAATTCAATTAGTTTACATTTACTAATTAAATCCAATTCACGTTCAATTCTATTCAAATTTATTTACTTCTAATTTGAATTCAATTACATAGCTTCCAATTTCATTAATACTTAATGAATTTTATACAATCACAAACAATCATATAACAACCAACGTTTATTAATTTACAACCAAATTCCTTTGCTTTATTCAACTTCTAATAACATTAGATTTTAATGAATTAACACTTACATTCATTATTCCATACTCCTTAATTTTCATTCAATTGATTAAACATTCAATTCATTCATTCAATTCAATTACCAAAGTTGAATTTCATTTATATAACTCCTAAGTCATATTCCATTTAATCCACTTGATTTATTTACTTCGATACCAAAATCAATTCCATTCAACAACACTTAAGTTATATTCCATTTAACTTTAAATATTCATATAGTTTCATTTCTTATATATATAAGTTATATTCCATTTAACTTTAAATATTCATATAGTTTCATTTCTTAAATATTCATATAGGGTTCATAACTGACAATCCCAAATTTCAACATCAGAATTTAATTGCAATCCAATTTAGTAATTTTCCTATAATCTTTGATAGTTACACCATCTTCAGAAGCAAATTCAATCAAATCAATTGCAAGCATCAACTGTGCTTATCAAATATGTATGATACAGTAAATTTGAAACTGTACTTTGATTCAATCATTAAAAATTGTAATATTATTTTTAAAAATCATAATTTTGGAAGTTGTTTTGAATTGAAATTCTGAAACATTGATTTATCATACTTTAAATTTTCCATTTTTACAGAATTAAGCTGTGTTGTTTATGTTCCAGACAACACTCAAACTATACAGCTAAAAAAAACTTTTAAAATTTATCTTATCATGAAATAAACAAATTTCATTCAATGATAAAACATAATGGCAACCAGATCAAGGGAAAAGAATTATTTGTCAATTTTGAACTTAAACTGTAACAGTCAGAACCTTAGAAATCAAACATGCATTACATTTCATATATACACAGGCAATTTAAAAAGCATACACAAAATTAAACTCATCAGATAAACTAGCATGCAATCCTACTTAATTTATTTTTAAATTGGGAGTTACTCACCTGATTTAATAGAAAATAGAGCCACTTTGTTTTTAATTTGCAAACAGCTTTTGACATAGAACTTTTGACTTGAAAACTGCATTTGAATGCCTTTAAAACTTGAACTTCCAAAAACTGAAATGCTCCTGATACTTTTAAAATTGCCTTTGCCCCTTGATTAATTACAAACTTGCATGCAGGAAAATATTTGATGAACAGATTGCTATGCACTTGATTTTGCATGTTATAGATTGAATAAAATAGAAATGTAGGTCTTTGTAAGTGGATCAGGGATTTGATTTTGCATTTTGAGGAGTTTGAATTGATGTCAGGAAATAATTTTGCAGGTTAGAGGATGAAGAGTTGATTAGGTTTTTAGTTGGAAATTTCTCTTAGTTTATGAAATGAAAAAAATGAGAAAAGAAAGAGAAAAGAAACATGCAAGTTTAAATAACAATATTTTGTTTTAAATTAAAATTAAAGGAAAATTAAAACTAAAATTTGACACATGGCTTGGATTTAACACTTGTCATTTAAAATTGGTATTTAGTTTACATTTGTTAGTTTAAGCTTTAAGATACTTACACGTGTAAATCTAAGTAATTAGTATTTCAATTATGTGTAAATGAAGTCTCAAACTTGGTTAATCATTTCTTTAATACTTAGTTAAATATATGAATAATTTCTAAAGAATAAACCAAGTATTATTATAAAAAGAAAACATATACAAATAAATCATTTGACAAAGATACATTTAAACAATTAAAATAAATTTATAAAAGTGATTGTAACTTAAATGAATACATGTATTTTAAATCATATTTTAAATTTCATATTAAATTAACAAATCACATTTTATAAATCAATATTTTAAAAAGAATAAAACAAACATTTTTGTAACTTATTTTAAATATACAAACTTAAGTTAAAATGAATTTTAAACCAATAAAAAATTTATCTTATATATTTAAAATCACATAATATTTTATTAAATATTATTGAAAAACTTAAATCCAAAAATAAATCACAATTCCTAATTTCAAAATATTAAAATTATGTTATACTAATTTAACAGCTTATCTATATAAAATATATATAAATATACATACACATATTAAATAGAAAATAGATTTATTGGTTTATTAAAAATGAATTCACAAATTAAATATTTAAATAAAGAAGATTATAGAATCAATTCAAATTTATTAACAAAAATTATCAGTTCAATTTAAATTTAAACACAGATTATTAAATTTAAATTGTCCAAAATCCTGGATATTACATTTTATTTCTATCTAAATTTAATTACAAAATCTCATAAATTTATCCAAATTTATTTACCATAATTTACGGTTCGTTACACTCTCCCCCACTCAAAACTTTTCGTCCCGAAAAGGAAAAGAAGGGAAAGGAAGAATTAAGAAATCAACATATCTTATTCAAAATATTAACTTTATAAACAACTAAATTTACAAAATTAGTTATACTTTAAATAAAATATACAAATTTCTACCCATTAAACCTTTTTATACTCAAATTAATAAAGTTTGGAAATCGTTTCAAAAAAATTCTAAGTCCAAGAATTACGAAAATTTTGGCAGAGTCTTCTTTGTACGGGGAGGCTCGGGAGAAAATATAATACTAAATATACAATACATAACATATATTTTCCAAAATAATATATATCCCAACACGGAAAAAATAATATAATAACGCTATAAAACCGTAATCCAAAAATGTACCTATTTGTCGGGCAATTAACGCTTAATTATGAAACCAAAAGCAGTAGCAATTGCTTCCATAACCTGTATTTCACTTATATAATCCAAAAGAGTTAATAACTATATAAAATGAAATATTTAGCATTGTTTCAATCAATAACAAACAAATCCATACAAACATCAATCACTAGCAACAATGCATACAACCATCATATAAAAATCAATCCACATCAATCATACATTCATATCAAACAAAACAAATAGTTGTTCGAGTTCAAACTTCAAATCGTACAGAATGAAAAATAAACTACTAAGTGTACCCTTCACTCAACAGTCTTAGGTGAAACTAAATAGATTATTCACTCATCCAAACAATTTTAAAGTAGCCTTACCCAAACAACAATAAACCAAAACAAACAACAATCTCAAACAATAGATTACGTTTATTCTTATTTATTCCATTCATACAATTGTTGTTTGATTTTTGTTTTATTTATATAATGATTTATCTTTTAATTTACCTTTATTCCTTGCAAATTTCATTCATTTATTTATTTGCATGGCATTTATTCATTTCTCAATTTCATTTACTTATCATCTCAATGCATTAACTTTAGTCTAAAATCATATATTTAATGCATTCATTTTTTCTACTTATTTTATTTATAATAGTTTCAACCGTTTACTTAAGTTTATTATCATTTATTTATCTACTTACATTTTTATTAAACTAGTACAATTTATTGAACACTTCATTACATACTCTTTCTTGTACAATTTCCATTACATTCTCTTATTAAACGGTTCAACTTTTAATATTTGGTAAGTTATATATATGCTTTTTAAGAATGCAATTGAAAATTATACAAGTTTTTTTCTTAATTCTTTTAATTAATAAACGTTCAATAATAATATCCTTTGTTTATATGTTACAAATTTAAATTTTCTTTTTATTTAATTTATAACTTAGCATTAAACCTCTTATTTCCTTTAGAGGTTTCAATTATTAATTACCTACATTCCAATTTACTATAATAATTGAAACTATCAATTAACGGAAACTTGAAGAACTAACTACCGGGTTAATTTCAAATCATTTAAAAAACAGATAAATATATACTTATAATTTATATATCCAATTATAATTAAAATAATAAAAAAAATATTTGTTTATCAAACATAGTCTGCAGTAAAACTATTACAGTGGCCTTCCCACTTCGAAACTCGAAAATGAATGTCGATGATGCGTGCACTCATCACCGAAATTATTTTCCAACGACAGAGAGGGGAGTACAACTTTATCTTCCCAAAAATTCTTTTAAAAACATTTCTTTTCAAGTTATATTGAAATACTTATATCAGAAAATACTTCTTATACTATTATTGCTATATTCCAAAATCATTTCAAAGAAATTTTCCAAAACCTTGTAACTTAAGTTCTAAAATTTCCAAAATTATTTATTTTATTCTAAATCTCATTTCAACTATTATTTATAATTTCGTTATGTAACAACCAATATTTTGCAACCAAATATGTATCATTTATAAAAATTTATTCTATATATAGAAAATATAATAGGCAAAAAAATTTCATTCACCTATATTAAAAACCAATATTATGTTGGTCTGTCCAATTAAGTGTTTAGAAATCCCTATTGATGTCACAGCGTCCCATGCACCGACCAGAATTTACAAATACAAAACGGAACAGATTAACACAATATTAAAACCCTTTTATAACACTAACAAATACGCTCTCTCATAATATACACTCAGCGACTCCCATAGGGTATTAATACCCTATTAGTAAAGAGTCAGAACCCACAAAGCTAAGGTTTATAGCTAAACCAAAGCTCTGATACCAGATGTAACGTCCCGCCATTTCACACGCTTTAGATCGACACACGTGCCAATTTAAACCATACGGAAGGGCGGATTTGTTTTGGGGGTCAATAAGAAAAACGAGAAAGAAATAAAAGAAATCAAAATCTCACAGCGGAAGGATAAAATATAATAATCAAATATACAGTTCATGAAGTTGTTTACAAAATATTTAGTTTTACTTGTACAATATATATCAGAGTTGCACATACCAACGAATAAATCGATGCAGCGAAATACAGTATGTAGTGGAATAATATAAGATAATAATAATGAAAACTCCGTTCTCGTCCTCCAGAAATAAAGTCTTCGACCTTGAAATGCTCGGACTGACCCGAGCGAATTGAAAAGACAAAATACTTGAGTCAGAACTAAAAGATCTTATGTAAGTTAAATTAACATAAATAAATATGAGTGCAGTAACTTAAGAGATGCTCGGGATTCACATCTCCTAAAGATCCGTTAAACTATTTATTATGTAGTAATATTTCTCTATTATAATAATGTCTACAGTAAAATAAACTTACTTTCAAATAGCGTTAAGGGTTTACCCATATAGCCCTTAACACGTAATAGTCCTAGTAGTCCATCCAATATCATGGTCCCTCCTGATCCGGAAGCCACCAGAGGATACCACATGGGCTACGGGAGAAATCCAAACTCGTATAAGGCGCGATAGGGTAGGTGACACGGCACAACTAGGAAATGCCAGGGTAGATATACCAATTACGCTTCCGGGTCGGTGGTAACGTGTAGCCGTAGCTACCGCCTACCTCGAGCCACACCCCCAAATCAAAGAAATCAAAAGTGGCCACCGAATAAATCCAAAAGTCAGAGTATAATATCGAATGGATGTGTCCGATCAAAGGTGCTACCTCATTAACCCGTCGATCGCTCATGTTTTAGCCCCCTTATGCCAACTCATGGGAGTTGGGTCCACGTATTTACCTCATAGGAAACGCCGCCACCATCCTACTTCATTCCGGAATCTCCACCGCGTACACGGTTGTTAAAGTGGTTTTCGGAGTTGGCAGAGTGTATGACAACTTCCGATCCCGGTCTCTTTAACAACCAATTGTTATTATAACACCGCGGTCTTTTCAAAATAGTTTATACTTTTAAACCAGAATAAAATATCCATTTCAAAACTATATAAATATGATACCATTTTCGTTTAAAACCCAAATCAATTTGATATCATTTAGACCCAAATCAATATGATATCATTTTAATTTCAAATATACCCTTTCCAAAAATCGTAGTGCTTTCAAAATATAACATTTAGAAATCAAAACTCTTGAATATAATACTTCCAAATTATAATACCTTGAAAATCATAACTTTGAAACAAACTTCGACCTCTTAAATGGTTAAATATTAAATTACTTTATAAAATAAAATAGCTTCTTTTAATTTCACAAATCAATTCCAAATACCGATTTAAACTTCCAAATAAACCATTTCAATTCTTATGTTTCAAAGCTTTAAATATTCCACCATTTCAAAACAAATTCTTTGATAATTCCATATATATCAAATTCAATTACCATCATTTAGATTTGGAATGTTTACTTAATAAATCCAATATAATTTAAGTAAAACTTTGACTTCAAACAACTCGATATTCTTTCAATTTATTTAACTTGATATATTCATTTATCTTAATTTTTTATTCATTTAAAACACTTTAAACGAAATCAAGTTTATAAGAATATCATACCCTTTAAAAACCCCATTTTTATTTAAGTTTCAAATCAGGTTTATCCAAGTACAATTCTTAAAAAAATTCAATTTAAACTGATGTCATATTTATCTTCTAACTTAAATTTCATTTAAGTCATTTAAAAACTCTATATATAAAATATCTTAAATAGGGATTTAACCATTTTATATAAAAGAAATCAGCATTATTATTATTAAACTCATTTTTATAAATCAATTTTATACATAGCTAAGTTCAAGAATTTAACTATATATATACATAAAAATAATATTTATGTAACATCAAAATTTATATTTATTAAACCATATATTCTTTCCAAAACCATAGAAATAATTTTAAAAATAATTATATATATACACACACACATATCGCGGTGCATGTATATAATTTTCTATCCTATGGTCAAGTGATACGGATATTTATCATTTCAATCCGCAATTTAAAAATAAAAAATGCGGTTGTTTATCATTTCAAACCGCAATCCCGAATCAAACAAAATATATGCATAACAACTTGCAGATTATGATGATATAAAATATAGCATCTATTCATCCAATATCAACCATCAACCATTTATCGCAATCATCATCAAATTCAAACAATATCATAAATATGGAACGGATAACAACAACAGGTATTAAATAGCAATTTATATTCAATAATAAATTAAATAACTGTTTAACTGGAAGTTTATATGCAATGAATAATTAATTAATAATTTAACTGGTAGTTTAAATGCAATGAATAAATTAAATAGCAATTTAATTTAAATAAATGAAATTAACCGAGATAATGAATAAAAATATGCCAAGCAACCATAAATAAATTTTAAATCACATCATATATCAATTTAACAAACATAAGAAATCTTAGAAGTTTTGAGTGGGTTAAAACACTCACCTTTTGAATTTAAATTGAATTTAAATTCAATTTAAACCCAAAATTTGCACAGTCTCAGAATATGCCCAAACCAGCGTCAAAGTGTCTGGAATTCCAATACGAACCTAGCGGAGAAAACCGCGCGTAAAACAGATTCTGTAATAACCCGCATATTTAACGGTTATATATTTAAATATTTTATTTAAATATAGCGTCGTTAGTCGGATTTTTAGAACTGAAATGTTACTTTTTGCAAACGGCCGAATTAGGACTCGAAACCACTTCCATTGAGTTCAAAATGGCGTTTGCAATCTTTTTGAGTATAAGCTTTGATATGTTTGGAGTAAGTTGAATTTTGCTATTTTTTCTAGTTGGGTTTTGGGTTTGGGTTCATCCCGCTAGCTAACTAAATACCCTAACTCAGCCCTCTCCTTCCATTCACTCATTTTCCATTCTAAAACTCAAGCTAAAACTGAAAATCGAGGAAAGGAAGAAGAATTAGAAATTCCAAGCCCTAGTTTTTCTTATAAACTTGAATTCTTGCTCCAAAATCAAAGTGAAGCTATTGGTAAGCCCTCTCTTCATCTTCTCCAACTCTTTCTCTCTTTAGTTTCAGAAATTCCTAAATTTAAACTTAGGAAAATACTTGTTTTGATCTTAGATTGAAGCTAGTAGAGTTGAAGTGGAGAGTGGTTGGTCTTCTCCTTGCAATTGGGCTTCTTCTTCTTTGTTTGTGAGTTAAAAGGTGAATTTTTATCTCACATCTATGCTTATATCTATCTTTGATTGTTGAGTATGAATTCCTAACACTTGTTCATGTGCACTTTCTTTTGGTTTGGATTGACTTGGTGAATATCCAAATTTTTAGTGTTTTGGGTTCAATTCTTTAAAGATCCTAACTTTGATGTTTGAACATATTTTTGGTGGTGAATCGGAGAGCTAATGGAGCTGAGGTATCGATTGGCAAAAGCTCCTTAGGTCCATTGCTCGACCGGTTGCGTTTTGGGAGAGTTTGCACTTCGATGAAATAGCGGTCGACCGAACCCCCTGGGCCGGTCGACCGAACTGGAGCCCGAAACATTCTAGGCTATTTCGGTCGGCCGACTCAGGAAGTCCGGTCAACCGACCTGCTTCTGTTTCCCTGTTTTGCCTAGTGTGCCTATTTGTTTGTGATTCCAACTTTTATCGATCTAAGTTGATTCCAATTAGTGTTTATGCATATTTGACCTTAATGATTCCTTTTTAACTTCATCCACGGGTTTTTCTAAAATAATCTTTTAAATGGTATTAAAAGCTTGCTTCTCTAGTTTATAAATTCTATTTAAAACGTACACACACAATTTCGCACTTCGAGCGGAGTGGAAGGGAGATTAAATGGTTAGGTAAAACACGGACCATGAATCCATGCATTTATCTTTCCGATTAATCCCCGACCTATTCGATTGATTGTTTTGACCTTTTGGTTTGGTTTACCGATGAGACGAGGTAAACTTTGTATTTCTTTTGAGTGTGAAATTAACTAACGGATAGTAAACCGTTTAGTGCGAACGAGTGGTTATGGGACTCACGTTACCACTTTTCGGATTTCTTTTTGAGAGTTTTGACACATTCTGCCAGTTAGTGGTGTCCAGTACTGGGCCTTTGGCCCTTCACCACTGCGGTTTGTTGCCTTCGGGTGTGTTGCCTTTGGGTTTCACCTTCAGGTTTGTTGCCTTTGGGATAGTGTCTTCGGACTGTCTCCTTCAGGTTTGTTGCCTTCGGGTATGTTGCCTTCGGGTATGTTGCCTTCGGGTTTGTTGCTCTATGTATCGCTTTCGGAGTTGGTCATTCGTCACCACTCGAGTGGTATTGGGTTTGGAGTCTTCGGGCTCATGGATCCTTGTTTATACAGTACTGAGCACGTGTAAAATTTTCTGATGTTTCATTGATATGTATATTCCCTAGGTATCGCCCTTCGGTGTTGGTCTTTTTGAGCCGCACGATATATCGCGATCACCTTGTGGAACTTGTGTTACCTTCTTTGGTATTTGTTATTGCCTTTTGGCTTGTTTTGGGATATTCATGTCCTTTGTTTATTTGTGTTGCCGATGATATGAGGCTTGACTTATTTTGATTCATCTTTTGTGAGATGATTGTTGTATCTCTTTTAGATATATTTGTTATACTGTGTGACCTGGCAGGTTATTGTTGTTCAGTTTATCTAACTGATTTGTTTAGCTAGACTGACCCGTGTATTTTATACTCGGGTCAGACCAAGATGTTTCAGGTTAGGTGCTTTTGGATTTAGCCTATTTTTCTTCCGTATGGACTATCCAGCTTGTTCCTTTTTGTTAAAGCTTTTTGTCTAGTCCTTTTTGTTGTAACTCTGATATATGTATTCTTTTGGATTCGTCTGTATATTATGGTTTGCTATACCACTTGACGTGTATCAGTTTGTATACTCTGTTATGTATCAGTATATGTGTATATGATGATCTACTGTTCTGTGATGTATATTACATTTGAGTTGTTATATTCTGTTCTGCTAGATCCTCCAACCACCTATGGTTTTGTTTTAAGTATTCATTGGATATGTCGACCTGCTTGGTATGTCTATTGTCGATGTATTCAATAGATAGTTAGAGCAAGGCTATAGATGGTCGCTCCTAACTAGCCTTATTCTCCGTGTTAGTTGACGGCATTACCCTGTAGTGTCCTTGGCTAACGTGGGTATAGAGGTGGGGTGTCACAGCTTGGTATCAAAGCAAGGTTCAGAACAAAATATGATAAACACATAATAGATGCACATATTATGATACATCAAAGTGTAATAAGTGATACAAATCTTTGAACCATCTTGCTCCTATATTCCTTCTGTGCCTTTGGTGGTAGATAGAAATTGGGAATACGTCTAGGAATGCATTTTGTTATGTAGTATTCCATATTTGGATTGGTGACATCTACCTTATGAATAATCTTGTTCTTATCTTACTCTCAGCGTATGGCTGGAAGAGGCAGGGGACAACGTTCGGATGCTGGGCAATCCAGTGGCTCACATCCGAATGGCGTTTATGTGTCTGCCGATCAGTTTTTGGAATTGTTTAGAAGCACTCAGCCTCCAGTTCCTCCTCGAGTATCTCCACCTCGCAAGTCTGCCTTTGCACGTATATGCAACGATTTTGCTCATCTTGGGGGAAAGCCGTTTAAGGGCTCTGAGTCTGTTCTTGAAGTCCAATCCTAGCTTCGCACGTGCGAGCGTATCTTCTCTCGCATGGATCTTTCTGACCGCGATAGAGTTCTTGTAACTTCTGGCTTATTACAAGAGCGTGCTCTTGATTGGTATGAGCTTCTTGTAGCCGAAATTGATGAGTCTACTCTTTCTTGGACTCGGTTTCGGGGACGATTCGAACTCATGTTCGTTCCTAAATCTGAAAAAGTTTTATTGACCCGTCGCTTCCTTGAGTTGAAGCAAGGGAAATCTTCTATTTCTGAGTATGTTGCATCATTCGAGGCTTTATCTAACTTAAGCTTTCTTTTGAGGAGTTGGTGGATTCTGTGCTCCATCTTGAAACCGCCGAGAAGAAGTGTGATAGTGGTGAGGATGTTGAGGTTTCCAAGAACCCCAACGAGAGGCAGCTTCCATTTCAGAAGTCTAGTTCTTTTCCTTCTAAGAAGAAGAAGACTGGTGGTTCTAGTTCTCAGCCTCAGTCCATTGGAACACCTTTCATTCGGAAGTGTTTCAATTGTGGTTCTCCTGATCTGTTCGTCGACGGAAATTCTATCGGTTTAGAAAACCGTCGAACGAATTTAAATTAAAAATAACCGCAAGCGCACGGTGTACGAATGTAGCACGTGGCGAGTACGGGTCGATCCACAGGGAATTGATGATTTTAAAATTCTACTCAATCAAATTAACCAAATTTGAAAGAGTATGTTAAGCTAGAAAATTAGAAAATTAGCTAACTAACTAAAAGAAAAGAGATGCAAATGTAAGAGTTAAATGATAATCTAGAGAATAAATCCACTCTCTAGATCATGTAGTTCAACATATATGAAATCATGATCTCTCTTTTATGGTCATTAGTTAGTTTAATTGATGTGTTTATCATAAGTATGACCTATTTGTGCTATTAATTAGCTCAACATAAGCCATCAAACTATAACACTCAACTTAAACAACTTTTAACTCTCATGAAAAATGACAATGAAAACGAAATCTATTTTAAGTATGGCCATTAACTATTGATTAGAAACATAGACCATCAAATTTTAATTTCAAATCACTTTCTTTTGCCATGATCATATTTTGATGAAGAGGCAATTAGTGTTAGTGATTGTTTAAGCATAGCCTATTTGGTGTCAACAATATAGGCTATCAAATTCAAAGCAAAAACAACAATTAAACCACTTCATTGATCATCATTAAGCACAAAAAGAGAGCATGAATTAACAAATAGTTGAAGCTACATAACTAGAGAGCTTCATTACCCCTAAATTGAAGGGGTTTAGCCTCTCATATTTGTCATTTGATTAACAAATGTAGCTAGCAACATAAAAGAAAAAAGAAAGGAAAATGAAAGCAAAGTAAAGAAGAAAAAACACTATTCTAATTTCATAAAATAAAATCTACACTATTAGCATGAAAGAAAGAGAGCATGTAAGTAAAATAAACACAAATTAACATTGCATAAAAAAAGATTACATGAAATAAAAATGGCTAAGTAGCCATGAAAAGGGAAAGAGAGCTTGTCTTTTTATTTCTAAGCTAAACTAAAGAGAGACTAAGAGAAGAGAGGGCTACATGCAACATATGGATATTTATACATGTATGAAACCCTAATTCATATTTTTGGGAATGCCCAAAATACCCTTGAGGTAGTGTGGAGGCCAAGTGATCATTAGCTTCTACTAATCATCATTTAAGTGTACATGAAGCCATTAATTCCATAAGCATGTGCATTAGTCTCTAACTTGTACATCAAGGTAGGTGGGTAAGTGGGGTCCTCCATGTTTTTCACTTTGAATTATTTCCATCTTCTTCCTTTGTATTCATTTTGTGCATGTATATTCCTTCATGAACCCACTTGTAATTGAGTTTAATTTCCTACAAAATAATATAAATATTTCCAATTAAATTTTCTCAAATTAATATATGCACAAAAATGACCAATTTTCCCCTGGATGAAGATGAAGATGTGACAATTTCAAATAATATGAATTTTGGTTTAAACAAGTTAAAATACCCAATATGATCATTTATTTAATTTAAATAGATTAAATATGGTGGTAAAAATATGCATATTTATGTGCACATCATGATCATATGATTCGAGCTTGTCCTAAGCCTCTCTTTTGCCTCTATTGCAAGAAGGAAGGTCATCATGTTTCCACTTGCCCTACTGTTTCGGCTGGTGCCAAGTCTAGCAAGCTTTATGCTGCTAAGGCTTCTGAAGGCCCTTCTCAGCCCAAAGGTATATCTCCATCTATATTAGAAGGTTCTATTTTATTTCATGATCATAGTATTCGAGTTCTTTTCGATACGGGTGCTTCACATTCTTTCGTATCGAAAAAGCTCGTTGATGGTTTATCTTTGGATGTTTCTTGTTTGGTTACTTCTTTAAGGACTGCGAATCCTATTGGGGGATCTGCGACCCTTAGTATGCTTTGTGATGATGTTGAGATTGTTTTATGTGGCTTTTCTTTTCATGCGAATCTGCATGTTATTTCTTGTCTGGGATTTGATATGATTTTGGGAACGGACTGACTAGTGAGATACGATGCCAGGATTATTTGTTCGGAGAGGATTTTATATCTTCGACATCCGGATTCGCCTACTCAGCTATCACTTGATCTTCGGAATGTGGATAATTCCGAAATGATTTTATATTCTTTTGACTCGCGAGATGATGATGATATATCTCGTTTTCCTATTGCTTTTGACTTTTCTGATGTTTTCGAACCTGTTTTGGGTTTGCCACCCAAGAGGGCAATTGAGTTCCGCAATGATCTCATTCCAGGCGCGCAGCTAGTTAGTCGTCCTCCCACGAGGATGTCTTCAAGGGAAAATGAGGAACTCAAGAAGCAGCTTTTAGAGCTTGAGTCCAAGCAGTTGATTCAGTCCAGTTTTTCTCTGTGGGGATCCGCGATCGTTTTCGTGAAGAAGTCTGATGGAACTCTTAGGCTTTGCATTGACTATCGCAAGCTTAACGAGTTAACCATCAGGAATAGGTATCCATTGTCTAGGATCGATGATATGTTCGATTTATTGAGTGGTGCTAAGGACTTTTCTGAGCTCGACCTTGCCATGGGTTTTCATCAGTTATGAGTCGCAGAGGATAGCATACCTCTTACCGCTTTTCGCACTCGATATGGTTCTTTTGAGTGGCTCGTTATGCCGTTCAGTTTGACGAACGCTCCTGCTTTCTTTGTCGATCTCATGAATCGAGTATTCCGGGAATATCTCGATAAGTTCGTCCTTGTGTTTATTGATGACATTCTTATTTATTCTAAGTCTGAAGCTGAGCATGCTAATCACTTGAGAATTGTCTTGAGTACTCTCCGTCACCATCAGCTTAGAGCCAAATCCTCCAAGTGCCATTTTTGGGAGAATAAGGTTAAGTTCTTAGGCCATGTTGTATCTTTCGATGGCATTTTGTCGATCCCTCAAAGATCGAAGCCATCCAGAATTGGAAGATGCCTGAGGATGTGCATGAGATTTGTAGTTTCCTCGGATTGGCGGGTTATTGTCATCGGTTCATTAAGGATTTTTCCCGTGTTGTGCTTCCTCTCACCAGCCTTACTCGGAAAGGCATTCGTTTTATTTGGTCCGACGAGTGTGAAGCTTCCTTTCAGACATTAAAGGAATTTCTCACTAATGCTCCTATTCTTGTGGTTCCCGAGGGGAATCACGATCTTGTTGTCTACACCGATGCTTGTGGTAGTGGTCTCGGTGTCGTTCTTATGCAGAAGGATCGGGTAGTTGCTTATGCTTCTAGGCAACTGCGTCCAAATGAAGTTCACTATGCCACTCATGATCTTGAGTTAGCCGCCATTGTCTTTGCCTTGAAGATTTGGCGACACTACTTATTGGGCGAGCGCTTCGTTCTCTATACCGATCATAAATCCTTGAAGTATTTGTTCACTTAGAAGGAACTCAATATGAGATAACAGCGTTGGCTCAAGTTTCTTGCTTCCTATGACTTCGATATTCAGTATACCCCTGGTAAGGGTAATCGTGTTGCTGATGTACTTAGTCGCAAACATTCGACTGTTGTTTCTATGATGCTTGCCAAATGGGATATTCTTGAGACTTTATCTTTTTGTGAAATTCATGATCGAGGTTCATTTTCTGATTCTCCTATTCTATTATTTAGTTTGGGGGCTCGACCCATTTTGCTGGATCGTATTGTCGATGCTCAGCGGCATGATCCTGATTTGTTGCATCTTATTCAGCTTTGTGAGTCTGGATCCTGTGATGAGGCGTTGCGGGATTTCAGTATTGATTCTCATGGGTGTCTTTGTAAGAAGAACCGTCTTTTTGTGCCATCTGATTTTTCACTTAGACATGACATTCTTGATGACCGTCACCGTTCAAAGTATAACATTCATCCTGGTAGTAGTAAGATGTATGCCGATATGCATCGTCTTTATTATTGGAAAGGCATGAAGCACGATGTGGCGAGTTATGTGGGTAATTGCATAACCTATCAGCGTATTAAGGCCGAACATCAGCGTCCTTCGGGTTTTCTTCAGCCTCTAGAGATTCCATTGTGGAAATGGGATCAAATTTCTATGGATTTCATTGACGGCCTTGCTTGTTCGAGATCGAGCCATTCTAGCATCTGGGTTATTGTTGATCGCCTCACTAAGTCTGCTTATCTTATTCCTATTAAGTCTAATAGGACTGCTTCGCATTTGGCTAAGTTGTATGTCAAGGAAATCATGAGATTTCACGGCGTTCCTAGTTCTATTGTGAGTGACCGTGATCCTTTATTCATGAGTCATTTTTGGCAGAGTCTTCAGCAAGCTTTGGGGACAAAGCTTAATTTTAGCACATCTTATCATCCGCGGTCTGACGGACATACTGAACGGGTGAATCGTATCTTGGAAGATCTTCTCCATATTTGTGTTTTTGATTTTGATGGTAGTTGGAAGGATCACCTACCTCTTGTAGAGTTCTCCTACAACAATAGTTTACAGTCTAGTATCGGTATGGCTCCTTTCGAAGCCTTATATGGAAGGTCATGTCGATCACCTTCTTGTTGGTTGGAATCTGGAGAGAAGCTTATTCTTGGCCCAGATTTTGTTCATGATTCTTCCGAGAAGATTGATCTAATTCGGTTGAGAATAAAAGAGGCACTGAGCCGCCAAAAGTCCTACGCTGATAACCGTAGGAAGCCTCTCGAATTCTTGATTGGTGATCTTGTTTTTATTCGTGTTTCTCCTCTGAAAGGGGTGATGCGTTTCAGTACGACTGGGAAATTGGCTCCTCGCTTTATAGGACCATTTGCTATTACTGAACGTATTGGCCCTGTGGCTAATAGAGTTTCACTTCCTGCTCATTTATCTGACATTCATGACGTGTTTCACGTCTCTCAATTTCAAAAGTGTCTTCGGGAGTCGGATTCAATTATCGCTTCTCCTGATTTGCAAGAGCTTGAGGTCTCACCAGATTTATCTATTGTACAGCAACCTATTCGCGTACTTGACACGGAGGTGCGACACCTTCGAAACAAGGACGTGTCGCTCGTTAAAGTTCAATGGTCCGCTAGCCCCAATGACTGTACTTGGGAAACCAGAGAGTTTATCGAGCGATCTTATCCGAGTTTTCTATCTTTGCTTGGCAACGGTGAGAATATCTTTTCATCTCAAGATTATTTCCTTTTCTTTTGAATGATGTATGTATAAAGTTGTTACAAATAACGTCTCTAGGAATTGCGGGGATGCAATTTTTTAAGGATGGGAGATCTGTAACAACCTGCATATTTAACGGTTATATATTTAAATATTTTATTTAAATATAGCATCGTTAGTTGGATTTTTGGATCCGAAATGTTACTTTTTGCAAACGGCCGAATTAGGACTCGAAACCACTTCCATTGAGTTCAAAATGGCGTTTGGGATCTTTTTGAGTATAAGATTTGATATATTTGGAGTAAGTTGAATTTTGCTACTTTTTCTAGTTGGGTTTTAGGTTTGGGTTCAGCCCACAAGCTAACTAAATACCCTAACTCAGCCTTCTCCTTCCATTCACTCATTTTCCATTCAAAAACTCAAGCTAAAACTGAAATTGGGGGAAAGGAAGAAGAATTAGAAATTCCAAGCCCTAGTTTTTCTTATAAACTTGAATTCTTGCTCCAAAATCAAAGTGAAGCTATTGGTAAGCCCTCTTTTCATCTTCTCCAACTCTTTCTCTCTTTAGTTTCAGAAATTCCTAAACTTAAACTTAGAAAAATACTTGTTTTGATCTTAGATTGAAGCTAGTAGAGTTGAAGTGGAGAGTGGTTGGTCTTCTCCTTGCAATTGAGCTTCTTCTTCTTTGTTTGTGAGTTAAAAGGTGAGATTTTTATCTCACATCTATGCTTATATCTATCTTTGATTGTTGAGTATGAATTCCTAACACTTGTTCATGTGCACTTGCTTTTGGTTTGGATTGAATTGGTGAATATCCAAATTTTTAGTGTTTTGGGTTCAATTCTTTAAAGATCCTAACTTTGATGTATGAACATGTTTTTGGTGGCGAATCGGAGAGCTAATGGAGCTGGAGTATCGATTGGCAAAAGCTCCTTAGGTCCATTGCTCGACCGATTGCATTTTAGGCGAGTTTGCACTTCGATGAAATAGGGCAGGAATTGCAGAAATTTACAGTTCGGCCGACCGAACCCCCTGGGCCGGTCGACCGAACTGGAGCCCGAAACATTCTGGGCTATTTCGGTCGGCCGACTCAGGAAGTCCGGTCAACCGACCTTCTCCTGTTTCCCTGTTTTGCCTAGTGTGCCTATTTGTTTGTGATTCCAACTTTTATCGATCTAAGTTGATTCCGATTAGTGTTTATGCATATTTGACCTTGATGATTCATTTTTGACTTCATCCACAGGTTTTTCTAAAATAACCTTTTAAATGGTATTAAAAGCTTGCTTTTCTAGTTTATAAATTCTATTTAAAACGCACATACACAATTTCGCACTTCGAGCGGAGTGGAAGGGAGATTAAATGGTTAGGTAAAACACGGACCATGAATCCATACGTTTATCTTTCAGATTAATCCCCGACCTATTCGATTGATTGTTTTGACCTTTTGGTTTGGTTTACCGATGAGATGAGGTAAACTTTGTGTTGCTTTGAATGTGAAATTAACTAACGGATAGTAAACCGTTTAGTGCGAACGAGTGGTTACGGGACTCACGTTACCACCTTTTGGATTTCTTTTTGAGAGTTATGACACATTCTACCAGTTAGTGGTGTCCAGTACTGGGCCTTCGGACCTTCATCACTACGGTTTGTTGCCTTCGGGTGTGTTGCCTTCGGGTTGCACCTTCAGGTTTGTTGCCTTTGGGATAGTGTCTTCGGACTGTCTCCTTTAGGTTTGTTGCCTTCGGGTATGTTGTCTTCGGGTATGTTGCCTTCGGGTTTGTGTCTTCGGGTTTGTTGCCCTATGTATCGCTTTCGGAGTTGGTCATTCGTCACCGCTCGAGTGGTATTGGGTTTGGAGTCTTCGGGCTCATGGATCCTTGTTTATACAGTACTGAGCACGTGCAAAATTTTCTGATGTTTCATTGATATGTATATTCCCTAGGTATCGCCCTTCGGTGTTGGTCTTTTTGAGCCACACGATATATCGTGATCACCTTGTGGAACTTGTGTTACCTTCTTTGGTATTTATTATTGCCTTTTGGCTTGTTTTGGGATATTCATGTCCTTTGTTTATTTGTGTTGCCGATGATATGAGGCTTGACTTATTTTGATTCATCTTTTGTGAGATGATTGTTGTATCTCTTTTAGAGATATTTGTTATACTGTGTGACCCGGCAGGTTATTGTTGTTCAGTTTATCTAACTAATTTGTTTAGCTAGACTGACCCGTGTATTTTATACTCGGGTCAGACCGAGATGTTTCAGGTTAGGTGCTTTTGGACTTAGCCTATTTTGCTTCCGCATGGACTATCCAGCTTGTTCCTTTTTGTTAAAGCTTTTTGTATAGTCCTTTTTGTTGTAACTCTGATATATGTGTTCTTTTGGATTCGTCTGTATATTGTGGTTTGCTATACCACCTGACGTGTATCAGTTTGTATACTCTGTTATGTATCAGTATATGTGTATATGATGATCTACTGTTCTGTGATGTATATTACATTTGAGTTGTTATATTATGTTCTGATAGATCCTCCAACCACCTATGCTTTTGTTTTAAGTATTCATTGGATATGTCGACCTGCTTGGTATGTCTATTGTCGATGTATTCAATAGATAGTTAGAGCAAGGCTATAGATGGTCGCTCCTAACCAGCCTTATTCTCCATGTTAGTTGACGGCATTACCCTGTAGTGTCCTTGGCTAACGTAGGTATAGAGGTGGGGCGTCATAGATATCGTGTCTAAAAGTTATTGCATAAAACGAATGAAATCCTAAATTAAACCAACAAAACAAATAAATAATAAAAAAACAAACCCACTTTCTTCTCAGGCGTTGCCACGTCACCAAGGGTTACACGTCTTCTCCAGAAACCGAACTTGCCTGCGTAAAACGCACGCATCCTCATACGCGGAAAAAACAGGGTGAAACCCTAGCGCCGCCTCGCTCTCGACGTCGGCCGAAGCCGCCTCCAACCTCGCCGCGGCCCACGCCGCCAACACCCACAGCAAAGCATGACTCCAAACATCACCGGCCGCCAAAAGTTAACCCAAAATTTCAAAACCCTAACCATCGATTGACGATGATCTAACCGTTGAATCGACAAGCTAACCACCTAGATGCGATCCCCTCGGCCCTCTCTTCAAAATCCAGAAACGGTTTGACGATCCGACAAAGTTTGATTTCGACGTGATGAACGACTGAGATTTCTTTAATTTTTACCGGTCAAACGACAATCCAAAACGAAAAATGAATTTCACAAGAAGATTACGTACTTCGAGAGCTTCAACATATATTTTGTCTGAAATTTTTTGAGGACTTTGAATTTTTGACTTTGATTTTGAAATGGAATTGGATCTGGAATTTTATTGTCTGCCATTGAGGAGAAGAGAGTTGAGATATACGTATAGACAAATGAAAATGAGGGGAATTAGGGTTTATAACCGGATTCATATAGGTAGGTCAGAAATTAGAATGTATGGATAAGGTTGGATATAAGCGCTAACTCCAAAGTGGCCCAAAAAGCCCGTTCTGACTTTGGAACGAAATTGGGACAACCCATATATCAAAATAGATGTTTTAAAATATTTTAAATGTGATGGAACAAGTTTCAAGTCCAAATTCCATCGTATGAAGAAGTTATGCTAAAAATAATATTTTCAAATTGATTTCAATTTATCGATTTCAAAGCGTTTCGAGTCCGTACGATCAAACGACAAGTACGATCGCTACGAAACTTGAAATCCTATAATAATTCACCGTTACGGATCCGATGAAACTGGTTTCATCAAAATGCGAGTCAGTGGCCAAAATGGCTATTTTTATATTCACTAAATAATTTAATAATTAATTAATAAAATCAAATTTTTAATTTCAATCTTAAAATTGACCAATTTTATCATTTTTATATTTCTCAATCAATTACAATGTTTAAAGCAAATTAAAAGTCAATTTAAAGTTGATTAATTTATCGATTTCAGTATTTTCCCCAATTCCATTCAAATTCAGAAATTATAAATTTAATTTTCAAATTTTCTACTAAATTAAATTAATAAATCATTATTCTATTCATCATTGTCAAATAGATGGATTTAACATTGGATTCAAAGCTATTACATTAATATTCTCATATACCATCTTCTTTTCAATTAATGTAAATTTTCATATCCAATTTTACTAATTTGCAATAAAACCCAATTATTTAATTTTTAAATTCCAATGAATCAATTTATTATAATTTATTTCAAAAAATAAACATGGTTTAACCCCGAATCCTTTTTATCTAATCTATTATTATCCAATAAACAAAGCTGACCTTTATTTACCCTATTATACATTAGTAAGTTCAAATTTCCATCTTCCTTCGTACTAACTAACCTATTTTCATTTTATTACATCTCTACCAATATACACGCTAATTGCGTTTTACATTCTAAATAAATTCATTATTACATTTACGCCTTCCGTTATTATATTAATAATCACTAAAGTAACGTTTATTATCAACTATAAATATATAACTACTTAACGGACATTGATTTTATAAATTTACAATTTATTACGTATTCTTCATCAGTTAACATAATTTTGAATTCCTTTCCTAATTTACTAATTTCAATCAATCCTAACTTTACCATCTGTTTCAATCAATAGGGCGTGAACTAATTTACTTATTGCGTTAATTCTTATTAATATAACATTAAGGTTCCTTTACTCTAATTGATTTCAAATTTTATTATAAACAAAATAAACAGGTAACCTTACAGTACACTAAAGTTTATTATTTCCAACAAATTATCATAGTTGCCTACATAATATTTATGTAACGACCCGGGATTTTCGATCCTGAAAATTCCAAATAGTTAGAGAAAAGAAGAAAGAGAAAAAAAAGAAACAGAAAACTCAACTCAGAATCTCACATTCGCAACGGATAAAATATAATAGCAAATAAAATAACAATTTACAAAGAAGAACTGTATCAGTACATTTACATTTTTACATCAGAGTTATAACAATTTCACAACACTGGACAGTTTTAAACAACATGTCCTAGATAAATAACAATCAATATCACAGCGGATAAACACTCTATACGTTTCTGTTCTTCAGCTCTCCTCCTGAGCTCCAGAACGTCCTTACCTGCAAATCTGTAATACTCGGTCTGACCCGAGCATTACATCAAAGTAACACCCGGGTCAGGCTGGAAACCAACGTGAGTAAACCCATCTAACTTGGAATACAAAAGCATACAATTTATATAAACCCGGGGTAACTTACATTGATTTACACTTCATAAGTTATTATAGACATCAACCATTTCACACATCAATTTCTAAGTGCCAAAACTTAGATTTAAGTAGTCCAATTTGCTTAAGTCATTCCACTTCAGTCTATTAGTTTCACATTTCAAATTTAAGAATCGAAGTGGTTTCGGGTATTCACTAATACCCGACTCCGGTCTCTTCGAAACCCTTGCCGACTTAACTTAAACTATTCAAGTGAAATACAATTCTACTTTTAATACAGGATGTCATAATAATTCATCATCAATAGATAACCACACCTTCACAGTTTAAATCAAACATATCATATCACATAGCATCTCAAACCACCTATTAGGGATAACAATTAATCAAGGCTTCCAATATCATTCTATTTATCCTTTCATTACATTTAAGTAATTAACCCTTAATTAATTTCACAAATTGATTATCCTTAACCCAATACGGTAATTAATCTTTAATAGATATCAATTCAATAGATATCATCTAAATTCATCAACCCATCATCCATAAGCATGTATTATCCATTCATATCATAATTAGTTTAATTACTTAAATTAACTCCTTAAGAATTAATCACTTAATCTTGCTTATACAATCATTAATTAATTACTAACCTTCATTTATTAATTACATCCTGATTAACTCTCTTAATCAATAAATCAATCCTTAATCCCAAATTAATTACCCTTTATTTAATAATTAATAATCCTTAATTAACTGTTAATCCATCCTTGATTAACAGATAATCTATCCTTAATTACTAATTGATTAATCCTTAATCACCATTGATTAATCAACTAATTACCACTTGACAACTTCTTAATTAATCCTTAATTACAGATTAATTATTCTTTTATTATTAATTAATGAAAACCTTAATTATTAATTAATAAAACTTAATTACAAGATAAGCACTTCTGAATTTTTAATTAAGCAACCTTTAATTACTTAATTTAATTACTCACTAATTACTTAATTAGTAAATCTAATCCACTTGATTAAATTAAATTGAATTACACCAAATTATTTGATTAATGAATCCCTAATCATTAATTAATAATCTAATTAATGATCCTTTTAATTTCAAATTAATTAATCTAAAAAAAAAATCAACCTTTAATCCTTAATCATTTATCAATCAAGTAAATTATTTTCCTTAATTAATTTCTTTATCATTCCTTTGTAATTAAATTAATAAATGCTTAAAGGTAAGGTTACTCACTTTATAATTAAATTTAGTTCAAATTTCCGGTTGGCATTTTTAAACTTTACTTTTATATTTTTAAAACAGGAAACAGGTTTCTGTTTTATTTAAAACAACTTAAATTTCTGAATTCAAATTATTTCAAAAACCAAGATTCAAACTATTTGAATTCATATTTAAATTCAGGTTTAACTTAGTTCAAAATTCAGTTTACACTTAAACCTTACTTTTAAATATTAAAAACAGAACAGGAAACTTTACTTTTAAGAGCTTCAGTTTTAAAAAGTTTTGAAAATAGAAACTACTGTTTTTACTTTTAAAAGAAAACTTTAACATTGGTTAACTGTCAACCCATGCGAACCCACACGAGTGCGTACTCGAGCCAGAACAGCGAAACCCCGTAACTTACTTCGAGAAATTCCCCTCCTTCCCAAACATAACAGAAACCAAACCCAACTGATACTGCTGACTATCGTGCACGTGCACCGTTGGTCGCAGGCACTCCGACCATCGATTCTACCTCCAGCACGTCACCAAACCCCTCCTCATTCGATTCCGATCTCCCAATTTACATTTCGCAAACTAAAACGAAAAACGATCATTTCGTTCCCAACTGGAACCTGTTGTTCGACCCAAAATCAATCTCGAACTGACATTGCCGACCACCTGAGGTCGTCAAACTCCGTTTTCACCCTTGCCAGACCTCCGTGACTCCATTGCACCCAGTCCCAAAACAATCGATGCAGCAGGGATGACGCAGTCATCTCATCTTCGACCACGACCCAAATTAGGGTTCTAAATCCAAAATTGATCAACCGATGCCGCCATGGTGATTAACCAACTACCAAAGATTTTGGTCACGAACCCCGTACCTTTATTCTCCTCTAGTTGAAATTCTGACCCCAGAAATGTTCAGGTCATCTGAATTTGCTCGAAAACACTATTCTGGCATCACCAAAATATCACTTCAAACCCAACTAAAATTCATGAATTTTATTTTAAAAATCAAAATTTTCAAGTAACTTTTAAGTTATATAATTGGATCCACAAATTATTACATTTGATTTAACATGTATTTAAAAAAAAAATTCTCTACATCACCTAGATTATAGTAGATATTCTAACTGACTTTGCTTGGATCAGATTTTAAACTTTATATTATATTTAAACAAATATATTGTTTTTGAACTCAAAGTCCAACGGTGTCTAGATAAGGATATATTGGATTTTTGGTTTATTGACAAACCCTGTAACCCAAGAAACAGAGCAGAATATATAAATCCAACATGCACAGAATCAAACACAAACATACACACTTAAAACATACATACAAAACATAATTTTTTTCAAGAATCACATGCAAATATCCTACTTTACTTAAGCTTTAAAATAATGTGCTTACTCACCTCTTTTGATGATATGCAGAGAATCCGGCTTCTATATATATATATATATATATATATATATATATATATATATATTTAAAATCTGGAGTTGTTTTACTGATCAGAAGATGTTGATTTTTGCTTGCTACTTGAGTTTGATTTCTCCTTTAAACTGGAGTGCTTGCTCCAATTTAAAATGCAGTTGCATGTGGTAATCAATTTCCAGATTGGGAAAGAGGATGCCCATGCAGAAATTATTGTTGAGTTTTGAACAGGCTGAAACCCTTTTCCCTTTTTCCTTTGAATTTTGGATTATTAATTTTAATTAAAAGATGAGATTGAATAAACAAATCATTTTCTCAACACTTTATTTTTAATTTAATTACTAATTAAGAATTACCTTGCCACTTGTTGGTTTAGAGGATGCTTGGCTTACAAATGTTGTTTGTATGTGCTCAAAGCCTTATAAGTGTATTTTTTTCCAAATGTTTAAAGGCAATATATTTTATGTTTTAATCTCCTCATTCATGAATTTTATATTAGTTATGTAATATGTTTATAATTGTTTATACTTATAATTAGATACATTGTATGCTTTTAATTGCAATTATGTAAACTTTTAACTTACAATTTGCAAACCCATGAATAAATGAATCCTTTATTAATCCTATTTTAAACTTGAGCCTCTATATTCAAATCTAGTAAGTATTTATCTCTAATGTTTATAAATATAGAATTCTATCTTTGAATCTCCTTTAAAATTTTAATGTATTGAATTCAAATTAATGTTCTTACAAAACAAAACATATATATATATATATATATATATATATATATATATATACTTTTCTATGAACCCACTAAGAATTTTCAACATTATTACATTTGCACATTATTATTTATACCTAAATTTACTATGAAGCAATATATCATTTCCATATATTTTATTTGTTCGATCTATAAATCAGTATTTTCAATAGTTAAATTCAGTTACTTAATCAATTACGGATATTCTGAAATTCCGGGTTACTCCAATATTTACACACAACCGTTACTATTTTCATTTTATTTCTATTTATTATGACATTTATAACTTAAATGTTTGCCTTGGTTTTCTTACATCAATTGGGTTTTTATTTCTTACAATATCAATGTTACCATTTATCCTATTATTTCACCCATTATTTATGATTAAAGTCACAATTAAATTTATTTATCTAGATTTCACTCTTTTATTGCATCATTTATTACTTTACAAAATAAACAAGCATTTAAACTCATAAATGTAATGCCAAATTTCATTTTATTGATTTCCAATTAGAGTTTATACATATTTCAAACAACTATTATAATTACTCCAAGAACATTGGTTTTATTAAATGACCATTTATTATAATTTAATTTCCTTAATTTAATTCAATTAATGTAAAAATGTGTTCTTTCATTAACTAATTCAATACCTACTTTATATTTTTTAAATTCAATTTACATCCAGGTATAACGCTTACACTATTTCATTTATTGTAGTTTCATTCAATCTATAACAATTTTAGCTTTAATAATCATTGTTACACTTCATCATAGTTATCATTTCATTATTCATTTGCAAATTTTATTTGTTTCTATATTATTCCATTTATACATTATAAGATTTTTATTTCTATCTAAATTTAATTACAAAATCTCATAAATTTAACCAAATTTATTTACCAAAATTTACGGGTCGTTACACTTGATTTGAGAAATAAATAATGTTATATATATATTTATAACAGTTATAAATATATCGATTGATAAACAATATCGACAAGCGATTAAATTAGATTTAATTGCATTGTATTTTGGCTTGGCCTTAGATGGGTTTAAGGTCCATCGGTAAGGCTGGAAAATTTCGGTTATGGGAAAGTCTAGGAGTGGATAAAACATATGGAATTGGCTTGGAGATAATGGGTTCAGATCAAGTGTGTGTGTGTGTCTGTGTGTTTGTGTCTCTAAAAATAATGATGAAATTTTTTTGGCCGCCATTTCCTTTTACATTTTTTATTAAAGCATAGCTCTTAATCCACTTCAAAATTCTTAAATATATTGCAAATTAAAATAATACTATTCGATAATTAGAGGTCGATGATCCCAGATTTGCAATCTGACGAATCAAGAACGGGAAAAGGAAAGGAAGTCATTGCTTCAACGTGCATTCAAATGCATCATTAAATTGGTAGTTTTGATTCTTATTACAGTAAATAAATTATACTTTATGATCCTATAATGATCAATTTCATATCCGTTTAAATATATTGCTACTATATGTTTAGTTAGGTAAGATTTCTATAAGTAGATGTGGTTGTCACAAATCAGTTTGGTTATGTGTATAATTTGTTTATTATACTATTTGACTTATGTATAGACAAACGTTGTTTATTGTACAAAATCAATTGTTTTCATTAATAATTGATATATATATATTAATAAATTCATATATATATATATATTAGTGTATATTTCTCTCTCTTAATAGCATATATGCATATATAATACATATATATGATTTAAAAAAATTAGTAAACTTATTTATATATAATATGAATTTAAAAATTCAAAATTAATTATCATAAATATATTCATATTTTTAAACTAACATTTATTGATTTTTGATTTTGTTTTATATAAAATAATTATTACATTAAAAAAATTATATTTTTTAAAAATATAATATCATTTTAGAAGCATATAGAAAAAATTTAGGATTTTTTAATAAAGTTATTACTATTAATAATTCATAATATTTCAGAAAAACTGTTTATGATTTATTAAAATAATAATTTAACTGAAAAATTCTTCAAATTTTTCTTAACCTTTCGTTCATGATCCTAGAATTTATAAAATTTTAGAATTTGAATATTTAATAATATACTATTCTATATTAAATAATTATTGCTAAAATCAATATATTTGTTTTTAAAAATAATATTTCAATTTTGAAAAATCTCCGGATTTTTCCTAAGCTCTATTTATGATCCTAGATTTTCAAAAATTGTAAGATTTGAATTTTCATTGGTAAATTATTTTATGTTAGTTATTTATGGATGAAAACATTATTTTTTTTCATAATATATACAAATTAAAATACTATAGTTGTTATGTTTGCAAAACTAAGTTAATTTTGAATTATAAATAATATTTAATAATTACTCTCTCTTTATATATATATATATATATATATATATATATATATTATGTTCGTATATTATATATAATATATTTATACATACATGTGTGTGTCTTTTATAACACATATACATGCACATATTTGGACAACATACATGACATGTAAAATGAGCTAATATGTCTATTGCAATGTAAATCGCAACATCTACATATGGACGTATTATACTTTCATGGATTATTATGTTACACATTCACTCACACATATATGTATATGATACATTTATGTGTAAACTAAATAAAATAAAATTAATTTCATATCTTAATATATTTGAATTAAATAAAATAAATTATTTTATTTAAATGATATTTAGAAATGTTCCAATTCAGTTAGACTCCATAGGCCCAATTAAAGATCAAGTAGGGTAAATGTTGTGAAATTCACCCATAACTTCCGTTGCGGGCTAGTCAAATTCCAACAACGGTATCAGAGCCTAATAATATATGCAGTCTAAATTAGTCATATTATGGCTAACTGGTTAAGCTTGCCAACTTTGTACGGTGTCTAGAAAGGTAATGTCTAGGATTGAAATTGGATAATCAAGTACCCTATCCAACCTGGTTACTGGCCTGACCCGAAAGGTGAAGTGAGCCCAAAGGTTGCCTCTAATAGAAAAGGCCCAACTTAATTTGGGCCTTGGGCTAATTTGAAAATGGTTTTGAAAATTAATGTTAGTGATTTTAAATTTAATATTTAAATTTAAAATAAAACATGTTTAGTATAAAAATTATAATACTACAAAAAATTTCAAAATGTTTGAAAGGATAATGACATTTTCAAAATGTTTGAATATATTTATATAATAATTTCAATTTTTAAATTTATTAATAAGATAGAATAAATTAATTAAATATGTTAATTAATTATTGTATTTATGCATGTATTATATATGTTAATATATGTTATGTTATTTTAAAATGTTTAACATAACATAAGTATACATGTATGTATACAGGATAAATTTTAATAAAAATTGTTTAATTAAATAAATTAATTAAAGGTTAATTAATTAAATGAAATACACATATATATGATATGTGTGTGTTACACTATAAAGGTTATAGTATACACTATAAATGTTATAGTAGATATGTCTAATATAAAAGTTATATTAGAATATTAATTAAAAATTAATTAAAGAGTTAATTGATTAAAATTAAATAGATAAGATTTAATTAATGATATATTATACGTAAGATTATCATATAAATAATATGAAATATAAAAGTTATATAACAACAAAACTTATATGATATGTATATAAACTAAATGTGGAACGTTAAAGAAACCCAAATGGACTTGAAAATAAATACATATGAAAATGTATATATACCTTGATTTCTAATGTGTCTGACACTTGAGTCACTGGGATTTTTCATAAGAAATATATTACTCTGTAAGTTGATATCATTCTATATATATATATATATACACACATATTGAAGATTATGAATCTTCAATATAATGTTGTCCTCTACCATATATATATATTAATAAATTACTTACATACTCTTTAGTTGTTGAGCGAACAAACGAGGTAAGATAACTATATGTATTTTTTGAGAAAATTCAAGGTACATAACTATACTTAGGCTATCATGATGTGGTAGGTACGAGTGAATAATCTATTTCGATTTTTTGAGCAAACTCATGGTCGAAATGAGATTAGATCAAGAAAGAATGGGTTAGGAGTTGTATGTGATGCAATCGATAAGGAGTTATCCATCGTTTGTGGGGCTATGATTTGTTAAGAAAACTCAAGGTTAGAATACCAAAATAAACGAGCCCTAACGCCACCAGTGAAGTTGTAAGACTTCTGTGTTTCATCTTAAGGTTTGGAGAAACATAAAAGACTAGTGGGAGCCTTGTTAAAAAAATGAGATGGTCACATTCAACCTTTCTAATATTGTAAGAACATATGTTTTATAATGTTATAATTACCAACATGAACATGTGTATTAGATACACATGTAGTAAGTTTATAATAAAATCATAGAATATAAAAGAAAAGTAAATAAAATAACATGCAGTAGAATAAAATGATTTGATTTGGTCGAATAAGTGAATATATTGGAAAGAGTTCCAAATGTACCTAAAAATGAATATAGATTCAATCTCATAAGTCACTCCTCCATGTGATACATAATAATGCATCGATAAGGAGTCATCAGACATTGTTGGACAATTTACGATTAATTATGAGTGAAGTTGAGTTAGTTTCTTTCCATAAGGTCATGTACTTAAGAGTAGTACACAAGGTTGATATTATATCATCTAAACAATAGTTACAAAATCATACAAGATAAGGGTTTGTAAGAAATCCTAACATATCCTAGGCCAAGGAGTTGGCAGGTTGTACGAGTCGAAAGATTACACATAATAATTAGTCATGAGGGATCTTGTATGAATCTCCAAAAGTTTTTAGGAAAGATCTGTCATCAAATGACATAATTATGTTTTAAACAAAATATTTGTAAACTAAAATTAGTTTTATAAATAAAAAGGTTCATAAAGCGTTTATGGTTCCCTATTATATTTGTACTAAGAAACAATTGTTGTTTCAAGATATATCGACTTCATTGTGAATGAATTTCTTTGAGAAATTTTTTGTAGTTAAATGGAACTGGATCCGATCCAAAGATAGAATTGATTATATGAGATGAAGTGAAACTAACTAACCTAAATGAACATATAGCATTATAATGTCTAATAAGCATTCTCGTACATCGAAGAGAAACTATGAGTTTCTTATTAATGTCAAAAATATACATTACCCTCAGTTGTTTAATTAAACCATTAAGATTGTTGACTTCGTATGGTATGAAGCGCAAATTTGAAAGAATTCCAAGTATGCTATCAAAATATGATTTTGATGGTGTAACCAAAGTGATGTGATCCATCGGTCGAGATTATGTCTTTATTGGAAAGACTAATGTGGTTGGAATTAAATGAGTAATGTTGATAAGAATAATATCACAAATTTCAATTATTGAAATTAGCATAACATATTAGGAATTCAACATGCCCTAGTTAATTCAGATTTACTCATAAAATTATTGCTCGGTAAGACTTAGCCTTTGGTACTTATGTATTGAAATAAAAAATTCTGAATAATTATTTAGAGTAAGTCGTTTACATATATTAACCAAAAATGCCTCGAAGTCAGTGGGAGCGATATTGGGTTTGTGAGTCTTTGGATGATCTAAGAAATGATACGAATGTATCATTTTATAAGCATCAAGATTGAATATGTATTTTAATGGAAATATCAACTAGTTTGATTTTCAATCGAAGTACAAAGGAAGCGTGTGTTCATAAGAAAGAACGTTAAAAGGAACGTTGTATTTCTAAACCATAAGTAAACAACATGTTGATTTTAACAATATGCTTGTATTAAAATCAACTTTAGTTGTTTTACTAATCAATTTTGGATTGTAAATGATGTCTTTTTATGGTGAGTATAAAAGATACAGGGATTTCCCCCAAACGATATACAAGAGCACCCTATGAAAAAGAGAACATGTAAGTTGGATTCCTTATGTATTAGCAATAGGAATTATCATACAGAAAATATTGTGTATGATATTGTGTTTTGTTTATGTATTTGATACATAGGGCAAATATAAAATCCAAATTGATATCACTAAGTGGTTGTTTGAGGTGTTCTCGTGTATTTATGAAATACTAGAGAATTGTTTATAGAAACAACGAACTCGTTATGATGAAACGTTTGGACACAATCTTTTATAAGTGATATTGAGTATAACATGTTAATGATAAAATTCAAGTTAAAATCTTTAATTTGAAAATGTTTCAAAATAGAAGTGATTGTGGTCGATTCAACGAAATGTTGAGAATATTAACTTGAGTAGCGCTATAATAAACCAATGTGTATATATATATATATATATATAATGCACAAATTTATAATTGAGCCAAAGGTGATTCCAAATGTTGAGAATCCCATATATTATTATAAGATAACAATGTCATGAAATCGGTCATGATAGAACTTAAAGCTCACTAAAAGTCAAAAGACATACTTCCAATCGTTCTACATGATAAAGGCAGTTTATTAGTGTTAGAGAGAGTTAATCGACAAAGTAGATAATTAAAACATAATAGCATACCCTTTCACTAAAGGACTGACCCAATTGGTTTTTAGAAAACTGATTGGAGAAGTTGGAATTAGATTCCATAATGGACCCCAAGTGCAAGTCGAAGATTGATAGAGTTAGAGGTATGCCCTAGGGGCAATTATGTAATTTGTTACATATATCTAACTCGTTGACCAATCTTGTTTGAAATAAAAGGTATTTTCTTCATATTATATACTTGATATAATGTGATTATATTAATTAATTAATTTAATTAAACATATATCTAATAGAAAAATCCATAAATGGTATATTTTATGATAGTAGTTACAATGTGCTGTAACCATAAGTAATTTATCACAATGAAACAAATATACCATTTTAAATGTTCCTAGTCAAGATGCATCGAAACTGGATATCGATGTATCCATTGAGACGGGAGTACGTAACACTTACTCGTGACTGCCGGAGGCACGTAGGGGTAACGTACTAATAGTTATTGGATAACTATGGAACGACACACGCGATAGTTTTCTATTGGTTAATATAACTAAGGTCAAGTCGAAAATATCGATGTGACTGATTTACACAGCTCTCTCGACTTAAGAATACCATGGATCTTCAATATGAGAGCTCCGCTTTGATTATAGCCAAATCATGACATGGCGTCCATCGATTGACTATAGTTGGGTTGAGTGAAAGTATTGGAAGTGAAGCACTATTCAAGAGAGGATTCATCTCCTCAGTTATATATGGTTAGTATCATAGTTAACTCAAGTCAACTCAAAGTCAAAGTCTCTGCCCAGAGAATTTCAGTTAATAATAATTGTTGTTATTGAACTAAGGACTTTATTTTTGGACTATAAAGTTGAATGTGGATGAGGTTGGAATTTTGACCATTACCAAATTTCATAAGTCGAAAGTGACATAGTTTTGATGAAGAGAATTGGTATAAACAAATGTCACAACCGGGTAACGCTTATTAACTAAAATTGGATTTTTACCGAAAATGAGTAAGCGGTAAATTTGGCCATAATGTCACACCACCTGCTAAGTGACGTGTGAACGTTAATATTAGAATAGTTTGATGTTAATCACGGACCAAATTTACACCCAAGAGTTACACAGCCGAAATGATGAATTCCCTTACGACTGAACGATTTAATTAATTTATAATTATTATAAATCAATTAATATTATGAAATATTAATTATAAACTTTAGTATATTTTGATAAATAAATAATGTTATTTATATTTATAACAATTATAAATAATCGATCAATATACAATATCGGCAAGCGATTAAATTAGATTTAATTGCATAGTATTTTGGCTTGGGCTTAGATGGGTGTAAGGCCCATCATTAGGGATGTAAAATTTCGGTTTTGGGAAGGTCTAAGGTTGATAAAACATAAGGAATTGGCTTGGAGATAATGGGTTGAGATCAAGTGAGAATGGGTAATCCTCGTTTCTCTCTAATACTACCATAGGTGTGTACGGGCGCGCACGCGTGTGTATCTCTAAAAATAATGATGAACTTTTTTGACCGCCATTACCTTCTACATTACTAATTAAAACATAGATCTTAATCCACTTAAAAATTCTCAAATATATTTCAAATCAAAATAGTCTTATTCGATAGTGAGAGGTCTGTGATTCCAGACTTACAATCTGACGAATCAAGAACAGTAAAAGGAAGGGAAGTCATTGCTTCAATGTGGATTCAAAGGCATCATTAAATTGGTAATTTTAATCTTATTACAGTAACTAAATTATATTATGTGATCCTATAATGAGCAATGTCATTTCTGTTTAAATATATTACTATTATAAGTTTAGTTAGGTGAGATTTTTGTAAGTAGATGTGGTAGTCACAAATCAGTTTGGTCATGTATATAATTTGTTTATTATACTATTTGATTTATGTATAGATAAATTGTGTTTACTATACAAATCAATTTTTTTCATTAATAATTGTTTTATATATATTTATTAATAAATTCATATATATATATATTATGTATATTTCTCTCTCATAATAGCATATATGCATATATAAGATATATGTGTGTGTGTGTGTGTGTCTGATTTAAAAATTGGGGTTTTTAGGTTCAAGGGAAAAGTAGGAGAAAAATTAGTTTTAGGGATAAGAAGTTTTCTTTTTAGGCTTTTTAGTGTAAATCACAGAATGATAGTTGTAACTATCATTTTCAATTTACACTAGAAAATGTCATTCAGACTAAAAAGCAAACTTGCAGTCCATGAGACTAATTTTTTTTCAACTTCTTCCTTGTGCCTATTTTCCTATTAAAAATTTTAGTACACTTATTTATATATAAAATGAATTTACAAATTTAAGCATTAATTATAATACATATATTCATATTCTTAAATTAACATTTATTAAAATTTTGAATTGTTTATTGTATATAAAATAATTATTACATTAAAATTCAATTTTATATTTTTTTAAAATATTATATAATCTTAGAAACATATAGAAAATTTTTATAAATTTTTAGTAAAGTTTATTATTTTCAGTAATTAATATTATTTCGAAAAAACTTAAAAATAATAATTTAATTGAAAATTTCTTTAAAAACTTTCTCAACCTTTCATTTATGATCCTAGAAAATCTAAAATTTTAAAATTTGAATTTTTATTAATATATTATTTTACATTAAATAATTATTGCCAAAATCAATGTATTTGCTTTTAGAATATAATATTTCAACTTTGAAAAATCTTCGGATTTTTGCTAAGCTTTATTTTATGATCCTAGATTATCGAAAATTATAAAATTTGAATTTTCATTAATAGATTATTTTGTGTTAATTATTTATGGATGAAAATATTATTTTATTCATAATATATACAAACTAAAATATTAAAATTGTTATGTTTGCAAAACTAAATTAATTTTGAATTATAAATAATTTTTAATAATTGTTATCTCTCTTTATATATATATTTACCTATATATAAATATTTTAAGTTCATATATTATATATAATATATTTATACATACCTGTGTGTATTGTAACACATATACATGCACATATTTGGACAACCAACATGACGTACAAAATTAGCTAATATGTCTGTTGCAATGTAAATCCCAACATCTACATATGGGCATATTATACCTTTCATGGATTATTATGTTACACATGCACTCACACATATATGTATATGATACATTTATGTATAAACTAAATCAAACAAAATTAATTTCATATCTTAATATATTTGAATAAAATAAAATAAATGATTTTATTTAGATGATATTTAGAAATGTTCTAATTCAGTTAGACTTCATATGCCCAATTAAAGATCCAATACGGTAAAAAAATGAAATTCACTCATAACTTCCGCTACGGGCTGATCCAGTTCCAACATAGAATACTATCGATCTTTAATGTGAAAGCTTCACTTTGATTTTAGTCAAATTATAGCATCGCATCCATCGTGTGACTATAGTTGTGTCGAGTCCAAGTATTGGAAGTGAAATACTATTCAAGATAGGATTCGTCTTCTCGTTTATATGGTATTAGTATTACAGTCAACTCCAGTCAACTCAAAGTCAAAGTCTCTGGCCAACGCATTTCGGTTAATAATAATTGTTATTATTGAATCAAGTACTTTATGTTTGGACTATTGAGTTGAATGTGGACGATATTGGAATTTTGACCGTTACCCAATTCCATAAGTCTAAAGTGATATAGTTTTAACGAAGATAATTAATGTAAATAATAGTCATAACTGGGTAACGCATAATAAAGTAAAACTCGATTTTACCCAAACCACGTGATATATTTGGCCATAATGTCACATGACCTGCTAACTAACACGCGAACGATATTATTCAAATAGTTTAATATTAACCACTGGCCAAATTTACATCTGACGAGTCACACAACGAAAACGATGAATTCTTTTTCGACAAATAATTTAATTAGTTAATAATTGTTATAAATTGATTAAATTAATTAATATTTATGAAATATTAATTTTAAAATTTGACTACGATTTGAAAAATAAGTATTATAAAAAATATTTATAATAGTTATAAATATATTAATTGATATACGATATCGATAAGCGATTAAATTAGATTAAATCGTGTAATATTTTTATATCGACTTAAATGGATTTAAGGCCCATCGTAGGGCTTGTTAATTTGGCATCACATATATGGTATAGGCGGCATGATTATGGTGTAAAGGGGGCTCGATTTTAGATAGCTTGGATTGAGGGAGAATTGGTGTGAAAGATCCACTCTTTTCTCTCTTCTGTCCATTATTTAAGCATCCTTAGCCCTAATTAGATGAGATCTTTTTTGGCTGCATCCTCCTTGCTTCTATGCTAGTCAAATTCATGCCCTAGATTTTCCATCAATATAAACTCAAATCAAGTCAGACTCAAACGCTATTTGATAGCTAAAAGTTAACAGTTCAAGGATTAGCAATCTACTGGATCGGAAAAGGTTTCAAAAAGAAGAGTTTTTCTTTTCAAGGTGTACTTCAAGGTCTTAGGATTAAGGTATGATTTTATAGTTAATAATTATTAGTATAATGTTATATGATATATATATATATATATATATATATATATATGTATGTATGTATATTATGTTGTTAGGTGGGTGACGATTCTGATATGCAAGCAATGTTATCACAAATTAGTTTGGTCATATACATGTTTGTATTTATGCTTGATAAAAAAAATTAAATCATATATGTTAGGTTAGTGCAACCATATAAAATAATATAATTATTATGTTTTATTAAATCAATATATATATATATATATTGTTTAGTTACATACATATATATTATAATTAGTTGCAACATTGTGTCATTGTAAAATTAGTCACAAATTTTTTTTATAATGTATTACGTTGATAATAATTTTTGACAGCATAAAAAAAAATTTATATATATTTTATCATTAATTAATACTATTTAAGTCAATTTACTTCCATAGTAAATTATATTAATTCAAAAAATTTATGAAAAATTAGTGTTAAATTTTCTAAAATTATATTAGCACCAGATAAGCTTTGGGGAAAAAATAAAAAAACAAAAGGTTAATTTTCATTTTTTTAAATTTAATCATTTAAAACGACTGTAAATAAAGATATTATTAAAAATAAATTTAAGCCAAAAAAATTATGGAAAAATTCTTGAAGCCAAAAAATATCAGTAAAGATTTTCCCAAAATTTAAAATTTAAAATGAATTTTTAAAATTAATTTTTAATTTTGAATGAATATTGAATTAAAAATGCAATTTTAAAATAGAAATTAAAATTAAAAAGTTTGTGTTATGCGCATAACTTAAAAATAAAAAAATTACTTATTAATTAATATATATATATATTATAAATATATATATATATATATATATATATATATATATATATATTTGTGTGTGTTTTAAAAAAATTATTTTATTATTATACATATGTTTACACATATTATTCATGGCTTATAAAATATAAATGTACATTTTAATATTTAAAATAACTTGTATATATTTAAATTAATATATTAAAATAATATGTATATGCATAATATCAATATTTTATTTCTAAGATAATATATATACAAATATTTATTAATATACTTTAAATATGATATATATATATATAATTATTTAAACTAACTTAACATATACATGTGAGTTTGTGTGTATATACTCAATTTATAATAGTTATATAAAATAATATCTTATATACATACATATATTTTTGGACAACATATACTTGCATACAAGACGAGCCTACGTGTCCGTTGCGATGAAATCCCAATATTTATATGCGAGCATATTATAACTTGCACGGATTGATATGTTACACATGTGCGCGCACATTTATATGTGCACATGTAATAAACAGATACATATGTACATGGTATATCAACATATAAATTAAATAAAACTATATAGTTCATAAATAAAATAAAGTAAAAAAAATTATTTAAATAACTTTAAAAGTATTCTAACTGAATTAGACTCAAATAAAGGTCCAATAGGGAAAATATATTTGAAATTCACCCATACCTTTCATTGCGAGTGACCCAATTTCAATAGGAAGTTGTATTATTCGCATGTTATATACTTAATAGAGCGCCTTATAAAAATTAGATAAAACCCTTTGCGAATCGTGGAGAGGTATTCCTCCTAACCTAAATTCTTTAAAAGGTGGGAGTGTCTTGCTAAGGTAGGTTTAGCAGATGCAACAACCTAAAATTTGGCATTATTGTAATTTTACATTTTAAAATATTTTGAAAGTAACCTGGAATTTGATTATGAAAACAAAAAATAATTTCGATTATCTTTCCTAGAATACTAACAAAATAAATTAAGGAGATTATTACTTTCTTTGCCTAATAAACAAATGATAATGATTGTATCTTAGAATTAAGAAAAAGAATTTCCTTATAAAACAAAATAGCATAATTACTTACCTTATAAAAAATAGCATAATTATTTACCAAATAAAACAAAATAACATAATTGATTGCCTAATAATAAAAATAATACATTACTTACCTAATAAAACAAAATAATATAAAAATGTATAGCATAATTGATCGACTAATAAAACAAAATAGTATATTTACTTGCCTAATAAAACAAAATAGCATAATGACTGGCTTAATAAAACAAAATAGTATAATGACTTGCCTAATAAGATAAAATAAAATAATTACTTGCCTAATAAAAAAAGGGTATAAAACAGAATAGCATAATGACTTTCCTAATAAAACAAAATAGCATAATGTCTTACCTATTGGAACTAGACCAGCTCGTAGTGGAAGAAATGGGTAAATTTCAGAAACAAATTACCATTTTGGATATTAATGGGCATATGAAGTCTAAATTCATTTAGAACTTTTCTAAGTTTCTTTTAGATAAAATCAATATTTTATTCAATTTGGTAAAAAGGAATTTTAAATTTGATTTCAATGTATAGGTATTATAATGAATGCATCAGATACATTCATTTGTGTGAAGTGTTGGTGCAGTATATAAGTGGTGTATATATGTGTAAATGAAACATGTACAAATGAATTCAGAGAAGGAAACCTTTTGTTTCCCTCTCTTACCCTATTCAATTAATAAAGAGAAGATATGACAGAATAGGAAAAGAGTGAAACCTTTCATTTCTCTCCATTTTAATTGTAAAAATTAATATATTAAATGACATTTATAACTTTTCAACCAAATTTACACGCCTTTGTTGTCTAAATTTTATTAATGCAATTTATGCATACATCCATGATATTTATGGATACATACATACATACATACCATTATAAATTGAAACCTATTTGTTGTTCTAGATAATTTGAAATTCAAAATTAACATTAATAGGAATGGTTTCAATTAAGAAAGTTTTAACAACAAAAGGTTACATTATTTCTCAAAATCTTCTTACAAATTTGAATTAAACTAAAGATTTATATTTCATATATATGATCATTACATTTTAATAATTTTGATCTTAACAACATGTATTTGCAAACATTATACCATATGATATGTGAATATATACATTTATAAAAATTTTGGTTTTAAAGTTAATAGTTTTCAGTAAATTTTTAATTTAGAAATGCAACAATACTTTAGATTTTACATGAAACTTTAAATATAAAATACAACAAAGAATTAGAATTTGCACTAAAGTTCATTCATTAATCTTAAACCAAGGTTTTTTTTTAATAAGGACTGAAACAATTGTACATAATAATTTACCATACGAAATTAAAGATCTATTTCAAAGAACAATAGATAACTTAACATATATATAATTCATTAGCATTTGAGAATGTAAATGTTATATAATTATTTATAATAAAAATCTCATTCGAATTCAATTTTCTATTTTATAAGTTTCCAAGATAAAGTAAAAGAAATATGAACAAGGTAGACATGTGCAAATTTATGATAAGAATTTACAAATTTAAACATCATAGAGAATAATGACAAGTTATCAAAAGTAAAAGGAGATTCAAAACATTCAATTTATCATGAACATGCATTAAAGGAGATGATGACCAAACATAGATCTAAATAAAAATAATACAATAAACATAATTTAATCAAAATAGGCAAAAGGTATATATAATTTACATGTTGCAAGATGAAAAATTGAATCGTGGGGTGAATCATAGGAAATCTAATTATATTAATCATATAAATACATATGTGAATTTAAGTAAAGATTACCTTTAGATGTAGCCATTAAATCACACCTTAAATGATGAATCAAAGCTCCTAATTCGGAATATTAGCCTTCAAATGTTGCAAGGATCATCAGGAATAAACCTCTTTTCATAAATTGATTTTTAATTGATTTGATTTTGGAAATTTTGAAGCCATTGAAGTTCTCATACTTTCAACCATTAGAGAAGAAGGAGAGAACTAGAAAAGTTACATAAAATAAAAAATGAATGAGAAAGAATGAGTTGTAAATAGAAAACAAATTAGTCGGTATGTTTTAATTAGAAGAATGAAACATTTCTCATTCTTTGATTAAAACTTCCCTAATTATTCCCTTGATTATCTTTCTCTTTCCTCTCTAGTTTCTTTACATGGTATGACTGAAATTACATGTCATCAAATGATGTAAGACTTCCATAACTTTCTATATGTAATTATCTTCTATTTAAACCCATTTAAAATTATATCCATATCGTATATCAATACGAGAAAATAACTTTTATAATTGAATTCAAATAATTGCAGATAACTCCCGAACATCAAATAAATAAATAATAATTAATATTTCTCAAATATTAATTAATTAATTAAATCATGTAGTTTTTCGAAGAATTTATTATTACGGGTTTGCGACTCAAATGTGCAAATTCAACCAGCGATTAATATTGAACAATTCAAATATCAACATTCACACGTCAACTTAGCTAGTGGTGTGACATTTAGCAGAATTTATCGCTTACATGTCTTTTGGTAAAATCCAATTTTACTTATTTAAGCATACCTGGTAGTGATAATTATTTACTCAAATTCTCTTCATCAAAATTATATCACTTTAAACTTATGGAATTTGGTAATGATTAAAATTTCAGTATCGTGCATATTCAACCTTATAGTCTAAACACAAAGTTCTTGGTTCAATAATAACAATTATCATTAACCGAACTACTCCGGCTAGAGACTTTGACTTTCTGTTGACATCAGTTGACCATGATACCAGCTTTATATAACTGAGGAGACGAATCCTCTCTTGCATAGTGTTTCAATTCCAATACTTCTGACTTAACTATTGTTGTTCAATGGATATCGTGTCATGATTTAACTATAATCAAAGCGGAGCTTCCACATTGAAGATCTATAGTATTCTCAAGTCGAGAGAACCATGTAAATTAGCCACATCAATATTTTCTATTTGACCTTAGTTATATTAACTAATAGAAAACTATCGAGCTAGTCATTCCATAGTTATCCAATAACTATTAGCATGTAACCCCTTGGTCCTCCCAATAGCATGAATAATAAACTGTCCAACATTTGAAAAGCATTACGTACTCTAGTCTCAACATATATATCAATATTCGACCTTGATACGTCTTGACTAGAAATATTTAAAATTGTATATTTATTTTTATTGTGATAAATTACTCACGGTCACAACACTTTGTACTACTATCAAAAATGTAACATCCCAATTTTTATTTAATTTAAAATTAGTAATTAATATAAAATTTTGAATTAAAGTAAAATTTATTTCAAAATTTTCAAAACAAATTAGAAAGTATTGATTTGTGTATATGAATAAGATTATAATTTGTATTTGAGTTTAAAATTCAAAATATTTAAAATTACTTGAATTTAGAAATATATATATATGGATAGATTTGAATTTGAATCTAAAATTTGAATAAATGCCTTGGTAAAATAATTTGAATGTAAAATAATATATATGTGTGTGATTTATTTAATGTATAGTTAGTTTTAAAACATTTTCTTTTAAAATTGTATATAATAATAAATAGGAAAATGTATTTATAAAATAGGAAATATATTTTAAATTATATAAAAATGCATTAAGACAAGTGTTAAATTTTTAATACATAGTTTAAACAAGTGTAATGGTTTTATGGTGAATTTAAACAAGTGTTAGGATCTTGTCAATAAATTTAACAAGTGTCATTTTTTGTTTTATTTTTGAGAAAATTAATAAGAATAAAACTTAAATCTATATAAACATTTCATCTTCTCTCTCTCATTTTTTTGTTCTTTATTTTTAAAATCAAAAGCCTGAGAAAATCAAGCTATAACTTTGTAAACCAGAAAAATAAAAAACAACTCAAATTTGAGAATCAATTCAAACCAGAGGAAAAGAAATTAATCAAAAGAAAACTTCTTCACAAATTTAACAAACCAAAGAAGATTTAGTTCTGTAATCAAGCAAGTTAATCCATCAGAAGCGAAGCAAATCAACATCAACTACAAGCAGATCAAAAATCAAATTCAAAGATCATCTCCATTTTAGAAATCAAATTCAACTTCCAGGTTTCCTCTGATCAAAACAAATAAGTGATTAGACTTCTTTAATCTGATTTATAATTGGTTGTTTTGTGAAATGAAGCTGTGAAATGTATTTGATGTATGAAATTTATATATACAAAAATGTATGTAGATATGTTGTGCATGTATGTTGTACAGACATGTATCTCTGTTTCCATATTTATATGAGTTAAACCTATTTAAAAATCAATACCTCTGTCTTTGATCCGTTCTAGGCTTCAAGATCTAAACAAACTATGCTCATATAATCAAAATCCAACTTCTAAAAATAGTTTTGATGTAGATTTGAACATAATTTTCACTGGGAAGATGAATATGCAGTAAACTCAGATAAATGTCAAAAATTCAAGTATCGTAAATTCTTGATTTGTTTATATAATATGTTTTACTTTTTGAAATGATGAATTTAAAAAGAAAAATCATGATTTTTAATTCAGTAAATCTCGAGAATTTCAAAGTTGAACGTAAAATGGATTTTGGGCAATTTACGACGACCGGGGAGGAGGTAGATCTCGAGATTAAAGCTATAGCTTGCTTGGTGGTCAAAGATCATCAGAAAAATATTGGGTGAAGTGATAGTCTACGATGATGATGGCGCGGCAACGTTTTCGGGTTTAACCCAATTTTTAGTTAATGTCGAAAAACGTGACGCTGTGACTTCTTCAGTGCATCAAACTACACCGGAGCAAGGGGAAACGACGCGTAGTTGAACAGAGAGGCTTTGGTTGCGGTGGCGTGGCTTCTGGCGATCTAGATCGTCAGTGCGAGGAGGATTGGTCAATCAGGTTTCGTTCCAAGTTTAGTCAGATAGCTCGATCACGAATTAGACGTTGTTGATGGGATGTGGGTGGTTGGATGCCTATAGGAAGTTGTTGTCGACCTGTCGATAATCGTAGCATCGATCGGTGGTGGCTGGAATCATTGTGCATGTGCATGGTGTCGAATTCGTGTCAGTAATATTGGGTTTGAGGAAGAAAGGTTGCGGCCTCAGGGACGAGCTAGAGATCGATCGGGTTTGACTCGAAGAAAATATGTAAACAAGTTGCTCGGAAAAAACGCAATTTAGCTCGGGAAAAAAAATATGTTTTTGCTCGGATTTTTGTGATGATGTCCAGTTTTAAACAAAAATGAAAATACAAGTTTTTAAATTTTAAACTTAGTCAAATTTAAAACAAGTTTCTCAACCCATTTCTTTTGAAATATTAAATGTTGGTTTAAGTTAAAGATAAATCAAAGGGTTAAGATAAATTATTTTAAAATTTATTAAGTTAAAAAGTATTTTAATATATACATTACCTTTATTTTAAGTTTATTTTTAATAAACTTAATAATAAAATTAAGTTGTTAATTAAGAAAGATACAAATGTTTTAAAAATATAATTACTCAAAGGTTTAATTAATAGGGTAATGATAATTTATTTTCAAAGATCAATTAATAAAGATTTCAAGGAAAATTAAAGTAACTAATGGTTTATCTTTTGATAAATTAAGTTCTTAAGTAATTAATGATTTACTAATTAATGTAAGTTATCTAAGGATAATTACTCAAAGAATAATTATTTAATTAAAGATTAATTAAAGGTTAATTAATTATTAATTAAGGTTAATTAATTAATAATGAAAGTTAATTAAATATTGATTAAAGGTAATTAATAATTAAGAATTAGTTAATTAATAATTAAGGGTTAATCAATTACATGATTAAGGTTAATTAACTACATGATTAATGTTAATTAATTATTAATTTAAGTTAATTAATTTATAGTTAAAGATTAATTAATTAAGGTAATTAATTAAGGAATAATTAATTAATGAAAGTAATTAATATTTAATTAATTTATACTTAAGGATTAATTAATAATTAAGGATAATTAATCATTAATTAAGCATAATTAATAAAGGTAATTACGTGATTAATTAATTATAATCATAGATTGACTAATCATTATATGATTGATTATTATTGAATGCTTTGTATTGGTTGATACCTCTGATATGTGATTGTGATACAGTGTGATATGAATTGCTTTGTGCTGAGCTGTGACATCTATGATATATTACTGTGTGAATGTGAAAACCCCTTAGCCCATAAAATGGCATTTGAATTTCGATGCGACAGGGAGTCGGATTCCAATTGATTATTTGAAACCCACATCAAATATTAATGGTGAATCTTTGTGACTTATGTTTCCACGTGTTTTTAAAATAAACGCTCATTATTCGAATTAGCCAGGAGATGACTTTGTGTCATAAACCCATTGCCGAATAATGATACGACGAATTGGAGTGCATCTGAAAACAGTGGTGAAGACCGAGTATCTTCGAGAATGAAAGGATTACCTGTCGATTGTCTCTGCACTGAGTTGCTCCAATATAGAGATCTCCATATGTGATGGGGAGTCTGATTAAGATTGTGGATTCTTGGATTGCAAGGGCTTCTTACTTTATTGGACGCAGTGCCTTCAGTTCCGTTCGAACCTGAAATGGACTTGTATGGTTGTATGTCTGACATTACACTTTGAGATATAATGCTGATTTCTATCAAATACATTTCTGTTTAGTGGCGGATAATTTATTCTCTTAGCTTAACACCCTTCTCTGAGACGTACGAGCTCAGAGGTTATGTAGTTGATGGTTATGAGTGATATACTCCCAATTTGGTAGTGTGGCATGCTGAGTGCTGATCATTTGTTGATCAAAGCATGGCTTTTGTGTAAAGCGTAGCTTGAGACTTCGTCGAACCTCACACCCCGGAAATGGTCGAAACAGGAATAGATGCAGCAAGTTATGAGGGTCGCGCCCTTTAGGGTATGTGCATTTCCTTATGGATGATAAGTGGTATTATGGTATGGAGCCTAGATAATTTTCCTTGTGGTTGTTAGTGTTGAGGGCCCTCGACAAAGGTCGGTTACGACCGGAGGATGGCATACTCGTGTAGTAGTTACCTAGTTACAGAGGTAACCCGGCCTTGTGTTGGTAGAGAGATGGTTAAGTTCTCGGGGCATCCCTCCAGAGGCGTACCAATTCGGTGTAGGAAGTTCCTTAGCCTGACCATTTGTTGGAAATCCAAACAAAACAATACGAGCCCTGTACGGTTTTAGTTATATTACCTGCCTTTTACTTACGGTGGTCACATGCCGTTTAATTGGTAGTTATAGTAGGTATACCATAATGGTGGTATGCTGGCTAAAATATTATACTTTCGAAATATTTTCTACACTATGCACTAATAATAATAACAAAAGATTTTCTCGTATCAAGCATGTTTGACTATCATAAGGAGAAATCTCCTCCAAATGTGTGATTGCATTGTGTGTGCGGGGAGGCCTTATGGTAGTTTCATTTTCCTAAAGCATGAACGGACTTTTTTTTATAAATTGTTTTTTTGTACAAACAACTATTTTTGTTTACTCATACTAGTCTCATGGCTGACTCGGAGTTTATTGTTCCCTTCCTAAACTCTGGGTGCCCATAATTTTCCACACGGGCAGCCTAGAAGCAGGTTATCCGCATTTGGAGTTAGCTTGGATTTAGAAGTCTTTTGGTAGCTGTCGTATTTTGGAAGCTTTTGGTTTGGAGATCTTTTGAAGCCTTTTCGATCTAAAGGTGTTTGGAGTTTTGGAAGACCTTATCGAAGTCAAAGTATGTTGGAAACTTTTTGAAGACTCTGTCGTTTCTCCGCTGTGGTGTTATTGTTTTGTTGTGTACCATATACATTCTGCTCTGATGTTGGTGATCGTTATTGTAATGGATATTGCATAAATGTTTTATCTGTGTTGTGATCAATGAAATTTATTTTGTTTCTGCTATTTTATATTCATTTAATGTTGCTATAAGCTCCACCAAACTGGAATTCAACGTTTGAATCTCTGGCAGTCGATTGCAACTGAGGTATTTGATGTCAATTTTTGAACGTTGGATTTCGGGTCGTGACAACTAATTAAATTTATTAATTAATATACAACACATATATCAAGTATATAGTAGAAATAAAACACATTTTATTTCTTACAAGGTTGATATCGTGTTCGATATATGTAACAAATTACATAATTTCCCCTATAGCATACCCTTAACTCCATCAATCTCTCATTTGCACTTGGGGTCAATTGTGGAATCTTATTCCAACTTATCCAATCGATATTCTCAAAACCAATTAGATCAATCACTCAGTGAACGGGTGTGCTATTACATTTTAATTTTCTACTCTATCAATCAACTCTCTCCAATGCTGATAAACTGCCTTCATCATGTGGAACAATTCAGAATATGTCTCTCGACTTCTAGTGAGCTTCAAATTTTGTTATATATGAAACATATCATGACATTATAATCATATAACAATATTATGGGATGCTCAACATTTGGAATCATCCTCGGCTAAGTTATAAATTTGTGCATTGATATTTATATACATTGCTTTTATTGTAGAACTGTTCAAGGTGATGTACATAGCCTTTGCCTTTTTTATTGAATCGGCCACGGTCTTTCGTTTAGAACATTTCCAACTTAAAGATTCTTAACTTGAATGTATTATTGACATATTATACTCGGCATCACTTATGAAAATTTCATTTTGAACATTCTTTTATAAGGAGTTTGTTCTTCTTGTAAACAATTCACTAGTATTTCATAAATACACGAGAAAAACTCAAACAATCATTTAGTGATATCGATTTGGATTTGGTTATTGCTTCATGTATCAAATACATAAATAAATCACGATATCATGGATAATATAACATGTATGATAATTCTTATTGCCAATACATAAGGAATCCTTCTTACATGTTCATTATTAAACTTTTTAAAAAGGTATCCTCGCATATCATTTAAGACATTGCCAATATCTTTTATACTCACTATAAAATACATCATTTACAAATCCAACATAGAGTATCAAACAAATAAGATTGATTTTAACATGAGCACATCGTCAAAAAATTATCACTGAGTTGTTTATTTATAATTTAGAAATATCAGTGTACCTTTTAACGCTCTTTCTTATGAACACACGCTTCCTCTACATTTTGATTGATAATTGAACTATTTGATATTTCTATCAAAACACTTTGTTTAATTTTAATGGTTTTCTGAATGATACTTCCGCATCTGTTCTCGGATCGTATACGAAAACTCACAAACTCAATATTTCTTCCACTAACTTCATGACAATTTGATTATCACATGTAGATAGTTAGCTCTTGTAACGACCTGCCTTTTTGGACTTTTTAAGTAGACACCCGTTCTTGACTAAAACCATCCAAAAGGGCAGGCTGTTATAGGGTAAATAAGAAAAAGGAGAAAGAAATAAAAAAAATACAGAATCTCGCAGCGGAATGACGAAATATAATGATCAAATAATAGTTCATGAAGCTGTTTTATAAATTCATTTGACTATTCTTTTACAATCAAAAATTAGAGTTACAAAAATAGGAATAAATAAATAATAATTGTAGCGGAACAACATGATGTAGTAGAATATAATAAATAATACTAGTACAAATCTCCGTCTCCATCCTCTAGAAATAAGGTCTTCAACCCTGAAATACTCAGGCTGACCCGAGCGAATTGAAAAAGATAAAACACTCGAGTCAGAACTAGAAGATCTTATGTAAGTTAAATTAATGGTAAATATGAGTGTAACGATGTAAGAGATATTTATGGGGTTTTACATCTCCTATCCAGTGTCTAACATGAGTGCAATAACTTAAAAGATGTTCGGGATTCCCACATCTCCTAAGGATTCGTTAAACTATCAACTATATAGTACAATACGCTATTATAATAGTGTCTACAGTAAAGTAAAATATTAAAATAGCGTTAAGGCATTACCAATATCCCTTTAACACATTTTTACATATTCCCATAATCTGTACAAAATTCCTCCATAAATTGGAGGGCTATCAGAGGGAACTCCATAGGTATGGTACAAAAAACTCATAGAAGGTTCTCTAGGGCATTTGAACATAGCACTCGAGGCATTGCCAGAGTAGATATACTAATTGCGGATCCGGACTGGTGGTAACGCATAGCAGCCACTACCGCCCACCTCGGACACACTCCCAAATCAAAATCAAATGTGGCCACCAAATCAATCACAAAGTAATATAACGGTATTGAAGAAATGTGCCCTATAGGAGGAATGACCTCACTTGGCCCGACATGTCTCCTATTTTAGTCACATCTAAGTTGACTCACGGGAGTCAGGGTCAGGCATACCTCATACAAAAATCATTCACCATACCATCCTACTTCATTTTTGGAATCTCCACCATGTACATAGTTATTAAAGTGGTTTTCGGTATTGGAAGAGAGTATGACAATGTCTGATCCCGGTCAATTTAACAACCAATCGCTTACTACATACCAGTTGGTTCTTTTATATTTCAGAAATCATTTCATATTGATATCAAAATGTCATATTCAATTCAAACAATATTACTTTCCAAATGATATTCACTTCCAAAAATCATATTTAAAAATAGTTTGCAACCCTCATTTCCAAACTTCATATGCCAATCAAATATGAAATTTAACTCCCAACTTAGGTTATAATATCATTTAACCATATTCACTTTAAAATTAAGGATTCAAAAATATAAACACATCCATTTTATTTAGTTTGAATTTTTAAAAGATAGTTTAGATAGTTATAATTGGTTTAACAGAGTTAAAACAAATTTAAGAATAGTTAAAATACTCTAAAATATTTTAAAATAGATTGAATTATTTTGTAATTAAATTTAAGATTTTTAAATAGACTTAAAATAGATTAAATATGATTAAAATAGATTAAATAGCTTTAAAATAGATTAATTAGATTTAAAATAAATTAAATTGGTTTAAAATAGGTTAAGTGATTTATATTGTTAGTATAGATTAAAATAGTTTAGTAATTTGAAAATCTTAACAATTAGGAAATTTAAAATAATATATTTTCAAACAGTTTATATTAAAATATGAATTTGAAAAATTATATCAATTAACTATTTATTTCATTTCAACACATTTGGACAAATTTCAATTTCCAAACCAACAAAATCCAATTTCAAATCTTTCAATTCAAATTTCAAAAAAACATTTAATTTTATATCAATTTCAATATATTTAGAACTATCAATTTAAACTACTCCAATTTCAATATTTTCAATGTTATATTTCAATGATTTTTATAACTCAATTCCAATAAATTTCAATTATACTCTAAAATCAACCTTAAAATTTCAATTTAATTCCTTTAAACAATTCCTTTAAAATTCTAATTTTTAACATAAAAATTGGATTTTGATAATGATTTCAATTTATATAAAACAAAATTTATTCCCATATATCATTTAATTAAATACAATATTTAAGGATTTTAAATCATTTAATTTAACCAATCCGGTGTCTGTATATAATTCTCTACCCTAGATTCAAGTGATATGGATATTTATCATTTCAATCCGCAATTATTTTATATTTACGGATGTATATCATTTCAATCCGCAATCTCGAGCTAATATAAAAATCCATAAAATCGCTCGAGTCTATCATTTCAACCCATAACGATTTTTCCATAATCTATAGATCGTTCAGGTATATATCATTTCAACCCATAGCGATTTTCCTAATAATAACTAAGAGAACTTGCAGAGTGATAGCATTTCATAAATCAAATATAGAATCCAATTATACAATAATAAATTCAAATATTCATCACAATTATCATCCAATTCAACCAATAAATATCAACAATTAACATATTATTATATACATGGAATTAAACTGGCAATTTAAATTCAATAATAATTTAAATGGTAATTTAATTCAAAATAAATTCAAATTAATAATAATAGCAATTTAAATATACCAAACAACTATAAATAAATTTTTGTTCACATCATAAATTCAATTTAACTAACATAAGAAATTTTAGAAGTTGTGAGTGGGTCAAATCACTCACCTTTGAATCTAAATCGAATAAAAATCTAATTTAAGCCCAAAATTCAAACAGCCTCAGAATTGGACCAAACCAAAGTCAACATATCCGGAATTTTGATATGATCCTAGCGGATCAAACCTCGCGTGAAACATACCTCGTATGAGAAAGTTATACGCATTAAAACATTCATAAATTGAAAAAAAATTATAGAATAATAAGATTTGCCACGTCACCTAGGAAAACGTAATCCGTAATGCATACGCGACTTCGAACAACTCAAAGCCACCACTCTAGAATGCCGCTGACCGAACATTGCCCATTATGCGATGGCCTACTACAAGATCGAAGAACACCATTTGTTTCCCCATCTCACGGCCGCCTCATGCGAGCCCAACCCCTTTCCATCGCCGCCGCCTTTGGTTGCAGATTCTGTCAAATTCGAGGCCTACCAGTACAAATGAGTGATACTGATGGGTGCTGCTCGTCGTCAGCTTCGAACCGCTACCTCCCAATCGTCGATCGGGCGACAATCCGCCGTTGGATCGTCCAAAACCTAGAATGGACGGTCCAGGTTCATTCTCAATTTCTGGAAAAATCGGTGAATCCGATTGAAAAAAAAATTGTAGATCTGGGTTGCGCTCGTCGAGAGCTTCGAAAAGGTATATAACTTGATATATTTTGAGGAGTTCTAATTTTTGGAATTGAATTTAAAATTGAAATTGAGGGTTTGGAATTTGTTTGGCTTGTTTGCCTTGAGACTAAGAAGCCGGAGTGAATTGTACGTACATACAAATGAAAATAATAAGTAGTTAGTGTTTATAATGAGCTATTTATAGGCAAAGCTGAAAAATAGAATTAATGACAATATTGATTTTCAAGTTTGAACAATTAACGACTCGAAAAGCCCATTCTGTCTCCAGAACGAAAATAGGTCATCATATATATCAAAATAGATCATTTTGATAATTTTAAACTCAATGGAAAGAGTTCCAAGTCCAAATTCCATTGTGTGAATAAGTTAACTTAAAATCAGCTTCTTTCAAATTGATTCCAATTAAATTAATTTCTATGCCTTTCAAGCTTGTACGAACAAACAATAAGTCTGATCGTTACGAAATTTGAAATCTTACAATAATTCACCGTTATGGATCCAATGAAACTGGTTTCATCGAAATCTAAGTCAGTAGCCAAAATGGCTATTTTCACTTTAATTAGATTAATTAATAATTAAATTAGTTAAATCACATTTTTATTTCAATGTTAATAACTAACAATTTTCATCATTTTTGATTGCTTAGACATTTATAAATTTTAAAGTAAATTTACATATCAATTTCAGTGTTAATTATTTCAATAATTACAATGTTCAATTCCAACTGTAATTGAATCCAATTATTTATAATTTAATTCCAATAAATTGATTTTATTTGATTCCAACCTTTATACGCAATCAATTATTATTCTATAGCCATGTTTAACATTGTTTTATATTTCATTACATTAATATCCTCTAATTTCCATCTTTTATTTTTATTAACTACTATATTTCAATCATATTGAATCTTATCATTTTTACACATTAATTATAATTCAAAATCCTAATTAATTATGTATCCCAGTTTCACACTTTTATTAAATCAATTATTGCCTAGGTAAATATAATTAACATTTATATACCTTCTATTACATTTACATATTGCAGTTATTGTCTTAACTCGCATTAATGTAAAATTTATTATCTTTAATTGCAATTGATTTAATATATTAGTAGCAGACAACAATTTGTCACCATTACAACATTTAATAACATTTGTAAGTTTATTATTTACAAACAGTTGTTATAGTTACTTACTTAACACTGATTTTACTCAATTACCATTAGTTATATTTTATTTCATTAATTAATTCAATATTTACATTTGTCTTCCTATATTCACTTTACAGCTAAGTATAGCCTTTACATTATTTCAATTGATTGGAATTTAATTCAATTTGCTAATAATTAACTTAAATTAACATTGTACCTTTCATCTTGGTTATTATTTCATTAAAATATCACAAATTTTTATTTCTCCCAATATTAAACTACAAAAATGTTATTAAATTAGCTATTGTAGTTATTGAAAATTACGGGTCGTTACACTCTCCCCCACTCAAAACTTTTCGTCCTCGAAAAGGAAAAGAAGGAGAAAGAAGGAATTTAGAATTCAATATATCTTATTCAAAATATTAAATTTATATACAAATAAATTTACAAAATTAAATAATTTAAATAAGATATATCAATTTATAACTCTTTAAATCCTTTATACTCAAATTAATAAGGTTTGGAAAACATTTCACAAAATTTTGCTAAGTCCAAAATTTACGGAAAATTTCGACAGAGTCTCCTTTGTAGGGAGAGATCTGGGAGAAATAATAATATCAAAATAATCAATATATATCACATATATTTCAAAATAATATATCCCAACAGCGAGAAAATAATATAATATAGCTATAAACCGTAATCCAAAAACGTACCTATTTGTCGGGCATACGACATTTAATTTATGAAACCAAAAGCAGTAGCAATTGCTTCCATAACCTGTATTTCACTTATACATCCAAAGAGGTTAAAAATTATATAAAAGTGAAATGTTTAAGTCGTTTCATTTAATAGCAACAATCAATATAACATAACAACAATAACTTGCAACCAAAAGCATACAATCATCACATGAAATCAATGAAATCAACCATCCATTCGTAGCAAGCAAAACAAATGGTTTTGTTTGGATTTAAACACCTTTAAATCGTATAGAATGACAATGAACTACTAAGTATACCATACACTCAACAGTCTTAGATAAAATTCAATAGATTATTCATACATCCAAACAATTAGAAGCATCATATCCCAAACAATCCATAAACCAAAACAAACAATGACTCCAGGCATTAATCAAGTTCATTCTTATTAATTTCGTTTCATTATATTTAGTTTCATTCATACAGTGACTATTCATTCACTCATATCCATTTTTTTACATGTGTTATTTATATTTTCTTACATATGTTACTTAATTACAATTATTTAAACATATGTAGATCAGTTCTTAAAATACTATGTGGTTTCTTTGTAAATAAATTTACATTCACTCATTCAGTACTTATTTCATTTATTTCCATTCATTACTTACAAAATTCATTTTTGTTCTTTCATTGATTCATATAATGTCAATTTCTTTTCGTTTCTTTGCATGCATATCTTACACAAGTTATTTCCATTCAATTGTTTATAATAATCAATGAATTTACTATTTAAGTATTATATATATTTTATTGATATTTAATTCACATTTAGTAATTTATATACTTGATTTCCATTAGACATTAATATTCATTAATGCATAAGTTTCATACTTAAGTTCTTTACCTTTTAATTTACATTCATGCTTTCTATATAATGTCACTGAATAAAATCCATTTTCTAAATCATTTCAACTTTCTAGGGTTATAATCTTTTACTCGATATATTGCTCATGTTATTATTTACTTTAATTATAAATGGATTCAAATATTAACTTTAGTTTATAACATTTATTTATAATACTCGCTTTTCTGTTACATTTTATTAGTAGCACTTAAATTATAACTTAAGTTTATGTCAATTATAATATCAAAATTCTTATTTATAAAAGAAATTCCATTGAACGCTTTCATTTTCTGGAGTTTTACTTGTATAATATTCTATCACATATCCAATTTAACATTACAACCTTTAATATTCTGGTAATTTATATATACGTGTGTGTGTGTGTTTCTAAGAATGAAATTGAAAGTTACACAAGTTTACATTATCTATTTTAATTAACTAATTGTTCAATAGTTATTATTTCTTATTTTTATATCCTTTTTATTTACAGTTTACAAGTTTCAAATTCCTTGTATATTTCATTTATAACTCGGCATTTAATTTCTTATTTTCATTTTAGAAGTTCCAATTACTAGATAAAGTTAAAATTTCAATTCATTACAATAATCAAAACTATTAATTAACAGAAACTTAAGAACTAAATACCATGTTCCATATTCAAATCATTTTAAAATAATATATATCCATATCTTTATATATATATATATATATATATATATATATAAAATCATGTTTGAAAATTAAAATCACACTTTGTTTATAAAACAAATGTGTAGTTAACTACTACTATGGTCTCCCACTTCAAAACTCGAAAATGAACGTTGACGATGCATGCACTCATCACCAAAATTATTTTCCAGCGACAGAGAGGGGAGAACAGAACTTATTCCTTTTGAATTCTTTTTAAACTTCCTTCCAAAGCACATTGGAATATTTATATCGAAAAAATACTTTCAAATAATACTAATATTATATTCCAAAATATTTTGAAAGAAATTTCAAAATCTCGAAACTTAAGTTCACAAAGTTTTCAATTTATATTCATTTTATTAGTAAATCTTATTTTTCCATCAGTATTTATAAAATTCTCTACCTAACAAACAAATATGTTACAACTAATTATATCATTTACAAAATCTAGTATTTTATATATAAAAATATATAATAGGAAAAATTATTTCATTTACCTATATTTCAAACAAATATTATGTCGGTCTGCCCTATTAAGTGTTTATAAATCCCTATCGATGTCATAGTGTCCTACGCACCGACCATGAACTATAAATACAAAACAGAACAAATTAACACAATACAAAAACCCTTTTATAACACTAACAAATGCGCTCTCTCATATATACTCTCAGCGACTCATTCTAGGATATTACTGCCCTATTTATATGAGTCAGACCCCATAAAGCTAAGGTTATCGCTAAACCAAAGCTCTGATACCAACTGTAACGACCTGCCATTTTGGACATTTTAAGCAGACACACGTGCCAAACTCAAACAATTCAAAAGGGCATATTGTTATAGGGTAAATAAGAAAAAGAAGAAAGAAATAAAACAAATACAGAATCTCGCGGTGGAATGACAAAATATAATAATCAAATAATAGTTCATGAAGCTGTTTTATAAATTCATTTGACTATTCTTTTACAAGCCAAAATCAAAGTTACAAAAACATGAATAAATAAATAATAAATGCAGTGGAACAACATGATGCGGTGGAATATAATAAATAATACTACTACAAATCTTCGTCTTCGTCCTCCAGAGATAAGGTCTTCAACCTGAAATGCTCAAGTTGACCTGAGCGAATTGAAAAAGATAAAACATTCGAGTCAAAACTAAAAGATCTTATGTAAATTAAATTAACAGTAAATATGATTGTAACGACGTCAGAGATGTTTATAGGGTTTGAAATCCCCTATCCAATGTCTAATGTGAGTGCAACAACTTAAGAGATGTTCGGGATTCCCATCTTATAAGGATCCGTTAAACTATCTACTATGTAGTACAATACGCAATTATAATAGTGTCTACAGTAAAGTAAAATATTAGCATTAAGGCGTTATCTATATCCCCTTTAACACATTTTTACATATTTCCATATCTATACAGTACCGTAATTCCTCCATAAATTGGAGGGCTATCAAAGGGCACTCCGTAGGTATAGTACACAACAAATTCGTAGAAGGCACTCTAGGGCATGTGAACACGGCACTCGAGGCAATGCCATGGTAGATATACCAATTGCGGATCCGGACTGGTGGTAACGCATAGCAGCTACTACCGCCCTCTTTGGATACACTCCCAAACCCAAGTCAAGGGTGACCACCAAATCAATCATAAATTAATAGAATGGTATCGAAGAAATGTGCCCGATAGGAGGAATGACCTTGCTTGGCCCAGCATGGCTCCTATTTTAGTCACATCTAAGCTGACGCACGGGAGTTAGGGTCACGTCATACCTCATACTGAAATCGTTCACCAAACCATCCTACTTCATTTCTGGAATCTTCACTATATACACAGTTATTGAAGTGATTTTCTGTAACATCCCGGTATTTCTAACAATATCAATTTAATAATCTGTATTAAAAATTAAATTGATATTGATATTTTGTTGATAGTAATTCAAATTGGTTTAAAAATCTTCTTTAATAATTATATAAATTGGTTCCTATTTACAATATAAATATTTGGTTTATATTTTAAATAGATTAGCATTTGTTTTAATTTTAATAAGTAAAGCATATTTTCTAGTTTTATTATTTGGAGTAATTTGGAAAATTTGTTTTATTTAATATTTAAGTTTTTCAAAGTTATTGAATAAATGATTTTGGTTTAAATTTAATAAATGAATCATGCTTTAAAATTCTTATATTTACATTTTAAATTGGAAATTTTGATTTTAATTAGTATTGTGTTTTTAAAACTATTTCATAAAATAAATATATGATTTTAAAAAAAATTGATAGGAAAATGTTAAATGTTTAAATCAAATTAGATTGAGTTTTTAATTTAGAATAAATTAAATAAAATGTTTTATGGCTTAATAAAATAGATATTTTATTGATAAAAATATAATTTCTTGTAAAATAATTTTTAATTTAATAATAAGATATTTATAAAAACAATATTGATATTGTATTGTCTTTATAAATAAGTTTTGAATAAGATTTGTAATTTTTATTTCAAATTGAATTTATATTCATAACTTGATTTGGAATTATTTGATTTTGAATTTAGTTTGAATTTAAGTTCAAAAGTATAAATTTTAAATTGTTTGATTGTTTTAATCTTTAATATGTATAAGTTTATTTATAAACATGATTGTTCTTATTTCTTTTGTAAATTTATACACATATCTAATATGAATTAACAATTAAATCTTAAAACTAAGCTAACATATACATTGATTTATAAATTAGTACTTATTATTTTAAAGCAAAACAAGTGTTCAAAATTAGCATTTACAAATGGACAAGTGTCTAACATTTGACAAGTGTTAAAATTTAGTTTTAATTTTTCTTTTCTTTTAGTAAATCTGAAAATACATTAGTTAAGCTTGCATTTTCATTCATTCATATTGCATCTTCATTTTTCCTTAATCAAAAGAGAAATTATAAACTCATCTTCAAAATTTATAACACTCTTCAAACATCTGCATATACAAATTCATCAAAACCCTGTTCAAATCTGCATTTCCTCAAATCCAAAATCTGTATACAAATCTGCATTCACAAATTCATCAAAATCCAAACATCTGCATTATTTTCAAACCTGGAAGCAAAACAAATCTACATTTTTAAATCTTCACAACTTTAAAATACGAGGCATGTTCAAATGTAAATCTGCACCTCTTCAAATAAGGCCCGTGCAATAGCAGAATTTCAAAAGCATCTAGAAGCATGCATGCAGTTGTAGATCAGGAAGCATGGCATTACAGTAGAAGCGTACCTGCATATTCATTTTCCTGCAAAATTTAGAAAAGGGAAAACAGAGGGTCTGCATTGAATTGAGATGAGTAACAAATTAAATCTTAAACTATATAGGTTGCTTGATGAATGCTTGAGATAAAAATATGTTATGTGCTTATAAAAAAAATCTGTTGTAATTATGATTTTATATGCATGTTGATTTGATATGCTGTACTTCCAGATTTACATCCCATTTAAAGAACCTTCTACAGTTGATCTATTTGAGATAGTAACTAGGTTTTAGGATAATAAAAAGTGTTTACTTATCATAGATTAGTAGTCAAATTTACAAAGCAATATGATTATTTTCTTAAGTTAAGGTTAAAAAGTTTTGGTGAGTTAAATACAGGGAGTTATCTCTGTAAACACAAGTATCACCATTATATGTTAATATTGATCTAAACCAATCACACTAATATTTAAATCTAGATTCATAAGCTTAATACATTAACAAAAACTTGATTTTTAAATCAAGTATTAGTATTTCTAGGTGTATGTTTCAGTAATAGTTTCTTATTGAACAAAAATATGAATTTGAGCTAATTCTTGCAATCTGTAGTTTAAGAAAACTTAGAAATTCTTCTGAGTTATTAAGTAAGGATCATAGATCCTTAGAAAAATCAGAGATGAGGATTAAATTGATTAGATTGATTTCAGTTTTGATTTTTAGAATTGAACCCTAGTTTTAGATAGGGGTTAAAGATTGGGACAGTGAGAGGTGAAGAGTGCATCGACTGATGTGATACTTGGTGATTGTGTAGCTGAAGGGTGTTGGAACTCGAGGCCGGAGGGGTTGGATGCCAGATGATCAGAATGGCGAACTATCGCCGATTGACAGGTTGGATCAAAAACCTGGAAAATGTTTTCAGGTTTGGGTTGTTTTGAGCTAAAATTTGATTCTTTGATCAATTGCTTGATATGGGTTGATGCTAGAGTCGTGGTGGGTTTCTGGTTGTGGTTGGATCATCTATGATGATGAGAAGGGGCGGTGGTCGCCGTGCATATGCACGGCGACATGTTTTCTAGTAAACTGTTTTGGGGTGTTGGATGTTATAGGGGAAGGTTGAGGTTGCTCGAAGCAAGTAGATGTAAAACTCGAAGTAAAGCAGCTTAGAACCCGAAGTAGAAAAGTGGTTTCCTCGGGTTGAACCTGTAATTTCCAGGTTTTGAAGCCTGTATAAAATCTGGTTTTAAACTTTTAAAATCTGTAGCTTTTGTGTAAAGTAAGGTTTAGGTTAAATTCAAAATTCAAGTTTGAAATTTTGATTCAAATTCAAATTCCAGTTTTAAAAATAGAAATTTAAGTTTAAAAATTTAACTTAATTAACTATACCATGTTGGTAAAATAGTTTAAACTTTTTAATAATGAGGTTTTTAAAATGTGAGTAAGATTTAAAGATTCATTTGAAATTTGGAAATCTAAATTTAAAAATAAAGTTCAGTTTTAAATTTAAATAGAAGATTTAAATGAAAGTTTAAACTAAGAATGAGTTGAAAATTTCTAAAAGATTGAAATGAATTCAACTTCAAATTTTATGATTTCATTTTAAGACAAACTTTTGATTTGTCCTGAAATTTAAATAAGTTTTAAATTATTTAAAACTTTGATAGGTTTTAAAATTATTCTATTTTAAGCTTGAATTTAAATCGAAATTTAAAAGGTAATTTCTTAAGTACTTTGTTTTGAATTAAATTGTTTTAAACATAATTAAGTTATGTTTTAGCTTGAAATTTAAATTAAGATTAATATTTTAGAATTTATTTAATTAGTGAGGTGATTAAGATTAATTAATTAATTTAATTTATTAATTTAATTCAGAATTAATAATTGATTAATGGTTAATCAATTTAAGATTAAGATCATTAATTAGATTATTAAATTAATGATGAATGAATTTTTAATTATGTAATTAAGTTTTTAATTAAGGTTAATAAATTTAATATAATTTTAATTAATGAATGATTAAAGAAAATTTTAATTAATTTAAGTTAGTTACTTTATAAAATAATTTGAGGATAGTTAATGAAGGTCATTAACCAGGATTATTTAATAATTAATTAATGTAGTTAATTTTTATAATTAATTAAATTAATTAATTTAATTATAATCAATTGTAAATGGTTTGAGTATAATTACTTAATAAAGTAATTAAGAAATTAATTACTTAATGTAATTAATTTAGTTTAATGTGATTGTTTATTTTTAATTAATTAAGTTTAATTAATTTTAAACATTTAGGTTTTATAAATAATTACTTTATGTAATTAATGATTTGGAAATTTACTTAGTTAAGTAATTAATCAATAACTACATGGTTGTAATTAAGTGGAGATGTTTAAGTATGAAGTAATTTGGTTTAATTACTTATTAATTAATCAAGGGATTAATTAAGAAATTAATTAAGGATAATTAATTTGTTTTAATATGGTAATTAAGTTAGTTAATTACTAAATGTAATTAATTTGTGATGATTAATAATTATAAGTTAATTACTTAAGGTAATTAATAAAAGGGAATCATTAATTATTTTAATTAATGATGTAATTAAAGTTGATTAATTATGAATAATTAATCAATAATAGATAATTAAGGTAATTAATTAATGTAATTAATTAAGAATTAATGTAATTAATTATGATTAATTAATTAATTGAGTAATTAAAGGTTAATTACTGTTTGATTAAGGGATAATTAATTTGTGGAATTAATTGAGAATAATTACTTGAATGTAATTAAGGATAATTAATCTAGAGTGATTAATTGAAGTGATTAATTATGAATGATTAATTGATTGTAATTAATTAAATGAATGAGAAAGCAAGATTTATATTGGTGAAATAATTAATTTAATTTATTTTAAATTAATTATAGATAAAGTAATTAATTTAATTCATTTTAAATTAATTAGTGATAGAGATAGTTAATTTAATTCAATTTATAATTAATTATATTATGGTATGAATGAATCTTTGCTTATGTATGAATGGATGACATTGATTGTCTTTGATGCTTTGTGATCTCAGTAATGAGATAAATGATATTGTGTGGTATGGATGTTTGATTGTATTGTGATGATAACATAGGTTATCTATTGTGATGTAATATATGGATTACCTATGTTGATATTGATAATGTAGATTACATGTTATTTGATAATGTTGATTATCAGTTATGATTTATGAATTATCTATCTGTGTGTATATTGATACTGTATTGAATTGTTTTAAAACCTTTAAAACAGCTTGGACCTAAAAGACACGCTTTGGATTTCTATGAGACCGGGATCGGGTTTCCATATTTGGATATCCGAAAACCACATCGATTCCAAAATAACGTTAGGTCGTGAATCTTATGTGAAGAGTGAAGACTCGAGGTGTAAGTACTATGAGTCAGTATAACTCTGTGGGTGATTCCGTAATGAGTTGACGGAATTGTACTTATAGATTCGAGATGGTGAATCAGAGTGCAAGGGTTTTTTTCGTTAACTCTGAGGATGATTCCAAAATGAGTGTAACGAGATAATGCCTTCGGTTTCGTTCGAACCCGGAACGAACGTATATGGATTGAATTCTTTCAGAACATCGTCGGGTGGACAATGAGCATTCAAAGTGATATGTCCTATAAAGGTAATCGTAGCCTCAAGTCTCATCAATCGGGAATGGCTAAAACAGGGGAGGTGCAGCAAGGCTTCGTAGGTCGCACCCACTGGAGAGCGAGATTTACCCCTGTCTAAAGGTCCCTTTTTATTTCGGCTGTGTGGACGGTTTTTGAGCTCTAACCGTCGGGGTTATCTTGTTCGGTACTGTTCAGTAAGGAACGGGTCCGGCTTTGTGTTGCAAGGGAGTGGGAGTACTCCTCGGTACGGTGATCTAGGCCACGTACTGTGACGGGCGGTACCCCAGTAGCCCAGCCATTGTATGGAATCCAAAATCCAATAAGTGCCAACGGTTTTGATTGTATTACCCACTTTTGTGGCTAGTAGCTGGAATTTAATAAATGTAACAATTTCGTCTATTTCTTATTTATTTGAAAACCCTAGACACTATTATAATATCACTGAATTTCCTATCAAATGTTTTGGTTAGCATAAGGTAAAAACTTTTCCATGTTTATGTGTGGGAAGTCTTACGTGATACCTTTCTTTTCAAAAGGTTTTTGAAAGTTAAGCAACTTTAACCTGTTACTCACACCAGACCCATGTCTGACCCGGAGTTTATTTTTGTTTTTCATAAACTCTTGGGTACTCAAATTTTTATGAGTAGTCAAGGGAATTCAGGTTAGGATTCAGGTTAGCTTTGACGAATTATGGAGGAGGAAATGGAGCAGGAGGCTTCTGCGTGTAGATACATATCTAGTATTCCGCTGTGTGTTCTCTGAGTTGTTGTCTTTGCACTATATTGAGTTGTATAACTAGACAGGTGTTTATAACTGTCTAGTATGTGTTGTATTATCTGTGTACTCTGATAGTGTTTGTAAACTATGTAATATTTATGCTATTAATATAGTTTATTCGTTCCGCTGTTTAGATTCTGATGTGTTGTTTCTTTCTTCTCTTCTTTCTATTGTCTTTTCTATCCCTTTCTTTCTTAAAGATGATGCAATTTTCTGTGGTAAGAAAGTCGGGTCGTTTCAATTTCGGTATTGGTAGAGAATATGATAATATCTGATCTCGGTTCTTTAACAACCACATGCTTATTATACACTAGATGGTTCTTTTACATTTCAAAAATCATTTCATATTGATATCAAAATATCATATTCAATTCAAACCATATTACTTTCGAAATGATATTCACTTCAAAAAATCATATTTCAAAATAGTTTACAACCCTCATTTCCAAACTTCATATGCAAATCAAATATGAAATTTAACTTCCATCTTATGTTATAATATCATTTAACCATGTTCAATTTAAAATCGAGGATTTAAAAATATAAACACATCTATTTTATTTAGTTTAAATTTTTGAAAGATAGTTTAGATAATTATAATTGATTTAACAGACTTAAAATAAATTTTAAGAATAGTTCAAATTCTCTAAAAACATTTTAAAATAGCTTGAAATATACTATAATTAAATTTAAGATAGTTAAATAGATTTAAAATAGATTAAATATAATTAATATAGATTTAGTAGCTTTTAAATGGATTAATTAGATTTAGAATAAATTAAATTAGTTTAAAATAAGTTAAATAATTTATATTGTTGGTATGGATTAAAATAGTTTAGCAATTTGAAAATCTTAACAATTAGGAAATTTAAAATAATATATTTTAAATAGTTTATATTAAAATATGAATTTGGAAAATTATATCAATTTAACAATTTATTTCATTTCAACACATTTGGACAAATTTCAATTTCCAAATCAACAAAACCAAATTTCAAATCTTTCAATTCAAATTTCAATAAAACATCTAATTTTATATCAATCTCAATCCATGTTTGAAATATCAATTTAAACTACTCCAATATTAACATTTTCAAAGTTATACTTCAAATGATTTAATAACTCAATTAAGATAAATTTCAATTATACTTCAAAATCAACCTTACAATTTCAATTTAATTCCTTTAAACAATTCCTTTAAACCAATTCTAATTTTTAACATAAAACTTGGATTTTGATAATGATTTTGATTTATATAAGACAAAATTTATTCCCAAATATCATTTAATTTAATTCAAAATTTAAAGATTTTAAAATCATTTAATTTAACCAATCCCGTGTCATATATAATTCTCTACCCTAAGGTCAAGTGATATGGATATTTATCATTTCAATCCACAATTATTTTATATTTACGGATATATATCATTTCAATCTGCAATCCCGAGTTAATATAAAAATCCATAAAATCGCTCGAGCCTATCATTTCAGCCCACAACGATTTTTTCCCTAATCTATAGATCGTTCGGGTATATATCATTTCAACCCACAGTGATTTTACTAATAATAATTAAGGGAACTTGCAGAGTGATAGCATTTCATAAGTCAAATATAGCATCCAATCATCCAATAATAAATTCAAACATTCATCAGAATCATCATCCAATTCAACCGGTAAATGTCAACAATCAACAAATTATTATATACATGGAATTAAACTAGTAATTTAAATTCAATAATAAATTAAATGACAATTTAATTCAAAATAAATTCAAATCACATCATAAATTCTATTTAACTGACATAAGAAATTTAGAAGTTGTGAGTGGGTCAAATCACTCACCTTTGAATTTAAATCGAATAAAAATCCAATTTAAGCCCAAAATTCAAACAGACTCAGAATTTGTTCAACCAGTGTCAACGTGTTTGGAATTTCGATATGATCCTAGCAGTCAAACCGTGCGTGAAATGGACCTCGTATGCGAAAGTTATACGCTAACATTTAGAAAATAAAATAATAAAAAATATACAGAACAATAAGATTTGCCACGTCACCTGAGAAAACCTAAACCCTAATGCGTATGCGACTTTGAACAACTTAGAGCTGCCACTCTCGAATGCCGTTGACCAAACATTACATCGCCAGCGATGGCCTACGGCTAGATCGAAGAACACCATTTGTTTCCCCATCTCAGGCTGCAACTAGGACCATCTCGCGGCCGCCGCAGGCGAGCCCAACCCCTTTCCATCACCGCGGCCTTTGGTTGCAGATTCTGGCGAATTCAAGGCCTTCTAGTACAAACGAGTGATACCGATAGTGCTGCTCATCGTCAGCTTCCCATTGCCACCTCCCGATTATCGATCGGGTGACAATCCGTCGTTGGATCGTCCAAAACCTAGAATGGACGGCTCAGGTTCATTCTCGATTTTTAGACAAACTATAAATCCGATTGAAAAACGAATTATAGATCTGGGTTACGCTCGTCGAAAGCTTCAAAACGGTATATAACTTGATATATTTTGAGGAGTTTTAATTTTTGGAATTGAAATTGAGGGTTTGGAATTTGTTTGGTTTGTCTGCCATTGAGAAGAAGAAGCCAGAGAGGATTGAACGTATAGACGCATGAAAATAATAAGTAGCTGGGGTTTATAATGAGCTATTTATAGGAAAAGCTGAAAAATAGAATGAATGGACACGATTGATTTTCAAGTTCGAACGATAAACGACCCAAAAAGCCCGTTTTGTCTCCGGAACGAAAATAGGTCATCCATATATCAAAATAGTTGATTTTTATGATTTTAAACTCAATGGAACAGGTTTCAAGTCCAAATTCCATCATATAAAGAAGTTAACTTAAAATTAGCTTATTTCAAATTGATTTCAATTAAATTAATTTCCAGGCATTTCAAGCCTGTATGATCAAACGATAAGTCCGATCATTATGAAACTTGAAATCCTACAATAATTCACCATTACGGAGCCGATGAAACTAGTTTCATCGGAATCCGAGTCTGTGGTTAAAATGGCTATTTTCACTTTAATAAAATTAATTAACAATTAAATTAGTTAAATCACATTTTTCTTTCAAAGTTAATAACTAACAATTTTCATCATTTTTGATTGCTTAGACATTTATTAAATTTAAAGTAAATTTACATATCAATTTCAATGTTAATTATTTCAATAATTATAGTGTTCAATTCCAACTGCAATTAAATCCAATTATTTATAATTTGATTCCAATCTTTATAGTCAATCAATTATTATTCTATAGCCATATTTAACATTGTTTTATATTTCATTAAATTAATATCCTCCAATTTCCATCTTTTATTTGTATTAATTACTATATTTCAATCATATTGAATCTTGTCAATTTTACACTTTAATTATAATTCAAAATCCCAATTAATTATGTTATCCTAGTTTGACACTTTTATTAAATCAATTATTGCTTAAGGAAATATAATTAATATTTATATACCTATTATTACATTCACATTTTGCATTTATTGCCTTAACTCATATTAATGTAACATTTATTACCTTTAATTGCAATTGATTTAATATATTGGTAATAGACAACAATTTGTCACCATTACTACATTTAATAACATTTGTAAGTTTATTATTTATAAATAATTGTTATGATTACTTACTTAACACTGAATTTACTTAATTACCATTAGTTATATTTTATTTCATTAACTAAATCAATATTTACATTTGTCTTCCAATATTCACTTTACAGCCATGTATAACCTTTACATTATTTCAATTGATCGGAATTTCATTCAAGTTGCTAATAATTAACTTAAATTAACATTATTACCTTTCATCATGGTTATTATTTCATTAATATATCATAAGTTTTATTTTTTTCCAATATTAAACTACCAAAATCTTATTAAATTAACTATTTTTAATTATCGAAAATTATGGGTCGTTACTGCTCTAAATCATTATTTAGAATTTTCTATTTCAACAAGTATATACCAAAACGTCAAGTCATATTATGCGATAATTTTGTGAGTAAAATCTGAACCTAATTAAGCACATCGAACAGTGAATCGGTTGCGTTAATTTCAACAACTGAAATTTACATATTATTCTACCAGTGTGGCTCACTATATTTCAACTACTTTTGTCTTTCCTTTAAAGACATGTTTGTGGCCAATGGATCATATCCCTTTGGGTACAACTTTCAAAATCATATTTTGATAATGTACTTGGAATCTATTTTGGATTTGTGCATTATACCATATCATAGAATTGATACTCTTAATGATTTACTTAACTGCTAAGATTATCTATTCCTAATATTGATAAGAAACTCATAGTTTCTCTTTAATGTATAAGAATACGGATAACCTAAAAAAATGGATCAATACCCTACATTGAGCATGAAAGCACCAGCTCAGTTTATCAAGGTAAATAAAATAAAGGTAAAGAATAATAACTTGCATTTAAAGTAAAACAACAAGAGATTTTTTAGTGGTTTGGCTGTTAACGAAGCCTACGTCCACTTTAATACTTTTCTTTTGACTGACTACAGTTACAAGTTGAATCTGACTACAACTTGATTGGATCTTGTAAGTTAGACCAAGTCACTAGTGTTAGAGTTCACTGGAGAATCACGGTGAACCCTTTAGATGACAGTTGTGTAGGAGAAGAAGAGTGAGGAATAGTTTCTACAGAGTTTCGGCAGCTAGTCCCCAACATCCTCTTTATGTTGAAGGTAGGATTGTATTTTAGAGGCTGGAGAGCACTTGGGCCAATGTCGCTTTGTCAGAGACTTACATTTGAAGGTATGAAGGCGCTTAAGAGATTTCAAAATAAAGCGATCCAATATGATGGATCGCTAGCGATCCATAGGACGCATGTATCGCTAGCAATCCATGGAGATAGAGTAATTTTGGCTCTTTTCAATTAGATCATGTTTCGTACCTTGTGTAGACGCTCTCATGTAATTTCATAACTAGATGCTTTGTTTTGATGATGATTCATGTTTTGATTGCATTGAACTATTGTTAGAATCAAATGAATGCTCACTTCTCGATCTAGCTAGCTTGGAATATCATCAAACTAAGCAGACATCCCTAGAAAACTTATTGGATCCTGGTTCAAGAGGATAAGAGGATCCAAAAGTGACCCTTATGGATCGCTAGCGATCTTCAGGTGATGGGTCTCTAGCGATCCATCATCTTAGTCAATTTTTGGTTTCTTTTCCTTGAATCTTTGTTAGTTCCTTCTTCTAGTCCTTTTGGTTGATTCTTGAGTTGTTCTGACTTGATGTAGATGTTTTAACCTCCTTTGAATTCCACTGGGTCAAAAACTTGGATAATATTTTCCTTTCAAAGTATGCTTTCATTAGAAACAAGGCGTGCTCTGGAAGTTACTGCTTTTGAGTTTTCGTTCAGCGAGGTTCAAATGATCGTATTGAGGCCATAAAGCGAATTTGGCTCTAGTTATTCAGTTGCCTATTGAATTTGTACGTGAATCACCATTACGCATCATAATAAATCAATTTCAATCCCATAACTTTCAAGATGCTTGCAAAAGATACTTAGATGATGCTTGTGAGTTAGGGAAAGTTTGGTTGCAATTAAATGGATTACTAATGATCCATAGTCCATGGATCGCTAGCAATCCAAGGACCTAGTATATTTATCTTATGCAATGTCTTATTTAGTTCATTCGAACCGACCTACTTCCATTTCATATTTTCATCTACATGCCGATCTTTTTTCCTTGCGACCTGATCCAACATCTTCAAACCCTAAATTCGCCTTTGCCACCGCCGTTGCTAATCTTCGTCGCCGGTATTTCTCGCCGTTGACCATACTCAACTTTTCCATCACCTTGACCTAGCCCCTAGTTCCTGTTGCTTTGCATTTTTGGATCGCCGATGACCTTCCTCCTAGATCGCCATCGATCTTACTTGCTTTAGGTTGCCAACATCCTAAGTTCATCTGTGTTCACCTTTTGACCTTCGACTAGACTGGGTAATGTAGACTTTGGCATTCACTTAGCAAATTGATGGTGAGATCGTATTAGTGGTGGTCATAATAGAGAATTTGAGTTCATTATGATTTTATGGAAGGATATTGTAAGCCGGGTCTTGATTTCTTCATAGAACGAAATCCGGGCTTTGCCCTAGTGCTTGACAAATTTGGTTATCATCGTCCATAGAATTGGAATTAACTTGCACCGAGTTGCATTGTTAATCCGGGACGATGTCTTTCAGATTGGTTTTGGTTTTTTTGGGAGGTGATAATAGCTTAGGGTAGTGTCTCGTGTGCAGCTTATGTTGTTATTACCTTCTGGAGAGGTGAACCCGACATATGTTGAGAATTTTCTACTTGATTTGGACCTATCAATCTATAGTTGCTCAATTTGGATTGGTCTAGTTATTGCACTCTTGGTGTACTTGGAATGGGAAAAGCTTCCCACATCGCTTTGGATGGCGGATCTGTTATCGATCGTTGATTGATAACGGGTAAGTGTAAGAGAAATATCTTCAACAAATGATACAAGAAGATTTTCTCTTTCTTCACTGCGAGTGAGCTATCTATATAGGATAGAGCATTTATAGTGTTCAGGCCACCGAGCCCATCCCATATAGATAACATACTGCATTTCCCCCAGTCAAAAATTGGAACCCGATGTGTTGGCATAATCGATACTTTTTCGGAGTTCAAGTGTCATAGAAGGACATTTAGTTAAAGATAAAATTACTTGACCGTGTTAGATGAAAGTCCTATTGTAGAATAAAGCACCCATCATCTAGTGTAAGTCTGGTAGAGGAAGTCTGGCACATTCAAAAGCCGAGTCATCATCAGTTACGCCTTCACAAAAAGTTTCAGTAGTGCCTACCCCTTCAGCACCGCGAGCTCAATACGGTCAACTGGTTCTGGTTGGTCTGGTTATAGACCAGACTCCTCCAAATTTTAGAGTTCTACTCAATCCTTCAGAGAGAGCTTCCTCCGTAATCTTTATTAAAGTTCCATATAACATTTTCTTACAAAATGACATTCCAGACGATGATGTGCGCCTTTCATTACAGAATGAGTTTGCACATACGCCGCCTTCAGGGTACACTGCTTGCCACTAGTATATGTGCTTAAATGGAGCAGTGTCCCCTTTCAATCACTTCTTAAAATAAACTGTTCTAAACTTGGAAATTGCTCCATTTCAAATTCATCCTAACGGGTCGTGATCTTGACCTTCCTTCACGTCTTGTTTATGCGGACATTTAATCATGCCTCAAGTTTCGATGGGTTGAGATATTTTCTCTCATTCAAGAAGAGAGATGAATGTCCATCTCTCGTCGTTATTGAGGCCTAAAGAAGCAGCAAGATCATGCTATAGCTTCAGAGCAACCTGTCTCAATTATAGACCCGATATTTCTTCGTTAGGTGTACCGAAGGATTTAATCGTCTTTAGACAATGGGGGATAAGTTCCATCCTTTACTTATTGAGATTTAATACGTCGCTATGGAATTTTTAATGGATTGAATGCTTCTTGCAGCTATTCTGAGGTCGAACAAAATTACTTCACTCGATCCGATTTTCCATACCTTGAAGGTCGTAGACACCAAGGAGAGATCAGTCAAGTTTTTTGCTAACGGATGAGAATTTGCTTCGGCATGTGATGTTTCATCCCGGGAGGTCTGCCATGATCGTTGAAGTTCTGTCTCCTTCCATTCCAAAATTCGAACACGTTCCAGTTCTTCATTGCATGGCTCCTAAGAGGGTGATCTCCTTGAAGGAGAAGGCCCGTCCGATAGGTCAACCAAAGAAATTCATAAAGAAAAGAGTGTTAAGATCAAAGCCAACTGCCCAGCCAGAATGCCCTCAATACCGAAGCAGGAGAAAGAATAATGTACACAATATATGCCTCAGCAGTCCGATAATCTAGGGTCGGTTGTTAGTGACTACACCAAATTTTTGGTTTTGCAAACAATCTTTGTGAGTGGGCTGAAGCCCGGGCTCTCCTGTCTTTGGGAGAGCCACTCCCTTAAGGTTCTGTTGGCTTGTGGTTGGTCTTATGGGGGGCATTTTGGATCTCCCAAACATCATTGAATGCATTGGTATTTCTTTCCAACTCTTGATCATCAAGTCGCTCACCATCTTCTGAGTCAGATATATATATGACTATACCCTACCATGGGGTTTTCATTCCTGGATTCAAGTTTGCAGCTGGTTACTCGCAGTTGGTGGAGTGTTTGTATTTCCCTCTATATTAATGCCTATGATTCCACCTATCACTTCTTTCTGCGGTTGCTTCCCGTTTCTCCTGTTTAGGCTAGAAACGGAAGAATTTTCTTATTCCATGGCAGCCACGGGATCTGTCATGGTTCTTGAAGCAGCATGTGACGACAAGGTCAATAGGGCATTCAATTTTTCCTTGAGAGTGAAAGTGACTACTGTGTTGCTAGTTATCACTTAGGATCATATAATATGGAATGTATTATAATCTAACTACGGAAACATATAATGATAGTAAAGTAAATAAGAATAAGCACAATAGGAGTATTTATACTGGTTCGAACTTCCCATTCTACGTCCAGCTCAAGACTTCCCTCTAGAATTTCTCACAATAACCCCTCACTTAACTCGAAGGAATAGGTATACAACACCTGAGCAACCAATCAGGATTTTTCCACCTCTAACAATCGAAAGAGGACTTTTCCCGCTTGAACTACCGAACAGGACTTCAACAGTTTCAATAAAATTGCTTTGACACTTTGTGTTCTTGATAACACTGATTTGTCATTGATAGTACAGCCTTCCTATAATCTTTTCCTCAATTATATTGTGTGTGTAAAGATTTAGAAAGGAAAATATTGCTTTGAATCGAAGAATAAGTTAATTGATTTCAGAGATTCAAGCAATAAATGTAAATTGCGATTGCTTTTTAGAATGCAGAGACAGTAGAAAGTATGATCATAAAACCGAATAAAATTGGTGATTTATGAAGTGAATCTTATGTGTTTATATAGTAGATAAACAGCTGCAACCATTCACAAAGAGTTCGGACGAAAAGAGGCATCCATAACTCTTCAATTTAGATCATATCTCTTGGCAAATGGAAGTGTCTGTTCAGAAAAATAGCTGTTGGAAAAGTTCAATCGACTGACCTAAAATGACCAGTCAACTCAAAATTAAAAGTTGGTGCAAAAAAGAGTGTTTCTATACAACTGTGCAAGTTCAGTCGACTGGTCATATTTGGTCAGTCGATTGAATATTCAAAGATAGTAAAAAACAATGCACAAGTTCAATGGGCTGTTTTATAGATATTCAGTCAACTGGTCGATTTTCTTCAGTCGACTGAATTCTACTGATAATCAAAAATCACCATAGCTCATTTGGTTAAAGCACTTGCCTTCTAATCTAGTGACCCGGGTTCGAGCCCTGCTTCATGCAATTTTTAAAAATTTGATTTTGATTAAAATATGCATGCAAATTTATTTGAATGTGAATGATGATTATTGAGGAAAGATTTCAACAAAGCACTAAATTAGAATCTAGATACATATTTAATAACTCTTGTTGAAATATATAAGTATATGAACCAATCTTCGAGTCGTTGAGTCAAGATGTTGTCGTAGTCGTAGATTCGTGAATTATTGTTCATGTCAGCAATCAAAACATGTGATCCAACATTCTCCCCATTTTTGATGATGATAACTCCATTGGCTACGGACGAATCTTCGACAAGCTTTGTTGACTTATCTCTCCCCCAGAATATATTTCTGTAATTCTGCTATAGATTTCTCCCCCTGAATATATGGTATATATTCCTGTAAATAATTAATTTGTTCTCCCCCTTAATCTGTGCTAGCATTGTTTTTTCCTTCAAATAGCGTTGGAGTAACATCTTTCTCCCCCTTCGTCATCGACAAAAAGGAGAGTTTATATGATGACATAAATTATATTTCACATAAGTGAGGCCATAGAACAATATATAACAAAATAACTACTACTTATAATGTAAGGTATTGAAAAAATTCAACATTTAAAGCATGTGATACCCATGGTTCTTATAATTTCCTAATTTTTAGGAAATCATACCCGTTTGGGTGTGGTTGAACCTTCATAGATATAGTTTTCATTACAAATCACATTGTTATAATAGTTGCTAACATAAAGTTGTTGACCATAATCAATCATATTAGCTGGAATCCATATCTTAATACTATTAGTCATTAGCTTAGTACTTGAAGAATAATTTCTATCATTTCTAAACAAAGTACTATTATGACTATAACTGGTTTTAAAACTATCTTGGTTACTAGTACTAGCACTAAAATTAGTATACAAGAATGCATATCTAGTACTATTCTTACTTTTAGCTTGTTTATAGCCTAAACCGCTTTTATCATTGTGAGCTTTTGAATTTGTAACTAAGGAAGATAAGATATCTTTACCTTTGTTAAAATTTGTGATTTTTGTATTTAATCTTTCAAAATTTGCTTTAGAATCACAAACTTCTTTTGAAAAATATTATTATTAACTTTTAAAATCTCATATTCTTTAGATAATTCTAGATTCTTTTTAATTAAAGCTTCATTCTCTTTTTCAAGAGACAAAATTAACGAACTAGAATTATTTAAAGAATTTTCCAAAAATATTTTTTTTATTTTGCAAAACATTGATTTCCTCCAAAAGATCATTGTTTTTATCTTCTAACTGCTCATTTTCTTTTTGTAGAAAATCTTTTTGTAAAACAAGTTCTTCTAAGGTATTTTCAAAACATTTAGTTTGTTTTACTAAAAAATTATTTTCCTCTTTTAAATTGGAAATTTCTTGCTCACAATCTTTTGACTTACCTAAACTAATTCTATTAATTTTATTCAAAATTTTACAATCATTTAATAATTCATCATGTGCTAACAGAAGATCTTTATATAAAGAATCAAAGCACACCGACTGTGATCTAAGTTTAGCCATAAAGCATTTGTTTGTTTTCTCCTTAGAATTTTCTTTATTACTCTTCCTCTTCTTATTGCCTCGACTAGATCTCTTTGTAACCATTTATTCTAGGATGTTGTCACAATCTCTAGAATCCCAGGCTTTGTTACCAAATGAAAGTTACTACTGTGTTGCTAGTTATCACTTAGGATCGTGTAGTATGGAATGTATTATAATCTAACTGTGGAAATGTATAATAATAGTAAAGTAAATAAGAATAAGCACATCAGGAGTTTTTATACTGGTTTGAACTTCCTGTTCTACGTCCAGTCCCAGACTTTCCTCTTGAATTTCTTACAATAACCCCTCAATTAACCCGAAGGAATAAGTATACAACACCTGAGCAACGGATCCAGATTTTCCGCCTCTAACAACCTAAAGGGGACTTTCCCGCCTGAACAACCGAACAGGACTTCAACAGTTTTAATAAAATTGCTTTAACACCTTGTGTTCTTGATAACACTGATTTGTCTTTGATAATACAACATTCCTATAATCTTTTCCTCAAGTATATTGTGTGTCTAAAGATTTAAAAAGGAAAATATTGCTTTGAATCGAAGAATAAGTTAATTGATTCAGAGATTCAAGTAATATATGTAAATTGTGATTGCTTTTTAGAATGTAGGGATAGTAGAAATTATGATAGAAAACAAAACAAAATTAGTGATTTTTGAAGTGAATCTTATGTGTTTATATAGTAGGTAAACAGCTGCAACCATTCACGAAGAGTTCTGACGAAAAGAAGCTTCCATAATTCTTCAATTTAGATCGTATCTCTTGGCAAATGGAAGTGTCTGTTCAGAAAAATAGCTGTTGGAAAAGTTCAATCGACTGACCCAAAAGAACCAGTCAATTGAAAATTCAAAGTTGGTGCAAAACAGAGTGTTTTTGTGCAAATGTGGAGGTTCAGTTGACTAGTCATATTTGGTCAGTCGACTGAATATTCAAAGGTAGTAAAAAAAACAGTGCACAAGTTCAATAGGCTGTTTTATTGTTTCGGTCGACTGGTCGATTTTCTTCAGTCAACTGAATTCTGATGATAATCAAAAATCATGACAGCTCATTTAGCTAGGGCACTTACCTTCTAAACTAGTGACCCAGGTTCGAGCCTCGCTCCATGCATTTTTTTAAAACTTGATTTTGATTAAAATATGCATGCAAGTTTATTTGAATGTGAATGATGATTCTTGAGGAAAGATTTTAACAAAGCACTAAACTAGACTCTACTTAAATATTTGCTGACTCTTGTTAAAATATGTAACTATATGAAACGTATTCTGATTAATTTCGTCAACTATTTTATTTAATTCATCTCTAGTGACAACTTCATGTTGAATAGAGGTCCTGGAAATTGATCTCCGAAGTTAGCTCCTAACTGTAGATTGTTGGTACCGTTGACTTCAATTTGATGAGGGTTTGTTTCTTCTCCAACAATAGTAGCTCCTATGGATCTTTCGAAAGTTGTTCCCCTTTTTCTTGCTGCCATTGATTCTCCATAGCAAATCTTCTAAGCAAAGATTGAGGATCTAACTTATGAACCTACTCGATCCAAAGTAGATAGTTAGATTAGGCCTGAGTTCAATTCTCAGTGAAAACACCAAAATGTTGACTCAAAATGGATCAACACCCTGCATTGAGTGTGAAAGCACCAACACTATTTATCAAGGCAAATAAAATAGATATAAGGAATAATAACTTGTTGATAAAGTAGAAGGATAAGAGATTTTTATGATGGTTCAACAGTTAACGAAGCCTACGTCCACTTTATAACTTTTGTTATTGACTGACTGTAATTACAAGTTGAATTTGACTACAATTTGATTGGATCTTGTAAGTTAGACCAAGTCATCAATGTTAGAATTCAATGGAGAATCAGAATGAGCCCTATAGATGATCGTTGTGTGGGAGAAGAAGAGTGAAGAAAAGTTTCTACAGAGTTTCAGTAGCCAATCCCCAAGACCCACTTTATGTTGAAGGTAGGATTGTATTTGCAGGGTCTGGAGAGCACTTAGGCCAATGTTGCTTTGTTAGAGACTTACATCTGAAGGTACGAAGGCACTCAAGAAATTTTAGAATGAACTAATCCAATATGATGGATCGCTAGCTATCCATAGGGCATGGGTCGCTAGAAATCCATTGAGTTAGAGTAATTTTGGCTCATTTCAATTGAATCATGTTTCTTGCCTTGTGTAGATGCCCTCCGTGTAATTTCATGACTAGATGCTTTGTTTTGATGATGATTCATGTTCTAATTGCATTGAACTGTTGCTGGAATCAGATGAATGCTCGCTTCTCAATCTAGCTAGCTTGGAATATCATCAAACTTAGCAGACATCCCTAGAAAAATTATTGGATCATGGTGCAAGGGGTAGGAGGATCCACGGGCGACCCTTATGGATCGCTAGCGATCCCTTATCTTAGTCAATTTTTGGTTTCTTTTCCTTGAATCTTTGTTAGACATGGATGTTCTAACCTTCATTAAATTCCATTGGGTCAAAAACTCGGATAACAAATACTTATTAGACATTATAATGTGTTGTGTTTATATAGGTTTGGTTAATTTTATTTCATCCGTTATAATCAATTTTATCTTTAGATCGTGTCCAAATCCGTTTTATACCAATAATTTCTTAAGGAAATTCCTCCACTACGAAATTGGTATTTCTTAAAAACAACAATTATTTCTTAATGCAATGGAATAGGTAATCATAAACATTTTATGAATTTCCATATATATATATACATATATATATAACTGATTTGGTTTTTTAGTTTACAAAACTTATATTCAAAACATAAATATGATCCAACGTCAGCCTTTCCCAAACTCCTTTTGAGGGGATTCATACAAGATCACTCAGGAGCAATTATTACGTATAGAATTTCAACTCGCACAACCTGCCAACTCCTTTGCCTATAATATGTTGAGGTTTCTTATAAACCCTTATCTTGTATGATTTTGTAAACTACCTTAGATGAAATAATATATTAACCTCATGTACTACTCTTAAGTATACAACCTTATAGAAAAAATTAACTCAACTTCACTCGCAATTAATTGTATTTTGTCCAATCAAGTTTGATTACTCCATATCTATATATCATTATGTGTCATAAAGAGGAGTGACTTTTGAAATTGAATCTTTATTCATTTTACGTATATTTGGAACTCTTTCCAATATGCTCGCCAATTCGATCAAATCAAATATTTTATATTGTTGCATATTATTTAATTTACTTTCGTTTTAATACTCTATGATCTTATCAAGACATACCGCATGTGTACCAAATACACATGTCCATGTCGGTGATAAATTATCGATGAATATAACTAAGTATGTGGAATCAATTTGGTATTAATAGACTCGCGATTGCATACATCAATATATATCAATCCGAAAAGTGCATCAACTCTTATGACGCTCCCACTTAATGGGTGCACAGCCTTTAATTATTTGAGATATTATTAACTAATATCATATGATTCATAATAATTTAATAAAATTATTTCTCAAAACTATAGCTTAGTCTATAATTCCAAAATAATTGTAAACAATTTTACATACTTCAATGTATTCAATGCATCTCTTTTGTTATAAAAAATACCACATTATAGTGTTATTTCATAACGAATATTCATAATATTCATAGTGAAATATAACTATGTCTATTTTTTTCAATCGACGTCTAAAATAGTCGTTATTTCATAAATGATGTTCAATATGTTTACGAAAACAATTTTGTAACTTGATGCAATCAATAAGTGCTATATGGCATGCTCCTACAATTTCTGCAATTACTATAATAGCGTACTAAATTTGAAGGTCCAACATTCACTTAATGTAGATTATTTATTTCACATACTACAACTAGTTTACAGCAAAGAATTCTTTGATCAAATATCTTGAACTCAAAGAAATAAATCTTGTAGAAAACAATTTTCTATATGAAAATACATTATAGAATAGAAATCATAGTTCTTATTCAATATGAAGTATCAATTATTATTTTACAATTCTCGTTTCCGATGTTTCTTTATCAAGCAGAACTGATTATTCACTCCCTTCATCCTTACTGTACCTTTAATTACATCTCCTCTTGTGCATTCATTTTATTTGTAAATGGTCGAACCATTCAAAAGAATACCCCTACTACAACATCACAACAAACACTTTATAGAAACGCGTTCAATCATCCTTAGTAGTTAATGATGTCAAATATGTTGTACTTTACATAAACTGATCAAACTAACGTTTCAGTGATCGAATTCTTAGATCTATATTATAGTTTTGGGCTTGTGTTAAATTTTCAAACCTTATGGTCAATCAAATTGAATTATCGATCTTACAGTACGGTTTATTGGCCTGTTTTGAATGAACAATATTCATCGAAGTATCGTGCGTTACGAACTGTGACCGTTCACCATACTACACTTATATGTGATGGTATATGGATTAAGTATCCATAGTCTTGTATCATAGAATGCAATACACGGTCTCAACCAAACAAACACATAGGCGACCATATTACAAATATAATAAGTAGTAAAATTAGGCACTCGCATGGGTATACGAAGCATTAACATGCAACAGGTAATTATTAGTAAGTATATGTTATATCTATATTTGTTAACCTTCAATTCAGTTCATTTGTATATCTTAATCGATAAACGTTTTATCAATCATTTTAAATGCACAAATTTATCGATATAGATAATTATAACATTACAAAGCATACGTTTTTACAATATTAGAAAGGTTAAATATTATTGTTTCATTTTTCTGCAAATATATATAATTATCTTACATCATCCATTCAATATATTTATAATACTACACATGACATCCCTAGCTTAGGTCTGCTTAACAGCTAAGGAGTGTGTAGTTAATTTATTAGTGTATATATATATATGGTAGAGGACAACATTATATTGAAGATTCATAATCTTCGATATATATAATATTGAGTGATATCGACTTATGGAACAATATAATTCTTATGAATTACTCTCGTGATTCAAGTGTTGGATACATCGAAAATAAAAGTATACATACAATAACATATGTACGTATTTCATAAGTCTAATTAGGGTTTCTTTCATGTTCCATCTTTAGATTATACATTCATATCATATAAGTTTTATTATGATATAACGTATATATTTCATATTACTTATATAATAGTCTTATGTATGATAGTATATTAACGAAATTTTATTTAACTATTTAATTAGTTAACTCTTTAACTTGTTTTATATTAATATTCCAATACAACTTTTATGTTAGACATATCTACTATAACCTTTATACTATATACTATAACCTTTATAGTGTATACTATAACCTTTATAGTGTAACACATATATCTTATATATATATATATATTTAATTAATCAATCTTTTATTATTTTATTCAATTAAACAATTTTAATTTAAATATATTACTTTCAAAATTTATCTTGTATAAATACATGTATACTTATGTTCCCTTAAACACTTAAAAACAACATAACATATATCAACACGTATAATACATTCATATAATTAATAATTAATTAAATCACTAGATTAATTTATTTTATTAATTTTATTAATAAATTTTAAATTTCAAAATTAATATTTAAATAGTTTTAAACATTTTGAAATTTTCATTATTTTTCAAACAATTAGAAAATTTACGTTATATTATAACCATTTATAATAAACATGTTTTTATTTTAATTTAACTTTTAAATTTAAAATATTGTCTTAATTTTCAAAACTATTTTGAAAATTAGCCCAAGACCCAATTCAAATTGGGCCTTTTCTATTAGAGACAACTTTTGGGCTCATTTCACCTTTCAGGCTAGGCCGGTAACTAGGTAGGACATGGTACTTAATCACCCAGTTCCAATCCTGGACATTACCTTTTTAAACACGCAATAAGTGGGTAAGCTTAATTTGTTAGCCCTAACATGACTAATTTAGACCACGTAGGCTATTTGGCTCTAATAACATAGTTGGAGCAGGGCCAACTCGTGGAGGAATAAATTGGTGAATTTAATTTTTTTATCGTTTTTGATCTTTAATGGGCATATGAAGTCTAAATTCATTTAGAACTTTTCTAAATTTGTTTTAAATAAAATTAACATTTAATTTAATTTGGTAAAAAGGAATATTAAATTTGATTTAAACTTATACTTATTGTATAAAAAAAATATTGAATACATTCATTTATATGAAGTGTAAGTGTAGCATATAAGTGGTGTATATATGTATAAATGAAACATGTGACAATGAATTTAGAGAAGGAAACCTCATGTTTCTGTCTCTTACCTTATTCAATTAATAAAGAGAAGATATGGCAGAATATGAAAAGAGGAAAACCTTTCATTTCTCTTCCTTTTAATTGTAACAATTAATATATTAGATGACATTTATAACTTATCAACCAAATTTACACACGCCTTTGTTGTCTAAATTTTATTAGTGAAATATATGCATACATTCATACATACATACATGCATATAAATTATTTGTAAATAATTTGAAATTCAAAATTAACATTAATAGAATGGTTTCAATTAAGAAGGTTTAAAAACAAAAGGCTACATTATTGCTCAAAATCTTCTTAGAGATTCGAATTGAACTAAAAACTTATATTCCACATATACGATTATTACAATTTAATAATTTAGATCCGAACAATATATATTTGCAAACATAGTAGCATATGATATGTGAATATATACATTTATACAAAAGGTTTTGGTTTTAAAGTTAACAGTTTTCATTAAACTTTAATTTAGGAATGCAACAATACTTTAGATTTTACATCAAACTTTAAATATAGAAAACAAAAAATATTTTACATGATTAAATATAGAACTGCTCTGGCCAGAGATTTTGATTTTGAGTTGACATTAGTTGGCCGTGACACTAACCTCATATAATCGAGGATATGAATCGCTCTTGAATAGTGTTTCACTTCCAATGCTTCCACTCGACCCAAATATAGTCATTCGATAGACATCATGCCATGATTTAACTATAATTAAAGCAGAGCTTCCACATTGAAGATCTGCAGTATTCTTAAGTCGAGAGAACCATGTGACTTAATCACATAGGTATTTTTTGTTTGACCTAAGTTATATTAACCAATAGAAAACTGTCGAGTGAGTCATTCCATAGTTATCTAATAAATATCAGTATGTAACACCTTGGTGCCTCCAACAACCATTTGGAAAGCGTTACGTAGTCTAGTCCCAATGGATATATCGATATTCAGTCTCTATACATCTTGACTAGGAATATTTAAAATGGTATATTTATTTTCATTATGGTAAATTACTGACAACACTTTGTAACTACTATCACCAAACATACTATTTATTAAATTAATTAATACACAACACATTATATGTAGTATATAATATAAAGAAAACACCTTTTAATTCATACAAGGTTGGCTGTCGAGTTAGATATATGTAACAAATTACATAGTTGCCTCTAGAGCATAACCCTAACTTTATTATTGCATAATAAAATAAAATAATACAATTCATTATCCAATAAAATGAAATAGTAAAATCATTTGCCTAATAAAACAAAATACTATGATTATGCTTACATATATATAAAACCATAACTCTCTCTCCTTTTGTTTCATTCATTCCCTTTCTCTCATTATTTTCCTATCCTCCATAAAAAAAACACCACCTAAAAAATCAAGAAGAAGCACCATTTGGTGTGTTAACTTCATTGTTAATTTGATTTAAATTTTGATTCATAGGATTTATAGAAGAGTACTCTCATATTTTAATTCATATGTTGATTGATTATGACTTGGTAGCCTGTTTTGACTGAAATTCTATTAGAAAATGGTTGATATTGTTGATGATTGATAGTGAGTAATCCTTATTATCTATGGTTGATTCTTACCATGCTGCTCTTAGATATGCTATGAAATAAGTTACCATGATATATTTAGTATTTAAATATGCTATATTTTTTTTTCTTACATTATTATGAATTATTGTTCATGTATGTTATTTTCTTTTTTTTCAAACTTGAAACCCTTAGTGACACTGGACATGCGATAGTTAGGAGAGAACTAATATCGTATGTAAAATAGTGAAATGTGGTAAATCCCTCGACGACATTAGGTTAATGACAGTTAAGTGTGATTACTGTTGTACATACACTTGTAAAACATGTTAAATATTATAAATTGATCAATGAGTGCTATACTAGATAGAGATAGCATCCATCCTAGTTGGATTAACTCAAGAAAGCACCTTGAGTGTGGCATCCTTGCCCCAATGCCACCAGTCCAACGATCTGTTGTACGGGCATTGAGTATTGTGGCTACATGACTTATATGAGATGATGGATAAGGAATATTGTCATGTAGGCAAGAGTAGGCTAAAGAGGGTCATTTATAGTGCTATAGATCATATGGGTGCACCCAAAATGCTAATGCATAGGTGATATTCTTTATCATTTGGTGTTGATTTGGTTTTTGGTATATTGAGTCATAGGTTGTGAAGGCCTGAATTTCCGTACCCTTTGAGCCGACAATAAACCACACATGTCCAACTCAAATTACACGAATAAACAAATCTTTAAGGGGTGAAAAAGAAAATAAAGACAGAACAGAATCTCACACGAATATAATGACAATATTGAACAATATCTTTACAGCGAAAATTTTTAAAGATACGTATATCAGAGTCTAACCTAAATTCAGCTTGAATATTTATAAACATCTATCCTTACAAACGCTGACAAACATCAAACAACTGCAGCGGATAATAGAATACGTCCATAGGTAGATGAATATCTCCAACTCTCTTCTAGAAACTCCAACTGTCTTCACTAAACTTGAACTACTCGGATCTGACTCGAGTGTTGAAAATACCTGGATCAGACTTGATAAACTAGCGTGAGAAACTCAAAATATAAATGACAGTGTCATATATAAGCCTTTGAATAAAATCCTTTGAAAAGAAAGAGTATCTCATAAGACCACGCCCACAAATAAACACGGACGAGTTTTTACCTGATGATAACTAAAACTCTTTTATATTTCAAAAAATTTGATATTATTTCTAATGACATATCTTTGAAAACATTGCAAATAAACCTATTAATATTAGCCGAAATTGTTAGCATTACTAAATTTCAGATGTTAGGCTCTACAAACAAAATCCGAAGGCACTTATTGGAGAATGGATTCCATACAAATGATAAGGTAAGGGACTACCTTCCGATAATACATATCTAGATGGATGCACTTAGGGTCAAGATCCTCAGCGCTTAAACCAACACAAGACCAGCCAACCCCTTACGCTGGATAGTACCGAATATGTCATCATCCCGATTGTTACCGACCATTAACGGGTACCCGAATCATACATTCACTATATACTTAGACATGTGCAGAATAAATCTAGAAGGATGATGACATCGCCTAATTGGGAGCGACCCACTTAGCCTTGCTGGTTTTACCCTGTTTCTATCATTTTCGAGTGATGAGGCGTAGGCCAAGATTACCTTTTACATACACATCATCTTTGAATGCCACATTGCCATTTTCGTTGATTACTAATTGCCTTCCACAAAAATACAACCCTTGAGCTCGTACGTCTCAAGAAGGGAGTTAAGCTAAGAGAAGTTGCCTTCGCCGCCACCATAGATGTAAGTTTGTAAAAACTAATGTACGTAATCTCAAAAAATGCACTGTCAGATATCCTTCCATACAAGTTTGTTCTGGGACTTGAACGAAACCATGGGTACTTTCCTCGGCGATTACTAGGCGATAAGTCCTTGTGATTTTAAGGTTTTTCATAACAAAGAGACCACTACTATAATATAGTGAATCGAGAGTTTATCCCCAATTAATCAACAAGTAGTCCCTCGTTATTATTCGTCTCAATATCTCCATCTTCAAACATCTTTATTCTTTGAACACGTAATTTGGTTTGAACTGGTTTTTGGATAGGAATCACCCAAATCCGACCCCGGTTCTTTCGAAGCCAATCATTGCTTTAAAAGATGTTAAGTTCATATGTGGATATCAATAATCAATCAATTACTTCATCTTTCATTTAAATCAAATATTTTTCTTAGATATATTCTCTTTAATTTATTCCATTTTCTTTTCAAGAGTATATGGAATCATTAAGCGTCATTTATTAAATCATTTTGATTTATTTAAACCTTTCTTAAATTCTGGATTAATTCCAAATCATTTTCTCTTTTACTTAGAAAAACTTTTCCAAATTATTCATTAAATCTTAATCAAAGATTTCTTTCATTCAAGTTATAACTTTTAACTTAGGGACATTATTCCAAAATCATTCATTAAATCTAAATCAAAGATTTCTTTCTTAACTTCAAATCATATTCTTGCAAATTGAAGATTTTCATAACAGAGCACTACTGCCAACTTAAACATGGTAAATTTCACCTTTAGGGACTAGTGGAAAGTAATCTTACATCATGAATACCTTTTCTTTTATCTTGAAAAAACTTTAAATATGATCTTTTAGAGAATCTGGACTTTCCTTTCGATGTGTTCCACCCCTTAACTAAAAGACAAAGCAAAGGCCAGGTAAGTTCAGGGCACTGGTTGCTCCATTCTTAACCTTAGTTATGCACCTTTTTTACAGTTTAGCTTTCACAAGTTGAACAAATGTACTAGTCATTTTTGCATACTCAATTTGTTATTATATTCAACATTCTTAATTATTATTTTTGCAGATTAAGCTTGGGTTAAACTGGGCCCCTACCAAATTTATTAAAGCACAAAGAAGTAACAGAACAAGAGAAAACACGCCACGGGAAAGAAAAAAAGAAAAGGAAAAATACAAAGACCACACAAGAGAAACAAATACCAACGAAAAGGGAAAACGACAATAATGGAAAGAACTATGGAACCCATGGCTCAAACTGGTTATCACGAAACGTGTGCACACTGTCCCTCATCCCCAAAAAATTTCATGCCTTAAAACAGCCCAAACCGCTTCCTTGCTTCTGCAAATTCCATCAAAATACCTCTTATTTATTTCCTTCTAAATGACCATCATGAGCTTTTTCAAAATGAAGAAAAAATATAGCTTTTTGTCATCCCTCCACTTAGTTGCATTCTCAATGAAATTCCAATTGTTGTTAATGATAGGAGAAGCTACCACCCTCTGAATTCTACCTATCATTTTACCCCAGATATTAAGAACATATGGACTATCAAAGAATAAGTGCAGAACACTCTCACATTGTTGATTACATAGCTCACAAGAGGGAAGCACAGACAAACCGAATCTAATCAACTTGTCCCTTGTCATCGAGCATTATTAGTCACTTTCCAGAACATAAGGTTGTCACTGCTACACGAGATAGCATTCCAAGTCACCTTCCTCCACCTATATTTAGGCACAGCATCCAGACCCTGTAAGGCCTCATAAACAGTGGAAATGGTATGAGCCTTTCCATTCCACTGAACTGTGTCATGATCATATAAAGCATATGTGCATGTATCATAAAGGCTCCAAAATGACCTGACAATCTGGTTGCTAGTAAATGACAGCATAAGCTTACCATTAACAATGTGATGTACTGCCAGAGCATTGTTACTATGCCAGATTGAAACTTCTGCTGGTATGAGAATAGTTGTTCAAGGATTATGCCTTTCCTTAACCATGGATCAGTCCAAAACTTGCACAAGCTAGCTTCAGATAGCTTAATTTGAACATAAGGTTTGAAACAGGATCTTAACTTTAGAATACTCCTCCAAATCCAACTATACTCCTCCAAATCCAACTACATGATTGTGGTACCTCCATTAGTCAAAAGTTTTTAGCCCCAATATTATACCTGAGTGTCCACCTCACCCAGAGTATGTGTTCCTTTTGTAACAATGCTTTGAAATGATGACTGTATGCAGCTCTATTCCAGACCTCAATGCTATGCAAACCCAACCCTCCTTTGCTTTTAGGCTTCTCAAATTTAGAGTATGAACATGGAAGCACTTTCTTCGTATGAATAGAACCAAACCAAAAAATCTCATCATAGCCCTTCTAACCATTTTCAATAGCTTAAGAGGAAGAATGAAAGCCCTAGCCCAATAGACCATTATGGAGAAGCTAACAGATTGAACAAGAACCAATCTACGAGCTTGTGACAAGAACCTGTTAGCCCAACAATCCATGACAGTAGTTATTTTTCCATACAGAGGAAAACAATTGGCATAAGTAACCGTAAAGGAACATAGAGGTAGCCCAAGATAAGACATGTCAGAAGCCATGGACTGCATACCAGCAAGGGTGGTAAGATTAGTTTGCTGCAAGCTAGTTATCCTAGAGAACAGAATACTTGATTCATTGAGATTAAGCTTTAAGCCAGTCATCATGTAGAATTTATAAAGAGAACCTTTAATACATTTAATGGATTGCAGATTGGGCTTTATGAATATCATGATATCATCAGCAAAAAAGAGGGAAGTTAACTGAAGGTCTTTGCATTTAGGGTGATAAAATATTTGCTTGTTATGAAACATCGGTCTTAACATACAAGTGAAAACTTCCATAACCATGATGAAGATATAGGAAGAGAGAGGGTCCCCCTGCTTAATGCCCTACTTGGAAACAAAATTGATTGAGCTAGTACCATTGATTATCAGAGAGAAGGAGGGAGTTGAAATACATTCATATATCCAGGCAACAAAAATTTTAGGAAAGCCCATGAGAGACATTATCCTAACAACTGACTTCCACTGAATTGAATCACAAGCCTTCAATAAATCAAGCTTTAACATTGCTCTAGGAGTTGCATTAACACAGCGATAACCTTTTAAGAGCTCATGGGCTATCATAATGTTGTCAAGCATATTTCTATTAGGTAAGAAAGCCACCTGATTGTTGGAAATGATTCTTTGCAAAACAGATGCAAGCCTCGTAGCAATAATCTTTGAAATACACTTATAAACAACATTGCAGCAGGAGATAGGCCTAAAGTAGGTAACAGAAGAAGCAGGATTGATCTTTGGGATTAACACCGGATTGATAGCATTCACTGAATTAAGCAACTTGAACTTATCAAAGAAATTATGAACAGCCTTGCAAAAGTGCCCACCAAAATTGTCCCACCTAGAGGTAAAAAATACAACATTGAAGCTATCGGGGCCACCAGAGGAGTTTCTATTCATAGCAAATAGGGTATTCTTAATTTCTTCGTCAGTCACTTTAGCCACCAGATAATTAGCTTCATTAAGATTAATTATAGGCAGTGGAATGCGGGACAGAAGATCCAACTCTGGTTCAAAGTTGTTAACATTACCAAGAAGGGGAGAATAAAACAGGAGAAAAGCTTTTTCAACAGATTCAGGGTTAGTGAACAGGTTACCTGCTTCATCTAAAATGGAAGAGATGTTATTAAAAGAGTGTTTAACCTTAAGGGATGCATGAAAAAATTTAGTATTCCAATCGCCATTGGCTGCCCATTTGATTCTTACTTTTACTTCTTCATCTCACATTCATTAGCCAGGGCATGATTGAGGTCATTGTAAAGGGCATCTTCCTTTTCAGCCAGCTCAGCATTGTCAAGATGAGCCATCATTAGGTCCTGGGCATCTTTAAGCTGGACCATAAGATCGGTAGATTGAAGATTGCCATTTCCAAACTTACTTCTAGCCCAAGCTCTTAATTCTTCCTTTGCTGCTCTGAGCTTTCTGCAAAAAATAAACATAGGATTTCCAAAAAACTTAACTGACCAAGCATTTTTTATAATATTATTATACTCAGGATCACAGACCCAAGCATTGAAGAATTTAAACCCTCTTTTAGTTCCAAGTGGCTGCTTCCCAGTGGTCAAGATAATTGAAGAGTGGTCAGAGAGGATGGATTGGGGCATAAGAGAGGAGATGTTAGGCCAAGAGGTAAGGGCATTATAGTTAGAGAAGGAATGATCAATGTTGGAAAAGATACGGGTACCACTCCTTGATCTATTGTTCCATGAGTAGAGAGCACCATTTTTGCATATTGGGATTAATGTAGAATCATTAATAGTAGTGTTCAAAGGAAGCCTTGGCATTAGCGGGAGGCCCTCATGCTTGTCAGACAATGATAAAAAATAGTTGAAGTCTCCAAGAATAACCCAAGGGTGAGTTTCTTGCCTTAGAGCAGGAATTAGGTTGAGAAGAGTTTACCTAGAAGAAGGAGAGTTTTATGCATAGACAAATTTGATATAGAAGGAAGTGGAAGAGTTGAAATACTTGGCATGATAGTGCACTAATTGAAGAGTTGCTAGAAGGAGATCAAGGTATAACTGAACAGGATTATGAAGTACCATAATTCTCCCATAGCTTGCTTCAAGAAGATTGTGAGATAGAGCCCATGTTGGATTTATGTACTTAGCAGCAGATATAAATAGGGGAAGGTCTAATTTATTTTAAAGAATTGAAAAGATAGGTATTTGATGATTGGTGATTAATTGCTTAACTTGATCAAGCTTGAGGAAATAATGACATCCTCTGATGTTCCATGCACCAATATTGTGTAACATAATTAAACTATTGGAGTGAGATCACCTTCTGTCATGCACCACGTAATGGGAGAATTAAGTCTAGAAAAACTTAGGATATGGTTCTTTAGTTTTTTGTGCCTCTTTATTTTTTCATTTTTTGTTCCTTGACGATTGTTATCTTATGGATCTTTTGGGGGTGATTTCCAACCATGTATTGTACCCAGGAAAACATACCTCTTATTGTATAAGCGTTATAAACAATTCCTCTTAACCATTTATTCAAACTCTTATTAAAATTTCCAAATCATCTTTAAATAAATTAATTATTATTTTAAAATGATTCACAAAAGATTTAGGAAAGAATTGTTACGTTTAAAACTGCATTTCAAAAGTTATTAAAAACTGCTGCGAAAAGCGTTGCGAAAAGTGTTGCAAATATATTTTAAAAACTATATTCTTCAAAACAACTTTTATATCATTTAGAAATCCATATTTTCAAATTAAATCTTGTTTAAACATTTTAAAATATTTTTTAGAATTTATTTCATATGTTTAAAACTTTTAAAATATCAATTTTAAACATTGTTCACTTTACTACAAAAACGCGATTTTCTGGGAAATTGTTTTGGACATATTTTAAAATATACAAGATGAAATATTGATTTTATTTCTTTATTTCTTTAAACATATTTAAATGTTTATAAAAAAATTCTAACTCGTTTTAAAACTATTTCCAAAAGGTTTAAGCATTCCATATACACCATTTCATTTTTAAAAGGAAAGTGGTTTCTTTTATGCTTATCGATGCGTATTAACGTGACTTGGTAAAACAATTTCACAATCATATCAAACAATCAATAATTGATGATAAAAGAAAATAAACATCCATATCAATCATAACACAACATCAAACATGTATATATGTAAATATAGATGTCGAATAGAGTTTCTCACCATAAACTAAAGCGACAAACTTCCTACTAACATTCAAACTAATCCACGCTTCACTAACAACTTCCTACTCCACTTAAATATTAGTAAAAAACACCCTCTTCCTTCCAAAAGCTTAGCGAGGCTTGAAATGGAGGTTGGCCGAAGGGATAGAGAAGAAGTGGTAGATCTTTGAACTTGAATTCTTAAGGTTTTGATCCGAAAAACAGGTTATCTTGTATCTGATTTTAGGCCCTTTAAATCTCAAAATTTAGAAAAAGTTGTTAACTAAAAAGTTGTTCTAAATTATTTCTCTTGAATTTAAAAAAATGTATCATTTGAATCAAAGTTGTTTTGAGGGAGATATGATAGAATGAAGAAGAGTATTTTCGGATTGACAAAAATAAAGCCCCGAAAATGCACTTAAAAGAATTGAGTTTCAGGTATAGCAAAGCTCAAAACTGGAAAAAGTGATCAACATAAAAGTTGTATCCATTGTAATTTTATATGGTTTAAAAAAACAATTTCTTAAGTTGGATCAGTTATGATCAAGTTATAATCAACACAAAATGGCATATTCTCTGGCGCAAAAACTGGGATAGAGAATACATTGAAAAGAAGTAGATTTTTGACACCGTTAGTATTATAATAAGACAAAGTGATCAATATGAAAGTTATAGACATTGAAAAAATACATGATTTGAAAAAAATAATTTTCATATTGTTTTGGTTTTAAGAAGTAATGGTCGAAAGAAGAAGAGGCAAAATATAAAGAAAAGAGGAGTTTGATTTGAAAAGGATAAAAATTGATTTCTTTTGAATATTTTGTAAATATTTTTACATTATTTCTTTCTAATATTTTCCTACAGCTTAGAAACCATTAAAGAGGATAGGAAGAAGGTGCATATGCTTGAGAAAAGAAGAAGAAGAAGAATAATAAATGTCAATGAAAGTGAAGAAGAAGGTGGGTATTTATAGAAAAAGAAAGAAGTGGTAAATTTACATAAGTAACCTCTTACTAAATTACTGAACTAACCTTACTTCAACCTAAAGCAACATCCACTTTTTTTATACTTAACATCATCTTTCACTTCTTACTTTATGTCTTAATCACCTAAAGATTAAGGAAAAAAATAATTATTTTGTGGATTTTGATGTGATTTGGATTTGATGTTTAATTTTGACTTTTCTTAAAATTACTTACTTTTCTTAATTATGTTCTTGAAGTTTCCTAATATTACTTAGTAAAAGTAAATTTGATTAGCATTAAAATGTGTACATTTATATATTTCAAACATGTTAACAAAGGTGCCATAGTATTGCGGCAACTTTTAATCGACAAAATGTTTTCCAATCGCATTTTGATGTTTTTGTTAAACTATTTATTCATGTAAACCAAACATAAAAATTAATTTGTTAATATATTTAAATAACTAAAACAAGTATATTTGACTTATAAAATAATATAAAATAATATCCAAAACTATTTAGAAAAATACGACATCGATTTATCAATGGGCGATGAAATTTCACAACTTTTACAGAACAAGTTTTATATAATCATCGAGCCATTATAAATTAAGTTACTATTATTGTCAAATGAGTTTGATATGGATTATTTATATATATATATACAATTATTTATCCTTTAAACAAATTTCACAATATTTATCCTACTTTATTGGAATCCAACTTTTGTCAATTTTACAATGGAAATCCAAAATCTTTATTCAATATCAAAAATAAGTTTGTCATTCTTATTTTTCATATAAAACATGACTGTTTGATTTTGAAAATTCTACATTTGAATATTTAAATAAATTAAATATTCCATTTTCAAAGCGGTAAAATTACGGTTCGTTGCTTCTTCCTACTTAAAAGAATTTCATCCCCGCAATTACCCTAAACCTAAAACGACAATTTTTTTTACCAATATTATTATTTCACAAACTAAAACCCATAAAATGTACCCAAATTATCCATGTAAAATATCCGATTTGATCTTCTATTTGAATCCATTATTTTATTTCCGAACTAGTATCAATCCCCTGATCCTCTAGTGCGGACTCTGATCAAGCTTCTAGATCTGATACACTTGCTTTCCTTGCATAGCTCTCAACTATGATAGAAAACTCAAGTAACTATCCAAAAAACATCACCAATGCTCGCTCTCAAGAAATCAAGTGATAAATTCTTTTCCGGATCGGTGTAAATACCTTAAAGTTCCGTACTCGGATATTAGATCAAAATATATGCGATGAAATGACTTACGTATAAATTACGTATTTATTTTTATTGGTTTTTCTCAGTTATACCAAAATCTTTTTATTCACATCCTTTATTTTTCACATTTAATTTTTAAAGATATTTTCTTTAATGCTAATATTGTTTATGAATCATTCAGTAAAACTATTATTTAAGTTTATTATATCTTATGAGCACAACTATGTAAATCCATAATTTATAAAAACTTAAGTCCAAATCCCTAATTAATGGTAGAATTCATTAATAAAACTTTTTCCAGGTTATAATTACATTTTAAAGAGTCGTGATTTTACTTAAGTGTATAAATAGTTCATGATTTAAATCTATTTTTGTATAATACTCTTTTACATCCTAATAGTATATATGTACAACCCGAATTCCAACCGGTTTTATTTTCGGGTGAGTTATAGTTTGTTGCAGGGTGCTATCGTTTCAAATTCACAATTACAAAATTTATTTCTGATTTAGTGCTATTATAAATTTCCCAAATTTTGAATCCTTTTTATCCATAATCATATTTATAAATTATACTTATCCAATTTCATTTGCTGAAAATATTTCATAATCGTTTATCTTTTACCAAAAGATTTCATAAATTCCTTATCTTTGAGTTTGGTGTGATTCAAAAAAATTCGACCGTCCAAAATCGTCGAGAATCCTGCTTTATATTATCAATTAGCGATTCCAAATTTGTCTTTAGTATAAACACTTTTATAAATATTACTAATCAATTTATCAATTAATTATTCATCTTATCTCTTTAACTGAAAGAAATTATATAAATCGAGTAAATCCAGAATAATACCAAGGAATTGGGTACTACCAATGGTATTATATATTCTCTTAATAAGAAGTATAATACTTAAGAGAAGTGTTTGCCATCCGAACACATCTCTTGCTTATTTTTAGTTTATTTTCGAGCCATTCAAACTAGTTATCAAAAAATATGTCTTTTCAAAATCCTTTAGAGATTACATTTGTTTATAAAACCTATTTTATAAATTCTTGTTATAAATTCATCTTATATTAATCTTCAATTAAATAAACACAATTCTTTAAATTACTTGAATCTAAATTCTCATTCCTTTTTCATTTACCTTTTATATAATCATTTTCTATTTATTAAATATATTTTTATCTTATATGTTCATTTCTTGAACCAATCTTATTACCAAACACCTTGCAGTTAAATCATGAAACTTAATTCATAAGATTTTTGTACTTAAACTTTTGGATCAAACAATTTGATCAATTTATGATAGTAACTTAACATTATCATTTCTTAATTTATTATTTTGGAATAAGTATTAAAGACCTGAATTACCTTATGAGATTTCTTACTTATCGATTACCTTTATAAAACATTTTATAGTCAAACTGTGAAATTCTAATCATAAGATGCTCGTATTTAAATTTCACAAATCTTGATTTCTAACTATACGACTTTTTAAAGTATATACTTTGTAATCAAAATATAATCCTAGGTAAAATTATTCCATTTACCAATTTTTCAAAACAAAACCTTTATACATAACATTATGGAATACGTGTTCACATATAATACTCTCAAGTCATTCTAGGGTGTTACTAACCTGATCTATAATGAGTTACTCATCCTAGGGTATTACTAACCCTATCTCTGATGAGCCTATACCCCACCAAAGCTATGGTTCTTGCTTAACCTTCAGCTCTGATACCAAATGTGAAATCCTGAATTTCCATGCACTTTGAGTCGACAATAAACCACACATGCCAAACTTAAATTGCATGTATAAGCGGATCTTTAAAGGGTGAAAAAGAAAATAGAGACAGAACAGAATCTCACACGAATGGAATAATATATACCATATTGAACAATATCTTTACAGTGGAAATTTTAAAGATACATATATCAGAGTCTAACCTAAATTCTGCTTGGACAGTTATAAACATACATCCTTACAAACGCTGGAAAACATCAAACAATTGCAGCGGATAATTGAGTACGTCCATATGTAGATGAATATCTCCAACTTTCCTCTTGAAACTCCAACCGTCTTCACCAAACCTGAAACTACTTGGATTTGACCTGAGTATTGAAAATACCCGGACCAGACTTGATAAATCAACGTGAGAAGCTCAAAATATATATGACAGTGTCATATATCAGCCTTTGAATAAAATCCTTTAAAAAGAAATAGTATCTCATAAGTCCATGCCCATACATAAACTGGATGGTTTTTTACCTTATGATAACCAAAAATCTTTTATATATCAAAACACTTGATATTATTGCTAATGTCATGTCTTTAAAAACATTACAAATAAACTTATTAATCTTAGTCGAAATTGTTACCATTATTAAATTCCGGATACTAAGCTCTACAAACAAATCCGAAGGCACTTATTGGAGAATGAATTCAATACAAATGACAAGGTAAGGGACTACCTTTCAATAATACACCTCTAGAGGGATGCACCTAGGGTCGAGATACTCGGCGCCTAAACCAACACAAGACCGGCCTACCCCTCAGGCTAGATAGTACTGAATATGTCATCACCCCGATCGTTATCGACCATTAACGGGTACCCTATTCATACATTCACCACATACATAGATATGTGTATAGTAAATTTAGAAGGATGATGACATCTCCTAATTGGTAGTGACCCACTTAGCCTTGCTACTTCTATCATGTTTCTGTTATTTCTAGGGAATGAGGCCTGAAGCTATGATTATCTTTTCATATATCACATCATCTTTGAATTCCACATTTCCATTTTCATTGACTGCTAATTGCCTTCCACAAAAATACAACCCTTGAGCTCGTACATCTCTAGGAGGGTGTTAAGCTAAAAGAAGTTGCCTTCCCCACCACCATAGATGTATGTTTATAAAAACCAATGTACGTAATCTCAGAAAACGCATAGTCAGATATCAATCCATACAAGTTCGTTCTAGGAATTGAACGAAACAGAAGGTACTTTCCTCGACCATTACCGGGCGAGAAGTCCTTGTGGTTTTGAGGTTTTTTATAACAAAGAGACCACTGCTACAATATAGTGAATCGATATTTTATCCCCAATTAATAAATAAGTAGTCCCTCATTATTATTCATCTTAATATCTCCGTCTTTGAACATCTTTATCCTTTAAACACGTAAATTGGTTCAAAGTGGTTTTCGGATAGGAATCACCTAAATCCAACCCTGGTTTCTTCGAAGCCAATCATCGCTTTAAAAGATGTTAAGTTCATCTATAGATATCAATCATCAATCAATTACTTCATCTTTTATTTAAATCAAATATCTTTCTTAGATATATTCTCTTTAATTTATTCCATATTCTTTTCAAGAGTATATGGAATCATTAAGCCTCATTTATTAAATCATTTGATTTATTTAATCCTTTCTTAAATCTTGGAATAATTCCAAATCATTTTCTCTTTTACTTAGGAAATCCTTTCCAAATCATTCATAAAATCTTAATCAAGATTTCTTTCATTCAAGTTATAACCTTTAACTTAGGGACAATATTTCCAAATCATCCATTAAATCTAAATCAAAGATTTCTTTCTTAACTTCAAATCATATTCTTGCAGATCGAAGATTTTTATAACAAAACACTACCGCCACCTTAAATATGGTAAATTTCACCTTCGGGGACTAGTGGCAAGTAATCCTACATCATGAAGGTCTTTTCTTTTATCTTCAAAAAACTTTAGATGTAGAGCATCCGTGCTTTCCTTTCGATCTATTTCAACCCTCGTCTTAAAGAAAAAGCAAAGGCCAGGTAAGTTCAGGGCACTGGTTGCTCCATTACTAACCTTAGTTACGCACTTTGTTTTATCGTTTAGCTCTCACAAGCGGGAAAATGTACTAATCATTTTTCGCATACTCAATTTGTTATTACATTTAATATTCTTCAATTATTGTTTAAGTGTTATAAACAATTCCTCTTAACCATTTATTCAAACTCATGTTAAAACTTCCAAACCATCTTTAAATGAGTTAACTTTATTTTAAAATCATTCATAAAATATTTAGGAAAGAATTGTTAAGTCTAAAACCACGTTTCAAAGTTATTAAAAACTGCTGCGAAAAGCGTTGCGAAAAGTGCTGCAATTATATTTTAAAAGCAATATTCTTCAGAACAACCTTTATATCATTTAGAAATACATATTTTCAACTTAAATCTCTTTTAAAAAATTTAAAAGATTTTTTAGAATTTATTTCATATTTTTAAAACATTTAAAATATCAATTTTAAACTTCGGTCACTTTACTGCAAAAAAACGATTTTTCTTGAAAATTGTTTTGGACATATTTTAAAATATACAAGGTAAAACCTTGATTTTCTATCTTTATTTCTTCAAACATATTTAAATGTTTTAAAAAAAATTCTAACTCATTTTAAAACTATTTCCAAAAGGTTTAAGAATTCCATATACACAATTTCATTTTCAAAAGGAAAGTGATTTCCTTTATGCTTATCGACGTGTATTAATGTGACTTGGTAAAACAATTTCACAATCATATCAAACAATCAATACTTGATGATCAAAGCACATATAAGCATCCATAGCAATCATAACACAACATCAAACATGTATATATATAAATATATATGTTAAATAGAGTTTCTCACCATAAACCAAAGCGATAAACTTCTGATCAACATTCAAACTAATCCATGCTTCACTAAATACATCCTAATCTACTTAAACATTAGTAAAAAAACATGCTCTTCCTTCCTAATGTTTGGCCGAGGCTTGAGATAGAGGTTGGCCAAAAGGATAGAGAAGAAGCGGCAGAGCTTTGAACTTGAATTCCCAAGATTTTAATCCGAAAAATAGGTTATCTTATATCTGATTTTAGTCCCTCTAATCAGAAAATTTAGAAAAGCTGTTAACTAAAAAGTTGTTTAAAATTATTTTATCTTAAATCTGAAAAAAGAATCATTTGAATCTACAAAGTTCCACAAAATTGTTGAATACAAGAAAATTCCTAAGTGCATCTATAGTGACTATTGCTATAAGAGCACTTTCAAATCCACGTCCAATCTAAACCAAATTCCAACTATAACCTATGTGCTTTGTTTCAAGTCTATGCTATAAGTCATACAAGTCCATCTAATTCCAGTTATTTTGAGGGAGATATGATAGAATGAAGAAGAGGAATTGTCGGATTGACAAAAATGAAGCAGGAAAATGCATTTCAAAGAATTGAGTTTTAGGTATAGCAAACCTCAAAACAGAAAAAAAATGATCAACATAAAAGTTGTAGTCACTAGCATTTTATATGGTTTAAGAAAATTAATTTCTTAATTTGGATCTGTTATGATCAAAACAAAATGGACTAATCTCTGGCTTAAAAACTGGGAAAGAGAATACGATGGAAAGAAGTAGATTTTTGACATGGCTAGTTTTAGAATGAGACAAAGTGGTCAGTATGAACGTTGTAACCACTGAAAAAATACATGATTTAAAAAAAAGAGTTTTTCATTTTGGTTCTGTTTATAATAATTTAGGCCAAGAGAAGAAGAAGTAAAATATAGAGAAAAGAAGAGTTTGATTTGAAGAGGATAAACATTGATTTCTTTTGAATATTTTATAAATATTTTTACATTATTTCTTTCTTATTTTTTCCTATGGCTTGGAAGCCATTAAACAGGATAGGAAGAAGGTGAAAAAGCTTGAGAAAAGAAGAAGAAGAAATGTCAATTAAAGTGAAGAAGGAGGTGGGTATTTATAGAAAAAGAAAGAAGTGGTAAATTTACCAAAATAACATCTTACCAAATTACCAAACTAACCTTAATTCAACCTAAAGAAACATCTATTTTTTAAATACTTAAAATCAACTTTTAACTTCTTACTTTATGTCTTAGTCATTTAAAAATTAAGTGAAGAAAAGTAATTATTTTATTGGATTTTGATGCGATTTGGATTTGATGTTTACTTTTGACTTTTCTTAAACTTACTTACTTTTCTTAAAGATATTCTAGAAGTTTCCTAATCTTATTTAGTAAAGTATACTTGATTAGCATTAAAATGTGTACATTTATATGTTACAAACATGTTAATAAAGGTGCGATAACATTACGGCAACTTTTAATCGACAAAATTTTGATTTTCGACAAAATGTTTTCCGGTCACATTTTGACGTTTTTATTAAACTATTTATTCATGTAAACCAAACTTCAGAATTAATTTTTTAATATATTAAAATAATTAAAGCAAGTACATTTGACTTATAAAATAATATAACAATATCCAAATCTATTTATAAAATTACGACATCGATTTATCGATGGCGACGAAATTTGTCAACTTTTACGTACAAGTTTTATATATTCATCGAGCCATTACAAAATTGAATTACTATTATTGTCAAATGATTTTGATATGGATTATATATATATATATATATATATATTTAAAAATAATTATTTATCCTTTAAACAAACTTCTTGAATATTTATCCTACTTTATTGGAATCCTACTTTTGTCAATTTTATAATGAAATCCAAAATCTTTATTCAATATCAAAAATAAATTTTCCATTCTTATTCATCATATAAAACATGATTGTTTAAGTTTGAAAATTCTATATTTGAATATATAAATAAATTAAATATCCATTTTCAAAATGGTAAAATTACGGGCCGTTACATAGGCGTTACTGGGTATCATTGGGTGATGATTCAATTTTTGATAGGTGATCAATTTTATCACTATTATATGATTCGATGATGTGGTATTAATAACTTGTGATTAGGGAGAATCACAATTGAGTGGATTTGTGATTATGGTAAGATCAAATTGAAACAGAACATCTGTAATTTGATTTATATATGATACCTAAAAAAGGGTTGGGTAATTGACATAACAATACGATGATTTTTTTTGTGTTCTCTTTTATTGTTTGATACTTGAATTTACTCACGGCTACTTTCTAGACTGACTCGGGTTGTTATTTATATCAACAACTTTTGGTCAGACTGATGTTGTATTTTAGGATGTACTTTCATGTCATTTCTATCCTTTTCTTTTTGGAGAGGATGCATATGATTTAGATATGTTATTTCATTTCTCATATTTTGTCATACCATGGTAAAAGAAGAGGTGATCTTCGAATAGTCATTCGAGACTTTAGTACAGTACTCTAATATTTAAGAGGGATGGTGACTGTGCGTAGAGTTGAGTATATCTTTTGGATGGTGTTTGTAACTTGTAATGACCCGCAAATCCGTACCCCTTGAGTCAACGATATTCTACACAATCCACTCAAGATGAACGGAAATACGAACCATTTGGGTTAAAGAAGAAGAGGTAGAAGAAGAAAGTAGGAAAAAAATATCAGAATCTAACCATTGCAGCGGAATAAAATACAATAGATAACCATAGATCTTTATACCAAAAACAAATATATCAGTTTATACATACATAATCCGAGTACATCAATAACATACAACTGGGTACACAGCGAAATAATAGTCAAATACGGAAGTACGTATCACCTCCAGCTCATCTCCTGAGCTCCACAGCATCCTTTTGTATTCTATAATACTCGGTCTGACCCGAGAATTACAGTTAAATAATACCTGAGTCGGTCTGGAATACCAGCGTGAGAACTCACACTCAAATTGATTATTAAAGTTTCAAAACCCTTTGGAGACAAAAGCATCTCATAAGACCACGCCACAAATAAACATGTCGGGTTTTTACCTTACGATAGCTAAAACACTTTTTATTAAAATCCTCTGATATTATAATAGGGTCTATTTACAAATACTTATTAAAATAACCGAAATTGTTACATCTATTAAATTCCAGCTGCTAGCCACAAAGTGGATTATACAAATAAAAATCATAAAGGCACGTAGGGAGAATGGATTTCCAACTAATGACTAGGCACTGGGTACCACCTGTCATAGTACGTGGCCTAGATCACCGTACCAAGGATTACTTCCAATCCTCTGCAACACAAGACCGGGACTACTCCTTACTGGATAATCCCGAGTAAGGTCACCCTACGGTTGTGATCAGCAACCGCACCACTTAGCCGAAATAAAAGGGACATCTAGACAGGGATGACCTCACCATGAAATGGGTGCTACTCCCTAGCCTTGCTGCATAATCCCTGATTTTCAGTCATTCCTGGTTAATGAGGCTTAAAGCTAAGCATCACCTTTTTAGAACGTTTCACTTAGAATGCCCATCGTCCACCTGACGATGTTCTGAAAGCATTCATCCATACAAGTCCGTCCCGGGTTCGAACGGAACCAAAGGCACTATTCCTACTACATCCATTTTGGAAATATCCTCAGGATTAATAGCGACTAGCCCTTGCACTTCACTGCTCCATCTTCGACTCTGAACTCGTTTTTCCATGTAAACGTACAAATCGGATCGAAGCGGTTTTCGAGAAATTAATCCCGATCCCGGTCTCTTCGAAACGATCAATGCATTTGGCCAATATTGATAGTCGGTTATTTAACTATCAATTAACATTTACAAACAACCATCCATCATAAATAATTTCCCAAATTATTTATTAACCTCAAAATATCTTCGCAAGATATATTTCCATTTTCAACCCTTTTAAAAACAGTTTTCAACCCACACCTTTCTCATAAATTAAAATCTCCAAATATTTATTCCCACTGGAAACAACCAAGCACAAAACTTTAGATTTTTAAAATAATTTAAAACTCTTTATTATAAAATATCCTTTAAAACGTTTAAATTTAGAACTATTACAATACTGTATTAAAAATATATATGTTAGGAATATTTAAAATGAGGCTACTTTATAAAATATAAAACTAGATTTTCTCTTTTAAAACAAAATATCAAGTCACCTACAAATAATTACTACTACAACAGATTTGAAAAATACTTACTTCAGAATTTAAACATTTAGAAATAATAAATTTTCTAAAACATGCTTTTTAAATCGACATTAAAAATTTTAAAAATTTACTTTGAAACACACTTGGCTATTCAGGGAAATGTACTTCTCTTCACATCCTTTAAAAAATAAATCACTATTTATTTTTAAACAAATTTTTCCATCTCTTTAATAACTTTCCATCGTGGATTTATTTCTCCAAATATCCACTGATATATTGCTTTACTTTTATAAACCCAGTCTATAAATTTGAAAGTCCCACTTCTCTTTTAAAATTCCAACTTCAACCACTTAAACAAATTTTCAAATTGATTTCCAATTTACTCCATTTTGAAATAAATTTCTTTACTTACTCAATTCATTTCAAAATCCATTAATTGTAAACTTTATTTTTTTCATGTTTTGATTTTAAATCTTTTAACTGAAACATACAAATTTCATATTTTCCAAATTTCTTCTTTATTCTTAATAATTTAAATCTTAAATTTTAAAACAATTCTTTATCCATTTAAATAATATCACTTAAGTTTTATAATTCATTATTTTCTGTTTATTCAAAATCCCCTTTTTCCATACTCGAAATTATTTATTAGGATTTTTAAAATCACTTTTATTCTTATCCAGTTCATTCTTAAAATTTATTTAAATTCTCAATGATTATTTTACTTAAAAGTTCACTCTTTTATTTTCTTTTCAAAAATCCAATTCTTTATATTTTGATAACTTAGTGTACTGAAATATATTCAAGCAAACCATAGCATTCAATATTCCAATTATCAATAAAATTCATCACAGGTTAGCAAATATTCACAACACAGAATATTAAATAATCTAGATAAATTTGAGGAATCCAATCGGATCCCTCCAACCAGTTTCCCTGCATCCACAGATGTTAGCGCAATACCAATTCTACTTTGAGGTGGAATATCGCGGTATATGGGATTAATATAATAACATCCGCTATTACGCGGCGCATAGGGTCTCATCCGCTATAAAATGCGAGAAATCAATCATTCCAAGATATATTATATACTATAATATAGCACATCAAATCAATTCAACCATTCGACCAATTATTTAAATTTAACTATTTAAATTTAAATAGTCATCCAGAAGAGTGAGATTAACTCATCTTATTCCATTAGCAACCCATTTCCAAACCAGCTTGTTTCTTCACAGTTCTTTCACAATTTAAACCTTGTATAAACATTTTGCATTTTATTAATATATGAACTAATCGAACAATCAAATTCCCATTTATGAATTTAATTACCAATGACTTTATTTTAAACCGATAATTAAATTAAACTAATTTCCTTTTAAAAAAATATTTTTCATGACAAAATAATTAAGTACGTTTGTTAAACAATTTAATCACTCTAACTATATTATTTGAAATAACTAGTAGATTAAAATATGAATATTTATTATATTTTTTCTTTTAGAAACTACATGCACTTAGAACTTAATTTATATGGATTTAAAAATCTAATCTTTTTATAAACTTTTCAATGTTTAAAAATTCCCATATATGTATATATCTCTAAAACCTTTCTGTATAAAAATCTTATCTGTAAAAATTTCTATTTATCTTAGTATATTTAACATGCATGTGTACATATATATTTATTTAATTTGAATAAATAAAACGATACCTCATTGCCCGATGCTGCCATTACCACAATCTGCTCTACCATTCAAAGCCGAACCCTAGACCCCTCACCTGACCGAACGCTGACATCCCAAAGTTCAACTCGCGACCCTACCTCTCCACTGCGCGACCCATCGACTCGAGACACCATATCGAAAACTTCTTCTACGTGAAACCCTAGCTTCGAGACCACAAATTCTTGATCCCTCAACCGATGCCATCACAGCCTGTCTTTCCCCCATTCGCGAGCTTCCCATTCCAGGCGAACGCGAACCTCCAGGTGGTTGCCATCTTCGATCGTGCACGTGAGATGCCTTGTCTCAATATCGATAAAAGAATTCGAATTGAAGGATAGCGCGCCCCCTCTCTCTCACGTGCGCTCTCGATTTTGAAATTAGGTTAATGAAATTTTTTTTCGTTTCTACTTGATCTCGTTGTGGACGAAGAGAGGAGGGAGAATGAGCTTTTTATTTGGTATATCTCAGCCATTTTTTTATAATGAACGCGATGGAAATCTTGCTAGAGAAGAGAACGGGATCTCGTGCTTCTGAAAAGAAGAGAACGTGCTCGAAACTGAGATTGAAGACGCGTGGTAAATTGAAGAGAACATGTGTACCAAATCTATATACATGTATGCGAGGTTTGGACACAACATTTATATGCAACAATATTATTATATTTTAATTTAAATTCATATTTTAATCATCTCGATTAGCGCAATTAAAATCTCGATCTCCAATCGAGACGTACCACTAGACGTTTATAAGGTTATGCCCCGATTCCGAACGCAATGGAAAAGGTTTCGAGCCCTAGTTCGATCGTATGGAGAATATAGCGTTCTGGACTGGGTTATTAAATTAAATTTCGATTTAATTTTCAGTGCGTTTACTTTTCGTACGGCCAAACGGTCACTCCAAACACTACAAAAATTGAAATTCGATAATAATATAATATTACGGATCCAATGGAACTGGTTTCGTCGAAATCCGAGACTGTGCCTTGGAAGGCTATTTTTAAATGTTGATTTAAACGATATATTTTTAAAACTTAACAAAACATTCCCAAATTCAATTTCAACACTTTTACTATCTTAAGTACTATCAATATAAATTTTACAAGCCTTTAAAATATTTTTAAAATGCTCGAAACTCCAGATGTTATATTGTACCCAATTCTAAATTATTAAATAAATAGTTATATCATTCAACAAGCCGCTATATTAAATTCTGAATCTATTTTATTGAATAAAAACCAAACTTTTCGTATTCAAAATCAATTTAAAATCCAAATTAAATATTTAAACCCATTTAAATATACCAAACCCAACGATGAAAAATCCGGGCCGTCACATTCCTCCCCCCTTAAAAGAATTTCGTCCCCGAAATTGCTAGTTAAGAGAATGATTCAATACCCATTACTATTTTTCAAAGCTAAACAGTTTTTAACAACAACCCAACAATCTTTATTAAAGACACATTATCCATCTTACTAACTTTCCAAACTTTCCCATAGTTCCCAAACAACTTTGCTTATTCAACCATTGAAATTCAAAACCAATTTTTAAATTTTCAAAATTTCTCAAAAAATTTCTAACTCCCTACATTTTTGAAAAATTTCGCCAGCGTCTCCTTTGCGCGACTAGCTCGGTACAACTACAAAATGCCTCTATGAGCTCCCAAATTCCAAAAGAAAACAAAACGCCAAGTGGCTAGATCAAAAACCCAATCAAATTTCATACAAAAATTTAAACACATACCTTTTTGGTCGGGCAATTCAAATTTATCATCTGAAATCAAAACGAATTTTCCTTTCCCTTTATAATACCTGCATATCCTATTTAGCAATAATACCCAATCATAGCATTCAAAATCATTTTATTAAATCATCACTCTAATGCTTATTCAATATATTTTCCCAACACCCATATTATTTAAGAACCTCACCATTTCTTTTTGAGTTCAATATAAGTATCTTATATGCTTCTTATATTTATTTTCACTTTACCACTTTAGTTTATATCTACTTCTATTCAAATTGATTCTCCCATTTACACATGAATTCAATTTATCTCCAATTCTGAATATTGAATTTTATCTTCCATTCATAACTGATTCATATCATTATTTTAAATTAGTTTCATTCACTAATTTATTTCAATTTCCAATTTGAAATCGTTTGTCGCTAACAAAAAATTTTCAAAAAATTTCAAAAAATTTCTAGCTCCCAAAATTTTCGAAATTTTTTGGCAGAGTCTCCTTTGTACGGAGGAGCTTTTGCAATTTGATAAAAGATATAAATATATATACATCGACCCACACGGTCGAAAAAAACAAAAACAGTTCATATTTCCTATTTTATTGCGTGGGCGTACCTATATTTAGCATTTTTAAGCAAGCGACTTATTTATTTAACAGTTAGCGTGCCCAAAATCCAGCCAAACGGCTTCTCGGTACCTGGACTTACTCAATTCAAACATGTAAGTGCCATATATATGAATTTTAACAACATTTCACTTATTTGCAATAGTTAAACACGTGAATTGTTAAAAGCAATGCACACTAAACACTTTCCATGAGCAATTCATATAGTTTTAATAATAATTCAACTGTTTTCAATTAATTCATATACAATTTTCATTCAATTTGAATGGTTTACAATCAACTTGCTTACATTCAAATCATTTTTTAATTTTAAACAAACCCATATTATTCCAATTGATTTAAAAAAAAATCAATTCTATCCACCTCTGTTAATACGTTTACTTTCATTTACGATAAAATGACAAATTTTCTGTGCAAATTGATGTTATTCATGCAAATGACAATTACTTAAGCTTATAACCATTTTAAATTGATTCTAACTCAATTTATATTTAGTTCCTTCCATTTTAATTTAATTCAACTCCTCAATTTATCAAAATAATATCCAAGCAAATACTTAATTCATTTATACTCGAATTGGATTTTATTTGCAACTCAAATCATTTCGATTATAATCCAATTCCATTTTATTTTTACAATATCTCCACTTATTTTAATTTATTATCAACTTACAATCCATTTTATTTAACCGAGTTAAATTTTATTAACATACACTATCAAATAATTTATTTAGCTAATTAGCTTACTTCCAACTTTTAAATCAATATTCCATTTATTTCAAAAATCACTTCATTAAATTATCCTAAGTTCAAAATACTTTTTTTTTCAATGCTTTTCAATTCTTTTATAAGTTATTCTAATTCATTTATTCCAATCCAATTCTTATCCAACTTACTTCCCTTTATTTAAGTAAGGATCTAATTCCATTCAATATCACCCATAACTCAACTAAATTTTATTCCAATTCTATTCTATTTTAACTTAGATTTATTTAATTCAATTCGATTCAATTTTCTTCCTCAATCCAAGTTAATTTCATTTTTAACGTTTCACTTTAAATTTTAATTCCAACATTCAAAGCTCATATTTCCTTCTTGATTTAAAAATCATCTCAATTTATAAGCATATAACCTATCTCATCAGGATTTTTAAACACCCAGCTTTTGGTTTTAAATCATTTTGAAATCTCCAACATCTCAAAATCACACTTCTCAAAAACTTTAAACCAATCCTGGTTTTTATTCCCAACAAGTTTCCTTTGAAATTTCAAAAACAACTGGTTCTTCTTAACAAATCAATTTGGCAACAATCCGTCACTTAGAAACTCGAAAATGAACATCGATGATGCTACAGTCATCACCGAAATTATTTTCCAGCGACTGAAGTGAGTTCAATGCTATATCCCTTTTCAAAATTTATTTGAAATAATTTCCTTTAAGAAATACCTCCAAAATAATAATTCTATTATTTATCTTCAAAACACTTCAAAAAACACTTCCAATATCTCTGGGATTTCAAATTTCAAATTTTGACTTAAATCAAATTTTAACCATAATTCATTTGTACAGTTTATGCTTATACAAATTCCCAATTGATCATATTTCAATTTATAAATCACGTTTATAATTCACATTTATAAATTTCATTTTATAAATAAATTTATTTCCTTAACCTTTGGTTATATTTTAAATTTATAGTTAAATTTCCACACAACAATGATAATAATTTCGTATTATCATTCCTAACATCCAAGCAACCATATATTAGCAAAAATAGTTTACAAAAACTTTTCTTTTATATCAAAATTATTTTGGGTAAAATTATCTCATTCACCCACCTTTAAAACAATATTGCGTCAATTTATCGTGTCAGGTGTTTATAAACTCTTCTCGGGTAGTGGCCAACTTACCCGATCAGAATTCATGTTCTACCCAACCTATAAGCCAACACAATATTAAAACAAGTTATATTCACTAACAAATACGCGCTCATATCTATTAATACGCTCAAACTCATTCAAGAGTACTACTGACTCTATTTTCAATGAGTAATCCCCACCAAAGCCAAGGTTATCCCCAACCTAAGCTCTGACACCAACTGTAATGACCCACAAATCCGTACCCCTTGAGTCAACAATATTCTACATCAATCCACTCAAGATGAACGGAAATACGAACCATTTGGGTTAAAGAAGAAGAGGTGGAAGAAGAAAGTAGAAAAACAATATCAGAATCTAACCATCGCAGCGGAATAAAATATAATAGATAACCACGGATCTTTACACCAAAAACAAATATATCTGTTTATACATACAGCATCAGAGTACATCAATAACATACAACTGGATACACAGCGGAATAATAATCAAATACGGAAGTTCGTATCGCCATCCAGCTCGTCTCCTAAGCTCCACAGCATCCTTTCATGTATTCTATAATACTCGGTCTTACTCGAGCATTACAATTAAATAATACCCGAGTCAGTCTGGAACACCAGCGTGAGAAATCATACTCAAATTGATTATTAAAGTTTCAAAATCCTTTGGAAACAAAAGCATCTCGTAAGACCACTCCACAAATAAACATGTCGAGTTTTTTACCTTACGATAGCTAAAACATTTTTTTATTAAAATCCCTTGATATTATAATAGGGTCTATTTACAAATACTTATTAAAATAGCTGAAATTGTTACATCTGTTAAATTCCAGCTACAAGCCACAAAGTGGGTTATACAAACAAAAATCGTAATGGCACGTAGGGAGAATGGATTTCCAACTAATGACTAGGCACTGGGGTACTACCTGTCACAGTACGTGGCCTAGATCACCGTACCAAGGATTACTCCCAATCCCATACAACAGAAGACTGGGACTACCCCTTACTGGATAATCTCGAGTAAGATTACCCCACGGTCGTGTTCAGCAACCGCACCACCAAGCCGGAATAAAAGGGACATCTAGACAGGGATGACCTCACCCTGAAATGGGTGCTACCCACCTAGCCTTGCTGCATAACCCTTGATTTTTAGTCATTCCCGGTTGATGAGGCTTGAGGCTAAGCGTTACCTTTTTAGAATGTTTCACTTAGAATGCCCATCGTCCACCTGACGATGTTCTGAAAGCATTCATCCATACAAGTCCATCACGGGTTCGAACGGAACTGAAGGCACTATTCCTACTACATCCATTCTGGAAATATCCTTAGGATTAATAGCGATTAGCTCTTGCACTTCACTACTCTATCTTTGACTTCGAACATGTTTTTCCACGAATACGTACAAACCGGATCGAAGTGGTTTTCGAGAAATTAATCCCGATCCCCATCTCTTCGAATCGATCAGCACATTTGGCCAATATTGATAGTCGGTTATTTAACTATCAATTAACATTTACAAACAACCATCAATCATAAATAATTTCCCAAATTATTTATTAATATCAAAATATCTTCGTAAGATATATTTCCATTTTCAACCCTTTTGAAAACAGTTTTCAACCCACGCCTTTCTCATGAATTAAAATCTCCAAATATTTATTCCCACTGGAAACAACCAAGCCAAAACTTTAGATTTTTAAAGTAATTTAAAACTCTTTATTATAAAATATCCTTTAAAACGTTTAAATTTAGAACTATTACAATACCGTATTAAAAATATATATTTTAGGAATATTTAAAATGAGGCTACTTTATAAAATATAAAACTAGATTTTGTCTTTTAAAACAAAATATCAAGTCACCTTCAAATAATTACTACTATAATAGATTACAAAATACTTACTTCAGAATTTAAACACTTAGAAATAATAAATTTTCTAAAACATGCTTTTTAAAACGACAATAATACATTTAAAAATTTACTTTGAAACGTACTTGGCAATTCAGGGAAATATACTTCTCTTCACATCCTTTAAAAAATAAATCACTATTTATTTTTAAACAAAATTTTCCATCTCTTTAATAACTTTCCATCGTGGATTTATTTCTCCAAATATCCATTGATATATTACTTTACTTTTATAAACCCAGTTTATAAATTCCAAAGTCCTACTTCTCTTTTAAAATTCCAACTTCAACCACTTAAATCAATTTTCAAATTGATTTCCAATTTACTCCATTTTGAAATAAATTTCTTTACTTACTCAATTCATTTCAAAATCCATTAATTGTAGACTTCATTTTTTTCATGTTTTGATTTTAAATCTTTTAAGTGAAACATAAAAATTTTAGATTTTCCAAATTTCTTCTTTATTCTTAATAATCTAAATCTTTAATTTTAAAATAATTCTTTATCGCTTTAAATAATATCACTTAAGTTTTATAATTCATTATTTTCTGTTTATTCAAAATCCCTTTTTTCCATGCTCGAAATTATTTATTAGGATTTTTAAAATCACTTTTATTCTTATCCAGTTCATTCTTAAAATTTATTTAAATTCTCAACGATTATTTTACCTAAAAATTCACTCTTTTATTTTCTTTCCAAAAATTCAATTCTTTATATTTTGATAACTTTGTGTACCGAAATATATTCAAGCAAACCATGGCATTCAATATTCCAATTATCAATAAAATTCATCATAGAATATCAAATATTCACAACAAAGAATATTAAATAATCTAGATAATTTTGAGGAATCCATTATGATCCCTCCAACCTATTTCCCTACATCCACAGATGTTAGCACAATACCAATTCCATTCGAGGTGGAATGTCGCGGTATATGGGATTAATATAATAGCATCCGCTATTATGCGGTGCATTGGGTCTTATCCGCTATAAAATGCGGGAAATCAATCATTCCAAGATATATTATATACTATAATATAGCACATCAAATCAATTCAAACATTCAACCAATTATTTAAATTTAACTATTTAAATTTAAATAGTCATCTAGAAAAGTGAGATTAACTCACCTTATTCCATTAGCAACCCATTTCCAAACCAGCTTGTTTCTTCACAGTTCTTTCACAATTTAAACCTTGTATAAACATTTTGCATTTTATTAATATCTGAACTAATCGAACAATTAAATTCTCATTTATGAATTCAATTACCAATGATTTTATTTTAAACTAATAATTAAATTAAACTGATTTCCTTTTAAATAAAATATTTTTCATGACAAAATAATTAAGTACGTTTGTTAAACAATTTAATCACTCTAATTATGTTTTTTGAAATAACTAATAGATTAAAATATGAATATTATTATAATTTTTCTTTTAGAAACTACATGTACTTAGAACTTAATTTATATGGATTTAAAAATCTAATCTTTTTATAAACCTTTCAATATTTAAAAATTCCCATATATGTATATATCTCTAAAATCTTCTGTATAAAAATCTTATCTGTAAAAATTTCTATTTATCTCAGTATATTTAACATGCATGTGTGTGTGTATATATATATATAATTTAAATAAATAAAACGATACCTCACTGCTCGACGCTGCCATCACCACAATATGCTCTACCATTCAAAGCCAAACCCTAGACCCCTTACCTAACCGAACGCTGACATCCCAAAGTTCAACTCGCGACCCTACCTCTCCACTGCGCAATCCATCGACTCGAGACACCAGATCAAAAACTTCTTCTACGCGAAACCCTAGCTTCGAGACCATAAATTCTTGATACCAAAATCTGAATCATTTTATTGAATAAAAACCAAACTTTTCATATTCAAAATGAATTTAAAATCCAAATTAAATATTTAGACCCATTTAAATATACCAAACTCAACGATGAAAAATCCGGGTCGTATAACTGGATGTGGGATCTATTATAAATAAGCATATGATGTTTTGAACACACCAACGTTGTTGTTGATGTTTTGTTTTATGTAATCCTATCTCTATATTATTCATCCTGTGAAACTGGTATGTACTGTTTTATGTTGAGATGAGATACATATTTTGTAGAGATTCAAGTATATGACATCATGTATTCATTTTGACACAATGGAGTATATACGAGAGATCGCTTTCACCATGCCCCTTACATTATGCTTTTGGACAGTAACCTCGTCGGATACATGGGCATTAGGTCGAGGCATTACAAAATGATATCTGAGCCCATGTTCAAAAGATCGGGAGATAGAAATATAAATTTGCCTAAGAGGAGGGCGACTTAGGTGGTGTACCCGAGTTTAGATAACCTGTATATTGGATACATAATTCGAAAAATCCGCTTTTGAATTTTGGGCGACCATATGATTGATTATTGACGTCCAGTTTAACTATAGATAGAAAAACTTTATTTATTCATTGGTGATTTCTATATATACTTCTCCTCGATTTCTAATAATCTCGTCTTTCATCTTCCTGATATAGAAAATATGGTTAAACCCAGCGGTGAACGTGTTAGTGCCAAGATCGAATTTGGTTAGTCTAGTGGCACTAGTACTTCTGATGTAATGGTGACCATGGATCAGTTGAAGGAATTTATGAGCGGCATGTAGGATATTGCCGTAGTCAGAATCCAAATCTTATTACTTGCTCGAACTTTATTAGACAATGTAGTGACTATGGAAGTCTAGGCGGTAAGCCATTGTTTGGTAACGAAGGTTCTACTAAAGTTCATACTTGGTTAAGAAACTATAAGGGGATCTTCGACGATATGACCTCTCAGATCCATCGAAGAGAAAGCACACATCTAGACAACTACAAGGCAGATCATTAGTGTAACGACCCGTAAATTTTGATTAATAAATTTGTTAGTTTAATTTAAATTTTGCAAATAAATTTAGGAAGAAATAAGAATCTTAGATGTTATAATGAAGCAAAAGTTAGAAATTTAAATATAGCAATTGAAATTCAGATTTACAATTTCAAAATGTAAGTGCAATCAATTGAAATCATGAAATTTGTCATACTTGGTTATAAGTTTAATAAAAGAAACAAACGGGAATATTGAATTAATTAATGAATTGTTATAATCAGAAGTATAATTGAAATGCTACTAATTTAATATAATAAGAAGGTAAGTAATATAAATAAATGATTGTAAACTTTAGTAAATGAATTAGTGAGCAAAGGAATTGAATTAAACATGAATAGCATGAATAACATGAATATTAATAAATGAAATTATGTAATAATTGATAAATAATGGCATTCATGAATCAAATAAGATTTGTAAGTAATAAAGGAATAATTAAATTAAACCAATGAATAAAAGAAAACGGTTGTTAAAAGGATAGAATATAAGTGAATGCAATCAGTAGTATGGAAATAAATGCTAACATTGAATTGTAATAAATGTAATTAAATGTTACATTTGTGTGAAATGTAAAAACAATGGTTAGGAGTTGTTAAAAGGGGTATATTAAAGTAATGAATGAGAAAACGAATCAATTAATATATGTATTTATTTCTTTAGTATATTGCATAAGATTTGGAAGTCAAATTGCAATTAAAGGAAATTAGGTAGTACGATATTTGGAAATAAAGTTAAGGGTACAACTATTATAAATTACCTAATTAATTGGTCGATGAATTTATTTGGAATAAAGTTAAAATTATGTTAATTAATTAATACGTAAAGTATGTAAAGAAATTAATAGAATGAAAATTTTTATGTTGAAAATTTTATAGAATGTAAAGTATTAAAAAACCTTAATTAATGTGTTCAATGGATAGAAGTACACATTTAAAAACGTAATATTCATTCAAATTAAAATGTAAATAGGCGTATATTGATGTAATAAAATAAAATTAGCATTGAATATGGAATACTTATTACCTGGAATCAAATTTGTAAAATTCTAATTGATTTGAAATCTGTAAAATGGAAATAAATTCAAAGTTACAATTAATTAATGGAATAATAAGGGATAAACTGTAATTTGATAATTCAATATGAATTATACCCATAAATGTCAATTTATTGAATTGCAAGATTTTTTAAATAAATAAACGGTTTTAATGAGATTTCTATTGATAATTAATGAAGTTTAATGTGAAATCAATTGCCATTAATTGCCCTAACTTGTGCAGTTAGGGTAGATTGATTTGTCATTAAAGATGGTTAATTCTATAAGATGTAATAAATGTTAGTTTTATTTATAATACAAGTTCTGGTTGATTAAGGAGTGAAAACCAAGATTTATTAATTTATTTATAATTTGAAATCTAATAAGTGGATTTATTGCAATTAAGTGGAATATAATATTAAAATATTACATAAATGAGGATTTAGATGAAAATTGAGAATGTTAATATAATGGATTTTGATTCCAATATTTATTCATCTGCTTGTAACAATGAATTTGAACAATATGAATGAAAATTTAATTAGTGGAATTTTAATTTATAATTTCTAAATTTGATGAAATTGAAATTTAACGCTAAAATTGATGATTGAATCAACATTTAATTGACATTAGAAATTTGTTTAAATCATTGAAAATGTTTGAGAATTATAAAGCGACAAAGATTGCATTTCATAATTTAAACGAGAAATTTGATTTTATTAATTTATTGTTTATTTATTTAATTAATATAAAAATAGCCATTTTGGCCACCAACTCGGATTTCGACGAAACTAATTTCATCAGATCCGTAAGGGTGAATTATTGTAGGACTTCAAGTTTCGTAGCGACCGGACTTGTCGTTTGATCGTACGGATTCGAAACGCCTTGAAATAAACGCAATTGAAATCAATTTGAAAAATATTATTTTTAGCATAACTTCTTCATACGATGGAATTTGGACTTGAAACCTTTTCCATTGCGTTTAAAATATTTTAAAACGCCTATTTTGATATATGGATTTACCCAATTTCGTTCCGGGGTCAGAACGGGCTTTTTGGGCCACATTGTCGTTAGCGCGTACATCTATCTTATCCGATCCATCCTATTTTCAAGTTGCCTATAAATATCCTGCTATAAACCCTAGCCTCCCTACTTCTCATTTGTCTGTATGTATATCTTCTCCTCAACTCCTCTTCAGTTGCAGACAACATAATTTCAGATCCAATTCCAACTCAAATCCAAAGTATAAAATTTAAAGTCCTCAGAAAAATCTGAAAAAAATATATATTGAAGCCCTAAATGAGCGTAATCTCCTGGTGGAATTCATTTTTTAATTCGATTTATCGTTTGCTCAGAAATTTAAGGTTTATCCATGGCCACCTGGGCCTTACGCGGGGCCAGGAGGAGGTCGGCATGGGGAGAGGGAGCAAACGGCAGGCTCTGATTTGGTCGATGGTGGTTGTGTTTGGGGCGGCGTGCGTTGGATCGATGAGGTTTCGTGCATGCTGGGGGGAAATTCGCGTGCGCGTGCTAGTTTCAGTGGTGATGATGTGTTGTGGAGTTTGCTTGATGACGTGGGTTATGAAAGTGTTCCTTTTTCTTACTTTAATTATTGAAATTCAATCGCATTTATTGTCATAACTTGTGCGTATGATATTCGTTTTACGCGCGGTTTATTTTATTAGGATCGTATTGAAATTCTAGACTTGATGACGTTGGTTTGGACGAATTCCGAGACGGTCAAATTTTTGGGTTTAAATTGAATTTAAATCCAAAAGGTGAGTGTTTAAACCCACTCACAACTTCTAAGATTTCTTATGTTTGTTAAATTGATTTATGATGTGTTTAAAAAATTATTTATAGCTTTTTGGCATATATTTCATCATTATCTCAGTTAATTTGCATTTCTTTAATTTACTTGTTATTTAATTCATTATTGCATATTGATTGCCAGATAAATTGTTACTTATTTTATCGCATATAAACTGCCAGTTAAACAGTTATAATTTATTTTTGAATATAACCTGATAGTTGATACCTGTTATTTTCACCTGTTATATATTGATGTATTGTTTGAATTTGGATGATGATTGTGATAAATGGTTGATGGTTGATGATGGATGAATGGATGTTTAATTTATATCATCATAATCTGCAAGTTATTATGCATTTATTTTGATTCGGGATTGCGGTTTGAAATGATATACAACCGCATTTTTATTTTTAAATTGCGGATTGAAATGATAAATATCCATATCACTTGACCATAGGATAGAAAATTATAAACAGGCACCGCGGTATATATATAAAATTATTTTGAAATAAATTTTCTATGATTTTGTAAAGAAATCTATATATATGGTTTTATGAGATATTAATTTCGGATATTTGATGACGGTTATTTTATATAGTTAAAATTTTGGTTTTAAGCTATGTACAAAATTGGTTTAAAGTATAAAATAACGTGTATTTTTTTAAATATAATATGGACAAGTATTTACTTAAATTATATTTAATATAGAGTTTATATTGATTTTATAAATCAAGGTTGGGAAGATAGTGAAATTGATTGAGATTTTATTTAATTAAGAATTATATTTAGTAAGAGTTCATTTGGAACTTATTGAAATTTAGATTTTAAAAGAATATTGTTTTATAACAAAACTCGGGGTTAAGGTGATTTAAGTGAATATATCAAGTCTAAATAAATTAAGGAATATTAAATTGTTAAAATTTGAAGTCTATTTAAAAGATTCTGGATTGATTAAATTAAATTATTTCAAAACTAAATGATAGTAAAGTAAATTTGATATATATGTGAATTATAAAATTTAGTTTAGAACATTTAATACTAAAGCTTTGAAATATATGAAATATGAAATGGTTTATTTGAGGATTTAAAGTTGTATTAGAATTGATTGCAATATTAAAGAAGCTAATTTATTTGATTAAGTAATTTAATATTTAAACCATTTAAGTGGTGTAGTTATATTTCAAAGTTATGAAATTCAAAGCTTTATGTTTTGGAAGGCTATATTTTCAAGTATTTGGTTTCAAAATATTATAACTTCGAAATGAGTTTTAGAAAAGGATATATTGAAATGATATCATATTTATTTGGTTTTAAAGGAAGAAAAGATATCGTATTTATATAGTTTTGAAATGAATATTTTATTCTGGTTTTTAAAGGTATAAATTATTTTGAAATGACCGTGGTGTTATAATAACAATTGGTTGTTGAAGAGACCGGGATCGGGAGTTGTCATACTCTCTGCCAACCCCGAAAACCACTTTAACAACCGTGTACACGGTGGAGATTCCAGAATGAAGTAGGATGGTGGCGGCATTTCCTTTGAGGTAAATACGTGGACCCAACTCCCGTGAGTTGGCATAAGGTGGCTAAAACAGGAGCGATTGACGGACCAAGGGGGTTAGCGCCCTTTATCGGATACTCCTCTTCGTTACTATACTTTGACTTTGGATTGATTCGGTGGCCACTTTTGATTTTTGATTTTATGGGGGGTTTGTCCGAGGTGGGCGGTAGATGCGGCTACGCGTTACCACCAGCCCGGAAGCGTAATTGGTATATCTACCCTGGCATTGCCTAGTTGTGCCGTGTCACCTACCCTATCGCGCCTTGTACGAGTTTGGTTTTCTCCCGTAGCCCGTGGAATATTTAGGGTAGTCTCCCGATCTGGAGATGCGCTGATATTGGATGGACTACTATGACTATTACGTGTTAAGGGCTATATGGCTAACCCCTTAATGCTAAGAAAAAAGTAAGTTTATTTTACAATTAGACACTATTATAATAGCGAAATATACTACATAGTAAATAGTTTAACGGATTCTTAAGGGATGTGAATCCCGAGCATCTTTTGAGTTACTGCACTCATATTTATTTCTGTTAATTTAACTTACATAAGATCTTTTAGTTCTGACTCGAGTGTTTTGTCCTTTCAATTCGCTCGGGTCAGTCCGAGCGTTTCATGATTTCGAAGACCTTAGGTCTGGAGGACGAAGACAGAGATTTATTATTATTATTATTATTAGTCCACTATACTCATACTGTTCTGCTGCATTGTATTGGTATGTGTAATTCTGATAAATGTTGTAAGTATAATCGAATATTTTGTAAAACAGCTTTATAAACTGTATATTTGATTATTATATTTTATCCTTCCACTGTGAGATTCTATTTTGTTTTATTTCTTTCTTGTTTTTCTGATTTATCCTAACAATCCGCCCTTTCGTATGGTTTGAATTGGCACGTGTGCCGATTTAAGGCGTGTGAAAAGGCGGGACATTACAATGTGGTATCAAAGCTTTGGTTTTGCGATAAACCTTAGCTTTGTGGGGTTTGACTCTTTATTAATAGGGTAGTAATACCCTATGTGAGTCGCTGAGTGTATATATATGAGAGAGCGTGTTTGTTAGTGTTATAAAAGGTATTGATATTGTGTTAATTTGTTCTGTTTTGTATTTATAAATTCTGGTTGATGCATGGGACACTATGACATCAATAGGGATTTTTAAACACTTAATAGGACAGACCGACATAATATTTGTTTTTTATATAGGCGAATGAAATAATTTTGCCTATTATATTTTCTATATATATAAAAAAAATTAAATGATATATATATTTGGTTGCGATATATTGGTTGTTAGGTAATAAATTTATAATTAATAGTCGAAATAAGATTGAAATAAAATAAATGGAAATTGGAAATTTCAGAACTTAAGTTTCGGGGTTTTGAAATTTCTATTGAATAATTTTGAAATATAATAATAATATTATTAAAAGAAGTATTTTCTGATATAAGTATTTCAATATAATTTGAAAGAATTGTTTAAAGAAAATTTGGAAAATAAATAAGTTTTGTACTCCTCTCTCTATTGCTGGAAAATAATTTCGGTGATGAGTGCATGCATCATCAATATTCCTTTTCGAGTTTCGAAGTGGGAAGATCATTGTAGTAGTTTTAGTACATATTTATTTGAAAAGAAGAAAAGAGAAAAGTTTCTGTTAATTTCAAATTATTTTAAATATAACTGTAAGTTGTAAATATATATGTTTATCTATTATTTTAAATGACTTGAAATTTTACCCGGTATTTAGTTCCTGAGTTTCCATTAATTAACAGTTTCAGTTATTGTAGCAAAATGGAATGTAACTGATTAATAAATGGTAGCCTATGAAATAAAGGATATAATTATTGAACATTGAATAAATTTTAAAGGAAATAAGATAAACATGTATGATTTTCAATTACATTCTTAAAGGCATATATGTAACTTACCATATAATAAAAGTTACAATGTTAATAATAAAATGTAATGGGATATCTTACAAGTAAAGCTTGAGGTAATGAAAATATTCAATGAATTTGCTGTATAAATGAGAATTTATTGTTATAAACTTAAGTTATAATTGAAATTTTACTATAAGTAAATATAATTAAAGGTAAGTATTACAAATAAATGATTATAAACTTAAGTAAATAAAGTGGAAATGCTAAGAAATTTAATGGGACATGAATACTATTGATAAATGAATGGAAATAAATGAGGGCATGCAATAAATGAATGAATAATTATAATGAAATAAAAGGAACTGGCATGACCTGAGTTAATGGAAATAAATAATTGTAAGTAATAAGTGAAAATAAATGAAACTAACATTGAATGAGTAAATGAAATTAAAAGTTTGTTAGAAATAAATGTAAAAAAAAATAGGAAAATCATTGTATAAATAAAAAAGAAATCAAACAACAATTGTATGAAATGAAATTAATAGTAATGAAATGGAAATATTGTTTAAATGGTTGTTTGTTTTGGTTTACGATTGTTTGGGTAAGGAAACTTTAAAATTGTTTGGATGTATGAATAATCTATTTAGTTTCACCTAAGACTGTTGAGTGAAGGGTACACTTAGTAGTTTATTCTTCATTCGGTACAATTTAAAGTTGTGAACTCGAACAACTATTTATTTGTTGATATGAATGAATGATTGATTTGTATGGATTCTATGTGATGGTTATATGCCTTGTTGCAAGTGATTGTCGATTGTATTGAATTGTTGTTTGTAGTTGAAATAACATTAAATATTTTATTTTATATAATTGTTAACCTTTTTAGATTATATAAGTGAAATGCAGGTTAAGGAAGCAATTGCTACTGCTTTTGGTTTCATAATTAAGCGTTAATTGCCCGACAAATAGGTACGGTTTCAGATTTCGGTTTATAGCGTTATTATATTATTTTTCCCGTGTTCGGATATATTTTATTTTGGAAAAATATGTTATATATTATTATATTTGATATTATATTTTCTCCCGAGCCTCTTCGTACAAAGGAGACTCTGCTAAAATTTTCCGTAAATTTTTGGACTTAGAAAATATTTTGAAAATGCTTTCAAAACTTTATTAATTTGAATATAAAAGGATTTAAGGGTTATAAATTTAATATTTTAAATAAGATATATTGATTTCTTAATTCTTCTTTTCCATTCTTTTTCCTTTTCGGGGACGAAAAGTTTTGAGTGGGGGAGAGTGTAACGACCCGTAAATTTTGATTAATAAATTTGTTAGTTTAATTTAAATTTTGCAATTAAATTTAGGAATAAATAAGAATCTTAGAAGTTATAATGAAGCAAATGTTAGAAATTTAAATATAGCAATTGAAATTAAGATTTACAAATTCAAAATGTAAGTGCAATCAATTGAAATCATGAAATTTGTCATACTTGGTTATAAGTTTAATAAAAGAAACAAATGGGAATATTGAATTAACTAATGAAATGTTATAATCAGAAGTATAATTGAAATGCTACTAATTTAATATAATAAGAAGGTAAGTAATATAAATAAATGATTGTAAACTTTAGTAAATGAATTAATGAGCAAAGGAATTGAATTAAACATGAATAGCATGAATAACATGAATATTAATAAATGAAATTATGTAATAATTGATAAATAATGGCATTCATGAATCAAATAAGATTTGTAAGTAATAAAGGAATAATTAAATTAAACATTAAACCAATAAATAAAAGAAAAAGGTTGTAAGAAGTAAAATGTAAAGAAAAAGGATAGAATATAAGTGAATGCAATCAGTAGTATGGAAATAAATGCCAACATTGAATTGTAATTAAATGTTACATTTGTGTGAAATGTAAAGACAATGGTTAGGAGTTGTTAAAAGGGGTATATTAAAGTAATGAATGTGAAAACGAATCAATTAATATATGTATTTATTTCTTTAGTATATTGCATAAGATTTGGAAGTCAAATTGCAATTAAAGGAAATTAGGTAGTACGATATTTGGAAATAAAGTTAAGGGTACAACTATTATAAATTACCTAATTAATTGGTCAATGAATTTACTTGGAATAAAGTTCAAATTATGTTAATTAATTAATACGTAAAGTATGTAAAGAAATTAATAGAATGAAAATTTTTATGTTGAAAATTTTATAGAATGTATAGTATTAAAAAACCTTAATTAATGTGTTCAATGGATAGAAGTACACATTTAAAAACGTAATATTCATTCAAATTAAAATGTAAATAGGCGTATATTGATGTAATAAAATAAAATTCGCATTGAATATGGAATACCTATTACCTGGAATCAAATTTGTAAAATTGTAATCGATTTGAAATCTGTAAAATGGGAATAAATTCAAAGTTACAATTATTTGATGGAATAATAAGGGATAAACTGTAATTTGACTATTCAATGTGAATTATACCCATAAATGTCAATTTATTGAATTGCAAGATTTTTTAAATAAATAAACGGTTTTATTGAGATTTCTATTGATAATTGATGAAGTTTAATGTGAAATCAATTGCCATTAATTGCCCTAATTTGTGCAGTTAGGGTAGATTGATTTGTCATTAAAGATGGTTAATTTATAAGATGTAATAAATGTTGTTTTTATTTATAATACGAGGACTGGTTGATTAAGGAGTGAAAACCAAGATTTATTAATTTATTTATAATTTGAAATCTAATAAGTGGATTTATTGCAATTAAGTGGAATATAATATTAAAATATTACATAAATGAGGATTTAAATGAAAATTGAGAATGTTAATATAATGGATTTTGATTCCAATATTTATTTCATCTGTTTGTAATAATGAATTTGAATAATATGAATGAAAATTTAATTATTGGAATTTTAATTTATAATTTCGAAATTTATTGAAATTGGAATTTAACGCTAAAATTGATGATTGAATCAACATTTAATTGACATTAGAAATTTATTTAAATCATTGAAAATGTTTGAGAATTATAAAGCGACAAAGATTGCATTTCAGAATTTAAACGAGAAATTTGATTTAATTGATTTATTATTTATTTAATATAAAAAAGCCATTTTGGCCACGGACTCGGATTTCGATGAAACCAGTTTCATCGGATTCGTAACGGTGAATTATTGTAGGACTTCAAGTTTCGTAGCGATCGGACTTGTCGTTTGATCGTACGGACTCGAAACGCCTTGAAATAAACGCAATTGAAATCAATTTGGAAAATATTGTTTTTAGCATAACTTCTTCATACGATGGAATTTGGACTTGAAACCTTTTCCGTTGCATTTAAAATATTTTAAAATACCTATTTTGATATATGGCTTTACCCAATTTCGTTCCGGGGTCAGAACGGGCTTTTTGGGCCACGTTGTCGTTAGCGCGTACATCTATCTTATCCGATTCATCCTATTTTCAATTCTGCCTATAAATATCATGCTATAAACCCTAGCCTTCCTACTTCTCATTTGTCTGTACGTATATCTTCTCCTCAACTCCTCTTCAATGGCAAACAACATAATTTCAGATCCAATTCCAACTCAAATCCAAAGTATAAAATTTAAAGTCCTCAGAAAAATATGAAAAAAAATATATATTGAAGCCCTCAATGAGCGTAATCTCCTGGTGGAATTCGTTTTTCAATTCGAGTTATCTTTTGCTCAGAAATTTAAGGTTTATCCACGGCCGTTCATCATCGCCGCGATCAAACTTGTCGGATCGACAAACCCTTTTTGGGTTTTGAAGAGGTGGCCGAGGGGAGTTGATCTATGTGGTTTGTTTCGAGAATCAACGGTTAGATCATCGGGAATTTGTGGATTAGGTTTTCGAAACCCTTAGGAATCGGTGGCGGCGCAACCATTCTCGGCCACCTGGGGACTTGTACACGGCCAAGAGGAGGTCGACATGGGGAGAGGGGGCGAACGGCAGGCTCTGATTTGGTCGATGGTGGTTGCGTTTGGGGCAGCATGCGTTGGATCGAGGAGGTTTCATGCGTGCTAGGGGAAAATTTGCGTGCGCGTGCTGGTTTCAGTAGTGATGACGTGTTGTAGAGTTTGCTTGATGACGTGGGGTATGAAAGCGTTCCTTTTTCTTATTTTAATTATTGAAATTCAATCGCATTTTTTGTCATAACTTGTGCATACGATATCCGTTTTACACGCGGTTTCTTTTGTTAGGATCGTATTGAAATTTCGGACTTGATGACGTTAGTTTGGACGAATTCCGAGACGGTCAAATTTTTGGGTTTAAATTCAATTTAAATCCAAAGAGGTGAGTGTTTTAACCCACTCACAACTTTTAAGATTTCTTATGTTTGTTAAATTGATTTATGATGTGTTTAAAAAATTATTTATAGCTGTTTGGCATATATTTCATCATTATCTTAGTTAATTTGCATTTATTTAATTTACTTGTTATTTAATTCATTATTGCATATTGATTGCGAGAAAAATTGTTATTTATTTTATCGCATATAAACTGCCAGTTAAACAGTTATAATTTATTTTTGAATATAAACTGATAGTTGATACCTGTTATTTTCACCTGTTATATATTGATGTATTGTTTGAATTTGGATGATGATTGTGATAAATGGTAGATGGTTGATAATGGATGAATGGATGTTTTATTTATATCATCATAATCTGCAAGTTATTATGCATTTATTTCGATTCGGGATTGCGATTTGAAATGATATACAATCGCATTTTTATTTTTAAATTGCGGATTGAAATGATAAATATCCGTAACACTTAACCATAAGATAGAAAATTATATGCAGGCACCGCGGTATATATATAAAATTATTTTGAAATAAATTTTCTACGGTTTTGTAAAGAAATATATATATATATATATATATGGTTTTATGAGATATTGATTTCGGATATTTGATGAAGGTTATTTTATATAGTTAAAATTTTAGTTTTAAGCTATGTATAAAATTGGTTTAAGGTATGAAATAACGTGGATTTTTTTGAATATAATATGGACAAGTATTTACTTAAATTATATTTAATATAGTGTTTATATTGATTTTATAAATCAAGGTTGGGAAGATAGTGAAATTGATTGAGATTTTATTTAATTAAGAATTATATTTAATAAGAGTTCATTTGGAACTTATTGAAATTTAGATTTTAAAAGAATATTGTTTTGTAACAAAACTCGAGGTTAAGGTGATTTAAGTGAATATATCATGTCTAAATAAATTAAGGAATATTAAATTGTTAAAATTTGAAGTCTATTTAAAAGATTCTGGATTGATTAAATTAAATTATTTCAAAACTAAATGATAGTAAAGTAAATTTGATATATATGTGAATTATAAAAATTAGTTTTGAAACATTTAATACTAAAGCTTTGAAATATATATAATATGAAATGGTTTATTTGAGGATTTAAAGCTGTATTAGAATTGATTGCGAAATTAAAGAAGCTAATTTGTTTTATTAAGTAATTTAATATTTAAACCATTTAAGTGGTGTAGTTATATTTCAAAATTATGAAATTCAAAGCTTTATGTTTTGGAAGGCTATATTTTCAAGTATTTGGTTTCAAAATATTATAACTTCGAAATGAGTTTTAGAAAAGGATATATTGAAATGATATCATATTCATTTGGTTTTAAAAGAAGAAACGATATCGTATTTATATAGTTTTGAAATGAATATTTTATTCTGGTTTTTAAAGGTATAAATTATTTTGAAATAACCGCGATGTTATAATAACAATTGGTTGTTGAAGAGACCGGGATAGGGAGTTGTCATACTCTCTGCCAACCTCGAAAACCACTTTAACAACCGTGTACGCGGTAGAGATTCCAGAATGAAGTAGGATGATGGCGGCGTTTTCTTTGAGGTAAATACGTGGACCCAACTCCCGTGAGTTGGCATAAGGTGGCTAAAACAGGAGCGATTGACGGGCCAAGGGGGTTAGCGCCCTTTATCGGATACTCCTCTTCGTTACTATACTCTGACTTTGAATTGATTCGGTGGCCACTTTTGATTTTTGATTTTAGGGGGGAGTTTGTCCGAGGTGGGCGGTTGCTGCTGCTACGCGTTATCACCAGCCCGAAAGCGTAATTGGTATATCTACCCTGGCATTGCCTAGTTGTGCCGTGTCACCTACCATATCGCGCCTTATACGAGTTTGGTTTTTTCCCGTAGCACGTGGAATATTTAGGGTAGTCTCCCGATCTGCAGATATGCTGATATTGGATGGACTACTGGGACTATTATGTGTTAAGGGATATATGGGTAACCCCTTAATGCTAAGAAAAAAGTAAGTTTGTCTTACAATTAGACCCTGTTATAATAGCGAAATATACTACATAGCAAATAGTTTAACGGATCCTTAAGGGATGTGAATCTCGAGCATCTTTTTAGTTACTGCACTCATATTTATTTCTGTTAATTTAACTTACATAAGATCTTTAAGCTCTGACTCGAGTGTTTTGTCCTTTCAATTCGCTCGGGTTAGTCCGAGCGTTTCAGGATTTCGAAGACCTTAGCTCTGGAGGACGAAGACGGAGATTTATTATTATTATTATTAGTCCACTATACTCATACTGTTCTGCTGCATTGTATTGGTATATGTAACTCCGATGAATGTTGTAAGTATAATCGAATATTTTGTAAAACAGCTTTATAAACTGTATATTTGATTATTATATTTTATCCTTCCACTGTGAGATTCTATTTTGTTTTATTTCTTTCTTGTTTTTCTGATTTACCCCATAACAATCCGCCCTTTCGTATGGTTTGAATTGGCACATGTGTCGATTTAAGGCGTGCGAAAAGGCGGGATGTTACAATTAGATTGGCATGATGCTATGATCTTATAAATTCCTCAAAAAAAGATTTCGTAGGAGATATTTAAGGACATGATTAGAACTCATTTTCTTCCTGAAGCAACCAAGGTAACTTTACTCGCAAAGTTTATTAATTTAAAGCAATATGACAGTGCAAGAGTGAGTGAATGAGTTCGATGCTCTATCAGAACATGGATAAGCATTAATTAGTACACGCCTAGAAAAGAATGAGAAGTTTGTTCGATGACCGAGGAAAGACCTTAAAGGCAGAATTTTGGCTCAATTGCGTAGTTCATTTAAGATATTGTGGATACATTACTTTGTTTTGAGAGCGTCTACAAAGGGGATAAAGAAACTAAAACTCTGAATGAACAATAAGACCAAGGATCAAAGTGTAAGTTCTTTTACCCTAATAAGGACCAAAGACTCAAGAAGAAGCAAGTTAAAACCAATCTTAGATGTCAGTAAAAGAAGAAAATTGATAAATCCTAAATTATGTGTTACATCTGTGGAGTCAAAGGACACTTTGCAAAGGAATGTCAGAAGCTTAAAATAGCATTACTAGGAAATGCTTTAACTATAATGAGTTTGGCCACATCATAAAATATTGTCAAAGCCAATCAAGCGAAAACATGGAAAGCGATTTGCCATTGAATCTACAAGCCCATCATAACAGGCAAAGGGTAAAGCAGCCACTGTTCTTGAAGGTATGATTATGAAACCTTATATCTACATGAGTTCCTTTTGATATGTGTAACACCCCACGATATTTGAGCTAACTAGTTTAAATAGAAATTATTTAATAAAAATAAACAGTTAAAAATGGAATGTTTGTAAACATTGAAATTTGGCCACAAAACTTACACCGTTGGGTCGTGGCGATTTTCTGACCAATTTTCATATATAATGTTTTCAATTGAAGTTCAGACAAAAATTTTATTACCGTTTAAACTTTTAGAGCCGGAAATAGTTATATATGTAATTAAGGAAAGAATTAATAATTAATTAACGTTAATTGAAAAACCATTAAGCATAACAGTGACAACCATTAAGGATTGTAATTAGAGAAAGAGATAACATTAATTGGTTAACTAAGTAAATAAATCAAAAAAATCAAACAACAATCAAAATTCACTAGATTTACACTACATGAGTTGACCTTAGGAAGGCACAAATCGACCATGAGCGGTCGACTTATGCTAGGTCACGGTCGGCCCATGGTCTGAATTGTGTGGTAGTAAAATTTAGACAGATAGCCCAGATTAAAATTAGTTTGATCCAATGGTTAGCACTGATTTGAACCTCTATAAATATAGACCTAGGTCCTTCGCTTCTAACTCATAATTTTTTTAATGAGCATGGCTGCTCTACTATTTTTTATTCTCCTCCATAATTCCAAACTCTTAAAAAATAGTTCTAGGTTGCTAGTTTGCACATATACACTATTGGAGAATTGTATAAGATGGCGTAAATAGAAAAGTAAGTTCAAATTAAGTTGCTACATCAAAGGTAAAGTGTAAACCTGGATCTAAATTTACAATCAATCTAAATATCTTCTTTCTAATCCAAATTCTAATAGATCTGGAGATTTGTATATAAATGTTATGTGGAAATCCAAATAGGGAGTCAAAGTTGAAATATAGATAGCAGGGATTAGATCTAGAGATTTAGGAAATGCTTAAATAAAGGTGAGTGGGAAAATTACATGTTTTGTGATAAGGTTAGATTAATTTTGTTGTAATATATTTCAATTAGGCCTATTTATAACCGATCTGGATATAAATCCATAAGTGCGTAATGATTAGATTTATATTTGTAAGATGATTAGATAGACAAGAAAGAAAAGTAAGTAAGAGTGAATATACATATATAAAAGATATGTGTACAGGTAGCCTTGAATATGCATTTATGATGGGTGTGAATTATTATAATTAATGTATAAGTATAAGAATGATATGGTAATGAAAATAAAAGTGGGTTGGAATGCAAGGACATATCTAACCAAAGGACCCGTGGAGAGTATACGTTTTCATATAGGTGAAGGGATACCCTCGGGATAGAGTGGTCTTCTTTAAATTTATTTTTAGAGGAATATATTGCCTTGATTGCAATTGGCAATCTAAACAGATGATGGACGGCGTCGTGCATTATGCAGTGAGTGTTTGTAACACATTTAGAGGTAGGTCTATCATAGGGTGAGAACGTCATCAGTCCCGAGTGGTCAATGGAAAGGACAAGGTTACACCTACCTGGTCTTCGCCTATAGCCTACCATGGCGGACCACGCTGGGTTATGCACCACCACAGTTTTTTGTTAGGGCAAGGCTAGTTAACCCATAGCGAGATTCCTTTAAAACATGGATGGGGTGGCTAGTGGAGCCGAGTCTATGCTAGGAAGGAGATAAAATAGAAAATCCCCAAAGAAAATATGGCAAAATGTATGAAAAGCCATCGGAAAGAGTATGGCAAAATGTATGAAAGGCGGTCGATAAGCGCTATAGGACTTCCTCGAGTTACACGGTAACGAGACCGTGACACGACTAGGATGATGGATCCTTATGGGGTGTTAAATGAGATATACTAGCGGGAATAATATCTAGGTCCATTAGGGGACCATTGGATACACACACACACACGCATAGCTACGAATCTACGGAAGGTAAATGGGAATAGTTCGTACACAACGTGGAGTCAAAACGACTAATAATAAAAAATATTAACATATATAACATGAGATAGAAGATAATCAGAATAAACTTATGTTATGTACAAAATGTATAATTTTACCAGTCACCGGAACGTTGTTCTGACCTGCTACTATTTACAATCCATAGGATAGATTGAAGGGCAAGTACTGGTGTATGGCGTATTTGGTGCTGACAAGAACACTTGTCTTTAGAAGTGTCAAATCTTGGCCAGTACATATGTGATTTATTTTGTTATTCCGATGTAATTTTATAGTTATTGCTCTGATATGCATTCTTTTATTTTAATTATAGGGTACCAAACAACGATCGGTACTTTAGTTAGTCAATCTTGAAATATTATGAGACATTGAGTGAACTTATTTGTATTTTCTATAAATATAAATATAAATATAATATATGTTAAATCCTAAGAATTCCAACCATAGAGTAGTCGCATATGGAAGGTCCCAGATGTTGGATGGTACATGACTCCCTAGTCGGGCCTAAATAGCCCAATGATTATAGATTCCGGTATGATTGCCTATTGATGATGTACATAAGTCCAAATAAAAGGAAAATAAGAATCCATATGTTATAAATAATGGAAGATGTGGAAATTCCTGTAGAAAGTTGTGAAATGGTCACTCCTGATAGATAGTTGGATTTTCAATATTGGGAAATGAGCAAGTTAGTAAATTGGAGAAGTATATTCTTAAGGGAACAGTTAGAAATCCACTTTGAGTCTAACCCAATAATAATTAATTTCTAAAAACTAAGAAAAAGGTATAAATTATATATCTTAAAAGGATTTTTTAACCAAAATGATTAAAAGAGTAAGCATGTGTTTTTTTTGGGAGTATATGTATATGTATATGTATATGTATATGTATATGTATATGTATTCACAGTTAAATTGAAAAGTTTCCACAAAATGGGTTTACAAAAGTAATTCGTTTGAAAAAGTTATAGAGTATACATAGCTTGTTGGTTTCTTTGTAAAGAAATAAAAGATTAAATATAAAGCAACAAAAAAATTCAGAAATTAAAATTTGTTAAAATCTAGAAGTTTCAATGAAGAAAATTTTATAGAAAGCTATTTCTTTTGAAATAAAAATAGTATAGTAATATAGCTCTTGGGTTTTCTATAATGAAAATTTTTAAGTTGTAAAGAAATTTCCTTTTATGGATGGAGAATAGGAAGTGGTATAAGATTGGAATATGAGTAAATAATACAAAAAAGAATATTTAGAATAATACAAAGCTATAATGCGAACACATTACAAGGGTTCAAGTAGGAAGACAGCAAACTACCAGAGATAAAGCAATTGGAATCTATGCAGTTTAGGCTTATAAATAAAATGGTCGAAAAATTATAAAGTGTAAATAGAAACGAGGTTTGATTTATTGTAATTAGGTTGGTATTTGTCATGTTTTAATTTATTGAAATTAAAAGGGATAACAAAATAGTTTCTATGAATTAATCAAGTTACAAATAAAGGTGTATTATTTGAAATAATAAAATGTAGATTTAAAGAAAGAGATGTACAAGGTATGAAAAATCTGTATTTTGTATCGTCTATTTTAATTAAAAAAATGAAGTATAATTCCTTGTAATTTCACAAAAAACATGAATTCTTTTTTAAGCGATTCATAGAGAATTATAACGTTAACAATTCCTTTTGAAGGAGGAAAAGCAGTTCCAATGCATTAGTATAAGATCTTTAACTATAATAAAAAGTGTAGTAATTAGAAATTATGCAGGAGATCATGAAAAATTTTTTTGCTAGTAGTCTAATTAGAAGCAACATAAACTAAAGACAGCATAAAGGAAAATGGGTATTTTCCATTATTGTGTGCATTTATTGTAAGTATCTTTTAAAAGTCCCCCTTCAATGATATAAGAGACTCCGCCAAGGATGGAAAGTGGGAATAGTATGACTGGTAGGAAAATGATGGAATGAGAGTTGTTCTTATCTATTCCAACTTTTATTATTTAAAATTATGAAAGATGTTTTAGAAACATTATGAAGTATATTTTTGAAAAGAATGGTTTGGTGAAATAAATAAGTTTTTGAAAAAAAAAACTTAATAAACAGTTTGAACTAAAAATCCCAATTATCAAGAAGTAAAAGTTAAAAGGGTCTTTAAAAGAAAAGGTTGATGTAAAGAAAAACGAAAGAAACTTTCTATAATCTGATTTTGCTAAGAATTTCTTTTAGCTTTGATGAATACATTAAATTCAAAAATTTTGGATTATAGTTTTAAAAGGTTAAAGCATCAAGTATTTTTGAATTTACTAAAAGGTTTGTAAATTATGCTTTTTAAAGACAAAGATTTTGGGATTGAGTATTTCAAAAGTTTAAGGTTTTAGTTTCTAATAAAAATGATGAAGACCAAACTATGGTTTTAAATGTGGAGTAGATAGGAATTAGTACCTAAGTAAAACAGGGCAAAGAGAGAGGCTATGAAGAAGATAGCAAAGTATACTTATGGAGTAATAATAAGGAATCCTCATAAAGTGTAAAGAACACTAGTGAGAACCTAGGATTAATTTGTTAGTCATGTGTGCAAGCCTTAAAAAGAACCCGTAAAGGAATGATAAATGCATTAACTTCTACAAGTTCCAGGATATGTTTATATGAAGGATCATGGATAAAGAATGTAAATACATAGATTTGAGAAAACCACTAAAAGATTTGGGTTAAAAGGAGAGGGAAACTACACATAAAGGACATTGGCAGACTCAAGTTAAGGAATGCAAGATAGAAGGTGGAGTTATTCCACCAAGCATGTTGCCAATTAGTTATTTATGATATGCATAGATGATGTTTCCTACATTGAAAGGATGCACAATTTATTTCATGAATGGGTTGGTAATGGAAGAAATTAATAGACCTTATTCATCAGAAGAAATAGAGGAAAAGTAAACATAGGAGGATCGTAGAAGGATGGCATGGTTGGGAGGTTCATTCAAGTCAGAAGTGTTAGAGTCGCAACATCGTTAATGTTAGTTGATGTTGTGGGGTAGCTTCCAACAGTTGTTCCTTTTAGGTTGGGTTGTAAACATTAGTTTCTTTATTAGGGGTAAAAACGTGAATGATATATAGGAAATGTTCCTTCTATTTTGTTTTCAATATGGACCGCTATGTTATGTGAAAAGGGTAAAAAGAAGGAAATTTCATAAATGATAGACAACTAATGTAAAAGAAAAGCAAATAGTAAGAGTTGGAAATTAAGAAAATAAATTAAAAACATTTATTTAATTGAAAATTGATACAGAAATGAAATAAAATTTTAAGTAAATTTCAACAAGCAAAGGACAGGAAAAGGATGTTGATTAGCCACAGGTCAATGTCCTTGCACTTGAAAGGTTGAAATTATAATTGAATTTGGTTGTTGGTTTCTGTTGCAAATAAAAGTATTGTTTTTTAAACTTAAATTTGTTGTGTAAATTAAGGAAAGTCCACTGTGAACATTAGACTTTTGATTAGACCTTGATTTCATAAGATGTGGAAAAACATATTTTAAAAGCCCATATATCTGTACCGCTATACCAAAAATTCTCAATAGCAAAAATAATGATTTCCAATGCTCTGTATCCATATATATTGCAAGCGTTATAACACTTGGGAACTTGAAGAATAAACGAGGTGAACCCGTCTAAGAAGAATAACACCGCAGGCTGAAAAAATAGCTCATCAGCGGCTCTAAAACCCAAAGCACCCATCTACGACAAAGAGGAATCAACGAACGAAACGGTTAATAAGGCAATATGCGTCTCAGATGCAAGAGGCCGTTTAGGCGGAAAGACAGTTGATCAATCTACACTTCACAAGTGTCAACGTTAGATATCCAGAATAAGTCTCAATCATAGGTGTACAAGAAGCAATCTCATTAATCCAAAGGAAAGACTCTTTACCAATAGCAGTACAACATGTTGGCTATAAATAGACGGCAATCCCAAGGCATAAGGGATCTGTTTTTTAGGCACATAAAGAACCGACGTCAAATTATATAGTGATTTCTTATATTAGAGATCTAATAAAAAAATCAGTAATGGCGGAAACGCCTAGACTAAATGCAATAAGCTTCTCGGCTATATAAGAGCGACTAAATAAGGAAAGGACAGTGGACATAAGGACTTTCAGCCCGAACCACTACAAAAGTCTCGACGTTATTTACTTTTAGTACTACTTTCCTTTTTATTCATCATTCAAATTCGATAGCTTAAAGTAACTCCTACAACGCTACCTCTCATGTCGTTATATTTACATCTGAGACTTATAATCAAACTGTCTTCCGAAGCTATACCTTTGGACCTCGAGGTGTTGGCGTAGACAAAATTTTGTACTAACATTTTTGGCGCTAGAAGGAGGGCCCGAACCTTCGTCATTTGTTCCATCCAGAAAAGTCCAATGACATCAACCTTCCGACAATAACTAACCTAGAGAATGAGAAACTGACCTCGGAGTTACCCCTCAACCTTTGCGTTCAACTCATTGGAAAAGACAACAACGAAAGATTAGCCACCCTCCTTTTTGAGAAAGAGGATAGACATGAATATGACCCCATTTATGAACTTCAAGCTCTCCAGATCAGACAACTTTTAGAATGTCTCCAGGAGTCCGCCCAAGAGTCTGGTCAACTCAAAGCAACGGTTAAAGCTATGGAAAAAAAATTAAGGATTTGAATATCATGATAATTGCAAATAAAGGCCTATCTCTCCCAATTAAAAGAACATTTCCAGTTGTCCTGGCTCTTCTACCTTGAAAGAAGATCAACAAGACTGAATCCCTACTCCTTTTAATCAAAGCTTATCTTAGCTCTTTCTAGAAACTCATGGAGAGCTTCACTACCCAAATTATCCCCCATCCACTCAAGAACGGATGAAAGGATTATTTTGTATCTCATCAAGCGAACGGACATGAAACGGACATATGTAAAAGAATTTCTCAAATCATAGTGAAATTCATACAAAAAGGGAGATTGACTAAGTTTATTAAGTTATTAGTTTAAATATCTGTTTTATTAATATCTAACTTTGTTTCTATGTTTCAGGGGAAGTTCGTGTGATGAAAGCATGCTTGACCAATCATATCTATGTACATGGAAATCACTTATCTCATCAAAATGCTTCTTTCAAGGTTAGCTCTTTCCTTTTTCGATAAGTGTAATCTAGTCTCAATAATTATAAAATTTCATTTGATATATCTCCCTTATAGTAACTAAATGTTGTGTCTGCTCAAAAGTCATAGAGCTGAAAATTCTTCTATTGATTTAACATGACCAATGAGATTTTTTTTAAGTTAAATCTATTTTCCACCCCAGGAGGATTAGTAACTTTTCGATTTCAAGAACCTCTTTAAGAATCTGAAGGCTTTCCTTTTAATAATTCATATTTTCCTTTATCAAATTACTACCAATTTCTAGCGTAAAATAACTTTAGATGTCCAATACAAGCCAAAAGCGGTTGTAGATTGTCGATGCCAGCCGAAAAGTGGTTGTAGGTGGTCAATTCTAGCTGAAAAGTGGCTAAGATCTGGGACCCAGTGATAAATTAGCAGAGCTCCCCATAAGAGCACCCACACAGTGATGCGCCACAAAGAGTGAAGCCATATCTCTTGGGTTTAAAAAGACGTCGAAATGTGGAAAGCATGCTAATCGTGAGTCATGGTCGGTGTAATGGTGCATTAGGTAGATTCCCAACTAAAGTATAGAAACGGGTAGATTCTCATATAAGATTAGAAGCGGGTATATTCCCGTATAGCTTAGAAATGGGTAGATACATGTATAGATTAGAAGTAGGTAGATTCTAATATAGCTTAGAAACAGGTAGATTCCTAGATAGATTAGAGTGCTGGGTATATTCCTAACCAGCTAAGAATGTTGAGTATATTCCTAACCAACTAAGAATGTTGGGTAGATTCCCAACTAGATTGGAGTATTGGATAGATTTCCAACTAGATTAGAATATTAGCTAGATTCCCAACAAGATTAGGTATTGGGTAGATTTCCAGTTAGATTAGAATCTTAGATAGATTCCTAAGGAAATTAGAGTAATAAGTGAATTCATAGTAATACTAGAACCAAAGGAAAAAGGGTTCTTAAGCCAGAATGAGCATTTGGGTGAGAGTCCCAATCAAGGTCGAAAAGGTGGCATCAAAACTAATGAATAAGAATACTAAGAGATATCAAGGCAAAAAGGCATCAAGGGGTAAAAGCACCCCGAAATAAGAAAAATGGCATGAATCGAAAGAATAGTTCAATCAAAAGGATCTTGGATAATCTTTCTACAACCTTGAGATCCTAGTCTCAGCCTCCTTCATAGCCAACTCCTTACGAGATTCAAAGTGTTTCTCCATCGTATCATACGTCCTGGATACATATTTTTTTCGATACTCTCTGAACGAAATCGTCTAACCGTTTCAAACTCCTTTCAGATTGAGGACGAGGACCAGAAGGAACAATTGTATTTCTACGAGAAAAGGAAAGCCCCATAACGGCATGACCTCTGCCTCTATCGGTTCCATGAGCTAGAGGGACAACAAAAATAACAATGGTAGTTCGCTTATTTTCAGCTTCAAGTTCTTGCAATTTGATTGTCGAAAGCTCTTGGTGGGTTTCATCTAATTACTGCCTAAGAGTAGCCGTAAACTCCCACAACTCCAAAACTACGGATTTTGAAGATCAGCCAGAAACTGGCATCGCCTCTGGAATGGCATACGTCCTCCTCGATAACCCTTTGAGAGTTCATTTTAGAGATTTGTTTTCCTTTAAGATGGCATGAACGTTGATGTTGAAATCGAGATAGCACTTTGTTAGTTCGGCTATTTTATTATCAAGACTCCATTGCAAAGAGGCACAGTCCCTTTCTTGTTCTAAGCAATTGGGACATGATTGCCCTTAAAATAAATTTAAATTAAAACCAGAAAAATTAAACCATTACAAGAATCTTCTACTCCATTCTTTTAAACATTCTTACAAATAAAAAAAGGATACAAAATTCATGGTCCCTTTAGATGAGGAAATTTCTCCTTAATAGACAAAATAATCGTAAGGCCTCTACTCCTAGCATCGAACATAGACCTCAAAGGTCTAGCAATATTGGAGAAAGAAATATTCTTCCCTACACCCTTGGTTATAGAAAGTTCTAAAGGAGAAGAATCCTTTAGGAATAAATTAAGGTTAGCTTCCAGAACATGTGCGCGGATATATTCCAAAACATGTTCACTTTCGGGAGTATTCCCTTTAGTGATAGCTATGGGAGATGGAGTCACACTTCGAAAATTAAGTAGAACTTTCGGAGTTATACTTAGGCTTGGGTCATAGAATTCTCTGAGGAAAGACAGCCTTTTATTCTTCAACTGAGAGTCTCTTGGATGTAATTTAGAGAGTCGGTCAAACTCTTGAAAGACCTCATCTTTCTCATCTAAAGAAAGCTTCAATTTACCCTTAAGATCTAAGACCTAGTTAGTTAACCTAGTACCCCTTAGTTGAAGGGATTTAATTGATTTAACGCAAGTTCAGTCATGTGTTGCCTAGACCTCCCTAAAATTATTGGATAAACTTATATTCCTTAGTCCACTGGATGTTAGTTGGGACTTAAGGGCACCTATGGTAGCTAACAACTCGAATTCCTTGTTTGAACCCTCTTCCATAATATTTCATAGTGAGAACTGAAATCCAATTTTCTCTGTTTAAACATGGGTAAAGGAATAAATACTTCGGAGTGGACGTGACAAGTTAATCAAGAAGTAATCAACTGAAAGTCTAAATGGTATACCATCTAGTCCAAAAACCATTATATACAATAACAAAATGAATACCAGAGTTATTACAGGCAAGAGTTTAAACATTATACCTCTATCACCTCTCTCCGCCAGGACAGACTGATTAACATTCGTCGAGGCCTGAGTTTTCACATCCTGCAAAGTGAAATTCTCCTTGATTATCCCATCGTTAGGACCGAAACCCATGGAGATAGTCATGCCTCTGTTCCGACTGTATTCATTAGCGCTGTATAGAACCCTAAAGGCTTCAGCAGCGACCACCCTATCAGCCACCTCCGAAGAAATCAAACCTGAATTCTCCTCCTTAACCTATGCTAGATCATCATGGAGCTCCTTGTGCTTGACCTTTAGTTCTATCAAGGCCTTCTCTAAGTCAGCCTACCTCGAAAGCCTTCAAGCTTTGAAGGCTTTTTTCACTTTTTCTCCTCTCATCCTGAGCTTCCTTTTAACCTCGATGAATTCTTTCCTTAAAGCCTTGGCCTTCTCCACCTTCCCCTCTAGCTCCTCGAACCTATTAGAAATGTGGATTATGGATCATGCTAGGATAAACACTAGATGGGGGTGAATAGTGTTTTAAGGAATTACTAAATTTTTTTGAGTTTATGTTAATTTAAACACAAATGTATGCAATAATCAGACACAGATACGATCACAGAAACAAACACAGATGCAGAAATAAAGTAAAAGCAGTAAAGGAAAGAACACACCGGATTATATACTGGTTTGGAGTTACCCTACATTCAGTCCCGCACACAAGTATGGATTTCCTTTCAAAAGCAATCTTTACAATTACACCCTCGATTTCAAGGCTATGAGGTACACCCTCCAGATTCACAATTCTCTTAGTAGAGATACTTGATTCCACGGGCAACAAGTTCACCCAATTGATTTCCTAGGCTACAATCACACCTTTACACTTGGTTGATTTCCAATTCTAAAATCACACCTTTTCTCACTAAATTGATTACAAAGAAGTCTATAACTCTGAATAGCACTGAGGATCTTGTTGAGATAGTGATAGAAAATCAAACCACAAATGATCTAGTTATATTCAATGTTGATTTCGGCAGAATAATGGTAAGAATATGTATAAAGAAATGTGTAAGAAGAAGATGAGTGAAAACCAGAAAATATGATTAGAAATATAATCTTGATACTCATGAGTGTTCAATCTTGATATCTTGAATCCCTATACTGTACAGTCTTCATTCTTGGTACCTGCATGGTTAAATCCTGCATAAACATATATATCTAAACTATAATGTTAGTATTTATGTTTTATAATCCTATTCTAAGGTTGTTGTCATCAAAACCATCATCTCAAGGACTAACAATCTCCCCCTTTTTGATGATGACAACCTTTGTTTATAAAATATTACTTCTATCCTAATAACTCCCCCTTAATCTAATAACTCCCCCTTAATCTATGCCTAACTATCCTATTTTATATTTCTCCCCTTTTTTCATCAACAAAAACTAACTCCAAACTATAATCTTCAAACTATAAAACTCCCGCTCATTCTTGGACTAAAGTACATGCATTTATAAACTATACAATGGAATATATATAATAGATATATTAAGAGATAATTATACTAATAGACATGATAATTAATTAAGGATCATATAAATATCAATGCATATTTATACATGTTTTTCACACCAAATATCAATCCAAATCAAATTAAATCAAATCAAATCAAACAATTCAATATCAAATCAAATAATTCAAATCAAATCAAACAATTCAAATCAAACATTATGAGGAACTTCCATCCATCCTTCTTCTCCAAATATAGGGTCTGCTTTAATAGCATCCCAATTTTCATTATCATTAGCGAGAGAGACTGGAGGATGTGCTTCGTTATCATCCTTTTGCAGGGAGGAAATCATCCATCGTATTGCATCGAAATGCCTTTCTTGCCCCTTAATCATCTGCATTTGACTCAACTTTAAGTGTCGCTGGTTTCGAAGAATGAACGAAAGAATATTCTTGAAAGAATTAAGAGTCTCTTCAAGATTTTCGGATAAATTATGAATTGGATTGGCCATATTCGAGTTTATGAGAAGAATGAGAGACAAAGTGAATAAGAAATAATATTGAGTGATGAATTCGGGAAGAAATAGGTATTTATAGGTGTGGAAATTCGTTTGAAATGAATAGACATAAGGTAGTTATTCAAATTTCAAATTTCAAATGAAGTGTCATTTCTAACCAGTACATATCGACATGGTCATAGGGGGGATGTCGACATGGTGCAGTGAATTTTGAAGGCTTATTTTGATTTTGTTAATAATTGTGTGTATATATATATATATATATAATATACCAACATTTGTTCTGGAGATAAGATAAGCTAGATAACAGAAAGAAAATTCAATTTCATTGCATAATAGATCAATATAATGATTTGACATTAAAACTACATGAACATTCAAATCAAAATAAACTAAAACAAATACAACGAGATACGAAAAGGTAGAACTAGTTAGAGGATGACGAAGATGAAGATAATCCAAGCTTCTTGCTGACTTTAGAAATAAACTTGTTCATCTTGGATGAAATTTTGTCCAAATTCTTATTAACGGATCGCTTAAGAATCCGTTGATTCTCAACAATGGTCTTTGGGTTTTTGAGAAGCGTTTTGTTGGATGGATTAGGAGGATAATCAATGTTTTCCAAAGATGTTTCACCTTCTTCTTCTTCTTCAATTTCTATTTTATCCCCTTCTTCTTCTTCCTCTTCCTCCTCTTTTATCTCCGCATGAGCCAAACGCTCTTCCTTTTCGGCAAGAGTCTCATAAGGTTGAAAAACAAATGGAATTTTCATAAGAGAAATGTTAGAATGATTAAAAACCTTTCTTGAAACAAATTCTTCTCCTTTGAAATCCACTCCAAAATAGTTAAAAATTCGAGTGAGATAGATTCCATGATACAAAGTATCATCACCCATTTCAAGATTTTTGGGACGAAGTTCATCCAAAATAACTTGCGCCCAATCAATATCATAATTTCCAAAAATAGCAAAAAGTGCTTTGCAAACTTTTGAAGTTGGATTGTTAAAATTCCCTGATCTTGGGGTCAAAGTATGTTGTAAACGAAGATTAACAATTCTAGCTTTTGGTCGAAAGTTTCGATTTTTTAATCCAAAATTATCATTTCCTTCAAAATGTGATGAAATGTCTCACGATCGTTTTCATTGATTTTAAAACTAGAAAGATCCATTCCCCTACTCTTGCAATTGAGAATGATACCCAAATGATCACAATTCAAAACAATTTTAGTGCCTTTCACAGTACTCCAAATTTCATCATCATTTCCAACATAAAATCCATGGTTTAAATTTGCATAGAAAATTTTAACAAGATTTGGATAACAAACAAAAACATTTTGAGAAGCATCAGCAAGACTAAGAATTTGATTGTTTACAAAAAGAGAATCAATTTCATAAGAAGAGAAATCTTGAAATATAGCAAATTTTCCGAGATGGACTTTTGCTTAGTTAGCATAATTGGTGTACGCTTTTATAGCCTCCGGATCATTAAAGAGTTGCTCCTTTATCTTTCCGGAAATTCTCATGGTGGAGGGGTTATTTGAAGAAGCCATTAGAGTAGAGAGTATAGAGCTTGAAGTTTTGAAGAGAGAGTTGGAATTTGAAAATGAGAGTGAAAAGATGTGATAAAAGATAGTGAATAAATAGATTCTCAAATGACATGTTCTCTGGTCAAAAGATGCCTTTTCAGAGAATTGAATGAGGTGAAAAGGTGTGGGGAAATTCAACCATTTGAATTCAAATTTTGAATTTCAAATTCTATACTCATGTCGACATCATGATGGGGACCATGTCTACATTTGTCTTTGAATTTCTATGATTTATTTTTCCTAAGTATTCTAATATATATATATATATATATATATATATATATATATATACACACACACTTATTATTTTTAATGTATATATATCTGGAATAGTTCTGAAATTATAGTATATTCTATAAAATATTATAATACTATTAAAAATAAAAATAAAAATAAAACTAAAAATAATAGTAAAAATAAAAATTTTAAAATTCAAACAACACACCAATTCAAAATCAATCAATCAAGCAACCAATTCTAAGCATGCAATTTCAACCAATTGTATTGTAAATGTGTACCTTTTTCTGAGTCCGTTTCTCTGAATTCGTCGAATTCGAGAACTGCTGTGAAACATATATTTGAATTATCTGTCTTCTGATCATCATCACTTGAGGACGAGTCTGAGTCATCTAGAGTAGCACTAAATGCACGTTTTTGTTTCTTTACGGAATCATTGTTTATAGGAAGATTTTTCCTATTTGGATACGGATAGTCTCTTTTGATATGGCCTGATTCGTCATAGTTGAAACATTTGATATTGTTGGCACTACATTCTGATTTCCAGAGTTCCTATAGTTTTTTTTTCTTGAGATTGTTCATCTTTCTGTATTTCAGAAATTTCCGAAAATTCCTGGTCATAAAGGCTATCTCTTCGTCATTATCACTGTTTGAGTCTGATCCATCGGTCAATGCATTGAATGCCATTGATTTCTTTTCAAATGCTTTGCTTTCTCTTCTCTCAATCATTTGAACTTCAAACGACATTAGATTTCCAATTAATTCTTCTATCTTTAAGGTATTGATGTCATTTGCCTCTTCGATCACAAGTGTCTTTTGATCCTATTCTAGAGTAAGAGAATTTAAGATTTTTCTAACTTGATCTTCTTCCGAAAATTCCTTTCCTAAGGATATTAGAGAATGCACAATATCCTGAAATCTATTATACATATCTGAAATAGACTCATTAGAATTCATTTTAAATAATTGAAACTGATTTGTGAGCATGAAAATTTTGGTCTGTTTAACTTTTCTTGTTCCTTCATGAGTAACTTGCAAAGTTTTCTAGATTTCATATGCAGACTTACAAACCGACACTCTATTAAATTCATTCCTATCAAGTGAACAAAACAAAATATTCGTTGCTTTAGAATTATTTTGTGCAACAGTCTTTTTCTCAGCGGTCCACTCTGCAAAATCAGTTGTGGGTTCAGAATATTCAGTCTGTGTGATATTTCAAGTGTCTAATCTTATAGATTGTAAATATATTTTCATCCTACATGCCCAATATGCATAATTACTTCTATTAAAAAGTGGATGTCTGATAGTAGACTAACCTTCTACAAATGAACTGGTGATAGGGATGATAGAACTAGTGTTGGTAGTGTTATCAGTACCAGTGTTGGTAGCCATTTTGAAAAAATTTCAAAATTCAGATTATGAAAACTTTGAAAACCTTGCTCTGATACCAAATGTTAGAAATGCGGATTATGGATGTTAAGGCTAGGATAAACACTAGAGGGGGTGAATAGTGTTTTAAGGAACTACTAAATCTTTTTGAGTTTATGTTAATTTAAACACAAATGTATGCAATATTCAAACACATATACGATCACAGAAACAAACATAGATGCAGAAATAAAGTAAAAGCAGTAAAGGAAAGAACACACCGGATTTTATACTGGTTCGGAATTAGCCTACATCTAGTCCCGCACACAAGTACGGATTTCCTTTCAAAAGCAATCTTTACAATTACACCCTCGATTTCAAGGCTACGAGGTACACCCTCCAGATTCACAATCCTCTGGGTAGCGATACTTGAGTCCACGGACAGCAAGTTCACCCAGTTGATTTCCTAGGCTACAACCACACCTTTACACTTGATTGATTTTCAAGGCTACAATCACACCTTTTCTCACTAAATTGATTACAAAGAAGTCTATAACTCTAAATAGCACTGAGGATCTTGTTGAGATAGTATAGAGAATCAAAGCAGAAATGATCGAGTTAGATTCAATGTTGATTTCGGCAGAGTAATGGTAAGAATATGTATAAAGAAATGTGGAAGAAGAAGAGGAGTGAAAACCAGAAAATATGATTAGAAATTCGTTGAAAACAGCCCTTATTTATAGAAGAACAACAGCCATGTCCATTCGTGAAGGGATGTGACGAATAGACACTTTTTTTGAAATTTAAATTTTTGAATTCAACTGACACTATGTCGACATGGGTAACTTGGGTATGTCGACATCCTAAAAGAAATTTTGGTGTTTTTTTAACTTTGAAAATAACTTTTATCTTATATTAAAACTATTTTAAACTTTTATAAATATACTTAACTATAGTAAAAATACATAAATAAATAAAGAGAATAATATTTGGCATAAATAAAATTTTACTTATAATTTTATATTTAAATCTAAGTATAAATATTTAAAATTTAAATATAGTATTATTAAAAGATAGTTTAAAACTAAGGATAATTAGATTTTGAAATTAAAGATTATTTTGAGGCTAAAAGTATTTAAAACTGGGATGATGATTTTGATTCTTTTAAAAGGAAGCTTTTAAAATCATTTTGAAAATAAGATATAATTTTGTAAAAACATTTTGAATAAAAGTTAGTGGATACAAAACAATGTTCCACTAGATTTTTCGTAGGTTCCATCCTACTTAGGGTTCCATCCCTTTAACGGGCTCGAAGTGGATTTCATTCCACGAATAAATTGGATTTTAAGCTGCCAGTGCTTTTCTAGGAGTTCTAACAAAATTCCTAATTAAAATTACTTATTCTTGAAATTTTGAACTCTTGATAATCTTGGTATTCTTGATACTCATGAGTCTTTAATATTGATATCTTGAATCTCTATACTATACAGTTTTCATTCTTGGTGCCTGCATGGTTAAATCCTGCATATACATATATATCTAAACTATAATGTTAGTATTTATATTTTATAATCCTATTTTAAGGTTGTTGTCATCAAAACCATCATCTCAAGGACTAACAGAACCTTCGACGTAGAAGCAATAGGTCAACCAAGGTCTGATAAACAAAAATATTATGGAAACTAAAGGAATAAATACTCCATTAAAAAAACTCACCTTGAGATGGTATTCATCCCTAAATTCTTCATCCTCTCGAGGCTATCCATATCGTCAACTATCTCTACTTGGGAGCTTCCTGCCACTTTAGAAAGATGGGCATCAATAGCGGAACGGGTAACTTCAACCACCTGGTCCACTTAGTTCCCTAGAGAGGAAGCCAGGATAAGAGCATCCAATGCAGATTTGGTTTCGGAAGAGATAAGGTCCTTCCTAGTTCTTTTAGGTGGCTGTTCCTTTAAAATTAGCTTTTGTCGGGTAGAAGTAGAAGTAGAAGAGGACTTATTCAAGAGCAGTCCATCGATTGAAATATCATCAGAGGCCACTGTAACATAAAAAGGAATTACGTTAGTTAAGAAAAAAAATTCCTATGAAAATAAAGTTTATAATACCTGCTATTAGGTATTTAGAATCGAGTCTACCCTCGGGGGCAGCGTTTTTCCTTAGCCTCAATGATTTATAGGTTAGGGCCAGTAGGTTCATTTGGTTGACTTAAGTCAATCATGTCCGAGGGCATAGTTTCGATTAAAGGAGGGTCATACCAAGAAATTCGGCCAAAGGCGATAATAGCCCGCAAGCCTTAAGATTAGCTTAGGTAAGAACTATATGTCTAAAACTCTCTGTTTTCAGTATTTTCATCACTGCCTCATACTTGGTATCGAAGAGATCCTTAAGGGTTAAGGCCTTGTCCTTTCCAAGCTTAGCTGAAAAGATAAAAGAGGAAATGACATTAGGAAACAATGTGATCAAAGCTTAAAAACCAAAAATATTCTAAAAAAGATCAAAAACTTACATGTCTCCAATATTTCAGCAACAATTTAAGGATCATTTGCCTTCACAAAAAAACCAATGGGTAGCTTTCACCTTGCTAAGTGGCTTGATCAGGGGCATCCTTTTTCCAAAATTGCAGATAATATAAGGCAACTCTATAACTAACAATTGACTTATACAAGTTATATGATGGATTTTAGCGGTAGTCATATTGTAGTACACTTTCTTCCAATACAGCTCACTAAAGTTGATAGAGTGCTGTACAAGACCACCCCAAGTTGAATTGGGTTAATTCTATAGAAGTCTAGAATGTTAAAAAAACATGGGAATGAGAGGGAGTGATACCTTTTTTGCTAAATATTCTATTGTCTAGGTAAAGAACCCTTTGGGGGGTTCACTCCAGTCATTTTCTATACTAGGAGCCTTGAACTCGACTCTCACAAATTCATAAGTCTCCATCCAATTCTCCAGTTCTTCTTGGTCGGTTATAGGTTTGTCCCTTGAAAGGTCTAAGAAGGGACCGATGTTAAAACTAGCCACTCGATAGAAATCTCGAAACTCCTACTAAAAAGGTTTAAAGTCTTATGGTCCAAAATGGAATAAGGGATAAAACTAGATTCTATGGCCCAACTCAAAGTTCTAAAATCTTTTGATGGAACTTCCTTATCAATAAAGCGATTATCAATCTAAGTAGGAAAAAGGATTGGTTTAAGAGCAAAACCCTGGTTTAGCAGAAAATGGTTATCATAGATTAGCTAATTGAACAATACCCTAAAATCAATATCAAAAATTGATATCATGATAATCAAAATCAAAGAATTAAAATAAAAACGGTTGCAAAAATGCTAAAAGTAATAGAGGAAGCTAATAAAGTCATAAGAAAGATCGAGAGCATACTGTTATAGTCGGGAGTTTGCAGTAATTTGTGAAGATTTCTTAACTCTAATGGAAATGGCGGCTTATGTTGATATTGTGAATAAAAAGGAGGAGGAGAAAAGAGAGGTTTACTTTACCCCTAGAAGTGGAGATAATCTAGTCACCAAAATTCTAACCGCAGATGAAACTTGGCTATATCAGAATATAAATCATCATTGAGCAAAGAAAAAGAATATGCTTTTTAGAAAGGCCAATGAAATAGAGACAGTTGGAAGAAGCATTTAACGCAAAAGCAGAATCCATCCTTACAAAATCAAGACCTTGATTAGCCTTTAGACCTCACAAGTCAAGAATCCCTTAGACCTTACGGCCTCGAGTTAGTTTTTGCCTTTTGGCACCGTAACAGTTTCGCTTGTCACTTAGTCTAGATGACTTCAAGTCAAGCAAGATTTATAAAAAAATTGACCTCACAGTCCCTAATCATATTTTGCCTTTTAACACCGTAGAAATATTGCTTATAATTTAGTCTAGATGACTTCAAGTGTCAAGCATGATTTCTAAAAGTTTTTGACCTCATGGTCTCTAATCATATTTTTGCTCTCTACACCGTTACAACTTCGCTTATCATTTATTCTAAATGACATCAAGCGACGACATGATTTCTAAAAGATTTGACCTCACGGACTCTAATCAAATTTTGCCTTTTGGCACCGTAATAGTTTACTTATCACTTAGTTTAGATGACTTCAAGTGTCAAGCATGATTCTAAAAGTTTTTACCTCACCGTCCCAAATAGATTTTGCCTTTCGCCACCGTAACAATTCGGCTTACCACTTATCCTAAAAGGCTTCAGGTGACAAGTATAGTTTTCAAAAGTTTAGCCTCGTGGTCTTAAAATCGATTTCGTTTTTCGGCACTCAAATAGTTTTACTTATCACCTAATTTAGAGGGTTGCAAATGACAAACATGGTTTTTAGAAAAGTTTCGACCTCTCGGTCACAAGTTAGATTTTGCCCTTCGGTACCTAAAACAATTTCACTTTGTTCAGATGAATTAAAACAAAAGCATGATTTCCTAATGTTTTGACCTTATGGTCCAAGTTTAGATTTCACCTTCGGCATCCAAGCAATTTCACATATCGCCTAAATAACTTCGGTTGACAAATATGATTGCTTTAATCTCATGAACCAAGTTAAAATTTTACCCTACCAAATGTTCAAAACCTTTAAATACTCATCATTCGACCTGATACTCCACTCAAAACTAAGTATTGTAACATCTTCCATACACATAGAGCAAACCAACCTCGGAAGGTAATCAAGAAAAATGAATCAAATCTGCAAATTTCAAAGTTCACTCCATATTTCACATATGAAGTAAGCTTCGTGGGGGCATGTGTTATACCAAAATTCCCAGTAGAAAAAATAGTGATTATCTTCCTAAGGAAAGTCTAATGCTCTGTATCCATATGTATTGCAAGAGTTATAATACTTAGGTATTTAAAGAACAAATGGGTTGAACGCATCTTGGGAGAATAACACCACAGGCCGAAAAGACAGCATTTTAGAGGATCTAAAACCCCAATCACCCCTTTATAGCAAAGAGGAATAAACGACCGAAACAATTAATAAGGCAATATGTGGCTTATATACCAGAGGCCATTTAGGAGGGAAGATAATTCATCAATCCTCACTTCACAAGAAACAACGTTAGATATCCAGAATAAGTCCCAATCATAGCTGTACAACAAGAAACCATAGTAATCCAAAGGAAAGACTCTCCATTAATAGAACTACATCATCTTGGCTATAAATAGGCAGCAATCCCAAGGCATAGGGGATCCTTTTTTTGGGAACGCAAAGAATCAACATCAAATTACATAGCATTTTCCAATATTAGAGCTCTAATACAAAGCTCAATAATGGTGGAAACACCTAGACTAAATGTAATAAGTCTCTTGGCTATATAATAGTGACTAAATAATGAAAGGACAGTGGATGTATGGACTTTCAACCCGAACCACTATAAAAGTCACGGCGTTATTTACTTTCAGTACTTTATTTTCCTTTCTATTCATTATTCAACTTCGATAGCTTGAAGTAACTCCTGCAACACTACCTCTCATCTCGGTATTTTTACATCCAAGACCTACAATCAAACTATCTTCTGGAGCTATACCTTCGGACCTCAGGGTGTTGGTGTACATGAAATTCAGTACTAATATGTACACTTTTGAAAAATAAAAATACCTTTGCAAAAAGTTTTGGGAATTTTTTTGGATAATTTTAGAAAGTAGTACAAAAATATTTTTGAATTGAAAAGGAAAAGATTTTAAGTTTTTTGAAATTTTACATACTTGACATTGAGGAGTAGTTGACAGTTTGATTAGTATGGATTTTATTGTGCAGCAGAAGTTGTAGTAAAATAAAGTATAAATAAAAATAAGGAAGAAAGCTGTAACAATTAAGGAATCACTTTCTCCATATCTTATTAGTATCCAAAAAAATTGATTTTTGAAATAAATCCTGATTTAAAAACTTAAAATGGAACGGACTTATGAAAACTATACTTGGAAAAGTTGGAAAAGGATTGGAGTAAAAGTGAAGGTCCCAAGACACAGTGAAAAAATGGTACATAAGAAAGGATGGAAACATGGAATTTTTCGTCTAGACCCTTTCCATGCATAAGAAAATAGGTTAGAAAACTAGATTTTTCTAAAACATGAATATTAGCAATAACATGCTAGGATTTTAGATGGTAGAAATTGAATGCAAAATTTGTTGAACTATACTTCTATTAATACAAGTGTGGGAAAATTTGGATGTAAAAGCAAGTTTTTAAAATAAATCTGCCGGTATATTTAGGATATTTGCACCATATTTTCGTAAACTATTTTAAATATCGCATTCATATAGGAGGCACCAATTTAGAATTGCTCAGTATGCATGTCATATATATGTGATACATCGTGAACTTGTACACATCGGTTTCAAAGCTGTTTTTAGACTAATTGATTATTAGTTTAGAATGGTTGTACATTACGTTTCATTGTTCGGTCCTTAAGGAATATCAAGGACAATTTTTTTAAGGCGGAGAATGTAACACCCCTCGATTTTTGCGATAACTAATTTAAATAGAAATTAATTAATAAATAATAAACCGTTAAAAATGGAATTTTTGTAAACATTGGAATTTGGCCATGAAGCTTACACCATTGCGTTTATGACGATTTTCTGACCAATTTTCATATATAATGTTTTTCGATCGAAGTTCAAATAGAAAATTTATTATCGTTTAAAGTTTTAGAGTACAAAATAATTATATATATAATTAAGGAAAGAATTAATAATTGATTAACGTTAATTGAAAAACCGCTAAACTTAGCAGTGACTTAGCAGTTAAGAATTGTAATTAGAGAAGGGGATAACATTAATTGGTGAACTAAGTGAATAAATCAACAAAATCAAGCAACCAAAATTCACCAGATTTACACAACATGGGTTGAGCTTAGGAAGGCTTAGGTCGACCATGAGCGGTCGACCTAGGCTATCTCACGGTCGACCCGTGATCTAAATCGTGCGGCAGTAAATTTTGGCCGTATGACCCAGATATAAAATAGTTCAATTTGATAGTTAGCATTGATTTGAACCTCTATAAATATAGACCTAAGGCTTTCACTTCCAACTTATAATTTTTCTAATGAGCGTGGAAGCTCTAACATTTTATCTTCTCCTCCACAGTTCTAAACTCATAGAAAATAGGTACAGATCAAGTTGCTACATCAAAGGTAAATTACAAACCATGATCTAAATTTACAATAAACCTAAATCTCTTCTCTCTAATCCAAATTATAATAGATCTATATATAAATGTTATGTGAAAACCAAATAGGAAGTTAAAGTTGAAATATAGATAGCAGGGATTAGATCTGGAGATTTGGGAAACGCATAAATAAAGGCGAGTGTGGGAAAATTAAACGTTTTGTCATAAGATTAAATTTATTTCGTTGTAATCTATTTGAATTATGTCAATTTATAACCGATTTGGATATAAATTTATAAGTGCGTAATGATTAGATTTATATTTGTGAGTGCTTAATGTTAGATAAAAATTTACTATTTTATGTATATTGAATTTAATGAAATAGATCTTATGAAAATGGAAATAATAGATTTGTATTTTTGCAATGGATATGAATTGAATAAATTTTAACGTATTACATAATGATTAGAATTGGTATTTATGCAGTGGATATAAATTGAATTAAATGAAAGGTTTCTACGATTTTATGGGTTTTAGTGATATTGTAGTACACTGGAATTTGTAAAATTGCAAGTAAATTTCTATATATTACCGAGCTTAAAATAAATAAAAGTGTAATGTTTGAGATGGTAAGGAATATATATATATATATATATATATATATATATATATATAAAGAAAGAGATGCACAAAATAAGGGTAATTACCGTAATTTATACCGTCTATTTCAAGAAATAAAAAGATAATTCATTGTAATTACAATCACCACACAAGCATCTCCATTTTGGATAAGATTGGAAATTTACCACGTTAACATTTATATGATAGAAGTTTAGTTCCAATGTATTAAAATATGGTAAACTCTAAAGGTTGAACATCAAGATGTGAATGAAATAAAAATACCAATAGGATCGAAAATAATGAAAAAGAAAGTATGTAAAATAGGCAAGAAGAAATAGAGAATGATATAGGAATAGAAATGAATGGTAGAACTGATAAATAAATTGGCAACGATATTAAGAACTTGGTAAAAAGAAGCTATAAATGAACTTGAAGAAGATAAATGGAAACGTAAAATAAAATAAAGACCTAGGGTCAAAAAAATGAACTGTAGAGTTAATCAAAGAAAAGTAAGTAAGAATGAATATATATATATATATATATATGAGATATGTATACAAGTAGCCTTGAATATGCATTTATGATGGGTGTGAATTATTATAACTAATGTATAATTGTAAGAATGATATGGTAATGAAGAATAAAGTGGGTAGGAATGCGAGGACATATCCAACCATCGGACCCGTGGAGACTATGCACTTGCGTATGGATGAAGGGTAACCTCAGGACATAGTAGTCTACTTCAAATTTATTTTTAGAGGAGGGTATTACCTCGATTGCATTAGGCAATCTAAACGGACGTTGAGTAGGATCATGCACTACCTAGTGAGTGTTGATCCCAAATTTAGAGGTAAGGCTGTCATAGGGCGAGAAATTTATCGGTCCCGAGCAGTCAACGGGAAGGACAGGGTTACACCTAGTTGGCGTTCACTTATAGCCTACCGGGTTGGATCATGTTGGGTCATGCACCGCCATAGCTGTTTGTTTGTTTGGGCAAGGCCAGTTAACCTATAGCAAGATTCCTTCAAAACATAGATGGGGTTGTTAATGGAGCCAAGTCCACGTTAGGAAGAAGACAAAGTAGAAAATCCCTAAGAGAATATGACATAACGTATGAAAAGCCATCTGAAAGAGTATAACAAAATGTATGAAAGGCCGTAAGTAAGCACCATTGGACTTCCTCGAGTTATAGGTAATGGGATCGTGACACGACGAGGACGATGGATCCTAATAGGTTGCTGAAAGAGAGATACAAGCGAGGATAATATCTAGGTCCATTAGGGGACCATGAGATATATATACATATACGTATGGTTATGGATCTACAAAATGTAAATGGGAATGGTTCGTACGCAATGTGGAGCCGAGGCGACTAATAATAAAAATGTTAATAGACATAAAATGAGATAAAAGATAATCGACATAAACCAGTGTTATATACAGAATTTATAATTTTACCGGTCACCAAAACATTGTTCTGGCCCCTTCTTTATTACAACCTACCGGATAGATTGAAGGATAAGTACTAGTGTATAGCGTGTTCAGTGCTGACAAGGACACTTGTCTTTGGAAATGTCAAATCTTGGTTAGTATATATGCGGCTTATTATATTTTGTTATTCCACTATGAGTGTATCGCTAGTGCCCTGATATGCATTCTTTTAGTTTAATTGCAGGATACCAAACCAAAGATCAGTACTTTAGTAGACTTGGGTTTTTGATTTAGTGAAAATTCAGGCCCATTAGGGTGCGGGTTGTTGTAATATGGGTGCTACACATTCATTTATATCAAAAGAGCTAGTGGATAAATTAAAGTTGGATTATACATTACTTATAACATAATTTAAGGTAGTAAATCCTATATGTAATTACACTACTTTAGGGATGCAAAGTTTTCATTTGATTGATCTATATGGATACCTCTTTGTGTTCAATTTGTATGTCATGAGTCGTTCGGGTTTTGGAATTATTATGGAAATGGACTGGCTTAAGCATTATGATGCTTGCATGTTTTGTGTTGATTGAGTTATTACTCTGAAGCATCCCGATCACTGAAATCATATTGCATTTGCCCCTAGATGCCTCGAAGGCTGGATCTTGCATTACACTTTATGCTATGGAATCTCAAGACAACGAGGTTAAGAATATTCCAGTTGTTAAGAGAATTTATAGATGTGTTTGATTCCGTAGAAGGATTACCCCCTCATAGAGCTTTATAATTCCAAATAAATTTAATTCTGGGTCCTCATTACTTTAGTAGAACTCCTATTCGATTGTGCCCTACCGAGATGGAAGAAATGCGAACTTAATTAGAAGGAATTAAGCAGAAGAACTTTATTAGATCAAGTAGCTCACCATAGGGTATAGCAGAAGTATTTGTAAAGAAGGCAGATGTGCCCCAAGGATGTGCATTGATTATAAGAAGTTGAATGAGACGATGATTAAAAACTGTTATCCATTGCCGCCAATTGATGATCTTTTTTTACCAGTTGAATGGAGCAAAAGTTTTCTCACAACGCTACTGGTATTCATTAATCTATTGTTTTTCATCAATTATGAGTAGTCGATGATAGTATTCTTCATACAACATTCAGGACCTAATATAGATCCTACGAGTGTCTAGATATGCCTTTTGGTTTGACGAATGCACTAGCTTATTTTGTTAACTTAATGAATTGAGTTTTTCATAGTTATTTGGATAAATTTGTATTTCGTTGATGATATTTTAGTACATTCAAAGACCAAGAAAGAGCATGCAAAACATCTAAGAATTATCCTAGAAAGTTTGAGATCGCATCAACTTAAAGCTAAATTCAGAAATATCACTTTTGGCAAAAAGATGTGAAATTTCTTAAACATATTGTCTTCGATGGTATTTCTATCGATCCGACAAAGATTGAAGCTGTTCAGAAGTGGAAGAGACCGAAGTTAGCTGTAAAGATTGGTAGTTTTTAGGGATTGGTGGGATATTATAGATGTTTTATTCAAGACTTTTCAAAAATTTCAACTTCATCGACCCATTTGATTATGGAAGGAGTAAAGTATAATAGTTAGAGAGGTGTGAAATAGTATTTCAAAAGCTAAGAGAATTATTATCTCATGCACCTATTCTAATAGTGCCTGATGGTAATAAAGATTTAGTAGTATATATAGATGCTTATGGGACTGGTCTTGCAGCTATGTTGATGCAATGTGATAGGCTTATAACATATGCATCAAGACAGTTAAGACCAAATGAAACCAGCTATGCTACTCATGATCTAGAGCTAAAACCGGTAGTACTTACTTTGAAATTATGGAGACATTATCTGTTAGGAGAACGATTCGTCAGATCATAAATCTTTGAGATACTTATTCTCTCAAATATATATGAATATGCCATAGCATAGGTGACTTGAGTTTCTAGCTGCGTATTATTTTGAGATACATTACACTCCGCGGAAAGGAAATAGAGTGGCTAATGTGCTTAGTCGAAAGCAACAAGCCATGGTTTCTATGATGATAGCTAAATGGAAAGATTTGGAGCGGTTAAGTTCTTGTAATGTTTAGTTTAAAATGATGGATGATTTATCCAATATATTGGCTAGTTTAGAACTTCAACCAAGCTTAGTTGATATAATACAAGCTAGTTAGAAAGACTATCCTACGCTGATTGATCGAATTTAAAGGCTGTAGAATTAAGAAGTTTTTGATGATCTGAAGAAGTTCAAGCTTGCCTCGAATGGTAGCTTACGATCGAAAGGAAGACAATGTGTTCCTAACATAGCCAACCAAAGAAAGGACATTCTTGACGAATGTCATCATTCCATGTTCACTACCATCTCGGTGGAACGAAAATGTTTAAAGATATGAAACTCATGTACTACTGAGAAGGTATGAAGCATGATATAGCAGAATTGTGAAGAATTGCACAATACGTCTACTAATGAAGGGAGAACATCAAAAACCTAGCGGACTACTTCAGCCATTATAATTACCGTCGGGGAAGTGAGATTGGATTCCTATATATTTTACTGATAGACTCCCACGTTCGAGACAAGGAAATGAAAGCATTTTGGTGATAATAGATCAACTCACTAAAAGTGCACATTTTATTCCTATATGCTCAAATCTAATGGTAGAAAGCTTAGCCATATTATTTGTCAAACATATTGTCAAACTGCATGGAACGTCCAGCAGTATAGTTAGTGATCGATATCCACTTTTTACTAGCTATTTCTAGAAAAGTTTGCAGAGTGCTTTAGGAACACTACCGAATCTCAATATGACCTATCATCCATGGATGAATGGGCAAATTGAATGAATCGATATAATAATGGAAGACCTTTTGAGAGCGTGTATTCTTGAATTTAATAGTTCTTGGGAATACTATCTTTATTTAGTAGATTTCTCTTATAACAACAGTTTACAATCCAACATTGGCGTGACTCCTTTCGAAGCACTTTACAGAAGGTCATGTCATTAACCATCTTGTTGGTTGGAAATCGTTGATAGTCTGAGATCCAGATATGGTGCTAAAGACAACTGAGAAGATCGAGTGTATTAGAGATTGTACAAAAACTGCTTAGTTTAGATAAAAGAGCAATGCTGACAAACGTAGAAAGGGCTCAAAGTTTTACATCGGGCATTATGTATTTATAAAAATATATTCGATGAAAGTGTTGAATATGCGATTACATGATTTTTGTTTGATGATAATAAACATATATATATATATATATATATTCATTTAAATGTATTTGTTAATATACTATTTTATTTTTCATAGATTAAATAAATATTTGTTGAATAAAATAAATAACACAGAATTTGAATTCAAACAGAAATTTTATTCAAACAAATATTTATTACAATTTTTGTATAGTACAAATTTCAAGCTCTCACAATATATATACAACTTCAGTTACAATACAATTTTGATCACATCACAATTTCACATTTACATTGCACCTCACTACATATCACTCATTCACTCAACTCGTAATGATCTTCAACTTCATTCCAATGTGAATCCAGCATCTGAGCAATCTGCAGAAATATACATTGACGCAGTAAAATTGAAAATAAAATATTTTTGCAGTATAAAATAAAATGTGGATTTTGAAAATAATATTTGCCTCAGTTATTTGGGTTGTTCGTCATCATTTAATTTTGAATTCATCATACACGAACAGCTTGTGACATACACAGTGTATCACTGTATGTGCCATAAGGTTGTGCACATCGATATATACACTTGATATAATTACAGGGACAGGTGAGCATAGGTCAAACCCAAAAACGCCGGGTTCAACTCAAGTGCAATGAAAATAATGTCACGACACAAGCACAAGGTCAAACTCGAGCTTTAAGCTGGATTTAACTCAGGTGCACAACAAAATATTACAAAACAGTCAAGCACAAGAATTCAAATACAACCAAGGCAGAATGAAGAAAAATATTCTGAGTTTACTTTTAAATCAAAATCAAAGATGACCAGTTCATGGAAAAGTCTCGACCAAAATTCAAAAATGTACTCAATACATCTATAAGTGCACCAGGGCAGTTGTACATAAGCAAGTGCAGCCTCAACATGAAGTTTAACAGTGATACAAGCAAAACTCCAACCAGACTAATATGGCAACACAGCAACATGGGTCTGCAACAAATGAAACATATGCACCAACAAACTGGGCTATTACATAACACAACAGCAACCAAAATTAATGCACAGTAACAAATGGAATATGTACACACACATATCAGCTCATATGCAAACAGTTCAAAGTCGAAGGCTTAACACATATGTTGAACAAGACAAAGTGAGAGAACCAAACGTCTAACCAGAGCCAAGGCAGGAGAAACCAGTATGCAACCCACTGCAAATATAAGTGCTGACAAGCTACAATGAATGACCAAACCCAAATGCAAGCACACTCGAAGCACAGTGCACATCAGTGCCATCACAATGAACATAAATACTCAATGCAACTACAGCCTTACAGGAACCAAGACTAAATGAAAATACAGAAGTATGGTGAAGCAACAAAATTACACAATCAAGTGATACTGAGTACATATGAAACAAATATGAAAGACCAGGCAACTATACTTGAAGCTAGAAACAATGTAAGTGGATCAAATGAAGTGGACAATGCAACAATACTAAAGTGAAGCCACCAATAAAACCAGACACAAGTAAAATGAAGAACATGAACAAGAATCGAATGCAAACATGACACCAGTGTGAAAACGAAGACCGCAAGAAGTGCAACTCGATAACAAGGTAAAACAGCAAAAGCAGTGATATGCAGCAGTAAAGTACAATAGAAAATCAAGAATAAGCAAAATGAAAACGGTGTCGAACAAAGCTCAACAGCACAACATCAAGCAACATCAAGTTTAAGCCATGAGCAACTGACTGGAGTCAAAGGAAACAAAGATCGAAATCAACATCAGCACAGTTCAAATTCGAAACTGTGGTAGCCAAGTAAATTGACCAAGTCACGAATCAAAACCGTGAGTATCAAGTAACAATTATATGAAATTGACAAAGTCAGATAAATCATCAACATCAAAACATAATCGAGTGGCCGAGACGAAGCCAAGCAAACTATCAGACGAAAAAAATATTAGGAATTCGAATCTATATAAAAACCCAATCACATCGGCTTTAACATCATTCGAGTTCAAGTATAACAGAGAAGAATAAATCATACAACTTGAATCAAAGTCGAGTTCCGTATAAATCAAAAAGAAAAAAAAACGTACCAATTCACCCAACAATAGATCTCGACTTTGCAGCCGCAAGCAATCACTGATAGAGGAAAATATTTGAAGCAACATCGACCAACAATTGAAGCGGCATCTCAAAGCCCTAATTTTTAATCAGGGACGAATGAGAACAAGCAACAAGAAAGCCACCATTTTTCATAAGGAATCGGGTCGAATACATAAGAAAAGAAAAAGGGGTTTACTTCTTTAATTAGGGGTCGACCTTGTTTATTTTGGGCTTTCATTTTTATTAAGGGCTTTGTGTTAGTTTATTTGTTTTTAAATTGTTTTTTAATTTGTATTTCTCTTTTAAATGTTGTAATTACTGGTCGTGTGACTAGGGGACAAACTACGCGGCGTAGTTTGAGAATTCGCAACTCAGTGGCTGAGTTGTGGTAGGGTTTTAAGCGTAGTTAGGTTAGTCGGTAGCGGGTGTCGCGAGTTTACGTGTGTAAGAGTGCGACTACTTAATTTCTAGTAGAAACCTTGGGGGCAGCACATAGGTAGTGTTTTGCCGAATCTGGGTAAATTCTGTGTCGTTCTATTTCTGCATTTATTATTCTGCTATTATGTGTGCTGCTATAATTTGATTTATCTGTGTTGAAATAATTTTAAGCTTCCGCAATTAATTTTTATAATTAACAGTATCACCCTATTCACCCCCCTCTACGGTGAAATCGATCCTATAGAAAGAGGTAATAAGACTTGGAAAAGCTGGGAAATTAGCTCCATGATATATTGGACCTTACATAATTATGGAGCGTATTGGAAGCTTGGCACATCGAATTGATTTACCTAAATATCTATCACAGTACACGACAAGTTCCATGTGTCCCATCTGAGGAAACGTCGATAAGCTCCTGATATTATTTTAGAGCCAGGACAACCTGAGAAGCTAGAAATTGAACCAAATGCGACTTTTACCATCGAACCAACATGGATTGTAGATTCAAAGGTGAAATAATTAAGAAGCAAAGATATTCAGTTAGTAAAGGTACAATGGTCAGACAATCCTAAAGACTGTTCATGGGAGACCGATGAGCAAATGAGATGGACATATCCTAACTTATTCTCTACATAACTAGGTCTGATTTAAAAATAATATGTTTTTATTTTATTTGAGTCATGAATGATTGGATGTTTAAATTGATTTTTTGTATATAAACTAATCATGTTTAGAAATTGCAAGGATGTAGTTTTTTTATAGGGGGAGTCTATAACAACTTGAAATTTGGCATTATTGTGATTTTACATTTAAAAATATTTTGAAAGTAATTTGGAATTGATTATAAAAACAAAAAATAATTTGGATTTTTTATCCTTGAATATTAACAAAATAAATTAAGAAGATTATTATTTTCTTGGCCTAGTAAACACTACAACAAAAAGACTCTACGATAGCATAGGAAAAAGGCTATTAAAGCCTATAATAGTGGTTTGATAAACGTTGTATAATGACATGTTATAAAAAATAGTGGACAATTCATAGCACTAAAACAACCACCATAAAAAGATTGCATATTTCTTTCTAATATATCACTGATAATCCGCTAGAAAACAAGTTAATAGCATATTCTAAACATTATACATGACATGTTAAAGTAGATGCCGGACTTTTCACAGCACTAATAAACCACTATAAAACATTAGCAAGGATAGCGCTTTACTCTGTTATGATAATTTCTGTTATAGCGGTTATGGACCTGTTACACGTTATTTTTTATAGCGCTTATTATGATACCATAGTGTTTTTTATGTTAAATGCATGTAATATCGATAGATTTAATAGCGGTTATTCAACGCTATTAAACAACTATAACACTTTTTAAGCTTTATGGTTTCTTTTCACGGTTGTAATGCTTCCTACTTCTTAATTATAAATTACAATATTTAATACTGTATCAAAATGTGCAATGATAATCTTTTTAACATAAAATCATTTACATAATGATGAAAGAACCATAGAAGATAATAAAGATAGAGATGTAACACATTATAATAAACACACAAAATATTCATACATATAATATCTCATAATTTATAAATCTGGACACTTCATTGTACACTTTTCTACAACTTCAAAAGCATCAAAAGTTATAAACAACGGGCCTTTACACATTCAACTCTAGATTTATTATTATTAAGCAATGGTCTCTTGGCATTGACTTCATCAGTGAACGACTACAGGAAATGCTAATATTTTACAACCGGGAACATTGGGATGAAAAGACTTAGCCACGTCAGTAGTGTAACATGCCATCCAATCAGGGATGATAGTGTAACTGCAACAATGAAATGAACAAGTTATGCACATATTATGGTTCAAATCAATATCAACTCTACTTACCTTGAACAAAAAAACTGTTAAATCAAGTAATGGTGAATGCACTGTTAAAGTGGAGTATGATTTCTAGCCATACATATGCCACAAATGCAAGTAGTTTGGACACACAACAGAGAAATGCACAACCAACGTTGAAACCAAAAGCACAGGGCTACAAATGAGCAAAGCATGGCAGCCAAAGGAAACTAGCACTACCAACGCAACAACTATAACCACTCATGTCTCAACCTTACAACCAACTTCATCACACAATGAGAGCACAAAATAAAAACAGAACAAGCATGGAATGTCAGGGGTATAAATACTGATCTTAAACTAAATCAAGTATTATCCCTCCCCACATCCAATAAACCAAGCATTATTGGTTTGTTGGAAAACAAATTATCTACTCATAACATGTCTAAATACTACAGAAATTGACTAATAATTGGCAATTGGCACATAACAACGAGTCAATGACTGTGGATCTAAAGGGAGAATGCTGTTATTATGGGACAAGTCTGTTTGGTCAGTTAACATCATTAACTCATATAAACTTACTTAATAAATATTATTATTATATAGTATCATAAGTTAATTTTTATAAAACTTAGTTAGCTTAGTTAATATTTTATAATTTATTATTATTGCTGTTAGTATCATTATTACAATAAATTAGTTGGTTCTTTTTTAAAACTTATAGCTAATATATTATTATTTATGGTTGTTGTTAGTATTATTATTACAAAATTAGTTAATTTTCATAAACATTAGCAATTATTATTATGTTATTATATAAATTTAGTTAATTTTTATAAAACTTAATAAACTTGGTTAATATTTCATAATTTATTATTATTCTTATTAGTATCATTAACATTATAAGCTAAGTTAGTTTCTATAAAACTTATAGTTTATTTATTATTATTCTTTATGATTGTTATTGTTGTTGTTGTTATTGGTATTATTATTATAAAAATAGTTAATTTTCGTAAACATTAGTAGTTATTATTATATAAACAAATTTAGTTATTTTTATAAACTTAGTTAATTATTATTATTTTATTACTATTATTAGTATTATAAACTTAGTTTATATTTATAAACGTTAGTTAAATTATTATTGTTACTTAGTTATTTTTATAAGCTTATTTATATTTTATATAACTTAATACACAAAGTTAGTTTTTATAATCTTAGTTAATTTATTATTATTATTATTATTATTATTATTATTATTATTATTATTATTATTATTATTATTATAATATATAAATTTAGTTAATTTTTTAATAAAACATAGCTAAATACATTATTATAATTATTATTTTATAAAGCTTAGTAAACTTGATTACTGTTTTATAATTTATTACTTTATTATAATTATTATAAAATTAGTTGATTTTCATAAACTTAGTTATTTTTTTATAAAACTCGGTAAATTTGATTAATATTTTATAATTTATTAATTCACTATAATTATTATAAGCTTAGTTAATTTTCATAAATTTAGTTCATTTATTATTATTACTATTACAAATTTAGTTAATTTTTATAAAACTTAGTCAACAAAGTTAATTTTTACGAACGTTGTAAATTTATTATTATTATTATACAAATATAGTTACATTTTATAAAATTTAGATATGGTTAATATTTTATAATTTATCATCATTATTATATCAATTTGCTTACATTTTATAAAATATAGATAATTTGGTCAATATTTTATAATTTACTGTTATCAGTAGTAGTATTATTATTAATATATATTTAGTTAATTTTTATAAATCTTATAGTTAGTTTATTAATTATTATTATTGTTGCTATCATTATAAACTTTATTAGTTATTATGAAACTTAGTTAATATTTATAAACTTAGTTGTTTATTGTTATTATAATTAATTTGACTCTTACTGTTGGTATAATTTTTTAAACTTGGTTAATTTTTATAGACCTAGTTAATTTATTATTATTGTTATTTTATAATTTATTACTTTATTATAATCATTATAAACTTAGTTAATTTATTATTAATATGATAAACTTAAATAACTTGGTCAATATTTTATAATTTATTATTATTAGTAGTAGTAGTTTTATTAATATAAACATGGTTAACTTTTATAAAACTAATAATAATAATAATAATTACTATAAACTTAGTTAGGTTTTATAAAACCAAGTTGTTGTAAGATTAAAGAATATATTGGTTCTAGAGCCAGTTCGTGTTGAGCATTGTTCATTTGTATCAATTATTTTAACTCGTAATCGTTATTTCATAGTAGTAACACAACAAAGCCATCCAAAATAATGTAAAAAATGTCAAGAACTTTCTATAGTTCACTACATATTTAACATTTGCATGAAATAAGTAGAAAATACATTTCAAACAATGGTCACACTAATCAAGATTTGTAAATTTTTGCTTGATGATTATAAATTATAAGGAACTACGAGGTAGAAAATAACCTTTGTTGGACCACAACGGTGCTAGACGTCGGCTTCTGTTGATAGCCCTGAAGGTAAATAAATTGGTGTTCTAAGAGGGAAGAAGACTGGGAACCTGTACAACTGGACTTAAAATATTTGTCACTTTGGGTAGTGATCGATACATAATGGTATTGTTTTGAAAAAGGGCATACCAGCTAAACATGTTTAGCGTTGCTGTAGTAGGTTCCATACCTAGATGAACATCCTTGTATAGAACTGAACTGAAGTAGCCAGCAAATCCTATAGAAAATAAGCATACCCGAATACTTCATTAGCATTGTTTGTACATAGATGTATGCAGTGACAATACTACTTTAGCTTAATAGTAAGAATTTAAGATGAACATCCTTCATGCATAAATGCCAATAGCCAATAATCATCTCATGGAGTTAACTTAAAATATCTGCCAATCTCATTTTAGCCTCTAATGGATCATGTTGATCATGTAAAGATAGTGCTCAAAATTTCAATCCTAACTGTCGAATAATGATCATTTTCCTAAAATTATTACAGTTCATGATCATAATTTGTTTATTCTATTAACCAGACTTATATCAAGGTGGTGAGCTGGTTTTAACGTTTCATGTCTCTTTTTATTATTAAAATACGAAAATGAATTATGTTGGATGATTTAGCAAACACACCATGCAGCATAGATGATCTTGTATCTGAAGGTAGTTCAAAATGCATTTTCTTGTATCTTTGATTATTTTTGTTGTCAAAAAAGTTTGGGTGTGAAAATGTGAATACCTGAACAAGATTCATAATCGAAATGTAAGAAAAACACTCGGATGATTTGACAATAAAAAGGTAATATATAGTTGAAATGAAATGTAGAAAGTTGTAGAAAAGTATATGCATAAACATCAAAGTGTATAAAACAAAGATGTACAAGAAGATTCGAAGATCGCACTTCATACAATTTAAGTTCAAAACTTGTTGTTCAGCACAGTTTCTGTCAAAACATACATTAAAATGTTAAATTGAAGAGCATAGTAACTAGGTTCAATGCTCAAAAAAATGTCCAAAATTTAGAATGCAGGGTATAAAACAAATTAAACTTTGACAATGGTTGTAACACCTTTGATGTTACATTTTCTCCCAAATAAAAGATCTTAGACAAGCTTCATAATACAAAATCCAACATAATAACAAAAACATTCAAAGTACAAAATTCAAATTGATGGAAACACTAGAATCTTTGAAGTCGGATATTATGCATGATCATGAATTTAGTTATTGTTTAACAATATACAGTCTTGTATTAGCGCACCTTGTATTATTGATGGTGCAATGTGACTGTTAATGGCTTTAACTCGGAATCATTTTAGTTTTTACACATTTGCTTTTTGATGTTTGACACTTTGATAAAAGTTCTAAAGGTTTAAATGGGTGATTATGATAACTAAGTTGTTATATCAGTTTATTATTTATATTTGATAGTTAATTGATATAATGGTTTGCATCACATGATCTAAAGTATATACCTCGTGTACGTTCAGTAAACTTTGTATTTAGCTCATTCACGTTTGAAGTGTACTTTATATCCATTATTATTATATACTTTAATAAAATTTAAAATGCTTAAATTTGTTTAGAAATATTCTCAGTAATTTATTTACCTTTACTTTCTGGTCTAAGCACTTTTTTGAGTTATTTTATTATTTTTATTTCAAGTATATACCACAATTGATGTCAACTCACTATATAAGGGCATTCATTTTTTCTCTACCATAAATTGATTTGGATTCGAAGAGATTCACATCGATCCACTTAGAAAGCGCATGGGGCAACTCGGGAAAAGTGCATCTTTTGCTACAAGTCTTCTTTAATGGAAAAGATCATGTAAGATCTTTGACTTTGGGGAAGTGGTGATTTACGGTCCAGTTGCACAAAGACAGTTGAAGCCATTGAACTCATATTTTTAACACAATTTCCTTTGTTATTTCAAACTATGTTTTTTATGTTTTGTATCCTATCATGTCCTTGGAACATCTGCCTTTTATAATGTATGAATCCAAACTAACTTTTGTACTTGTTGAACTATATTATGTTGCTAATTCCAAATCTTCTATATGTAAAATTTATATGATCTATAATGATAAAAAAACTAAATCTTTAGTGTTACATGCAACTTGAACCTTGGTTTCTGGCTTTGTGTTTGTTAATTTAGCTATTGATGTGTTGTGTCAGTGGATATTGACATTCTATGAATACTGAGTATAAGAGTCTATTTAATGCTAACTTATTTTTTTCTAACTGTTATATTTAACTTGCAACTTTATTTTGATCGATAGTAATGATGTTTAGAAGGATAAGTATGTCGTAATCATTCAAATTAAATAGGGGTTGAAAATTAAATCTCAAGATGGTAGTGGTATTAGCTTGACACTTTAGATATGCATAAGAGGTACATAAACAATTGGAATGAGATATATAATGAAAAAAATACTTTCCATCGTTTAATACTAATATTGATATCACAATATGCTTATATATTAGGTCCACGTGGGTAGCATGACCTACATAGTTGTTATCCAAATATTTCAATATCAATTTCATTTAACATGGGACCAAAACATAAATTCAGTCCCTTTAATAATTTCTATCTTTAACTTCCCAAACCAACAACAACTTGACTCCTCAACCCGCTCGCAACTCTTCACCACTTGAATCATCAATCGTGACCACCACACCTTGCTGCTATCTCACCAACACTTTAGACCAGTCCCATCCCCTGAATCATTACACAAGTTTTCAATTTAACTCCCGTCCAATCACCTCCGCCCATTATATACTTACTCGTTGATTCTATAAATCTTAATCTGTTAGTCCTATATTTGATTACGTTTGTCCATTAATCGATAAACCGTAACCAAGAGAGAGAGCGAGAGTGTGTGGGTGAGAGAGTATTCATAAAATCCAGTTTATTTGTTCAGTAAATGAAAGATAAAAAAAGATTTCAAGAAGGAGGAACATTGAACTAAATATAGAAGACCTCAAAATGCGGAGACCTTATAGAGAGTGAAACCAAATATGAATGCTGGGTCTCCGCATTTTGAGGTCTTCTATATTAGTTCAAAATTGTAGACTGCAAACGAAAGACGAAGTGATACTCTACTGATAGACAAAGTATAAATAGAAGGCGGTCACTATTTTATATTAGATGGCAATATGGGTTCTATAAGGCCGTATATAAATTCATGGAAGGAAAAACAGCCAAGTGTAATAGTGTGCAAAATAGCTTCTGAACATGTCAGAGAAAAAAAGATATTATAACAAGACATCACGGAGATTGTAGCATAACTGATTTACCTCAACTAGCGCTGCACTTCCCCATGGAAGGGATGATTAGATACAAGTCACGTAAAAAGTAGCACGTGCCTGCCGAGCAGCAGCATCTACCGTAATAGCAGCATAAGATAATAATGTTTCAAAGACCCAACAAACGAATCAGGTTGAACAACGTTGCTGCACATCTAAATAGAAATGATAATAAATCAAGTTTTATAAAACAACAATTTTTTTATACAAAGCAACCTTGCTCATATGACTTTAAAAAAGAATAGAAATCAAAAAATGAGGTGTAATATAAGATATTCATGGCTTGGAAAAATAACATTGATGTTAAGAAGAAATTGTGAGAAATGCGGAATACAGATCTTAAGGTTAGAATTAACCTTGGAGGAGGGTGAATAGTGTTTTAAGGAATTACTAAATCTTTTTGAGTTTTTGTTAATTTGAACACAGATATATGCAATATTCAAACACAGATATGATCACAGGAACAATCACAAATGCAGAAATAAAGTAGAAAGCAATAAAGGAAAGAACACACTAGATTTTATACTAGTTCGGAGTTACCCTACATCCAGTCCTGCATACAAGTATGAATTTCCTTTCAAAAGCAATTGTACAATTACACCCTTGATTTCAAGGCCACAAGGTACACCACTCCAGATTCACAATCCTCTGGGTAGAGATACTTGATTTCATGGGCAACAAGTTCACCCAATTGATTTCCAAGGCTACAATCACACCTTTTCTCACTTGATTGATTTCACAGGCTACAATCACACCTTTTCTCGCTTAGTTTCGCTTAGTATATTACAAAGAAGTTTATAACTCTGAATAGCACTGAGTCTTGTTGAGATAGTGATAGAGAATCAAACCAGAGATGATCTAGTTAGATTCAATGTTGATTTCGGCAGAGTAATGGTAAAAATGTGTATAAAAAATGTGGAAGAAGAAAAAGAGTGAAATCAGAGAAAATATGAATATAAATTCGTTCAAAACTACCCCTATTTATAGTAGAACAATAGCCATGTCCATTCGTGAAAGGATATGACGAATAAACACTTCCTTTGAAATTCAAAATTTTGAAATAAACTGCTACCATGTCGACATGGGGTACTTGAGGATGTCGACATGCCTAAGGTATTTTTGGTAATTTTTTTTTCTTTGAAAATAACTTCTATCTTGTATTAAAACTATTTTTAAACTTTATAAATATACTTAACTATAGTTAAAATACATAAGTAAATATAGAGAATAATATTTTGATATATATATATATATAATTTTACTTTAATTTTATATTTGATTCTAAGCATAAAAATTAAAGGTTAAATATATTTAAACCAAAATCTTTTAAAGTTTGTTGCATATATATTACTTGAGAACAAGCCAAAGCAGCAGAAATATACTCTGCTTCAGTTGTTGATAAAGAAACTGTATTTTGCTTTTTACTAAACTAGGAAATTAGAGAATGCCCCAAAAAGTGAAAAGTTCCACTTGTGCATTTTCAGTCCGATTTACAACCAGCATAATCAGCATCACAGTAGGATATTAAGTCAAAAAAGAATCATTTTTAGAATAAAATAAGCCATAATCAAAGGTGTGTTTAACATATCTATGATATGTTTTACGATTTAAGTGGGTCTCTTTAGGTTGGGATTGATATCTTGCATAGAGACAAACACAATGCATGATATCAGGTCTACTAGCAGTGATTAGGGCTGTCAATTTCCTGCACAACCCGAAACACGACCCGAAACCTGCACGGAAATTAGCAGGTTACCCCGACCCATTTAATTGGCAGGTCATTTTTCGGTCAACCCGAATTTGACCCGTTTATAAACGGGTGGGTTTCGGGTTGACCCGCTAACCCGAAATTGACCCGTCAACAACCCGTTTATACAGTATATAGGTTGAGCTGACTCGTTTACGACCCGCTCTGACCCTTTATGACCCGTTTGTACCTTATACGGGTTATACGGGTTGACCCGACCCATTTATGACCCGTTCCGACCCATTTACGACCCAATTATACCTTATGCGGGTTGACCCGACCCGTTTACGACCCAAATACACCTTATACGGGTTGACCTGACCCATTTACGACTCGACCCAACCCGACCCGTTTATAATCGGGTTACATGGGTTGGGTCGGGTCAACCCGTTTATAAACGGGTCGGGTGGGGGTTGAGCTTTTTCGACCCGTTTAATAAACGGGTTGACCCGACCCATTTAAAATCAACCCGAACCCGACTTGACCCGACCCAAACCCGACCCGACCCATTGACAGCCCTAGCAGTGATATAGAGTAGTGATCCAATCATTCCTCTGTATAATTTTTGATCTACATCTTTCGAGGGATCTTCTTTACTTAGGTACTCATTGGTTGCCTTGAGAGTGGGTTTTCCACTTGCAGTAGTCAAACCAAATTAACTAACTAGGTCTTTAGCATATTTTGCTTGACTAATAAAGATACCATTATCTAATTGTTTTGTTTGTAATCCTAGAAAGAAGTTTAATTCACCCATATGACTCATCTCAAACTCTTTTGTCATTATTTCAGAAAATTCTTTATTCATTTCAAAATTAGTTGATCCGAGAATGATATCATCTACGTAGACTTGCACTAGCTGAATGTCATTTTTATTTCTTTTAATAAAAAAAGTATTACCTACTTTACCAATTTCAAAGTTTGATTGTAATAAGTAAGATCTTAGTCTACCATACCAGGCTCTGCGAGCTTGTTTTCGACCATGTAGAGCTTTCTTAAGTTTGTAAACATGATTTGGTAATTTTTCATTTTTAAAAAGTGGTGGTTGTTCAACATATACTTCCTCTTTTACAAATCCATTTAAAAATGCACTTAACATCCATTTGATATAATTTGAAAATACTATGATTTGCAAAAGCAAGTAGAATCCTAATGGCTTCTAATCTCGCTACGGGAGCAAAGGTTTCATCAAAATCTATTCCTTCTTCTTGACAATAACCTTAAGCGACTAACCGGGCTTTATTTCTAACAACCACTCCTTATTCATTCATTTTATTTTTATAAACCCTTTAGTTCCAATTATAGTTTTATTTTCAGGTCTAGGAATAAGATCCCAAACATCATTTCTAGTAAATTGATTTAATTCTTCTTGCATAGCCAAAATCCACGAATCATCAGTTGATGCTTCTTTTGGATTTTTGGGTTCAATAGTTGATATAAAGGCTACATTGCTCATTTTACTTAATTGATCTCTAGTTGTAACAATAGATTGCATATCTCTTAGTATAATTTCTATAGGATGATCTTTTAAAAGTTTAATTCTTTTATTAGGATGATTAATTTCATTATTAGTTTCAGTTGACTCTTGATTTTGGGTTATTAAATCCTCTTTATCGTTTGTATCTTCAAATTTTTTGAGATTTTCATCGAATGAAATATGCATTGTTTATTTGATGGTGTTAGTTCTTAAATTAAACACTCTGTATGTTTTACTTTTATTAGAATATCCAATAAAGATACATTTGTCGGATTTAGGATCAAATTTATCTAAGTTATCTTTTGTATTAAAATAAAACATTTGCTTCCAAAAATTCTAAAATAAGATACCTTAGGTTTCTTTCTGTGAAGAAGTTCATAAGATGTCTTATCAGTTAAAGGTCTAATTAAAATTCTATTTAAAATATAACAGGCAGTAGCAACTGCTTCTGTCCAAAAAATACTTTGGTAATTTACTATCTGAAAGCATAGTTCTCGCACACTCTTGAATCGTCCTATTTTTACGTTCTACCACCCCTTGTTGTGGAGTTCTTGGAAATGAAAAATTGTGAGTTATTCCTTTTTTATTGCAGAATTCCTCAAACTTTTCATTTTCAAATTCACCACCATGATCACTATGGATGGTTATAATTTTTAGAGAAAGTTGATTTTGAATCCTTTTTGTAAAGTTCTTAAAACATTCAAAAGTATCACTTTTATGTTTCAAAAACATTGTCCATGTAAATCTAGAATAATCATCTACAATTGGAAAAACATATGCCAAATAAATCAAGATGAAGTAATTCAAGATGTTTTGACGTTGAAATCATATCTTTTAATTTAAAGGAACTTTTTCTAAGTTTTCCTAATTGACATGCATCACATAAACTATCTACTTTAAAATTCATTTTAGGGAGGCCTCTTACTAAACCATGTTTTGACAGTCTAGATAAGAGTTTGAAATTCAAATGTTCAATTCTCTTATGCCAAATCCAAGGGTCGCTTGTATTTGCCAAAAGACACAGGTTATCATTTGAAACTTTCATATTAAGAATATAAATATTCTTTTTTCTAATTCCCTTAAATATTATGGTTGAATTATTATCTTCAATACGACAATTATCTTTTTCAAATTTAATTTTATATCCTTTATTGAAAAATTGTCTAATACTTAGCAGATTATATTTCAGATTCTTAACTAGCAAAACATTAGTAATAATAGGAGTTTCAGAGTTATTGACTTTGCCGATGCCAATCACATATCCTTTTGAATTGTCTTCAAAGTTAACCAGTCCTCCGTCTTTACATATTATATCATTTAGCATATCTGGATTGCCAGTCATGTGTCTAGAGCATCCACTATCGAGTATACTTTTATTCTTTTTGATCTGCATAATTTGTCCATTTTGGATTGATTCCTCAACACCCATAAAGCATGTTTCCTGCACATCATACAATTTTGGTAGACGACTTGAATTTGAATATTGATTATACGCAGACTCAAGAGACAATGATGATCTGAATATTTCTAAACTAGTATTAACAAGTTTTTTAAACATAGCCATTTTAAAACCTTTTTCAAAAATCATATTATGAAACTTTGAAAACCTCGCTCCGATACCAAATGTGAGAAATGCGGAATACAGACCTTAAGGCTTGGATTAACACTAGAGGAGGGCGAATAGTGTTTTAAGGAATTACTAAATCTTTTTGAGTTTTTGTTAACTTGAACACAAATGTATGCAATATTCAGACACAAATATGATCACAGAAACAATCACAAATGCAAAAATAAAGTAAAAGCAATAAAGAAAAGAACACACCGGATTTTATACTGGTTCTGAGTTACCCTACATCCAATCCCGCACACAAGTACGGATTTCTTTTCAAAAGCAATTGTACAATTACACCCTCAATTTCAAGGCCACGAGGTACACCACTTCAGATTCACAATCCTCTGGATAGAGATACTTGATTTCACAGGCAACAAGTTCACCCAATTGATTTCCAAGGCTACAGTCACTTCAAGGCTACAATCACACCTTTTCTCACTTGATTGATTTCACATGCTACAATCACACCTTTTTTTGCTTAGATTATTACAAAAAAGCCTATAACTCTGAATAGCACTGACGTCTTGTTGAGATAGTGATATAGAATCAAACCAAAGATGGTCTAGTTAGATTCAATGTTGATTTCGGCAGAGTAATGATAAAAATGTGTATACAGAAATGTGGAAGAAGAAGAGGAGTGAAATCAGAGAAAATATGAATATAAATTCGTTACAAACTACCCCTATTTATAGTAGAATAACAGCCATGTCCATTCGTGAAAGGATATGACGAATAGACACTTCCTTTGAAATTCAAAATTTTGAAATAAATTGCTACCATGTCGACATGGGGTGCTTGAGGATGTCGACATGCCTAAGGTATTTTTGGTAATTTACTTTTCTTTGAAAATAACTTCTATCTTGTATTAAAACTATTTTTAAACTTTATAAATATACTTAACTATAGTTAAAATACATAAGTAAATATAAAGAATAATATCTTGATGTGTGTGTGTATATATATATAATTTTACTATAATTTTATATTTAATTCTAAGCATAAATATTAAAAGTTAAATGTATTACTATTATCAAAATATAGTTTAAAAACCAAAGATAATTTGGTTTTGAAGATAAAGATTATTTTGAGGCTAAAAATATTTAAAACCAGGATAAATGTTTTTGATTCTTTTAAAAGGAAGGTTTTGAAATCATTTTGAAAACAAGATATAATTTTGTAAAAAAAAACATTTGAATAAAAGTTAGTGGATATAAAACAATGTTCCACTAGATTTCTCGTAGGTTCCATCCTACTTAGGGTTCCATCCCTTTAACAGGCTCGAAGTGGATTCCATTCCACGAATAAATTGGATTTTAAGATGCCAGTGCTTTTCTAGAACTTTTAACAAAATTCCTATTTAGATTACTTATTATTGAAATCTTGAGCTCTTGACAATTTTGATACTCATGAGTCTTCAATCTTGGTATCTTGAATCTCTATACTGTACAGTCTTCATTCTTGGTACCTGCATGGTTAAATCCTGCATATACATATACATACATACATACATACATACATACATACATACATACATACATACATACATACATACATACATACATACATACATACATATATAAATTATAATGTTAGTATTTATATTTTATAACCTTATTCTAAGATTGTTGTCATCAAAACCATCATCTCATGGGCTAACAGAAATATCTTTAAAATAGAGGCTGATGTCGTTCACACACTCAATGCTCAGTACCAAGGTTGAAAATTTTACCTATTTCTATAAGTGAAAAAAAGAGTTAACATACTTGTTCGGCAATATGCCATGAACAAATATTGCAACTAATTCTACCTCTGTTAAGTGGTCAACCACCCACCATACAAATCAATTTACCATATTACCACTTTTTATTTGTTATAAATAATTTAATTAAACCATACATTATAAATGATAAAAACTAAATGAAATTCTATAATTACCTGCTATTCTCAGAATCATTTCGTCAAACAGGTTGTAGCAAACAAATTTTAGCTAAGGTCTGAATTTCAGCATCACCTTTGAACTATTGCATTTCAACCGACATTTCAAATTTGCCATCAACCATCACCACCTCGTTTTTATTCATCACATCAAAATTTCAGTCTTTGATAAAACTTAGTTTTAGGCATGACAATTTAAAACTCCAAAGCAAGCTCCACTTAGCTTCTACAAGCAATAGACTCTAGCCAGATCTTACACAACAAAGTTTGAGGCAGTACAAGCTCGGCATCAGGAAGCCGTAGTAATTTCAGTTACATGCAAAACTTAAAATCAATGACGTGAAAACCATGAAACAGCTAGATCTTACATAAGCACGACCAATAAATTATATTTCAGGAAACCAAAGTATGTTTCAGGCAACTCATTCATGTTTCGGGTAATCAAAACACATGAGCATACGGTGCATCACTTACATACACAAGCTATTATTTCGCAAAATTAGTTGCAAGGCAAGTTTAACATAGAAACAACCAAACGCATTTGAATATGTATCAAATTAGCCTACATGTTACTAATTTAGGTTTCAGAATTAGAATTCATAAACATTACTGTTGTTTAGAGTAAAACAAGCCACTGTTATTTACTTTCAAACAAAACACATGCTGCTATATAATTTCAAACAAAACAGCATGCTATATAAATATGAATTGTGAATACCTAAAATATCATGTAAGGTAACTAAACTACTATAAAAAAAATCCAACTTAGTTAGTTCCACTGATTGTCTAAATGAATCAAATTCAGCTGATATTAGCAACTGTGAAACTTAAAATAAATTAGTTAATATTCGGTTACATGCGAAACTTAAAATCGATGATGTAAAATCCATGAAACAACTAGATCTTATACAACAATGTTGCAAGTAGTAAAAGCTCGACATCAGGTAGCGATAGTAATTTCAGATGCATGCAAAACTTAAAATCGATGACGTGAAAGCCATGAAACAACTAGATAATACAGGACAATGTTGTAGGCAGTAAAAGCCCGGCATCAAGTAGCGGAAGTAATTTCAGATGCATGTAAAACTTCAAATCGATGATGTGAAAGCCATGAAAAGGATTGCAAATCAAAATGGAGAAGTGGAAGAAGAGAGCAGAGGCTTTGAGTGGAGGAGAGAGGATATAATCAGGGAGATAGAACAAGCGACGTGAAAGTCATGGTCAAATTGAAAAATATGAAAATAATTGAAAAAGAGGATTGAAGGAAAATATCACAAGGAAGAGGTACATAATTGAAAAAGATGCGGCCATGAAAAATATTAGGGGAAGCCCACTTTAGAAAAGCGTTATATAGCAATTCTTAGTTTGAGTACACAAATTAATATAAACAATAACATTATGAATTAAAGTGTTATCAATTAGCGTTACATAAAGTAACTTTTCTTGTAGTGAAATAAATGGTAATTACTACTTCTTAGAAATCAAGAAAAATATTTTCCTGATAAAACAAAATAACATAATTACTTGCTTAATAAAAAATAGCATAATTACTTGCCTAATAAAACAAAATAGTATAAACCAAAATAACATAATTGATTACCTAATAATACAAAATAGTATAATTACTCGCCTAATGAAATAAAATAATATGAAACAAAATAGCATAATTGATTGCTTAATAAAAGAATAGTTTAATTACTTACCTAATAAAACAAAATATTGTAAAAAAAAAGAATAATGATTAGCCTAATAAAACAAAATAATACAATATCTTACTTGATAAAACAAAATAATATAATTATTTTCCTAGTAAAACAAAATAGTATAAAATAAAATATCATAATGACTCGTCAGATATAACAAAATAGTATAACGATTTGCCTAATAAAACAAAATAATAAAATTACTTCTCTAATAAAACAAAATTGCATAATTATCTGCCTAATAAAACAAAATTGTATGATTACACCTTACTTATATGTAAACCCCTAACTCTCTCTCCTTTCTTTTCATTCATTCCATCTCCTTCATCATTTTCCTTTCCTTCATTAAAACAATTCACCTAAAGTCAAGAAGAAGCATCATTCGATGAGTTAACTTCATTGTTCATTTGATTTAAATTTGATTCATCGGACTTGTAGAAGAGTACGCATATATTTTAATTCCTATATTGATTGATTATGGCTTGGTAACCTGTTTTGATTGAAATTCCGTTAGAAAATGGTTGATATTGTTGATGATTGATAGTGACTAATCCTTATTTCTTTGGTTGATTCTTGCTGTAATACTCTTAGATATGATATGAAATAAGTTACTATGATGGATTTAGTATTAAATTATGTTATGAAATATTTAATTATTTGCTTATATTGTTATGAATTATTGTTCACTATGTTATTTGCATTTTTTTTCAAATTTGAAACCCACAGTGATACTGATTATGGATAGTTAGTGGGAAATACTATTGTATATAAAATGGTGAAATATGATAAATCCTTTAGTGGCATCGGGTTAACGACAGTTAAGTGGAATTACTGTTATATATACACTTGTGAAACTTGTTAAATATTATAGATTGATCGATGAGTGCTATACCAGATAGAGCTAGTATCTATCCTAGCTGGATTGACTCAGGGTAGCACCTTGATTATAACATCCTTGCTCCAATGTCACCAGTCCAACGATCTATTGTACGGGCATTGAGTGTTGTGGCTACATGACTTAGATGAGATAATGGATAGAGGAATGCTTTCATGTAGGCTAAAGTATACCATGGATGGTTACCTACAACATTATAGATCATGTGGTTGCACCGACAATGTTGATGCATATGTAATATTCATTATCATTGGGTGTTGATTCAGTTTCTGGGTATATTGAGTTGTAGGTGGTACTGGGTATCACCAGGTGTCGATTTAATTTTTTGTACTTGGTCAAATTTATCATTATTATATGATTCTATGACGTGGTATTAATAACTTGTGATTAAGGAGAATCACAATTGAGTAAATTTGTGATTATGGTCAGATCAAATAGAAACAGAACATCTATAACTTGATTTATATATGATACGTACACGGAGGTTGGGTAATTGACATATTAATATGATGATTTTGTTATGTTCTCTTTTATTGTTTGATATTTGAATTTACATACAGCTAGTTTCTAGCCTGACCTGGATTGTTATTTGTTTTAACAACCTTGGGTAAGACTGGGTTGTATTTTAGAATGTACTTTCACGATATCATTTCTATCTTCTACTTTTTAGAAAGGAATACATATGGTCTAGATATATTATTCCATTTTCATATTTTGTCGTATTGTCGTAGAAGATGAGGCGATCTTCGACGGTTATTCAAGACTTCAGGTTATTACTCTAGCATTTAAGAGGGATTGTGACCATGTGCATAGTTGGGTATGTCTTTTTGATGGTGTCTATAATTGGATGTTGGAATCTACTGTAAATAAGAATGTTGATGTATATATATGTGTGTGTGTGTGTGTGCGCGCGCGCGCACGCGCGTGTGACTTTTTGACCACACTAATGTTGCCGTTGATATTTTTATGTAATCCTATTTCTGTATTATTCATCCTGTGAAACTCATGTATATTGCTTTGTGTCGAGACGAGATATGTGTTTTGTAGAGATTCAGGTATATGATATCACATATTCATGTTGACACAAGGGAGTATATATGAAAGATTGCTCATATCATGTCCTTTGCTCTATGCTTTTAGATAGCAATCCTCGTCCGATAGTATGGTACTGGGTTGAGATGTTGTAGTAGACTTTAGAAAAACTAATATAATACCTAAAACATCTGACTTTGCATTCAGTGGCTATGTTTCTAATAATGTTGCATATAGGTTTATGTCTTTAAATGATCAAACTATTTGTGAGGCTCGAATGTCCTTCATTTAAATAACATTAATATTGAGAGATCTTCTGGCTCTTCCATTGCCACTGATATGTCATTGTTTTTGCCTACTCTATCACCTATTGCTAATGAATCTGACAATTAACTTAGAAGGAGTAAAAGGCAACATACGTAGACTAAATTTAGACATGACTTCATTACCACCATTTTGGTAGAAAACACCAATTTTGAAAGGATTGATGATACCGATGTTTCTATACTTTAGCCGAGGAAGATCCTAAAGCATACGAAGACGTGATTAACTCTAGGGATGATAATTGAATTCTTGGAAAAATGCTATTAAAGTGAACTTGACTTTATAACATCTAACCATACATGGGACTTAGTTGACCTACCTAATGGATGCAAACCAATTAGGGCAAAGTGGATCTCTAGAAAAAAAATTGAAAATTGATGATTTTGGAGATAAATTCAAAGCTAGATTAGTAGCCGTTGGTTTTACTCAAAAGAAAGACATTAGTTATTTTGACATCTATTCTCCCATCACCAAGGTGGGTACTATTAGAAGTTTAGTTGCCTTGGTTGTTATTCATAATATAGTAGTCAACAAATGGATGTGAAAACTTCTTTTCTTAATGGTTACTTGAAAAAAGAAATTTACATGGAACATCCTATTGTATTTGGTCAAGAGAATAAGTTTTGCAAATTAAGAATGTCTCTTTAGGGCCTAAAACAAGCTCCTAAACAATGGTTTGAAAATTTTAACAGCACCCTAATAAATAATGGTTATACAGCGAATGCCTCTGATTCTTATGCATATTCAAAGGTATTTGGCCTCATTGTGTGATTATTTGCCTTTATGTTGATGAAATGTCGATCTTTGGTATAAGCATGGTCATAGTAAATGATGCAATTTATTTTGTCTTTTCAGTTCGAGATGAAAGATTTAGAAGAGGTTGGTGTGGTACTAGGAATTAAAATAAGAAAAACTACAACTGGTTCCTTAATAAATCAATCTCACTACATGGAGAAAATTTTAAAAAGGTTTAATTGTTTTGATTTGACTCCTGTTAGATCTCCGTATGATCCTTGCAAACATTTTAAAAAGAACAAAGAACCTAGTGTGTTACAAGATGTATATGACAATATCATTAGAAGCAGTGTTTCTTATGAATTATACAAGACCCGACACAGCTTACATTGTGAGTCATTCGAGTAGGTATACTCACAACCCCAACAATGAACATTGGGGTGCCCTTCGTCGTTCTTTTGAGGCACCTTAAAAGTACAATTGATTGGTGCTTGCATTTTAAATATCCTATTGTTTTGAGGGATTTTATAATGCAAACTAGGTTTCTAATAACGATGTAGTTAGCTCCACTAGCGAATATGTATTCACTTTGGAAGGAGGTGTTATATCATGGAAACCCTATAAACAGACATGCTTAGCACGATCTACTACAGAATTTGAGCTTACTGCTCTTGAGTTGTCGGGTCAAGAAGAAAATGGTTGAAAGAATATTGGCAGAAGTACCACTAGGGAACTTAATGTTCTAGTTTATTTACATTGTGATTTAAAGCCAACTATTGAAATTACAAAGAATAGTGTGTATAATGGAAAAGAAGGCACATTCGTGTCAGACAGAAAGCGGTCAATACATTTTTAAAGGAATGAGTGATTTCATTGGAATATGTAAGAGTAGAAAGGAACTTGACAAATCTACTCACAAAAGGATTACCAAGAAGTGTGGTCCTTGAATCTTCAAGAAGAATGAGCCTCAAGGCTAGAGTGGAGGAAAATTTAATAAATACCCATTGACAATAAACCACATGATTACTCTTTCCCTTTCGGTTTGTGTGATTGATTTCTTTTTGAATCCATAACCAGTTTTGCTAGTGCACTTGTGACAACTTGATGGATTCATCCATGAAAGTCTTGATTTTGAAGTATACGTTCATCATTAATCCATAACTAGTTTTGTTGGTGATATATTATGCACTTAATGGATTTTTCTATGATCGAGTCTATTACTTTTGCTAAATGATAACCAATTTTGGCGATGCTTTTGAGACGCGGTTTATGAATTCTATAAAATGTTTTCCTATTAAATCATAACCAGTTTTGGTGGTGGTTTTGAGACACACTTAATAAATTCTATAAACCTTATTACCATTAAATCCATAACCAGTTTGATGGTGTTTTTGAGACGCGCTTGATGGATCATATAAACCTTTTTCCTAATAAATCCATAACCAGTTTTAGTGGTGCTTTTGAGGTACACTTGACGGGTTTTTCCAATGTTTTCATATTAATTGCATAACCAGTCATGATGGTGCTTTTGAGACATGCTTGATGGACATTGCTTATTTTTCTCTAATCTTGTCTAATAGAATCTATAACCAGAATTGGTTGCCTTTGAAGTGCACTTGATGGATTCTATCATCTGACTTGAGGTTGAACTTCAAACTCTTAATGAGTCTTTGGTGGTGCTAAGGAGAGATACTTAATGGACTCGTCTACTTGAATGTGAAGGCGATGCGGCCTTTTGTGGGAGATTTTAATTGATCTCTCTAAAGCACTCATGAGTTCCCAAGGTAAGCATATACCGTAAGAAGCGCATGCCTATTGTGAAGAAGTGTAGATATCAAAAGTGTAATGAGTTATGAAGTTTCAATCAAACCCTATAGTTCAAGAGAAATTTACTACATAATCAAATCTGTTTATCAGTTACAATTGTGAATAATAAAATTTATGAATGTGTTAAAAGAATCGTCTCTTTATGGCTTCGACCGATCAAATTTCTCACATTTTGATTTTTGAGCTGCAGCATCGACATCCACACCTATTTATAATTATTCCTTTCGTGGAGAGAAGATACATAAAAAGAATCAAATTCATCTTCTTAAAATTTTTTACAAAAACTTCCGAGCAAATTTTTTTTCTACACTCCTCCATTTTTTTCAAACTTAAACGTACGAGTTTGAAGTTTGTCGTGTGAACATTGAGGAGTGAACGACAATTTAGATTGTACATTTGTCATGTTCGAATTTGCTTTAAAAGCAGTGGTCTGTCCACGACATAATCTTTCTTTCCGTGCTCTTTACTGGCCGTCTTTTCTTACATGCGACATGTAGCGACTATTTTTTTGGACAATCGACGCTCGTAGAATTTCCATAATGCACTTTGTGGATGGCTGATGCTCCCCGTTTTCTACGAAACCGCTGTAACTTGTTTACAAGCTTGAGATGCTCTTACAAATTAGCTTGTATAGGCAAGCTTTCGTCCAAGACGCTTGTTGTAAAAGTGCTTAAAAGTCTACAAGATTATAACCAGCAAATCTTACTAGAATTATTCACGTGCCTGTTCTAAAGCCCGACCCATTTATGAAATGTCCTCTTTCATTCAATTTTTTTCTTCTTCTATTTCTCCCTAGTCCAAATCAAACCGAAATTCTCAAATCATTGGCGAAAAATTCAAAAAGAGGCCCCCAAATCACGAAGCTTGCACTTCCTAATATGGATCCATCATATCAATCTGTTACCGGAGGTAACGGTTCCGTCACCACCCCAACCGCCGTCACTCCTCCCGACTCCGCCGCGGCTTGTGACGATGAGAAGCAAAACCTTATAAGAGTTATTAATTCGATTGAGAAAACTTTAGGACTTTTGCATCAGCTTTATCTCACTGTTTCTTCTTTCAATGTCGCTGCTCAGTTACCACTGCTTCAGAGATTGTGAGTGCCTGATTTTTTTATTTAGTTTTTTAGGCTTTTTATTTTTCATAGTTTTTCAAATTGTAAATATAGGAATGGTTTGGTGATGGAGCTTGATTCAATGCAGAGATTGTCTGAAGGGTGCAGCATTCAGATTCCGATGGAGGTGCTCAAGTAAGTGGTTTTTCTCCCCTTCCAATGTTATAATTGCAGAAGATAGAAAGGAAGTGCTGACATTCAGGTGTCCTTGTTTGCAATGAATGGTTCGTACAACGATAAAACTAGATTCCTTTTTTTATGGTAAGTGTTCAGAACTAATCAATAAATATGCGTAACTTTAGTATAATTTTAATAAGTGACATGTTACATTTTATAACAACTTATGAATGTTGAATGACAAGTTTTTCAGTTATACTCTTGGATGAATTCTAAATTACGAGATAAGTAGTGATGGAATTTTGTTATTTGTTTCTTGCTACTTTTATCTCTTTTTCTATCATATTTTTTACTTTTGGTTTCTTTTAGTTCAATTGAATTATCATTGATTTTTCTAGTGATTTATTGATTATTTCTATAAGAGAAACTATTAAGATTTTGTTTGTCAAAAATATTGATCACATTTTATTTGGTCATAACTCATAATTAAATAAAAAAAAAAGTGGAAATTAGCCACAAGCGCCTATGTAGCAAGTGCAATTAGTTTCTAGGACACACAACTGAAATAATTACTTTTAAGGACAAAATGCAAAATAATTAGTTTTTAAGGTCTAAAAACCTATGAAATTATGTCCTTAAAAGTAATTAGACTGTCGACTTTGTCCTTAAAAGTAATTATTCTGCTGACTTTGGTCTAGAAATTAATTTCTGTAGATGGTGTCCTAGAAACTAATTGGACTGTAAAGTTTGTCCTTCTAGTGAAATGCCCCATTTTTAGAATTTCAAGGCTGGACCAAAATATTGTAACTCTATTACAACTATTAATTTAGTAAAATAATGTCTAATCAAAACTTAAAAAAGAAGTGAACAGACAACTATTTTGATATTCGGTATTCAAGTATAATCATTCTATAATCATCATTCAACATTAATATCAAATGTCCACTACTTTGTGAGAAAATTCTTAATTGTAACGTCTAATGTGTGTATGTGTGTGTGTATTCTTTTATTTTTTGTTTCCTTTATTGAGAATTATCTACAACAATGTTTAAAAACGCCAGCATATGTCAGAGCATTTACTTCTGTAAATCTCTTTATATACCCAAATCAAAAGACCACATCTTAATATTTACCCACATTCTTCATGCGAGTATATATGTAATTCCTTCTTTATGTTGGTCTCACTTCAATTTATGATCGATTTGTTTAGTCCCACTATCCACATGCTTTCTTTATGTTTGGCTCAAATTCATAACAATGGACTTACACGCATAGCCAAAATCAGCAAGATTTAACATTATAGCACAAAGAGAAAGTACCATAATTAACACAGCGAAACAAAATTTGTTGCAAGTAACATATATTTTATTAGTACTCTTTAATAGAAATATTTGTTACTTAACTTTAATTAAGATGAAGAGTTTTATTCTTAGCGCTAGAGATCTATTTACCTGTGAGCAAAAGAGATCGCCCTTGTGAAGCCTTGATGCATCTTAATCCAATTATCTTACACCTTACATACACAAAATAATTACTTTCTTAGTTAATATAATATCTAATTGCAATACTGGATGTTTATAAACTACCTTTTATGCATGACATTATTGTGATTGCAGTGCCTGTTCTGTACACTGCATAATAAATTCATTTTAAATTTTCTTTGTTAATCACATCAAGTCAACAATATGCCTACCAATTATATCATAAGTTTCTACTCGATTGAATAATAGAACCTTTTACACTATGTAGTGCATAAAATTTATTCCAACAAATGTTAAGTATTATTAGACGTTGATCTTCATATATCTAACTTGAATCAAAATGACACTTACAAAGTATTATATATTCATTCAACTCTTTATGTACTCATGAAAAGAGACTCGGTCTAAAATTTACAGTGAATAGTGATAAAGTGTAGCCAATTATACTCACCTAATTGATCCTTTGGTGGGATGCATATTCGTTTTCAAATGGAGGAATCAAATTAAACAACCTATTTATTGCTTAAACCGATTAAGTTAAAGATAATACGTGCTATTAGGGGAAAAAAATATACACTATGTGTGTTTTAACCATTTTAATTTTTTTTACCGACCCAATTAATCAATATCTTTTGCATATTTAGACTGCATTGTATGATCACCCTTCTTCTTTTTTTTTTTTCCCCTCAAACGATTGAGATCGACCGCATGATGTCTTACTAGCGATTTTTTTTTTTTTTGAGTTATAACTTTGGTTAAACATATTTTTTTCTCTTTTCTTATTGCTTTCTTTCTATGTTAAGATACATCTTCTTTTTGGTTTGTTTTTTCTCGATAAATATTATGTTCTTTTACCACTGGCCCGTCGTTCTATTTTCTTTGCATGGGTAATATCCACATCAATTTTTCTTTATTTATTTCTATTGATGTTACCTTTAGTTGCTCTCACATTGTCATTTGTAACCCTATTTTTTATAGCATTTTTAGTATTTCTGATTATTCATAAACATGTATACTTATATCTTATTTTCTTGATATTTTTTAGAGATTAACATTTTGTTCCGTGCAATATAATTGATCTTAGACCATTTATTCATTATAGATTGTTTTAGGTCCATCAATGGTTAGATACAAATAGTGTCATATTCGCATTTGTATTCGAAACCATTTTCGAATATCCGTATCCGTAGATAGTGGATTGATATTGGATATTATCAAATCCTCAGACAATTGATAAATCTAAAAACATAAAATTAGGATCTGACCTTTATTTTCAAACTTTAAACACAAAAAATCCTTATTAAAAACATGTTTCAAATTAACTTTCTAAAATTGTTTTCAATAATATTTGGTTGTTTTTTCGCAAAAATCAAATGTGCACTTTATTGATGGTTAATATGACCATTTTTTTTTGTTTGTGACTTTTTTGCTGTAAGCATTTGCAGTGTACCTGGAGTTTTGCTAAAATTAAAATTATGGGTGTTTTTCGAAACTTGTTTTTGCCTTTTTGGAAGGGATGGTTGTGTATTTTAACACTTATAGCGGGGGTGTTTTACAAAAGTTCCCAAACATAAATATCATTTTTTTTTGCTCAATATAAGATTATTTCAGTATTAATGTTTATAAAAGTTTAAGAAATAAAAAATGCGATGATAAAAAGTAGTTTCGAGCAACAAATATTCATTTACATACGAAGAATATAAATTATTTTCTTGATAAAAACGTACATATCAATCTATAATACATATTATAAAGTACAATCTTGATAAATATCGGACATATCATTTTTGAATGAAGATACCATGTTTTTAATATATTTTCCAATTTTCGGATTCAGATGGATTTCACTTTTTTCGGTTATCCACAAACCTAGATTGTTTGTTATTTTCTTGTCTTCTAAAATGAAACTAACCTGTGTTAAATATACTACTGAATTCAGATGGATCGATATGTTCTTCTCTATTTCTTCGTTTTAGATTGCACTGTATTTTATAACAAAATATATTGCGAAATATACTACTGAATCGCCGCACATGTAAAAATAATCATGGTTATAGCCGTTGAATTTCGTAAATGTCCTTTGCATACTTGATCAGTTGACATCGAGAAATGGAAAAAACTTCCTTTTTGCCATCAATTCATTATTCGTCTTATTCTTGGATCATGTAACTAATATTTGATTTTATTTAAATGTTACTTACATGCAGCTTGATTGATGATGGGAAGAATCCAGATGAATTCACAAAGGATGTGCTGAATAGTTGTGTTGCAAAGAATCAGATCACCAAAGGGAAGACTGATGCCTTCAAGGTAGCCTCTTGGTCTTGTTTTACTGATTTTACATCTTATCGATTTCTATATGTTTCAGGTTTCAAACTTTTGTGCTAAGCAGTATCATATGAGTATTGCTTGGTCATCTATACCAACTTGTATTGATTGATGATGATGCTTGTATGTAGGCCTACTTGATAATGTACCTGTCCCTCTTCTCCCACTATTTACTAATGAGAGTGAGACGTGCACACATAAAATAGAAATTACCGAACAAAATAATGAAAAGGTTACAGTGGTCCTACTACATGAATTAAATGTTTATCAGCTAAATTGTTCTCTTGTCAATATTTGGTAAATTCATTTCATTACGATAGTAAGTAAATTCAGCATGCCGCGGATATTTCGATGAGTTTAATGGGAATTCTCCAATAGGCAACTTCAATTGTTCTATTTTTTCATGGTATGATTACATTATTTTATCAATATTTTACCAGATGTCATTTCTTCTTTTACTTCTCATTTTCAAATTTCAATATATTAAACCCAACTTTAATTGCTGAAAGTAATAATATAAATATTATGCAAGCTTACGGCATTACCTATCATGTAATACAAATTGTGCAAATTCCTATTTGCACCAAATATTAGCAAATACCCCAATAGAAGAGCTTAGGATATGAAAAGTGATTCTAAACTTAATTTTTTGTGGATTTGAGAGCTCTAATATATTGTATGATTGAATTTGAACAATCACAAATGTATCACAAGAAACAAAACAGTAGAATCGATATAATTAGCGAACTAAAGTAGAATAAAAGGAACACATGATTTTTGCAGTGGTTTGACGATTAATCAGATCTGCATCCACTTTTATTATTGTGATCTTCATTATATCTTGATAGATTATAGATTAACAACCAAAGTAACAATGAGAAACATTTTGGATTTTAGTAGAGCATTGTTAATGGCCGAAAGGGATCCTCGAATTGTTGTTGTCTTTGGGTATTCATAGATGGAGTAACCCGTAAGATTCAAAATTTTGAAGATATATGTTGGAAAAACTTTGCTAAAGTCGTTTAGGATCTAGTTATCCAGATCCATGAAGATAAAAAGAAGAATATGACATATTTGACTCCTGTAAGTTGTTGAAATGTAACAAGAAACCCATCATCATGCCAAGCCATTTGACTTGATCGCAAGCAGGTCCATATCGTTTATCAGTCATCTCACTAAACTATCGAGTGAGTGGATGTCTATTCTAATGTAAGCATATGCTCTCAGATGCCTACTTAGTTGAAGTTCCTCGTCATGTTGAACCATCTGGATCAATCACATGTAGATTTTATTTTTATACATACATGATTGTATGTTGATAATAGTTCGTTGTCATGTCGAACCACTAAGCTTGATCGCATGCAAACATGAAGTTAATGATCCATCATACCTGATCGCAAGCAGACATAAAGGACATTCTCCATTGTCATGTTGAGCTATCGAGTTTGATCCCAAGCGGATCATTAGAGGTTATCCATCATCATGTCGAGCCATCGGACTAGGTTGCATGTGGGCATGCACTGAATCAATCAAGCAATCAAATACACATCTCAAGTGCGCGTAACCGTTTCATGGATCAATCAAGCGATCAAATACACATCTCAAGCCCTCATTACATGGAACGGTCAAGTGATTGGACTTATATTGTAAACCCATCATCCCGTTGAACGGTCAAGCAGTTGGACTTACATCTTGAATCCTCATCTCACTTAGCAATCAAGTGAATTTCAAGTTCGTCATCCTGCTGATCAGTTAAGCGGGTGAACATATACTTAAGTTTATCACTTATCTATGGTATACCTATCGTACTTCCATTTCACCGATCAATCAATTGAGTGGATGCACATCTCAAGAGTGTTTGTCTTCGCATGTTACTTGATGCATCCATCGTCTTGTCGATCAGTTGGGTCCGCCCACAAGTGGATCTTCCTGCCAAGTGCGGGCATTTGTCTTTGGATGCCTAATAGCTAGGCTTTTGTTTACTTCATCGGATGCCCCGCTCATATGAAGGAAGAACGACAGGATGCAATCATCTTTCAACGACCATTCGAATATTAGTGTAAATTTTATACGAGCGTTCGATGTCTGTCTCGGTTCGAAGTTATAAATCGTTCGGTCCGTGTCCGTTCAATTCCCATTTAGAGTATGAATTATGACAAGAAATGATGTATGAAAATATGTCCCTTCGAGACTGTCCAATGTTTCCTATTACATTGTTCATTTTCGATTTATACGAACAGTGTCCAAATCTAAACTTTGTTCGGTCCGTGTGCGTCTGGATCTCTTATAGGACATGATACGAACACAACTTCGTCTAGTTTGCTTTGACACATTTACACTCTTACATTCGAATGACGTGCATGAGACGAAGTCATCATCATGTTGCCATATTGTTTTATGCTTACATCGGATGAGATTCATTCTAATGGGAATACGTCTAAAGGAGCCGTGCTACAAGTAGACCATATCAATGTTCACTTAGCCAATCATCATCCGTGACCCTAGTACAATTAATCATGAATGAATACATATGAGGGTTGATGTTGGTCTGGAGGAGATGAATTCACATCAACAGATTTTATTATAAGTCTATACATGTTAGGTAAAAGTTCGTACCTTTCTTGATTTTTCATAATTTTACCAAATGATTCTTATATATTTCATAGTTGAAAGTCGGGATCATTTAATGTACTTGTTTGATTCATTTAATGTACTTATTTTGTGAATTTTATTTGACAAAAAATATTGATGCATAAATTTGGAAAAAAAACACCGCGAGATATGTTTTTTGTTTTGAACTTTGCTCGCCTTCACAATAAGTAGTAAATATGCATCACTTTAAAAGAAAGAAACAAGGTGAATATAAGACCAATACAAAACAAATTTCCAGTCATCATCAATGTTGTTCACTTCTTTATTCACTATTTCTATTTCTTCATTCTCATCATCCGTTGAGCAGCCATAATCATCTTGTTTCTGAGCTTCCTTTCCTTTTGCTTTATACCGAGTGTTTCTTGAACCTACATATTAACATATAAATGAATCTACTACCTTTGTGTAAGACATTTGAAATTATATTTTACAAAATACTATATGATTTACACACTTACGTATTTTTGGATCTTGCGGCTTCCTTCTTGAGTTTTGAAAAATTCATGTACATCCATCCAAGCAACGTTGACTGGTAGAGCGGATCTTCTTGCTCACATATCCATTCATCATTCTCATTTATGTCAGATAGACATTGAATCTAGCCCATCAATCACCTTTCTTTTTTGATGTCCAAGTTCGAGTTTAAGATTACACTTTACAAGAAAAACACTAAGCCTTTTCTTTTCTAAATGGTGTCTTCATGTTGTGTGAATCTAATGTTTTGAATTAGAAATTTAGGATGAATGAACAAATATTAAAATAGAAACAAATAATTATGCTTATACATAATCAAATGTGTTCCAATTACGCTCACAACTGGTTGAACTACATATCAAGCTTTGAACTCTTACTGCAAGCCTTTGTAACTCATGACATTCATCATCGTAGCTCTCCTAATGCAAAGCCGTTCTAAATAAATGCAAAATTGTTATATACATATTTTTATATTTTAAACCAATAAGGAAAATAGACTGGTGATATTATGTAAAACTCACCTGGTTGTTTGGTTTTAGGACTATAAGTTGTTTTAGCTCTTCTAAACACTCCTTCTGCCAATAAATACATATCAAGTTGTTTGTATATCTTAGACTTTCATTTTAGGTTATGATCATTTTTTCTAGTGTTACACAAACCCTTTCTCACATCCAAATCAATTATAAATTTAACATCATAACAATATTTAGAATTCAAGAACATTTCTGCTGCATGTAAAAGTCTATAAAATTGCTCATACCATCGTTTTTCGATGATTTCCCAAACATCCTATATTCTAGACCACATTTTGAAAGGTTGCTGCTATTTTTTCTTTGGTTTGATCCATTGCTTCATAAATATGATCCATTGTGGATTTTGCATCACCATCTACTAGTCTAAGAAATTTAGCTAAAGAGATTGTACTTTTCAAGCAATATTTCATTACATCCCAAAAATCCTTTTTAGTTAAAATAACCTCTTAGACCACCTTTCCCCATATCTTTCTAGAAAATGCTATCCTTCATTCACTTGAAGTAAACATTTTTTCTTAAACCAATGCATTGTTCTAACACGCTTTTTAATCGTACGATCGAATTGTAAATTTTGTAACTGTTCGTCTCGTTAAATTTGCCTTTCGTATTTTCTCACATAAGATTTAAAAGCCAACCGTGCTTATAAACAAACCGTGGTAACTTGTTTTTGCACGTCTAACGGTCTCAACAAGGGTAGTCAACTCCCCAGTATCCACCAAAATTAGATCTAAGCAATGAGCCGCACAAAGCGATCTTTTCCTTCAGCAACATCTCACTAGCTTTAACATAAATCTATATCTATAACAATTCGAACTACATTTTCTTCTCCAACTTCTTCAACTGCGTCAATAAGCATTTTATAAATATCTTCAGCATTTTTTATAATTAAAGAGGCATCAATGTATTTTCAAAACACGGTTCCTTATGACTATTTATCAAAAAAATTTGTTATGCCACTATGTTTTTTAGTCCATCCATCCGACATAATCATGCAACCCGTCTTCCACTCTGCTTTGTATATTTCTAGCTTCTTTGTTGGGTTGTCTCAAATTGTATGCGTGTAATGGACGTAAATTGAAAATAATAGTCCTAAAAAAGTAATAAAAGTGGAGTGATATATATAAGTTTGATCGCATGTAACAACAATGATTTCTTTTGTTAAAAGATTTTGACCCAACTCCATCGGAAAGATGTGAAGACGGTTCTTAAATTCAACATGGTATCAGAACTGATGGTAACACCTGAAATAGTAATAATGCGTAAGAGGTTTATAAATCGTGGAGGCTAGCAGTGTATGTTTAAGTCGATAGACTTAAAATGAAGTTGGACCATAGTGGTACGGTCTGGTAGAATGATATACGAACAAAAGTCTTAATATGGTGCACACATCAATATAGGAGCAGCGGAAGACGCATGAATGAATGCGAGTCAAGATAGATTTGTTGGAGTATCTTGTATTGTATGTGGGTAATGGATGTAAATTGAAAATTATAGTGGTACATACATACATATGCATATACATATATGTATATATGTGTTTGATCGTATGTAACAACAAAAGATTATTATTATTAAAAGATGTTCATCAAACCCTATGTTGCCTTCACAGAGAGTTGTGCGGATGGATCTCAGAATTCAACGTTCTTCGCATTTTCAACTTCATTAGAAAAGCATAGCAAATATCATGGTAGCTAGAAAGCTTTAGACCTTTCCCATAAGCAGAAATTCTCTCCGCCATAATGCTAAAAGGCTCTTGACTAGATTAAAAGGCAAAGTATTTGCATAGAAAAAGTGACAAATTGTCATGTAGACATCATCTCTATCTTCCTCCTTCATATAAGTCGGCGCTTTATGGTCTCAAATGTGCTCCTCTCGCGTCCATTCCTCTCATTTTAGTCAGAGTTAGCCAGGTGCCTAAGGAGTAAGCGCTAAGAAGCTCACCCCGAGTCTTTGTACCTGCCCTAAGCCAGTTTTAACTGTATATCCGGATTGATGAGAAAGAAAACCTTGCTCGAAGCTCAGGAAAGCCCGTCTCCTTTCTTCAATAGAATCAATGGTAATGACATCGGATCCAACTCTCCCTTTTCGACTATCACTTAGAGAACCGGATTGCATAGCTTTATTCGACTCGAGATCAGAAGAACTCTCTTAAGCGGATTGTATCCGATGCCCCCAGTTCACCCACTGCTTCTACTAATAAGGTAGCCCCGGCCAACCTTTTTCTCAAACCGGTTGTGCCAGTGTTAATGCCAAAACGTGGCTTCTTGTGCTATACTCTAATTGTGAGGCCATCCGGTCATAGATGGAAGGAAGAGAAATTCTTTTGGATTGAGAGAAACATCTTTTACTTTTCGAACTTGCGCCAACAAAAACTTTATTGACATTGCCATCTGTCTGCTTCGTCATTATTATCAAACGTGTTACGTTTTATTTGTTTCAACGTGCTTTCTAATCACGTGGCTATTTGTTCCGATACATTGGACATGCTTTCACATTTTTCGAAGTTCGGCTAAGGTGATATTTCATTTTGAAAATTTCTCTAGTCATTACCTATGAACAATAATTACAGCGGTTAACTCTTTTATCATTTTCCATTACAATTTTACAGCGATCCTAAATGACATCAGACTCTTTTGGCATTTATAATAATATAATAAATTAATAAAGTTAATACATTTATTTCAATAATTTATACAAATTAAACAAAATAAGCATATCTTGCATGTTGTAAACAATAAACCGAATAAGCATGGTTATATAATTAAGAGAGAAAAAAAAAAAATTAAACTAAAGATTAAATTGACTGCACAACAATCTATATTGACCGATTGGTTATTTAAAAAGGCATGAGAAGCATGTGTATTAAATTTTTAACATATAACTCAGTAAGCTATGCATATTGATCGATGCTATTTTCATTTTTTTAGTATCAATGAAATCCAAATACGAAATTTATTATTTTCTCTAACAAATTATGTAAAATAAAATAGACTAAAAATAAATTAGAGCAAGAAAAGAAAAAAAAGATGTGGTAGTGCTTTTCTTACAACTTTGAAGGCTGCCTGTTGGGTCTTTTGTCTATGCCTTTTGTTTTTTTTCGTTTTGATTTTGGTTTTTCTCCAATTCCACTACTATAAATAGGATTGAACGCGATTGTTCGTTGTTTTTAAATGATCAACTTTCCAACTTTTCATTTTGAATTCCATCACTTAGGTTTTACTGGAAGTGACTTCTCTAGGGTTTCAGTTCTTGGGTCTTTTGAATTCTGTCGCTTGCGTTTGTTTTTTGTTTTTTTGATTTAAGGAATCGAAGTTGAGAATAGGAATCACAGATTCATTGTTTCAGTATGTGCTATTCAATTTGTAGACAGGTCATACATTTTTGACTTGCTGCGATCTTTTTTCTGTTTTGGATTGCAAGAGGCGTAATTTTGATCGTACAATTCAACAATTTTTCAATAATTTTTGATAACACTGATTCATAAAACTTTTATTCATCACTTATGACTTTTATTGCATTAATAAAAAAAGAGGAATACAAATCTAAACTAAAGAATCTCGAACATGTGATGCCTTCAAGGGTTTCCACACAGAGCATGTCAATGAGATCCGCAGAGATCTTATAATGTGTAAGTGGGCCATGAGCCGTTTAAAAACTTTATTCAATTGGAAAAGAATATGATCAAATCCCTTCATCTTCATAGGATGTGCAGTCCTGAATTATGCTTTGTTCCACTATCATTGTGGTCAATCATCACATTTTGGGGCTATTGTTGCAGTAATGATGGAGTTGGATCAGTCTTTGTCGTACTTTTCACATATTGCTATAGTTTTTGCTTCTGGATGTATCCTCTATTGCATCCGTGAGGGGTGACAATCGTTGTTTTCATGACGTGTTTCATGAAACATGCAGAACTTTCCATAACCCTTTTCTTATTCAAAAGAGCGTTTACTTCTTGTAATGAATATCGACCTGAGTGGCCATGTAGATATTCTCAATGGTATCAGTAACCCAACATACGAAGGGTATTGCGGATCTCCAGGGCAGGTCCTAGAAGATTTGGTACCTAAAGCCAATTGCAAAACTGAGGCCGTTATATAAAAACTATTAATTCTACATTGCTAATTAAATAATCAAAATAATTTATGTTAATAATAATGAAAAGAAGAAAAAAAGAAATAACTTTATTCATAACAAACTGTAACATCCCACCTCTATACCCACATTAACAAAAGATATTACCAAGTAATATCGTCTGTTAACATGGGGATAAAGCTGGTTAGGAGCAGCTACCCTGAATATTACTTTGGGCGAGTGTCGTCACATCGAATTACATGATAAAATTTTCCCACTAGAGTAGATTTGATATGAACGATCCAAACACGAAACGATATCATGTTGGCTTTGATAAATTTAGAGCAATATAGAATATCCTAGAACACAAGATCACATAGTGCATCGATAGAAAAGAATATGAGATTATATACATACACATAAGGCATGTCTACAAAGGTGGTTATACAAGATCCTCATAATTTACATTGTAGAGTACAAATCTAAACTCATATGAAGATACATATAAAATGTCACTTTCTCAACAAAGGGTGATCCCACGTCCAAAGGTTACTGATAATATTTTCATATTCAAGTTTATTGACCATATCTTATTCAATCGATAAAAGTGTCAAATCATTCAATCTTTCTTATATGACATAGTGGAATGAAGATGAGACTTTATCAACTTTAGCTTTAAAAAACTTCTTTCGGTACGAGTCAACTGTAATTAGTACAGTCGGAATTATTCTACATGCAATCCAAGCATTGAAAAAATTTAACTCTCTCGAACAAGAATTTATGAAATTAAGCAACGCAATTGCTTTTATTTTTTTCTTTGGTAAAATTACTTTCAAAACTTATAATTCTGGAAATAGCTCTTTTCCATCAACATTCGAGTGCGAAATCATGTCTTAAATATTCCTCAAGTTTTAAACAATGACCTTTTAGTTTCTCATTTTTTGTAGAATTGAACTTTTTTAAGTCAAATAAAAAGCCAAACCTATCATCATATTTTTTGAATCTCTCAAATCGAGTCATCAAATAAACACGAGCTTTATTCACAATTTGCAAAAAGTAATTAATTCAAAAAGACTTCTGATGTGTGCATCGATTCTTCAACATTCACATCTTCATCAAACCGTTCTTTTCTATGAATAATTCGTTTTTGAGGAAAAATTGATCCAACCTCCAACATTTGGGTCTCTTTAGCATCGATCATTGTAGAATTAAAGCCCATGTTCCTGGAATCTTCAAAAAAAAATCAACAAGCTTAGTAATCGAGCGATAACAACATCAATTTGCATATTATCAGTTTGAAGAATCTTGCTAACATCATTTACATTTTTCAGCATTTCATACCAAATACACAATCCGAACAAGAATTCAAAATTTTCAATCTTCTTTGTTACAAGACTTCTAGCTTCACTCGTTGCCATAAAATCCTTAGTGTTATTTGACAGGGAAATTAGAGCATCTCTTATTTCAATGCATTGATATCTCATAGATTGTACTGCTTCAATGTGACTTACGCAATGTGTATCTGATAATGGTTTAACAGTATAACCTGATAAATGATCTTTAATAAATTGTCTTCTCTGTGTGGATGAAGAAAGCAAATTAAATATTCGTTGGATTACCCAAAAAAGTTTAATGCTTTAAAGCATGATTTAGCCATATAACATAACACAAGATTAAGATTATGACAACCACAAGGTGCGTAGAAAACCCTTGGATTAATTTCTAATAGTCTTTGTTGTCCCCTTTGTTTTTTTTATATTTGATTCATTATCATAACTTTGTCCTCTGATATCGTAAATATCAAGCTTAATATCTTCTAATATTTATTTAAGTTTGTTAAAAAGTCGAAGTCCAGTGTGTCATCTACTTATAAAAATTCAATCAAGAACTCTTCCACCTTTGCGGGATTAGTTAAAACATTAGTACATCTCATTATAAGAGACATTTGTTCAACACGACTAACGTCTGGAGTGTAATTTAATATAATTAAAAAATACTTGACCATTTTTATTTTCTTAAGAATTTCATTCGCCAATGTGAGTATTAACTCATTTTGAATTTTGTGTCCAAGGTAATGTATATGAATTTATTTTTGTTCAACTTGTTGAACATGTTCCTGCATTACTGGATCAAATTTTGCTACCATTTCAATTAATTTACAAAAAAGACCGTTATTTTGTTCATAAAGTCTTTCACTCGTTCTCCGAAATGCTAAATTATTGGTAGTAAGTGTTTTCACAACATTAATTATTCTTATAAACACTTTCTTTCAATGTTCGTTTATTTATTCGATCTTTTACACTTCGATCTATGGTTGCTTTGACTTTCAACCTTGTTTCCAACTTAATCCAACTGCCCATATTCAAAAGACGGTCTCTGCTACTTTCATGTTGTTTCAACTTAGAACTAAGATTGCACCCATCATTTAATTCCTTCGTTAGCAAGATGATTAGATATTGTTTGATTCGTGAATAATTTGCAGCAAAAACAAAATACTTTATCAAATGAATTTGAATACACCAACCATTTTCTATCTTATTTATCCCCATTAGATAAATGTCTGACATATAATTTGGAGGAAAAATATGTATTGTAGCATTTTTTGGAAAATTGGAGTCATCTTTTAATATGCTAAAATGGCCTCTTTCAAACAGCAGGTCTCAATTTTTGATCAATATTTTTCCATGTACTAGGGTCGTTTGACACTGCACTAACGTTCTACATGTGTAATGATGAATCAATGTTTGCTTCCTCTTCGCTCATATTTTGATTGTCATGTTCACTCAATAAAATTTATTAAGAGCGTCTTTCTGTGAAATGGTGAGTTCATCTAGCCTTCTTTTTCTAACCCTTTTAACATGTCCAGATTCTTGTTTTGCGCATTTCTAAACACTATAAACATTGAATAGCATTGTATATTAATAATTATGTAAAGAGAAGCGTTCAATGACATCCAAAGCAGTGCAACGCCTCATTAACCCCTTGATTTCCACTACAAGCTCCGTATTAAATAACAATACTTTCTCTGTCTTTCCACCAGCCTTATTATTTACTTGGGAGCTTGAGGTGGAAATCATGGAGCTAATGAGGCGCTACACTGTTTATGGTGCTATTAACGCTCCTCTTATTTAAATAACAAAAACATTTTAATTTATGAAATCTATTAGTTATAATTTAATTTCTCAAAAATATTTCACATGATGATTTGAAGCATAAGTTCTATTTAACAAATCGATTCGACTAAAAAACATTAACTATAAATTCCTACGAAAAGAAACTTCGTTATTTATCAATAAATTTTACTTTACTAACCATTAAAAAAATTCATTAACTATTACCGAATAATTCCTTATTATACAATTATTTCAAATAACAAATTAAATATACTAACCTTGATTTAGTCTTTATTATACAATTTAATTCTTAATACACAATTAACTGATTTAAAATTAAAAATGAGAATCAAAATTGAATTGGCGTGCTGTTTACAAATTTCAATACAAGTAAAACTAACTTAAAGGTGGAACCCAGTGCAGGAGGCTACCGTACGATAACGGACTCTAAGGAGGTCGATAATGTACGTAGCCTTTCTTTCGCATTGCGAAGAGGCTATTTTCGAATTCGAATCTGGACGTTCAGATCACCATGTGGATGACCTAACCGTTGCGCCAAGGCTCTACCTCACAAGTAAAACTAACTAGAAAGTAAAAACTAAAACATACAAACATCCAAAATTAAGTACCTTTTCAAGTTTCAACCACAAGCAGCCAATACCAATAGCCAATGCCAACAGCCAAAAATCGAAGTTGGGAGATGTTTCTGTTGTGCGTGCCCTAGATATGCCAACTGCTGAGCCTGGAGTTGCCGTCGCAGTTGTTGGAGATGACGCCCCGCCGCTTGCTGATTGTGATTGGAGATGCCGACTGTCGAGATGGAGTCGCTGTCTCTTCCCGTTGCAGTCCAGTGTCAAAAATTCAAATGCGTTTTTTTGCCTCTGCAGATCGTGAATTTTTTTTCCTGGAGCATGTTCCATATATAGGAAGGGGAGTATGGTACCCTAGTTTTTATGCGTCCCCAAGCAGTTACTTTTTGTGCTTTGGTAAAGGGCCGACTCTGCGAATCGCCTTTGAAGAGTTTCTAACCATCATTCTTTTGTCATTTTGGATATTTTTCTTCCTCTTGCCTACATTTTGATCGGTCTTAGCATTTGATGGTTCTCTCTCACATTGGGCAGTCATGCCCAATTCAACTTCAACATGCTTCAAGCATAAGTATTGTCAACTTTGTAGGCAAAATCCTTTAAGCTTGCTGTCTTCTTTTTCGTCATTGCTTTGGAAGGTTCAATCCTCTTGTTGACCCTAATAACAATACCTATATGAACTAAATTTTCATCAAAGTTGCGGATGATTGTTGCCGCAACGAACTTAGACAGGTAGGTGCACAAAGACTCGCCATCTTTTTGCTTAATCCCAGTCAACGATGTGGCATCTTTAGGCCGGATCTTGTAGACTCGAAACTAATTCAAGAACTTCTCAATGCGCCATGAAGTGATTGATCAATGGTTAAGTTTACGCAACCAAAACCACATGGTGACAAAGTCAGTTAAGTACATGGGGAAGCATCAAACATCGCTTAGTAGCGTCGATAGCTGTGTCTCGTGCATAGCGTGTCAAATGACCATGGAGTCGGTATTTTCGGCATGTGGTTCCATGATGGGTAGCTTGAATATTTGTGGGTTCCTAGTGTTGAGGATGTTCCAAGTGAATGGACTTCAGTTATCCTCCTTCGATCCTGGATTTTGACCTTCGTTGCGAATGACCCATCTAATCATTTCTGCAATGCGATCATTAGGATGTCCAACACTTCTTCGATGAATTTGGTCATCTTCGCATCTTAGCCGTGCCTTTGATCATGTGAGTGACCATGATGGTCTTGCTCGAAGGCGAACAGTCGACAGTTTGGTGTCTATGTTTTTCTAGCACAGTGAATGCCCTTGAGATGCTTTGTCATGCCATTAAACACGGCATTCTTTACCTCATTTCATACGAAGCATTTGAAGAGGTTCATTATACCAACGATGACAAGGAGTTCGTCATGCCATTTCACATATGGTCGGCCTCACCCACATGGGGAGGTTCGACTCCCCTGGGTCTGCCAAGGGTGTTTCAGCTACCCTCAGTTTAGCTGGGTGTGTGTGTATTTTGGGCGTTTGGGGGGGGGGGGGGGGGGGGGCAATACAACTTCATTCATCACTCTCGGTCCTTTCGCCTTGTTCTTTGGCTTGCTTTATAGCTACATTCTTCTGGTTGTTCTAGAGAAACTCCATCTTCACGAATTGGTGCATGAGGTCCATCTCCATTGTAATCCAACGAACACAATATTGTTCGGTCGTGTAGAACTCCCTTAAACCTTGATATTTGTTCCTATGGATATCATCATGAGCATTAGCAACCATGGGCTCTTGCTCTCTATACATCGAAGCAATGTTGGCAGCAATCACTGCTTCCAGGTTAGCAAACATAGCATTAACTTCTCTTGTTGGAATATCAACAAGTTGAGCTAGATTTGAGATTCCTTCCTAGCTATCTTCACGTGAATATATCTACAATTGAAATCTGCATAACATTTTTATTTTCTGTATGGTGGTTCTTATCTTAGTGGATTGAGCAACAGATTCAAACAAACTAGGTTGGAGATCAAGCTCTCGTTGAAAGCACAAAAAATGTTTGCATTGAAAATTGACAAACATCCCAAAGAGAGGTCTAAGAAAACACATACTGTTATTTTTTTCATGGATTTGAGATCTCTAATACATTTTATAATTGAATAGGAACAGTAACAAATATACCACAATAGTAATAGATAAACGATATAAATAGAGAATTAAAGTAAAATAAAAGAACACATGATTTTTATAATATTTCAATCGTTGATTAGATCTATGTCCACTATGTTGCTTTTATTACGATTTCACTATCTCATGACTGACTACAGATTAATAGCCAGAAGTACAATGAGAAATATCGAGTTTGGATTTCGGAAGAACCTCGTGAATAGTCAAAAAAATATTGAATTGTTGGATGTCTGAGGTATCTATAGATGTGTAGCCCTTCACAAGATTCTAACTTTACGATATCTGTTGGAGAAGCTCACGAAAAATCATTTGGGATTTAGTTGTCAAGGTCCATGAAGATAGGAGGAAAAATACAACATATTCAACTGGTTCATCCAGCCTGGACAATGGTTCGCCTAGATAGGTTAGATCTAGCATGACTGTAGGAGTGGTTTGACATGGTCTTAGTTCAACAAATAGAGGTTCGTCTTGCAAATGACATGGAGGGAGATCGTGTGTAGAAATGGAGGGGAGCTAGAGGTGAGGTCTCGAGAGATGAAATAGGGGTGGTTCGACCATCCCCCTAGTGGTTCGGCCATGGGCCTCTAACCTCAAAAGTGGTTCGACTAAGGAGGTCGAACCACCTAGAGGGTTCAACCAGGGTGGCCAAACCACTCTTGGTTCCCACCATCTTGCTCTTCTTTGCTCCTTTCCACTTCTTGGTTCTTCTACTCTTCTTGAAAGCGTCCAGTGTGACTTTTAACATCCATTTGAGAAGCGGGAAGTTTCACCATCTCTTCAGAAATGGATTTCCATAGGAGGTTAGGGAGGGCAAACCACTATTCGTCGCTCAAATCACAACATCTCTTTTGTTTTCACTTGGATTTCGACATGACTTCGACCACGGTTTATGAATCGTTCCAAAGCACGTTTCACAGTTAGCACTTGCTCTCCACTGTGAAAATCTACCCATAACTGTTTTGGTTTTGTTTCTACTTAGTAACTGAAATGACATCTAAAAACTTACAGTTTTAGCAAGTCATAATAATTTGCAAATACTTATCATTGTTTTGTTAGACCGCATTTTTTTATTTTTTCGTATCCAGATTAATACTGCATGCTCAAACACACACATCGCATAACACTTTGTTTACTTGCATGCATTCTGGATCATAAGGTTTAAGACACTGCAAAGTTTATGCATATTACCCAACACAGGATAGTCTGAATTCTAACTTAATGGGGCTGGAAGTTTCCTTTCAAGTAGCAAGGCATAGCAAGACTATTATTTTCCAGAAGTAAAGTAGACTCTAGAGCAATTTTTAAACGTTATTGTTTTCGTTTAAATAGCAATCATTGAACTGAAGGAAAGCAGCCATGAACAATCCCTCTTTGCAATATTATAATAAAAATGGCTGTTATTACAGTACAAATAACTAAAGGACCCCTCATCAATTCTTTATATGGGTCGACTCCATCGTGATATAAATTTTGTAATCTATTTAGTTGTACTTAATCTGAACTTAGTTTAGCGACGACCAAGCCGATTATTTTCTGATTTCTGTATCTTATTCCCATTGATTGGTATAACATATCTTCTGTACTTCGTGCGATCATAAATTCAGTGCTAGTCTGTTAAACAGCGGTCTATGTATTATTTGTTTGATACTATTTTAATTTTTTAGAGCTTGCGGAAACACCTCTTGGAGGAGCTTGATCAAACCTTCCCTGAAGAGGCTGAAAATTACAGAGAGATAAGAGCTAGTTCTGTTGCTGTAAGTTACTTGTGCACTGCTAACACTCTTCTTGTTGTAATTTTTTTTTAGCATAATTACTATGTGATTTGTTAGTGGCGAGTTATAACTTCTGGTTTTTTAAGTTCGGTGTAACTTTTCTGTCAATAAACTTGGAAGTACACATTTACTAATTGCAACCTAGCATATATTTGAGAGGGAGAATTAATTTAAAGGACAAAAATTTGTATATTTTTAGCATGAAGGACACGACCTCAATATTTTAATCACAAAGACAAACATTCTCCTAAAAATTATTCATTAGGACAGACGTTCTTCCAAAATTATTCATAAGGACAAACATTCTTTCAAAACTGCTATCAAACTAAAAACTGATACCTAAAAACTGTTACCGACAACTACAAACTGATACTTAAAAACTACTATCGATAACTAAAAACTGATACCTAAAAAAAGTTGTCATTCAGACTAAAACACTGAAGGTCTGTCCTTGAGGCTAAAATGCTGAGAAATTTTGTCATTGACAATAATTTCCTGTATTTGAAAACTATCTAGATAGGCTAATAAGTTATAACCTATTTATGGAGACGAGCAGTTGAGTCTTTTAAATAATGGAAACTGGTGACTTCCTAATATAGGTCTGCTGTAAACTCATATTTAGGTGCTTCATACTGATGTTGCCTTGAACCTGTTAAATAACTTAAAAACATACAATATACAGATCATTAACAGGTGAATTTGCTGTATTTTAACCTTTAAACTATATGAATTATGCTTGGTAATGTACCAAGGGATTCATACCAAAATATAATGAAACAGACACTAGTTTTTTTTTCCATCTGGTAAATGGTACATTTGTTTTATGCTTATTTGAAATTAATGAACCGAGACACTACTTATCATATGTCAGTCTTTTTTATATAAACTAAACATGTTCTTTACATGCTTGTTTAAAATACAATAAGTTGATTGTAAACAATAAAAAGTGCTACATCTTTATTAATAGTTGGAATATAACACAAATTTTTGGTCCGACTGTAAAATTCGAAAATGTCCTTGCATACAAATAAAGAAATTCACCGCACTACAAATAAAATAACATCTAATTTCAAATGAAAATTTTGATGCATAAATAAGACCAATAGTTCAATTCATGATCTTAACATAACGTTCATAATATTGTTCTTTATAATTTTCAACTTTACTTATAAAAACTATAAAAAAAATTTTAAAAATTTATATCATTATATCAGGTTTTGATATGCACGTGCATTGCACGTGTCAAAGTTTTCCTATACCGTAAAGATTCTTAATTATTATTTGAATAAAAAATGACACAAACATCCAGAAGATTAAGTAGTAAATAAAAAGTGATGAAATTAAATAAAATGAGCAGAGAAAGAATACATAGCAATTTATAGTGGTTCGGCTAATCTTGACCCGCGTCCACTTAGTGATTTTATTGATTATATCGTTGATTACATGCAGAAGTTCTTACAAATCGTTATAAATCCGACAATGATTATAAGAAATTAGAGTAAGGGAGTGAGTGACCCAAAAGGATCCATAGAAATGACCCCTGCCCCTCTATTTATAGCAGTAGGAAGCCTAAAATCTCGTCCAGAAGATCTCCACATCGTTTTTCATGCCATAGACCATTTTTCTAAAGAAGTAGGGTGAAACCTCAGTAAAGTCCTGGATCGGTACCGATCTGTAAGATGGCCTTAGATGTTGTTTTGAACTCTTCATGTTGGATCGATTTGTTATTAGCTTCGTGATTCCAAACTTGTTTGCATCAATATTTGCTTGTTTTTGAGTCCAAATGATGATCCGTGAAAGAATAGATTTGCTAATTCAAAGTGCTCGTGCTGATCGATAAAGAACTGCGTAGAATCGATAAAATAATACTTGAAATGGGCTTCTAACATCATCACCAGCATGTAGTAGAAGTGGGGGCAACTTTTGGTGGAGATTCGTGGATTAGTACTAGTCCAGGTGGTTGGATCAGTACTAATCCACCACTTTGGTGGATCTTTGCATTTGGCTTCGTTGAGTGGTTTAGTGCTTACCTCTTGGTTTTGTCTGCACTTGGTTTTTGGATTCTTGGACTGTCCATCTGGGCTTTCTGCCTTGGTAGTTTTTAAGTTCGATTCGTCCAGTCTATCCGAATATTGCCTGCTCAAACGACTGGATAACAGTTGCCTTTCAAGTACATCTTGTTTCAAACATGATGTGCTTTGAACCGAGACAAGTCGGAATTGCTATACCAAATTCCACCTTTGCTCGACCCTATGACCGCAGCCTCTCACTTCTGCCCGTACCTGACACCGTTTTCCATCCCTTAGTCGAACCTACACCAGCCCTTGAAATCCGATCCACTAATCTCCTCACCGATCTAAGACTTGAGACAATCGCCTCTAGGTTTTAACATTCCATCTCATCCTATACTCGTGCGACTAGGTAAGTGGTGGAGCGAGGATTGAACGTGGATGGGTCTCAAGTCGTTGGTGACCATGGTCTGGGAATGGAAGAGGAAGGAGGCTAGGAGGACAAAATTTTCCCAAGGAGTTGGATCGGTATAAATTCAAAACTCGGTGAATTTTGTGAACTCCAATGTCCACAAATGAACTTTGCTTTGTGGATGGCTTCAAAGCATTTGTAAAGCACGATCGATAACTTGATGCTTGTCGGGACGATCAACGATGATGGTCGCTTCGGGCGATATCCAAACTCTTTGAAGGAACGATTGTATAATATCAAAAATCTGCACTGCACGACACTGCAGGACCCCGTACTAGGTTTTACTTTAGCACGAGGGGCACAACTTATAATTAACCTGATGGCTTTAAAATTCATTTTAAAAACTGCATTTAGCAAAACTGCATTTTAAATAAACCGCATTTAAAAAAAAGTAAAAACTGCATTTTAAAAATCAATTTAAAGTTCAAATTTTAAAGTTTAAACTATAAAAATTTCAACTTTTACTTTTAAAATTCTGAAATTAAAACTCAAAAGTTAAAACGTTAAATTCAATTTCAAATTTTAACTTAAACATTTATATTAAGCTAAAAAGATTTAATTTTAAATAAACTGCATTCTAAAAACTGCATTTAAAAAAAGTAAAATCTGCATTTTAAAATTCAATTTAAATTCAATTTTAAAATTCAATGTAAAAAAAGTAAAAACTGCATTTAAAAAAAAGAGTAAAACTACATTTTAAAATTCAATCTAAATTTAAAACCAACTTAGAGTCTTAAACTGAATTTAAAATCAAAACTTTATAACTTAAACTCGATTAAACAAAACTTTATAATTTAATTTAAAATTAATAACATTTAAAATTAATTTTTAACTTTATAATTTAAACTAATTTAAACTTAAAAGCAGTTTTAAAAATCAAAGCAGTTATTTAAAATAAAATCAGCTCATAAAAAATTTAGAATTTCAACCAAATTAAAAAATATACCTCTGGTTCGAGATCAGCGGCTTTGGTTTTTAGAGTTGAGAGTCGGCGGTACTGAGGCTTTGGTCGACGGCAGTAGGGTCGGCGGCGGCGGCGGTTTGGTCGAGTTTCGGTAGCAGCTCGAGATTAGGGTTTTTTTAATATCGAGAGTCAAGATCGAGGGCATTAGGGGTTTTCTGTTACGAACAACAGCTCAATTAAGCCACTATCGGCTTCGATTTTGAGGGTTTTGGGGCAAAACCCTAAATCATCCCTCAATTAACTAAAACGCGCTTAATTGGGGGTTCGCTTTTTCATCGCTTCGTCGCCTAGAGCGTTTTATTGGTGCCTTGCCAATCATCGGTGCCTGGAAACTGAAAAATGTCGCCTAGGTGTGCGCTTTGGCTATAGAGTTAAAAACAAATCAATTCCTGAAATCCAAATCATTTAAATAATTCAAAACAAAATTTAAAATCATTTAACCAATCCGGTGTTTGTATAAAATTTTCTATCGTATGGCCAAGTGATTAGTTATTTAAATTCAATTTCAGGGATGGGTGCATATCATTTCAATCCAAAATAAATGTCATAGGTATATATCATTTCAACCTATTTCTTAATTTATTTGAAATAATTCAATTTACAATTTATATACTGTAAATAATTTAGCAGATTATAACATGATATATAATGATAAATAAATATCCAATCATCCAAATATCAATCAATTGACATCCATCACAATCAATGATACAAACATACAATATAATTTACAACAATTCATTGCTATTAATATCGGGTATTTTACCGGCAATTTTATTTCAAATCTAATTGTCAATTTTAATTTTTTTACAGTTAATTCAAATGACAATTAAATTTATCAAACAACGATCAATAAATTTATATCACTGCTTGATTTCGAATTTAAGTAGCATAAAATATTTTAGTACGTTGTGAGCATTATAAAACATCCACCTTTGAGTTTTCAATTTTAAATCAAATCGAACGACGTTCGATTTAACTTAAAATTTTAGTTAGCTCCAAACATCTCCAAATAAAAATCAGTTCTAGAATGTAGTGTTTTCGCCACGATTCCATCTCGTTTGTTTCGTCTTAACCAGACGTCGTATGAGCGAGTTATGAATTTATAAGCAATGGAATTTAATTCAAACAAATTTATACAGCTTAAATTTTAGTTTAATTTGATACCCAAAGCAAAGAGGTCCGGCCCACATAAGCTTTCTTCCCAAACGCTGCTCTCTTTTTCTTGTACAAGCGAACGAAACTCCTCCCCATTACCGTGCACGCATATCACTGATACCAAACGCCTCGTCGAAACTCGAAACAAACTCCACCATACGACTTCTCTTCTCGATCTTTTTCCGTCTATCCCCACAAATCGACGTTCGAACCACCATATAAAAATGCGACCTACTCTCGCGTAGGCACGACGGTACAATGGTCGCACTCCCCAAAAAGCCACCACGCTTCACGAAATTCCACCCGCAGTTGCACTCTTCGTTGCTAAACTTGAATATGATCACCAAACAAGCTAACGCTCCCTCGATTCAAGAAAAAACCCAACCCTAGATCTCGACTCGCCAACGACATCACTGTTGAACATGACCGCACCTCCCAATACGCACATCAGATTGAAGCTCTTGAAAAATACGAATTTAGGAAGTGGTTTCATATTTTTTTGTTGAGTAGATCACAAGAATTTGATTTTTGAAGCTTTCAATTCTATTTTTTTTTCTTTCGTGAAATGCCTGAATGAAAGAGAGAGGGAAAGACAGCTTTTAAAAGAGGTGGGTACATCGCAGGGTGGCTGGAAAAGAAAGAATGTTGGCTGATGTGATGGAATTGTCAAGTCAACATATATATGTATGCATATAATTTATATTTCGAAAATATTTAGCTAAAATTTTCAGATCCCAATCGAGGCAATGCCGAAAGAGCATTTCAAAGGGTTGAGCTTCATCCTGTATTTTCGAAGTACATTAAACATCTCCGCCAAATCGTCAATGTGGTTCCCTGATCATTGTGACTTCATGAGCATATCGTCTACATAGGTTTCCATCGAGCGTCCAATCTGGTCTTTAAACATTTGGTTCACCGGCCTTTGATATGTTGCTCCAGCATTTTTCAATCCGAAAGGCATGACAAGGTAGCAATACAGTCGCAGGTTGGTTATAAAGCTAGTGTGCTTCTGGTTTGAGACATGCATTGGAATTTGATTGTATTCAGAGTACGCATCCATGAACGAAAGTAGTTCATGTTCAGCTGTTGAGTCCACCAACTAATCTATCCACGGAAGCGGGAAGCTATCCTTTGGACGCGCCTTATTCAAGTCATAATAGTCGATGCATGTCCTTCACTTTTCGTTTTCTTTTTTCACCAAGACTGGATTTGACACCCACTCCAGGTATAAGGCATCGTTGGATGAAGCCATTGTCCTTCAGCTTATCCATATCTTCTTTAAATGCAGCGGATCTCTTCGGACCCAGACCGTGGCCCTTCTGTTTCATAGGAACGTATTTGAGATTTATGTTCAATGCGTGGCTCGCTGTCTCCGGCAAGATTCCATACATGTCTGAGTTAGTCCAGGCAAACACATCCAGGTTTTCCCGAAGAAAATCGACCAATTCCTTCATCGTCCTCTCGTCGAGCTGTGATCCGACCTTTAAGCCCCAATTCGGATCATCTTGACTGACTGAAACATCGATCGTCAACTCGGCTGGAGCTGCTCTATCATCCAGCGGCTCTTTTCGTGGATCCATATCCGTATGCGGTCTCGACTAGGTTGCTCGAGCCGGGGCTCAAACAGCGATTGCTATGCGTCCAAAGCCTTGATGCAAATGGTCCCCTCTGCACCTTTTCTTTTCTTTCTTCGCCTTGCCTCCTTTAGCTCGACGATATATTATTCACGGCCGATCATCTGATCTCTTGGATTATTCCCACACCATCCTCTATAGGAAACTTCATCGTCAAACACCAAGGAGCTATGGGCGTTTTGAATTCATCCAGGGCCGTTTGGCCTAAAAATGCAATGTAAGCTGAGTAAATATTCAACACCAGAAAAGGCATGATCCACGCTCGCTTGCGTGATCACCCAGCGCCACCGGTAATTCTACGTATCCAATCGGCTCAGTAGCCCAGTTGAATCATTGTATTCGAAATTTACAAGGTTTCAAGTCTTTCACCTCCAAAAACATACATTCATAAGCTTTTTGGAATGGAATATTGACTGAACTTTCATAGTCAACTAGCACCTTCCAAACTATTGCAAGACCAATCATGGCTGTGGCTGTAATCACGAGTGGGTCATCGGGGCTTCTACCCCATCAACTTTTCTGTTCCAGAAAACAATGTCTTATGTCATCATTCTAAATTGTTTTGCTGTAGCTCCATCCTCAACTGCAAGACAACTTTCATCCACAACATGCTTTATAGCACCAACGTATCTATTTAATTCTGCCAAACTCTTATTTGCTAGGTGAGGCCCGCTGATGATTGTATTTATCAACAAACGCTTTTCTAGCCGCATGGGTTCATCAGCACTTGGCATGCCTTGCCCCCGTTGGGAAGACGACCCAGGGGTGTTAGAATTTTCTTGTCCAGCATCATGTGGGGCCTTCACAACCTGCTGTAGCTTCTTCTTGCGAATCAGCTTCTCAATCATGTCGCGCAAGTGCATACATTCATTGGTATTGTGACTGTTTGTCTCGTGAAACCTGCAGAACTTGTCAGACTCTTTCTCTTTCTCAGTTGACTTTCTCGGAGTCGGCTTTCTGAACTGTTCGATACCTTGCGTCGTCGGATAAATATTCTCTATCGAGTTGTTTAATTCAATGTAACTGTCATACTTAGGAATCCTGGTACGATTCTTGTTATCCGGCTTTTGCTTCTTAGCCCCATCATCATTCTTTTTCCGACCATCATTCTTGTCACCAACATTGACATCCACATTTTCAGAACTTCCTACGGATTGTTTCACAGCAATATTGCTTTGTGTCACTTCAGCTGAACTCCTAGCAATACCTTTTTAAGAATGATTACACGCTTTTTCCAGGTGCAAATATTGATTAGCTTTTCTATAGAAAGTGTCCATCGTTGATGGGGAGTTTCATCTCTAGCCATCTTCCGAAATCAGTCTTGGGATGAATCCCCATAATCAGTGCCATTAATACTATATAATTCTTGGCATTTGTAACTTCCGTCACGACTGCATGGAACTGCTTCAAAAAATTCTTTAGCGACTCTCCTTCGCCTTGGAAGAGGTTTGATAAGGACATCACGTCCTTCGGACGTGAGGCTTGCGGAAGGAACTGTTCCAGAATCTTTCGCATCAGCTCAGCAAAAGACGATATGGATCTCGAGGAAAGGCAAGTGAACCACATCGTAGATACTCCTAAGAAAATTGGAAAATAACGGCATTTCACAGCGTCATATGCTCTAGCAGTGTCCATATGTCACTCATATTTCGTTAAATGCTGCATGGAATCCCCGTCTTTTGACTCTATGATGACATCGTCGACATTACAAACCTTTGGGGATATCTCTCACGCAGAATGTTCTCAGTAAACGGATTTCGACTAGGAGAGGTGCCTCACTCATTATTGCTCATGAACTGATTTTCACTCATAAGTCTCCTAACCATATCTTTCAAGTAATTTGGGTCTACAGGTTCGGTTAAACGGCGATAATCGGGATCTGCCCCGAGTGTTCGGCCTGGCGAACGCTCTCGGGAAAGGCTCTCAATACCTGAGCTCCTCCAGAATTCAGGAGATCCGTTCGTCCACCAATCCTGCTTGATTCTCGTGTTTTGTGTCATCAATGTTGTTCGATATTCTGCATTCTAATTATCCACAGCACGACCAAAGATCAAATTCATGCCGCCATCCAGAGGGCGAGCTCTGGGCCAACCATTTTTTGGATCGGTACCGATTCGTCCTCTTGGGTCGGTATCGATCCACTAACTCGCATCACGAGTTTGCCTCGTTCCTTGGTATGAGGTCCAGCTGTGTTATGCGCACTTTTCTGCTTTCTATCCTTCATCTTTGCTCGGATGATGAGAAACTTTCGGACTCTGAATTGGAATCCCTCCCGCTCCTCCTATGGCGGCGTTGTGTCAGCTGATTCAACAACCTCAGGCTTTTCTGCATCTGATGGTGCATCTCATTGTGACTCTCCTAGAATCTATCATCCATCTGCTTCATCATCCGATCCATCTCCATTCTGGTCACGACTTCAGTTGGATTATGGATCTCAGCTTGTCCCGGTTGCCCAACTTCATCCACATATTGAACATTTCGATTCTCAACATCAGTAGCAGTTCTGGAATGGGTTGAATGGTCTCTTTCTAATAGGGCCATTGCAAATAGCTTTCTTTAGATTATTGAAAATCTGAATAGTAGAACGTTAGGATCGAAAGATTGGATTTATCCATTGGACCTGAGAAACTAATAATAGAGGATGGATTCAAATGGTCTGAGAATATGTTCTCAATAAAAACACCAAAGTATTTGAATCAAAAATGACATAAATACTCAGAATATTAAGTAGGGAATAAAAAGTGATGAAATTAAATGAAAAATGAACAAAGAAAAAACATACAACAATTTATAGTGATTCGGCTAATCTTGATCTACGTTCACTTAGTGATTTTATTGATTATATTGCTGATTATAGGCAGAAGTTCTTACGGATTGGTATAAATTCGACAATGATTATAAGAAATTAGAGTAAGGGAGCGAGAGAGCGAAAAAGATCCTTAGAAACGAGTCATGCTCCTCTATTTATAGCAGCAGGAAGTCTAAAATGGTTCGCAGAAGATCTCCACGTCGTTTCCCACGATATGACCATTTTTTCAAAGAAATAGGGAAACAACTCAGCAAAGTTTGTGGATTGGTACTGATCCAGGACTTTGGATTGATACCAATTCGTAAGACGACCTTAGATGTTTTGAACTCTTTATGTTAGATCCTTAGAAACGAGTCATGCTCCTCTATTTATAGTAGTAGGAAGTCTAAAATGGTTCCCAGAAGATCTCCACGTCGTTTCCCACGATATGACCATTTTTTCAAAGAAATAGGGAAACAACTCAGCAAAGTTTGTGGATTGGTACTGATCCAGGACTTTGGATCGATACCAATTCGTAAGACGACCTTAGATGTTTTGAACTCTTCATGTTGGATCGACTTGTTGTTAGTATTTGTTTGTTTTTGAATCCATATAATGGATTTGTAAAAGAACAGAGTTGCCTATTCAATTTCTCGTGGAGATCGATAGAGAATTGCGTGGAATCGACAGAATAATACTTGAAATGGGCTTCTAACATTATCACTTGCTTGTAGCAGAAATGGAGACAACTTTTGGTGTAGATTCGTGGATCGGTACCGATGCACCACTTTGGTGGATCTTTGCATTTGGCTTCTTTGAATGGTTTGGCACTTGCCTCTTGGCTTTATCTGTACTTGGTTTCTGTACTTTTGGGCCATCTCTCTAAACTTCCTGCCTTGATAGTTTTCAAGTTCGATTCGTTCAGTCTATCCGAATATTGCCTGATCAAACGGCTGGATAACAAGTATAGTTGGAGAAAATCAAGCAGCAGCGGTGCTTGCTGTAATTATCTTGACCTTAACTTATATCCTTAAATTTATTGTACAAGCACATTATCACTCTCCTAAACAAAGCAAGTACGTGAACTTAGAGCATATTGTGACTGTATTTAGCATTATCGTGGTTCTTAGTGCGGCAAAGCTTGTTTAACCGATTCAACTCTTAAAACTTTTCTATGCTTCCCCGTAGATTTTAATTTGATATTGAATTAGGTATGTTCAACGTCTAATGAAGTTTGTCAAATTCATACAGGAATCAAAACATTTGGCTCAAGCACAGAATTCATTATCCAATGGAGATGTTAAAGTGAAGGCCGAACATTAACAAAATGAATCGGTTTTGTTTTCTGTTATAATTATGTATATATTTATATATGTATCAGTAGCCGTAGGGTAGAATTGTAACTTTATATATATTGCTGGTTCTCCTAACGCTTGGATTTTCAGTTCCACCTAAAATTTTCCGGCTCGTTCATTGTGTTATAATTTTTCTGTCGAATTCATTGACATTTTTGCCGTTATCATTGTATCGGAACATAAAAGGCAAAACTGGGACATGTAGCATATGTATATTTGTAAACTCTTGTTTTATCAATTGTTTTTGTTGGGCCGATAAAGAGGAATACTGGGCTGATGCGCTGTTCTTCCAGATGGTAATAATTGTTTTGACCATTTAAATTAACCTTTTGCATTTAATAGGACCAAAAAGAAGTAAATAAAAATGATTAACATGTGCCCACTAAATTAAAGAAAAAGTTTTAAAACGTTATGAGTGTAATTAAGATGCAACTCATTGATTACCTTTTGATGGTAGAAATACAACTTGTTATAATGATACATTAGGTTGAATCTCGGGGGTATCTCATAACATGTTCCAACTGCCAAATATAAGATTACAAAACAGTTGGTAATCGCATTAACATTTTATGATTGTCTTTCCATAATTTGATTCGATCGCCAAATATCATGTAGTTTAGGTATGTTATTAATGGGTCGTTATGTCTGATATCAGATATGTAGGTTCAAAAGAAAACCATTATTCACAAATAACATGTAGATAAATTCCATTTTAGTAGCAAACAACGAGAGAGTAACAAAAGGAATAAACATCTTTTTCGAACCTTACACAAGATCATATGCATGCACATTACAATTGGACTTTAAAAAAGATAACTATTATAAGCAAGAACGTATGTGGTTTGAACTCAAGAGAGAGCATATATTCTTGTCTGAGGAGAATTCTCAATGCTACATTCCACACAAACTCTTCTTGGCTTTAAGATATTTTGTTTGTTTCTTAGTATTTTTATTATAATAAAAATCTCTCACTGATTAAAGAAGTAATATTTTAGTTCCTGCTTATGGAGAAATTAGGATGTTATTATAATCGTAGTACATGTATGACGCATGACTCGTAGGATAGATGTATCGTTTCAGTGGGAGCTGGATAGCATTTCTCTACTTGCAGATTGTGTTCTTAGTTTTATTCTTAGATGACGTAATATGGTAACCTGCTCCGAGTTTCATCAAAGATTTGGGTTATTAGGTTAAATTTTTAATGCTTAAAAGTATTTTATTAAGTTTCATATATGTTAAAGCTCACCGGTTGTTATGTATCTAATGGCCCACATATATTAGTGAAATGTATATTTACAATATGTTTTAAGGACAAACTAAAGTTGAATACTCTCCTACCATATTACAATGTAGATGAACTCAATTACAACAAACACGTTCTATTTACATTAAACACTAAAAAAGCATACCATAGTTCATTACCATGACCAAGAATCTCCATGGACCACAAAATAAGTAGAGAAGGTGGAGTTAGTGATGGAAGGCAAAAATCGAGTGGAATTCAAAGCTAGAAGATGAACAAAGGTTCAACGATGGCTTCAACATCATCGACACAGAACGCAATCCCAAAACATCCAATTTTACCCGACCAATTTGATAATGATATATTAAATTCCAACCATCTTTCATAATAGTTGTAATGCTTTTGATGTCACATTTTTTTGGTATCAACATGAACTACCAAAAATGCCCCTTCGTAAATATTATTTAATATTACTATTGCTTAAAAATAGGATCTAACAGTTAAATTTTTTTAACAATTCAAAATGTACTTATCTTATTATCACTTAAACATAGGATTTTACGAATAAACTTTTTCCAAAGTCGTTTTTTTACTAATTAATAACAGAAATAAAAATTAAACCAATATAAAATTAAATCCATTTTTTAGTAATTAATAATACAAATAAAAATTCAAACTAACAAAAAAAATTAGATGGTACAATTTAGAAAGAAAAATTAAAACTAACTGCATATCATTTCAACGTAATTTTTTTTGAACGAGTTAAGCATATACAACTTATAAAAAATAATTCACACACGAAGTGTGATGCATCATCACGCGCGAAGCGCGTGCCGTAACGCTCGTAATATATAAAACACTTTTAATTTTTTGTAGACATATCAAATTGTTAATAAATGCATATAGCAGTTGTATAATTTTATTAATTAATATCAAGCGATAAACTATTATAGTAATTTTTATATATAATAAGAGTTGTACTTTATTTGAGCAAATCACTCATTTCGATGTTTGTGAAGTTCGAACCCACGACAGCCTACGACGTCATACCACCAGTTCATTGACAAGTATAATCATTTTATTAATATCACCATAATAATTTGCAATATTTATGAATTATTTCATTATATTAATTTCCATCGAAAACATAGTGTTAAAGTTGTGAGACTCCAAAGTGTGATGTCAATCCCTCGCTAATATTTGACAATTCAAATATCAAGTCTATACATACTTTGCTAAGTATGGTAGCAACGAGGTCAGCCTCTTACAGATAATATTCGTGATGTCATGCATCTAATAATTTAAGCTACACCGTCAAGGATGATATATTGTGCACATTGTGTCTCATCCTAAAAAACACAGTGTTACTTAGACATAAAAGTTCGGTCAATGATCAACACCCTAATAACGTTTATAGCAAGTTGCAAAGTTTGAACTTGGTTCAATCTGATGACATTTATTGATTAAACGTATCACTAAAGTTATTACTTCGTGTCAAATTCCAATTATAGTGACACTAACCGTTGTATAGAAAATACAAATTCTCACATAAGAAGTGTTTCCCTTCATTAGTCTCGCCACAATTTTAAATATGACTGTAACACATTATCATATGATTGCCCATAATCAAAGTATCATATTAATATATAAGATTCATAGTACTCTCAAGTTGGAAGATCACTACACATCATCATGTGAGATATTTATTTGACTTAGATACAATAGCCTATTGAAGACTTTTGATTGTTTTTGTAATTATTCCAATTGACTACAGTCACATAACATATTGGTGCCCTCGATAGGCACAAATAAATCACTATCCATGGCTATCATATGGCTAACATCAGATACAACATTTAAGCCAATGTATCTACATCACATTCTTGGAGCACCTTCGGCTAGGATCATTTAAAGACAATGTCTATTTGTGTGTTCCAATACTCATTATTACAATCTCCTTTGTAACTACAGTCGTTTAAAAAAACTTCTAAAGGTTTCTTTTCCTATGTTATCATCTAGTCAAAACATTACATATATAAATATATGCTGTAAAAACAAAAACAACAAAAATAAAACAAAAAATATTACTTTTATTTTGGACAAGATCCGTTGCACGAGTAAAGTAGATAACAAAAATACATAATGGTCATATAGCACACCCTTAGCTCTATCAATCTCCTATTTGTACTTGGAGACAAATATGATGCCTTGTGCCCATCCCCTTGACCGATGAAGAATTATATGCAATGCTAATAAATGATCGAGTGTAAGATGGTATGAAGAAAAGTTAATAAAATGACAATGTACCATCGATCGATACCGACCGATGGCATGGATCAATACTGATTGATGATTTATAAATTCTCAACGAATAATTGATGAATTCTAATCTTGGATCATTATCTAAGCTAATGTTTGAAGAATGGTCGATCAATAAACAAGACACTATAAATTGGAATGAAGCAGGAAATTTCTTTAAGTCAATCGATCGATACCGCTCGATAGGATGTCGATGGAGGCCGAGTGATAGGATATTTTCTATGGGTTGAGTCAACTTGGCTCTATTCCCCGGCCTGAACTTGTTGATATGATGTAGATAATTTTCTATCCGACTTTTTAGATAAAAGAGGTCGTATTCAGAGTCCTGACATTCATTTATGCCTATAAATATAGAGCAAGATCATCAAAGAAGGGGAATTGAAATATTATCACTAAGAGGAGGCTTTACCAATTTTGTAACTAATATTTAAAGTTGATTTCAAGTGTATATTTGGAAACTAGTTGAAATACTTAATAAAATCAGATAAAAATGGACAGAGGAAGCACTATACCACTATACAATTCGTATGTCAATTACTGGCTTTCCTCTTGCATTTTTGGGTATAATTTGTATGATCTAGATCTGAGATTTAATAGGTTAAACTCACAACTAATGGTAATTAGAAGCTAAATCCTCAAACAAACAATAATCAATGATCGCATTCTGAATCGTTGGTTCTCCATAACTTAAACGAGGGTGTTAAGCCACTTTTTCGATTAATGTTTTTAGGTGTTTTCAGATCTTGGGCTTAATCCCACTATATAATTAGATTAAGTACGTCTTCTGGGAGATCAGATCAAATGGGTCCTAAGTAGAACTTTGGAAAGCAAGTTAGTCGTGGTGAATCTCACACCCACCCATCATTGGATACTGTTAATAGAGAGGAGTTAAAAAGAAATTTCATTGCAGTAAACAAAATAATGACTGCAATTCAACAAACACACATGGAGGTAATGAGGCGGCAATTTGATTTGCTAAGGCAAGCCCCTTAAGTGACCAATGTTCGAGGAAACGGGTCTCGCGCAAGAATCAAAATGGAAGAATAAACCAAGCAACTCACCCTAGAGAAGGAAACTCAAATGCAAGGAGAAGTTCATATCAAAAATGATCCAAGGGAGAGAATAGACGAACGGATTGTGTAACTAGAGTTATTGCTCTAGGAGCATCGGTCGGTACTGGTAGATTATCATCGATCAGTACCGATCGACCAGCTGTGAAGTTGGTCATGCCAAAGAGCTTGGAAGTTGAGGATATCAACACGGGATGGTTCCCATTGGAAGTCATCCAAGGAATGATGTTGATGATGATGCTGACAGATGACGGCACTCTAGAGGATGTAGTCATGAAAGACAACGTGAGAGAGAAAGAAGGCATATGAAAATGGACACTACAAAGATGAAGACTTAGGTATCATGCTGCAAGCCATGAACGCTGAGGCGATAACCATCATGGTTGTTCATTGAACCGAATACACAGTTAGGACGTGACCGACAAACCATTAATAAGGGAGTGGAGATGAAAATGATGAAACCATGAATGAAATGATTTGATGGTTTCTCCACATAGAGAACCATGACGACAAGCGAGAGTTTGCAGCAAGCCATAATCCCTTTACTATAGAGGCTAGAGGAGCTTAACATCCTCGAACATCTAAAATCTCGATAATGCAATTACACAATGGATCGACGAATTCAATGTAGCATTTGTTGATGTATTATTGAACATGGATGGTTCCTATATGTTTGAGCATGTAAAATGAGATGTTTTCTTGCTATTTCTTGAACGATTGGTGATGGTTTGGTTATGTAGGGTTGAGCTAATATCCATTAGTTTTTATGATCAACTAATGAATAAATTTCTAATCCAATTTAGGGTGAATATAGTGCAACCATAAGATGCAATTTTGTTGGCAAACATTAAAAAACAAAGAGAAAAATAGCTAAAGAATTTTTTGAAAAATTTCAATATTGCTGTTGCATAAGTGAGAAATCCAAACAAGTCTAGTGATGATGGCCTTAGTTGTAGGCATTAGTAAGGGTACATCCTTTGAGGAGTGGCCCTAAATGAAGAAGCCTACAATGTTCAAAGACTTTCACAAGTAAGAAAATAGTTCATGCGCTTAAGTGGTGGAAACTAAGAATGCGATTAGATTGGAAGAGCCGCCTAGTTCTATAGCAAAGATGGATGATGAAAAAAAAGGATACGATGGTAATAACAACAATGATAATAAGAGAAAAGACAATCAACTAGGGGAAAGGAGAGAGTACCCTAGAAAAAGGTTCCAAGTGGTGAAAAATAAGAAATATATGGAGTTAACTGACTCCGTAGAAAATATTTACCTACCAAAAACACATTCAAGTGTTGGAAGGCAAACCCAGGATAGGCAATCAAAGAAGGGAGAATGTTGGGATAATACTATCACTTCCATGAAACTCTTGGACATAATACAAATAATTGTCGACATCGTAAAGGCATCATTGTAGGGTTAATAAAAGAAGAAACCATTGCAGTACACGAAGAACCCATACGTAGGCAGATAAGGAAACAATCAACCTTTGAGGCTACTGCCTTGAGGTAATAAAAGGAATGGGAAGAGCTAGTCTATGTTCACTTAGAGATGATTTTCGTGATAATACTATATTAGAAGGTCCGCATCTTGAGGGCAATGGCTAGAAAACAATGGATGAGTATGGAAACTCATTAAAGCATGCACCACTGGCAACATGCTATATGTTAGAGGATGTTCTCCAGCCAAGTAATCTCATAGGTTGGATGATGAGATTGTTTTCAAAGATAGATGTTGAATCACTAGTTTTGATTCATGACAAAGAAAGTTAGAAGAAAAATAGAATTCACGACAAAAAGAGATAAACAAAGGACTATGGCTATATCAAGACTTTTAATTTATGTTTTATCTGTTTAGTACTTATAGTTGAGTCTTAGAAATTTGTTAAAATCTATCCTCAAGTAGTCCGCACTTCATATTTCTCATATTTAATCAAAACAGAGCATACCGTGTAAAAATAATACAGCCAGTCGACTGGCTAAAATCACCCAGTCGACTGACTATGTACATATACGATATGCACTGTTTATTTTTGAAAACTATTGCATAGTCAGTCGACTGACCAAGAACGACCAGTCGACTGACCTGAGACCAACTGTCATATTTTTGAAAAGACATCTTCTTCTGCGAAAGGAAGCAACCCTTCTCTGAATGAAAATGGATGCTCCTTTTCGTCAGAACCCTTCACCAATGATAGTAACTCTTCAACTACTATATATGCATTTCCAAACACTTCACATTCACCGAAAATCATTTTAACTATCTTATATTCTTCTTGTGCTCTCATACTTGCATTCAAACAGCAAACAAGCATTTTATTGCTTTGAATCTTCAAATAAACTTTCATAATCTTCGATTCTTAGCATTACCTCCTCTTTATATCTTCACATACACTTGATATACTTGAGAATTTGATTATAGGAGGTTTGTACTACCAGAGACAAATCAGTGTTATCAAGAACACACAGTGTCGGATATTCTTTTGTATTTGTTGAAGTCCTGTTCTACTGCTCAGGCGTGTGAAGTCCTCTTCGGCTGCTGAGGCGAAATCCTGTTCTGCTGCTCAGGTCCCTGTTCAGCTGCTCAGGGGTTGTATAGACCTGTTTCTCCGGGTTAAGTGAGGGTTGTTTTTGTTTTAGTTGAAATTCCAGAAGGAGTCTGGGACTAGATGTAGGACGGAGCTCCGAACCAGTATAAAAATCTCTGATGTTATTTTTATTATACTGCTTTTATATTCCACACTATTTACTATATAGCTATCATCACTATACTCTGTATTATCATATATTCATATTGCACGGTCCTATACACTTTCAGTTGGTATCAGAGCAAGGCATCTTATAACCGTTACACAATTATCTGATATTTTGCTAATATGGAAAACAACAACAACACTACCACTAACACTAGTTTTATTGAAGGTCAATCCACTGCACGACCTCCATTTTTCAATGGTTTGAACTATAATTATTGGGCTACTCGTATGAGAATCTATATGCAGTCAATAGCTTTGAATCATGGATATTACATAAAATGAATACATTCTTCCTACTGGAGAATACTTCACTTAGTCAAATACACAAAAATTAGATGCTACTGCCAATGCTAAAGCTATGAACATGTTATTCTGTGCTCTAGATAGAAATGAATTTAATCGTATTAGCATGTGTCAAACTGCTTATGAAATATGAAGAACACTTAAAATCACTCATGAAGGAACCAACAAAGTTAAACAAAGCAAAATCTCCATGCTCAAAAATCAGTTTCAAAATTTTAGAATGAAACAAGATGAATCCATCAATGATATGTACCTAGATTTCAAGATATTTATCATTGACTATTAGGATTAGGAGAAAAGTACACTATTTTGGTATTGTATCAAAAATCCTAAACTCTTTAATGGATGAATGGGAAAGAAAAGTCTTGGCTATAGAAGAAGCTAATGACCTCTCTACCATAAAACCTAAAGAGTTAATAGGAAATCTAATGTCCTATGAAGTAAATTTGCAGGCAAAACAAGTACAAGCACAAGATAAAAAGGACATAGCTTTCCATACCGAAGAAGAAAAAGATGAAGATTCAGATGAAGAGGATCTAGCATTTATTGCCAAAAATTTCAAAAAATTCTTGAAATTCCGGAAAAACAACAGAAATAATGGAAAAAGGAACTTTCCGAACAAACCGTCATATTCAGTTCTAGAATGTTTTAATTGCCATAAGAAAGGTCATATCCATAAAGAATGTCCAGAACTAAAGAAAAAAAATACTTCAACAGGGGCAGAAAAGATAAGAAAACGAAAGCATTCTCCGTAACATGGGATGAATCAGATACTTCTTCATCAGATAACAGTGAAAACGAGCAAGCAAATGTCTGTTTCATGGCTACTGAAAACGAGGTTAATGATTTTACTTTTGATGATATGATAGAGATAAATTCAAATCTAGTTGATACTCTGAAAAATCTCAAAAGAAAATATTAGGAGACTCGTGAACACCAGAACAAAGAAGAATTCGAAAGAGATATGCTTAAAGATGAGAAGAAAATATTAGAGGAAGAACTTGAAAATTACAAGAATCATTCTCTAATATCAATTCTCAACTCACTTTTTTGAGTCAAGAAATTGAAAGTCAAAAAGAGAAGAATGATGCTCTTGTTTCTGAAAATCATGAACTAAAATCTAAGGTAAAATTGATAGAGTTGGATAATACTAGTCTCAAAACTAATTTAGAAAGCATCATCAAAATGTTTCAAATTTTAATAAAGGAAGAGAAACTTTGTCTAAAATTATTGATAGCTCTCAATCTGTTTCAAGTAGAAAAGGATTAGGATATGTTAAGAAAACAACATCTTCACCTAGAAAGAAAATTAGGAGAAATATCAATCCTACTACTATACAGACCAAAAGGAATTCTTACCCAGAAAGCATAAAAGTCTGGTTTCCTAAAACAAACAACAGTTCGATTAGGAAGAAATATATAAACACCTTTTTAGAAACTATTCATAAAAATAAAGATTGCATTTTTAAATGGGATACCGAGCCCTCTTGGGTTTGGTTTCCCAAGGTTTAACTCTTAGGATCCTACTAAAAAAGGTGGGTACCAATGCTATCTCATATTTTTTGTAGGTCCCACTAAAGAAAAGAGGAAAATGGATACTCGACAGTGGTTGTCAAAACATATGACAGGAGACAAAGATATGGTATCAAACATTACTTACTCAGATGGAGGCTCCGTCACTTGTGGAGACAACTCCAAAGGCTTTATCATCGGCAAAAGCGATGTGAGCAATAACGGTATTTCAAATTTACCTCTTATTTCAAATGTTTCACTTGTCAAAAATTTAAAACATAATTTACTTAGTATCAGCCAATTGTGTGACAAGGGATTCAAAATCACTTTTTCTGAAAACAAATGTAGTATTTTTGATCAAAATCAAAATCTTATCTTTGAAGGAAATAGAGACAGAAATATCTATGTTCTGAATATGAAAATAAATCATAATTCAGATATGTGTTTAATAGCCAAAGAAAATGATCCTTGGTTATGATCCATATTAACTTCAAAACTATAAACAAGCTTTCTAAAAATGATTTAGTAAAAGGTCTACCAAAAATGAATTTTAAAATCGATCATATTTGTGATGCGTGTCAGTTAGGAAATTTAACTAAGTCGTCTTTTAAATCTAAAAAGGTTCAACTTTACAACCACTTGAATTACTACATATGGATTTATTTGGACCAACAAAAGTACAATCCATTAATCATAATAGATATGTGTTTGTAATTGTTGATGATTTTTCTAGATATACTTGGACTATTTTTATGAAAAATAAAAGTGATACCTTTAATAATTTCAAAACTTTTGTCAAAAGAAATCAAAATTTTAAAGTTTTAAAAATAAAAAACGTAAGAAGTGATCATGGAGGTGAATTCGAAGATGAAGCCTTTGAACATTTTTGTAAGAAAAAAGGTATATTCCATAATTTTTCATTTCCTAGAACTCTATAACAAAATGGAATTGTAGAACGTAAAAATAGAACCTTACAAGAATGTGCAAGGACTTTGGTAAATGGAAGTACGTTACCAAAACATTTCTGGGCTGAAGCAGTTGCAACAACTTGTTATGTTTTGAATCGTGTTTCTATTCGACCACTAACTAAGAATACTCCTTATGAACTTCTTAATGGATGAAAACCAAGTATTTCTTATTTTAAAGTTTTCGGTTCAAAATGTTTTGTTTTAAACACAAGATCAGCTTGGCAAATTCGATCCCAAATCCGATGAAGGAATCTTTTTAGGATATTCAGATCGAAGCAAAGCTTATCGAATTTTTAACAAAAGAACAAATATCATCGAAGAAACACTTCATGTATCCTTCGATGAAAATTTTAAACAAATTCCAAGTATAAGAGATGATGAAGAATTCCCTGATAATATCACAAATACAGAAATTTCAAATCTTGAAAATAATGAAAACATTGTTCACAATAACAATGAATTAAGATCTCCTCCTAGATTATTAAGAGATCATCCTTCTGTTAATGTTATTGGAGAACTCAATTCATCTGTTAGAACAAGAAGTCAATTAAATCAAATGGGTCATGTAGCTTTCCTTTCTCATATTGAACCTAAAAATATTAAAGAAGCACCTACCGATGAAAATTGGTTAATCGCCATGCAAGAAGAGCTAAAACAATTCGAAAGAAATGACGTTTGGAATTTAGTTCCACGGCCTAGTGATCAATCAGTTATTGGGACAAAATGGGTCTTCAAAAATAAAGCAGATGAACAAGGAAATATTACTAGAAATAAACTAGATTAGTTGCTCAAGGATATAATCAAGAACAAGAGATTGACTATGAAGAAATATTTGCTCCAGTCGCTAGGCTAGACGCAATACAAATCTTACTAGCATTTGTATGTTTTCATAACTTTAAATTATATCAAATGGATGTTAAAAGTGCTTTTTTAAATGGTTTTATAAAAGAAATTGTTTATGTTGAGCAACCTTCGTTATTCATACATGAACAATTTCCTAACTATGTCTATAAGCTTAAAAAGTCTTTATAGGTTTGAAACAAGTACCCAGTGCTTAGTACGATCGTCTTAAAAGATATTTAATAGATTCTGGTTTTGAAATTGGAAAGGTTGATCAAACTCTTTTTATTAAAAGAAATAAGCAGGATATTTTAGTCGTTCAAATATATGTTGATGATATTATTTTTAGATCTACAAATGAAAGACTATGTCAAGATTTTTCTAAAATAATGACTAGAGAATTTGAAATGTCATATATGGGTGAGTTAAATTATTTTCTTGGCTTACAAATAAAACAATTAGAAAATGGTATTTTTATTAATCAAGAAAAGTATTGTAACAATCTAATTAAACGCTTTGGTATAAAAAATACTTTTACCAAACCAACTCCTATGAATACAATTATACATTTTGATAAAGATGAAAATGGCAAAAGTATTAACCAAAAATTATATCGAAGTATGATTGGACCGTTACTATATTTAATAGCTAGTAGACCTGACATAATGATGAGTGTTTGCTTGTGTGCATGATTTCAAGCAGATCCCAAAGAATCACATTTACGAGCAGTGAAACGCATACTACGATATCTTAATAAAACCAAGGACTTTGGACTATTTTATTCAAAGGAATGTCCTTTTGAATTAGTGTCATATAGTGATGCTGGTTTTGAAGGAAGCCGGACAGATAAAAAAAAATACAAGTGGGACTTGTCACTTCATTGGACGGTCTCTTGTATCTTGGTTTAGTAAGAAACAAAACTGTGTTTCATTATCGACATGTGAAGCGGAATATATTTCTGCAGCTCTGACATGTGCTCAAGTTATCTATATGCAACAAACACTATAAGATTTTGGTTTTAATTTATTTAAGTCAACTATTTACTGTGGTAGTTCTAGTGCTATAAATTTATCTAAAAATCCTGTCAATCACTCACGAACAAAACACATTGACATTCGTCATCATTTTCTTCGTGATAATATTGAAAAGGATTTAATAAATCTAGAATTTGTTTCCTCTAATAAACAATTGGCAGATATTTTTACAAAACCTTTAAATGAAAATACTTTCATCAATTTAAGACGAGAACTTGGAATAGTCTCTTTTAAAGATTTATAAATTTATATATATATATATATATACACTATTTGTATTTGTAGTTTTCATAACTCAAATATATATAAAAACTTTCATTCAAATTTTTGTCAAAATAAAATTTTTTATGGCTCTAGAGAGACTTGAACTCATGACCTCTTGGCTGTGGAATTATAATTGTTTTTTTGCCATTTGAGCTATGTATGTTTCTTGTTTCAAGTAGAAGCTAGATTCTAATTATTATGGAAAATTTCATTCAACAAAAAATGTAGCTGCTGGAGCTTGAACTCTAGTCTCATGACTGGTAACTCCATACTTTACCAGTTGTGCTATATGTTATTTCTTGCTGAGTCTTATTCTTCATTAGCTCAATACCATTAATCCTTAAATCATTTCTCATCCATTCCCTCTGTAGGTTTTTTCTCTGGTTATTAGTTTATTGATGTTTCTAACCACACAAACTCAGCTCAATCTCCTCTATAAATCCGCATTCTTTCATTTTTGCAATCATCCATACATTTACATACTCCTAACATTAAACTTCAAAGCTCCTCAAGTTTTTCTTTCAATGGCCTCTTACGATTCCTACGACTCCTCTAACTCCAAATTATTTTTTGCTACACCAACATCCTCTAATAGTTATCATTCTTCAAATAGCTCCACTCCATCTTTACCAACTCCTACCCCTAGAAATGAACCAGCTCAATATCACACTGGATATTCTCCAAAAAGTAAGAAGTCATGAAGATCTCTATTTGTTTGTCCAAAATCTAAAGAAAAAAATTGACGATATCCATCATTATCAAAAGGAGAAAATCAATTTACAAAGAGAGATGTATTATGAACAACAGATGAATTCCAGTCGTCTTAGCCTCACAGAATCAATTGCCCTCAAATTCTGTGGCAAATCATCTAAGCATTACGTTGTTGAACCCTCAACATCTCGTCAACCAAATTCATCCGACTGGAATCAACGGGAGCAAAATTCACAACAACTTTCGGCATCTCCAAACTCTTGGGAACACCAAAACTATTGGTCTCCTTTGCGTCCTCATGTTGAGATTACCAAGGTTGAACCACATGAATGCTCTCCTAAAACTCCTAAATAATTAATTTTCTTGTGTTATTATTGTTCTATATTCACTTTTATTTCATGTATGTATATGTTTGTTTTAATAATCCTTGAATAAAATTTTGTTTTATGCTGAACTGCAAATTTTGACTTCAGCCAGTCGACTGAAATATATATCCAGTCGACTATTTACAGGGTAAAAAACTCTCGGGTTATCAACCAGTCGACTTTGTCATATAGGTCAGTCGACTGATTGCAGGGTCAAAAATCTCTCGAGCTAGCAACCAGTCGAGTGACCTACCCCGATCATTCGACTGGCTGTACAAAATCACTTTTGTCTTTTCATTTTTTAACCCCTTTTTACCATCTATTCACTTTACCTTCTTCATTTTTTAATTTCTCCAAAACCCCAGCCCTCATTTTTTCTTTCAAATTATTCTCAATACCATCAAATTAATGGCTCCTTCAGGTTCAAAACGCTCAAAACAAGCTTCATCATCCTTTGTTGATACTCATGTTGCTCATTCGCTTTACAATGCAACCGCAATCGAAAGATGGGAGAAGATGAAGGATTCTAGAATCTTTGAAGGCTCATTTATGGTTTATTCTGATTTTGGAGCTTGCTCTCTTCAAGAATTAATGTGGAGTGTGGATTAGAGTCACCCCTCGACTACAATTCAAATCGCCACAACATTAATCATCTTATGGTAAAGCTTTTCCTTGCAAATCTTAATCTTGGCCACCAACAACCATCTAATCCAAATAATTGTGTATGGAGCTTGGTCTGTGGTCAACAAGTTTTCTTTTCTTTGGATAGAATGGCACATGTCCTTCAATCTCAAAATGAAGGTATAGATTTAAATGATGTCGAATGTAATTCAAGAAAAAGAGATAGAATTAGTCATATGTTCATGAGTGACGACATGACTGAATTGCGTTCTAAGCTTCTTCGGCCTAAAGCAAGAATCTTGCACAAAACGCTCATGCGTTCCAAGGAAAGCGTCCAACACCTCAATTTACATGGTCTACATCAGAGGAGCATATTAGTAGTGACACTAGTGGAGCATGCACTGGTGCTCAAGGCACTTCTAGACCAGGAAAAGAGCCTGCACCAGAAGGAGAATATAATTGGGATCTTGATGAATAGTTTTTGGTGAGCAAGTATGGTATGAACTATTTGCTTATTAGAAACTTTATTATACGTTTAAGCATTTGGATGTTTTTTTGCTAATCGTTTTGAGACTTGTACTAATTAGTCTCACTTTGATATTTATTTCTACACTTTATATTGAAACTATCTTGCTGTATCTCCTTTTTGTCGATGACAAAGGGGGAGAAGAATTGTCCTAATCATTTTTATGCAGGTACAAAAATTGTCATATATTCAGGGGGAGTTTTTATATTTGTTCTCTACGACTTTTATATACAGGTTTGTCATCAATCAAAAAGTGGGATAATGTTGAATCACTAGTTTTGATTCATGACAAAACAAGTTAGAAGAAAAAGAGAATTCACGACAAAAAGAGACAATCAAAGGACTATGACTATATCAAGACTTTTAATCTATATTTTCTCTGTCTAGTACTTATGGTTGAGTCTTAGAAATTTGTTAAAATCTATCCTCAAGTAGTCCGTACTTCATATTTCTCATATTTAATCAAAACAGAGCATACTGTGTAAAAATAATATAGCCAGTCGACTGGCTATAATCACCTAGTCGACTGATTGTGTACATATACGATATGCACTATTTATTTTTAAAACCTATTGCATAGTCATTCGAATGACCAAGAATGACCAGTCGACTGACCTGAGACCAACTGTCATACTTTTGAAAAGACATCTTCTTCTGCGAAAGGAAGCAACCCTTCTCTGAACGGAAATGGATGCTCCTTTTTGTCAGAACCCTTCACCAATGGCAGTAACTCTTCAACTACTATATATACATGTTTCTAAACACTTCACATTCACCGAAAATCATTCTAACTATCTTATATTCTTCTTGTGCTCTCATACTTGCATTCAAACAGCAAACAAGCATTTTATTGCTTTGAATCTTCAAATAAACTTTCATAATCTTCAATTCTTAGCATTACCTTCTCTTCATATCTTCACACACACTTCATATACTTAAGGATTTGATTATAGGAGGTTTGTACTATCAGAGACAAATCAGTGTTATCAAGAACACACAGTGTCAGATATTCTTTTGTATTTGTTAAAGTCCTGTTCTGCTGCTCAGACGTATGAAGTCCTCTTCGGCTGCTGAGGCGAAATCCTATTCTGCTGCTCAGGTCCCTGTTCGGCTGCTCAAGGGTTGTATAGACCTGTTCCTCCGGGTTAAGTAAGGGTTGTTTTTGTTTTAGTTGAAATTCCAGAAGGAGTCTAGGACTGGATGTAGGACGGAGCTCCAAACCAGTATAAAAATCTCTGGTGTTATTTTTATTATACTGCTTTTATTTTCTGCACTATTTTCTATATTGCTATCATCACTATACTCTGCGTTATCATATATCCATATTGCATGGTCCTATACACTTTCAATAGAGATGTGAATGGAAATGAAATTCCAATGTTTGACACTATGGTCATAACATCTAATATTGGACCTGCTAAAGTTCATCACTGAACATTCTTTTCAAACATGCTTTCGGTGAAACAAGGATGGATTATAAGAACTTATTGCCATTATCTTCCCATCTTTAGGGATTCACTAAAGAGGAAACATCTCCTAACGATGTATAAATATAACTATGCAGATCGGGGTGAAACCCAGTAGGGCTACACTGGTAGAGAAGTTTAAGATAATCTATGGGTTTTCAACATACATCACATTTTTGGGGCGGCTGACACTTTCTTATTTTAGGATCTCCTAGGTGATTGGTGAGTAAGTTCCCGACTGACAGTGAAATAGAAGTGGTTAAAGGGAATCAAAGTGCTAGAAGGAAGTGTTATGTGGTAGAGCTCAGAGAAGCACATTATAGGGAAAAAGGTAAAAATGCAGAGAAGACTCTCTACACCAAGTTTTAAAATGCATAGCAACTGTAGTCTGAGCTCTAGCTCTAATCCACCAGTGGGAAGTGCGATGAATTAGGTCCAAGGTAAGTGCTCGACAATGCAAGGACTGGATTGGTCGAGCTAATGGACACCATACAGATAGATGAAAGTGAGCATTCATAGGTGGTCAATAGGTTGCAACTTAAAATGAGGATGAAACATGAACTTACTGGGTTTTTGAGGATGATGTATGATGTGTTTTCCTTGGAATCATTCTGATATGTGTAGGATTTTGCCTGAAGTTTTGTGCCATGCACAAAATATCAAACTTAAAGCAATCTCGTAAGAAAAAAGAGGCATACCATGGATCATGAGAGATATGTTGTGATGAAAGAAAAAGCAGACAAGTTGTTGGTTAATAAATTTACGTGTCAATGTCGCTATCCAGTTTGGATAGCAAATCTCGTGTTGGTTAGGAAGCTAAATGTAATTTGGAGAACTTGCATCAACTACTCGATTCTGTATAATGCATGCTGGAAGGATTGCTTTCCGCTTTCATGAATAGAGCAGCTTGTGGATGGAATAGTTAAACATGGGTTGCTCTCATTTGTTGATGCATACTCCTGCTACAGTTAGATGCAATGCATGTTACTAATTTGGAATTGTAGTGCTACAAAGTCATGCCTTGGAAGAATACTGATCTACTCACTAGCTATTGATCAATAGGATGCTTGCCAAATAGACCGAATAGACTATGGTGGTGTATGTGGATGATATGCTAGTAAAGTTAAAGAAATCAGTGGACCATTTAGTGCATCAGTTAGAAATATTCGATATACTATGAAAATATCGAATGAAGTTAAATATACTGAAATTTTCATTTAGAGTATCATCAAGAATTTTTTAGGATTCATCGTCAGTGATAGAGTTAATGATGTGTCATAGAAGCAATTATGCAATTTGATTATAACTTAACTCTTCAACGAATCTTATTCCAAATAAAGTTAGATTTTGTTTTTATTTTCTATTATGTATACTACTATATTGATATGTGATTATTGTTTGAATGTATCAAATATATGCAAGTAAAAAATCCTTAGAGAAAGTATTTAATCGCTTGCAGCTACAAATATGTTCATAACCATGAGTATTGAATATAATAATAATAAATATCTGTCCTTAGATTGACGACAAATTAATCTTGGTTGTTAGGGCGCCAAGTGGTTATATACATGTAGTTGTTTGGAACAATTATAAAATAATTCATCAAGAGTCTTTTATAAGTTAAACATCAAATAGAAGATCTCATATGACAATGTGCAGTAATCTTTTAACTTGGGAATACTAAAAATGTTAAATGTCTAAACTATACTTTAACTATGGTTAATTGCACGACAACATGTATTGTGTTAAGGCCATAGTTGGGTATAAGTTGGACCACTTGAAGTGAATTACTATTCAGATGAGGATTCATCTCCTTCGAACAGAAGGCTGATATCATCGTAATTGGTTGTCAACATGAAGTCAAAGACCATGGCCAAAGTAAATTGGTTAATCGATAATTACTATCGGATTGAATCATGAGCTTTAATGTTGGATTCCACAACTAAACACATATAAGTAAAGTTTTGACCATTGACCAAACTCTAGATATCAAAGTGATATAGTAATGTTGAAGCAAAAATGTGTATAATACATCACCGCTTAAGAGTGTCACGGTCAGAAATAAATCTCACCTAGACAATTTGTAAGTAACTGAACTTGCATCCACTATTGTGCTTTAGCAAAGTCTTTACATGCTTTAATATTTAAACTGTTTACATATACCGATGGTTATGTTGACACCTGAGAGTCACACGACCACAACTCTTAGTTTTTAATTTAAAATAATCTATTGAGATAATTTATAATAGTTATAAATTATTATTATGGAGAAACTAATATAAGGGTTATATTAATAAATCTTTTGTTATTTTAATTATTATTAGAGGGTCTAAAATTAACTAATAAAATGTGTAATTATTATATATTTATTTCATTATATTTAGGGCTAATATAAAATTTTAAATACAAAAAATAATATATATATATATATATATATATATGTATGTATGTATGTATGTATATGTATTTATTTTGTTAGCCAAATTTTTTGAGTTTATTTTAAAATAAGGTGGGCTAAAATATGTTGCTATGAATTAATCAAACAAGTTTAATTAATTAAGCGAGATAAAATCTTACCTATAATATGTGATAGTTTGAATAATGTATCTAGATAAGATATTTTACATTACTTATTAACGTTGTTATAAGTATACCTAAATGCCTCATTCTACACACAGACTGAATTTCATTCTCTCTCAATAAAATAAATTACATCTTGATGTTGGATTTTGCAACTCCACCATTGAGTGAGAGATATGATCTCTCAAAGGAAAAGTCGATGTTAAGGTGTATTCAGCCAGTTGGAAAATCAAGAAAATATTCAAATATTTTCATAACACCTATTCATAAATTCTGATTATTTTTTCTTTTCTTTTCTTGTTTATTTGTAAAGTTTATAAATTTTACTAGAAAACAAAATTTTTGTTTATTGTATATGTGCATATGGTCTGTGCACACATGCACCCTGCCAATCATCATCGACAACATGAAGGGGTGTCACTAGAGTCAGAATCAGATGTGAAGAACTTTGGTGATTTCAAATTCGACCTTGAATGTAAGCGACGACACTTGGGCATCGACGATGGACTAGGGTTTTGGCTCGTGAGCTTGAGTGATGATCTAACACTATCATCAAAAGGCTCTCGATGCCAGGAGATCGAAGATAGTGGTGGAATTAACTCTGGCGATGCATAGTAGTGGTAGAAGGTAGATCAAATTGATATTGTGAGATGGCTTGGGTTTTTTTCGATATAAAGGATGAGGTAATTTTATAATAAACCGCTCAAATTTTATGAAATTATAATTTGACCCCTGAATATTCAAATTAATATAACTTTCACATATGAGCTCCTTTTTGTGTGTAGCTTGCGTTGATGAGTTCGTAACAAAATGTTGAACATGATGATATTATTTGACGGTAAATTATGTGTATACTTATTCCTAATACTATAAATCAAACATTTTTATATTAACAATCTTGTCGATAATATTTACATATCAATACCATTAATCAAAATTAATATGTTGAGAAATTATTTGCTTGATTTGAATATTTGATATTTGAATTAAAATGAATTACGATCATTCAAATGTACAATATCAAATTGTAAAATGTTAAATTCAGACAATTACTGTTTAAATTCATAATAAAATTATTTTATTCACTAATAATTAAATTTTTATCATTTTATTATATTAAAAAAATCAATATAAATCTATATGTACATATATATATACATATCATTTTATAATTTCAATCTTATTTGAATTAATTATAAATTATCTTATTAAACAATTTTGAGCAAATACTGATGCTATAACCAAATTTATGTATTTTTTATATGATAATGTAATATAACTTAAAATTAACCCAACAAAGACGTTGAATATGATTTATTGTTAATAACATTATTCATGGTAACACTATAAAGATTTAGTGCATAATGAATTAAAAAGGATTTTTTTTAAGATTCGCCCATTTAGCCTTGCAACCCGATGTAGTTGATCTAACATTGTATCAGGGCCCGCATTGTGTTATTATGAATAATATTTGAAAGGGTACTTTTGGCACAGGTCCTTGATAGGTTTCAAAATTCACAAAAACCCGATTGGAAAAAAGTATGTAAATTAGGTCTTTGTTTTTCAAAAATCATCAAAAAACATATAAAAAACAAAAAAAAACTTCCAAATTTTAAAAATTATTTCAACTAATATTTATTTTCGTATTCATATGAAAAAAATAAAAAAAAACAAGGATGAAAAGGGAAAAAATGACACACGGTATGTTTCAAGAATACTTGCAGACATGTATGCAATTTTAGAGAATAATTGCAGACATGTTTGCACGTATTCTGGATAGTATGCATTTGCAACTAAAAATTGCAGATGTCTACAATTTTAAGGAATAAGTGCAGATATTTATGTAAATATCATGATTGTTATATCAAGGTGCTGTTATTCAGTGAATAATTGCATACATGTCTGCAAATATATGGAATAATTGCAGACATGTCTGCAATTATATAGATTTATGTTCATCGCGGTTATTCCGTGAATAATTGCATACATGTCTGCAGTTATATGAAATAATTGCATACATATCTGCAATTATTTCGATGTTTATCGAATGCAATTATTCAGTGAATAATTGCAGACATATCTGCAATAATTGCAGATATATCTGCAATTTCTTTTTTTTAGAAAGCTAGTTATAATATTTAAAAAGTTTTGAAATTTTTTTAAGCACTGGCGCAAAAAAGGACGAAAAATACATGCTGTTACAGTGAAATAATTATAAGGACCTGCTTTACAACTTTGGTCAGGGAGGTGCAGGTTGAATTAACTTTGGTTTTAGGGATGCGTGACTAATATTCACTATATAAAATTTAAATATAAAATTCACAAGAGATATGAATATAATTAAAATTTGTTTATATTGATAAAGTTTATAAATAAATAAATTTTAATTAAATTTGGCTTTGTAAAATTTATAAATATATAAATTTGAAATTGTTTCGAATTTAAAAATTAAATTATAGACAAACAAATTCAAAATAATTTGAAATTGAAATATAAACGGTAAATTTTATAATTCATAAACGGTTAAAATAAATTTGTAATATTAATTTATTGTTAATTATTTACAATATACACATAATATAAGATTTAATATTAAATTATAAATGTTATAATTAAGTAAGAGAATGACAAATAATGTATACAAATAAAAACAATATGATTTTAAAAGTTAAAGTCAAAATGAAATCCATAATAGTTACGAGTAATATGCACACATGAAGATATATATATATATGTGTGTGTGTGTGTGTGTATATATATATATATATATAGACACGCACATACACATACACACAAATATATACATACGTACATACATAAAAACATACATACATATATACACACACACATATATATACATATATATATATATATTAAGATAACTGATGTCATTGGGCATTATGAACACTTACCATTCCTTATGGACAATAATACTCAATATTATTATTTTCGAACTATGAATCTGAAATGATGTTGCTTTCCATCAGTTACAGTATAAATAAAGCACTATACATACTTATGGTTGAGCGCGCTGAAATCATAAAATATTTATAGTGATGTTTGTATTTTCTTTAGAGTAAAAACTTCTTTTAACTTTGTTGAGCACCCTCTACGATTATAAAATTTTCCTTAGGCAATCATGAAATGATAGGTTATTAGTATCCAATGTACTTAATGGTTTGTTAAGCACACTTAAGTCATAAAGATGATTATGAGCAAAAAAATGTACAGTTAGGAGTTACATACAAGGTATAACTAATCACTTGTTATTTACCATTTACTAAGACTATAACATATTGAGCACACTCAAGGTTGTAATAACATGATAAATAGATCTTAGCAATGAAATTCACGCATCTCATTTAAGATTTCAGAAGATGTCAAATTAATGGAAGGCTTATTATAAAAATATAATAAACCATTATAGTAAGTGTAAACGTGTAATATTATGATAATCTAGTATAATAAATTTGCGCAGCTAATATAATTGATAAATTGTTTATCGATTAAATTTTTAAAAAAAATCGAAAAAAGGTAATGAAGTGTACTAATTTACTTACTAGTAAAATAATTTTTTGTTGCTTAATGTAAGAGTCAAATAGCACATCCACTAATGCTTTCAAGTCTTGGTCACCTAAATGTGAATTTGCCTCAGACTGTGTATTGTCTTCTCCAAGTTTTGAAATTAGTAATGGTACTCGATTCATATGTGGCCACATACAATAATTGCATGGTGAAAAGTCACGTTTTAAATATACAGAATTTCGATGAAATTGTTTATTCGAAATGAGAAAGTAAATCATAGTGCGTGTAACAGCCTACATTTGTACATATCAATGGACCGTAAAAACATTATTTTCATAACCAAATAAACTCGGAATAGGATGAACTTTGGTTAATGTAGTAAATTGATATTTTTGACTCTTAGAATAAATTATAGACATTTTCAATCATAAACCTGCAATGGCCATAGCTTTTGGTAGGAGTAAAATTTTGGCCTGAAACCTATTCAAGATGAAAGGTGTGATGGTTTCTTTTTCCTTAAAGTGGTCATAATAGTAATTTGGTCAAACCATTTAGGGGATATCATAATTTTAAGTTTGACAATTTTTAGGAAGATTTTGGTTATGAGGCCCATTAATCAAATTTTGACCTAATTAAGCGATTTTGGGAAATGTACTAATCCCATAGGTTTGTCCTACCACCAAATCATTTCCTCTTCTTCCTAAAATAGATCTAAACCTCTATTAATCTTTTCGCCACCTAACCATAGCTAAATTATTCTATTTTTTGTTAAAGATTAAGGTGTGATTAGGCTAGAGATCCATAGGGGAATAACAAAACATCATCTTTGGGAGTGAATTTCGAGACTGATCATTGTTATTTTGGATCTACCTTGGTTAGGGATATTTTCATCGATTGGTGAGTAATCTATGGTCCCTACTCATTATATATCATTATATATGTTCAAGATGCTTTGGATCCATTTTCAAACAAAAAAAAGATTTTAGACCTGATATGACTTTTAAGTGATATTAACATTGTGTTTTCATGATTTTAAGTGTTTAAATCATATATTTACATGATATGGGTGTGCATGCACATATGTGGATATAATATGACTGTTTAAATGCTTGATTATCATTATATTATTGATCTATCTTTGATATGCATGTTATGTTTGAAGGATGAAATAATCATGCAGAGTGAATGGGTTTAATTCATTTTATAGGTGAGGATCTTCGAGTATAGAAGGAGGTTATTTGATAAGCTATCTAATTCGATTACACTATGGATGGAAAATTCACAGTTGTAGAAAGTGCTTTAATGGACCAACGTCGGAGAGTTTTGAGTTGGATTACTATAACGAGAGGTGTACACAGATCAAAGAGGCCAAAAAGAGTTAGGTTGTAACAGACCACCCTTCGTAATACCCAAAAATCAATATCTCACATCAATGCTTTGAAAGTATGCTATGGATCGTGTAATATGAATATATGATAACACAGAGAAAGTGATGATAGTAATACAGTAAATAGTGCGGAATATAATAGCAATAAAGTAAAATGACATCAGGAATTTTTATATCGGTTTGAAATACCGTCCAACGTCCAGTCCCAGACTCCTTATGGAATTTCACTAAAAAAACAACCCTCACTTAACTTGGAAGAATATGTCCATACAACCCCTGAGCAGCCGGACAGGGACCTGAGTAGCAGAACAGGATTTCGCCTCAGCAACCGAAGAGGACTTCACTCTCTTGAGCAGCAGAATAGGACTACAACAAATACAAAAATAGTTTTGACTTTGTGTGTTCTTAACAACACGGATATATCAGTTGTAGTTCATCCTTCCTATAATCTTCTCCTCGAGTGTAAGTATATATATTCGAAGTATATGAAGAATAGAAAGGTATAATATTGCTTTAATGCAGAATAATTGAAAGTATGATAGCAAATGGATTTCAGAAAGTTAGATCAGAGAATAAGAGAAATCGATTGTGATTTAGTGATTTGAAATGAAGTTGTAAAGGTTAGAAAGCAGCGATTGTTGGTGAAGAGTTTCGATCGAAGTATTGCGTCCGAATCTTTTCGTTTAAAGGTTCGCAACTCTTCACAAAAGTCGTGTCCTTTCGCAGAAGTGGCTGTTGTAGAAATTCAGTCGACTGAGCCTCTGGGACAGTCGACTGAATATCCAAAATAATGTAAAATTTTAAATTCATATATTTATGTAACTGTGAATGTTGCACAAAAATCCTAGTGTCAGTCGACTGTCTCAGGTGGTCAGTCGACTGATCTGGTTATTTTTGTGCAGTTTTCACAATTAACACACACACACACACACAAATATATATATATATTAGTTTCTATAACTTTAAAACACTTTTATAATTTAAATGTGTGCTTATATATGTATAAAATATTTAGTAAATATAATGATTAAATATATAATCTAGTGTAGACATAATCAAGGAGAGATTTCAACAAATATTAACCTAAGACTTAAAAAACAAAATACCATAGTTGATGCATCGGTTTTTAAAGTTTCCTTGTCTCTTTTTGTCGTAGCAGTCGTAAAACCTGTATGTTGTAGTGATAGCTTCGTGTCATGAATCAAAACCAGTCTCAACATTCTCTCCATTTTTGATTGATGACAACCTGTAAATAGATATAGATTTCGAATGAATATAACATAAATACTTACTCCCCCTGAATCTTTGTCACTTTATATCCTACATTGTTATTAATAGCAATAATATTTCTCCCCCTTTGTCATCGACAAAAAGGAATAAGTAATATGATATTATAATGTGAAAGATAATATGAAATAAAACCAAGAACAATCATCCACACATTTAACATCCATAGTCAAGAGTGTTTAAAATAAATAAACTAGAATGGCCATTTAGTACAAGCCATATGAATTCAAAAACAAATATCTTGAATAAAAAAGAAATGAACATCTTACTCCATCGGTTGCTTACCCCTGCCACTGTAACCTTCATCACCATCATCATCACTACTATTAGCTTAATCGTCGTCAAAAGAAGAAGACCACGTAAAGATGGGTTGCTTACCCGGATCGCCTATAGTTGCAGTAGATGTACCGGAAGAGCATGATATAGCTTGCCATAATTTGGTGAAAAATCCTTTGACCTTATCGAGCTTCTTATCAACTTTGATGATGTTTGATTGTAGAATTTGTTGATTGCGGCAAATTATATTGATGGATTCACGTGGTTGAAGACCTTCATTTCGAATCATAATTTCTTCTTGTTGATAACGAGTCGATCTTTGATGCGATGGTCATTGAGATGGCTCGCCATGTTGTTGTGGTTGGACTTGAGCGTTTGCCTTTGGGTCCACTCTTCAAAAGATATTATATGAGAGGGTTGGGAAACCAGTAATTTCATCAAGGCTAAAGTCGAGCGTTCAAACATCCAACGGTAGAAACTGGTGAATCCGGTTCTGGAACTTCATAAGCCTTGAGAAGACGCATAATTTATTCGCCGTAGTAAATTATATTCATCCTACTGTTGTTGAAACTTAAAAATTCATCAAGATTTAAACGAAACAAGTTTACCTTGATGTTCCTAAAGATATCATACAAAGCTTTAAAATTATTTTCGTAGACAAGTTCATAACTCCCGGTTCTAGGAGTTACGGTTTTCATTAGAGCACGATGAATAATTCATGCCTTTGGTCGTAAAGACATTGATTTTAGTCAACGCATGTCATCTTCTAGAAACAAATGGCTTACACGGCCTCGAACAACTAAATCAACATCAATAGTAGCTAATTCTACACCATCATTTTCTGTTTGTAAAATATGAGCTATGCGGTCTAGAGAAAAAAAGACGGGTTTCCCACATACCAGACTCCATACACAATCTTGTTGATTTGGAACGTCTTGGTGACCCAAATTTAGGTTAGCATAGAAAAATTTCACCATAATTTGGTTGATTTTGTGTTTTTTGTCGTCGATGTTAATTAATGACTCTAAATTGCTCCTTCGAGCTAACTCTTGGATGTTGCATCCGTCTCCATCTCTTCATCACGGTGTCATCAAATAGTCACCTTTGAATTTGTTCATTAGACGGAGGTTGAGATGATGGGGAAGCTTGTCCCTTACGTTTTGGAGCCATTTAATTTTAATTTTGAAGAATCAAAATTGAGTTTTGGAGAGCCTAAGGTTTTTGAAAATTTGAAAATCTGAAATGGTAATGAGAAGAGAAGGTAAAGTGGAAGATAAAGGGGTTAAAGGGGTAGGTGAAAAGGTAAAGATTAACTCAGATCTACGGCTCAGTCGACTGGCTCAGGGCTTCAGTCGACTGAAGCTGAAGATTGAATTTTTTTCGATCTTCTGGTCCATTCGACCGAGGCTTTCAGACAGTCGACTGGCCATGTGATATAAAATTTTATATTGCTGCGTCAGTCGACTGGCTCAGGGGGTCAGTCAACTGATGCTGAAGGTCGAAAATATTCAACCTTCTGGTTCAGTCGATTGAGGCCCTGAGACAGTAGACTGGCCATGTATATATAAAAAATTCGTTTGCTATGCCAGTCAACTGGCCTCCTGGTCCAGTCGACAGACCTGTAGCATTTTCTGCAATGAATTTATTTTGGTGTGAAATATGTGTGTATATATATATATATGTTATTTATGTTTGTTAATTCTTTTAATATAAGTAGTTTTTATTTTCATGAATGATATATAAATAACTTTATTTTGTAGTTAAATGTTAATATTTTCTATATGTGAGTTGTCGATTAATGCACCAGAAATAAATTTATTTAAAAAAAGAAACATACATATGTAGAGAATTTATTTGAAAATACAACGAAAGATAATTAAAACTATGATTATTTTGAGGGGCTAGGCGTCTTGAACTCTTTCAGTTGCTTACGACGAACATTCGATTCCTCGTTGCGATCCCACGAATTCGGTAAGTATGATGGTCGTGGTGGAGACGAAGTCGATGGTCGTTTGATAGGCGAAACTGCATGTTCGTCTATTGGATGTGACGATGCCCCACATAATTTCATAGCGATGTGCTCAATTATTCCTATCCGTCTAGAGTTTATTTTTTGTTTGTAATACATCTCCCGTTGTAGCATTAGAGATTCCTGCTGATAATGGTGGAGATCGTCGTTCTTTTGTTTTGTATTCCGAGAAATATCAATAGTCTTCTTTCCCTTTTTCTTGTTCGGAGTATATCCGGTGTGATAATCCGATGATGGTGAGATTTTATGATCTGGAGTATTTGGAGAGTTGTGTGAAGCAATAATTTCGGCAGAATCCGTTGTAGAGGAAGTTGACGTTCTTTTAAAAAATTGTTGTTTAAAAAAAAACTTTACTTCAGAGAGAAAAATCGAATGATGGATTTGCTTTTAGTTTGAGTGCATAGAAAAAGGAATATGCATTTATTTATAGATTTAATTTAAGGAAAAATAGGATAATATTTGGTGGATTATATTAATTCTAGCCAAGAATTATATTAATTCTAGCCAAGAAGTATGGTGAAACATTGGTTTTCTTTTGGCTGAGCTATTTTGTATAATTTTAATATTTATAAAATTAGTAATGTAGATTATAAAGTTAAATGTGACATGTAATGCAGTATAAAATACTATTACCATATAATAAAATGGCCATACTAGACAAGAACATAAAACATTAATAGCTTAGGTAGTTAAGGCACTTAGGTTACTCATAGCAGGTTATGAGTTCGAGTCTCAGCATGGTTAGAATTTTGAATTTTTGTAAAAAAATTTATTTTTGAGTTTTTAGTTAAATTTATATATATATATATATATATATTATTTATATATCTTTACTATAAATTATATCGAGCTCACGTCGCAATTTTATAAACGTATTTTCTAATAGTGGTTTAGTAAAAATATCGGCTAATTGATTTTCCGATGGTACGTAGTCCAGATTTATTACTTCTTTTTCTATATTATCACGTAAAAAATGATGTCTAATATCTATATGTTTAGTTCTAGAGTGGTTTACTGGATTTTTAATAGATTTATTGAACTAGAATTATCACAGTAAATTATTGATTTTGATAGATTGATTCCGAAATCTTTAAGTGTCTATTGCATATAAATTACTTTTGTGCAAGCTAGTGCCGCAGAAATATATTCTGCTTCACAAGTTGATGAAGAGACACAGTTTTTGTCACGACCCGAAATCCAACGTTCGAAAGTTGACATCAAATACCTCACTTGTACTCGACTGTCAATGATCCAAACATCGAACTCCAGTCGGATGGAGCTTATAAAAACATTAGTTGAATATTAAACAGCGGAAATAAAATGAATATCATGCATTGCATCACAGATACAACATCATAATAATATCTATTACAACATCAGAGTATCATAATACATGAACCACTACTCCAAATAGAATGACATAATAAAACAACTAGAGATCATATGCCAAAAGTCTTCAAAAAGGAAATAGAGAATGATAGTGAACATCCAAGCTAAGCACCTTGAGATCCAAAAGCTTCCAAAATGTCTCTAAGGTATGAGCCTCCAAAAACCGATAATCTTCAACCCAAAATACTCCAAAATATAGCTAATGCCAAAATACGAAAAACCTGCTACTAGGATGCCCGTGTAGAAATGGTGGGCACCCAGAGTTTAGAAAAGAAACAATAAACTCCGGGTCAGTCATGGGACTGGTATGAGTAAACAAAGATAGTTTCTTTTAAACAGAACAGATTTATACAAGAAAAACTGGTATGCTTTTTGGAAAATGAAACTACCATAAGACCTCCCGCCACACACACAATGCAATCGCAGAATTGGAGGAGATTTCTTCTTACGATAGTCAAATATGCTTGATACGGGAAAATTCTTTGATATTATTACTAGTGCATAGTGTAGAAAACCATTTCGAAAGTATAATATCAATCCTAGCCAGCATATGACATTTCGTCGTATGCCTACTATAGCTACCATGTTCAGTAGCAGGTTACCGCCATATTCCATAGCAGGTTATACAACTAAAACCGTACATGGCACGTATTGTTTTGATTGGATTTCCAACAAATGGTCAGACTAAAGAACTTTCTACTGCCACATGGGTACGCCTCTGGCGGGACGTCCCGAGAACCTACCCGGCTCTCTGCCAACACAAGGCTGGATTACCACTGTAACTAGGTAACTACTACTCGAGTATGCCATTCCTCGGTCCTTTGGGACCTTTATCCAAGGGGCCCCCATCACAAAGAAACAACCACACAGAGAATGAGATTGAAGCAACCACATAGGTAAGTATCTGAGCTCCATACCATGACACCACCTTTTTTCAGAAGGAAATGACATACCCTAAAGGGCGCGACCCTCATAACCTTGCCGCATCTTTCCTGTTTCGACCATTTTCAGGGTGTGAGGTCCGATGAGGTCTCGTCCACAAAGCTACGCTTTACACGAAAGCTATGCTTTGATCACAAATGATCAATAAATGATCATCAATACACATCAGCACTTAGCGTGCCACACTACCAAATTAGGAGTATATCCCCGATAACCTTCAACTACATAACCTCTGAGCTCGTACGTCTTAGAGAAGGGTGTTAAGCTAAGAGAATAAATTCTCCGCCACCAACAGATATGTATTTGAAAGAAATCGACTTTATATCTCAAAGTGTTGTGCCAAACACATGACCATACAAGTCTGTTCCGGTTTCGAACAGAACCAAAGGCACTTCGTCCAATAAAGGAAGAAGCCCTTACAAATCCGGGCGTCTACAATCTCGATCCGACTTCCCATCACTTAGGGAATCCCTATACCGGAGCAACTCGGTGCAGAGACAATCGATAGGTTATCCTAACATTTTCGAAGACACCCGGTCTTCACCACCATCTTCAAATGCTCTCCATTCGTCGAATCACTATTCGGAATAGGTTATATGACATAAAGGTCCTCTCCCGGCTAATCCGAATAGTGCACGCTCAATTTAAAACATGTGGGTGTGTCAATCACATAGATTCATATTCAAGTTCGATGTGGGTTTCGGATAACAAACTGAAATCCGACTCCCTGTCGCATCGAAATTTAAATATCATTTTACAGGCAAAAGGGGTTTCACATACATATAGGAACAAATCACAAATCACAGTTCATCACAAAGCAATCACAGTATCACAACAGAAATATCAATCCAGTACAGAATATTTGATGATGGTCAATCATCTTTGATTAAGGTAATTGAGATTAAAGTGGATTAACAGTATAATTATCTTTATTAATCATTTTAAATCATTGTTTAATTTGGCTTAATTATGAATTTATCTTAGTCAACTTTGTTAATTAATTATTCCTTTATTTGATTATCTTAACTTATTAATTCTTAATTGATTAAATTAAATTACATTTATAAAGTGCCTATTCTTTAATTAATAAATTTTGAATTATAAAAATCATTACAAACCTTAATGGTTAATTATTATCTCATTATTATAAATATATTTGGTTTTTTAAATTAACATTTAATCATTTGATTTGCTTTTAAAATTTTACTAAGTTAAATTTTTAAAACAACTTTTATAAATTTTAAAAATATTTTTGAATTTCATAAATTTTAGATAATTGACTCAGTATCACTTTCCTGAAATTCCATTTACAATCATCACTAATTTATTCGAAAAAATAAATTTAACTTGTTTTTCAAAGATTTGGTTAAAAACTGGGTTTGCTATTTTTATTGATCAACCCGAGGCTTGCTTCGAGTCTTACCCCGAGCCAAACATCCCCTTACTTCGGGTTTAAGCCAAAATTGGCCCGGGTGATATTTTTTGTAAAAATTTGTTAAGTTTTTAAATTCAACCCGATACAACGCTACAACGACCCGAGTCAGACTTCGAGTTACCTCCTCCATCCCCCACGTACTCTTCGGGCTGCCACCCATCTTCCCCAAACCATCACAGCTGACACCATATTTCCACGTGCACATGCACAGTCAACTGCTCCGCCGTTGGTCGGAGCTGCGACCACAAACGATTCACCGTCCATCCCCCAAAACATCACCAGTACCCAGAATTTGAAAAAAAATTCGACAAAGAAAATCGAAGCATCTCAACCCAACTACACATCAGGAACGTCATCCAATAACTGCCTCGCGCCACCACCTCTGGCCGTTATCGGCCACCAAGTTTGGACCGAAGCTTCATACACGTGTTACGCCACGGTTAGCACCATTGACGTGAAGTCCGGTCACCTGTGGGAAATGTGGCACCGTCGTTTCTATCGTGAGCAAGAATGGGTTCTTAAACTCTAGTTTACTCTCGATTCAAAGATTTAAGAATTTATAAATTAATCTAGTATTTTTTGGTAATCACGAACACCCAAACCATCTGCGACAACGAATTCTAGGGCCACAATCATTCAGATCATCTGATTTTGACAAAAATACACTTTTCTGATCAACCCCAAATTCTCAGTGAAGAGTGAATGAAAAATTTTGATTTTTGTTTTTAAAATCATCATTTTTACAGTGGATTCACCTGGTATTATTGAAATTAAAATGTATGAAGTTTGAATCTTCTTGAAAAATTGAATGGTACTACATTGCATAGTTTCCAGGAAGAAACTGTATAAAATTGGCTTTAAATTCATTACTTAAGTAGAATACAGTTTTAAACAAAAAATTTTAACTTGTTTACAATTTTTTCAGAAGCAAAGAGAGAGAGAGAGAGGGATTTAGATTTTTTTTCGATATAGGTTAACCTGTAAACCAAAAATTACTGTGTTTATTTAATTCCCAGTAAAAAGAAAATTTAACCTTGTTTTGATTTGTTACTGAGAAACATAGTACAAGTTTTTAAAGCAAAACTTCAACTCGTATTACATTCCATTCCAGAAGAAATGGGAGAGAGAGAGATTTGAATTTGATCTTGGTATAGTTTACTCGTAAACAGAAAGCTATTAGTAAATGTGTTTCACAGTTTCCAAGGGGAAAGAACAACTTTGCTTTGATTAATTACTAAAGAAAAAAAAACATAGTGCAAGTTAAATAAAGCTCCATCTTGTTTACTGAAACAAATTCTATGTTCAGCCATAGTTTAACATACAGATTGAATAGAGACAAAGGGAAAAGAGGGGTTTGACAGTTTTTGTTTTACTGAAGCTAAAAGGGATTAGCTTTTTGTAAAATCAACATGCACAGCCAAACATTCATTCATATATTCAAGATGCAAACCAAAGTTTAACTTCCCTACATCATTCAAACAGCAACAAAAGATTGGAAGAAATAAAAGTTTACTCACATGTTTTCCAGAAACTCCTGACAGTTTTTATCAAACAGAGATGAAGCCTGCACCCTTTTTTTTCTACTTTAAATTATTTTAAGTTTTAGATCTTCAAATTTTTAAACACAGAACTGTGATTATTCTTGTTATATTCATTCACTTATTTCATTTATAACAGTGGGTTATGGTTACTTACAGTTAGGATTTATAACAGAGAACTCTTTATTTTTCTTTCTGCAATTATAAAACCAAAAGTAGAATAAGCTTTGATCATGATTCTTCCTGCGAATAATTGGATATTGTTGTATTGGATTCCTTGTTGTATCTATTTACTTAATCATTAATAACAACAAATCTCAAATTGACTTACAATTTGAATTCCCTTTTACACTAAGTAGGAACAAATCTGCAGTTTTGAAACCAGAAACTAAATTTAGCCTTGCACTTGATTTTTTTTCTGCAATTGTTTGAATGTCATTGTTTAATTCTTGCTTCATCATAGATTATAACTTCAAATTCAAAATAGAAAAAAAGTTACTTGCCTTCTACTTATTTCCAAAAAAAAGAAAAACTACACTGCCCTGAAACCTGAAACTCCTTGCCTTTAAAAATCTGCAGTTTTGTTTGAATTGATTATTGAAAACTTGATTTAAAAATCATAATTTTATAAACTATAAAGTTTAAAACAAAACTTACGTGAGAGATGAACTTATCACTACAGTTTATAAACACTTCAGATTTTACTTTTGAATTGAATTGAAGAAGAGGAGTTTTTGACAGTTTCCTTTTTTTCTGATTTCTTTTTCTTGCTTGAATGTTGAAGTACAGATTGCAAAATCTCTTTTGGTTACTGAACTTCAGTGGTTAGGAGATTTTAAAATTTGAATTGGGAAGGTGAAGATTTTTCTGAATTTTTTTTATTTGAATATTTTATTTGGGCAATGATGGTTTGTGCCATTTGTAAGAAGAAATCTTAAACTCTAGATTTTGTTAATTATTCAAATCTATTTTCCATGTGCTATGTATGTTCAGCCCTTCTTCATATTTACAAGGCAAAAGAAAGTTTTATATGTTTTATTTTCTATATTATATGCACTTTTATAGAATAATGTGTCCCTTGTTCATTTGTATATATATACATATGTTAAATGTTGAAATTTTTTTAACAAATATATATTACGTCTTAATAATTTTAAATGCTACTTACTTTATAAAACATTTATTTTAAATTTAAATTCAAATCTTTAATTTTTAAACTTGAAATATAAACATTAATGTCCATTTGTTATATTCACATTCACCTTGAAAAGTTTAAATTAAATTTTCAATGTGTATTCAATGTTACTAATATATGCAATGTTCATATGTATAAGATTTTAAACCCAAATGACTTTTATAAACATTCATTATTTTAAAAAAATTCAACTCAAAATAAAAATTGGAATTTATTTATATATTATTTTACTATTCTTTTTTATTTGTTTTAGATTTTTCTTCCAATTTATTTTCAAATTAGATCTCAAGAGTTCAAAATATATTGTTTATTTTAATTGATAATTTTGGGATGTTACGGTTTTGTTTCTTACTAAACCATGATATTAAAGAATTACCAATGATGTGACACGTACCGCTTGTACTTTTTCTATCTGTTCGTGATCCCCTGAAATCAGGATCGTTGTATGATACTAATTCCAACGAACACTCTTTCGGATAGAAAAGTCTGAAATTTATAGTTTTACTATGATAGCGTAGTATACATTTTACAGCACGTAAATGTGATTCTTTTCGGTCAGATTAAAATCATGCATATAAGCACACACTCATCATAATATATGGTCTACTTGCTGTTAAATAAAGTAGTGATCCTATCATACTACGATATAGTTTTTGGGCTATACTTTTGCCGTTTTCATCTTTACCAAGATGTGCTGTTGTGCTTATAAGTGTTGGTTTGGCAGAAGTGTTTTCCATTCCAAAATGTTTGATAAGATTATTACAGTACTTTTCTTGATTAATAAAAATTCCATTTGAAACTTGTTTTATCTGAAGTCCTAGAAAATATGATAATTCTCCTATATGGGACATTTCAAATTCTCTAGTCATTATTTCAGAAAATTCGTTACATAATTCATTATTAGTTGAGCCAAATATGATGTCGTCGACATATATTTGAACTATTAATATATCATTTTTCGAATGTTTTATAAATAAAGTTTGATCTACTTTTCCAATTTCAAAACCAGAATTAATTACATAACTTTTTAGTCGTTCATACCAAGCACGTGGTGCTTGTTTTAAACCATATAAAGCTTTCTTGAGTTTATATACATGATCTGGATATTTTTCATGAATAAATAAAGGAGGTTGTTCAACATAAACGTTTGCTTTAATATATCCATTTAAAAAGGCACTTTTAACATCCATTTGATAAAGTTTAAAGTTACTAAAACATGCGTATGCCAATAAAATTCGTATTGCTTCTAATCTAGCAACTGGAGCAAATGTTTTTTCGTAGTCTATTCCTTCTTCCTAATTATATCCTTGTGCTACTGGTCTTGCTTTATTTCCAGTTATATTTTCTAATTCGTCTGCTTTATTTTTATAAACCCATTTAGTACCTATAACAGTTTGATCGGTTGGTCTGGGTACAAGTTTCCAAACTTCATTTCATTCAAACTGATTTAATTCTTCTTGCATCGCAATAATCCAATTTTCATTGGGTGATGCTTCCTTAGCATTTTTAGGTTCTATAGTAGAGAGAAATGCTACATTACCCATTAGATTTAATTGATTTCTAGTTCGAACATTTGAATTTATTTCTCTAATTATATTTTCTGTAGGATGATTTCGTGAAACTCTTCGAGGAGATCTTATTATATTAGTATCATTTCTGTTTTCTAAATTATTACTAATGTTTTCATTTTCGCTAGAGTTATAAATGATATCGTCATCATCTTTTGAATTTTTTATTGTTATATTTGTTTGATTATTATTAAGTACGTCATTGTTACTAATTGTTTTATAAACATGTTAGTTCTCATCAAAAGATACATGGATTGATTCTTCTATAGTTTTAGTTCGTTTATTAAAAATTCGATAAGCTTTGCTTCGATTCGAATATCCAAGTAATATTCCTTCATCACATTTTGAATCAAATTTGCCAAGCTGATCTTTGGTATTTAATATAAAACATTTTGATCCAAATATTTTTAAAATAAGATATGTTTGGTTTTCTGCTGTTAAAAAGTTCGTAAGGAGTATTTTTGGTGAGAGGTCTAATAGAAACACGATTTAAAACATAACAAGCAGTTGCAACAGCTTCTGTCCAAAATTGTTTTGGTTATGTGCTTTCATTTAGTAAAGTTCTTGCGCAAGAGTTCGATTCTTTCGTTCTAGAACTCTATTTTGTTGTGTAGTTCTAGGAAACGAAAATTTATGAAATATTCCTTTCTTTTTACAATAATTATCAAATTGTATATTTTCAAATTCACCTCCGTGATCACTTCTAATATTTTTAATTCTAATACCTTCTAAATTTTGAATTTGTTTAACAAATGTTTTGAAATTTTCAAAGGTATCACTTTTATTTTTCATAAAAATAGTCCATGTATATCTAGAGAAATCATCAACAATTACAAATACGTATTTATTATGATTTATGGATTGAATTTGGGTAAGGTCAAATAAATCCATATGAAGTAACTCGAGCGGTTGTAAAGTCGAAATAACTTTCTTAGATTTAAATGAAGATTTAGTTAATTTACCTAATTGACATGAGTCACATGTATTATTAACTTTAAAATTCATATTTGGTAATCCTTTTACAAGATTATTTTTATAAATTTTATCTATATTTTTGAAATTGATATGACAAAATTGTTTGTGCCATATCCAGGGATCATTTACTTTAGCTATTAAACACATATTTGAGTCATGATTAACTTTCATATTTAAAATGTACATGTTTTTATCTCTATTTCCTTCGAAAATAAGATTTTGATGTTGATCAAGAATACCACATTTGTTTTCAGAAAATGATATTTAAAAACCTTTATCGCATAATTGACTTATACTTAATAGATTATGTTTTAAATTCTTAACTAATAAAACATTTGTAATAAGAGGTAAATTAGATGTATCGTAATTGCTCACATCGCCTTTGCCGATGATATATCCCTTGGAATTATCTCCAAAAGTGATAGAACCTCCATCTGAGTATGTAATATTTGTCAGGATATCTTTGTCTCATGTCATGTGTTTTGAGCAACCATTGTCGAGTATCCATTTTCCTCTTTTCTTGAGTGGGACCTGCAATAAATATGAGATAACGTTGGTACCCACATGTTTGCACAAAAAATGGGCAAACACCTCCAAGTCGTATGATTTAGTCGATTTTATATTGTTTGCACAAAAAATGGGCAAACACCTCCAAGTCGTATGATTTAGTCGATTTTATATTGTTTGCACAAAAAATGGGCAAACACTTCCAAGTCGTATGATTTAGTCGATTTTATATTTTTCTTAGTGATTTGGGTGATTCATGTAAATATATAAAATAGATGGACTAAACTGTAAAAGACACATAGATTTATAGTGGTTCGGCCAGAATGTGCCTATGTCCACTTTATATGTTATTCTCCTTTACGGTTCAGGTTACAAATACAAAGCTTTGATTACAAGTATCTGAAATTTGTTTGAAAGTTCTATCCGTGCTTGAGCTCTCAAACTTATCTGCCATTGTTGTACCCCTACCCCTCTATTTATAGAGTGAGGCTGGGGGTAATGGTCTTGGATGTATATAGTTGCTGGTGGGCCTGGGCTGATGTAATCTGGCCTGGCAGTGTTAGTTCGGTGATGCCTTGGTCCAGGGAAGGTTGGAGCGGCCTTCGGTCCGGTAGTGGTTGGAGTGGCTTTGGTTCGGTAGTAATTGGAGTGGGAATTGGTTCGGCAGTGCTTGGTCCGGTGATGGGTTGGTAGTGGGTGGAGTGTTGTTTGGACCGGTAGCAGGTGGAGAGTGAGTTGGTTCGGCTAGGCATTGGGGAGGAGATGGTTCGGTAGGGACTTGGAGAGGGAGTTGGGATTTGGTTCGGTGGTAGGTGGAGCAAGGGCTGGTTCGGCGGTGGCCTCCTTCACCTTGGTTCGGTAGCTCCGGTCTAGTGGAAACACGCCCAACACTTGCCCCCCAAAGTGGGGCATATACCTGCATATGCCACGCTTTGTTTTAGCTTGGACATTCTCATCTGGTCCTGTGTGCCGAACCAGTTGGTCCGGTATCCTATGTTTGCCTATAAGTATGGGCTTCGTGTCTCTGTTCATCCTTTATCGTTCGAGATAGCCGAATCAATCGAGTTCCGAATCAAACTTGACCGTTTGAAACAGCCGAATCAACCAAGTACCAAATCAAACTTGACTGCCGGACCAGGTGAGTTTTCTTCTGCCGAATGAACTTTTATGGTTGGACTACCGAATGGGATCGGAGAGCATGAGTGCCGAATGAATTCTTGGCCTTGAACTCCCGAATGACCACGGGGAGTACGACTGTCGAATGAATTCTTAGCCCTGAACCTCCAAATGAACTTTTTATGTTGGGAATACCGAATGAGATCGGGAGTTTGAATGCCGAATGAACCTTGAGCCTTTTATGTTTTGACTTACGAATGAAATTTCAGACCGTACGTACTCGCTTGTTTATATCTCTTGTTCTAACGATGTGTTTTCTCGTGTTGCAGATAATGTCCCATAAAGTAGAAACCCGTTCTGATAAGAAGAAATCCAGGAACAAAGAAGATTCCTCTGTAGTGCCCCCAGTTCGGGCAGGACCAGAACGTCATGGGCCAACCCCGAGATCATTAGTAGACGGGTATGGCCCTTAGGACTCTTGAATTCCCTGCCCGACTGCTTTTCTAGCTCCCTCAAAGATGAGCAGCTTGATGTTATATCTCGCTCTTTTGGGATTGACAGAGCGCATATGTTGTTGCCGGGGGAAGGAGTGATGCCGTATAATCCCCCTGAAGGATATTTTGCTTATAGTAGGTATCACTGTATGTGCGAAGCCATCCCTCCGATCAATGCCTGGATAGTTAGCTTTATCACATATTTGAAGGTGGCCCCTTTCCAGCTTCAGCCCAACTCCTATGCCATCTTGGTGAGCCTGTTTATTATCTTCCAAAGAAAATATGGACGTCCCCCTTTCAACCGGGAGATCAGGTATTTGTACAATTTGAGAGGCTACAAGAAGGGATCTCCATATATTAGCTTAGAGTCGATCGTGTCTTTCAAGCCAGTCCTGAACTTGTATTCAAAATTTAGCATGTTCAAGAAGGAATGGTTCTTCGTTAAAGATGACTCTGTTTCTTTCCACCGCTTCACATCTGGCTGTAAGTTGAATCTTATTTATATTTTCCATCCTGACTGCAATGCTCCTCCTTATGTGCTTTTGTTTCATGCTAGCGACATGTGGCTTTGCGGTCGTAGAGAGCGATCGCCTGGTTCATATGGCTGCGGAAATAGAAGCCATCCCGGAAAGGGAGAGGGCAGCTTCTTATTTGATCAGGAATGCTACTCTTTTAGAGCACAACTTGATTCTGCCACGCCAGTCTGTGGTCAAGCAGAGAGACACGGCTGAGGAGAGGGCCGCCAAAGCTAAAGGAGGGGCTACGACGAAGAGTGGCAAAAGGAAACCCTTCTCAAAACCTCCAATTGTCGGGGGAAGAAGCTTAAAAAGTCTGATGGACCCTTCCCCAGCACATGTCCAGACATCCCGGAGGAGGAAGATGTGGAGGAGGAAAGAGGTGAGGATGAAGGAGGTGAGGAGGAGAGCGGAAGTGATGGGGAAGGTGATGGTGATGGCCATGGTGATGATGGACAGAGTGGTAGTAGCGCTGGGGCTCTGTCTTCTGAGCAGGCAGGCGAGATCCAGGAGTGGACAGATGATGCTTTCCGCCTAGCTTTTGAGGGGTTGGAGGAAGGATCGGCCTTGGTGGAGAAGCCAAAGAAAGCTGACAAGGCCGGGACTGGTGCCGATTCATCTTCTAAGAGCATTTCAGCTAAGGCAACTCCTGCGATTTAAGGTGAATTTTTGACTCCTGACGACTCCATTTATGATAAGGATTTAGGAATATTTTATGGCCAGCTTCCGTCCTGGAATGAGATCTAGGACTTATTGCGGTATCCTACTCCTCCCCAGGGTTTGTATAACAAAAGCGTCTTTTTTACTCTTCTTAACTTGATACGTTTCTTGAATTATAGCTCAATGTATTCTTGTAACACTTGGTTTTTATTCCAGGAGCGGGCGAAGCGGTCAAGACATCAGATGTTCGGCACCGTTTTGAACAATACAAACTCCTCAAATCTTCTACTAAACCGAAGCCTCCGACTAACCGCCCCGGAGACGTAGTCGGCTATCGTCCTCTTCTTGGGGTCATGGAAGAGGATATCCAAAAGAAGAAGAGGAGCCGTTCCTTATTCGAATCCTCACCTGGTCCGCGGCCCCCAACTCAACCTCTTCAGGATACCACGGAGGAGAATATTGAGTTCATACCTTCCCCGCACCCGTCTGAAAACCCTACTGTTACCCCAATAGATAATCCCGGCTTGGCTCGTAATCCGTTTGCGGGTCATCCGGATCTGGATCCAGGCTTTCATGATATTTCCTTCGACGAGGCTACTTGTGAGCACCTTCTCCCTCGCAATCCTATGGTAAGGGTGCTTGATGAGGCTAAGTCCCTGGACCTTGATTTTCTTACCACTCGGATTGTAACTTTGGGGGACGAAGCTAAAACAAAAATTGACCGGGTTGCTGAGGAGACCAGGAAGCTGATGGGGCATCATGCCCGACTGGTCAAGGCCGGAGAGGAAATCGGGAGCGCTAACATTCGATTGCAGTTAATGGTTTCCGACTAGGCCAAACAACTCGTCGATCAGGCCATCCAGATCTCTCAGTATAAGGCCGCCTCCAGGCGACTAAAGAAAACCATGGAAGAGGCTAGCAGGGAAGACTTACGAAAAATGGAGGCTGCCTGCAGGGAACGGATCGATATGGCTATTGCAACGGTGGATGAGGTTCGGAAAGTGGATCTCGAGCGGGTAGAGGAGTTATCCGGGAAGCTTGAAGCCGCAGAGCTTGCTCAAACCAAGCTGAAGGAGGAGATGGAGGCGATGAGGAAATCCTTTCAGGCTGACCGCTCGCAATACCGATCGGAGAGGGATGCTGCCGTTGCAAAGCTGTTGGCTTCTGAGGTCCGAATATGGGAGTTCGAGGAGAATGAGTGGATAATGGATAAGATGCTTCAGGATATGTACTTTCGCACTTGGAAACAGGGCAACTTATCCTGGATGGATGATTATCCCCGAGTCATGGCCAGGATTTATCTCAGGGCCCTGGAGGAGGCTAAGGCCGAAGCAGATAAGGAGGACGGCATGGCCTTCAGGATGGATGTGGTCACGACTCAGTTCACCAAGTAGGAGAAAGTGGCGGTAAAGGAGGGTATGTGGCTACTTACTGCTGAGGAGGTAGGTGTGCAGTTGGAGGATGATGATCAAGAAGCAGATGCTGGTAAGTCTTCCCTTTTAGACTTTTTGTAACTTGATTGCCTATTGTTCATGACTATTAATGGGTTCTTTCCTGAATTGGACAAGCGGGACCTCTGAAGCACCAACTACCTCTAGTCAACACGTTGAGAGTTTCGATCCGGCAGTTGAGTAGATCTCGAAGGGCCAGTAGAATAGAGGTGAAGCTCTGATGCAGCCGACTCCTTGACTTGACCGAGACATCTTTCGGTTTACTTGACATTGCTGTCTATGTTAGTTCCAAAACATTAATGTAACTGTAATTATATTATTTGTAATGAATGACTTTATTCTTGGGCATGTAATTTTTTAACTTAAGCTAGTTCTATTATATTTAAATGCTTTCGTTATTTTGGTGTGTTGCATAAGAAATGCAGCTATGCATATGCCTGTGATTCAATTGTGTTTGATGTCAAGTTCTTGCTTAAAATATAATTTCATATCTTGCAATGTTATTGTGATATGTGAATAAATTATAGCTGTGCATTCATAGACAAAGGAAGAGAGTACCGCCCTTCGTGTTTTAGTTGTAGATGGTAGCTTTGAATGTCGTGTGCGACTGAGTATGGAATGCAGCTGAGTGTCCTGTCATCCAATTGTGAGTTCCTATCCCCATTTGCGGGTGTCTCCTATTTTGTGCCCTGTACTTTAGGGATCGTTATATAGGATAGGAGGAAAGTTTTTAAATAAAATAGGAATATAAGAAATACCAAAACTTCCAATCACGGAAGGCCTTCGATGTGCTTAAGTTCGTGGCAAACGGGTTTTGTAGTCACTTTCCCTAGCCGTGGGTCTTGGAGACATTTGTCACCTATCTTACGCCTTTGCGGGGAGTTTTCTTTTTTACCACAGCCGTACTTAAGACACATCGGAGCCGAGATTGCGCAGAGTAACTACCCGGGCCATTATGGCCCGTAATCGTGGGTATTATTCGATTTACCGTGGCCGGCTAGCGTGGATTTTGATCGTCAACCGTGAACTACCCCTGGCTGGCCATACCTTATGTTGGGGCTTAAAGTAGGTTCACAGTTGCCGGCGAGCCGAACGCCGTAATGAGCTGCCTCGGCTATAGTCGACCTTCTCGGTGGCTTATAATCGGCTCATTACAGTTGGCTTTAAGGGCCGATCGCGAGCAATGAGTTAACCCGCAGCAGAGGGATGCTGGAGCAAAAGTGTCTCTTGGCAAGGGCATAGATTCGTATAGTACCTGTTAGGTCTTGTCGTAAGGAGGTTGCGCCGTGATGCGTCTTGAATGGAAATGCCATTACACAGGATTTTGTTCAACAGAAAAGGATAAAGTTAACAAGCAGCCAAGATATAAAGGAACAAGTTAAAAAAGAGACAAGTTTTTAAAGTGGTTCGGCACGAAAATGCCTACGTCCACTGATTCTCTTTGTTAATTCATTTCATATGGGCAGTACAAGTTAATAAAAGTATCGACGAAGGTGTTGGATGTTCCATGCCCTCTGGAACATCTCTCCGTCCATTGTTGACAAAATATAAGCTCCGTTGTGGAGATCTTTATGAATTATATATGGTCCGTCCCAGATTGGATCTAGGGCACCGGGGCGTGAGAAGATTCGTTTGAGGACAAGATCTCCTTCTTGTAAGCTACGATGCTTGACTTTGGAGTTGTATTGCACCGCCACTTTTTGCTTGTGAGCTGCTGCTTTGAGCGCTGCATCGTTTCTCCTCTCTTCAATTAGATCCAAAGACATGTGAAGGAGTTCTTCGTTCCCTTCTGGGTTATAGTGGATCCTACGGTGGGAGGGTACTACAGTTTCGACTGGGAGCATTGCCTCCGATCCGAATGCCAAAGAGAAAGGAGTATGCCCCGTTGATGTTCTGAAAGATGTGCGGTAGGCCCAAAGTGCCGTAGGAAGTTCATCCACCCAAGCGCCTTTTGACTTTTTAAGTTTCTTCTTGATTAGAGTTTTGAGAATTTTGTTGACAGCTTCGACTTGTCTGTTTGCCTGGGGATAAGCTACAGATGAGGAGCTTTTGTGAATTCCATGCTCTCGGCACCAATCGGCAAACTCCTCGCTATCAAACTGAAGTCCATTGTCCGATATGATTTTGAGTGGAACTCCGTACCTACATAGAACATTTTTGATTAAGAAGTTAATAACTTTTGCCGAAGATATTTTATTTAGAGGTTCTGCTTCCACCCGTTTGGTGAAATAGTCAACTGCCACTATCACATATTTGGCTCTGCCTCGGCCCACTGGCAGTTCGCCAATCAAGTCAATTCCCCGTACTGCAAAGGGCCAAGGGCTGGTCATTTGAGTAATCTCATTTGTTGGTAGACGAGGAATCTTGGCAAATTTCTGACATTTGTCACATTTTTTAACGAAGTCTAAGTCGTCTTTGTTTAAGGTGGGCCAGAAATATCCATATCGGAGTATTTTCTTTGCCAGAGTCTGCCCTCCAGTGTGATCCCCACAGCTTCCTTGATGGATGTTGGATAAGATTTCTTTAGCTTCGCTTCCAGCGACACATCTTAATAAGGGGTTAGAGAAGCCGCGCCGATAGAGGATGCCTTATTGTATTGTGTAGCGGGAAGCTTTCCTCAAGATTTTCCTGACTTCGTTACGCTCGCTGGGCAGTGTGCCATCTTGTAAGAATTTTCGGATGGGAGTCATCCAAGTTTCCTCTTCGATTGCAGCTACCAGATTCACTTGCTCGAAACTCGGGGTTAGTTGCTTTGAGATGGCTACTGTTCCGGAAATGGTACCGTCTTTCATGCTAGCTTTGCTTTGCCAGCTCGTCGGCCTCTTGGTTCTCTTCTCGAGGGGTGTGTTTGATTAAATAGCGATCCAATTGATCGAGTAGCAGCTTGGTCTTCTTTAGATATGCCGTGAGTCATTTTCCTCGAGTCTGAAATTCTCCTAGTATTTGGTTTACAATAAGTTGAGAATCACTATGAAGACATAAAGAACCGACTCCAATCTCTAAGGCAAGTTCTAATCCAGCTATTACTGCTTTGTATTATACATCGTTGTTGGTGGCAGCGAATTCCAGCCTTAGAGCATAGTGTAGCTTCCTTCCCTTGGGAGTGATTATTACAACACCTGTCCCCGAGCCTTGTTCGTTTAAAGCTCCATCCACAAAGAGATTCCACTTAATGTTTTTTGCTATTTCAGATTGCTCCTTACCTTCGTTGGTAGTGAATTCGGCAATGAAATCGGCCATGGCTTGTCCCTTGATGGCGGTGCGAGGATGGTAGGTGATATCATATTGACTCAGTTCAATGCACCATTTAAGTAGTCGTCCAGAAGTGTCGGGACGATGGAGTACCTGCCTTAGCGGTTGATCGGTTAGAACTCTGATGGAATGATATTGGAAATAGTGTCGCAGTTTCCGTGACGTGATTAGTAAACAGTATGCTAGCTTCTCAAGTTTAGGATATCTGGCTTCTGCCCCTGTTAACCTCTTGCTTACAAAGTATACTGGCCGTTGCGCGCGGTTGTCTTCTCTCACCAAAGCGGTGCTTAGAGCATGAGATGGCACAGCAAGGTATAGGTATAGCTCTTCGCCTTCGTTTGGAGTTGAGAGTCCTGGTGGTCTCTGGAGGTGTTTGATTAGGTTAAGAAAGGCCGTTAAGCATTCGTCAGTCCACTCGAACTTTCCTTTGTCTTTCTTTAGAGCCTCGAAGAAGGGGACGCACTTGTCAGTCGCTTTAGAGATGAATCTGCATAGGGCGGCCACCTTCCCATTTAGGCTTTGCATTTCTCTTCGAGTGGAAGGTATCCTGATATCTTTCAGGGCTCGGACTTGTTCGGGGCTTGCTTCAATCCCCCTGGCATGGACGATGAATCCCAAGAACTTTCCTGATGACACTCCGAACGAGCACTTTAGAGGATTCATCTTCATTCTATACTGGCGAAGTACGTGAAACATCTCGCTCAGGTGGCTTATGTGATCGTTGGCTTTCCTCGATTTTACTAGCATGTCATCCACATAAACCTCCATAGTTCGTCCTATTAGCTCCGCAAACATCTTGCTGACGAGGCGCTGATAGGTAGCTCCAGCGTTTTTAAGTCCGAAAGGTATTACTCTATAGCAGTACAATCCCCGGTCAGTGATGAAACTTGTGTGGTCTTGATCGGGGGCGTGCATAGGAATTTGGTTATATCCTGAGTATGCGTCCATAAAAGATAAGAGTTCGTGCCCGGCTGTGCTGCCCACAAGCTGATCGATTCGGGGGAGTGGGAAGCAATCCTTCGGGCAAGTGTCATTTAAGTTGGAGAAGTCAATGCATGTTCGCCACTTCCCATTAGCCTTCTTTACTAGTACCGCGTTAGCGATCCACTCTGGGTAGATGGCTTCTCGTATGAAGTTGTTGGCAAGTAGGTTCTTTACTTCTTCATCGAGGGCCGCTGATCGCTCTACCCCCATACTTCTCTTTTTCTGCTTTACTGGCGCCTTGGTAGGATCGATGTTTAGTATGTGGCATGCCACGTCTGGGGAGATTCCAGTCATGTTAGCGTGCGTCCATGCAAATACATCCAGGTTGTGGCGGAGAAAATCAATGAGTTGATCCCTCAATTCTGCTCTTAGTTGAGATCCGATTTTCAATAGTCTGCTTGAGTCGTGTTTGTCTACAGATACAAACTCCATAGCCTCTACAGGCTCGGCGGAGGCCTCCTCCTCTTTGTCCCTGGGGTCTAATTCATTGAAAGGATCACTGGTATATCGAAGAGGAGGGGCTTTCTTTAGTTGCTATGCTTCCAAGTTTTTCATGCAGAGAGGAGTCTCTGCATTCTTCCCTCTATCCTTCCTGCGATTATTGCGAAGTTCGGTCACATAGCAATCTCGAGCGGCGTCTTGATCTCCCTCTACTTCCCCTATTCCATTGTCTGTTGGAAATTTCATCTTCAGGCACCACGGGGCCAAGACAATTTGGAAGTCAGACAAGGCTGGTCTTCCTAATAAGGCATTGTAGGCTGAGTGGTTATCTATTAGCACAAATGTTTGTTTCCGCACAACAGAGCGGGGGTGGCTTCCTATTTCAACAAAAAGGTCCAATTGCCCGAGGGGCATCTTCGCATCTCCAGTGAAACCGTGTAGTGGTTTGTTGCAGGGCGACACATCCTTCATTGACAGCTTCATTCTGTCGAAAGCATGCTTGAATAGGATATTTACTGAGCTTCCAGTGTCTACTAGAATTCGAAAAACTTCGGCTAGGCCGAACCGGGCAGAGATGACCATATGATCCATGTGAAGGTACTGCCTTCCTTCCAGTCACGCCTATTGAATGTAATGTCATCATTCTCTTTTCGCTTCGGGTGGCGCTCTTCCATAACAGAATTAACGTAGCCTTCTTTGTTTCTAAGTGACTTTCCGTATCTTTCCATCTCTGTCCAGCTTCTATCGGCGATGTGTGGTCCCCCCGATATGGTATGGACCACTATCTTCTCATGACTGGGGCCGCCGGTGTTGCGATTTCCCCCTCCTGTTTCTGGGAGAGGTAGCCTTGGGTTCTCATCGGCAGGAGCTGGGGTCCTGTTCTGACCTTTTACATAGTGTTCCAGTCTCTTCCTTCTGATGTGTTCTTCAATTAAGTCCCGGAGATGATGGCATTCATTGGTATCATTCCCATGAGATTCGTGGAAGCGGCAGAACTTTCCAGACTTAATTGCATTATCTGATTCCTTCTTATATGGAGGGCTTCTGTATTTAACTTCATCTTGGGTGGCCAAGAAGATGTTTTCGATTGTCTCATTCAAAGTAGTGTAAGTGTCAAACATCGGTCCTGGCCGATATAAACGTTTTTCTCCCTTCTTGCCCCCAGCATTGTCTCTAGAGTCATTTCTTCGAACGTCCTTTGCTACAGCGGGTGTGTCGCCATGAGCTGCCTTGGTTTGTTGTCCTGTCTGTCTTTCAGTGGCAGCGTCTTCAAGTCTCATATATCTTCCGGCTTCATGGAAGAAATCGGGTAAGGTAGCTGGTTTTTCTTTCGTTAATCTTCTAGCAAATATCCGGATGCACACCACTACAGAGGGCCATTAAGATAAGTTTCTCATCGGCATCTTGGACTGCGGCCGCTGCAGCATTGAATCGGGTTAAATATTGCTGCACTGTCTCTCCAGGTTTCTGTTTGACATTAGATAGGGAATAACCGTCCTTGGGTTGCTCCACATGAATGCGGAACTGGCTGATGAACTTTTCTTTCAACATTTCCCATGAACTGATGGATCCTTGGGGTAGGTGGCAGAATCAGGAGGTAGCTAGATCTGCCAAGAATAGTGGAAAACATTTGCACAATACTCCTTCTGTGGCTCCACTCATAAGCATATGCTGTGTGTATCTCTGCAAGTGTACAACGGCATCGGAGATTCCCTTGTAAGGTTCCATTGTTGGCATTTTCCATTCTCGGGGGGTAATGGCAATTTCGATATTGCGGGTGAAAGGGCTGGTTACCCTAGCGCCTATCCCTCGATCTCTTTGATCCCGTTGGACGCACTCTCTGAACAATCGTGCCATCCTTTCATCAGAATTTGGAGCAGATAGAAATGAGTTTGGTTCTTCTATGAGGGACTGATTCCGTCCAGATGATCTATAGGGGTGGTATCGTCTATCACTCCTAATATTTTCCAGTGGCTGCCTCTGGTCTTCTGGGAGCATGCTAGGGTCAGCTACAGTTGGCCCTTGCCTTGATCTTCCCCTGCTGGGTTCTGTTCTGAGCACTTCCTCGGGTCCAACTTCGGTGTGGACTCTAGCTCGGCCCCGTTCATTGGTGTTTCCATGGCTAGGTAGCATGGCCGGCTCAGCCACCGTCGACCCTCGCCTGGTACCTCCCCCGTTGGGTTTGGTTCCAAGTGTTTCCTCGGGTCGGAGTTCGGGCTGAGTTTGGGCTCGGCTCCTATCATTGCTGTTTCTGTTGTTAGCTTCTTCGAAGAAGAAAGATTTTTGTCGCCTCCCAAATCCTTCAGACTGGGATTCATCCCATGATTCAGTGTTGCGGTTGGATTCTTCAACATCCCTTAAGCATGACATGAGTCGGTCCACCAAGGCTTCTTGTTGGGATGTGAAGCGGTTAGTCACTTCAGCCACAACCCTGTCTAGATCTGCCCTAGTAATTGCTGTTGTTTGTTCCGTGGCAGGGGCTGTCGGATTTGCCTGATTTCCATTTTGTATTGCTGTTGAAACGGGACGGTTCTCTTAACCTGTGATCACTGGATCTGGAACGCTGCTAGTTGCGATGTTCTTTCTTTTGCTAACATCTTTCTTCTTCCTGAGAGGCATGTCTTCCAAGCAATGAGCGATGCTGTCGGGAAGAAGGTTAAGTGGGAGAAGCTGAAGCCTCTAGCTCGAGTTCTTAGTGAAAGCACCACATTTTAATAGGGTCCTGAGAGTTAGGTATTAGGAAACCAAACCCAAGAGGATTTAGTATCCCTTTTATAAATATAATTTTTATTATTATGAACAATTTCTATGAATGAACTAATATACTTTTTCCTTATTAACTTGTTATTAGTTTTAGGTACCTATATATCTATAGTTTTAGAAATTAGTTTGTTTGATGACGTGGATGTTTATCATTTTCAACTTTGTTTGAATTACTAGATTGTGACTCTTTAACTTTCTTCTTATATCCTAAACCATGTTTATTACTAACAGATTGTGAATTCTCAAAAATCCTAGATAATTTTTCTCTTCCTTTATTAAAATTTGAAATATTTTTAGTGATTCCATCTAGTTTGGTCTTTAGACTTGAATTTTCTAGTTCTACCATTTTAATATTAGTTTTTAAAACATGATTTTCAGAAACAAGACTATCATTCTTCTCTTTTTGAGTTTCAATTTCTTGACTCAATAATATAAGTTGGGAATTAACATTAGAGAGAGATTCTTGAGTTTTCTCAAATTCTTCTTTCAATATTTTCTTCTCATCTTTAAGCATATCTCTTTCGAATTCTGCCTTGTTCTCATTTTCTACAGCTTCTTTATATTTTCTTTTAAGACTTTTTAAAGTATCTAATAATTCAGAGTTTATTTCCATCATATCATCAAAAGTAAAATCACTAACCTCATTAGCTTTGGCCATAAAACATACGTTAGCTTGTTCATTATCGCTGTCACTTTCACTTCCCAAAGAAGAAGATGAAGATTCTGAATCATCCCATGTGACTGAAAAGGCTTTTCTTTTGAATTTGTCCTTCCTTTTATTTCAATATTCTTTCTTTTGATCTGGACAGTTCTTCTGCATATGCCTCTTTTTATGACAGTTAAAAGATTCAATAACCTATAAAGACGGTGATCTATTGTTGTTTGAGCTTCTCTTGCCATTTTTTCTGTTTCATTTTCTATATTTCAAGAATTTCTTGAAGTTCTTGGCACCGAAAGCTAATTCGTCTTTGTCTGAATCTGATTCTTCTTGTTCTGCGTGAATTGCTACATTCTTTTTATCTTGTGCCTAAAATCATTTTGCCTGCAAATTCACTTCATAAGACATTATATTTCCTATTAACTCTTCTGGAGTTATTTTGGAAATATCGTTCGCTTCTTCAATAGCAAGAACTTTTCTTTCCCATTCTTCCGCTAAAGAGTTAAGAATTTTGGATACAATATCAAAGTCTGAATATTTTTCTCCTAGTCCTGCTAATGAATGATAGATATCCTGAAACCTTGAGTACATGTCATTTATGGATTCATTTTCTTTCATTCTAATGTTTTGAAACTGACTCTTGAGCATGGATATTTTGCTTTGTTTAACCTTGTTGGTTCGTTTGTGTGTAACTTTGAGTGTACGCCATATTTCATATGCAGTATTGCACATGCTAACCCGGTTAAACTCATTTTTATCTAAGGCACAAAACAACACATTCATGGCTTTTGCATTAGCTGTGGCATTTAATTTCTGTGAATTTGACCAAGTGGAATATTCTTCAGTAGGAATAGTATATTCTGTCTAAGTTATATTCCATGACTCAAAACTATTTTCTTGCATATATATTCTCATTCGTGTGGCCCAATAGTTATAATTCATGCTATTAAATAGTAGTGGACGTGTAGTGGATTGTCCTTCAACAAAGCTAGTGTTAATGCTAGTGCTAGTGTTAGTGTCCATATTATTAGATTATCAGATAAATGTGTTACAGTTATATGATGACCTTGCTCTGATACCAAATGAAAGTGTGTTATGGATCGTGTAATATGGATATATGATAAAACAGAGTACAGTGATGATAGTAATACAGTAAATAGTGCGGAATATAACAACAATAAAGTAAAATGATACCAGAAAATTTTATACTGGTTCGGAGCACCGTCCTACGTCCAGTCTCAGACTCCTTCTGGAATTTCACTAAAACAACAACCCTCACTTAACCCGGAGAAACAGGTCTATACAACCCATGAGCAGCCGAATAGGGACCTGAGCAGTAGAATAGGATTTCCCCTCAGCAGCCGAATAGGACTTCACTCGCTTGAGCAGTAGAACAGGACTTCAACAAATACAAAAATAGTTTTGACTTTGTATGTTCTTAATAACACAGATATGTCACTTGTAGTACACCCTTTCTATAATCTTCTCCTCGAGTGCAAATATATATATTTGAAGTATACAAAGAATAGAAATGTATAGTATTGCTTTAATGCAGAATAACAGAGCGTATGATAGCAAATAGATTTCAGAAAGTTAGACTAGAGAATAAGAGAAATTGATTGTGATTTAGTGATTTGAAATGAAGTTGGAGTTTTTATTTATAAAGGTTAGGAAGCAACGACCGTTGGTGAAGAGTTTCGATCGAAGTATTGTCTGAATCTTTTCGTTTAAAGATTCACAACTCTTCACAAAAGTCGTGTCCTTTCAAAAAAGTGGCTGTTATAGAAATTCAGTCGACTGAGTTTGTAGGACAGTCGACTGAGCATCCAAAATAATTTTAAATTTTAAATTCGTATTTTTATGTAACTGCCGCATGCTGCACAAAAATCCAAGTGTCAATCGACTGTCTCAGGTGGTCAGTCGACTAACCTAATTATTTTTGTGCAGTTTGCACAATTAACATACATACATACATACATACATACATATATATATGTATATGTATATATTAATTTCTCTAACTTTAAAACACTTTTATAATTTAAATGTGTGCTTATATATGTATAAAATATTTATTAAATATATAAGCTAGTGTAGACATAATCGAGGAGAGATTTTAACAAATATTGACCTAAGACTTTAAAAACAAAATACTATAGTTGATGCACCGGTTTTTGAAGTCTCCTTGTCTCTTTTTGTCGTGGCAGTCTTCAAATCTGTATGTTGTAGTGATAGCTCCGTGCCATGAATCAAAACCAAGTCTCAACACACCTGACTTTTGAATACCACAAAAGATAGATTGTATGGGTAAAATTAAAATAAACACTATACCGGGTAGAATAGTATAATCTCATAGTGGAATGATGAAATATAATATACCTAATATATATGAAAAATATAGGATGAACAATATATAAGAGACTGCACTGGTGGAAGTAACTGATAAGCAAGTATCAATACTAAAAGTCATAATAGAATATCTAATGCAACAAGTCTCATTTATAAATAACATATCTTCCATGTACTGCTATAATATGAAATGTGTGTGTTTGTGTATATATATCCAATTGTCGTCTTTGTCTCCAAAGCTCCAGTTGCACCACTCTAATAGCGTATTCCATAAAGTACCCGAATCCCAAACTACTCAATCGAGTATCCAAGATTTGTCATGACATAAATGGATAAAGACCAAATGCAGATCAGACATAAAGCCTGATGTGAGGGGAATTATCTCAAAATACTATTAAACCATATACAAATAGAACAAGAACTACTAAGGTATAGTTGGTCCACTCTACAAACGTGGCTTAGGGATAATCCAAACTTCCCGTAAACGAGTAAAGTAAACCCATCAAAAATAGGGAATAATATCATAACATGCTCTTCTCTTATAATCAATGAATCAACATATATAATATTATGCGACTGAGACCTAATAGTATACCATGATAGTGTAGCCCAATATATGAATGCAGAGACAATGCAAATATCATAATACTTGCATATCCTAGAATACACAACAATATCATCAACCAACTAACACATAATATAACGATATGCAGTATACATAGAATATAAGTAGATACTCATCATTTCTATTGAGTGGAGACATGGTAGACATATGCCCAAGATAATAAAGCCAATACCTAAATGTACCATAGACCCTAAGCCGCATCATCAACGATCGAACTCGTGTAGATCTCACCGTACACCTCGATGAGCATAGGTCATATATGACCTACTCTATATCTTTGAATCCTAACTCTACATTGGATGTTGATCTATAATTCAAATGATCGTGATCTTATGATTTTTGTATAGGGGCCAAAATAAATAGAATTAGTAGCTCTGTGTACCATAGACCCCGAGCCGCATCCTCAGTGATCGAACACATGTAGGCCTCATTGTACCCCTCAGTGAGAGTAGGTGATATCTGACCTACTCTATTTACTTGAAACCTACATGGATCTCACCATACCCCATAGTGAGCATAAGTGGTATATTATCCACTCGTAGATGATCATCATTATCACCCCCTTGGACATCATGGTTTTCTTATCTAACTTATGTTGCACCTCTATATAAAGAGTATGATGGGTCTGTCCAGTATAATATGCTATTGGGACCATAAAGGAAAACCGAGGCCATGTAGATACGTTTATACATAAACTAAAGCATCAGGTAATCATATACGCTCATTACAAACAAAGATGAAGAACACGTCATCATTTATCTATATGCATGGTCACTACTGAAAGCCCAATAATATGCATGGCCACTAATAGAAAACCAATAGGACGTGTCATCGTTAATATGAGATCAATACCGAGTATGGTAACTAATATAAGATCAATACCATTCTTAAAACATCTACCTAAGGGCGATACCAAAAGGTATGGACTTGCATACCACTTTCCCTAGTGGCCCAAAAGTCCTTCCGAAGTCATATGGAGAAATCGGTTCGGTCTGAAAGCAAAATGCTCAGTATTTGGGAATTAGTGCCTAGCCCAACCACTGATCGGTGAACTGGTCTGCATGCTTTGATCTTGGCAATAATCCCTAGCTTGGAGCATAATTAGAGGCCCAATTTTCACTCATTCATTATGCCGCCTTCTCCATCGATCCACCTGCCCATCCGACCATGTTGTCTTCATCACACAATTGAAGTTTGGTGCCTTATGGTTGAGTATACTTATTCTTTCCTTCAAGTATGTGGGAGGGATATTCGCATCATCATGAATCCTTTTCCGTGTCGTTTTTCTATCAAAATGTGATGTACATCTTGGAAAACCAACTACATTCTACCACATCGCCTTTCTTTATTATAGATGGATATTTATATGCTAATGCACATAACACACACTAGTTCACATATTTACACATATATTTATAATAAAAATTCGATTGTTTAATAATTAAATCTTACTTTTATTTACGAAATCTTTTCTATAAAAATCCAACTATCTTCTTTTTCTATTTTATAAAATACATAACAAGCTTATAAATCATTTTTAAGCCTTCTAGTTTAATTTTACAAGTCATAGTCTTACTTCAGATTAGAAATAAAATATGTAATAATTTTTCTATCACTGATATAACAACAAATTAGAGTTTAATTAATTTACAACTATGTTATAAATTAATATCATCTTTATCTAACTTTGTTCAATAAGAATATGACACTATATATATGGCACACGCATGAGATCTTAATCAACTATCCTAAATATCTATTCAAACCAATCCAATCAAATAGGGGAGTAATATATATTATTCTACCTCTTCTAGTTAAATTTTTTTAATATATATAACTACATGAATTTACAATGAAATATAAATTCAGTGTAATAATTCCACTCAGTTGAACTGTAATTTCTCAAATGTTCAAATCTGAACCAAAACTACACCATGACATAGATAACCTCATCATGAGGACAATGATGAAAACCACATCTTGATTAGACCTCATATGCAAAAGGTGCGATTTAATGTGAAATGAGACAATGAATTTATTAATTAATTATAATTAACAAACTAACCTTATTTAAAAAAATTCCGCTTATTTCATAAATTGATTTGCATAAGCCATGCATGCACATATAAATGAACCAAATCATCGCAACTTCTCTCTTTTATTTCTCCATCCACCCACCACGATTTGATGCATCTGTTGTTTCAATGCACTCCACTATGCGTGTACTCTGTGATGCACACTTTCACGGTGATCTCAGCCTCTCCTCCCAAAAAGGGACTTGCATTGGGTGACCGAAGTTCGATTTGCTGGTACCAAAAGATGTGCTTCGCCAAAAGAAGAACAATGCCACTCTTCCTTTCACCCAACTCTGCCTCTAACTCCTCCAAAGACGAACCTTAGCCAATGGCTACTAACGTGGGTCTTGGCTACTTGCACCATTCAATGATGCCATCAATGCAAAGCTCTCCTCTTCCTGAGTCAAACGGGTCCAACCTCGTTGACTTTTGTGGCTTGTAGCTCTCAAAATCAAGCTAAACCCGAAAACCAGTACATTTTGGACCCATATCCAGAGAAAGTGTGAAATATCGATTTAGGGAGAAGTGTATAATATATATATACACACATATATGTATATCAAGAAACGAGTTACAGGTCCCTATTTTTGATGTTGTATAAGAAAAGTCCCTGTATATATAAGTATGTAAATTTAGTCCCTATTTTCTGAAAAATAGAAAATACAAGGTGTTTTGCATTTTTCTGACAGAAAATGCAAGCTAACTTGCAACTTTAATCATAAAAGCGCAAGCTAGTTTGCGCTTTTTTATTTTGAATTTTTTTTAAAGTTTTGAAATTTTCAAAAAAAATTTTTTTTTGTGAAAAGCGCAAGTTAAATTGCACTTTTATAAGAAAAGCGCAAGATAGTTTGCGTTTTCTGATTTACAAAAAACAAGGACTTAATTTACATACTTATTATCATAGAGACTTTTCTTACAACAACATCGAAAATAGGGACCTTCGGTGCAAAGCCCCTATGTATATATATAATTTGATTCTCATATAAATTGCCACACGTTTTGAGCTTATACGATCACACATCATATAGGATCGTCACAAAATTCCTTGGTGCACATTCACCTTCTTCTTTTAGTTGTAATGGGATAAATTTCGTTGTTGTCTAAGAAATTTCCCTAAGATGACAAGTTCATGCATTTCGAGGTCATTTTGGCCATTAAATAGCTTGATTTCAAAAATTCTTCACCTATACGTCTCATTATGACTTCCTCATTCTGGAATCATAAGCCATTATTTGAGATCCCACTGGACTCGACTACGCGTGCATTTTTACAAAATACTTGTAATAATTTGTAGATCTTAAAAATGTCATGATGTAAAATATATCGATATCATACTCATTTTGATTCACAATGTCGATCCAGACTTAATGGAGGTGGTCTCGAGTTTTGATTCGAACGTATGCGAAATTTGAAATTTTGACCTTACATTAATTAATGATTCAATATTTAACTTAATTATTTAAATATCCAATCATTAAACTGCAGGTTGGTACATGAATTAGAAAAAATTGGACCAAGGTAGAAATTTTTTAGCCAAATTTGACTAAGTATATGGATTGGCATCGATCCATATAGATCGGTACTGATGCATTCTAAATACTAGACTTAGTGTTATTTTGGATTTAGGTGAATGGTGGATCGGTTATTGAAGATTTAAAGGAATTTGGCTAAGTGAATTGATTAGCATCATCCAATGGATCAGATCGGCACTAAGCTAATAAGAAGTTGTATTTGGGATTGTTCGACTTGAGATGCGACTAGTAGAGAATTTTGTCTGCACATGGACTTGTACCAATCCATGATGTATCGGTACCAATTCATGCTATAGTGCCAACTAATGGTAGACTTCAGAGGGAAGATTACCAAGGCATCTAGGGATTGTCTAGGAAGTCAACTTCTTTGTGATAATGACTTATGGAGTTGAAAAAAGGAGTTCTACTTTCGGTACAAAAGTGAGAATCGAGTTAAGAGAATAAAACAAGGTTTAGAAAATGAAGTGAAAAAATGTTTTTTTTAAAGGAAAAGTATTTACCAAAGAGAATTTATTTCTCAAAAAGGGAGATTTGATTTTGATTTTTTTTTTGTTTTTTTTTTTGGATTTTCATTTTTTTTCTTTTGTTAATATGTTTTTGCTTTTTTTTTTTTTAACAAGATTGTATTTTTTTGGAATTTTTTTTCCAAAAAAACTAACTTAAGTAAAAATACTTTTTATTTTGGATTTTTGATTTTGTTTGAATTTTTTTTCATTTTTTAAGGAAAGGATTTAAAAAGATTTTTTTGGATTTTTTGAAAAAGAAGTAAGTTATGTAAAATGTATAAATTTCCTTTAGTTTTGGATTTTGTTTTTTATTTTATATATGCATGAACTAATTCAACTAAATAAATGCAGCGACTTAATTATAATTTTTCCGTCCTTAGTAGCTCATAATCCAAAATTGTGATCACACTTTGTCTTATTTCAATAAACTAGTTCTTAGTAAGGTAACGGACATGAGTTATCGGTGCATCGCGAGTCACCGAAGCAATGCTACCAAAGGTTTAAGTATCTTTAGAAAAACAATCACTATAATGTGACGCTCAACCTCTATACTCACACCAACCAAGGACACTGCGGAGTAATGCCGTCTACTGGCATGAAGAATAAGGCTTTTGAGGAGCGACTATCTGTGTAATTGCTTTGTGCGAGTACCGGTATGTAAGATAGTATTACATGCATTTCGTTTCAAGAAAAAATCTGACACATCAATTACAAACTCAAAACTAATTCCCAGGGGCTATGTGGTCTTCGGAAACAAATAAAAAATAAGCATAACATAAATGAGTCACAGATATTCATATCACAAAGGCGAAAACAGATATGAATAAAACACATAGAAGTGTACGTCAAAATAGTGGTCATATAAGGTTCACTACATCACAAAAGAATAGGTACAAGTGCAAGAAAAAAAAAATGTATACATCAAGGAGTCTCTGCCTCGAATGTGTAATAACAAAAACTACTAAGTTAAAGTATTTAGCCAAAAATCAAATGACGGACCCTGATAAGAAGTCAAGTAGAGCACCTGAAATATCTCGGTCTGTCCCGTGTATTATTTAAGAAGAAAATAATAAACGGATTAGTTTAGTTATTAATATCATATAAAATGAGATAGGATAAGAGATATGACAGAAACATATGATAACAATAATGCCAAACTGTGACAAGTATACATTAAATAACATCAAAAATCATACAATATCTCAAATTTTCTTAAACACCAAAAGAATGTTATATTCTTTATTTTATTCACCAAACCACAAATATTGACGAAACATATCAATACTAATGGTAAAAATTGGTGAAACACAAATTCCAAAATCATCAATTAGAAATCCAGAAATCACAAAGGGGGAGGCCAATCAAAAATGGGAGTATGATAACTCATCAGTATCACAACAGGTCGTTATCCGATGGTCGCTAACCATAGAGCCGGTGCAACGACGTAGTACAATAACGGTATGCCCGAGGACACTGAAACTCGAATAATTCGGAACAACGACGTAGTACAATAACGGTACGCCCGATGAACCTGATAAGCCGGAACAATGACGTCGTACAACAATGGTACATCCGATGAGCCAAACTCCATAAAAGAACATGATTCGCTAGCCCATAAAATAAATGAGACGAAACTCAATAAAACGAGGTACATTCCCCCATGTGGACAAAGAGACATCACATATCGCTAGTATAAACCATAAAATGATCATCATTGATCAATAAGAAGTGTGAATTACACTAAGCTAGTAGATAAATTAGTTTAGCTTCATGTCCCATAACCACTGGCTTAACTTCAATATTTACGATCAAATCGTAGATTTCCACTCGAAAATTATCACAAGGTTTCAATCGAACAAGTCTAAGAATTAACCGACGAAGTAAATGCAAGCGTTTCATACCACTTTTTTTGCTAAGTCGTTTAATTGGATTTCTCGAACGAATGAGGTAAAGGTTTGCATATACTAATAGATTGGAAAACGGTTTTGAAAACGAGCTTTGTGTTAAAAGTAACGTTGAAATCATTTTTGTGAAAGAGTTTGGATATTTACTACTAGTACAGAAACCTTTGTATTTTAAAGTGACAAATCACAGAAGATGATTGTAAAAACAGTCGATCACCAAAATTCACATTCGACGACGTGAATTAAATACCCAAAAATCGATATCAAATCCAATCAAATGGATATTCCCAAAAATCCAGAAAAGAAGTTATCAAAGTCGATAATAAATGACAACAACCAATCGGATCAACAAAAATCGATAAAAATTGAAAATCCACTCAAAAACAGCCAAAATAGGCAAAATTGACAGTTCCAGACATTTGGTAGGTATTTCCAGACGTATGGCCCTAGGTTTTGGAAAAATACGTGCTTTTTCTCCTTTCTCTTTTTAATTCCAGAACCATTCAGACGTTTGGATTTTTCAACCAAACGTCTGGATTTTGTTCCAGACCTCTTTATTTTAGCTCCGTCCTTTTTTTTTTCTAGGGACTCTTTCCGAACATTTGGATTTTTCAATCAGACATTTGAACTTTGTTCCAGACGTCTAGATTTTGTTTTAGACGTCTGGATTTTGCTGCTAGGCAAAAATCAGCCTAACCCAGAAAGGGCAAAAAATCCAAACCGGAAGCGATCAAACGAGCGACGGATGTTGAGGACTTATGCCAATCGACGACCCATCACTATAGGCTCTTCGATACACCACCAAAAACATGTCCAAACATCCAAGATATGACGTTTAAAGATTTTGACTTCAAAACACCAAAATTGGAAAATTCACCAAATCAATTCAAATCAAAAGCAATTAAACATGAAATAGATGTTAGGAATTTATACCTAACAACAATGAAATCTATAGAAATAGATGTGAGTTTAAGAACTCACTTTTAAAACTCAAAGACAACGAATGAGAGGCTTTAAAACAAAGCAAGGCCAATTCCTCTTCAATACACCTCTAGAATCTTAAATCTATTATCAAAGATGAAGTTTTTCCTAAGTTAGGGTTTAGGAATTTTTGAAAATTGAAGAGAGATTGAGATTGAGAAGATGAAGAGGATGCTTACATAAGCTTCTCTTTGATTTTGGAGCTTGAATTTTAATTTCCTAGTAAACTAGGGCTTAGGAATTTTAATTTCCTGTAACGACCCCATTTTCGAGTTAAATTTGAATTGGTAATTTATTTAAATTTTAGGGGATAAATTTGAATTTAATTAGTAATTAATATAATTTTTGGATTAAATTGTGAATTTATTTATTTTTTCCAAATAAAAACAAGATATTTGTTTATTCATTTTATATGTATATTAATTGATTTTTTGAAATAGAATTTGGATTTGAGATTCAAAATAAATATTGAAAGTAAATTGATTTTGGATTTGAAATTCAAATATAATTGTGTTGAAATATAAATTGGATTTAAAACTATATTTTAAAATTTAATAAGAATTTGTTTTCAAATTTTAATATAAATATAATTTTAAAGTTATATTATGAATTAACACAAATGATTTGCAAAATAATTGTTTAAAAGTTAAATCCTATAATATACATATGTGTGTTGATTATATATGTGTATATAAGTTGACTTTAAATTGGACTTTCAAATTTAATTTGAATTTGAATTTGAATTTCAAAAGATAGACATTTTAAACATATTTGGATAATCTTTTATTTATATCTAATTAGTTTTATTACATTTTCTTTAAAAAGAAATTCATATATACATTTACATAAGAATAAATAAATTAAGTGAAAAGCTTTTTCTTAACATTTAAAAATAAATACTAACTACTTAGAGGACAAGTTCTATTGAACTAAAACACCTTATAAGAAGTGTAAATTAATAATCAACTTAATGTGACAAATGTTAAACTTTAAACAAGTGTCATTTAATTTTAGTTTTCTTATTAAATCAAATTTCAGCTTATATAGAGCATGCATTCTTTATTCCATTTCTTTTTTTTCACTCTTTTTCAAAAGCGAAGAAAAACCAAATACTCAAAAAGCAATCTATACATTCCTTAAAAAAAGAAAAAAAACCAGAAATCAATTTCAAAAACACTGTGCAAATTTTCTCAAAATACAATCTGTTAATCATCTTCAGATCAAAAAATCTATAACCTGTCATCACCTTCAAAATTATAGCCTGTAGTTCATTTTCAACTCAAAAGCATGCAAGCATTCTTCTTCAATCTGCCTGCATGCATTCTTAAATCCTGAAACAATCAAAGCAAATGTAAATCAAAGCCAGCAAGCATTCTTTTCAATTCGTAATCAAAATCAAATCAATGGCTTGAGCATTTTCTTTTCAATCTGGAAGCAAGCATGAAGTTTTAAATCAAAACATTTTATTCAAGCAACTCAAGTTTTAAAGCAAAGGCATTTCAGCAAAACAAGTTTTACAATTTTCAAGATCTTTTTCAAAAATTGGAGGCTCTGTTCTTCATTCTCAAATTTGGTGAGTAACATCACTTTTAAAAAGTTTAAGTATATGAATTTTGGTTGCATGATTAAAATATGGAATGAGTATGCTTGGTATATATGTATTTTTCTGTAATATATATATGGACATATGGATGCTTGTGCACGCTTGTTTTTCATCTGAAATATCTCTGTCTTAGTTTCCAGGCTCAAGTTTATTTCAAAACTCATTATCCCTTGATCGGATCACTATTATGATTTAGAACGTAAACAAAATTTTTTGTTTATTGATAAAGGAAGTTTAAAATTTATTTAAGATAAAATAAAATTTGAAATCTCACTGGAAACCAAAAAGAATAGTGTATGTTTAATATAAGTGAAAATTCAACTAACATAATTCATTGGTCCAGGAATCTAAATTGAATTCCTAAACAAAATTATGATTTTTGGAGGTGGAACCAAAATTTTTAGTTTTGAATTAAGAGAGCAGTTTGAGTTTTATCAGAAATGATATTTTTGGCAACTTCTAATGATCTAAGTGGTCGGGGTGGATGCGATCATCACTGGAGACAGTTGAAGGACCGGGGATTTGGGGAAAAATGTCAGTCGGGGTTCAGGGCACCGTGGCAGCGATGGAAGATCAATGATGCGTGTAAACCTAGTTTTGGGCTTGATAGGAATTTCATTCCTCATGGCATCTCTGGTGGACCGAGCTCCACCAGATTCTGGAAGATGGTAGCTTGGGTGACGGCAAAGTTGTGGCTGGAAGCAATGGAACTCTGGTGGATGGCGATGCGAGTTCGAGGTGGTTTCAAGTGTGGTCCGTGGTTCCAGGTTCAGGCCTATATGTTCAATTTCGATGTCGAGTGGTAATGGAAGTTTGGATGATTGGAATCTAGGGTGGAGTTATGATTAAGCACTTAATTAATTAAATAATTAGAGATTAATTAATTTGTTATTAAAGATTAATTAATTTGTAAACAATAATGATTAATCTAAGTTTAATTACTTAAGGAAAGTAATTAAACAATTATTAATAGTTAATGAAGATCATTAACTAAGGATTATTAAATAATTAATTAATGTGACTAATTTTTAATAATTAATTATATTAATTAATCAAAAATAATAATTATTTGTGGAATTGTTAAAGAATAATTACTTAATGGAAGTAATTAAATGGATTAATTATAATTACTTAGTGTAATTTATAAAGAATAATTACTTAGTTAAGTAATTAATGGATAATTAGATGTAATTAATTGAAAGATAATTACTTAGTGGAAGTGATTAAGAATTAATTACTTAGTGTAATTAATTTAAGAATTAATTGATAAAATTTATCTAGAAGTTAATTAAGTAATGTTATTAATTAAAGGTAATTAATTACTAAATGTGATTAATCAAAGATTAATGAATGTGATTAATTGAGGATAATTAATTGAATAAATAATTAAGGGATAATTACTTAAATATAATTAAAGAATGATTAATCAAGGAAGATTTGTTAAGGTAGATAATTAGATATAATTAATTAATTAATTTTATAATTAATTAATGTTAAGTAAGTAGGATTAAGGTAATCCAGGTAATTTAATTAGAGATTAATTAAATTAATTAATTTATCTTACTTATGTATGTTTTGAATTCTATTGATTGTTGAATTGTTTGATATCCCTGATATGTTATGCTTTGTGCTATGAATTGTTTTGGTGTGATCTATGACGATGTAATTTATTTTCTATGATAAATTTACATTGATTATCTATGAAACGACGAATGGAGATAAGCGTTATTGGAATATACCGCTTATCAATGATGATGTGCTTGAATCTGTAATAATTGATGTTGTTGCACTATTGTGTTAAACCCTTGCACTACACCTTACACACACAAATGTGGATTGCGTGAGGAAATCGGTTAAGTCACAGATTTTTGAAATAAATTTTAAAGTTGAATTTTGAATTCAAATGATTTGGAATTGGGTTCAATATGAAAGTTTTTGAAAAGGAGTTTTGAAGATAAAAAGTTATTTTGAATAATTCGATAGAGTTTTGGAATTTAAATAATTTGATTTAAATTGGAATTCAAGTTTTGGAATTGAATTCTATATTTGGGAATTATGACTTAAAAAGATTATATAAGTTATAAATGTGGGTTTTAAACCATTTTAAAAGTTTTATTTTGGGAATTTGAATTCAACCTGAATTTTATACTTAAAGAGCTTTAACTTGTGCAAAGGGAACGAAAAATATTTTTTTTCAAATATAAAAGCTTTCATATAAGGAATGAATTTCCAATTTGTGTTAAAAAGGATTTCAATTTTGAAATGAAAAGGGTTTTCCAAGTTATAAATGAATCTTTGGAAACGATTTTGAAAGCTATGAATTAAATCTTTGATTTAAAGATTGGATGAGTTAATCCGATTTGAAGTGAAAGTTGTTTGAAATCTGTGAAATCTTTGTGAAAAATGGGTGAACTTTGTGAAGTAAATCTTTTTGTTTAAAAGATTTGAAATGGTTATTTGTTTAAACCATTTAAAGGAAAAGTTTTGGGTTTTAAAGTTATGACTTAACTGAGATCTTATATCCATATGTTTTTAAATATTGCGCTCATTAAAAATTTTGGGTTTTAAAGTTGTGACTTAACTGGGATCCCATATCCATATGTTTTTAAATATTGCGCTCATTATTCGGCTTAGCCGGGAGAGGACCTTGTATCATATAACCCATTCCGAATAATGATATGACGTTATGGATAGCATTTGAAGACCGGTGGTAAGACTGGATATTTTCGAAAGCTAAAAGATAACTCGTCGAATGTCTCTGCACCGATTGGTCCTAGTATAGAGATCTCCATATGTGATGGGAAGTCCAGACGTGATTAGGGATTATCCGGATTTGCAAAGGCTTCTTTGTGAGGTGCCTTCGGTTTTGTTCGAATCCGGAACAGACTTGTATGGATGTGTGTCTGACATTACACTTTGAGATGTAAAGCTGGTTTCTATCAAATACATTTCTGCTTGGTGCCGGAGATTTATTCTCTTAGCTTAACACCCTTCTCTGAGACGTACGAGCTCGGATGTTATGTAGTTGATGGTTACTAGTGATACATTTCCAATTTTGTAATGGGGCATATGAAGTGTTGATGATCATTTGTTGATCGAAACATGGCTTTGTGAAAAAGCGTAGCTTTGTGGACGAGACTGCATCAGGACCTCACAAACCGGAAATGGTCGAAACAGGAAAGATGCGGCAAGGTTGCAAGGGTCGTGCCCCTAGGGTATGTCCATTTCTTCTAGAAAAGGGTGGTATCATGGTATGGAGCCCAGATACTTAACTCATGTGGACACTGTAAATTTATTACTGTGTGATGTTGCTTTCTGATTGAGGCACCACGGATAAAGGTCGCAAACGACCGGGGATGGCATATATCAGGTTTTACTCTCGGGAAGGGAGTAAACCAGCATTGTGTTGGCGGAGATCCGGATACGTTCTCGGGGCGTTTCTCTAGAGGCGTTCCCATGTGGCAATAGAAAGTTTCTTAGCCTGACCATTTGTTGGAAATCTAATCATCCAATATGCGCCTTGTACGGTTTTAGTTGTAGAACCTGCCATTTAATATGGTAGCTATATTAGGCATACTATAATGGTACGTATGCTGGCTAAGATTAATATTATACTTTCGAAAGGTTTTCTGCACTATGCACTAATAATAATATCAAATCGTTTTTGCGTAGTAAGCATGTTTGACTATCATACGGAGAAATCTCCCCCAAGTGTGCGATTGCATAGTGTGTGTGCCGGAAGGCCTTATGGTAGTTTCATTTTCCAAAAAGCATTGCAGATTTCAATATTTTAAATTTCTTTTTGTTGTTTGTTTTAAAGAAAACTTTTTTTGTTGCTCACACCAGTTCCATAACTGACCCGAAGTTTATTGTTCCCTTCCTAAACTCTAGGTGCACACAATTTTCCACACAGGCAGTCTAGAGTTGGGTTTTTCAGATAACTAGCTTGTAGATGTAGATTCGATAGTCTTTGGAGTCTTTGGTAATCTTCGTTAGTCTTTGGATGTCTGGCCTTGCTTAGTTCAACTTAATTGGGAATTCGAGCTATTTCTGGATTGATGCTTTGGAGATGGAGATTGTTGATATTGGAGTTCCTTCTTTGGAGTTCAAGTTTATGATATTGTTCCGCTGCTGTGTCTTGTATCTCTGATAGACATCGATATCATTTGTATCATTGTTGTATATCATTGGATATTGTATTCATTGGAATTACATGATATACTCTTTTCTTCCGCTGTGTTGTTATACTTAATGTGTTATAAGCTCCGACACGAGTCAGATTTCAATGGTTGAATCTGGGCATTCGAGTACAAGTGAAGTACGGATGTTGATTTTTGAACGCTGAAATTCGAGTCTTGACATCTTGGTATCAGAGCTGAAGGTTGAAACTTTAGCTCAAGAGTATAACACATTAGGTAGCTCATTAGAGATAGGGTGAAGTATACCCTAGAATGAGTATCCCTAAGATATATGTCCATAGGCCTCAGTAAATTCTCTTGCTATCCACTGATAATGAGTATGAGTGCAAGAAGAGGACAGGATAGGGGACAGGGAAATACGAATACAAATGGTCAATACCCTGTAACAACAAGGAAAAAATCTTTCTCTATCAACCTCTTTTTTTCATCATCAAGTTTCAATACTTTGATAGTTCCTAGCAGCTCTAGGGAGAAGCTTTGAAGAGAAATCACTATTTTGGCTGAGTCAAAGAATGAGTCGGCATGGGACATAAACTCCAAATAGGTCAGAATTGTTTGCTTTGGATACTATGGCTGATAGGCATACTTTGTTAAAGCTGAAGTTTGGGATTGTCCCCTACTTTCAAATTTCGAGGACGAAATTTTTTTAAGGGGGAATCTGTAACGACCCCAGTTTCGAGTAAAATTTGAATTGGTAAATTATTTAAATTTTTGGGGATAAATTTGAATTTAATTAGTAATTAATATAATTTTTGGATTAAATTGTGAATTTATATGATTTTTTCCAAATAAAAACAAGATATTTGTTTATTTATTTTATATGTATATTAATTGATTTTTTTAAATAGAATTTGGATTTGAGATTCAAAATAAATATTGAAAATAAATTGATTTTGGATTTGAAATTAAAATATAATTGTGTTGAAATATAAATTGGATTTAAAACTATATTTTAAAATTTAATAAGAATTTGTTTTCTAATTTTATTATACATATAATTTTAAAGTTATATTTTGAATTAATACAAATGATTTGCAAAACAATTGTTTAAAGGTTAAATCCTATAATATACATATGTGCGTTGATTATGTATGTGTATATAAGTTGACTTTAAATTGGACTTTCAAATTTAATTTGAATTTGAATTTAATTTTAAATTTCAAAAGATAGACATTTTAAAAATATTTGGGTAAGCATTTATTTATATATAATTAGTTTTATTACATTTTCTTTAAAAAGAAATTCATAGATACATTTACATAAGAATAAATAAATTAAGTGAAAAGCTTTTTCTTAACATTTAAAAATAAATACTAATTACTTAAAGGACAAGTGTGATGAAGCTAAAACACCTTATAACAAGTGTAAATTAATAATCAACTTAGTGTGACAAATGTTAAACTTTAAACAAGTGTCATTTAATTTTAGTTTTCTTTTATTAAATCAAATTTCAGCCCATATAGAGCATGCATTCTTTCTTTCATTTCTTTTTTTTTCCATTCTTTTTCAAAAGCTAAGAGAAAACTAAATACTCAAAAAGCAATCTGTACATTCCTTAAAAAAAATCAGCTGTGTAAATTTTCTCAAAATACAATCTGTTAATCATCTTCAAACCTAAAATCTATATAACCTGTCATCACGTTTAAAATCATAGCCTATAGTTCATTTGAACTCAAAAGCATGCAAGCATTCTTCTTTAATCTGCCTGCATGCATTCATAAATCCTGAGACAATCAAAGCAAATGTAAATCAAAGCCAGCAAGCATTCTTTTCAATCTGTAATCAAAATCAAATCAATGGCTTGAGCATTTTCTTTTCTACCTGAAAGCAAGCATGTAGTTTTAAATCAAAGCATTTAATTTAAGAAACTCAAGTTTTAAAGCAAAGGCATTTCAGCAAAACAAGTTTTACAATTTTCAAGATCTTTTTCAAAAATTGGAGGCTCTGTTCTTCATTCTCAAATCTTGTGAGTAACATCACTTTTAGAAAGTTTAACTATATGAATTTTGGTTGCATGATTAAAATCTAGAATGAGTATGCTTGGTATATATGTATATTTCTGTAATATATATATGGACATATGGATGCTTGTGCATGCTTGTTTTTCATCTAAATATCTCTGTCTTAGTTTCCAGGCTCAAGTTTATTTCAAAATTCATTATCTTGATCAAATCACTGTTATGATTTAGAATGTAAACAAAATTTGTTTGTTTATTGATAAAGCAAGTTTTAAAATTTATTTAAGATAAAATAAAATTTGAAATCTCACTGGAAACCACAAAGAACAGTGCATGTTTAATATAAGTGAAAATTCAACTATCCTAATTCATTTGGTCCAGGAATGTAAATTGAATTCCTAAACAAAAGTATGATTTCTGGAGGTGGAACCAAAAATTTTAGTTTTGAATTAAGAAAGTAGTTTGAGTTTTATCAGAAATGATATTTTTGGCAAATTCTAATGATCTAAGTGGTCGGGGTGGATGCGATCATCACTGGAGATAGTTGAAGGATCGAAGATTTGGAGAAAAATGTCAGGTCGGGGTTTAGGGCACTGTGGCGGCGATGGAAGATCAATGATGCCTGTGAACTTAGTTTTGGGCTTGATCGGAATTTCATTCCTCACGGCATCTCTGGTGGACCGAGCTCCACTAGATTCTGGGAGATGGTAGCTTGGGTGACGGCGAAGTTGTGGCCGGAAGCAATGGAGCTATGGTGGACGGCGATGCGAGTTTGAGGTGGTTTCAAGTGTGGTCTGTGGTTCCATGTTCAGGCCTATATGTTTGATTTCGATGTCGAGTTGTAATGGAAGTTTGGTTGATCAGAATCTTGGGTGGGGTGGATCGCCGACTTGAATAAGTCATCGTGGATGGCCATAGACGATCGGAGCCACCGTGCATATGCACGGTGCATATTTGGTGCCTGATGAAGTTTGGGTTGATGCAGAGGATTTGTGCTCGAGTTTATCTCGAGTAATTCATGTGTTTAGCTCGAAGTAAGGGGTGTTTTGGCTCGAAATCTAAAGGGTATAGCTGAGGTCATTGTTTGGTTACACGTTTTAAACCTGTCTATATTTAAATTTTTAAAATGAATTTTAAAATTGAAAGCAAAGGTTTAAACTAAGTTTTAAATCAGTTTTTAAGTATGGATTCAAATCTAAATTTGCATCCTAGTTTTAAAAAAAGAAATAAGGTTTATAAAATTTAATATGTTTAAAACAAGTTTAAAATGTTTAAAGTATCTTTTAAAACGATTTGATTTTGAAATGAATTGGTTTTGAAACACTTTTAAATTTCTTTATAAGATAAGTACTTCTTTAACATGTGATTTAAAAAGTTTTTAAATTGTTTTCAATTTTGTTAAAGTTAAATTTATATTTATTTAGAATCTTAATTTGAAATGAATTTTAAAGTAAATTTAAAATTAAACTGTTTTTAAATGTTTTGTTAATGACAATTAAGTCATTAATAAGAGAAATGTTTTATCTTTAAGTAAATTAAGATTTAATGATTTGTGATTCATTAAATTATTAAGGTAATTAAAGAATAATTAAATAATTTAAATAATTTATGATTTGGATTAATTAATTAAGTAATTAAGGGTTCAAATTAATTAATTAAAGTTTAAGTTAATTAATTAAGGAATGATTAATTTGTAATTAAGGGTGATTAATTAGATAACTATAGATTATTAATTAATGATTATAAATTGATTAATCTAGTAATTAAAGATTAATTAAGTTACGGTTAAGCACTTAATTAATTAAATAATTAGAGATTAATTAATTTTTTATTAAAGATTAATTAATTTGTAATTGATAATGATTAATCTAAGTTTAATTACTTAAGAAATTAATTAAACAATTATTAATAGTTAATGAAGATTATTAACCAAGGATTATTAAATAATTAATTAATGTGATTAATTTTTAATTATACTAATTAATTTAAAAAAATTATTTGTGGAATTGTTTAAGTATAATTACTTAATGGAAGTAATTAAAGGGATTGATTACTTAGTGTAATTAATTAAAGTAACGTGATTAGTTTAAGTTAATTAATTAGTTTAATTAATTTAAAATAATCATTGGATTATGGGTTAAGTATAATTACTTAGTGTAATTTATAAAGAATAATTACTTAGTGAAGTAATTAATGGATAATTACTGGATGTAATTAATTGAAAGATAATTACTTATTGGAAGTGATTAAGAATTAACTACTTATTGTAATTAATTTAAGAATTAATTGATAAAATTTATTTAGAAGTTAATTAAGTAACGTAATTAATTAAGGGTAATTAGTTACTGAATGTGATTAATCAAAGATTAATGAATGTGATTAATTGAGGATAATTAATTGAATAAATAATTAAGGGATAATTACTTAAATGTAATTAAAGAAAGATTAATAAAGGAAGATTTGTTACGGTAGATAATTAGAGATAATTAATTAATTTATTTATAATTAATTAATGTTAAGTAAGTAGGATTAAGGTAATCCAAGTAATTTAATTAGAGATTAATTAAATTTATTTATTTATCTTACTTATGGAAGTTTTGAATTCTATTGATTGTTGAATTGTTTGATATCCCTGATATGTTATGCTTTGTGCTATGAATTGTTTTGGTGTGATCTGTGATAATGTAATTTATTTTCTGTGATAAATTTACATGGATTATCTATGAATCTATGAATGGAGATAAGCGTTATTGGATTATATTAATGATGATGTGCTTGAATATGTAATAATTGATGTTGTTGCACGATTGTGTTAAACCCCTCACTGCACCTTACATACCCAAATGTGGATTGCACGAGGAAATCGGTTAAGTCACAAATTTTTGAAATAAATTTTAAAGTTGAATTTTGAATTCAAATGATTTGGAATTGGGTTTAATATGAAATTTTTTTGAAATGGAGTTTTGAAGATAAAGAGTTATTTTGAATAGCTCGATAGAGTTTTGGAATTTAAATAATTTGATTTAAATTTGAATTCAAGTTTTGGAGTTGAATTCTATATTTGGGAATTATGGCTTAAAAAGGTTATATAAGTTATAAACGTGGGTTTTAAACCATTTTAAAAGTATTATTTTGGGAATTTGAATTCAACCCAAATTTTATACTTAAAGAGCTTTAACTTGTGCAAAGGTATTTGGATTTTTTCGAAACGAAAACTATTTGTTTTCAAATAATAAAAGCTTTCATATAAGGAATGAATTTCTAATTTGTGTTAAAAAGGATTTCAAGTTTGAAATGAAAAGGGTTTTTCAAGTTAAAAATGAATCTTTGGAAACGATTTTGAAAGCTATGAATTAAATATTTGATTTAAAGATTGGATGAGTTAATACGATTTGAAGGGAAGTTGTTTTGAAATCTATGAATTGAATCTTTGTGAAAAATGGGTGAACTTTGTGAAGTAAATCTTTTCGTTTAAAAGATTTGAAATGGTAATTTGTTTAAACCATTTAAAGGAAAAGGTTTGGGTTTTAAAGTTGTGACTTAACTGAGATCCCATATCCATATGTTTTAAAATATTGCGCTCATTATTCGGTTTAGCCGGGAGAGGACCTTGTGTCATATAACCCATTCCGAATAATAATACGACGTTATGGATAGCCTTTGAAGACGAGTGGTGAAGACCGGATATTTTCGAAAGTGAAAGGATAACTCATCAAATGTCTCTGCACGGACTGGTCCCCGGTATAGAGATCTCCATATGTGATGGGAAGTCCGTACGTGATTGGGGATTATCCGGATTTGCAAGGGCTTCTTTATCATGTGCTTTCAATTCTGTTCGAACCCGGAATAGACTTTTATGGATGTGTGTATGACGTTACACTTTGAGATGTAAAGCTGATTTCTATCAAATACATTTCTGTTTGGTGACGGAGATTTATTCTCTTAGCTTAACACCCTTCTCTGAGACATACGAGCTCAGAGGTTATGTAGCTGATGATTACTATTTATACATTCCCAATTTGGTAATGTGGCATATGAAGTGCTGTTGATATTTGTTGATCGAAGCATGGCTTTGTGAAAAAGCATAGCTTTGTCGACGAGACTGCATCAGAACCTTACAAACTGGAAGTGGTCGAAAAAGGAAAGATGTGGCAAGGTTGCAGTGGTCGCGCCCCTAGGGTATGTCCATTTCTTCTGGAAAAGGGTGGTATCATGGTATGGAGCCCAGATACTTAACTCATGTGGACGCTATAAATTTATTACTGTGTGATGTTGCTTTGTGATTGAGGTACCTTGGATAAAGGTCGCAAACGATCGGGGATGGCATATCTTTGGTGTTACTCCCGGGAAGGGAGTAAACCGGCCTTGTGTTGGTAGAGATCCAGGTAGGATCTCGGGACGTCCCTCTAGAGGCGTTCCCATGTGGCAATAGGAAGTTCCTTAGCCTGACCATTTGTTGGAAATGTAATCATCCAATACGTGCCTTGTATGGTTTTAGTTGTAGAATCTACCATTTAACATGGTTGCTATAGTAGGCATATTATAATGGTACGTATGCTGGCTAAGATTAATATTATACTTTCGAAAGGTTTTCTGCACTATGCACGAATAATAATATCAAATGGTTTTTGCATAGTAAGCATGTTTGACTATCATAAGGAGAAATCTCCCCCAAGTGTGCGATTGCATGGTGTGTGTGCCGGAAGGCCTTATGGTAGTTTCATTTTCCAAAAAGCATTGTGGATTTCAATGTTTTAAATATTTTTGTTGTCGTTTGTTTTAAAGAAAACTGTTTTTGTTGCTTACACCAGTCCCATGTCTGACCCAGAGTTTATTGTTCCCTTCCTAAACTCTGGATGTCCACAATTTTCCACATGGGCAGTCTAGAGTTGATTTTTTAGATAACCAGCTTGTAGATGTAAATTCGATAGTCTTTGGAGTCTTTGGTAATCTTCTTCAGTCTTTGGATGTCTGGCCTTGCTTAGTTCAACTTGATTGGGAGTTCGAGCTATTTCTGCATTGATGCTTTGGACATGGAGATTGTTGATATTGGAGTTCCTTCTTTGGAGTTCAAGTTTATGATATTGTTCCGCTGCTGTGTCTTATATCTCTGATAGATATCGATATCATTTGTAACATTGTTGTATATCATTGGATATTGTATTCATTGGAATTATATGATATACTCTTTTCTTCCGCTGTGTTGTTACACTTAATGTGTGTAACGACCCAGAATTTCTGTCATTTGAAATTCGTATATTTAATTGATTTTAAATATTAACAAGTAAAATTTGTAAGTCGAATAAATTTTATTTTGAATATCTGGATTTAATTGGGTAATTAAATCGATAAATTAGTATGTGAAATTATAGAAATAATTGGAAATTGGGTTTAAAATGATTTAAAATGATTTGTAAAGTTGCATTAAATCGTATTGGAGTTAGAATGATGTTTTAGAACTTTTAAAATTTACTTTAAAGTTAACTTGTGAAAATTGAATATTTTAATATTTAATTGACGAGTTAAAATAGCCATTTTTCAAACAGTCTCAGATTTCGACGAAACCAGTTTCATCGGATCCGTAATGTCAAATTATTGTAAGGTTTCAAATTTCGTGTCAATCGGATTTACTTGTCCGGGGTAAGCCAAAACGCATAGAAATTGGTTTAATCGATTTAATTTAAATTTGATCGTTTACTGCTGTAACTTGCATAGATGATCGAATTGGCTCTCGATACCAATTCCATTGTGTCCGGAACGCGGGGTAAACCCGAGAAACGTCGGTCACCGCGCGAGATTTGGAGTTCGGAAAATCACGGGTGAATAGTGCGTTGAAAAATCTCTATAAAAGGACCCATCCTCTTCACAACTCAAAAGCCTAACCCTAATTTAACCTAGCCGCCACTTCAGCATGAATGGCTGAAAACTTTCAAACTTCTTCCACAAATTTCTTCAAATCCACTAATCGATTCAAAAAGTTATCAACTACAATGTTGTAGAGCTCGGCACGAACTTCAATCTGAACGGTGGAGATCGAAAAATTCGCTACGAATGGATGGCAATTCATTCGCGTTTGTGGTAGGTTTGGACATGTTTTTCGAGAGCAAGAAGGGCCGAGCTCCACCTGGTTGTGGCCGAAGGTAGCACGAGTGATGGGCTTCGAGGTGGAAGATGTTGATCGAGCTGAAACGTCGTAGGGTGGGCGCGTTGGTTAAGGTTTGGACGGCTATATTGGCTTGTTGCCTGCGACATCTGCAAACGAGCTTGGGAAGGAAGAAGGGGGCCGAACGGCCTGGATTCCATCAAGCTAAAGCGAGCGGCTCTGATTGTTTAGGTTAAAAAAATTATAAAAAGAAATTGTAAGATTTATATATTATAATTTATGCAACTTTAAAAATCAATATCTCTTTCATACAAGGTCGGAAAATCACGAAACAAATTGCGTTGGATTCGTTTTGTCGAGCATTACTCAATGGAGCTGGTTTGGAGTCGCTTGGAGCTAGTGAAAATTTCGGGTAAAATTAAACGCATGTTTAATTTTATTCGAAATAAAACGCTACAACTGTTATTGGAGCCAAGGTGAGAACTTCTTATTCAATCGAATTGTTTCGATTTAAATTTTATGTAGTTAGATTTAAAATTTCTTGATTGTATGATTGAATGAGAAATTATTATCTATTGTTTTGAAATAGACCCAATACGCCGTATATTAAGCAGATGTTATTTATTAAAAACATATACCGCGATAATTCCAACTTGTATGGAATTGGTATTATATATGTACTTGGAGTTGATTTTTCCGCATTATATAGCGGATGACCTATTACGCCGCATAATAGCAGATAATATTTTTATAAATCCCATATAACGCGATATTCTGTATTGGAACGGAATTGGTATTGTGCTAACATTTGTGGATGCAGGGAAACAGTTTGGAGGGATCCAACTGGATTCCTCACCAGTATTTATTTGATTCCAGATATTGTGATATATTCTGTTATCATATTGATATATGATGTTTGGATGCCGTGATTGTTATATTCAGTGTTGTTACAGCATTGGGCCTATTTTTGGAGTTTTAAAAAAATATTAAAGTAACGATTTTGATTTAAAAAAGGATTCTCAAGCGATTTTTTGAAAGTATACGTTTTATTTAAATTTTTGGAATTGATTCATTTTAAATAAATACACGTTATAATTTTCATGTTATAAAATTTATTATTTTTGGGATAATATAGTAAAAAAATTGATTTTTTTTTAAATATGGAGTTAATGATTTTATAAAATAGTTTAAATTAAGATTTTTGAATTTTTTATAAACGGTTTATATAAAAGATTTATAAAATTGATATTTTATAAATTAAAATATTGGAATTATAAAACGAGTTTTTATAAGCGTTAAAATGAAGTATAAATATATTTCATAAGTAAATGAAATTTATAGATTTATAAATTGAGAAGTTATAGAATGAATAGATTTTGTAAAATAAAAGATTTATAAGTAATTAACTTATAAATTGGATTTTGGCATTTAATTGGGATATAAATAGAATTTGTTAATAAAGTGATTTCATAAGTTGAAGTTATTATAAAATATAAATGGGATTTATGAACGTTGTTTTATAAATCTAAAATCGACTTATTTTGATAATTCAATTATTTTAGATTTTTAAAGGAGATATATTCACGATTTTGGATGGAAGATAATCATTTAAATAAAATATGTAGAAAAATGTTGAATTTGGTTAACGAAGAATATTCACTATTTTGGGACAGTGAAGTTTTGGGGAAGTGATATTTTAAATAGAATTAAAATGATTTGAAGTTGTTTTAAAATGTGTTAAGGATCGAAACCCTAGGTTTCAACATTCATTGTTGAAATTGATGTTTTCGAGAAATAAGGAACAGATGGACTATGACACTGTTGTTATAGTAAATAATTTTCGAAAGAAAAAGTTTTGTATAGTATTGGGATTTATATATCTATCTTAATTTCGAATCCCTATACTAGTGATTTTGGGTTGTCGTAACGATGTTTTACGCAACATTCGTTTTGACCCAAATAAATGTGTTTAAAAGAATGTTTTCCTTAAAGAATGAAATATATGCTTAATCGTGTTTTAATTATATTGAATATTTTGTAAGTTCGAAAATAAATAGATTTGTGAATTACTTGTGGTTAAATAAGTATTTGGAATTGTTTTCATATATGAAGTGAAATGTTTTGGGTTTTTATCTTTTAAAGATAAATTGAAAATGAATAAGTATTTGGAATTGCTTTTCCAATATGAAATTGAAATGGGTTAGAGAATATATCTTTTTAAAGATAAATTGAAGTAAATATCTGGCAAGTTATTTTTTATGGAAGATTAATAACAAGGGCCTAATGATTGTTATGGTGCTGGATATTTGATTATTGGCTTTGATAGTTAAATAACCGACTATCAATATTTACCTTTAAAGGGGTATTTGTTGTGATTGCTTGAATATGAATGCTACACTTATTTTTGAAAATAAGCGCTCATTATTCGGTTTAGCCAGGAGAGGACCTTTGTGTTATAAATCCAATTCCAAATAAGTGATATGTCGTAATGTATAGCATTTGAAGACCGGTGTTGAAGACCGGGTATTTTTGAAAACAGAAGGATTACCGTCGAATGACTCTGCATTGGTTGATCTCCGATATAGGGGTTTTATCACCCTTTGTGATGGGAAGTCCAGTCGTGATTAGTGAATATCCGGATTGCAAGGGCTTCTTTGGATGTGCCTTCGGTTCCATTCGATCTCGGAACGGACTTGTATGGTTGTGTGTTTGACATTACAATTTGAGATGTAAAGCTGGTTTCTATCAAATATATTTCTGTTGGTGGCGGAGAATTTATTCTCTTAGCTTAACACCCTTCTCTGAGACGTACGAGCTTAGAGGTTATGTAGTTGATGGTTCTAGTGATATATTTCCAAATTTGTAATGTGGCATACGAAGTGCTGTTGAGCATTTGTTGATCAAAGCGTGACTTTTGTATAAAGCGTAGCTTTGTGGACGAGACTTCGTCGGACCTCACACCCCGAAAATGGTCAAAACAGGAAAGATGTGGCAAGGTTATTAGGGGATAGCGCCCCCTTAGTGTATGTCATTTCCTTCTGGATAGTGGTGGTATTATGGTATGGAGCCCTGATACTTAACCTATGTTGTTGCTGCAAACTTATTACTTTGTGGTTGTTGGTGAATCCCAGGAATTAGGTCGGTTACGACCGAAGGATGGCATATTCGTGTCAGTAGTTACCCAGCTAGGGGTAACCCGACCTTGTGTTGGCAGAGATCTAACCGTAATGTTAGGTTAGGTTCTCGGGACGTATTTCCAGAGGCGTACCTATGTGGCAATGGGAAGTTCCTTGGCCTGACCATTTGTTGGAAATCCAAAGAAACAATACGAGCCCTGTACCGTTTTAGTTGTATAACCTGCCATGGATTGTGGCGGTAACCTGCTATTGAACATGGTAGCTATAGTAGGCATAAGTGCGGAATGCCTACGCTGGCTAAGATTTATATCTTTACTTTCGAAATATTTTCCTACACTTTGCACTTATAATAATAATATCAAAGGAAATTTCTACGTATCAAGCATATTTGACTATCATAAGGAGAAATCTCCTCCGATTCTGCTTTTGCATTGTGTGTGCGTACGGGAGGCCTTATGGTAGTCTCATCTTCTAAAAAGCATTGCGAATCTAATTTAAAATAATTCTTTGTTTGTTTATTTTTAAAGATAAAATGTGTTAAGTTATCACACCAGTCTCATGACTGACCTGGAGTTTATTGTTCTCTTCCTAAACTTTGGGTGCCCACCAATTTTAACACGGGTAGTCTAGAGTTAGGTTATCAGGTCATTATGGAGATTCAGGAGTTGTTGTGGAGATCAGGAGCAGGCTGAATGGCTTGGCGTATCAATAAGTATATAGTATTTCTTTTCCGCTGTTTGTTGTTGTAAACTCTGATTATGTAATGTAATGTAATGTGATGTAATGTAATAACTGATATAGTTCTTTGTTTTAAAGATATTCATTTATCTATTATATGTTGTTTCGCTGCGATTGTGAGATTCTGTTATTGGTTCTGTTGCTTTTCTTTCTTTCTTCTTCTATCTTCTACCTCTTCTTTAGCACTAACGGTACGGTTTTCCGGCCTTCGATTTCTCGGCAGTTGATACAATAGACATATTAATGTCGGCCTTCGTGAGTCAAAAAATATTGATCGTCACATTTGGTATCAGAGCATATGGCTAAGTGACAACCTTGGCCCTGTTGGGAATTATTCATTATAGATAGAGTCAGTAGTACTCTAGGATGAGTTTGAGTGTAATAATAGATATGAGCGCGTGTTTGTTAGTGAATATAAAATTTGTTTTATATTTTGTTGATTGGTTTGCTGAGTGGTATATGGACTATGATCAATACGAGTAATTAACGTTGTTGATAGGGATCTCTAAACACTTGTACAGAACAATTTGACACGATATCGTTTTAAAATAGGGTAAATAAAATAATTTTACCTCGATTATATTTTATATATAAAGGAATAATTTTTCAGAATTATTAAAGTGTATATAAAATTGATTGTTTGGTTGTTGAAATGTAAGAATATATATAAGTTAATTGAAAGATGTTTGAATAAGTTAAATGAAACAATTGTAAAAGAATAAATTGTATAAGCGAAGAATTATAAGATGGAATTATAATTAATGTGATTTACAATTGTGAAATAATCTTATATATACAATAAGTGAAATTATATAAGAAAAGACTTATAAATGTGATTTATGAATAAAATGAAAATTTTGAAAGAATATTAAACACTGAATTCACTACTGTTATAGGGAAATAATAAGGGTGATGACTGCAGCATCATCGATATCATTTTCAAGTTTCTGTGTGATGGATTTGCTACCATGGTAAATTGAAAATTGAAGTTTTGTTGTGATAAACAAATTTGAAAATTTAACTAAAGGAAGTTAAATAAATTTAATCAGATTTGAACTAGATTGGATAAGTTAATGACTTGGGAGTTTAAATAAGTTGTATAACTTATTAATTGTGAAAATGTAAGTGAAACCAAATAATAAAATGGTTAAACAAATTTGTTAAGCAAAACGAGATATGAATTTGAATAAGTGATGAAATTTAACTAAAGAAAAGTTAAATAGAATTTACTTTGAAGTTGGAATTTGAATTGGATTTTAACTGGATTAGATATGTTGTTGAAATGAGAATTTAAGTTAAGTTAAACAAATGACGTTTGAAATGAAATATAGCTTAAGTAATTTTGAATGAAGTTGATTTTGGTATCGAAGTAAAATAATAAAGTGAACTAAATGGATGTGAATTTGAGTTATATAAAGGAGATTCAACTTTAATTGTAAAATAAATTGGTAATTGAACTAATGAATTGAATATTAATCAATCGAATGTAATGAATTGATATGGAATAATGGATGCAGTTGTTAATTCATTAGAAGCTAATGAAATTGGAAGTTGAAAAATTGGATGGAAATCAATAGAATATTAAACCAATTGGAGATCAAAAGTGTTAAACCAAATTGAATGATGAATGTAAGCGAATTAAATAAATTTGGTTATGTTGGTTATACGTTTGTTGTTAGTTGATTGTATATAATTCATTAAGTGTTAATGAAGCTGAATTGATAAAAAAATTGGAAGCTATGAAAATGAATTTGATTTGGAAGTGGACCAACTTGTATATGAATTAGTGAATGTAAACTAATTGAATATGAATGAATATTGATTAATTGGATAGATATTGGATGTAGTTGGATGATAGTTGGTTGATGGTTGAATTTATTGCTTTTGATTTGCATTGGCTATATTGGCATATATAGTTGTTGGTATATGTTGTATATCGATATTATTTTCTATATACATGTTTCTCATTGTTTGTTGAGTGTTTAGTAGGTGCGGATTGCGCATTGCTTCGCATTTGGAGCTCGTTTTCGTGCTATATTAGCCATATATGCTCACAAATAAATATATAAGGTACATATCTCGGATTACATATCGTACTTTTACACTTTTTCCCTACGGGATGCCTCATTACTTGATGAGATGTATATTTGTGATATATATACTATCATTTTTATGGATCGAGCTACGCAAAGGAGGCTATGACGAATTTTTCTGAAAATTTAAGGCGTTAGATTATTTTTGAGAAAATTGGATTTTTTTTTGAAAACTGTAGTTTTGATTTTGAGTTGGAAAGTTAAACAACATAGTTGGTTTTGAAAAGATAACTAAGTATGATTTGAAAACTTAGTAGAGTTATTGTAATAAATTTATCTATTGGATTTTGGAAAAGTTAAACACTTAAATAAATTTGAAATCTAATATTGAATGTTTTTGAAAAGTTAATGGATTCTGTATCTTTTTCTTACTTGGTAATTTCGAGGATGAAATTCTTTTAAGGGGGAAGTTTGTAACGACACAGAATTTCTGTCATTTGAAATTCGTATATTTAATTGATTTTAAATATTAACAAGTAAAATTTGTAAGTCGAATAAATTTTATTTTGAATATTTGGATTTAATTGGGCAAATAAATCGATAAATTAATATGTGAAATTACAGAAATAATTGGAAATTGGGTTTAAAATGATTAAAAATGATTCGTAAAGTTGCATTAAATCGTATTGGAGTTAGAATGATGTTTTAGAACTTTTAAAATTTAATTTAAAGTTAATTTGTGAAAATTGAATATTTTAATATTTAATTGACGAGTTAAAATAGCCATTTTTTAACAGTCTCGGATTTCGTCGAAACTAGTTTCATCGAATCCGTAATGTCAAATTATTGTAAGGTTTCAAATTTCGTGTCAATCGGATTTACGGTTTGTCCGAGGCAAGCCAAAACGCATAGAAATTGGTTTAATTGATTTAATTTAAATTTGATCGTTTACTGCCGTAACTCGCATAGATGATCAAATTGGCTCTAGATACCTATTCCATTATGTCCGAAACGTGGGGTTAACCTTAGAAATGTCGGTCACCGCGCGAGATTTGAAGTTCGGAAAATCACGGATGAATAGTGCGTTGAAAAATCTCTATAAAAGGACCCATCCTCTTCACAACTAAACCCTAACCCTAATTTAACCTAGCCGGCACCTTCAGCATGAATGGCTGAAAACTTCCAAACTTCTTCCTTAAATTTCCTCAAATTCACTAATCGATTCAAAAAGTTATCAACTACAATGTTGTAGAGCTCGGCACGAACTTCAATCTGAATGGTGGAGATCGAAAAATTCGCTACGAATGGATGGCAATTCACTCGCGTTCGTGGTAGGTTTGGACACGTTTTTCGAGAGGAAGGAAGGGCCGAGCTCCACCTGGTTGCGGTCGAAGGTAGCACGAGTGATGGGCTTCGAGGTGGAAGATGTTGATCGAGCTGAAACGTCGTAGGGTGGGCGCGTTGGTTAAGGTTTGGACGGCTATATTGGGTTGTTGCGTGCGACATCTGCAAACGAGCGTGGGAGGAAGAAGGGGGCCAAATGGCCTGAATTCCATCAAGCTAAAGCGAGGCTCTGATTGTTTAGGTTAAAAAAAATTATAAAAAGAAATTGTAAAATTTATATATTATAATTCGTGTAACTTTAAAAATCATCTCTTTCATATAGGGTCGGAAAATTACGAAACAAATTGCGTTAGATTCGTTTTGTCGAGCACTACGCAATGGAGCTGGTTTGGAGTCGTTTGGAGCTAGTGAAAATTTCAGGTAAAAGTAAATGCGTGTTTAATTTTATTCGAAATAAAACGCTACAACTGTTATTGGAACCAAGGTGAGAACTTCTCACTCAATCGAATTGTTTCGATTTAAATTTTAAATAGTTAGATTTAAAATTTCTTGATTGTATGATTGAATGATAAACTATTATCTATTGTTTTGAAATAGACCCTATACGCCGTATATTAAGCGGATGTTATTTATTAAAAACATATACCGTGATAATTCCAACTTGTATGGAATTGGTATTATATATGTATTTGGAGTTGATTTTCTCGCATTATATAGCGGATGAGACCCTATTACGCCGCATAATAGCGGATAATATTTTTATAAATCCTATATAATGCGATATTCTGTATTGGAACGGAATTTGTATTGTGCTAACATCTGTGGATGCAGGGAAACAGGTTGGAGGGATCCAACTGGATTCCTCACCAGTATTTATTTGATTCCAGATATTGTGATATATTCTTTTATCATATTGATATATGATGTCTGGATGCCGTGATTGTTATATTCAGTGTTGTTACAACATTGGGCCTATTTTTGGAGTTTTAAAAAAATGCTAAAGTAACGATTTTGATTTAAAAAAGGATTCTCAAGCGATTTTTGAAAGTATACGTTTTATTTAAATTTTTGGAATTGATTCATTTTAAATAAATACACGTTATAATTTTAATGTTGTAAAATTAATTATTTTAGGGATAATATAATAAAAAAATTGATTTTTTTTTAAATATGGAGTTAATGATTTTATAAAATAGTTTAAATTGTGATTTTTGAATTTTTTATAAACGGTTTATATAAAAGATTTATAAAATTGATATTTTATAAATTAAAATATTGGAATTATAAAACAAGTTTTTATAAGCGTTAAAATGAAGTATAAATATATTTCATAAGTAAATGAAATTTATAGATTTATAAATTGAGAAGTTATAGAATGAATAGATTTTGTAAAATAAAAGATTTATAAGTAATTAACTTATAAATTGGATTTTGGCATTTAATTGGGATATAAATAGAATTGTTAATAAAGTGATTTTATAAGTTGAAGTTATTATAAAATATAAATGGGATTTATAAATGTTGTTTTATAAATCCGAAATCGACTTATTTTGATAAGTCAATTATTTTAGATTTTTAAAGGAGATAAATTCACGATTTTGGACGGTGGATAATCCTTTAAATAAAATGTGTAGGAAAATGTTGAATTTGGTTAACGAAGAATATTCACGATTTTGGGACAGTGAATAATATATTAAAGTGTTTTGGGGAAGTGATATTTTAAATAGAATTAAAATGATTTGAACTTGTTTTAAAATATGTTAAGGATCGAAACCCTAGATTTCAATATCCATTGTTGAAATAGTCGTTTTCGAGAAATAAGAACAGATGCACTATAACACTATTGTTATAGTAAATAATTTCCGAAAGGAAAAGTTTTCCATAGTATTGGGATTTATATATCTATCTTAATTCCGAATCCCAATACTAGTGATTTTGGGTTGTCGTAACGATGTTTTACTCAACATTCGTTTTGACCCAAATAAATGTGTTTAAGAATATGTTTTCCTTAAAGAATGAAATATATGCTTAATCGTGTTTTAAGTATATTGAATATTTTCTAAGTATTGAAAATAAATAGATTTGTGAATTACTTATGGTTAAAGAAGTATTTGGAAATGTTTTTCAGTATGAAGTGAAATGTTTTGGGTTTTTATCTTTTAAAGATAAATTGAAAATGAATAAGTATTTGGAATTGCTTTTCCAATATGAAATTGAGATGGTTTAGAGAATAAATCTTTTTAAAGATAAATTGAAGTGAATATCTGGCAAGTTATTTATTTATGGAAGATTAATAATAAGGGCCTAATGATTGTTATGGTGCTGGATATTTGATTGTTGGCTTTGATAGTTAAATAACCGACTATCAATATTTACCTTTAAATGGGTATTTGTTATGATTGCTTGAACATGAATGCTACACTTATTTTTGAAAATAAGCGGTCATTATTTGGTTTAGCCGGAAGAGGACCTTTGTGTCATAAATACCATTCCGAATAAGTGATATGTCGTAATGGATAGCATTTGAAGACCGGTGTTGAAGATCGGGTATTTTTGAAAATGGAAGGTTTACCATCGAATGACTCATCGGCTGATCTCCGATATAGAGATTTTATCACCCTTTGTGATGGGAAGTCCGGTCATAATTAGTGAATATCCGGATTGCAAGGGCTTCTTTGGAAGTGCCTTCAGTTCCGTTCGATCCCGGAACGGACTTGTATGGTTGTGTGTCTGACATTGCAATTTCAGATGTAAAGCTGGTTTCTATCAAATATATTTCTGTTGGTGGCGGAGAATTTATTCTCTTAGCTTAACACCCTTCTCTGAGACGTACGAGCTTAGAGGTTATGTAGGTGATGGTTACTAGTGATATATTCTCAAATTGGTAATGTGGCATACGAAGTGCTGTTGAGCATTTGTTGACCAAAGCGTGGCTTTTGTATAAAGCGTAGCTTTGTGGACGAGACTTCGTTGGACCTCACACCCCGAAAATGGTCAAAACAGAAAAAATACGGCAAGGTTATTAGGGGATAGCGCCCCCTTAGTGTATGTCATTTCCTTTTGGATAGAGGTGGTATTATGTTATGGAGCCCTGATACTTAACCTATGTTGTTGCTGCAAACTTATTACTTTGTGGTTGTTCGTGAATCCCAGGATTTAGGTCGGTTATGACCGGAGGATGACATATTCATGTCAGTAGTTACCCAACTAGGGGTAGCCCGGTCTTGTATTGGCAGAGATCTAACCGTAATGTTAGGTTAGGTTCTCGGGGCGTCTTTCCAGAGGCGTACCTATGTGGCAATGGGAAGTTCCTTGGCCTGACCATTTGTTGGAAATCCAAAGAAACAATACGAGCCCTGTACGGTTTTAGTTGTATAACCTGCAATGGAATGTGGCAGTAACCTGCTATTGAACATGGTAGCTATAGTAGGCATAAGTGCGGAATGCCTACGCTGGCTAAGATTTATATCTTTACTTTCGAAATATTTTCCTACACTTTGCACTTATAATAATAATATCAAAGAAAATTTCTACGTATCAAGCATATTTGACTATCATAAGGAGAAATCTCCTCCGATTCTGCTTTTGCATTGTGTGTGCGTACGGGAGGCCTTATGGTAGTCTCATCTTCTAAAAAGCATTGCGAATCTAATTTAAAATAATTCTTTGTTGTTTATTTTTAAAGATAAAATGTGTTAAGTTATCACACCAGTCTCATGACTGACCTGGAGTTTATTGTTCTCTTCCTAAACTCTGGGTGCCCACCAATTTTAACACGGGCAGTCTAGAGTTAGGTTATCAGGTCATTCTGGAGATTCAGGACTGTGGAGATCAGGAGCAGGCTGGATGGTTGGCGTATCAATAAGTATATAGTATTTCTTTTCCGCTGTTTGTTGTTGTAAACTCTGATTATGTAATGTAATGTAATGTAATAACTGATATAGTTCTTTGTTTTAAAGATATTCATTTATCTATTATATGTATTTCCGCTGCGATTGTGAGATTCTGTTATTGGTTCTGTTGCTTTTCTTTCTTTCTTCTTCTATCTTCCACCTCTTCTTTAATCCTAACGGTATGGTTTTCCGGCCTTCGATTTCTCGGCAGTTGATACAGTGGACGTATTAATGTCGGCCTTCGTAAGTCGAAAAATATCGATCGTCACAATGTGTTATAAGCTCCGCCACGAGTCGGATTTCAATGGTTGAATCTGCGGCATTCGAGTACAAGTAAAGTACGGATGTCGATTTTCAAACGCTGAAATTTGGGTCGTGACATTTCCTATCTCTTCCCCCATTTTTCTTTTAGCTTGAGAGTGTTAGGAAAATAGATTGAATGAATGAAGAGGAGTGGAGGGGGAGTTAGGGTATTAGATGAGTTGGGTTCTCTTGTTAGGTTATTGGGCTGAAACCCAAACCCCAAGCCCAATAGAAAAATAGCAAAATTCTACTCAGCTCTAAACATATTGATGCTTATACTCAAAAAGGTCGCAACCGCCATTTTAAACTCAATGGAAGTGGTCTCAAGTCCTAATTCGACTGTTTACAAAAAGTAGCATTTCAAATTTTAATCCGACTAACGATGTTATATTTAAATAAATCATTTAGATATACAATCGTAAAAATATACGGGTTGTTATATATAATATTTACGAATCATCATAATTATTATATATGATTATTGTTCTGCCATAATCTAGACACCAAGAACATAAATTGTCGTAAAAAGACAACTTGTTAAGGTACAATTTAGCCCTAAATGAGCTCGTGACACCCTTAAGTTCAAAGTCTAACCATTATTATTAGTCAAATTCTAAGATGAAATGCAATTTGTGGGCCAAGAAATGGTTGATGAAATCCCATACCTTATATGGATTTGGTTGTTGCCTTAGAAAAGAAAAAAAAAGATGGCATGAATGCAAAATAGAAATTAAATGTGAATTAATGATGCAACTACGAATGAAATTTGTTTTTGTATTTAAAATGCAAGCAACCAACAATGCAAAGAAAATAACAATAACGGATAAGAGTACGATACCAGAGCATGCATAATTATTAGTAAATTATTTTAAAAGCAGCGATTATTTTGTTTTTTATAAGCAAGCAAAGCATTTTTTAGTAAGCAAGTCTTCTTCTTCTATGTTCCTGCAAATTTCACCCTGCAAAATTAGTGAACACGAATATTTATAATACTAAAACGAAAACAACTTCCCCCTTTTTTTTTATAGATAAAAGGAATTTAAAAGAAAATATTTACAAATCAAATTAAAACAACATAAAACGAATATCTAGAAAAAATTAGAAAGCCAATAAAATTCAATTTTAGTTTTTTAATATCAAGGAAGATCTAAAACAAATTCACTAAACCAAATTCACTAAACCACCATTGACTAATCTAACAAAAAAAAACAAAATCATAGATCCCAAAAACAAAATTCATTCCTTTGTTTAGAAATTCAGAAGATTTTTTTTTTTTGTTCTTGAAATTCCCTAAAACAAAATTCAGTTTCCAAGTTAAATTGCTCGGGTTTAGACGATTGACGTTAGATGGTTTGGATTTGAGTTTGCGAGTTGTGGGTAGAGGTCGCGATTTTTGGGTGATTGAATTGTAGCTTTTTTGGGTGATTGAATTGTAGCAAGCGAAATTCAGATGCAGCAACAAGAGTTTTCTTCAGTTGCGTTGTGGTCAAGGTTTGGTCACGACTGGAGTTTGTTGGTCGATTTAGGAAGATTGTAGTGGGTTAGTTGAAATTGAAGTGAAGTCGTATTGTGGATATGGTGACACAGGTGCGACGATTGTAGAGGAGGAAGGATGGAGAATTAGGTAGTCATAGTTGTCCAGGTGATGGTTTTGAAGGTGAGTATGTGCAAGTTTTTGCTGGTTTTTTGAGGTGAAGGATGTTTGGAAGTTGAAGGTGAAGTTATGGTGTTATTACTGAAGTATTGAGTGGTGTTGGCAGAGGTGGGTTGACAGTGGAATTATAATCAGGTGGAGCAGAAAGTAATGAATAGGGTTGTTGTTTGTTGTAGTAGGCAGCAGTGAGGTGCAATGAGGCAACGGTGCCAGTGACTGTTTCAGATGGAAAGTTGGAGGAGGTGAGTGTGATGATGGGGGAAGTTGGGAGGTTTGGGTTTGGGTGGTCATATTGCAGTTGATGGAAGTGCAATGCAGTGTTGAGGGAACTGTTGGTTTTTGGGCAGAAGGGGTGATGAAGATGGTAGGGGAGTTGTTGACAGTGATGGAGATGTAAATGGAAGTGGAAGTTGATGTGCAGTGAACTTGATGTTGTAGTTGTTGTTGGAATGTAAGTGCAGTTGTGGAGTTGTTAATGCAAATATAGATGTGGCTGGTGGAGTAGGTTATATGCACAGAGATGTATAGGGTTATGTGCATAGAGGCGGTGCTAGTAGTATTGATGATGGAGAAGGAGGAGGTGGTGGAAGAGGTGAAGGATGGTTATGGATAGTGGATGATTTAACAGTGGATGTTGTGGAAGAAGAGGGATGGATATGCACTATTATTGAAGCAGAGAGAGGGTGGTTGAGGAGACAGAGTTAGAGTTGTATGTATGAAGTGTGTTCGAGTTGTATGTAGGTGTATGTAGATGATGGATGGGAATGTCATTAAGTTTGGTTTGAGTGCAGGCGAAAGGCAGTGGTTAGATGCTAGTGGCAGGTTGTAGCAGGTTGTGGATAATGTGGGATTTCTATGTTCATGTATAGGTTGGCAGTAATGCAATTGAGTGGTGATGCAGTGGTTTGCAGTTGATTGGCAAGTAGTAGGGTGGAGTGGATGTTTCAAATGGTAGGGAGATTGATGAAAGTGTGTTAATGTGGATGTATGCCAGAGGAAGTTGTAGATTGAAATAGCAGTGGATGGTGATGAAAGTGCTGTTGGAGGCAATTTGGAGGGGAAATGGTGTTGACAGTTTAGAAGTATGATGATGGTGGTTGTTGTGGAAGGTGGCAAAGAGGTAGTTGTCGGCAGTGATGTGTCAATGTCAAATGTAACAGTTTGGTGAAACAGTAACAAAGAAAAACAGAAATGTAACAAAGAAAAGAAAAACTTGTTTGAGCTGAAGTGTGCAGAGATATGCAGTGAGCAGAGAGATATATGTAACAAAGATACATAGGGAATGTAAATGGAATATTTTTTTGAAATGAAATTGTGCGTGTGTGTATATTTTTTTTTTCTAGAATTGCAGATGCACATAGAAAAATAAAAAGCACACTAATTAAATGAAGCAAAAATTACACAACAAACACACAAAGCAGAATATTCTCTTTTTTAAAATGCAATTCAACATACAATAAAATCAAATAAAAATAATTCGAAGAGTAAATTAAAATCAAATTGCAGTTTCCCAACAATGGCGCCAAAAACTTGATAACAGAGGAAATTTCTATCGGTTAGAAAACTGCCATTAAAAATATTATCGTTATAAAACCACAAGCGCACGGCGTATAATTGTAGTACGTATGCGAGTATGGATCGATCGATCCGTAGGAAAATGAATTAATTTTAAATTATACTCAACCAAATTAGACCAAAGTTTGAAGACGTGTTTAGTAAAATTGCTAAAACTAACTACAAATAAAAGTGAATAAAAATATGAGAGTAGAAGAATTTAGAGGCAAATTCCTTTTCATGATCACATAAATCAACATGACGAAATTATGATCTCTTTCCTTTAGTCATTTGTGAATTTAGGTTATATGTTTATCCTAAGTATGGTCTATTGTGCTATTAATTAGCCCAACATTAACCATCAACCTTTAACACACCATCCAAACCACTTGTCAATTCTCATGAAAATGATAATGAAATTAAAAATAAAATTTGTTCTAAGCATGATCTAATTTACTATTAATTAGTAACATAGACCATAGAATTTTGATTCTAAATCCACTTTATTACCAGAATCATACGTAGATAAGAGGTAATTTGTGTTTATGTTTGTTTAAGCATAGCCTATTTGATGTCAACAACATAGGCTATCAAATTCAATATTAAACAATAAAATTTTACCACATCAAAAATTTCCATTAAGCATAAAAAGAGATCAAATGAAATCACTATGTTAACTTTATGTGATTCATGAGAGCTTCATCACCCCTAAATTGAAGGGCCTTAGCTTCTCATATTTGAATTCATTATAACATAAAGTGATTTCAACATGAAAGAAGAGAGCTAATTAACATAAACTAAAAAGTTAATCCACTTGCATAGAATAAATCCAAACTACTTGCATTAAAGAAAGAGATCTAAACTACTAACATAAAAAAAAACTTAAAAGAAAGGAACATGAATTAAAATTGCATATAAATAAATTGCATAAAGAAAAGGCTAAGAAGCCATGAAAGAAACTTCTATTTTATCTTTGATTTTGTGGCTACAACTTACATGAAAGGTAAGAAGATAATTACATAAGCCATAAAGTGATATTTATACATGCTTAAAACCCTAATTCATATTTTAGGAAACTACCTAAAATGCACTTTAGGAAGTGTAGCCTTCAAGAAATCATTAGCATCTACCTAATCCACCATTAATATTTGCATGTACATTTTAATCTCCATTAGCTTTTAATTGTGGTCCATGGGTTAGTGGGTAGGTGGGCTTCTCCATGTTGCATGAACTCTTTTATTTCTTCATTCCTTTACCTTCCTTTGCTTGTGCATGAATACGTACATGAAACCACTTCCAATAATCACTCAAATTCCTACAAAACAACATTAAAATGTGTAAGTAAATTTTATCAAAAATTAACACATACAAAAATGACCATTTTACCCCCATATGAAGTTGAATGAACGATGATTTGAAAACACTTCATATTTTGGTAAAAACATCCCAATCTTCTCATTTATTTAAATGAAAGTAGATTAAATATGGAAGTAAAAATATGCACTTTTACGTGCACATCAAATAGGAACTGATAGCTTGATAAGAAATATAACATATTGTATAAGCCATATTAATTCTAGGCTCATCTGCTCTATAGTTTGAGCCAATAATATTGAAATTCCATATGAACTAGACGAAAGTGAGCCTTGTTGAGCTACAAAATATGTTGAGGCAAGGCTCATTTAAAGATTAAGTTATTGTGTTTGCTAAGAAAGGGAAAGCATTATCTTCGAAAACTTGAACTATCTAGAATATCCAAAGATAGTAAATGAGAAGAAGTAATTGGATTCCTTAGCCACTAAAGGTATGTTTATGATTCAATTTTTTTTACAATCAATAAAAATTCATGAGTTTTGGATATTGGACTTGGAATTCATATTTGTAATTCGCTACAAGGATTTAAGAGTAGATGGCTTGTGGATGGAACTATAGTAAATGCAACAACATTTGGAGATTTTTATTTATGTTTGCCTAATGGATATATTATTATTTTGAATAATTTCTATTATGTTCAAAAAGTTATTTATGGAATGATTTCTATGTCTAGGTTAGCTGAGACTCGATATAGTTTTCACTATAGTAATGACATTATAAACGTTGCATTTGATGGAAATAGAATTTGCAAATGGATTTTGGATAATGACATTTATGTACTAAATGTTAAACATATATTTGTTGTTAATAATTATTTTGAAGTTAATGTTAAAAATAGTTATTTGAGGCACTATAGATTATGTCGCATTACTGATAAAAGACTACATAAACTAAAAACTAAAGATTTTCTCCCATCTTTTGATTATAAATCATTTGAAACTTGTAAGTCATATGTCAAAAAAAAGACTAAGCATCCATTCAGTGGGGATCAAAAAAATTTAATGAACTCTTAGGTATACTGATGTATACGACCCAATGTGTATAATCACAAAAGATAGTTCCTCATATTTTGTGACATTTACTGATAATTTCTCTAGACAAGGATATGTATATCATATGAAGAATAAATTTGATGTTTATGAGAAATTTATAACGTGTAAAAATGAAGAAAATTAGACTCGATCAAGGAGGCGAGTACGTTGGACATGAACTCCAATAGTACCTAAAAGATAATAGGATTATCTCTCAAGTCACTCCATGCTATATTCCGTAATACATAATGTTTTAGAGTGATGGAATTGAACCCTATTAGATATGGTTCGATTTATGATGAGTGAGGTCGAGCTACCTCTCTCCTACTTGGGATATGCATTAGAATCCACAACATGTATGTTGAATTTGATTGGGAAAGGGAAATCAAGGCTTTCCTTTCTCTATTCTATAAGTTCATTCTTAAGACAACATATGAGACATGGTATTTGAAGAAATCCCATCTTAAGGATTTAAAAGTATGAGGTTGTCCTACCCACATAAGCTTGAGGAGAGACCGGTTCTGTGTAAATTTAGAGGATATCCTAAAAATCATATAGGATATATTTTCTATAACATGGAGGAACCAAAAGTTATTAATTCTCGACACATCATATTTTTGGAAAGGGAATTTCTACGGAATGAAATTAACAATAAAGTTATAGACTTGGATGAAATCCGAGAAACTAACACCGAGCTTGAAAATGATAAAATATTGAATTAAATCTATATGATAATACACAACCAATTAGACAGTTTAATGGAGAATCTCGAGTACTAGAGAGATACTATGGATTTCTTATGGATGGTATAAAAGAGGATTGTATCTTAGAAATTGATACTCCCCTCACATTCCGACAAGCCGTGTAGAGTAAGGACTCTACATTATGTTTTGGAGCTGTAAAATCCGAGATGGATTACGTGTATATCAACAAAGTATGAACTTTGGATTATGTACCTGATGAAGGCACTACCCATTAGCAGCAAATGGATCCGTAAGAAGAAACTGAATGTGGATGGAAAGGTATAGACCTAAAAAGTAAGGTTAATTGTGAAAGGTTTACATTAAGTTCAAGGTTTTGACTATGATGGAATGCTTTCATATATAGCCATGCTAAAGTCCATTTGGATATTGCTCGCAATTGCTACCTTTTATGACTACAAAATCTAGAAAATGGAGGTGATAATGGATTTCTAAATGGTGATTTAGAATATGCCATTTACATATCATATCTCGAGGGTTTTGAGGTCAATGAAAGCAAAGGAACACTTGTAATTTGTTAAGATCCATGTATGGTCTTAAATAATCTTTGAGGAGTTTGAACATGTTTTGGTAAAGTTATCAAACCATTTGGTTTTTATTAATGGAGGAAGCATGCATATGATGGAAAGAACAAAGCAGATTTTGTTAACATAAAAAATGGGCAAAAACCTCCAATTTTTTCAAAATAGATTAAATGAGGACAAAAACAGAAAAAGTAAAGTACCCTAGGGTTTATAATGGTTCAGCCATAATAGGCCTACATCCACTGTTCGTTCTTATTCCTTTTTCTTATAATTTTGATATTACAAGAATATGATGTAGAGAACAATAATTTATATTAGAAAAGAGTGAATTCATATGCTTAGATTTATTAGTGCTGATGTTCGGAAGCTCGTGGATCCAAAAGGTTGTCATGTGAATGCCGACTGCTTGAATGTTTATAGAGGTGAAGAGGTTGTCCCCAATCTAGAAAATTGAGATGTTTCCATGTATAACCCGCTCAGAGGGAATGTTCTTGAATATGCCAATTGTAGCTAATTATTTCCCAATATATGCAAATTTGATTCCCTATACAGCTAGCTCGGTTCGGCCAGAAGCTCTGTCTGGGGTAGGATGGTCCGGTGGTTCGCACGTGGTTATTTTCTTGGACAGATTCCTATGCTCTCGTCTTATGTCCAGTCTTTATCTTGGTTCGTCCAAGCTCTTAGTTTGGTATCTTCCTACAATGAATGAAGGGTTTTTTTCGGTACCCTGGGGTTCCTAAGATATCCTGTTATGTACCTTTGGGTACTGAACAAGAAATCAAGTTTGGTACTATGGGCTACCTAACACAAGAGATGGGGGCAAGGGGAAGGAGCCACCTTTTGTTCCTCTCCTTTGCACTTGCTCTTCCTACCATGTCACCTTCTTCTTGACCGAGCAATGTTATCTTCCAAGCTTCCCATTACCTTAGTCATGTATGTGAAATCGCCCACCACACTTGCCCCTTAAAAGTTCAGCTCATAAACTGCGAGGTGGACTTTGTTGAATAACTCTTAGAATCCCCCGAAAGATGTTCATCACCTTCTTTCTTACCAGCTTGGATCGATATGTTCATGGCTCGGTGGCCAAGATTGGTTTGGTGTTCACTTGCTTGTGCATGGTTAGTTCGACACCCTACTGGTTCAGCTTTGGACACCACTATATAAACTACAATGCTTTTCTCCATTGAACACATATGTTCACTTTCCTGAGCCTCTCAAATTTTCACGACCATTCATCTCCCCCAAGCTTCCACTGTCATGCCCATTTTTTAAGCCTCTAACCCAATTCATCTTCAATTCAAAGCCAATTCGAGATTTGGTGAGTACTCTCTTTAGTTTAACATCCACTCCATTTATTCATATGTCATAATTCATATGGATTGGTTATATTAGGTATGTTGCTTTGTTCGGCCATCAGTTTGGGCTTAGGGTTTGGGCCAGTTTGTTTGATAGCCGAACAAAAGTGTTGAGTTTTTTTTGGTATAATAGACATGCATACACACATGCATAGTCGTGAAAACTTCCACCCTTTGTGACATCACATGAGAGGATCTAACATATTAGATAGGTATCTTGGGACGTCGTCACACTCACTCCTCTACTACCTATGGAGACCAAGCTCCATCATTCTCTGCAACTCCAGGTCCTGTGCAATCGGAGCGTCGCTGTCATTAATGTAGCTTTGCTCATTCTCTTGTACATGGATATTGGCCATCTAAACTATTAGTAAACCCCATCGAATCAGAAGCCTCGAGCTTGACTTCCAAACAGCTTGATATTATTGTTGCCATCCATGGCATCCCCATGGAGGATCTCATTTTTCTTACTTCGAAACAATGAGCACCTCTTGCCCGAGGGTATATGGCTTACTCCTGTTATCATTACATAGCTGGAACTTCGCCTCCTTTTCCTCTGTGAATCTTTGTTTTTTTTATAACCCGCACCTTAATGAGCCTAAATTTTGACAAAAGTCGAAACCAAAGTCCATCAAAGCACATATCATTGGATTTGGTACCTGTAAATAAGCATGAGCATTATCGAAGATTGATAGAAATCTAAACTCACAGCGGAAATAATAATAGGATAAGAATACTGACTATGACTACTACCTTGGAATAAACGGTATTCCTTGTATAATAGGTTGTCACATCAGCATTGAGCATTAGAGAATAAAAGACTTCTCCCACAACTTAACACATCCAACTCCAGCGATATGTTCCTCTAAACCTATCCCGTGGGTTGTTACATTTGGTATCAGAGCCAGGTTTCGATCCTGAGACCTATGGGTTAATATGACAACCCATACCTTATTAGGCCCAAATTTCGACAAAAATTGAAAACCCAAGTCCATCAAAGCACAGATCGTTGTTCCAGTAAATAAGCTCGAGCATTATCAGAGATTGATAGATATCTAAACTCATAGTGGAAACAATAATAGGATAAGAATACTGATTATTCCTACTGCCTTGGAATTCATGGTATACCTTGGATAACATATTATCACATCAACATCGAGCAAGAATGAAAAGAAGATTTCTCCAACAATAATTCCAAAAACCTGAAAATATTCCACTAGCTATCGGGACAAATATTTCCGTGCGAAGTAGGCAGTAAATACTGATTGATAGAAATTTAGGCCCATAGAGGTACGGGTTGTTGCAGGTTTCCTGGTATACAAGAAAATCACTCCATTCCAGCTACATCCCAATGGGTATGCCATCCTAACCAGCTTGTATGCCATCTTTATGAAGGAACTAAGGTACCCCCAACTCCTCACAAGAACAGGTTTCTGTATGTTATAAAGAGCAAGTTGGAGAGCTTTCCTTTCATTTATCTCAAAGCGGGGAGTGAATTCAAGCTGGTCGAGAACTTGTACTCAAAATACAACATGTTCAAGCATAAATATTTCTTCATCTGAGATAACTCTCTGTGTTTTCATTAATGGCACTCGGGATGTGAGAATTTCTCTATTTATCTCCTTTTTGTTGTTTTGTGAAATTACAAGCTATAAGTTAACTCTTTTGTCTTTGGGTTCTCTTATAGGAGTACTAAAAGTAACCATTGGGAAGGATTTGGAGGACTTATTGCACATGCTCTAGCAAATTCCTAAAGAACTCCGAGAGGCTCCCCGCCTAGTCACCGATGATAATTTGAGGCAGCAAGGCTTGATAACAGCCGGTCATTCTATCGAGAGAGGACAACAACCTTCCTCCCAGGGCCTAGTAGGAAAAAGAAGGGAAAACACTCATCGACAAGTGAAACAAGTAATGTGCCATCGTCCAGCCTTCCGTTTCGGGTGCCGTCATAACCATAAATCCTCTTGGAGCTGCTTCTACCATCCTTGCGAGTTTAGAATAGCCAGAGCCAGACCCCTTCGAGATTGTATCTAGTAAATGCGATCGGTCAAAAACTTTACGGGAGTGGGAGGATGACAGTATCCATGTAGGACAACATAACAAGCAGACTCCCATTCTCATGATGGTGATCGCACTGTCTCTGATCATAATGAGGCACACTCTAGGCCCCTTGGGTTTGATAAGCTACTTAACTTAGAGGTAACGAAAGCCTTACACCACAATTTTGGTTTCAAGGAGAAAGAGGACATTATTCATGGAGATATTAATGTTTCTGATTACCTTTTAGATCTGAAACTTGGGATTGGCTTTTGGGATTCATCATCCATTACGGAGATTCAGCGGCAATTAGAAACCTATGAGGACCCTAAGGGCTTGTGCCATAGCTTCACACCTTTGCATTTACACTCATGTAGTCACACGTTCCTATCATGGTCATGCATTTTTCTATGTGTCTAGATGGCTCTAAACCGTTGTATTTTTTAAACTATAGGACGTAAGATCTCGAGGAGGAAAAAATTAGTATCTAAAATGAAACATCCGGCTCCTCCAAAAGGTATAAAAAATGAAACATTGCTATTTGATGTGATTGAGAACATTAGGCAGCTCTGATAGAACCGTAGATGGGAGACCTTGACTATCTAGTCAGGAACATCGGCAACCAAGAGCCCTAAAATGGCTCATGGAAGAAATCCCTCTCCCTTGGAAGTAAATCAGGATCCCAAACACTAAACCAGCATTCTAAGTCTTCTTGGCTTTCTCCTTTTCCACCATCTAATTCAAAAGCCTTCAAAGTGTAGGAGAATATAGACAAAATAGGAGCAATTGTCCCTGCCTTTGGGCAGAATGATAGGGGGAAGAACGTCGAGGGAGCAACCATCATTACCGACCACTCATACCCACGTTTCGACGAACTCCAACAACCTCATCAACCAAGAGACCCTCTAGTGTGCCTGCTCGCTAATGCTACCCCTCTTCTTTGGTTGGAGCAAATCCATATCAGAATTTCTCACCAAATTTATTAATGTCAGGGAGGAGACTAGCAAGCATAATTTAGAGAAGAACCTCAAGATCATTAACGTCAGGAAGCAGCTGCACTAAAAGGATCTTGATCACAAGCGATTGTGGATTCCTAGGAGAGGTCCTAGGTCGAGGAAGTCCAAAAACTCAAAATATCCTATGCCAAACCGCTAGAGTGGGTGAAGCAGGTGTGCTTTGAGAATATCAAGACTGCCAAGAAAAAAGGGAAAGTCGGTCAACTTTTTGATAACCATAAGAACGTCAAGGCCAAATACAACAAGAAGTTGGACATGATCCGAGCGATAGCTGAGAAGGTGGAGCCTGACATTGTTGACTTAAAAAAGAAAGTTAAGGAGCAAGGGGATGAGAGAGTTTCTCTTCTGGTATACGTTGAGGCCTTGACTACGGGCAAAGCTGATGAAACTTCTATGGCTGGAAAGCTACAAGCTGAGTGTGATGAACTGAACAACCAGCTGGGTCAGGTAGTAGGACCCCAGGACAAATTCTACTGTAGAATGTTTATAGAGAAGTGTCTTGCATGGATGGATGATTATCAGGAGGGTATGGCTTCCATTCATAAGTGCCTTGTTGAAGAAGCCAAAGCAGCAAGTGAATAAGGAGGTCCTCCTTTCAGCCTTGAGGCCAATGACATTCATTTCTCAGTGGATGAAATGGAAGCATTCGCTCGAGTTATGTTAAGTTAGTGGAACTTGAGAAGGCTTGGTGGGAAGAAGCAGGGAAAAAGGAGGACAATAGCTTGACCTCTAAGACAATTGTATAAGGTCAGATCTTCAGACCGATTGTTTACACCCCATGCATGACGTTCCACTAACTGCTTTACATGTTTCTTCAGATCCATTTGCTAAGAGCCAACCCTTGGGAACGTCTCTTTCTCTAGCTCATATCCAAGTTTCCAATGATGCCCCTAGGTCATCCAAAGGTGGTAATATTTTTATTTACAGTCCATAAGCCACTACTCAGTATGTCTAAGCTTGTTTGAGCAGGTCCATTCCTGGCAGCTCTTCTCGCTTTACTATAGGAAATGTGTTTATGATGGATCCTACTAACACTGTAACTTCCATCCCACCATCAGGTGTCATGCCCCCATGTCCCTCTGATCCTCCAACCGATAAGGCCCATGATGAGATGATTGCTGCTCTTTAGGATGACATGGATGTTGAGATCACGGGTCTATTTGATCATGCAGATGAGTTTGATAGAGAGAAAGCCCTAAATCAAGTCATGACAAACTTCCCCATGAATATAGCTACAGTGAAACTTAAGACTATGGAGAGTTGAAGCTCATGAAGAAGAAATAAGCTGAGTTTGATGTTGCTATTGCTTCCAAGAAAAAAGATGAGGAGAAGGAGAGTTCATACAAGGGATCACATGAACACAAGGGCTCGAGGCATCATAGCAAGATCTCTAAGTCTGGGTTATCCAAGTCCGGATCCAAGTGACAACCACAACTACATCGCGTATGCATCTTTTTATAGGCTAGAAACAAACTTGTTGTGTACGTATATTTCATATTAAACGTTCCCACTCGCGCTAGACCAGTTGTTACACCCCGTAAATTTTAATAATAAATTAAAATGTTAATAAGAATAAAAATGTAAATTTACATCAAAGGATGAAATCGTAAATTATTACAAATGAAGGAATTTGGGAAATATGATTTTTACTTTGTGTTAAGTATATTTTTCTAGCCCAAATTCATATATAATTTATTAGAAACAGACAACGTATGAAAAATATACGGAATGTTTATGTTCGTGCGCAATTTGCGTTTTGCACATATTTGGGAGTAAGATTAAAGAGTTAAGAATAATTATTTATTAATAAATAAGTTGAATATGTGTAGGTGGACTATAAGAAAAAAAGTGCAATGATGAGTATACATTTAAAAAGAAAATTATGAAAGACAAAAGCATGAGTGGCATAGTGGTAAGACATATGCATTCCAACCAAGTGACCCGGGTTTGAGTCGCGCAGAGTACATTTTTTATGAGCATATTTCAACCATAAATAAATGTATAAAAGGTATAAGACTAACATAAAATAAGTATGTAAACAAACCTATTAAATTTTTAGGGGTATTTATTACCAAATACAGAAAGTTCATATGTTTACGAAACGTTGATTAAAAGAAGAGAAGGAATGTGTGTCAGCTTATTCGCATATATATGTAAGGTTCTCTTCTAGGTTTAATAATTCATATGTGATTACGTATTGCTGATTAAGGGTAGAAAAAAGAAAATTATGTATAAATACATATATTTGTGTACATATATGTATTTATTTATATATTTATGCTTAAATGGTTAGCAACATATTACATAATGTATAAGTTAATTAGTTAGGAAGATACAGACTAAGATGTAATTGACTAATTAAACAAAGAAGGATTTAATATCGGTTAGAAAGGGTAACGTTTATGTGAATTAGGAAAGCTAATTAATACCAATCAATTTCAAAATTGATTGCGCAGTTAGATAGTAAAGAATACGGTCAATTATATACATATTAGTATGTTTGATACCAATTAATTTATTTATTAATAAACTAAATTAAAAGCTTAAACATGTACATATTTTATTTACAAAAGTATCTAAGTTCAACGTATCTTATTCAACGCCCTTAATTAATTCCCTCCACCTGAAGCAATTATCCAACGGCATATCTGAATTTACAAATCCTATAAATTCAGCCTAAACCTAACCTAATTCTCATTCTAAAAACTATTCTCTATTCTATTCACTATTCTGGTTTCTCTTATCCTCTAAATTTTCGTCTTCTTCATAAAATAAATTATATACAAAAAAGAAGAAGTTAGAAGCAGATTAGTGAATAGCAAGGAGGCTTGAAAAGGAGGAGTAAGGTATGCTTATATGCATTGCATGGATTCAGGTGAGTGGAATCTAAATTCTTAAAGCAAAAGTTTAATATTTAGATTCAGATCTTCTTCTACTTCTTCTAATCTAAAATCTATTTTGATTTTCATCTTTATTTTTATCCCTTATTTCAAGTATAATGAAGATTCCTCTTAGATCTAAATTATAAATTGGTTAATTTGGAATTGGATAAAATGTTGACTTGGTTTATTAAATTTTGGGTAAAATGAATAGATTCTTAGAACTCTAAAACAAATCTAAATAAATCAAAGGAAATTATTTATAAACCATACAAGTAGAAGAATGTGAACTTAAAAATCAGGATTGGTGAATAAAATAAGAGAAAAATGAAATTAAATCTGAATAAAAACAAATAGATCGGATCCTCAGTTTTTAATTGTTCGTAAATAAAAAAAATACGTCGACTGTTTTTAACACAGCCCCAACATAAATAAAACGAACAAAATAGCCTAATTCTATTATTAAGCTAACTTATGGATGATTTCGGTATATATATATTTAAAATGAATCCTCCTATCAAGTTAATGGGCTGAAAATAAAGAGTATGCACTTAGATTTATACTTGTAGGCATTTGGCAGGCCAAGTTGTGTTTTCTTATACCTATGGGCATTTAGTGGTCCAGGTTATGTTTTCTTGTACCTGTAGGCATTAGGCGGTCCAGGCTACATTTTAATACTTGTAAGCATCAAGCGGTCCTTGTGGAACCTGTAGGCATCAGGCGGTCTAGGTTTGGGGTTTTTATGGGATATTGTTTGATACTTCATAATGTAGGCATAAGGCGGACCTCAGGTAGAGTACGCAACGTAGGCATCAGGCGGTCCATTGCGGGATACATGATATAGACGAAAGGCGGTCCATCATGTTTGTGGGATTTTTTTTCGGTTGGCTGTGATGTAGGCATTTGGCAGTCCATCTGCAGAAACCAAGGGTATGTTGATAGGGGTCTAGTCTAGCGGTGTTCGCACAATATTGTTGCAGAACCGGGGTAGACATAGGAGACATTTGGTCATGGTATGACTAGAGAAGGGCATGGGTTATGACTGATGATCCCTTGGATAGGCTTCCTCACGTGCTCTTCTCGTAGTAGTAACGTGGATAGGAAAGGATAGTAGTTCCGACAGGCCGATCTACGTTTTGACGACTTTGGTTCGACCTTTTAAGTAGGACCTATATTACAGGCTCATTCTTATTCATTCTTATTAGGAATTATATCTAAGATTGATACTCATATTATTCCTACTTTATGGAGTATGGAGCAGCTCTGGCTCTAGATGGTTCACTTTTCTTTTCAGTATAGCTTCCACTCACTAGACTTTATGTCTAACCCATTCACATTTTCCCACCGCAGGATGACAGATTAGCAATTATTGGGATATAGTAAAAACCCAAGTTTCACTCCTAGGCTGAACACTATTAGGGGCAATTTCCCAATCCTGGTTAGTAACCATATGTCATATACTTTATTATTCCACTGTGAGATTTTATCAACATTACTCTTACTTGCTATTGTTATTTGCAGGATACAAAACCAGAAATTCATGCATTAGTGGACTTGGATTTTTGGTTCATCGAAAATTTGGGCCTACTGGGGTATGGGTTGTCACACCGATTCTGATGTGGTGTTGAGGTCGAGTAAGCATTGTTTTATATTGCTTTGTAATTTATTGACATATAATCATCTGGATGTCCAATGAGTATGACTTGAATGATTTTTTATATGTTATTATGCTCATGGATTTCCATTTCCTTTCTTTTATTGTGTTTGATGTGACCCACATGTTCCTTGGACAGATTTAGACTATTAGTCGCCATTTGCTGTAGTTGAACTTTCCCGTATGCTAGGGGAGAAATTACTAAGCGGCTTACATTTCTTGATCGCTGCAGGTCAGGTTCTCATTAACCCTTTGTGAGCTCAAGGCCATCGTCAATAGTGAGTGCCAGAGTAGTGTTACCTTGGCTTACTATTGTTAATGGAAGAAATTAAGCCGATCTTCGGCTACGGACACCCGAATAGGGATCACTATGGTCCATCACTGTTGGTTGAGAAGGTTGAGCGAATCCTAATTGTGGACACCTAGATATGGATCACTCTGATCTACCACCGCCGACTAAAAGGTTTGAGACGACCGTCAGCTGTGGACAGCCGAAGAGGGATCACTATAGTCCACCACTACCAACTAAGAAGGATAAGCCAATCGTCAGTTGTGAACACTCGAATTAGGATCACTGCGGTCACAACTATCGGCGAATAAGGTGGAGCCGATCGTTAGCTATGGACACCCGAGTTGGGATCACTTCGATCCACAATTGTCGGCTAAGAAGGTTGAGCCGATCGTCAGCCGTGGACACCCGAACTGTGATGATTCCGGTCTACAACTGCCAGCTAAGAAGATTGAGCCAATCATTAGTTGTGGGCACCCAAATAGGGATCACTCTGATCCAGCATAGTCGATTTAGAAGGTTGAAGGGTGATGCCATTCCCAGCATGCTGTGCCCTCAAGTTGGCTGCTAAGACTCAAGCGATGCCCCTTCAAGGTGCTATTGTTAGTTTATCGCGTTTGAGTAGTGATATGAGGTAACATTTCCAACTAGTTACCTAGCATGGCAAAAGATTAAGTAAAACACACATTATTAGATTTAATTTCACAATTGTTTCAATTACAATGTTATTAATGTAAGAAGTATGATAAAAGTTCAATTAAAATAGTGACGAAGATGTTATGCATTCTAAGCCCTTTTGAATTGGGCTCTATCTACTATACCGAGGATGAAAGCTCCATTGCCTAAGTCCTTGTGGATAACATATAGACCTTCCCATACTGGGTTGAATACCCTTGGTCTAGGGAACACCCACGTCAGCTCCAAGTCCCCTTCCTTGAGTGGATGATGTTTGACTTTGGAGTTGTACCATTCAACTACCTTTCGCTTGTGTGCTTCTGCCTTCAAGGCAGCTTCCTTGCATTTCTCATCTACTAAGTCGAGTGACATGTTTAATAGCTCATCATTCTCATTCAGATCATAACGAATTCTCCAGTGTGATGGGTTCATTGTCTCTACTGGCAACATTGCTTCCAAATCATAAGCTAATGGGAAATGAGTATGTCCTATACTCATTTTGAAGGAAGTGCGATAGGCCCATGATGCCAGAGGCAGCTCATCCACCCATATTCCTTTTACCCTTTCCATCTGCTTCTTTATGAGTGTCCTCAGAACCTTGTTAACTGCCTTAACCTATCCGTTAGCCTACAGGTATGCTACAACTAAGAAACTCTTCTTTATTCCATGTTATTAGTAGAAATCGACGAACTCTGCACTGTCAAACTACAATCCATTATCCAAGATGATCTGGTGGGGAACTCCATACATGCATATTACATTCCTGATTAAAAAGTTTATGACCTTGGTCGTTGACACCTTAGTAAGGGACTTAGCTTCCACCCACTTAGTAAAATAGTCAACCACCACTATATCATACTTTTCTCCACTCTGCGCTATTGTAATTCCTACAATTAAGTCTATCCCCTAGACTGCGAAGGGCCAGGGCTAACCATGTGATTCAACTTGGTTGGGGGCAACCTAGGGATCTTCACGAACTGCTGATACTTGTCACACCTTTTTGCGTACTCCATTGCATCATAGTTCAAATGTTAGCTAGATTACCTATACCGCAACACTTTCTTTATCAACATCTGCCCCCCAGTATAGTCACCCCAGCTTCCCTAGTGAATATTCTACAACAGGTCTCCAATTTCCATTCCAATGATGCACCTTAGTAATGAGTCAGAAAACCCTCTTTGGTATAGTACTTCATCTTGGATGACAAAACATGGCATCTCCCATAGAATCTATAGGCTTTATTCCTGCTGTTGGGCAATACTCCTTCGCCTTGATATCTACTACTGGAACATCTAGGTTTCCTCATCATCAATCACTACAACCGCCCTCACCTCCTCGAAGCTTGGATTATGCAAGGTCACAATAGGTACCAATCCCAACATGGGCTCATCTCTTCAGCTTTCCAACTTCGCCAGCTCATCCCGATTCTCCTCCTAAGGAATGTGTTTGACCGTTTAGTGCTCCATTCCATTAAATAAGACCTTCACCTTCTCTAGACAATATTTTAAGCGTTCTCCCTTGGCATGGAATTCTTCGAGCACCTAGTTCACAACTAAATGTGTGTGGGGTGTAGAATTATAGATCTTAAGGCTAATCCAACAGTAGAAAGGGGGAGGGGGCAATTGAATAGTGTTCTCTAATTTGTGTAAACCTTTTTAATTTTCTTTCAAGATTAATAATAAATCATATATTAATAAGACAGAATTATACTAACAATCAGTCACGAATGCAATCACAGATAAAAGTAAAATTAGCAAAGTAAAGTAAGAGTTAGAGAGACGACACTAGGGATTTCATGCTGGTTTGGACTTCTCCTACTTCTTATCCCATACAATTGCTTGTATAGATTTATTTTCAAATGCCAATCTGTAACTAGGTAGAAGGAAAATCCAAATACATTCTTGATTACGAGGCTACAAGACACATCCTCAAGTATTCCGAGTCCGAGGTAAACTCACTTGATTTGATTGGGCTATAAACATACCCACTAGATTTGAAATGGCTACTAAGCACATCCACTTGATTCGAACAGGCTATAAGAAAATCCACTTGATTTGAACGAGTTACAAGCACACCCAAGCATACACAAATAGAGTTGATAGTTTTTCCAAAGACAAATTCTTGTAATTTGGATACAATGAATCATATAGCCTCTTGGATAGCACTTTAATCTTTGAATTGAGAGAGAGGTATTTCCAAAACAGTAAGAAAGTAGTATTGAATCAATACAATGAAGTATAAATTGATTCTATATAATTTTGAAGAGAATAGAGTATATTTTTCAAGAGAATTTTCAAGAAAATAAGGAGTAGGAAGAAAGTATGTAATTGGTTATTAAAAAATTCGTTTGCACTTCCCTTTGTATAGTAAATGAATAGAGTATCCATTCGCAAAGCATTATGTCGATTAGAAACTTCTATTCAAAATTTAAAAAAATGACCCAACGGTCTATATGCCGACATATAGGGGCCAAGTATGTCGACATACCTTAATGAATTTTGAAAATACTTTTCTTTTAAAATTGTTTTGAAAATCCTATACTTTGTAAAATAATTTGAACATAGTTTTTAAATATTTTAAACTCTAGAAAACTTTTGCAAAACATTTTAATAATATATTTCAAAAATTAAATTTATTTTTATTTAAAATACCAAAGGTTGGAAATTTTGGTTGAGATTGAAAATTGCTATCAGGGCTTTAACAATATATACCAATGACTCTATACACTAAATTATAATCTTGAGCTCTTCATATCTTTGTCTTTGAACTTATAAGTCTTCTTATTTTTATTTTGAGTCTTTATACTGTACAGTCTTCGATTTAGCACATGTGTAATATTCTACACTATATACAATATAACTTAGTAAAACATTTATATCTATATTTATATGGTTGTACATTATTGTCATAAAATTCAATAAATGAGGCATTAACATTCCTCCCTTTTTGATGATGACAACCATTAAATGTTACTATATATAATATAACTTCTCCCGAGTTAGATAACTCCCTATAAAATATATGTGTGTCTGTATTTTATATTTTTCCACTTCTTTGTCATAAAAAATGGATGAAAAAATAAAACTCCCCCTAAATGAAATACATATAAACTATAGAGCCAAAATCAATAATTAAGAATTCAGTGTTATGTTGAGTAATACGAACATAATTGTGATTGGACTAAAATATATGAGCCATTAAATGTGACATTATCATAAAGAAAATACAATGTATATAACATAATCATGACATGTATTAAAATATACAATGATCAATTATTAAATTAAGGACAATAAATAGGAAAATAAACAAATTGTATTTATTATTTTTAGTTATACTACATACAATAAAAATACTTAATGAATCTAATCCTGATGATTATTCAATCCATGTAATCACACCAAATCAAACTTATAGTAATCGATCCTAACTAAAGAATATTAGTTATTTACATATCACTAATTAAAAATAAATAAGTTTAATATACACACTTACAAATTAAAACAATTAGAAATCTAGACATTCTTATGGACTTCAACCCAACCTTCAGATCCAAAGATTGGATTTACTTCGATTACATCCCAATCTTCATTGTCGTTGGTGGTTGAGCATTATGGGTTGTTAATTTGATCATCTTTGGTCTTGGAAGAAATTAATCATCAAAGAGCATTAAAGTGCTTCTCTTGTTCTTTTATCATTTGCATTTAGCTTAATTCCAAATGCCTTTGATTCCTTAGAATAAAAGAGGGAATATCTTTGAATGATTAGAGTGTCTCTTCAAGGTTTGAACAGAGTTTTTGGTGTCGAGAAGACATTTTTATAAAAAATTTAAAGAATGAGAGAGAATTGAAAACGAAAATAACGAGTAATTTTTTTTTTGGAAGAAATAGGCTTAAATAAGATTGAAAAGTGGTTTGGAATGTTTGAGTAGATGGTAGTTATAATATTTCTAAAATTAAATTTTTTGCAAAATGGCTAAGATATGTCGACATATACCATATATTTATGTTGACATATATGCCTGAAAATGTAGTTTTTAAGTTTTTGATACAGTTTTTATTATTACTTAATACCATTATAGTTTAATAATTTTTAGAGACTAATAGAATAATTTGGAACAACAAGAAATAATTTTCATTACTTAAGATTGAGAAATACATGATTTGGAAGAAAAATTCAGAAAAATGACATGAAATAAAACTAGACAAACACACAAGGGTATAAAGATAGAATAACGAAATATAAATGGACAATGATGAAGAGTTTCCACCAAGCTTCCTAATGATTTTCCTCTACATTATTTATCTTCTTTGTTGGAGAGAGAAGCAGATTTTTTACTAAATGAGCGTTCAAACTTCTTTTGATTTTTGAGAAGCTTCTCTTGGTTCATAAGAATCTCATTACTGGAATCGTGAGAAGGTTTGTCAAAGCTTTCTAAGGAAGTATCTGTTTCCTCTTCTTTCTCTTCTTGATTGCCTTCTTCTTCAATTTCCATTTCATCGCCTCCTTCTTTTTGTTGAATTTCTCATCCTATTCCCATGCAATATTTCGTCTTTTTAGCAAGAGTTTCATTGGGTTTGAAATACAGAGGAATATGCATGAGAGAAATGCAGGCCTTGTCGAAAAACTTTCGAGGCAAAGTGAGTTTTTCTCGTAGATCAACACCAAAATATTCAAACACTCTAATAAGATACACACTATGGTAAAGTGTGTTCTCATGTCTAGAAATATTCTTTTGAATTAAATCATCTAAAATGACTTGTGTCCAATTGATGTTATAATCTCTATGGATGGCAAAAAGTGCATTAAAACTTTTTGAGTCAGGTTATTGTAATTTCCCCTTCTTTGAGTGATACTTTTTTGTAACGTGAGACTATAGGTCTCGATTTTGGTCTAAGATTTTTGTGTTTGAAATCAAATTCTTCATCACTTTCAAAAATGTCATGAAAAAATTCACAATTTTGTTAATCAATTTTAAAGGTGGAGAGGTCAATTCAATAAATTTGCAACTAAAATTTCACAATCTAAAATAATAGTATTGCCTTTCACACTACTCCAAACTTGTCCATGATCCCCTTGAAAAAAATTTCATTTAACTTTGCATAAAACATGTTAACTAAATCCAGGTAACAAATAAAATCATTTCGAGAAGAGTCGACTAAACCAAGAATTTTGTTTTCCAAACAAAATTTTTAAAGACCATCAGAAGAAAAATCATCAAACCTTACAAATCTTCTAGGAATTTTTTTTCTAAAAGAAGCATATTCAATACAAGTATCTATAGCTTCTTTCTCATTAAAAAAGCCTTTATTCCTTTTGAGAGCTTTATGGTTTTTAGTGGTTGGCTTGAGGAGGCCATTGTGGAGCTGTTAAAGAGATATTTTGAATTTTAAGTGAATGAATAGATATAGATAGGATGATTCAATAGAGAGAGCTGCGACATTTCAGTTTTAAAAAGATGGTCTTTTAGTTCTTTGAATAAATGCAAAAGAGAAAGAAATTCAAAATTTTAATTTCAAATGAAATTTTAAATTTTGCATGTATGTCGACATATGGGCCGCAAAGTTTAAAACTAAAAGTAAGATAGAATATCCCTACGTATACGCACACATACACTCTTGTATGCATCCAATATTATTACTAGTATACATTTTATTCATAAACTATAAAAAAATATGTAAAAATTACCACTTTTTTCTTCTTTCTTTTGATTTATTTTGGTTAATATACTATTGTGGAGAAACACATGTTTGTGTCTTCGGTATCTAGTTCATTGTCATTTGAAGTAGTATCTGAATCATCTAATGTTGCTATGTGAGCCCTCTTTTTTTTTTTGGATGAATTAGTAACTGGCGAGATCCTTGATTTTTTTGATGTGGAAAATCTCTTTGCAGACGACTAGGTTCATCACAGTTGAAACATATGATCATAATTCCAATTTTAGGAGTCTCATTTTTAGGTCTTCGAAAGTTGTTCATTTTTCTATACTTTAGGAACATTCTGAAATTTCTGGTCATGAAAGGGATCTCCTCATCTTATGAATCCTAATCGTTAGTTATTGTGTTGAAAGCAATGGGTTTCTTTTCTATTTCCTTACTTTCTCTTTTGCCCTGCAATTGTGCTTCATAGGGCATTAAATTACGTATTAACTCTTCAATTTTAGAGTGCTAATGTCACTGACTCTTTAATTTCTCGTGTCTTTTGATCCCACTGTGAAGAGAGTGAATTTAAGATTTTTCTAATTTGGTCCTCTTCAGAAAGTTTTCACCCAATGATACTAAAGAATGCATTATATCTTGAAATCTAGATTACATATCTGAAATAAACTCATTGTGATTCATTTTAAATAATTGAAACTGATTAGTTAGCATGGAAATTTAGTTCGTTTAACTTTATTAGTGCCCTCATGAGTGACTTGCAATGTTCTCCAAATATCATATATAGACGTACAAATACAGACTCTATTAAATTCATTTTTATATAATAAGAAAAATAAAATATTCATCGCCTTAGAATTATAAAGTGCTCATGTGTTTTGATCAACATTCCAAGTTGAAAAGTCAATCTGCAGTTTTGTATACTCATTCTATGTAATATTCCAAATATCTAAGCCATTAGCCTGTAAATAAATCTTCATCCTACATGATCAATAATTGTAATTACTGCCATTAGAAAGTTGGGATCTAGCAATAGATTGTCATTCTACAAAAAGGTTGACAAGTTACTAACACTATTGGTAGCCATTAAAAATTTTCAAAAATCAAATTACGTGCTTTTGAAAATCTAGTGCTCTGGTACCAAATGTGGGTTTCGGAATTATTGATTTTAAGGCTAATCTAACACCGAAGGAGGGGCGAATAGTGTTATTTAACTTATGTAAATCATTTTAATTTTCTTTCAAAATTAGTATTAAATCATAGATTAACAACACAGAATTATACTAACAATCTATCAAAGAAGCAATCATAGATAAAAATAAAAGCAGTAAAGTAAGAGTTAGATATATGAGACCTGGATTTTATACCCTTCATATTTTTCCTGCATCTAGTCACATACAATTGCTTGTACGAATTTCTTTTCAGATGCCAATCTTTAACCAGGTAGAAGGCAAACCCAAATACAATCCTGATTTCGAGGCTACTAGACACACCCTCCTGTAATTTGAGTCTGGGGTAAACTCACTTGATTTGACCAGGCTTCAAGCACACCCATTAGAATTGAACGTGCTACAAGGCACACCCACTTAATTTGAATGGGCTACAAGCATACCCACTTGATTCGATGGGCTACACGCACACCCAAGCAAACACTAATAGATTTGATAGTTTTTCCAAAGACAAATTCTTATACTTTAGATACAATGGGTTTTATAGCCTCTTATATAGAACTTTGATCTTTGAATTGGGAGAGATGTTTTCAAAGCAGTAAAAAAGTATTATTCAATTAATACAATGAAGTATGAATTGATTCTATATAATTTTGAGGGGAATAATGTATTTTTCTTTGAGATAATTTTCAAGAGAGTAAGGAGTGGAAAGAAAATTCGCTTGTACTCCCCTTTATATACTAAATTAATAGGTGTATCCATTCATGAAGAGTTGTGTCGAATAGACACTTCTATTTAAAGTTTAACAATGACCTAACAGTCTATATGCCGACATACTAGGGCCAAGTATGTCGACATACCTTAGTGAATTTTGAAAATATTTTTCTTTTTAAATTATTTTGAACATCCTATAATTTATAAAATAATTTGAACATAGCTTTTAAATATTTTGAACTATAGAAAACTTTAGTAAAATATTATAGAAATTTATTTTGAAATTTAAATAATTTATTTTTATTTAAAATATCAAAGATAAAAAATTTGAGATGGAGATCAGATATTGCTATCAAGGACTTTAACTATATACACTAATGACTCTATACACTAAATTATAATCTTAAGCTTTCATATCTTTTTCTTTGAACTCATGAGTCTTCATATTTTTATCTTGAGTCTTTATATCGTATAGTCTTCGATTCAGCACCTATGTATTATTCTGCACTATATACTACATAACTTAGCAAAACATCAGTATCTATATTTTATATGGTTGGATATGGTTGTCATCAAAATCAATAACCAAGGTATTAACACCCACGAGTCGCATGCACATACGGTGACTTGATCTTTAGCTCCTTTGCTATCTCCAAGCCTGTATCAAATCTGCATACTCTACTTCATTGTTTGTTGCCTTGAATCCAAGTCGGATTGCGTAGCTTAACTTTCTTACATTAGGTGTCAGATGTACTTCTCCCTCACCAGAGTCACGGTCATTTGATGCTACGTCAACATACACTCTCCATCTAAGAGCTTCGTCCTCTTCGGGCTTTACTTTGTCGTCTCGAATGGTAAACTCGGCAAGAAAGTCTGCTGGCGCTTGCCCTTTAGCTATATTTCCCAGGGATAGGTTACCTCGTATTAGCTTAGCTCAATGCTCCATTTAGTAAGTCTTCCAGAAGTGTTTGGCCTGTGCAGAACTTGCCATAGGGGTTAATCTGTGAGTACCCGAAGGGATGTGACTAAAAGTAATTCCACAGTTTTCGGGACACAATCAATAGGCAGTATGCTAACTTTTCCAGCTTAGGATATCTAGATTTTGGCCCAGTGAAGCATTTTCTTATGTAATACACTGGATGTTGCACTAGGTTCTCCTCTCTGGCTAACGTTGCACTTAGGTCATGGAGTGACACTGCCGCCTTCCCCCTCAACTTGTGTAGAAAGGACTGGTGACTTTTGCAACTGTTCCTACAAGTTTAAGAATGTGGCCAAGCACTTATTCGTTAATGTAAACTTCCCTATTTCCTTCTTAAGCGCTTTAAAGAATGAAATACATTTATCTATGGCCTTGGATATGAACTCGCTCAACATTGCTATCTTCTTGTTTAAACTTTGCATCTTCTTCGGAGTCTTGGGTATTTTGATTTCTCTTAAAGTCTGGGCTTACTCTGGATTAGCCTTGATTCCCCTAGCATGTAAGATAAACTCCAATTTTTTTCTAGAAGCCCTATTTGATTTCACCAACATGTCATCGACATGTACCTCCATGGTTTGCCTAACCTTTTCCATGAACATCTTGTTTACTAGACATTAATATGTTGCCCATGCATTTTTGAGTCTTCACGGTATAACCTTGTAACAGTAAAGCCCTAAGTTGATAAAGCAGGTGTGCTTTTGGTTTATGATGTGCATCACTATATGGTTATATCCAGAATATGCATCCATAAAAGATAGATGCTCGTGCTCGGCAATTCCATCCACTAATTGGTCAATTCTCGATGCATGTGCACCACTTTCCATTTGACTTTTTAACCAAAAATGGGTTCGCAATCCATTCCAGTTACAGAGATTCTAGATGAAATCATTTTCTAGTAAAGTCTTAACTCCCTCATTTAAGGAAGTTGATCATTCCAGACGCATGCTTCTTTTCTTTTACTTCACTAGAGGTTTCCTCGGATCAATGTTTAAGGCATGATATGCAATCGAGGGGGAGAATCTATGCATGTCCGTGCGAGACCAAGTGAACACGTCTTGGTTGTCTCGAAGAAAATCTATTAGCTATAACTTTATATTCCTTTCCAGGCTAGATCCGATCTTCATGAGTTTTGTCAAATTATTGCTATCTACCTCCACGAGCTCTATCGTCTCTCCAGGCTCAACTACGGCCCCTTCTCCTCCATCTCTCGGTTCAAGCTCATTATAAAGATCACTTATGAACTCGAGAGGGGGTCATTCTTTAGTTTCTATGCAAGGGATTTAATGAAAGTGACTTATGCACCCTTTCCCTTCTCTCTTCGCCTATTCTCTCGAAGTTTTGCATCAGAGCATTCCCTGGCCATGTCTTGGTTTCCTTCCACCACTTATATTTCGTTGGTTGTTAGGAACTTCTTTGTTAAGCACCATGGAGCCACTATTGTGTGAAAATAAAATAATGTTGGATGTCCTAGGAAGGAATTATAAGCTGAGAAACCATTCCCAATACAAAAGTTTGCTTTCGTATGGTTGATCGAGGACGGGTTCCTATCTCAAAAATAAATCAAACCTCCCTAAGGGCATGTTGCCACCTCTTAGGAAATCATATATCCATTGGATGCAAGGTGTAACATCTTCCATAGACAATCCCATCTATTCAAATGCATCATTTAATAGAATGTTCAATGAGCATCCATTGTCTACCAAAGTTCGATATACCTCTGCCGAACCAAGCACGATTGTAATAACCATTGGATCCATATATGGAAATTAGTTTCCTTGCAAGTCATTATCGTCAAAGGTTATCATCTTCTGCTCCCAGCATGGAGTCTTTGCCCTCTGCTCCTCATCTATAGTGTATACATAAGCATCTCCATCCTTTAAAGACTTCTCATAACTTTTCGTTTCAGCTCAACTTTTATCTGCCCCATGAGGCCCCCTTGTAATGGTATTCATTACCATCCTACCATATTTCCTATGGTTGGCACTGGATCCGTTGCCTCCATTCCCTAGTGGAGTTTGTTTCGGAGCTTGCTTCTCAGGGGTAGGGAGAGTCTTCGGGCTTTTGATGTATCGCTCCAGCTTTCTTCTCCTGATATGCTCTTCAATTATGTTCCATAAATGGCAAAATTCGTTGGTGTTATTACCACGAAGGTGTGGAGTTTGCAATATTTTCCAGTATTCATTTCATCTTCAGCCTCTTTCTTCGGAATAGGCCTATTATATTTAAGCTCTACTTGCATGGCAAGATATATGTTATTGATCATGTCATTCAAGTCTATGTAGGTGTCAATCTTATTGCCAGGCTTAACCTTCTTCGATCAGTTTTCCTTCCACCATAACTGTCGGGATTGTTGTTTCCCTTTTTCCATACCACTACCTTCGTCGTTCTTAACCATAGCATTCATATGCTATAAGCTCCCAGCAGTTTAGTATCAGCATGCCGCCGTGATGCAGCTTTCACCAATCGCATGTATTTCGTAGCTTCATAAAAGAAGTCTTGGAGGGCAAGTGGTTTCTCTTTAGCCAATCTTTAGGCCATCTTCATATCAGGATGTACACCTCCACACAGTACCATCAGGGTCAACCGTTCATTAGCATTCTGAATACTTATCACTACGGTGTTGAAACCAGTCAGGTACTATCGTAGAGTCAAGTACGCCAGCTGTTTTACAATTGACAAGGAATACGGGTCCTTAGATTGTTCTACGTGAACTTAGAACTGATTGATGAACTTCTCTTTCAGCATCTACCATGAACGAGTTGAGCCAAGGGGAAAGTGGCAGAACCACATAGATGCTAGGTCAGACAGAAACAAGGGAAAACACTTGCACAAAACCTCCTCTATTGCTCCACTCATCAACATATGTTGTGTGTACCATTGCATATTCACTATATGATCAGTTAAGCCCTGATTGGGATACATGGTGGGCAATTGAAAGCTCCTCAGATTCGGGCAGAATCTATCTCTAAAGAAAATGGGCTGCCAACTCTTTTGCTGATTCTACGCTCTATCTTCTTGCAACAAACACATTCCCTTATAAGTCATGCCGTGCGATATTCTTGTTCGACAGACAATGGAGTTGAGTCATTCTCTCCTGTCGAGGTGAGAAGCTTCTTTCACTCCTTCTGTAATGATTTGTCCTGCGATCTTAGCTTAGTTCACTACTCGGGATCGCCCGTGATATTGAATTCATCTTCTTTCAATTAGAACCGAAGAGCACTGCCTAGGTCGAGGAGGCTCAACCATAGTTGTCCTTGGTTCATCACCTCCCTGATTTGATTTAGTTTCGAACCATTCCTTGGGTGCAACATCTAATTGAGCCCTTGCTCGAATTTTTTCCTTGGCATTTGCTCATCCTACTCCTTGACTTTTTTGATTTGATTCACCACTAGAGTATGACCTCCTGTGTCTTCTAGATCCCTTTGAGGGGGTTCTCCTTCCAGTTTTAGCATTGTTCATGGTTGGCTGTACCTACCCCAAGCGTGTCATGAGTTGATCCATAATAGCTTGCTGTTGGGCAGCAAAGAAAATGTCAAGATCCACCACAACTCTGTCCAAGTCATGCCCAGTGATGGTGTCCAGAACTAGATTGCTGGATATTTGGTTATCTTGCTCTACAGGTTCGCGGTCAACACCCCTACCGGTGCTAATGATCCTTCTCTTAGATTTAGAAGGCACGTTGGAAATGTTTAACTTTCTCAGTGAAGGTGCCAAAATTATTTGCATGAAAAATGGGCAAACACCTCCAATTGATAACACAGAAAGGTCCCAAATGCAGGTGGGACAATTAGAGAGTTAGTGAGATGCCGTAAGGGAAATTATGCAAATTTATTACATAACTAACATTGTAATCAATCTTATTCATAATATAAATTATTTTTGGTGTTTGATTTCTTTTATATATTGTGTTATATTATGATATAAATAATAATTTAATTTATAGTATGTAAATAAGAAAGTCCTTAAATGAAATGTTATATGATTACAGTTGCGAAGAGTTGCAACCATAAGTAAATAATTATAACTTAAATAATATTTTATTTTAAATATTCTAGGTCAAGATGTCTCGATAAAGGATATCAATGCATAAATAAAGACTAGAGTATGTAATGCTTTCCAATGTTTAACAATGTATTACTAATAGTTGTTAAGGGGGCACTAAGTGGTTACATATTTATTGTTATGGGATAACTATAAAAACGAATCAACCAAGAGTTTCCCGTTGGTTATCAACAAGTAGTTCGAATAGGAAATCTCAGTGTGAAAATTTTACATAACCTTCTCGAATGGAGAATAATATGGAACTTCAACATGCATACTCCACTTTGATTATAGCCAAATCATGGCAAAGTAACCATCGAGGCATAGGACGTGAAACACTATTGAATGGAGAATTCGTCTCTTTATTTGTATGAGGTTGGTATTGCAGTCAACTACATCTAACTCAAAGTAGAAAATTATGGCTAGAGTAACATGATTAATAATAAATTTTATTATTTTGTAGGTTAACTGAACAGTTGTGTATAAATATTATTGGAGTTTTGACCAATACAAAACTTTATATATCGTACTGTGATACAGTGTTCACAATAAAAACGTATGTTTGCAGTACAACTTTAGTTGACCTAAAATTTAATTTTTTTAAAGGTCTGGAAAGGACAAATTCGCTACTGTGAAACCATTAGCCAACATGACATGTGAATGTAAATATTTGAATTGTTCAATATTAATCTCTGATTAAATTCACTCTTGTTAATCGCACAATGGTAACTATGAAATCTCCGAAATACCATACGATTTAATTAATTTATAATATGTTTGAATTAATTAAATTAACTAATATTTAAGAAATATTAATTATTAGTGTAATTGATATTTGGAGTGCTTTTAGCAAATGAGGTAGCTCCTAGAAATTTTCCTGGGTGCTATTAGTAATTATCTGGTTGTATATCTATATAGTGGTTTATAATATCTTTATTTCTTCATTGCCTCCACTTGATGAAAACCCTGGCAACTCTTATACTCCTTGGTTGACCCCATTGTTACTCCTTTCCAAACTACAGCCCTTCCCTTTATGATTCAAAATTTCTTTTATAGAGATAGGTTGGTGGATTCTTAATCCAAAGAGAACAAAGCATATCAAAGGGTTACAAACAATTGGATCTTTAGGATAATATTATTTTTACATACACAAGACGTAGATATAACCATGTATCATTAAAAACCAATATATACATATAATTGTTGCCATGCATATAAATTATAATTTGTAATTTTGCATGAACATATAACTTATACGATTTACATTCAAATTAATATGTATTAAATCAAGAAAAACAAAATAAGGTATATATACTTATGTTTGACCATACTGTGTAATTAATTTTACATATAATTTTATTTTATAGATTATTTTATTATTATTATAAACACACACACATACACACATATATATTAGTCAATAAAAAATTATTTTAATCTATAATATATATACACATATATTTATTGAATAATGCAAATGTTTGTGTATATTTTTTAATAATTATTTTTTGGCCCATGGCTTATTTTAATTTAAAATTTTATTTTTTTGGCCATGAAAAAATATATGTATGTAAATATTATATTTGAATATATGTGTGTGTGTATTAATAAGTATGAAATTATATATAAATTATTTTGGCCAAACATAAATGTGTGTATTTTACAAAACTAGAACGTTTGAATAGTCAAATTGTTTTATTTTTTTATTTTAAGAATTTTCATTTTAAATTATATGAGTTTTGAAATTTTATAAATAGATTTAAAATTCTAGTATGAAGTATTTTTTCCTAATCAAATAATTTTAAATTAAGAAAATTTTGAATGTTAAATTTCAAGTTTAAACTAATGCTTTAATTCTCAAACTAATTAGATTTTATAAATTTTAGTATAAATTTATATATATTTAATATATCTTGAAATTATATTTTTATCTTTAAACATGGTGATATATACATTATCTATGTCTATAGTATATATATTTTATTGACAATATGTATATATAAGACCATATTCATATATCTTGATATATTTAAACGTATATATATACTTAAATGTACATATTGCCTCCATAAAATGTATAAGTAACTATCATATATATATATATATATATATATAAACACACAATAGATATAAATTGTAGTATCCATATGTGTGTGTATTATACATGTTTTATAGTTATCATTTATGTTGTCATATTCTTATATGTATATGTATTATATCTAAATATATATCAAAATATAAAATATACATATGTAAAAATAAAATGTGATATTTTCTAAAACGTAGACTGGATCTATATTTTAATTAATATTTTATATAGGCCTTTTAAGTTCTACCTAGGATTTTTTTTAGATTTTCCCCATTTCACTCGCCGTCAAATGGGGAAGATCCAACAAATCCTTGATGCATGTTATTTAGAATATCATTTGCTTGTTATTCATCTACACACCTGGTTAATAAGGCTAAAAGTTTCTTTTGATACACAACACTATCTTGGACAATGAATCTTAGTGCCTCTTCATTAATTCCTTCCTTTTTCATAGTTCGTTAGCATAGTTCCATTAGTAAAGCACTCCATGATAGGAGTTATCCATGACACTTTATACTTATCTTTCATCACGTAGTCAATCACGTCTACGCTTAGAGTAATAAGATATCTACCAGAATGATGCTAAGTATTTGGACAAATTTCTCAAACTAGCCAGTATAGTTAAAGAATCAACATTCCCATTCACACAAAACTTGAAATACTTGATAAGCTCCATCACCTTAATTAAACAAAATGCTAATAAGAAGCCCTTGCTTCAAAATTTCTCAAACATGGTTTACCCTTAGTTGGGAATCATTGTAGAACTATAGCGATCATATTCTTAATTCCTTTGTAGTTCTAACCCTATGATAACTGCCACGTATTTAGCCTCATTATTATTTTCCTGAAATTCAAGCTTTAACATGTAATACACTCATCAATCTTATGATGTTACCATAACCATATCTACTCAAACTTCGTGATCATTAGAAGCACCATTGGGCATTTTGATCGACTCCCCTTATTTTTTAACATCATCCCAAATTACAAAGTCAGTAATAAAGTCTGACAATGTTGTCCTTTAAATGTCATTCTAGGACGATATGTGATTTCATACTGGATCAACTCAATACTCCACTTCAGTAATTATCCTAAGGTATCTTGGTAACGTAAAAATTATCATGAGGTTTGTTCCATCAACTCCCTAATGGGTAAGCTAGAAGTAAGGTCATAACTTCCTTGAAATAATGAATAAACAACATGCTAGCTTCTCCAATTTCGAGTATTGAGATTTTACATTGATGAATTTCTTTCTAATATAGTATATAGGTCTATGTAGCCTTTGATCTTGCACATTTTGTTGGCACCCAAAGCATGTGCTGACACTATTAATAAATTCAAATAACCTCCCTCTAATGGGATGATGTCATCAAGGGGTTCTTTATTTCAACATATGCTGGAAAGCTACATAACGCTCATTTGTCCACTGAAACTTTCTAAGATATGCTTTAAAAATGAATTTACGTAGTTGGTGCGACCTTCCCATTCAAGCTTTGCATCTCCCTTCTTGTCTTTCAGGATTTTATCTTCTTCAAAGCCTCGATCTACTTAGATTGCCTTTGATTCCTTTGGAGTTAACAATGGAGCCTAAAAACTTCCCAAAGATACACCAAATGTGAATTTTAGGAATGAAGCTTCAACCCATACCTCTGAAATATCTCATAAATTTCTTCTAAATTATTTATATGGATTTCTTTGACTGCACTAGCATATCATCCACATGGACCTCCATTATTTGTTCCATATGTTCGACAAATATGTTATTGAAAAAAAAATTTGATAAGCAGTCCCAACTTTTTTTATGCAACTTAGGAACCAATTCAGTAAACCTGGAGGAACCAATTCAGTAAACTTGGAGGAACCTGAACCAAAACACATAGTTAGACTCCAAGAAAATAAAATTATTGCCTTAAGCATTATGTGTTAATGTAGTTCTAAAAATTTTCAAACAAATTAAAATTACCTTATAGGAACATAGTATCAAATATTTTATAAGCATCATTGATCTTAGTTTGGAACATGCATCTTAATTTGATTGTAGCTAGAGTGAGCATCCATATGATAAAAGTTTATGACCAATGGTTTCGTTTGCTACTATGCTCAAAAGTAGAAAGTAGTCCTTAAGGAAAGCATCATTTAAATTTGAGAAATCAATGTTCGTTCCTCTATTTCTCATTCAACTTTCGAACTAGCACACTATAATAACCTACTCTTCCGAACATATCAATTCAACAACTAAAGAGACATTCGAACTTGTGTGACGCCAAGAAGGATGGTAGGTTTACATAGTTTGTACAATATAGAGATACAAATAAATTTTAAATATCTACACTTTTATATCTCACTGCAAATGGATAAAATAGTTACATTAATGAAAATAAACCAAATATCTCTACATAGACAAATAGTGATGAATATAGGAAACAAACTAAGGAAAATTCCTGATAAGCAACTGAAAAGACAAATAAATATCTGTTTGACAAATAAGATACATATAAAATGATTGTAAGTAAAATAACTCTTGCTCACATGGTCTCTTTCTCCACATATCTTAATCTAGCCGCACCACCTTATAACCCTATCACCATGTAAGGTGTGTATAAAGAGGCAAAGACAGAGGGGATTAGACATAGTCTGGTGTGTAAGGAACATCACTACTGTTATGGTATTAATAGGCACATAAATTATCATTTATAATCTACACAATCTAGTTGTGTTTACTTGGACCTGTACATCCACTTCTAATAAGTCAGACAACTCATAAAATATGGGATAATAGCCTAAGATGTTTCAACAATTTGATAACAACCCATAGAATTTCGCCCGAAGGTCAAACATCAATAAAATGGGTAACTTTAGCAATACATCAAGTATGTAGTCTTGATAGTAACACATATAAAATATAATATATCGCGTATACATTCCCAATGGTACACCACCTAACGATACGTCATGTATATAATATCAATCGCAAACCCCTTATATAATTACACTACAGTGTTCTATTCTCCATGTTATTCAACTAATAGCATACAAGGATCGAACAACAAATCAATTCCCCTAGGTACACCTACCAAACTATCTTAAATACCACTAATATGAAAATATCCATTCTTCCAATGGTTCACATACTGATATTTGCGACTAACGGCGCCAACGGTAAGAATTAGAGCAATCCAATTGTGATATAATCACAAACCTGTGTTAAATTTCATTTTATACAACATCAAAACATCATGTGAACTCCAATCGTTAACAAAGCAGGAAATGAATCCCCAAACCAACCCTAGTTGGCCTGTAAACATATCCAAGTTCAACCTATGGAACCTATAAGAAGTCACTTGACCGGTCAACATCAAATTATTGACCATTTATTTGTTTATTTAATTTTGTATAATATGAAATCAATCGCCGACTGAAGGGCATCAGTTGACTGTTTGCCTTTTCAGTCGAATAATAACATTGTAACGACCCGTGTAAATTCGATGTTTAAAATGGATTTAATTAATAAGATTATAATTTAAATTTAGAAAGGAATAAAAATCTTATTTATTTATATGAAAGAGAATGTTGAAATTAGATGTATCAAGGGCAATTAAAATTTACAAATTGAATTATATATTGCAATTAATAAGTGTAATAGTGGAAATTGTTGCAATTGGATATTAAGTTGGAAATAAATAAAATAAAGGCAAGTATTGAATTCATCAATGAAAATAAATTTTATTTAATACAATCCCCGTATTTGTAAACTTTTGTAAGGTGTTAATTAATTATGAAAATTTGGAAATAGATTCAAATTGTATGTTAGATAATCAATTGCAATAATTAAAGTTAGTAATTAATGTATTTGATGGAATAATTAATTAGATGTAGAATCTTAATTTGTATGTGTGCATATATTTATAATGGAGAACAAAAGGGTAAAATAATAATATACAAATATATTAAACGTTAAATAGTAGGATTACTAGTAAATTCAATCATTTACCAATATAGATAGTTGATGCGCCTTAATTGTAATTAAGAAATAACGAAAGAAGTAAATGAAATTATTTAGAGTATAAATTATAATTGGATAGAGATTTTAATATAAAATGTTAATGCACGGTAATTAATGTTGAATTTAAGGCAATAGTAATGAATAGTAATTTATTTATAAATTTGTAACACCCATCATAAAATCTACCTGTTTTTTTTGTTAATGGGATTAGGATCGGTAATAAGTGGTAATAATTAAATGAATGTTACACTAATTGAAAATGAAGTAACGTTCGTTTAAAAGTTGAGAAATTATAGGAGCATATTTATTAAGCGTTACTTTTAAAATTTATGTTTGATTATGAAATTTATACGAGAAGTTTGCAAAGTAATAATTTGGAAAGAAATACATATAAATTTTTTATAACCTAAACTTAAGTGTAAGTAAAAGGTTGAAATTGAATCTAATCCATTAGAAACTTATTTAAATTGGGTTCAATGTAAATAAAAGGGTTATTTTAAGAAATTGAAATAAGTATTATAATTGGCAAATTTAGTTACTTTAAAATGAAATGGAAAATATTAACACAATAGTTTGAATGCAATATTTAATTCGTCTGATTGATAATAAAGATTCGTTAGATTAATTTAATAGAAATTTTGGGACATTTAATAGATAATTGCTGATTTTGAATATAACTAAAGGAATTACTGAAATCGAAATTTAGCAACTTTTAAACCATTGCAATTGATTTAGAATATAAAGAGTTGTTTATTTAATTGAGTTAAATTTTTGAAATTGCGTTATTGTAATTAAATGGGAATTAAATGTTGGATATTACGTTAGTGGAGTTTAAGTTGAAAATTTAGGATAACAATAATATTAGACCATGAACCAATACTAAATTTATCTACTTGGTGATAATGAAGTGAATAAATTTATACTTGGTGATAAATGAATTTCATGAGCAATTAAGTTTAATTTTTGGATAAATTAAAATTTATACTTATTATTGTAAATTAGAAATTTTCAATGATAAATTGATTTATCTTTAATAAATTGACATTTAAAATTTGTTAAATCATTATAAATATTTGAGAATTATAAAGTGACAAAATTTTCAATACTAAAACCGAAATATAAAAGATTGGATTTTATTCACTAATTCTTAATTTATTTAATTAATATAAAAATAGCCATTTTGGTCACGGAATCGGATTTCGACGAAACCAGTTTCATCGGATCCGTATTGGTGAATTATTGTAGGGTTTCAAGTTTCGTAGCGATCGGACTTGTCGTTTGATCGTACGAACGCGAAACACCTTGAAATCGATAAATTGAAATCAATTTGAAATCAATTTGGAAATATTGTTTTCAGCATAACTTCTTCATACGATCGAATTTGGACGTGAAACTTTTTCCATCGCGTTCAGAATATTTTAAAATACCTATTTCGATATATGGGTTTACTCAATTTCGTTCCGGGGTCAGAGCGGGCTTTTTGGGCCATAGTTTGTTCCGCACGTTCATCTATCCGGTCTATTCTACTCTATTCCAACCCTACATATAAATAGTCGATTATAAACCCTAGCCTCCATCTATTCTTATTTGCTGTACGTTCATTTCATCAACTCCTCCTCTTTCTCAATGGATGCAAACCCAGATCTATTTTCATTTCAAAATCAAAGCTAAAATTTCAAACACCTCAGAAAATTCTCAAAAAAACATATGTTAATACTCTCGGTGAGCGCAATCTTCTGGTACTGTTCGTTTTTCGATTGGAGTTATCGTTTGCTAAGAAATTTGCCATTTATCTTCGTAGGCTACATGCCGATCAACGGTGGATTTTCAATTTTTGGTCGATCGGGGAGTACGGGTTGGTAGAGGAGGAAGAGTGCTGTAGATCCATACGGCCAGGTCGTGTAGATTGGCGCTGGGTTCGCCAGAAAATGGCCTGGGACGCGGCGAAGTCGAGGGACCTAGGGGGCGCCGGAGTGGGCCGCTCGGCCTGGGGATGGGCGGTTCGTGGAGGCGAGGGCAACTGTGCCCCCTGATCATCTCGAAAATGGGCGAGGTGGCGGCAAAAATCGAGGAGACGGCGGCGACTTCAAGACGTTTGCGACCTGTAGGGTTTCGGTCATGTAGCTTGTGATGATGACGTGGACGAGTTGTGGGAAGAAGGTTATGTTTTGTTTATTTATTTTTATTTTCAATTTCAATCGTTTTATCGCTATAACTTCCTCTTACGAACTCCGTTTCGCACGAATTTTTTTTTGTTAGGATCATAATTAAATTCCAGATCTTTTGACGCTGGTTTGGACAGATTTGGAGACCTTCGAATTTTTGGGTTTAAATCGGATTTAAATTCGATTTAAATTCAAAAGGTGAGTGTTTTAACCCACTCACAACTTCTAAACTTCTTATGTCTGTTAAATTAATTTTAGATATGAGTAGAAATTTATTTATGACTGTTTGGCATGTTTTATTCATTATCTCTGTTAAATTGCATTTATTTAATTTAACTGTTAATTTATTTTATTTATTGCATATAAATTTGACAGTTAGAATTTATTTATTTGCATATTAACTGCCTGTCATAGTTATATTTATTTTTATTTCATATTAACTGCCAGTTAAATTTACATTTATTTTTTCATACAAACTGCTAGTTTAACAGTAGTTAAATTTATTATTGAATATAAACTGTTAAGTTAATACATGTTATTTATTACCTGTATAATTTATATGCTCTATATTGATGTTGTTTAAATTGGATGATGATTGTAATAAATGGTTGATGATTGATATTTGGATGAATGGATGCTGTATTTTCTATCGTATAAATTGCAAGTTATCGTGCATTTCATTCATTCAGGATTGCGGTTTGAAATGATATACAACCGCATTTTTATTTTAAATTGCGGATTGAAATGATAAACATCCGTATCGCTTGACCATAGGGTAGAAAATTTTATACAGGCACCGCGATATATATATATATATATATATATATATATATATATATATATATATATATATAAATATTTTGAAATGATTTTCTTGTTGTTGTAAAGCTATATATATGGTTTATGGGATATTGATTTGGTTATTTATATATATAGTAATTTTCGGTTTCTTTAAGCTTTGTATGTATTTGATTTGAAGTATAAAAATTTAGTTGATTTTCGAGATCAATATGATTAAGCATTTATTTGAAATTTAAATTCTAGAGTTTTAATGACTTAAAAGAGAATAAGGTTGAAGATGAATTTTAGGTTAAATTGGAATTTAATAAAAAGTTAGAATTTTTAAAGGGTATGATTTTATAACTTGATTTTTGTGTAGAGTGATCTAAATGAATATCAGGTTGATTTAAATGAATATATAATAAATTGAAAGATTTTCTAGTTATGTGAAGTTAAAGGTTTTTCTTAAATTTTATTGAATTCATCAGGTAAATATTTCAAGTCTAAATAATAAGTAATTGAATTTAATATATATGGGATTGTCAAATGAGTTTGTTTTGAAATGGTGAAATACTTAAAGCTTTGAAACATAAGAATTGAAATGGTATTTGGAAGTTTAAATCGATATTTGAAAATTGATTTGTGAAATCTAAAGAAGCTATTGTGTTCTATAAAGTAATTTAATATTTAACCATTTAAGAGATGGAAATTTGTTTCGAAGTTATGATTTTCAAGTTAGTATGATTTGAAAATATTACATTCAAAGGTTTGATTTCTAAATATTTTACTTTGAAAACCCTATGATTTTGGAAAAGAATATATATTGAAAAAAAATGACATTATATGATTTTGGGTCTAAATGATATCGTATAGATTTGGGGTTTTAAAATATAAATGATATCGTATTTATATGGGTTTAAAATGGATATTTTACTCTGGTTTTAAAGTTTAAATTATTTAAATGACCGCGGTGTTATAATAACGTTTGGTTGTTAAAGAGACCGGGATCGGAAGTTGTCATACTCTCTGCCAACTCCGAAAACCACTTTAACAATCGTGTACGCGGTGGAGATTCCAGAATGAAGTAAGTTGGTGGCGGCGTTTCCAGTAAGGTAAATACGTGGACCCAACTCCCATGAGTTGGCATAAGGTGGCTAAAACAGGAGCGATTGACGGGTTAATGAGGTAGCACCTCTGATCGAACACTTCCCTTCGATACTATACTCTGACTTTGGATTGATTCGGTGGCCACCTTCATTTTTTATTTCTTTGATGTGGGGAGTTGTTCAAGGTGGGCGGCAGCTGCGCGCTGCGCGTTTCCATCGGCCCGGAAGCGTAATTGGTATATCTACCCTGGCATTGCCTAGTTATGCCGTGTCACCTACCCTATCGCGCCTTGTACGAGTTTGGATTTCTCCTGTAGCCCGTGTGGTATCCTCTGGTGGCTTCCCTATCAGGAGGGACTATGATATTGGATGGACTACTGGGACTATTATTGTGTTAAGGGGAATATTGGGTCACTCCTTAACGCTATTTAAAAGAAAGTTTATTTTACAATTAGACACTATTATAATAGCGCAATATACTATATAGTAAATAGTTTAACGGATCCTTAGGAGATGTAAATCCTGAGCATCTCTTGAGTTACTGCACTCATATTTATTTCTGTTAATTTAACTTACATAAGATCTTTTAGTTCTGACATGAGTGTTTTGTCTTTTCAATTCGCTCGGGTCAGTCCGAGCATTTCAGGATTTGAAGTTTTAGCTCTGGAGGACGAAGACGAAGATTTGTAGTATTACTATCTACTATTTTATTCCACTACACTGTATTCCGCTGCATTGTTATTGGTATGTGTAACTCTGATATGTATTATATAAATGTTTTGTAAACAGATTTATAAACTGTATATTTTATTATTATATTTTATCCTTCCGCTGCGAGATTCTGTTTTCTTTTTCTTTCTTTCTTGTTTTTCTTATTTACCCTATAACAATCCGCCCTTCCGTATGGTTTGAATTGGCAAGTGTGTCTGTTTAAATCGTGTGAAAAGGCGGGACGTTACAAACATCATTCAGTCGAATGTTATTATTTACAATTGCACTGATTTTTCTTGGGTTGGCATTTGAGTTTCCTCAGGTTTTCTTCAAGTCAAAAGTTAATCGATCATACACAGCCAATTGACTGTTTTCTTGATGCTGAGTTCTTTTAGCGTCTTGACTTGCTATTTTGTCCAAATTTGCTCGTTCTTCGTTCTGCCTTCTTCCTAGACTCTGAACACCACTTATAATTATTATAATTTTGTTTTTAAACATTAATTCACATTCATTAGCATCTTTAAAATGCCTAAATGATTATTGATTTTTTTAATCTCAATTTTAGCTCATTTCGATATCAATATGACCATATAAACTGTACAATGATCGATATATCTTTAAAAATAACTTTTATTCATTATAGATGGGTACCTATGTACTATATAGATTTAAATCTACATGTTTAAGTTGATTTTTACATCCAATTTACCCTTACCCTAATTCATATCAATTTTCTTATCAAAGTGATGATGATCTATGATTTCAATCTAAAAAATTAACAACTATCATCAATTACATTACCATATCAGTCCTAGATCTTGTTATTAAACTTTAACAATATATATATATATATATATATATATATATATAAGTGTAATTTACTATATCTAACTACGTAGCCTTTAGTAAATAAACCCACTTACCTAGAATTGTCGATTTAATTGATTTTGCTTAAAATCTTCAAGCTATATCCCTTGATCTGATTTGAAAGAATGATTACCTCTTTTTTATTTGAGCTAATATTATTTATATTAGGTTTCTTTTGCTTTCTCCTTTGTTTTAAAATTATACTGGATGAATTTGGAGTAGAATGAAGGTGAAAAAGTGGAATTTTTGATCAAAGGATTAATTGCGGCTATATGATGAACAAAAATGAGATTAGAAAGAGGTATACATACTCTTCCTCATATTTTGAGCCCTAATTCCAAAATATAATCCTAGACCCATTCGACCTTTCGACTCATTCAACCCTAAAACCACATTAAGAAAAATAGTCTGTCTCATTTATTCGATATCCATTTTTGATGTTTTATATATAAATTTTGGGGTAGAATCTACTTGAAACAACGGTAAATTCAGTTTTTCCAAATTACTTTATTCGTCAAAGTTGTTTTCTATATTTTATGTAAAATCACCATAATACCTTTTTTAGTAAATTATTTATCTATATTAAAATTTTGAGGCATTACATTCTCCTTCCTTAAAAGAATTTTGTCATCTTAATTACAAAAGATGGAAAATGTAAGTTGTGGACTCAACTATACAACAACAACCATGTACATGTGCGTTACTTGCACTCAAACCACACCACAATTAAACAATCTAACAATTCATGCGAAACACGTCCAATTTCTAACATTTTTAACAATATAGATATGATATCCATATGGATTCCAACCGTACCATGCATATATATAATAATATATAACAAAAGTAATATAAATGCAAATAGACAATACACATCCATCAAATCAAACATGTGTCATGAATATGGCATGTGATATGTGCATAAATGCAATTAATGCGGTCCTAATATGAATACAAAGTCATGGCATATAGGCATGTATGCAAAACAAACTAGATGATAATCATAATTTCTGTATGTATGCAACATATATAAAGTCAAGTTACACAACAAAACATACCATGCCAACCAATTTTCTAGTTTAACAAAGCAAAAAAATGTAAAACATACTAGAAAAGAGTGATGGATAAGCAGTTCCTTTTCTCCTCTAGTTCCTAAATACACTTATTTGGATCATTTCCCTACAAGACTCTAACCAATTCTACCTACTTTGTTTCGAATTCGCTATATTATATGCTCAGTGGTACAAATAGGTGCAAATCAAGTAACTCTCTCCCAACTTTAATCTCCTCTAACTAATGTTGCTTGACTATAATGGATGAATCGTGTAAACACTTTTACAAGCGTTATAAACCATGGTGCTAATTTTCTTGAACTAACAAATCTCATAACTTCTCTTAGTGGCAAGGCCATCACAAGTACAATATTGCCTACAATAAACTCCAACTCCATGTCTTTTGTCAACATATTATTTTTGCCTATTCTGAGTAGTTTGCATCCTCATATGGATAAAATCTACTTTCTTTAAACTCTCTCGAATCATCTTTCATCCTAAAATAATCCTATCAGTAGTGTTGATAAAGTTATGGGTATGCCCTAGGGGCAATTCTATAATTTACTATAAATTATTAACCATGTAATAAAATCTCGTTCAAAATGAAAGGTGTTTTTCTTTCTACTATATATTTGGTATAATGTATTATATCAATTATTTACTTAATTTAAGTATATTTAATAGATAATCCATAAATGATTTGTTTTTATCATAGTAACAACAATATGTTGTAATAATGAGAAATTTTGTCGCAACGGAAATAAACAAATTGTTATAAATGTTCCTAATCAAGATGTATCGAGATTGGATATCGATACATTCGTTAAGACTAGAGTACGCGATGCACTCCAAATGCTGGGCATTGTACTACACATGGTTGTTGAAGCCACCAGAGATTTATATGTTGATAGTTATTGGACAACTAAGAAATGAATCACTAGATAGCTTTCAGTTGGTCAATATAACTAAGGTCAAACAAAGAATATCAAAGTGACAATTAATATTGCACAGTTCTCTCGAGTTGACAATACCGTTGAACTTCAATATGGATACTTCACTTTGGCTATAGTTAAATCATGGTATGATGTCCATCAAACGACTATAGCTGGGTCTAAGTTGAAGCACTGAAAATGGAACACTATTCAATAGAGAATTTATCTCCTTAAGTTATATGAGGTTAGTATCACAGTAATTATAGTCAACTCAAAGTCAAAGACTCTAACCAAAACATTTTGATTAATAATAATTGTGATTATTAAATCAATGACTTTGTGTTTGGACTATACAAGTTGAATAAGGATGGTAATGAAATTTTGACCAACATTGATTCCTTAAATCCTAACGTGATATAGTTTTAATGAAGAGAATTGGATTAAATAATTATCACTATTAGGGACTGCTTAAAATAGTAAAATTGGATTTTACCGAAAGTATGTAAGCATTAAATTTGTCCAAACTGTCACACTTCTAGCTAAAGTGATATATGAACATTAATATTCGAATTGTTCGATATTAATTGGTGACTGAACTTACACCTAAGAGTCACACAACCACAATGTTGAATACTCCGAATACCACCTGATTTAATTAAATTATAATTATTATAAATTAATTAGTATTTCTGAAATATTAATTATAAAATGTCATTTGATTTATTTGAACCAGTATTGAAAAAATATGTATATAAAAGATAAACTTATATATCGATATATGATATGGATGTGCATTTGAATTTGGTTTACAATGTGAATTTACTAATATGGTTTGAAAAGGCAAACAAGCCTATAAGCCGATTAATGGTATCTGACTAAATACGAAGAAAGGAGGGGGAGATATGTTTGATATTTTGGGTTTGAATTAGCGGAGAAGGGGTAAAAGATCAGATCCAGATCCCCATTTTCCTCTCTCCTTCTTTTCTTATTTAAACCCACTATCCCCTCCTATTTTTTGAGTTGATTTTCTTTTTCAAGCCTCCCTTGCCCTTTTAGCTGAAAACTATAACAATCCGCACTCCCAAACACACCGATTCAAAGCCCAAAAGTGGCTTTCGAACCGCCATCATGCTAGGAAGTATGAATCATTATGTTTTAAAATGGTTTATATGGTACGGAGACAATTATAACTTTACATAATTCTGTACTTTAGATCTCACTGAAGATGATAAAATATAAGTACTGAAAGTAATCTAAGAAACACAATCTCTTAATAACCATAGGCCCATATAAGAAATGATAAAACAAAGTCTTTAAATGCCATTACAACATATGTGTGATAAAGGTAAAGTCTCCAAATAATATCATAATAATAGTCCTCCTAAGAGATACAATAGGTACATTAAACATATTGAAAATAAATATATCTCCAATGTCATGTCGTTTCCTTTATGCTCCTTGACCAAATCACATTACTTACTGTCATGTTCTCCTATAATATGTAATAAGAGGAAGAAATAGAGGGGATCAAACAAAGTTTGGTGAATGAATTATATCACTAGTGGTTTAAAAAGTAATTGAAGTTCTGTTATATCCAACACCTAGAGGTGTTCCATTGTGTGTGTTATATATAAGGAACAAGTTATTTTCATTTTTGGTTGACTATTGTAAATGCTTGATTATAGTTTATGAAACTTACACTCATAGGTGAATCATATTAAAATGATGTAATTTCTAGAGGCATCCCTAGTATATGGTGCCAATAGTAGACCACCTATCTATACATCAACTAACCTCTCTAGTGGTAATTGCTTGGATTTCATCCATCTAAATATACATCGCATGCCTAACCTATTCATCGAATCACCATCTGATTGTTCTTGCCATCTACTTAATGGTATTCCTCAGCGAATATAAATTCAATGCCCAGCACATTCATCGAATCACTATCTGAAGGTTCTCGCCATCTTGCATTGGTACTCCTAACCATATATGCATCTAATGTCCGAACCATTCGTTGGATCACTGTCCAACAGTTCTTGCCATCTTGCATAGGTGTACTAAGTAGAATATACATTCAGCGCCTGACCCATTCGTTGGATCATTGTCCAACGGTTCTTGCCATATTGTATTAGTGCATCCCCTTACTAAATTGCTTTTTAAGTTCAATATCATTACACAAGTAGAAATCAAGGGTTGATCCACCCCTCATCTAGGATTCACAGATCCTTTTTTTGATGAAAAACTTCGTCCACTCTTTCTAGCTTCTACCAATCTATGGCCAGGACTGACGATGAACTATAAGAACAATATAATCGCCTACCACGTTGAGTGTCACATTGCAGCTTCATGAAGCGAGTGCCTATGACTTTATCCAAAGGCATTACACTGCCCGGGTCCATTCAGTTGCACACATTCCCTAGTAACTAAGAAGTGGGGACAAGTTTCCCTAACTTATAATATTTAGCCTGTACCAGTTCTAGGTTTAGTCCGGTCTGCTGTGGTAACTCAGACATTTGATTCTACTAGTCGGACTCCTGATCCCATAGTATTTTAACAAAAGTAATTTCTAGTTATTTAGACATCTTGGAATACGTACAGACGTCTAGATATCCTATTCGGTCATTTGGTATGTATAATCTAGATTTTGTGATTTATTTTATTTTATTTTATCTTATTTCTTTACTGATTTGAGTATGATATAGACTTTAGTTTAACAAGTGTTTTCGATAACATTTCCACGTATTTATGTCCAACTCCAAGTGAATTATTCTAACATTTATCAATGGATTTTTAGTAAATTAGATGTATATTTCCAGGGATTACAAACGTATAATCAAATTGATTATCACATGTACTTCAATGTGAATTAATATACACACACACACACACCACACACATATAAATTCCAATAGATATGTTTGTTAATTCCTATCTATCCCAAAATTGTTGAAAGTTTACCGTATAAATCAGATCTATAAAAATTATCTCTTATTTATTAAAAAGGTAAATGAATCATATTTATAAAATTAAGGGTCATTTCAATAAGATATCGCTTGTTTATCAAAATCAATCCAAACATGTTATAAAAATTTAAATCTAAAGGTACATTCTTCTTGTCTATTTAATGATTACGTCTATCATTTTCTAGGGTTTTTCCTAAATTATTTCAATTCGAAAACATAGAATAACAGATAGATTCAAGAAAGAAATCATGTTTGTATTGCTAAGAAATTATATAATTGAAAAACAATTACTTGTTTCCAACATACACATTTCTTACATAGAATTCACTCACATTTTTAGCTTTTCCTCTTCTCCTTTCTTCGAATTCCCCCTAGCTTTGGTTGTTGAATTCTTCTTTCTCTAATCCTTTTTCTTTTTAGTTTGATTTGCTTTTACTTTGTTTGGAATTAGTATTCCTTTTTGAGGAAAAAGAAGAGGAAGTAGAGTGGAGGCTAGGGTTTATGAGTAAGTATAGTGGAGGCTTATGCCTTAATTTATAGTTGAGAATAAGGGTTTCTAGCTTAATTTTCAAAATGCTTATTTACAAAAATGCCACCAAGTACATTTTTCACTATTTTTCACTCCGTATTGTCAAATTGAGCAAGTTATATATGTTTTTTGACTGTAAACGACACTCCAGAGGCAATGGAATATGTTTCAAGGTCGATTCCAACTTTTGTAAAAAAAATCTTTTGGGTAAATTTACATTTTCCCCTTATTTGTATTTTAGTTTATTATTAAAATTTTTGAGGTGTTACATTCTTTTTCCTTGAAAGGATTTCATCTCTGAAATCTCCAAGGATGGAAAAATCCATTAGAAACCATCATCTAAACATGTCCTAATGATACGTCTACATCCATGCCTAGCATCCATATACCTACCTAACTATGGAGTCCACTAAGCTAAATTTTGTGCATCAAGTAATTATAGTTGTCCTAAATAGAGACTTTCTAAAAAAGAGCTCTAGATCGATAGCCCTGATTTTCTCCTTAGGATTTCTAAGTACTCTCAACTGGATTACCTACTCACTGGACTCTAACCCATCTAGTTATTTTATTGAGGAGTCACTTTTCCCTTTACTCAACAATGTGGGTAGGGACATGCGAACAAGTGACTTATTTCTACTTCAACTTCTTCTAACTAACTCGATCGACTATGGTAGATGAACATGTAAATACTTCTCAAGTGTGACACAAGGAAAACATTATGAACTCCGATGACCCTCTATGAAGCTTTCCTATATAAGTTTACTTCCCTACTCTATCCAAAATTTGAAAAGGCCCTACAAACTTTGGTGCTAATTTTCCCGAACTACCAACCTCATAGCATGTATAAGCGGTGAGATCTTCACAAATACCATGTCATCTATTGTAAACTCCAACTCCTGCATCTTCTATCAGCATATGATTTCTTCCCATCTTGTGTAGTATCCCTCCACATATGGAAAAAACTTCTAGTAAAGATTCGAAATGAAAAAATCGAATTCTCTCCTCCAATTTCTAGGTTCTCTCATCTTGATCTTTCTTCCAACCTTAATTTATAAATCTTACTACTGGTATATAACTTCAATCCAAATGTACTTGCATAGGCAAACCTTTGCTGTCCTTTCTACTAACTCAAATAAAATGATATCCACATGCACCATAATAGATAACTTAAGAAAAAGTATGTTCTAATGGAAACGTGGCCTTATATAACCCTCAATGGACGTACATAATGCCTTAAATCATCCCAGTAGTATATTGATTACTTAATCTTCTATATACCGAGGTAAGACCACTCGAAAGTGGATGGTGTCCCCCTAGTATCTCATAACTTAAATCTTTTACTATTCCTCATTTTGACTAAGAATATCAAAATCTGGTGATCCCTCAAACTGATGAACATAGCATAACTTCTTTCTAAGTTTCGATCCAACTTAAGCTATATCCTTACTTATGATACCGCTCTTCTAATCTTCCAACAACCGTGATACCAAGACGTGAAGTTTCTAGTATGTAGAAAATTCTATTCTAAGTTCTTTGACATACAAGCAAATAAACATTCAGGCATTCTAGCAAGTAAAAATTCTATCCTAATCTGCTCACCTATCCAAACCTAGAAACTAAAACCCTAAGTCTAAGTAGAGTCCCAAATTTAAGTGAAATTCTAACCTAAAATTATGTTTGTATTAGAGGCAATAGACTAGGTGATACATCGTTGACGTGCAAATGTTTTGCAACGTAAATTATGTACCTTTAAATAAATAGTCTCCCTTCCTATCCAAGGAATAATCGAAAAAAAATCCTATTATCCTGTCTATAAAATCTTGCCAAAATATCTAAATCCTATTTTTGGTATAATCTCAGATATAGTACAGAATCTAACTCATTATATGGTAGGTCGAGAGAATATAGGTAACTTAACATGACTGAATTCTAGGGAACATAGTATACCTATAAGCTGCGTCCTCTGCAAGTACTCAAACAGACTACTTTCCAATCACAATCTGGTATCGTTCCAAAATCATCTAGTCCATTACCAAATATATTTTTTCATTCTTTAATAAAATTCCATTAGTGGAAATTTTCCTAAACATAAATTCTCATTATTTCTATTCTAATTGTTTTATGGTCGAGGCAACTCAAGATGGAATGGTGGCTTGCCATGTTAATTTAATAGACATAATGTTCAATAGTAAGTATAGTACCCAAAAACATATTAGAACATTAAAATGGACGATGTCCTAGTCTAATAAACATGATATGTATCTCATGTCACATCAATCCCAAACAAAGTACTAGTATTTGCGACGACAACTCAAGTATCAATACTCTATAAATATCTCTATAGAACATGTGTGGTAAGACGACACTTTACTTGCCTGGTTACCTATAATTTGCCAAGTCAAAATCAACGTGTAACATCACCCAAAATATCAGATCAATGACACCCATTCACAAAACTGTCTAAATTGTCTTCCTCTTCCAGCGATGTTCAAACAACAAATATTTTAAGGACTTATTTATAATAGGAAGCTAAACAAAGGAAACTTCTTATCTTTGTAGTATCACTTAGTAAAGTGAAATATCTTAGGTTATTTTTTCCTTACTTTAGAATCAAATATGTTCTATCCAAATCATACCTACCAACATTTCTTGCATAAAGATTCAATAACTCAAACCATATTTGGGTAGAAAAACATAAGGTGACATTCACTCTTTATTGTTACAGAAAAAAAATTCAATTTGGTACTCTTCCCTTCGAATTCAAATGTTTATTGAAAATGTCACCAAATCTATCTGTTAGTTTCTTTCTTTATCCTGAATACTCTAATGCTCGTAATTACATGATGCTCAATATTGGCTTGTCCTTAGCATACTGCATATTGACTAGTCTAGCTAGTGCACCCTAATTAATCCAAATTTTATAGGCTGTGTAATTCTTCTAACTCCAATCGAACTTCAAGTGAAAACTTCTTCTTCTTTTTTCCAAAATCTTTGATTTCTGAATCTTATTTTACATAAAAACTAGTTACCTTGGAAAATTGTAAGATCTCTACTAATTTTAACAAACTTTTCCATTTGGCAAAAATCATGATACCTTCTTTTAACTTATATTTTTAGCCAGATTATTTGGCTTAGCTTTCAAAAACCACATGTAAAATGCATCTTTCTAATCTTCCGTTTGTAAATAAGAAATTTTCACAAAAGTGTATTTTGAAAGAAATGTGATATATATATATATATTTTTTTCTTTCTAAAGTGCGACGAAACTATTTTCAAAAAGATTGGTTTTACTTACTACATTTTCTTTTCTTTTGGTTTACCTTTTAAACTTCCATTGTTCGAAAGCAAAATACATACCAAAAGATAAGTGCAACAATATTCCTTACACCAATTTTTTTACAAAAACGAAAGCTTTAAAATAATTATTGAAAATTACTTTTCATTATGTTTTTCTATTTTTAAGCTTAAAATGAGGGGTTATCGATACATACTTCAAACTATATATTTTTCAAAAAAATTCAAACACTGATGCTTTTAGCTCATTTATCATTTTTTTTCTAGAAGATATCATACATCTAAGGTTTCTACCTTTTTAGAGAACGTTTCCAATGGTTTATCACTTTACATAGAGTAGATGATGGAAATTAAATTTAAACAAGCCTGACTACTTTATATAATAGTGCTTCAAGTGCATAATGGTTTATTTTTCTTCTTAAAAAATGGTTACCTCAAGACTATTCTCTAATATAGAATCCAACTCTCATGTTCGAATATCCTTGCTACACAATGGGTTTTCTACAACTATTTCCAATATAAGAATAAGACTACTCCTTTTACCGAGGAGATGATTCTAGCCTTGAGAAACCCTTCTTCTATACCCTCCTGATGCCTTATCAACATCACACTTACAATTTTTTTATTGATCTAAGGGTAATACTCTTCTTTCTCTTCATGCTTAGACCCAAAATCTACTCTCCACTACTAGTTGGTATATGGAATCTTTATTAGCTGTTCTTCATGGAGTAAATTGTAATAAATGTGATGGATATGTTCTTCAACCGAAATTTTTCTAATCAAAATATTTATTTTGACTCACAACTATTTTCTTATATAAGGGGAGAAGCAAACCTAATATGTCAAAATATATAGGGTGTGGCATTAAAAATAAATAGATAATTATAAATATATAACAGAAAATTACAAATACATTCTCTCAGTATGTGCTAATCCCTAAGAAATTCTAAACCTAAGCTCTGATACCAAATGTAACAACCCTCACCCTCGGGCACACCGATTCAAAGCCCAAAAGTGGCTTTTGAATCACATGGGCTTTGAATCATCATCATGTTGAAAGTATGAATTGTTAGCTTTTAAAATAGTTTACATTGTTTAGAGATAACTATAACTTTACATAATTCTACACTTTCATATCTTATAGTTGAAGGAAATAAAATATAAGTACTGAAAATATTTCAAGTAACACTGTCACGGAATAATTATGGCCTATATAATAAATAAAGAAACTAAGTCTCCAAATGTAAATACACATATGGCCGATATAGGTAAAGTCTCCAAATAATACTATTTTAATACTCTTCCTAATAGATACAATTAGGTACATAGAAAAGGACTATAAGTAAATAAATCTCCAATGTCATTTCGTCCTCTCTATGCTCCTTGACCAAATCACCTTACTTACTGCCATATTCTTTTATAATAGGCAATAAGAGGAAGAAATGGAGGAGATAAGACAAAGCATGATGAGTGAATTATATCACTAGTGGTATGATGTTAACAAGTGATTAAAGTTCAGTTATATCCTACATCTAGGGAAGTTCTTTAGTATGTGCCATATACAAGGAGAAAGTTATTCGACATTTTAGTTTGACTGCTGTAAATGTCCAACCACGGTTTATGAAAGTTACACTCATAGGTGATGCATACTAAAGTAGGGTAATTCCTAGAGGCATCCCCAGTATATGGTTCCAATAGTAGACAATCTAACTATACATTAACTAATCTCTCTAGTTGTAATTGATTGGTTTACATTTATCTAAATATACACCTAGTGCCCGACCCATTCGTTGAATCATCATTTGGTGGTTCTTGCCATCTATTTAGTGGTATTCCTAACTGAATATAAATCTAATGCCAAGCCTTTCATAAATCGCACTTCGATGGTTCTTGCCATCTTGCATTGGTGCTCCTAATCGAATATACATCCAATCCCGACCCGTTCGTTGGATCACTATCCAATAGTTTTTTCCATTTTGCAATGGTGTACTAAGAGGAGTACGCATTCAATGCCGCCCATTCGTTGGATCACTGTCTAATGGTTTTTGCCATCTTGCGCTAGTGCATCTCCTCACTACTTACTCCACTTCCTATGTTCTATATTGTTACACAAGTAGCATCAAGGGTTGATCCACCCCTCATCTAGGATTCACTAATCCTTTTCCGATGAATGTCTTTGTCCACTCTTTCTAATTTCCACCATTATGGTTAGGACAGGCTACGAATGATAGGAAATTCTAATTAAGACATAATCGCCCGCCACGTTGAGTGTCACGTTCTAGCCTCATGAAGCGAGGGCTAGGACTTGCCCAAAGGCGTACATTTCTAGCTTGCATCCTGACTCCATTCAGCTGCCTGTACTCCAAAGTAACTAAGAAGTAGGAAAAAGTTTCCTGCTCTATTCTACTTGGCTTGTACCAGGTCCAGGCTCAATCTTGTCTGTTCTAGTAACTAAAACAACTGATTCCACTAGTCCGACGTCTGACCTTGTATTATTTAAAAAATAATAATTTCCAATTATTCAAATGTTTAGGAAAACATTCATACATCTTATTCAGAAGTATAGTATGTATTTTCCAGATTTATTGATTTTTTTATTTTATTTTATTTTATTTCTTCGCGGATTCAAGTATGGTACAAAATTTAGCTTAACAAGTGCGACGACCTACCCTTTGGAAGGTTTAAATCGACAATAATCCACACATGTAAAACTTAAACAATCCGAAATGTAGATAACAATGGGGTTAATTAAGAAAAATAAGAAAGAAGAAGAAAACAAACACAGAATCTCACAGCGGAAAGATAAAATATAATAATCAAATAAATTGTTCATGAAGCTATTTACTAAACACCTTTTTATAATCTATACATATTTATCAGAGTTATATATATACATCAGGGATAAATAATCAATACAGCAGAATATCATGATGCAGGGGATTATAATAATAGTAATATGCCTGTAACGTCCCGCCTTTTCGCACGATTTAAACGGACACACGTGTCAATTCAAACCATACGGAAGGGCGGATTGTTATGGGATAAATAAGAAAAACAGACAAAGAAAAAAAAACTAAACAGAATCTCACAGCGGAAGGATAAAATATAATAATCAAATATACAGTTTATGAAGCTGTTTTACAAAACCTTTGATTTTATTTATATAATACATATCAGAGTACACATACCATACGACAAAGCAGCGGAACAATATGAGTGTAGTGAAACCATATTGTCTATAGTAATAATAATAAAATCTTCGTCTTCTTCCTCCGAAAATAAAATCTTCAATTCTGAAACGCTCGGACTGACCCGAGCGAATTTGGAAAGACAAAAACACTCAAGTCAGAACTAAAAGATCTTTTGTGAGTTACATTAACAGAAATAAATATGAGTGCAGTAACTCAAGAGATTCTCGGGATTTGCATCTCCTAAGGATCCATTAAACTATTTACTATGTAGTATATTGCGCTATTATAATAGTGTCTAATTGTAAAATAAACTTACTTTAAAATAGCGTTAAGGCTTTACATTTTCCATCTTAACACATTTATATATTCCCACAGTTTATACAGTACCGTAATCTCCCCCGTAATGGGCGTCGTCAGAGGGCACTCCATAGGTATGGTACAAAACAAAATCGTATAAGGCGCGCTAGGGTAGGTGACACAGCACAACTAGGCAATGCCAGGGTAGATATACCAATTGCTATCCGGGCTGATGGAAACGCGTAGCGCACAGCTACCGCCCACCTCGAACAAACACCCCCAAAATCAAAGAAATCAATAGTGGCCACCGAATCAATCCAAAGTCAGAGTATAGTATCGAAGGAGTGCGTTCGATCAGAGGAATGACCTCATTAGCCCGAGAATCGCTCAAGTTTTAGCCATCTTATGCCAACTCACGGGAGTCGGGCCCACGTATTTACCTTGCAGGAAACGCCTCCACCAACCTACTTCATTCTGAAATCTCCACCGCGTACACGGTTGTTAAAGTGGTTTTCAGAGTTGGCAGAGAGTATGACAACTTTCGATCGCGGTTTCTTCAACAACCAAACATTATTATAACATCACGGTCCTTTATAATAATTTATACTTTCAAAACCAGAATAAAACATCTATTTCAAAATCATATAAAAATGATATCATTTATATTTTTAAAACCCCAAATCAATACGACATCATTTAGACCCAAACCAATATAATGTCATTTTTATTTTCCAATATACATTCTTTTCCAAAATCATAGGGTTTTCAAAGTAAATTATTTAGAAATCAAACTCTTGAATATAATATTTTCAAATTATACTACCTTGAAAATCATAACCTTGAAACAAGTTTCCATCTCTTAAATGGTTAAATATTAAATTACTTTTATAAAACAAAATAGCTTCTTTACATTTCACAAATCAATTCCAAATATCGATTTAAACTTCCAAATACCATTCTTAATTCTTATGTTTCAAGGCTTTAAATATTTCACCATTTCAAAAAAACAACTCAATTGACAAACCCATATATATCAAATTCAATTACTTATTATTTAGACTTGAAATGTTTACTTAATGAATTCAATATAATTTAAGTAAAACCTTTAACTTCACATAATTGGAAAATCTTTCAATTTATTAAACTTGATATATTCATTTAAATCAACCTGATATTCATTTAAATCACTTTACACAAAAATCAAATTATAAAAATCATATCCTTTAAAAAAATTTAATTTTTATTAAATTTCAATTTAACTTAATATTCATCTTCCAAATCTTATTCTCATTTAAGTCATAAAAACTCCAGAAATTAGATTTTAAATAAATGCTTAATCGTATTTGATCTTAAAAATCAAACTTTATTTTATACTTCAAATCAAATTTATACAAAGCTTAAACCCGAAAATTACTATATATATATATATATATATATAAATAACTAATTCAATATCCCATAAACCATATATATATAGCTTTACAAAACCATGAAAACATTCCAAAATATATTATATATATACCGCGGTGCCTGTATAAAATTTTCTACCCTATGGTCAAGTGATACGGATGTTTATCATTTCAATCCGCAATTTAAAATAAAATGCGGTTGTATATCATTTCAAACCGCAATCCCGAATGAATGAAATGCATAGCAACTTGCAATTAATAAAATAAATCATCCATTCATCGATCAAATCATACATCCATTTATCACAGTCATCATCCAATTTCAAACAATCATCAATATATAACAGGTGATAAATAATGGTATCAATTATCAGTTTATACTCAAAATAAATTTAATAACTGTTAATTGGCATTTTATATGCAAAAATAAACGTAAACTTAGCTGGCAGTTAATATGAAATAAAATTTAACATAACTATGCCTGGCAGTTAATATGAAATAAATAAATTCTAACTGTCAAATTTATATGTAATAAATAAAATTAATTAACAGTTATATTAAATGAATGCGATTTATCAGAGATAATGAATAAAACATGCCAAACAATCATAAATAAATTTCTACTCATATTAATTTAACAAACACAAGAAATTTTAGAAATTGTGAGTGGGTTAAAACACTCACCTTTTGAATTTAAATCGAATTTAAATTCAATTTAAACTCAAAAATTCGACGGTCTCCGAATTGGTCCAAACTAGCGTCAACAGATCTGGAATTTAATTACTATCCTAACAAAAAAAATCTCGCGTGAATCGGACTACGTATGAGAAAGTTATTCGAAAATTTCGATTGAAACAAAAATTAAATAAAACAAAATAAACAAATATACCCCATCACCATGCCACGTCACAGGCCACGTCCTTCTTCTCAAATTCGAGCACGCTACAGCACCAATCAAAAAAAAAACGGACAGTACCAACAGATTACGCTCTTCGAGAATTATGACATATAATTTTTCTGGAATTTTTAGAGGAGTTTGAAATATATATATATATATATATATATATATATATATTATTTTGGACTGTAATTGGATCTAGAAGTTTTGCAGCCATTGGAAGAGAAGAAGTTGAAGAAAAGAACACAGAGAGGAATGAAGATAGATGGAGGCTAGGGTTTACACAGCCTATAAATAGACAAAGTGAAATAGGATAGGTGGGCACGAATCATAAACGCGCAAAACTGTTGTTGGCCTACCAGAATATTTTATATTAATTGGATACGTTACGGATTAGTAAATAAATTAATTTCTTCCTCAGACATTTACATTGAATTTTAAACGTATTTACAAATGTAAATTTAGATGCTTCATTTATAAGTTTCAATATAAATTCACAATTTCATTAAATTCCAAATTCATAGATAAGTTTCCATTTTCAACTAAATTTCTAAATTACCGTAATAATTATCTTAGATTTTTATTCATTCTCAATAGATTTAACTATTGTAAATTGACTATGTTTTCATACTATAAAAATCCACATTTCTATGTATATATACATTTGAATTCCCTACTAAAATATTTTTATTTATATTTCGCAATTACTTCCAATCCACTTTTTTTGGCATCGCACTGTTACTTAAATAAATAGCCTATACCAACACTAATTATCATTAATTTGAAAACGGGTTACCAAATTTTGGATTTTATTAATAATTATTATTTATTACTTCATTGTTTATTCAAATTTAGACAATTTAAGATGTTTCTTAAATGCTGAGTACATTATTAACTTCAGCGTAAAACTTCAATTTTATTTTATCTACAAATTATAAATTAACTTTGCAGAAATCCTTTAGTTGACCTTTCATTTAATTATCGTATCTATTGGTATCCCATAGATGGGAATTCCTAAAACATCTTCGAATTCCAACTTTAATTTCAATCACATAAAATGTTCTATTCAATTTCCAATAAATTCAATAAATTCAAATTATCATGTTCTAAATCCAAATGAATCCATATATCCTGCCTTCCATTCTTTCAATCTAACTAATTATCATATTCTGAATAAAGTTTACATTATTTCCACCTATAAGCTGCAAATAACAACGAATGTTGCATTTGATTTAGATTCTAAATAAATTGATGGGTCATAATTAATAATTCTCACTATTGCCCGATTTATTCCCATTCATGCTTAAATTACCACCAAACAATCATTAAATTTACCTATCTTTTATTGATTCCATAAAATCTATTTGCCCTGAGTTAGTTACTGCATTTATCAAATTCCAATTTCGCAATCACCTTAAATACATAAATTGGTATTGCATTAACATTTAAATTTATTAGCTTATGTCAACACTATTAACATTAATTGCAATGTATTACCAATTTTAGTCACTACCCTAACTACTAACTCATATTAACCTGCATTATTCCCAAGAATTTCATTGGTTTTTCTTATATTAAATTTATCAACCATATTAATTAAGGTTTTTTAAAAACAATTAATAAAATTCCCTTTAATATATACAACTTAGCAATCTATTAAGCATGGTATTATATTTCACGTAAATGTACATTTAATTACATTTATTACAATGTTATCCAAATAAATTGAATGATCTAAGTATATAACTCCTAATATCCACCCATCTTGCCTTAATCCCAAATAACATACAAATTAAACTACCCTTAATTTCAATTAACCCTATCATTACTTTTTATATTCCAAACAAATAAATTAATAATAGGTTAATTGAATCAGATTTACAATCCAACTTTAATTATTTGCAAATTTTGTCAGTTTGGACCACTTGGTAAATTCAGAATCCTTTAACAACTTCCTACATTAATTTATTTTTGAATAATCCTAAAATTTTCAATATTAAAGTACAAATCCAATTTATCAAAAATTAAAACTTAAATTTCAAGGAATTTATTTATTTAGGTTTAGATCCCGTTATTCACTAAAATTGGTTGGTATTTATTTCATTCACCTCTTTAATTGTATGTAAATTTCTCATAAATACACCTAAAATTTCATTTAATTCCAACTGCTTCCTAAATTCAATTTCTACGTTTTAACACACTTTATATTAAACTTCTAGACATTGTATTACTTATCATATTAATGTAACCTTTATTTAATGTATTAACATTTATTTCAATTCAAATTCTATCAACCAATTAAACATGTAACCAATTACTATTGCTTACAAATCAAAATATTGCACCCATTGTCATCTTCTGAATGGAATTAGTCTTTATTTCAAAACTTATCTAAATTTACATTGAGACCATATTTAATCCTCTTCGATAATATTAATCTTCAATTTATTGAATGGAATCAATATATCTTACATAACATGTATTACGCATAAATTTTAATTAATATTATTTCAACTTATTCCCCATATTCTCAATAATTACCTAACATAAATCTACGCTTATTTTATTCTACGTTCACACTTTCGTTACTCTCAAATCAATAAGTAACGTTCATATAAATAAATTTTATGTCGGTTTCCTATTTATTGCGATATTTTTATTTATTTATTACTGCATAACTTTACTTATTTTCTTCCCATCACTTTGAAATTAATCGTTAAAGTAACGCTTATCAATACGCATCAAATTATTTACCAAATTAAAAGGTTTTGATTTTTTTAACAAATTAATTGACAGATTAATTAGGTAATGTATACGAATTGTTATTATACCCATAAATTTACACTTAACTAATCAAATGCCTTACCTATATTCTCTATCTTCCCATTATATTCAGGTACAATACTTACACCAATTTTTATTGAAAAATTTATTCATATTACAGCCAAAGGCTTAAATTACCATTGTTAAATTAGCGTTCAATATATATTTATCACCTTTTATTATTTCTACTAAATTTTTATTACAAAATTCTATTAAATAAATTAAATCGTCGAAATTTACGGGTCGTTACACTCTCCCCCACTCAAAACTTTTCGTCCCCGAAAAGGAAAAAGAAGGGAAAAGAAGGATTTAGAATCTACATATCTTATTCAAAACATTACCTTATAAACAATTAAATTTACAATATCTGTTACTTTTCTTAAAATATACAAATTTACAACATTATCTTTTTATACTTAAATTTATTAGAGTTTGGAGAACATTTCAAAATATTTCTAAGTCCAAAATTTAAATATCTAAGTAGTTCCAATCACTAATCATCCAAATTAATACAACAACCATCAATTTCTTCGAACAGCATACATACAATTACAAAACAACCATACAATCACACAACCAAATAATTGTTTGGGTTCAAACTTGAAATTGTACGGAATGAAAAATAACTATCAAATGCATCATTTACTCAACAGTCTTAGATGGAACAAAATAGATTATTTATTCATCCAACAACTTCAAATTTCCTTACCCAACCAACCATAAATCAAACAATAACAATTCAAACCAGCAATCAAACTAACTTATTATAAATTTCATGCTTTAGTTGTTGGATTTCCCTTTTTGTTTATATAGTGATTTTTTCTCATTCACATTTACTTATCAAAGGTTTGCTCATTCATTTTTACTTATTACTTACAATTATTCAATTCCATTAACTCGGGTCATGCTGGTTCCTTATATTTTGTTATAATTATTCATTCATTTATAATAGCATGTCCTTATTTATTTACTTTAATTCCTTAAGTTTTATAATCATCTATCTATCATGCTTACCTTTATTTATATTTACTTGGTAAAATTTCAATTATATCTTAAGTTATTGAATACAGCAAATTCATTGAATGCTTCATTACCTACTATTACTGGTACAAATTTCTACTACATTTCTTATTAAACACTTCAACTTTTTATATTTGATAAGTTATATATGTTAAAGAAAATGCAAATGAACTTATACAAGTTTTATCTCATCTTTTAATTAAATTTAATGTTCAACAATATTACTCTTTATCTCATATGTTACAAATTTCAAATTTCCCTTTATAACTTTGCATTAAATCTCTTACCTAAATTAGAGGTTTCAATTTATTAATCACTTACCTTTTATTTCACTACAATAATTAAAAAATTAATTAATGGAAATTTAAGAATTAAATACCGGGTTAAATTTCAAATTATTTTGAAATATTAGATAAATATATTCTTCTAACTTATATACCTCTAATTTTATTTAAAACAATTAAAAATTTATATCTTTTTCGAAAATGAATCTGCAGTAGAACTACTACAGTGGCCTTTCCCCTTCGAAACTCGAAAATGAAAGTCAATGATACGGCCGCCATCACCGAAATTATTTTCCAGCGACAGAGAGGAAAGTACAAAACTTATTTTCTCAAAAATCTTCTTTAAAATGATTCTTCCGAATTATGTTAAATATTTATATCTGAAAATACTTATAAACAAAATTATTAATATATTTCAAAATCATTCAAAAGAAAAACCCCGGACTTAAGTTCTAAATTTCCAAATTTCATTTATCTTATTTTTCAATCTTATTTCTATTATTATTTACACTTTATTGCCTAACAATCAATCTATTGCAGCCAAATATAAATATCAATTGAAATTTTTTATTTTATATATAAAAATATAATAGGCAAATTTTTTCATTCACCTATATTAAAAACAAATATTATGTCGGTCTGTCCTGTTAAGTGTTTAGAAATCCCTATTGATGTCATAGCGTCCCATGCACCAACCAGAATTTATAAATACGAAACGGAACAAATTAACACAATATTAAAACCTTTTTGTAACAGTAACAAATACGCTCTCTCATATATACACTCAGTGACTCCCATAGGGTATTACTACCCTATTAATAAAGAGTCAAACCCCACAAAGCCAAGATTTATCGCTAAACCAAAGCTCTAATACCAACTGTAACGTCCCGCCTTTCCGCACGATTTAAACGGACACACGTGCCAATTCAAACCATACGGAAGGGAGGATTGTTATGGGATAAATAAGAAAAACAGAGAGAGAAAGAAAAACTAAACAGAATCTCACAGCGGAAGGATAAAATATAATAATCAAATATACAGTTCATGAAGCTGTTTTACAAAACCTTTGATTTTATTTATACAATACATATCAGAGTACACATACCATACGACAAAGCAGCGGAACAATATGAGTGTAGTGAAACCATATTATCTATAGTAATAATAATAAAATCTTTGTCTTCTTCCTCCGGAAATAAAATCTTCAATCCTAAACGCTCGGACTGACCCGAGCGAATTTGGAAAGACAAAATCAATCGAGTCAGAACTAAAAGATCTTATGTGAGTTACATTAACAGAAATAAATATGAGTGCAGTAACTCAAGAGATGCTCGAGATTTACATCTCCTAAGGATCCGTTAAACTATTTACTATGTAGTATATTGCGCTATTATAATAGTGTCTAATTGTAAAATAAACTTACTTTTAAATAGCGTTAAGGCTTTACATTTTTCACCTTAACACATTTATATATTCCCATAGTCTATACAGTACCATAATCTCCCCCGTAATGGGCGTCGTCAGAGGGCACTCCATAGGTATGGTACAAAACAAAATCGTATAAGGTGCGCTAGGGTAGGTGACACGGCACAACTAGGCAATGCCAGGGTAGATATACCAATTGCTATCCGGGCTGATGGAAATGCGTAGCGCGCAGCTACCGCCCACCTCGAACAAACACCCCCAAAATCAAAGAAATCAATAGTGGCCACCGAATCAATCCAAAGTCAGAATATAGTATCGAAGGAGTGCGTTCGATCAGAGGAATGACCTCATTGGCCCGAGAATCGCTCCTGTTTTAGCCACCTTATGCCAACCCATGGGAGTCGGGTCCACGTGTTTACCTTGCAGGAAACGCCTCCACCAACCTACTTCATTCTGGAATCTCCACCGCGTACACGGTTGTTAAAGTGGTTTTCGGAGTTGGCAGAGAGTATGACAACTTCCGATCCCGGTTTCTTCAACAACCAAACGTTATTATAACACCGCGATCCTTTAAAATAATTTATACTTTCAAAACCAGAATAAAACATCTATTTCAAAATCATATAAAAACGATATCATTTATATTTTTAAAACCCCAAATCAATACGACATCATTTAGACCCAAACCAATATAATGTCATTTTTATTTTCCAATATACATTCTTTTCCAAAATCATAGGGTTTTCAAAGTAAATTATTTAGAAATCAAACTCTTGAATATAATATTTTCAAATTATACTACCTTGAAAATCATAACCTTGAAACAAGTTTCCATCTCTTAAATGGTTAAATATTAAATTACTTTTATAAAACAAAATAGCTTCTTTACATTTCACAAATCAATTCCAAATATCGATTTAAACTTCCAAATACCATTCTTAATTCTTATGTTTCAAGGCTTTAAATATTTCACCATTTCAAAAAAACAACTCATTTGACAAACCCATCTATATCAAATTCAATTACTTATTATTTAGACTTGAAATGTTTACTTAATGAATTCAATATAATTTAAGTAAAACCTTTAACTTCACATAATTGGAAAATCTTTCAATTTATTAAACTTGATATATTCATTTAAATCAACCTGATATTCATTTAAATCACTTTACACAAAAATCAAGTTATAAAAATCATATCCTTTAAAAAAAAATTAATTTTTATTAAATTTCAATTTAACTTAATATTCATCTTCCAAATCTTATTCTCATTTAAGTCATAAAAACTCCAGAAATTAGATTTTAAATAAATGCTTAATCGTATTTGATCTTAAAAATCAAACTTTATTTTATACTTCAAATCAAATTTATACAAAGCTTAAACCCGAAAATTACTATATATATATATATATATATATATATAAATAACTAATTCAATATCCCATAAACCATATATATATAGCTTTACAAAACCATGAAAACATTCCAAAATATATTATATATATATATATACCGCGGTGCCTGTATAAAATTTTCTACCCTATGGTCAAGTGATACGGATGTTTATCATTTCAATCCGCAATTTAAAATAAAATGCGGTTGTATATCATTTCAAACCGCAATCCCGAATGAATGAAATGCATAGCAACTTGCAATTAATAAAATAATTCATCCATTCATCCATCAAATCATACATCCATTTATCACAGTCATCATCCAATTTCAAACAATCATCAATATATAACAGGTGATAAATAATGGTATCAATTATCAGTTTATACTCAAAATAAATTTAATAACTGTTAATTGGTAGTTTATATGCAAAAATAAACGTAAACTTAACTGACAGTTAATATGAAATAAAATTTAACATAACTATGCCTGGCAGTTAATATGAAATAAATAAATTCTAACTGTCAAATTTATATGTAATAAATAAAATTAATTAACAGTTATATTAAATGAATGCGATTTATCAGAGATAATGAATAAAACATGCCAAACAGTCATAAATAAATTTCTACTCATATTAATTTAACAAACACAAGAAATTTTAGAAATTGTGAGTGGGTTAAAACACTCACCTTTTGAATTTAAATCGAATTTAAATTCAGTTTAAACTCAAAAATTCGACGGTCTCCGAATTGGTCCAAACTAGCGTCAACAGATCTGGAATTTAATTACAATCCTAACAAAAAAAAATCTCGCGTGAATCGGACTACGTATGAGAAAGTTATTCGAAAATTTCGATTGAAACAAAAATTAAATAAAACAAAATAAACAAATATACCCCATCACCATGCCACGTCACAGGCCACGTCCTTCTTCTCAAATTCGAGCACGCTACAGCACCAATAAAAAAAACGGACAGTACCAACAGATTACACTCTTCGAGAATTATGACATATAATTTTTCTGGAATTTTTAGAGGAGTTTGAAATATATATATATATATATATATATATATATATATATATATATATATATATTATTTTGGACTGTAATTGGATCTAGAAATTTTGCAGCCATTGGAAGAGAAGAAGTTGAAGAAAAGAACACACAGAGAGGAATGAAGATAGATGGAGGCTAGGGTTTACACAGCCTATAAATAGACAAAGTGAAATAGGATAGGTGGGCACGAATCATAAACGCGCAAAACGGTTGTTGGCCCACCAGAATATTTTATATTAATTGGATACTTTACGGATTAGTAAATAAATTAATTTCTTCCTCAGACATTTACATTGAATTTTAAACGTATTTACAAATGTAAATTTAGATGCTTCATTTATAAGTTTCAATATAAATTCACAATTTCATTAAATTCCAAATTCATAGATAAGTTTCCATTTTCAACTAAATTTCTAAATTACCGTAATAATTATCTTAGATTTTTATTCATTCTCAATAGATTTAACTATTGTAAATTGACTATGTTTTCATACTATAAAAATCCACATTTCTATGTATATATACATTTGAATTCCCTACTAAAATATTTTTATTTATATTTTGCAATTACTTCGAATCCATTTTTTTTGGCATCGCACTGTTACTTAAATAAATAGCCTATACCAACACTAATTATCATTAATTTGAAAACGGGTTACCAAATTTTGGATTTTATTAATAATTATTATTTATTACTTCATTGTTTATTCAAATTTAGACAATTTAAGATGTTTCTTAAATGCTGAGTACATTATTAACTTCAGCGTAAAACTTCAATTTTATTTTATCTACAAATTATAATTAACTTTGCAGAAATCCTTTAGTTGACCTTTCATTTAATTATCCTATCTATTGGTATCCCATAGATGGGAATTCCTAAAACATCTCCGAATTCCAACTTTAATTTCAATCACATAAAATGTTCTATTCAATTTCCAATAAATCAATAAATTCAAATTATCATGTTCTAAATCCGAATGAATCCATATATCCCGCCTTCCATTCTTTTAATCTAACTAATTATCATATTCTGAATAAAGTTTACATTATTTCCACCTATAAGCTGTAAATAACAACGAATGTTGCATTTGATTTAGATTCTAAATAAATTGATGGGTAATAATTAATAATTCTCACTATTGCCCGATTTATTCCCATTCATGCTTAAATTACCACCAAACAATCATTAAATTTACCTATCTTTTATTGATTCCATAAAATTTATTTGCCCTGAGTTAGTTACTGCATTTATCAAATTCCAATTTCGCAATCCCCTTAAATACATAAATTTATATTGCATTAACATTTAAATTTATTAGCTTATGTCAACACTATTAACATTAATTGCAATCTATTACCAATTTTAGTCACTACCCTAACTACTAACTCATATTAACCTACATTATTCCCAAGAATTTCATTGGTTTTTCTTATATTAAATTTATCAACCATATTAATTAAGGTTTTTTAAAAACAATTAATAAAATTCCCTTTAATATATACAACTTAGCAATCTATTAAGCATGGTATTATATTTCACGTACATGTACATTTAATTACATTTATTACAATGTTATCCAAATAAATTGAATGATCTAAGTATATAACTCCTAATATCCACCCATCTTGCCTTAATCCCAAATAACATACAAATTAAACTACCCTTAATTTCAATTAACCCTATCATTACTTTTTATATTCCAAACAAATAAATTAATAATAGGTTAATTGAATCATATTTACAATCCAACTTTAATTATTTGCAAATTTTGTCAGTTTGGACCACTTGGTAAATTCAGAATCCTTTAACAACTTCCTACATTAATTTATTTTTGAATAATCCCAAAATTTTCAATATTAAAGTACAAATCCAATTTATCAAAAATTAAAACTTAAATTTCAAGGAATTTATTTATTTAGGTTTAGATCTCGTTATTCACTAATATGGTTGGTATTTATTTCATTCGCCTCTTTAATTGTACGTAAATTTCTCATAAATACACCTAAAATTTCATTTAATTCCAACTGCTTCCTAATTTCCATTTCTACGTCTTAACACACTCTATATTAAACTTCTAGACATTGTATTACTTATCATATTAATGTAACCTTTATTTAGTGTATTAATATTTATTTCAATTCAAATTCTATCAACCAGTTAAACATGTAACCTATTACTATTGCTTACAAATCAAAATATTGCACCCATTGTCATCTTCTGAATGGAATTAGTCTTTATTTGAAAACTCATCTAAATTTACATTGAGACCATAATTAATCCTCTTCGATAATATTAATCTTCAATTTATTAAATGGAATCAATATATCTTACATAACATGTTTTACGCATAAATTTTTAATTAATATTATTTCAACTTATTCCCCATATTCTCAATAATTACCTAACATAAATCTACGCTTATTTTATTCTACGTTCACACTTCCGTTACTCTCAAATCAATAAGTAACGTTCGTATAAATAAATGTTATGTCAGTTTCCTATTTATTGCGATATTTTTATTTATTTATTACTGCATAAATTTACTTATTTTCTTCCAATCACTTTAAAATTAATCGTTAAAGTAACACTTATCAATACGCATCAAATTATTTACCAAATTAAAAGGTTTTGATTTTTTTAACAAATTAATTGAAAGATTAATTAGCTAATGTATACGAATTGTTATTATACCCATAAATTTACACTTAACTAATTAAATGCCTTACCTATATTCTCTATCTTCTCATTATATTCAGGTACGATACTTACACCAATTTTTATTGAAAAATTTATTCATACTACAACCAAAGGCTTAAATTACCATTGTTAAATTAGCGTTCAATATATATTTATCACCTTTTATTATTTCTACTAAATTTTTATTACAAAATTCTATTAAATAAATTAAATCGTCGAAATTTACGGGTCGTTACAATGCCGAATTCATCTTTGTCCTCCAGAATATAACCTGTAATGCGCTGAAAAACTCAGGACTGACCCAAGGGTAACGTAAAGACAAAACACTCGAGTCAGGACTAAAATACTCTTATGTAAGTCAAATCAATAAATATGACTGTAACAGTGTGAGAGATGTTTATGTGATTTTACATCTCCTATTTAGTGTATAACGTGTGTGCAATAACTGAGATGTTACGGGATTTTCCATCTCCTAAGGATCCGTTAAACTATTTATACATAATAGTATAAACTATAGCAGGCAATGTCTATCAGTAAAATAAATATCAAAATAGCGTTAAGGATTTACATTGATCCACCTTGACACATTTTTATAGGTAAACCAAAATCGTAATGGGCTCACATAAGGATAAATATGACAAGGCATGTGAGGCAATGCCCAAGGTAGGATTCTACCAGTTTACCTTTTTTGGATGGTCGTAATACATCCGTGACCGATCGCGACAATCAAGTAAAATCATGATAGCAAATATGAGTAATCAATGTCTCTAGAGGTAGCTAACTCGTTGTCCAGACATAGGCACCTGTATTAGTCATTTTAATTATGACACAAGTGTCAAGGCTATCCATCATCGTTCTCTCACTTCATTCCAATAAACGTTTGCCAATTCAACCACTAATTCTGGATATCATCCACCGCATACACGATTGTCAAAGTGGTTCCAATATTGATAGAGAGTATACCAATAAGCGAACCCGGTCTCTTTAACAAACAATCATCACTTTACACATTGGTTGGTTCTTTTACATTTCGAAACGGTTCGTACATGATATCAAAATATCATATTCGCTTCATAATCAAATCCATTTCCGAATGATCATATTCGCTTCAGAATCAAATTCATCTCGAAATCATCATATTCGCTTCAAAATCATAATTTACTTCAAAATCATAATTTACTTCAAAATATCAATTCTGTTTGATATATCGATTTCACTTCAAAATCTATTTCGAATTGAAATTTAGGCTATAAATTCACTCTAACCTTATTAGCATTTAAATCCAAGATTTAAAATAAATATCCCACCATTTTGACCAGTTTGAATTTTTGGAAAATAGTTTAAGTAGTTATAAATTAATTAAATAGTCAAAATAGTTTAGTTGAGAATAGTTTGAGTATTAAAAATGGTTTGTACACTAAAATAGTTTGGACATCAAAATAATTTGAATATTTAAAGAATATAGATTTAAACAGTTTATACTAAAATAATTCATTTGAAAATAGTCCCAAAGTCAAACCGATTCGATTCCAAATTTACCAATCCAAATCAGTTCCAATTTCCATTTCGATTAAATCGATTCAATTCCAATTCCAAGTCGAATTTTACTTCGATTCCAAATTAATTTCAGTTTCTATCCCACATTAGTTTCACTTCCAATTTCAAACTAATTTAAATTCGTAATTAAATTCAAATTCCAATACCAAATTAATTTCAATCACAATTCCAAATTATTTCAATTCCAATTCCAAATTAATTTCAACTCAAATCTCAAATTTAAACCATCTCAATTTATATCAATTCTGAGTTCGATTTTGAAAATATCAATTCAAAACACTTGAATCAAATTTACCTACAATATCCAATTTAAAATCCAAATCTTCAAATAATTCAATTCTGAGCTCCATTTTTAAATATCTTTTTATATCACTTTTACTTAGCAAAATTCAAAGTTCAAATAAAAGTCCAATCTTTTAAAACAAATCAATTTCTAAAATTCACATCATATTTCGGTTATAACTTTAAAATCTCAAATTTCATTTTTAAACAATTTCGTTTAACAAATTCTAATTCCCACAATTTTAACTCAATTTCGAAAATAATTCGATTTCCATAAATTCAATTTTTACTTTATTATATCAAATTCATTTAAATGATTTCCAATCAAAAATCTAAAATCATTTAATTTAACCAACCCGGTATCCGTATATAATTTTCTATCATATGGCCAGGTGAATCGGTTATTTCCATTTTATTCGAAGGATGGATATATATCATTTCAGTCCAAAATAGATGCTATAGGCGTATATCATTTCAACATATTTCTTAATCCATTCAAAATAATTCAATTTACAGTTTTATATACCGCAAATGATATACAAGATGATAACATGATATATCAAAATAAATAAGCATCCAATTCATCCAAAATATCAATCAATGGCATCCATCAAAACCATTCATCCAAATAGTCAATAATTACCACAATTACAAAGTTATCAACATCGGGTGTTTTAACAAGCAACTTAATTTCAAATTTCAAATTTTAAACCGTCCATTTAAATTAAATGTCAATTTAAATTCGATTCAATGCAGATTAATTTAACCGTAAAAACTATACTAACAATCATCAACTAATTCATTTTATAACTTCATAATGTCGTTTGAACTTGCATCAGAATATTTTAGAATTGTGTGAGTGGTTTAAACACTCACCTTTTATTTAAAGTAGAAAATTTTCTAGATTCAAATAGACATCCAGCTCCATAAAGTAAATTGCATCGATACGATTCCAATGCTATCTCTTTTGTCCGAAATCGACCTCGTACGCAACAATCTGATTTTTATTAATATACCGATAATAATATAAATTGTACTACAAAATAATAATGAAGTAAACATGTTACCATCTCACTTACCCATGATTGCTCTCGAACTCGTACAGGCTTCTCTCTAATAGAACGTCAAGCCTTTATCGATCACATAATTCATTGCTCTAACTGTCTCCTCATCAGTATTGCAAGGTCCGATCTATGATAGTATAGAATATTCTCACACTCCATATCCAACCTCTTCAAACTGTACGTGCTCACGAACCACAAGGAGTAGCCACGACAGTCGATTGAAAAACGTGAGTTCACTTCCTTGCCGTCGCCTGCACGATGCTGTTCCACTTCCTTCATTCGATCCTTCTCCTCGCACGTGTAAGCGAGCACACACCCAAATCCAACGTGAAACCCTAACCCCTTGCTCTCTCTCGAACTTGACCACTGCTCGTTCGCCCTCCCTAGGCTACGCGGCTGCCATCAACTCCGATCGAGTTTCCCTCGATTTGTTCTTTTTTTCAACGATCGGTTTCCTTTTTTCAATTTGAAAACGATATGTTGTTGATTTGAATTAAAAGGGGGAAATAAGGAGATAAATTAGGGACGGCTATGTACACATTGGAAATAAAAGTAAATATATCTTATTATTGGAATTAGAAAATATCTAGCTTAAGGGTCTGATTTTATCGAGCTCTAAACGAAGCATGCTGCCTAGCGTTCATAATGTTTTACCTCCATTCCGAACACAATGGAACTAGTTTCGGAAGCCAACTCAATTTATGTAGAAGATAGCTTTTCAAAATCAATTTATTTTAACTGAATTTCGAAATTAATTTCTACGCTTTTCAAGCTCGCACGGCCAAACGACAAGTTCGATCACTATGAAATATGAAATCTACAATAATTCACTATTATGAATCCGATGAAACTGGTTTCGTCGAAATCCAAGATAATGGCCAAAATGGTTATTTTTACTCATCAATTAAAACAAGTAATAAGCAAAAATTTATTTAATCATTTAAATTCGATTTTTTAGTATTAACAATCTTCATTGTTGTTTAAATAAAATTTAAATCAACTTTGGATACCATTTTCATTCATATTAAATTCAAAATCCAATTATTTAAATAGTTTCTAATATTAAACTAAAATAATTTAATCCTCCAATAAATTACAAAATAATCATTAATGATTTATTTCTAACCATTTTTATTCAATAATCATATTATTCAATAATTTAAAATAGTTAAAATACAGTTACATTCTCCACCGCTCAAAATTTTTCATCCTCGAAATGGGACTAAGTAAAGAATTTAACATACAATATATTTTATTCAAAATAATCAATTTATAAAACATAAACATCTTATTTGCAAAACTGTTACTACACTTCTACTATGCCACTCTGATATAGTTTTTATGAAACATACAACTTATATAAAAAACAAGTTATATAATTATTAAAACTTCAAAAAAATTCTAACTCCTGGATTTTTGGAAAATTTCGATAGAGTCTTCTTTGCGCAGCTCGTTCGAAATTTTTTTACAATACAATATACATTACAATATACCAAATAGATATCAAATAAACATCTCATCTCAATGATGAGGCATCCCGAATGGAAAAAATATAAAATTGCGGTATGTAATCCAAGATACGTACCTTATTATTAATAATACGAGCGAGTTTGCTCCAAGATACGTACCTTATTATTAATAATACGAGCGAGTTTGCTCCTATTAAGCGAGCAAAAGCATGTAAAACTAGCGTATATGCCCAAATAGTCTTCGTATGCACCTATCTCAACTCAAATTTAAAATATTTGCCGCTTATAAAATATGTAGAATACATATGAGCTAAATAAATGCACATTGCATGAATTCTTAATTCAAATTATATACATTAGCACCAATACATGACAAAACCAATCATAGGCAATCAAACAGTTATAACAAAAATTTACAACCAAAGAAATCATCCAACCAAACAATATTTATCTAATCTTATTCACAACAATACCAATTCACACTTCCCAATATCAACATTCAGTTTATTATACTACCATTATTTCCTATTAATATTAAATTGATTTACTTTTTAATTCATTGCCTTTTATTTCAAATATATACAATTTATTTTCTTTCAATTTATTCACATGGATTTCTTTCGAATTTACTTGGTTCACCTTAAATTTATTCACGTTCAATTAATTAACATTTATTTTCCTTAATCGTTCAATGGATTTATATTCAATTCATTCGCTTTTAATTTTACATTCAACTAATTGGTTTCAATTCATTTTTATTCAATCAACCAATATCCATTGCATTCACATTTGATTGATTACAATTTAATGTATTTACTTTCTATTATATAATATTTATTTTAATGACCTTCATTTTATTTATCATTCAATGAATTTTCATTCCATTTAATCTTGTTAAGTTAAATTATTTCATTATCACTTAGTATTTTAATACTAATATTATTTATAAACCATTTAAGTTTATTATAAACATTTTACAAAATTTCAACTCATTTTTATTATTATTACTCATATCTTAAGTTATTATTAATTCACCAATTCACTCCATTTGATCAAATTCTTATTATTAATTTACTAGAGTAAATTTTATTTTATACTCAATTCATATTAACAAGTTTTCTTTCACAATCTATTCATCAACTTCTCTTAAGTTAACTTTAATTTATAATTTATTCTAATAACTTATTCCGTACTATATTAGTTAACATTCAATTTTTATTGAAACTCCTTCCAATGCATTTAATTTATTTACATCCAATTTAAATTAAGTTCAATCTCTCATATAAATTTCCTTAAACTTATTTACTTTTATTTAGTTTCTTTCACACTTAGATTACATTTCATTTTAAAATTTAAATTCGTATTCATTTGATTAATTCATTTTATAACTTTAATGAAATTAATTCACTTTACTAATTTATCTAGTTTCATTTAATATTCAATTCAATTTATTTAATATTAAGTTAAACTTCATTTCAATTTAATCGATTGCTCATTTTATTTCACTCTCTTTTAAATATTTTCTTCCTATCATTCACATTCAACCAAAGTTAAAATTATTTTTAGTTTAATATCCTCAAATCTATAAGTTATACAATTTATTCATTTAAAATTTCATTTTATTATTTTATCTAATTCATTCCAGTTATGTTTCATTTTATTTAAGCTTCTTGAGTTAGACTTCATTTTATTTACTTAATTCTCAAATTCAAAGCTTCTTTTTGTTTTCCATTCAATAGTTTTAAAATTTAATTTTACTTTCCTATTTAAATTTATAAGACATAAACTTATTTTTGTCTATACAATTTCAATTATAAGTTCAAAACTATTTTAATATAATTATCAAATCATATTTAGAATATTTTTCATAATAAAAACTTGTCTTGATCGAAAATAAATTTCTTTTGGTAGCAATTTTCACTCAAAAACTCGAAAATGAATACCGGCGATGCTGCAGTCATCCCCTGAATTATTCTCCAGCAACCAAAGCGAGCTTAATGTTTTATTTTCTTCAAAAATCTTTTAAAATTATTTTTCTAGTCGAAACTCTTTCAAATAATATTAATATTAATTTTGAAGGCTTCGAAATTTTTTTTGAAAACAAAAGGATTTTAAATTCTCAAATTCTTAAAAAAAATTAAAATCATTTCTATATATATGCTATATTATAAATATACTTATACAAATTTCCTTACCTTATTACCAAACTAATTCATTAATTTAAAACTTGGTAATTTTAACCAATTCTTATTTTAATTGATCTCAATTTAATTTAATTACTGAATGCTTCGTAAAATAAAATTTACAAAGTATCCATTTTATTTTAATTTAACCAATAATCGATGATAACTAAATATTATCCTCTCCTAACAATTTCATTAATAATTAGCATTATATATATATAATATAATTTTAGTAAATTTTTTTCATTTACCCGATTTTAAAACAATATTATTTCGACTTATCTTGTTTAAGTGTTTAGAAACCCCTATTGATAACATGGCATCCCGCGCATCGACTAGAATTCATAAACAACTCAATGGATAAGTAAATACAATATAAAATATTTTATAACACTAACAAGTACGATCTCTCATACACACACACACACACTCTCAAACAGACTCATTCTATGGTATTACTACCCTATCTCTAATGAGTCAAACACATAAAGCCTAGGTTATCGATAAACCTAGCTCTCATACCAACTGTGATGACCCACATTTGAAAGGTTTAAATCGATAGTAATACTCACATGTCAAACTTAAACAATCCAAAACGTAGATAATCAATGGGGCTAATTAAGGAAAATAAGAAAAGAAGAAGCAAACAAACACAGAATCGTACAACGGAATGATAAAATATAATAATCAAATAAACAGTTCATGAAGCTATTTACTAAACATTTAATTATAATCTATACACATCTATCAGAGTTATATATATACATTAGGGATAAATAATCAATATAGCAGAATAACATGATGCAGGAGATAATAATAACAGTAATATGCCAAAACTTCATCTTCATCATCTGGATAATAATCTTCAATATGTTGAAAAACCCAGGACTGACCCGAGGGTAATGAAAAGACAAAACACCCGTGTCAGGACTAAAATACTCTTATGTAAGTCTAATCAATATCAATAAATATTAGTGTAACAGCGTCAGAGATGTTTATAGGATTTTACATCTCCTATCCAGTGTATAATATGCGTACAATAACTTAAGAGATGTTAAAGGATTTTTCAGCTCCTAAGGGTCCGTTAAACTATTTATATATAATAATATATGCTATAGTAGGTAATGTCTATCAGTAAAATAAATATCAAAATAGCGTTAAGGCTTTACATTAATCCACTTTAACACTATTTTATAGGTAAACCAAAATCGTAATGAACTCATGTAAGGATAAATATCACAAGGCACGTCAGACAATGCCCAAGGTAGGATTCTACCAGTTTACCCTTTCCGACTGGTCGTAACCCATCTGTGACCAACCCCGACAATCAATCTAAATAAAATGGGTACACCCATCGAGTAAAAAATCACGATAGTAATACGAGTAATCAATATTGCTTGAGGTACTCGTTGGGCAATCATAGGCTCATGTTTTAGTCATTTTAATTATGACACAAGTGTTAAGGCTGTCCATCATCGTTCTCTTACTTCATTCCAGTAAAGATTCGCCAATTCAACCACTACATTCTGGATATCATCTACCGCATACACGGTTGTCAAAGTGGTTCCAATATTGAAAAAGAATATACCAATAAGAGGTACCGGTCTCTTTAACAACCAATCATCAATTTACGCACCGGTTGGAATTTTACATTTCGAAACAGTTCGTACTTGATATCATAATGTCATATTTGCTTCAAAATCAAATCCATTTTGAAATCATCATATTCACCTCAAAATAAAATCCCGTAGGATCGATTTAACCCTAGAGGGTGGTGAATAGGGTGATACTAAAGATTATAAAAATTTAATGCGGAAGTATATAAATAATCACAGCACTGATAATAGCAGAATAATAGCAACACATATAAAAGCAGAATATAAAAAACAAAAATAGAACAACACAGATTTATCCAGCTTCGGTAAAACCCTGCCTACGTGCTGCCCCTAAGATTTTTACTGGAAATTAAGCAGTCAGATGCTTACACACTTACACTCACGACATCCACTATTGACAAACCTAACTCTACGCTCAAAACCTTACCACAACTCAGCCACTGAATTGCAAATTCTTGAACTACACCACCGTAGTTCGAACCCTATTCACACGACTAGTAAATTACAAAGTTTAAAAGTAAATACAAAGTAAAAAAAACAATTTTAAACACAAAACCCTAATTTTAAAATTAAAGCCTAATAATTTAAAGAAGCCGGCCCAAATAAAAGTGAATCCCCTCTTGATTTTTATATTATCTTCGGCCAGGTATCCTTGCGTTGAGAAAAAAATATGGCAACTTCCTTTAGCTTGTTCTTTCCTCTTTACATCTGATAATTAGGGATTTGCAAATTCGAGCATGCCGATTCAATTATTTATTGAATGATGAACTATCCACAGTTGCTTCGTCAATCAATTTGTCACTTTGATTCACCAGCGGCTGCTTCGATGAATCGAGTTCTAATTGACTTGAATCAGGTATGCAATTTTTCTTTTGCTTTTCTAATTAATTTGCTTGAACTCAATTTGTTAATCTGCCAATGATGATTTGATTTAATTAGGATTCCAATCCTATAATTTCGTTCGTTTACTTCTGATTTAAATTCTTCTTAATTCTTGCTTGGCCGTATGATTTTGATTGAATGTTGGTGCTTAAACTTGACTTGTTTAATTCGTATATTATTATTGCTTGAGTATCACGGTTTGCAATTTCTTTGGATCTGGTTCTGTGAATTTCTGGTTTGACTTTGGCTTGATTTGTGATAATTTGAATTTGTTTGAACTTGCCTTGGTCACCACGGCTTTGATTTTTTGGTATTTGTACTTGACGTGGTTATTTTGAAAATGCTACTTGCAAAAATGTTCGACTGGAACATTTTATCATTTGATTGTTTTTGTAAAAAAATCTGGAACTTCGGTCATTTGGAAATTTATATGTGACATTGTTTTGTTTGCATTTAGTTGATGTGCACTTGCTGTTGGTCTTCATGTAGCTTGTCTACACTTGGTTTCACTATATATATATATATATATATGTATGTATGTATGTATGTATGTATGTATGTATGTATGTATGTATGTATGTATGTATGTATGTATATGTTCACGCTTGTATATATTCAAATATACATTGTAGACTTGAGTCTTGTGTACTGGATGCTTTGTTGACTTCATAGTTGTTGTTCTCTGGTCTACCTGATCTTGTTAGCCGACTTGTCTTGTTGCCTATGTAGATGTGTTATTCATGTAGTCTGCTCTAAACTTGGTTTTGAAGTTATTTCATGACTCCTCTGTGTACATTTGCTTGAGTCTGGTTCCATTGGTCATTGTCAGACTTCATGTAGTCTGGTGGCTTCACTTTGGTAATTGCAGTCTTCATTTTTGTTCGGTTGCCAGGTCTAGTTGCTTCACTTGCATATTCAACTATGTTGAGTAATGGCTTGTTCAATTTGGTAGCTGCAGTTTGGTTGAACTGTCTAGCCTCAGTTTTCTTGTATCCACATATCTCTGGTTGTATTCTATTGTTCACTATTTTGTTGCATTGTATGGGGTGTTTTGCTTGTACATACCAAGCCAGTTTATTATTTTCACTCGACTTGTAAGTCTGGCCATTTGAACCATTCCTTTCACTTGACAATTTGGTTGAGCTACCATATCATACATGTTACCAGGTTTGTATGTGACTTTGCACTCGTACTTCATGTTTTGGTTGCTGAATTTGCATTCATCATATATGTACATACATATGTATGTGTGTATGTATGTATTGTTGAATTGCACTGCACTTGTATCTGTTAAGCTTATATAAGCACTTTTGTTGGTTTGTGCTTGTTTCACTTCACTGTTCACTGGTCTTTGGTATGGTGCATTTGTGTCATCACTATTCATCCATGCTTATGTTTTTGGTCCAGTTGCATATGTATGCACTGTGTATTTTGTGTGCTTATGCTCTTGATTGCCTTTGGTCTGATTTGTTATATACCGACCTTCATATATTTGCAGTCTTTATGTTGCATTTGTATCCTGTACTCATGTCTCAGTGATGCATTGCATTTGTTTGCATATTGATTTGTTGAGCCACTTGGTTGAACATGCGCTCTTTTTGCCTGACCCATTTCCACTAAACTGTTGAGCTGTATGGTTGCATTCACTATATACATATGTGAACTGCATTGCTGTTATTTTGACTGCTTGTTTTCATGTGGTAGCCGAACTTGTTTCACTTATTGTCAGACTTGAGTTGAATTTTGATTGACTTGGGTCTGGTCTTGACCTTGGTTGATGTAGTTGTCTTTGATCATAGCATTCATGTGTACATTTGGATTGCACCTATGTTAAATCTAGCTTATAGCTCGGTTTTGACCTTGTGCTAATATCGTGACTTTATTTGTATTTCACTTGAGTTGAACCCGGCTTTTGATTGGGTTTGACCTTGTGCTCACCTATCCCTGTAGTTTTATCAAGTGTATATCGATGTGCACGACCTTGTGGCATGAACAACGATACATTGTGCATGTCACAAGCTGTTCGTGTATGATGAAATCAAAATAAATATGATGACGAACAACCCAAATAACCGAGGCATATAATATTTTCAAAACACATTTTATCTTACACTGCAAAAAAATATTCTTTTTTAATTTTACTGCTTCAGTGTTTATTTTGCAGATCGTTCAGATGCTGGATTCAATTTGGAATAGAGATGAAGATAAAATACGAGTGAATGAGTGATATGTAATGAGGTGCAAAAGTAAATTAAAAATTGTGACGTTATCGTAATTGTATTGTTATTGAAGTTGTGTGTATATATAGTGAGAGCTCAAATTGTAATAAAATATTTTTTTGAATAAAATATTTGTTTAAATTCAAATTTTGTGTTATTTATTTTATTCAGCAAATATTTATTTAATTATGTGAAAAGTAAAATAGTACATCAACAAATACATTTAAATATATGTATATATATGTTTATTATCATCAAACAAAAATCACATACTAGCATATTCAACATTCTCCCTCTTTTGATGATAACAAACAAATATTTAAAATTTTGAGTTTATTAAATGTATTTGATCATTCAATTTGCTCCCCCTATTTAAATGCTCCCTCTCTACAATAAAGCTCCCCCTTCATATATGCATGAGAATAAATAGGCATATGAATCTTGATACAAATAGAAAATGCAAAATAAAATATTTGACCTTTATTTGCCAGAATCTTAATTTTTCTCTCCCCCTTTTTTTATCAGCAAAAGAGTAATAGTGTTAGAAAAATAGTGATAAAGTGATAGATATTAACACAATATCAATACCCAATCGAGTATAAATATTAAATTTCAATAATCAAACAAAAATCATAAATACTCTGATTGATGCATATTCCACTTTAGAATGATAGGGATGATGTCATCATATAAAACCATATAGTCGTGTCTATTTGTGGTATATTTATATTAGAAATTTCAATATCTACTAACCATGCACAACAGTTAGGACTTTTAAATGAGATTATTAGTATTTCAAATTTTTATAAAAAAATGAATTCAAGTATCTTCTAACTACGCATAACCGTGAGGACTTTTAAATGGGAATAGAATCAACTTGTCTATTTAATTAATCAATTTTGATATGCGTTCCATGCATGCATAACCATGAGGAATTTTAAATGAGCATGAAAGCACATAATAAAAATTTCCAGGTTATTCAGTCATGCATAATCGTAAGGACTTTAAATGAGAGTGAATACTTTCAATGTTTTTATTGCTAAAAATATAATAAATTGAAAAATGAATGGTTTCCCATTTAAAATACCACATTTTCATATACTATTGGATTTTGATGAGTGATGGTCGATAGAAATAGAAATGGTCATGGAATTTTTACCAATAAAAAGTTTTTATAACTCTTGTCTAAATTTCTAAAGAAAATTACTAAATATACCATCTCAAGTTATAATATATGATTAATATCAAAACTCATCACTTTTTCAATCACTATTTATCTTTCTAACAATCATAGGAAGTCAGATTAGTTAATGTAGTCATTTAAGATCAAATCCAAAAACAATCAAATTTTTGTAGAATGACTAATCTAAAACATGGTCAATAAAAACTATTTTCTGGAAGGCATTTTATAAGAGAAAAAATGTCTGCTAATTCAAAATTAGTTGATATGAAAATATTTTCATAGAAAAATGCGATGCAACTAATGAATACCTCAACATAAATCACGTTCCACTACTAATTTTTCTATCAACTAGATTCCCAAAGGAATCTGCATCCGAATTTCCCTTTGACTCAAGATTATCATTAGTTGGATATTATAGACCAGACCGTGAAGTTGCAATGCATACATTAAAATCTTTTTACACCTTTTAAATGAAATTCTTTTGAAATTTGAATTAAAACCGCGCAAACAGTGAACATAATGTCAGATAAGATAAACAAATATACTCACTTGTATCATGAGTAATCAACAATCAATAAAACACCATCACTTGTCCAAACACATTTATATGAACTAATTCAAAGTTTCTAGAAATACTTTTAGTATTCTCGGCATAAAAGTATAATTGGACAACAATTTGAATAAGTCAGATTAATCATTATCAACATTCATTATCACATAACTAGCTGATTTAATTCAGATTTTGGTGCAGATTATCATATTTATTATATCGTTCAGGGTAGATGTATTGTTGCCTACTTTACCTCTATGATAATTTTTCGCTGTTGCCCATTGTGATTCTGCCACCTTTATACTAGGCTAAGGAACTTTGATTTGTCGCCTGTTGTGTGCCTGAAACAGCCAGAATCCAGGTAACACTGTTGTTATTCTTTAGCTTGCCACCACACCTACACGAGAAACGATTTTTGTGACCTATTTGTTTTTATAGGTGCTTGGTTGTTAGTGGCAAATGATCTTGAAAAATATGTTTGTGTAGACCCAAAACTATTTATATAAGTTCCTTTCGGCACCCAGATTTGCTTGACTTTAAAGGATTTTATATTCATGCCCTTTGGAACCCAAATTGGAACGGTTTTTACGTGTCTGGGTCTATCCAGCAAATATTATGATTATGTCCAGTTTTTCCATATATCGTGCACTTTGATTTGACTTGATTAATTTCATTTCTAACAAGTTAAGTTTGATTATATCCAAGTCCTTGTCTATCTATATTAACAGTTTGTTTTTCTAATAGCATATTAAACGATCTTTCACTTTTTGAAAATTTTCTTAAAGTCTTAGACAATAGTTATACTTGTGTTTTGAGAGATTCATTTTCATTTAATAATTGTGTGCACTTTTTAATAGAATTTTCTCTCCTTGTATTTTCACTTTCTTTCAAAATCAAAATTTCATTTTCAAGCGATTTAATTTTAATTTTTTATTTTTTAATTTCCTCTTCAAATGATGGACACTTATCACACTTAGAGCTCTTGTTTTGATAGTTTTTTACCAATTGATCAAGTTGTTTATTTAAATCTATCAAAGTGTCTCTTTGTGTTTCAATTTTAGCGTATTTCTCCCTAAATCATTCGAAACAGCCATTTACTTCATGAAAAATATATAAGCAATTCTGAATGAGTAAGTTTTGTACCTCGCTTGGCTCATCATCATCACTATCAGTTATATCACCTCGAAGGAACAGATCTGATTTTTCACTCTCGCTGCCAGTGCTTTTATCATCTTCATTCGTTTCATCCCAAGTGGCTACAAAACATCTCCTTTTCGGTTTCTTCCCTTGGCTGAATCGATTCTGAGGACAATAGGGCTTGATGTGACCAGCTTTATTGCACTTGTGATAGACGATCTCCCATTCTTCTGGGTTGCCTAGTTAACTATTCTGTTTTTCAGTTGTTGATTTAGAGCTGGATTTCCATATCTTGATTCCACTTTTTAAATTTCTTCATTAACAGCGCCAGCTCAACTGCTCCATCATCATCATCATCATCACTTTTTGTTGTTCCTTTGAGAGCTATAGATTTATTTCGAGTATCACCTCCTTCACGCTCTTCCTTGAAATTTATTTCTAGTTTATAAGCGGTGAGATTTCCAATAAGTTCTTCGACTTAGTCTGTTTTAAATTCTTTGATTCTTGAATAGCAGTGACTTTGGCTTCAAAATTTCATGGAAGGACTCTGAGAATTTTTTGGACTATTTCTAATTTTGTGTATAATTTTCTGAGAGCTTTTGATTTGTATACGATATTGGAAAGTCATCAGTACATCTCTTTGACATTTTCTTCCTTGGCCATTGTGAAATTCTCGTATTCGCTACTAAGCATGGCCAGGCGAGATTCTTTGACTTGAGATGTTCCTTCGTGAGTCACTTCAAGTGTGTGCTAGATTTCCTGCACAGTTAGACAATGTAAGACAATTAAATTCAATTTGATCCAATGAATATATAATAGAATTCATAGCTTTAGCATTAGCATTCTGTAGTCTATTTTCAAGATCTGTCCATTGATCCGTTGGTTTATCTATTTCCTAATTATCTACCATTATAATTGGTGTCCTATAACCCGTCTCAACTATATTCCAAGCATTAATGGTTTTCAAAAAAAAATTCATTCTATTTTTCCAGTAAGCATATTCACCATTGAACATTGGTGTCCTAAACATGGATTGAACCTCAGCAAAAGCATTATTAAAAGAAGCCATTTAAAAATTTTAAAACAAAATTTTGTTTTGAAAAATCAAAAATTTTAAAATAAAAATTGACTTCGGATCCTAGCTATGATATCACTTATAGGGTCGATATCACCCTAGAGGGGGGGGGGGGGTGAGTAGGGTGATACTATTGATTATAAAATTTTAGTGCGGAAGCATATAAATAATCGCAGCACTGATTATAGCAGAATAATAGCAACTTGGATAAAAGCGGAATAAAAAACAGAAATAGAACAACACAGGTTTACCCAGCTTCGGCAAAACCCTGCCTACATGTTTCCTCCAAGGTTTCTACTAGAAATTAAGTAGTCAGATACTTACACACGTAAATTCGTGAAGCCCGCTATCGACTAACCCAACTCTACGCTCAAAACCCTACCATAACTCAGCCATTGAGTTGCGAATTCTCGAACTACTCCACCGTAGTTCGTCCCCTAGTCACACGACTAGTAAATTACGAAAGTTTAAAAGTAAATACAAAGTAAAAAAACAATTTTAAAAATAAAACCCTAATTTTAAAAATTAAAGCCCAATAATTTAAAGAAGCCTGCCCAAATAAAAGTGAATCCCCTTTTGATTTTTATATTATCTTCGGCCTGGTATCCTTGCGTTGGGAAAAAAATATGGATGCTTCCTTTATCTCGTTTGTTCCTCTTTATTTCTGATAATTTGGGCTTTGCCAATTCGAGCATGCCTATTTGATTATTGATTGAATGATGAACTAACATAGTTGCTTCGTTAATCGTTCGTCACTTTGATTCACCAGCGGCTGCTTCGATGAATCGAGTTGGAATTGACTTGAATCTGGTATGTGATTTTCCTTTTGCTTTTCTGATTAATTTACTTGAACTCGATTTGTTAATCTTCCAATGATGATTGGGTTTAAATAGGATTATATATCCTATAATTTCGTTCGTTTACTTATGATTTGAATTCTTCTTAATTCTTGCTTGTCCGTATGATTTTGATTGAATGTTGGTGATTAAACTTGACTTGTTCAATTCGTATATTATTTTTGCTTGATTATCACAGTTTTCAATTTCTTTGGATTTGTTTCCATGAATTTCTGGTTTGACTTTGGCTTGATTTATGATAATTCGAACTTGTTCGAACTTGCCTTGGTCATCATGGCTTTGATTTTCTGATATTTGAACTTGACTTGGTTATTTTGAAACTGCTACTTGCAAAAATATTCGACCTGGAACATTTTATCATTTGATTGATTTTTGTAAAAAATATAGAACTTCGGTCATTTGGAAATTTCTCGGATATTATTTTGTTTGCATTTAGTTGATGTGCACTTGCTGTTGGTCTTCATGTAGCTTGTCTGCACTTGGTTTCACTACATGTGTATATATATATGTTCATGCATGTATATATTCAGTTTATGTTGTAGACTTGAGTCTTATGTACTGGATGCTTTGTTGACTTCATAGTTGTTGTTCACTGGTTTACCTGATCTTGTTAACCGAGTTGTCTAGTTGCCTATGTAGATGGGTTATTCATGTAGTCTGCTTTAAACTTGGTTTTGAAGTTATTTCATGGCTCCACTAAGTACATTTGCTTGAGTCTGGTTCCATTGGTCATTGTTAGACTTCATGTAGTCTGGTGGCTTCACTTTGGTATTTGCATCTTCATTTCTGTTTGGTTGCCAGGTCTAGTTGCTTCACTTGCATATTCAACTATGTTGAGTAATGGCTTGTTCAATTTGGCAGCAGCAGTTTGGTTGAACTGTCTAGCCTCTGTTTTTTTGTATCCACACATCTCTAGTTGTATTATATTGTTCACTGTTTTGTTGCGTTGTGTGGTGAGTTGCTTGTACATGCCGAGCCAGTTTATTATTTTCGCTAGACTTGTATGTCTTGCCATTTGAACCATTCCTTTCACTTGAAAATTTGGTTGAGTTTTCTTATCATACATGTTACCAGGTCTGGATGTAGCTTTGCATTCATACTTGATGTTTTAGTTGCTGAATTCGCATTCATCATATATGTACATGCATACATATGTTTGTGCATATGTATGTGTTGTTGAATTGCACTGCACTTGCATCAGTTGAGCTTATATACGCACTATTGTTGGGTTTGTGCTTGTTTCACTTCACTGTTCATTGGTCTCTGGTATGATGCATTTGTGTCATCACTGTTCATCCATGCTTATGTTTCTGGTCTGGTTGCATATGTATGCACTGTGTGTTTTGTGTGCTTATGCTCTTGATTGCCTCTTGTCTGAATTGTTGTATACTGATCTTCGTATATTTGCATTCTTCATGTTGCATTTGAATCTTGTACTCATGTCTCAGTGATGCATTGCATTTGTTTACATATTGAGTTGTTGAGCCACTTAGTTGAACGTGTGCACTTTTTGCCTAACCCATTTCCACTGAACTGTTGAGTTGTATGGTTGCATTCACTTTATACATATGTGAACTGCATTGTTGTTACTTCGACTGCTTGCTTTCATGTGGTAGTTGAACTTGTTTCACTTGTTTTCAAACCTAATTTAAATTCTGATTGACATGGGTCTGGTCTTGACCTTGGTTGATGTTGTTTTCTTTGATTATAACATTCATGTGCACATTTGGATGTTGAATCCAGCTTATAGCTTGGGTTTGACTTGTGCTAATATCATGACTTTATTTGTATTTCACTTGAGGTTTACCCGGTTTTTGATTAGGTTTGACATTGTGCTCACATGTCCCTGTAGTTTTATCAAGTGTATATCGGTGTGCATGGCCTTGTGGCATGTACAGCGATACACTGTGCATATCATAGGTTGTTCTGGTATGATGAATTCAAAATAAATATGTTGACGAACAACCCAAATAGCTGAGGCATATAACATTTTCAAAACACATTTTTTTACACTGCAAAAATATTTCCTTTTCAATTTTACTGCTTCAATGTCTATTTTGCAGATCGCTTAGATGCTGGATTCAGTTTGGAATAGAGCCGAAGTTAAAATACGAGTGAATGAGTGACATGTAATAAGGTGCAAATGTAAATTAAAAAATGTGATGTAATTGTAATTATATTGTTATTGAAATTGTGTGTTTATATAGTGAGAGCTCAAATTTGCACTATTCAAATTGTAATAAAATATTTGTTTGAACTCAAATTCTGTATTATTTATTTTATTCAGCAAATATTTATTTATTATGTAAAAAATAAAATAGTACATTAACAAATACATTTAAATGAATATATATATGTTTATTATCATCAAACAAAAATCATATGCTAGCATATTCAACAAATCCATTTCTAAATCATCATATTCGCATCAAAATCAAATCCATTTCGAAATCATCATACCCGCTTCAAAATCAAATCCATTTCGAAATCATCATATTCGCTTCAAGATCATAATTTACTTCAAAATGCCAATTCAGCCCGATATATCGATTTCACTTTAAAATTCGTTTCAATTAAAATTTAGGTTATAACTTCACTTTAACCCTATTTGCATTTAAATCCAAGATTTAAATATAAACATCCCACCCTTTTGACCAGTTTGAATTTTTAAAAAATAGTTTAAATAGTTCTAAAATAGTTAAATAGTTAAAACAGTTAATAGAAAATAGTTTGAGTATTAAAAATGGTTTATATAGTAAAATAGTTTGAAAAATAAAAATAATTGAATATTAAAAGAACATAGATTTAAACTGGTTATACTAAAATAATTTATTTGGAAAATAGTTCCAAAGTCAAACCGATTAAATTCCAAATTTCCCAATTCAAATTAATTCCAATTTCCATTTCGATTTAATCTTTCAATTCCGATTCCAAGTTGAATTTTACTTCGATTCCTAATTAATTTCTATTTCAATCCCAAATTAATTTCACATCCACTTTCAAATTAATTTAAATTCCAGTTCCAATTAAATTAAAATTCCAATTCCAAATTAATTTCAATCCCAATTCCAAGTTATTTCAATTCCAATTCCAAATTTATTTTAACTCAAATCTCAAATTTTAACCATTTCGATTTATATCAATTCCGAGTTCGATTTTCAAAATTTCGGTTCAAAACACTTAAATCAAATTTACCTTTAATATCTAATTTAAAATCCAATTCAAATATAATTCAATTCTGAGCTCCATTGCGAAATATGGTTTTATATCACTTTTACTTAAAAAAATTCAAAGTTGGAATAAAAGTCCAATCTTTTAAAACAAATCAATTTGCGAAATTCACAGCATATTTTGATGACAAATTCAAAATCTCAAATTCCATTTTTAAACAATTTCGTTTAACAAATTTTGGTTCCATAATTTTAACTCAATTTCAAAAATAATTCGATTTCCATAAATTCAATTTTTTTACTTTATTAAATCAAACCCATTTAAATGATTTCAAATCAAAAATATAAAAATCGTTTAATTTAACCAACCCGGTGTCCGTATAAAATTTTCTATCCTATGACCAAGTGAATCAATTTTTTCAATTTTATTCCAAGGATGGATATATATCATTTCAGTCCAAAATAGATGCCATAGGTATATATCATTTCAACCTATTCCTTAATTTATTCAGAACAATTCAATTTACAGTTTTACATACTGTAAATGATATACAGGATAATAACATAATATATCAAAATAAATAAGCATCCAATTCATCCAAAATATCAATCAATAGCACCCATCATAATCAATCATCCAAATAGTCAATAATTCACAACAATTACAAAGTTATCAACATCGGGCATTTTAATAAGTAACTTAATTTCAAATTTCAAATTTTAAAATGTCGATTCAAATTAAATGTCAATTTAAATTCGATTCAATGCAAATTAATTTAATTGTTAAAACTATACTAACAAACATCAACCAATTCAATTTATAACTTCATAATGTCGATTAAAATTGCATCAGAATATTTTAGAATTGTAAGAGTGGTTTAGAAACTCACCTTTTATTCAAATCAAAATTTTTTCTAGATTCAAATAGACACGAATCTAGCTCCATAACATAGATTGCATCGATATGATTCCAATGCAATCTCTTTTGCCTGAAATCGACCTCGTATGCAACAATTTGATTTTTATTAATATACTGATAATAATTTTAATTATATTACAAAATAATAATGAAATAAGCACGTTACTATCTCACTTACCCATGTTCGCTCTCGATCGCGTACAGGCTTCTCCCCAATAGAACGCCAAGCCTCTATCGATCACATAATTCATTGCCCTAGCCATCTCCTCAATTGGTGTTGCAAGGTACGATCTATGACAGTATAGAATACCCACATACTCCATATCCAACTTCTTCAAACTGTATGTGCTCATGAACTACAAGGAGTAGCCATCACAGTCGATCAACGAACGCCACTTCACTTCCTTGCCGCCGCCTGCGCGATGTCGTTCGACTTCTTTCATTCTTTCCTTCTCCTTGCCTGCGTATGCCAGCACACACCCAAATCCAATGTGAAACCCTAACCCCTTGCTCGCTCACGATCTCGACTACTTCTTGTTCGCCCCCCAGGCTACGCGGTTGCCATCTGCTCCAATTGAGGTTTCCTCGATTTGTTCTTCTTTATTTTTCATCGACCGGTTTCCTTTTTTATTTGAAAATGTTATGTTGTTGATTCGAATTAAAAGGGGGAAAGAAGGAGATAAGGTACGGGGAGCTATGTACACGTTGGAAATAAAAGTAAATATATCTTATTATTGAAATTAGAAAATATCTACCTTACGAGTCCGAATTTTCTCGAGCTCTAAACAAAGTGTGCCTGCTGGCCTTCATAATGTTTTACCCCCATTGCGAACACAATGGAACTAGCTTCGAAAGCCAGTTCGATCGTATGCAGAAGCTTTTCGAAATCAATTTATTTTAATTGAATTTCAAAATTAATTTCTATGCGTTTCAAGCTCGCACGGCCAAACGACAAGTTGGATCGCTATGAAACTTGAAATCCTATAATAATTCACTATTACGGATACAATGAAACTTGTTTCGTCCGAGACAGTGGGCAAAATGACAATTTTTGCTCTTTAATTAAAACGTGTAATTCCCAGAAATTTATTTAATCACTTAATTCGATTTTTAAGTATTAACAATCTTCATTGTTGTTAAAATAAAATTTGAATCAACTTCCGATACCATTTTCATTCATATTAAATTTAGAATTCAATTATTTAAATAGTTTCTAATATTAAATTTAAATAATTTAATCCTCCAATAAATTACATTAATAATCATTAATGATTTATTTCTAATCATTTTTATTCAATAATCATATTAAATTCAATAATTTAAAATAATTAAAAATATGGGTCGTTACAAAAAGTGTTTTCGATACCATTTCTACCTGTTTATGTCCAACTTCATATGATTTACTCCAACATTTATCAATGATTTTTCTATAAATTAGACGTATATTTCAAGGGTTTATGTACGTGTACTCAAATAAATTATCACATACACTTCAATATAGATTAGATCAGATCTAAATAAATTTTGATAAATATGTTATTTCATTCCTATCTATCCCAAAATCATATTAAATTTACCAAATAAATCAAATCTTTAAAAATTAACTCTTATTTATTAAAACTATAAATGAATCATATCTATAAGATTAGGGTGGTTTCAATAAAAATTATGACTTGTTTATCAAAATCAATCCAAATATTTTATTCAAATTTAGATCTATAGGATTAGAAATAATCTTTTACTTTTTACCTTTCTATTCAATGATTAGATCTATCATTTTTTAGGAAAAATAGGCAGATTCAAGAAGAGAAATCATGCTTGTATTACTGAGAAGGTATATAATTAAAGCCTCATTTCTCGTTTCCAACATACGCATTTCGAGATAGAATCCACTAACCTATTTAGCTTTTCCTCTTCTCCTTTTTGCGAATCCCCCTAGCCTTGGTTGTTTAATTCTTTTTTCTCTAATCATTTTTCTATTTAGTTTGATTTTGCTTGGTTTGGAGGCAATAGAGAGAATAATTTTAGGCCTTAACAGAAGGTTGATGAAAAGAATGTGTTGATTTATTTGTTTTCTCTTCTTTTACCCTTTTTTATTAAGATCTTCTAGTAAAACATGTTTCAATGACATTATTAATTGCAAATTAAATTACTTTATTTACATATAAGATTAATTCTAACATTTACTTATAAACATACTGTCAATTTAAATTGACTTGCTACTTTATTAATATCCGTCAGCGGTTCCTTTCAGTTATTTCAATCATATATATATATTGTTCACGTTATAAAAATATTTTATTTTAACTGTAAATATTTTATTCAGGTTCATAATATTTTCGCAAAATATTTTAATAATTGGTTCAATTTATTAAAATAATAATTAGTCTTTAACTCAATAAACTAGATTTTCAAAAATAAAAATTTAACCAAAATTGAATTTGAACATTGTATTTTGATTTAATTTATTTTATTTTGACAGCGTAGAATGTCAGATTGTCACAGACCTCCCCCTTATGAAAATTACATCCTACAATTTCTTATAAAGAAGACAACATAGACAATTCATATCCTTTACTTTCTTTGCTCTCCCACAGCCTTCTATCAACTTTAGAATTACTTGATCATCTATGTAGCTTTTCTCAAGCAAAGGTAATATACTCTCTTTATTGTTCTACCATATGCTATAATTTTAAATGGATCCATTTAACCATTTTCCATTTCTCATACAATATAATCATGCAAAAAAATTTCTAAGTATCGTAATTTTTGAATTTTTTTCCACAAAAGCTCTTTTGTACAGAGAGACTTTCGACAATTTATAATATGAACAAAAAAGTGTTGAACAAAATCAGATTCATAATATATCACATGAAATTATATATATACTTGTGTGTGTGTGTGTGTGTATAACTTACATTATTTTGCAATTTTAAGCAAAACTATTTATTTTTAAAGCAAGCAAAGAAAGCTAGCACCACAATTAATTCAAAAAGAAATGTTATGTACCTATTCTCAACTCAAAATAAAGTCATAATGTCTCATATACAAAGAATTGATAGCATGGCATTCTCGTAATAAAAGAGCAATTATTACATTTTACTTTTTAATGACTTCTAACTAACTTTAATGTGATTAAAACGTACAGTTGTGTCATGCTTTCAAACGTGAAGTTGTAGCATTATTCATTAACTTTTCCCAACGCTTTTCGAATCATAAAAATGTGAAAATTTACAAAAGTTATAAGGGTTTCACTTTCTAAAATGAATTAAACTATATAAGCCCACTTAAGGAAAGCACGATTTTTGCTAAGTTTCAACAAAATTTAAAAGAACATCCAAACTAAAAGTTGTTCCCTGTTGTCATATCTTCCCAACAAGCACAAAATCATCAAAAAAGGACAAGAGACCAAAAAGTTAAGATCAAAACAATGAGCTGTCAATATTCTGGAAAAATAAGCACAGACCCAATTTTTTTTTGACTTCAACCATGTTTTATCACTTATAAAATTCAAAATTTTTGAAAGTGGAGAAAACAAAATCTATTCCATATTAAAATATCTTTCAAATGGAAAAAAAAATCACCAAAATCTGATTAAAGAATCAAAAGTTATATTTGTAATGATAAAATACATCAAAATGAATTATTTTAAATTAACATGTGTATTGAATATTACCCAAATTTGAATTCAAATCTTTACCAACTCTATTTATATAATTCTTTTATATCTACGTATAGATTTAAGCTCGTATTATCCAAATTTTACAATTTTTTATGTAAATATTTTAGTATCTATTATTGAGATGTAAATCAAATGTATATATATGGAAAGGATCGGCCATACCTCAATTTGTCTGCACCCTAATCCCCCCGATTTCCACAAGTTCCAAGTTAAATAATACACACACACACACACATACGTATATGTGTATGTGTATGTGCGTGTATGCATAATACATCCTTGGTTTTTTCATTTAAAATAACCTTTGAACTTTTATTATTTATAATGTTACTGCACATTTTTAAAATATTACTATACATTTTTGAAACGTGCTGTCAAAATGACTCGTTTTAGTTTTTTGAAATTTCTCGATAGTGCCGATCAGACGTATTAATCAGAATTCGTAAAGAAATCATTAGAAAATATGCATAAAATAGACTGCTTAATTATTATTCTCTTTTAATAAAATGCCTCTTCATTTAATACTTGAAAACATTTTACAATCCATATACATCGCTTATATATCAATTCCAATATATATATATATATCTGTATGTGTGTATGTTTATATGTAGAAATAAAATCCTCTCTCCTTGTCAAAAATAGATGCTAACTTTTGGTAAAATATGTACTTATGAATATACCCAGATAATCTGCTATTTGCTATATTACAACTCAATTGATCAATAAACACCCAAAAACTTCAATAAAAAAGCATCCAATTTTTTTTAATTTCTATTCCCTTGTATTTTAATTAAAATCACACTCTATTTTTAGGAAATAAGTGATACACATTCTTTTATGGTATTGGAAATACCACAAATTCTTGATATTTTAGACTTTTTCTAGATTTGAGTGGGTTTATTGCTTCTGAGCAAACTTCTACACAATCCTATATTTTAGGCTAAGCACAATAAATATTATTTTTTCAACCATTTTCACAATCAAACACTCATCCAATCAAACAAACAAATGTGTTTAACGAAAAACAAACTACAGGTTCCGTTGTGCCACTTTAATTATTACCGGATCATTCTACTTTAACCCATGTCATTACACCTTAGTGTTGTGATGAATATATATTATGAGATTTTGGTTAGATCATTCTAAAGTTTCTCTAACCACCATTTCATTCTTACTTCAATCTATAAATGTAACGATCCTAAATTTTGAACAATTAAATTTGTAAATATTTAATTTAATTTAAATATTTAAATGATAATTTGACTTAAATTTCAAATTATTAGAATGAATTGGTGATTAAAATTTAGAATTTAATCTATTTAAAAGTTGAATAGAAATTTGAATTTTGACTTTGAAGTTGAAATTTAATATTTAACTTATATTTTAAATTTGAATTTGATAATTTAGAAAAATAATTTGGATTTAAAATAAGAATGAAAATATAATATGAAAATAAATAAAAATAAAAATATATATATATATATAATAAAATAAATAAAGAATATACTAGATGAAATTTTTAACAACATAATTTTAACAAGATAATTTTTTAAAACAAAACTAATTGAATAAGATAAAAAAAAAAATAAAAAAAAAATAAATATAAAATAAGAAGTAGACATTACCTTACTTTCATCATGCCGACACCATTCCTCCATACCCTAAATCCACGCCACTTCACACGCCATAACTCACGCAAAATTCACGTTCTTTTCTATTTTTATAACCCTACCCCTCTCCACTTTCTTCATTCAGACGAAAGAAAAATAAAAAGAAAAAATGGCGGCCGTGTAAATCTTCTTCGTTCGCCTTCAGAAAATTGGGGCTTTGAAAAAAATTGGGCTTCAATTCGAGTTCAACTTGTTTATTCGTCTTCGTGTGGCCGGCTTCGACTTCAAATCTCTGGCGTGCTCTTCGATTCGATTGAAAGGTGAGTCTTTTGGCTCACGATTATCTGAACACAAGTATTTAAATTTGTTATGGATTGATTGCTTGGTTTTATGCTATGAAGGCGTGTTGTTTTGCTTCCATCTGTCGGTTAATTTGCGAGTATAGGAATTGTGGGTTATTCATTATCATTTGCTCGGCTACTTGAATTTTAAACTGATGAGAAACAGATGCTATTAATTGTGTTTAAACTGTTGGGAACAGATTCTACCCAATTTTTAATTTTTGAACTGTTGAGAGCAAATGCTATTTAGATTTTTTATTTCAACTGTTAAGAACAGAAGCTACTTAAATTTTAATTAAACTGATGAGAATTGATGTTATAAATTGTATTTTTAAATTGATAAAAACAGATACTATAGTTTTTATTTAAACTGATATGAACAGATGCTATTAAAACTTGAATTTTAAACTGATATGAACAGATGCTATTAAAACTTGAATTTTAAACTGATGAGGACAGATGCTATCAAAAACTTTGCCCATTTTGGTTTTGCTGCATATGATGGATTTTTAATCTAGATGAGGAAAAATTTGTTGCATGTGCTTGTTTGAGCTTCTGTTCATGTGTGTTGAATGAATGTGTCTGTAAAGCCCTATTTCTGCTTGTGGTGTTCTTTGTTGTTGCTGTGTGTTGTGTTGCATGCCAAATGTGAATAATTTCAGTTAAAGGTCTGAGTAACCCAGTTTTGAACCCCTGTAAAATATTCTACATTTGGAAAATAACAAAATTTACAAGCTTGAAACTGTTCTTTGATGGATCTGATGTGCTACTATAACCCTTGAATCCATTGTGTGGTGCTTGAATGTTGTTTAGGTATGGAATTGAAAGTATACATGTGAATATGTGTTTATGCATTTACATGTTATTGTGAGTAAACTTCTTTCCAAAAACAGATTCTTCTTTTAAATTAAATACTTAAGTGATATACTTAAACTCAAGTTCAACAAAAAAAAAAACTGTCATGAAAAAAAAAATCAAATTAAACTGCTGTGATTGAAAACTGCAGCATCTTCATTTTTGATGAATAACTTCACGGTTGAAAGTTGTTTTAAACTTTCTGTTGCATGTGAGTAAAATTTTTACTCTGAATACTGATTTTTAGTGAGTAACCTCACTACCATATTTAAACACTGTTTGATGATTGCCTTGCTTTACGTACAATTGTGAGCCTGTATGTTTTTCAGATTGATTTATCTCTGTGTTTATGCCTCTGTACTAAAAACTGTGAGCATGAATCAATTTAAGATTTGATTCGTATACAAATGTCATAGTAAATTCATGAAGTATGTTGGAATTTTTATGCATGATATTTTATTCTGAACAAATGCATGATTATTAACCTAGGAGCATATGTGATTCATTGTTTTTATCATTGCTTCTCTGATTTTATTTTGGAAAATTTTGATTGTTGAGATTTTTGGAGTAAGCAGAGAAATTTCTGATCTCTCAACAAAATTTGCCATCAACAATAAATGGTTGTCAGACAATCCTACTTGTTGAACCTGCTTTCGACACAATTTTTCTTTCCTTGTTCTTATTTCATTTTCTGCTCCTCTTCCATGTTTTTAAATACATACTGGAAATGCAGAAACACAAAACTTGAAGTCCAAACCAAAAGGGTCTGTGCTATCATGCATGAAGTAATTTTTTTTGTTTCTACAGGCAAATCATTGTTGCCTCATTTTTTATAAGACTTAACAAATAACTGAAAGATGTAACACAATTTTAGTCAGAACCAAAGTTGCAGGAGCACTGCTGCCTTGCCATATAAATTTTTATATATGTTCATCTCCAATGATTTCATTTTGAAATTTAAGTGGCACATTCTATCTGCTAATATTTGATGCTTCATGACACTGTTAACTTAGCAGCGAAAATTTCCAGTTTTAATGCACGTAGTTGCATTTCTTTTTTTTAGCAAATATTTACAGTAAAAACTGCAAATATTGTTTTGTAGATATTTGCATTTATTTGCACCAAAAACTGCATATTTCCCGAAAATACTTCTATATGTGTTTCTAGAAGCCACTTTTTGCCTCTGTTCCCAGTGTTACTTCTGTGTTACCCCTATGTTGTCTCGGGTTTGACTCTGTGTTGCCCTCGGGTTTGCCTCTATGTTGTCTCGGGTTTGACTCTGTGTTGTCTCGGGTTTGCCTCTATGTTGCCTCGGGTTTGACTCTGTGTTGTCTCGGGTTTGCCTCTGTGTTGCCTCGATATTGCCTTCGTGCTACTGTACATTTTTGCTGCTGCATAGTGCCTTGCCTTGTCTGTTTTGGAGTTATGCTTGTACACTTGCAGTGATTTGTCTGACTCGTGCACGCGTGTCGGCGAGGCAGTGCACATGTGTGCAAAGTACACGTGTGTACTGCAGCCACACTAAAAAGTTAAAGTTGTTAATATGAAAATCCGTAATAGTTTAAATTGATTCATGTGATCCATTTTATTCAGTTCATTGCAAATTTATCTACTTGAGTTAAGATTAATCCTGACTCGAGTGTTTTTGTGTTTTGCAATTAACGCTCGGGTCAGACCGAGTATTTTTACAGCTTGAAGATTTTCAGGCCGCGAAGTTAGAGAGAGGGGGATTAAAGCTCTACTAAAGTTTTCAGTAAAATTTTTCTTTGTACTCTAAAAAGATATATATTCCGCTGTATAAAAAATTTATGCATTGTAAAAACTCTGATATATGTATGTAAGAAAAATTCAATTATGAATAATATTATGATTATTCTGTGATTCTGTGGCTGATTCTGTTTAAACTTTATAAACTGACTAACAATTCGTCATTTTGAACGTTTCTAGTTGGTTTAATTACCGATTAGAGGCGGTCAGAGCGGCGGGTCGTTACAAAAGTGGTATCAGAGCTTTGGTTTACTCAAAGCTCAGTTTATGATGTTTAATACGAATAGTTACTAGAACCACTATAAAGAAAGTGCTTTTCAAATTTAAAGAAGTATAAAATTGTTTTCTTTAAAATAAAAGGTATTTTGAAAGTTAAAATTATTTTGAAAATTCCCCTCTCTAAAATGTGAGTTTGCGATAGTTTATATTCGGTGAGGTCTCGTTAGATTTGAGTTTCGATCGTTCAGAAACTCATTATCGAATTATTGAGATTATGAAAAATGAAATATGAGTAAAGTGAACTAATAAATTAGTAAATTGGTTTAAATCAAATAACTTGAATATTTCGAGTAAGAATTGTGAAATAAAATGACATGTTAATTTAGTTATAATCAAGCGGATTATTGAATTATAACTTGGAAATTTGATTCTAAATTCTTTTGAGAAATTGTTTTCAAATATGAAGAACGAATTGGTAAATGAATGGATTATAAGTATTTAACTTATAATATGAACTTTTGGGTATATAACTGAGTTATATAATGAATTGAATTGAATTAATAAAAGATTTATAAATTGAAGAAGTTTTATAAATAGAAAAAGAATTTATGAAGATTGTTTATAAATTCGAAAACAATTGAATTTGATAAGTAAATTGTTATAGCTTATTAAAGGAGATATATCCACGATTTTGGACAGTGGGTAATCCTTTAAAAATAAAAATAAGTTGTAGAAATGATGAAATTGGTTGACAAAGCATATTCACGATTTTTGACAGTGAATATATTATTGAATAAAACAGATATGTTTTGGGAAGTAATATTATGAAATGAAATTTAATTGTTGATTTAACTGTATGAATCAAACTAATTTCGATGTGAAGTTTATATTTTAAGTTTAGACTATTATCTAAAATGGTTAATATGGAGATATAAATTTAATGGAGCTAAATTGATGAACAATTTACTAAAGAACTAGTTGACTCTTTTTGAAATAGAAAGTAAATGCAAAGTTCAAATAGAATTTAAATTTTGAATTTGAAATTGTCAACATGATAGTCCATTATAGGTTTAATAAATTCAGTGATGAATTTGAAATTAAACGTGCGGAAAAAAAATTAAATTAAGTGAAAAACTTAATGTTGAAAAGTTTGAAATCGGTTTAAAACCAATATTGTGAAAAGTATGAGGAATTCAAACTATGAATTAAGAGAAGTTGAAAAAGTTAATAGTTTTAAAAGAGTTTTAAAATGCATTAACTATCGAATACATAGATTTCAACACTCATTGTTGAAATAGACGTTTTCGAGAAATTAAGGAAATGGTGGACTATAACACTGTTGTTATAGTAAATGGTTTCCGGAAGGAAATATTGTTGATAGTATTGGGATTTATATATCTATTTTAAATCCGAATCCCTATACTAGTGATTTTGAGTTGTCGTAACGATGTTTTACGTAACATTCGTTTTAACTCAAATAAATGTGTTTAAAAGAATGATTTCCTTAAAGAGTGAAATATATACTTAATTTTGATTCAAGTATATTGAATATTTTCAAAGTGTTGAAAATGAAAGAATTTGTGAATTACTTATTTTGAATAAGTATGGAAATATTTTCCAATGTGAAATGAAAGGTTTGAAATTTTATCTTTTAAAGATAAATTGAGAAATGAATATTTGAAATTTGTTTCAAATAGCTAAGTGTGAAAATTATATATCTTGTTAAAGATATTATTTTGAGAAATGTGAACGATTAGTTCAATTTGGAAATTTTTCAAAGATTGAATCTAGAGTTAAAATTGAGTTTAACTTTGACACCAAAAACAATATAAGTTCAGCTTTGAATTTTGGATAGTCGATTGGGATTGTATGTCTAATATTGTGAATTGATGACATATCATTTGATCTCTATTAAATATATATCTGTGGTGGCGGAGAATTTATTCTTTTAGCTTAACACCCTTCTCTGAGACGTACGAGCTTAGAGGTTATATATCGATAGACATCAATTATGTGTTGAGAATTGACGATGTAACGTGAAATCCAAATCGAATGTGAAATCGATAATGAATTGGATTGTGAATGTGAATTAGGTTAGAGATAACCTTAAATTTTCAAATCGATTGAGAGGAAAATTTTAAACGTGATAGAAAATTTTGAATCCTCTATTTGTTGTGAATGTGAAATGAGTTTTCGTAACTTATATATGTGAATATAATCGAAAACTATCAGTTTAGAAAAATCATCCTGTGTAGGTTTACATAGATATGATAAGTACGAAATGTGAATGAAGTACTATATGTATATGACATATGTTTTCTAAAAACTGAGGATATGGAAATGTACCTTCCAATTTATTATGTGTGAAGGTGATTGGAACTCGGTGGAGTGTCCAGTGAAAATCGTAGCTACGTAGAATTCCCTTAGTGGAATGTCCAATGGGACTGATTTGATATCCCATTGTGTTGGGATTATCCCATTGTGTTGGGATTATGTGATTGATGCTGGCGTAATTCGAGGGGTGTGATACCTAAAGTTACAAGCGATTCCATTGAGATAGTGGCGCAACCGCCGAGTAAACTGCGATCTGGGAACCGAAGCGTAATTCGAGGGGCGTGATGCCTAAGGCTACGAGCGATTCTACTGAGATAGTAGCGTAACCGCCGTGTGGACCGCGATCTAAGGCGACAACCATGGCGAAATTCAGGAGTGATGAGAAATCTAAGTTACAAGCGATTCTACTGAGATAGTAGCGGAACCGCCGGGTGACTGTGATCCATGGGGGAACGGACTTTCCATATCCATTTTTAAAAGAATTTTTAAAAGAATTTTTAAAAGTATTTTCACTGGGAGTTGAAGCAAGTATGTTTAGTACTTGGAGATTTTTAGTCTTGCGTCTGATCAGCGTATGCCTAAAGTCTGTGAGAACGACGATGAACTTGTTAAACTTTGAGTTATCAAGTATTTTCAAAACTTTGAATAGAAAATCAATAATCTGAAATTAGAATTACATAATTCTAACTTAATGAATTAAGGAAGAAGATCTTTTTGAATATCTTGAAAAATCCATAGTTTTTGGATAAGATATATTATGCAAATATTTAGCATGAAAGATTTCAAGTTTAAAAATCTGAGTTTTGTAAATCAAAAATTTAGTAAAAGACTTTTGTGTCTTGATTATTGAAATCGATGAACAAAACTAGTGAAATGAAATAAATGGAATGAATTCTATATTTATTTATGAGTTTGAAACTTGGTGAAATTATGTAGGATATAAAATATCGGTGAGATTTTAGCAATCGTTTTTTTTCCTAACTTATAATTTCGGGACGAAATTCTTTTAAGTAGGGGAGATTGTAACGATCCTAAATTTTGAACAATTAAATTTGTAAATATTTAATTTAATTTAAATATTTAAATGATAATTTGACTTAAATTTCAAATTATCAGAATGAATTGGTGATTAAAATTTAGAATTTAATCTATTTAAAAGTTGAATAGAAATTTGAATTTTGACTTTGAAGTTGAAATTTAATATTTAACTTATATTTTAAATTTGAATTTGATAATTTAGAAAAATAATTTGGATTTAAAATAAGAATGAAAATATAATATGAAAATAAATAAAAATAAAAATATATATATATATATAATAAAATAAATAAAGAATATACTAGATGAAATTTTTAACAACATAATTTTAACAAGATAATTTTTTAAAACAAAACTAAATGAATAAGATAAAAAAAAAAAAAAAAAATAAATAAATATAAAATAAGAAGTAGACATTACCTTACTTTCATCATGCCGACACCATTCCTCCATACCCTAAATCCACGCCACTTCACACGCCATAACTCACGCAAAATTCACGTTCTTTTCTATTTTTATAACCCTACCCCTCTCCACTTTCTTCATTCAGACGAAAGAAAAATAAAAAGAAAAAATGGCGGCCGTGTAAATCTTCTTCGTTCGCCTTCAGAAAATTGGGGCTTTGAAAAAAATTGGGCTTCAATTCGAGTTCAACTTGTTTATTCGTCTTCGTGTGGCCGGCTTCGACTTCAAATCTCTGGCGTGCTCTTCGATTCGATTGAAAGGTGAGTCTTTTGGCTCACGATTATCTGAACACAAGTATTTAAATTTGTTATGGATTGATTGCTTGGTTTTATGCTATGAAGGCGTGTTGTTTTGCTTCCATCTGTCGGTTAATTTGCGAGTATAGGAATTGTGGGTTATTCATTATCATTTGCTCGGCTACTTGAATTTTAAACTGATGAGAAACAGATGCTATTAATTGTGTTTAAACTGTTGGGAACAGATTCTACCCAATTTTTAATTTTTGAACTGTTGAGAGCAAATGCTATTTAGATTTTTTATTTCAACTGTTAAGAACAGAAGCTACTTAAATTTTAATTAAACTGATGAGAATTGATGTTATAAATTGTATTTTTAAATTGATAAAAACAGATACTATAGTTTTTATTTAAACTGATATGAACAGATGCTATTAAAACTTGAATTTTAAACTGATATGAACAGATGCTATTAAAACTTGAATTTTAAACTGATGAGGACAGATGCTATCAAAAACTTTGCCCATTTTGGTTTTGCTGCATATGATGGATTTTTAATCTAGATGAGGAAAAATTTGTTGCATGTGCTTGTTTGAGCTTCTGTTCATGTGTGTTGAATGAATGTGTCTGTAAAGCCCTATTTCTGCTTGTGGTGTTCTTTGTTGTTGCTGTGTGTTGTGTTGCATGCCAAATGTGAATAATTTCAGTTAAAGGTCTGAGTAACCCAGTTTTGAACCCCTGTAAAATATTCTACATTTGGAAAATAACAAAATTTACAAGCTTGAAACTGTTCTTTGATGGATCTGATGTGCTACTATAACCCTTGAATCCATTGTGTGGTGCTTGAATGTTGTTTAGGTATGGAATTGAAAGTATACATGTGAATATGTGTTTATGCATTTACATGTTATTGTGAGTAAACTTCTTTCCAAAAACAGATTCTTCTTTTAAATTAAATACTTAAGTGATATACTTAAACTCAAGTTCAACAAAAAAAAAAAAACTGTCATGAAAAAAAAAAATCAAATTAAACTGCTGTGATTGAAAACTGCAGCATCTTCATTTTTGATGAATAACTTCACAGTTGAAAGTTGTTTTAAACTTTCTGTTGCATGTGAGTAAAATTTTTACTCTGAATACTGATTTTTAGTGAGTAACCTCACTACCATATTTAAACACTGTTTGATGATTGCCTTGCTTTACGTACAATTGTGAGCCTGTATGTTTTTCAGATTGATTTATCTCTGTGTTTATGCCTCTGTACTAAAAACTGTGAGCATGAATCAATTTAAGATTTGATTCGTATACAAATGTCATAGTAAATTCATGAAGTATGTTGGAATTTTTATGCATGATATTTTATTCTGAACAAATGCATGATTATTAACCTAGGAGCATATGTGATTCATTGTTTTTATCATTGCTTCTCTGATTTTATTTTGGAAAATTTTGATTGTTGAGATTTTTGGAGTAAGCAGAGAAATTTCTGATCTCTCAACAAAATTTGCCATCAACAATAAATGGTTGTCAGACAATCCTACTTGTTGAACCTGCTTTCGACACAATTTTTCTTTCCTTGTTCTTATTTCATTTTCTGCTCCTCTTCCATGTTTTTAAATACATACTGGAAATGCAGAAACACAAAACTTGAAGTCCAAACCAAAAGGGTCTGTGCTATCATGCATGAAGTAATTTTTTTTGTTTCTACAGGCAAATCATTGTTGCCTCATTTTTTATAAGACTTAACAAATAACTGAAAGATGTAACACAATTTTAGTCAGAACCAAAGTTGCAGGAGCACTGCTGCCTTGCCATATAAATTTTTATATATGTTCATCTCCAATGATTTCATTTTGAAATTTAAGTGGCACATTCTATCTGCTAATATTTGATGCTTCATGACACTGTTAACTCAGCAGCGAAAATTTCCAGTTTTAATGCACGTAGTTGCATTTCTTTTTTTTTAGCAAATATTTACAGTAAAAACTGCAAATATTGTTTTGTAGATATTTGCATTTATTTGCACCAAAAACTGCATATTTCCCGAAAATACTTCTATATGTGTTTCTAGAAGCCACTTTTTGCCTCTGTTCCCAGTGTTACTTCTGTGTTACCCCTATGTTGTCTCGGGTTTGACTCTGTGTTGCCCTCGGGTTTGCCTCTATGTTGTCTCGGGTTTGACTCTGTGTTGTCTCGGGTTTGCCTCTATGTTGTCTCGGGTTTGACTCTGTGTTGTCTCGGGTTTGCCTCTGTGTTGCCTCGATATTGCCTTCGTGCTACTGTACATTTTTGCTGCTGCATAGTGCCTTGCCTTGTCTGTTTTGGAGTTATGCTTGTACACTTGCAGTGATTTGTCTGACTCGTGCACGCGTGTCGGCGAGGCAGTGCACATGTGTGCAAAGTACACGTGTGTACTGCAGCCACACTAAAAAGTTAAAGTTGTTAATATGAAAATCCGTAATAGTTTAAATTGATTCATGTGATCCATTTTATTCAGTTCATTGCAAATTTATCTACTTGAGTTAAGATTAATCCTGACTCGAGTGTTTTTGTGTTTTGCAATTAACGCTCGGGTCAGACCGAGTATTTTTACAGCTTGAAGATTTTCAGGCCGCGAAGTTAGAGAGAGGGGGATTAAAGCTCTACTAAAGTTTTCAGTAAAATTTTTCTTTGTACTCTAAAAAGATATATATTCCGCTGTATAAAAAATTTATGCATTGTAAAAACTCTGATATATGTATGTAAGAAAAATTCAATTATGAATAATATTATGATTATTCTGTGATTCTGTGGCTGATTCTGTTTAAACTTTATAAACTGACTAACAATTCGTCATTTTGAACGTTTCTAGTTGGTTTAATTACCGATTAGAGGCGGTCAGAGCGGCGGGTCGTTACAATAAATAGGAATTCTGAAACATCCCCTATCTGGGAGCCCAAAGCTAAGCGCTACAGATGCTGCAGTCATCCATAGTATTAACTTTCGATGACCAAATACGGTAATGTTAATGGTATATAATATCAGAACCACTTGAATATGAAATAAAATCACAGATTTCAGACACAGCTTTTCTCATTACATTTTAAAACACAATTTATTATCCAACTTACATAATCCCATAATGTTTCCCAAGCATTGATCAAATATAAATATTATAAATACGCCAAGAGCAAAATATGAAGATGTCCCTTTGGATGATCACAGAGACACTAGAATAACTGTCTTAATACAACACAATGGAATTTCTTAAACAAATCGTCTTTATATAACTAGGATTGCCTCCTACACATCATCAGAAGCTTTATTCGTCCACCTATTAAAACCTGAAAACCTTCAACCCTCAGTCTACTCAAATAAATTTTGAGCACCCGAGAGTTTAAGGGAAAAACATAAACTTCGAGTCAGACACAAAGCCTATTGCAAATAATACTATTACATTTCGGTTTACTAATATTAAGTGAAACACGACGCTTAGCTGAACGAGTTTTCCCTCACTAATATCCCTTTAAAACTTATCTTTTGCAAATCTTAATCCTACAACCAAAACTGGTTAAAATAGTGATATCAATAAAAGCATATAAGTCGGGTAACAAATGGACTATCTGTTTGAACAATATAGCTTTGTTTTGCTAACTATTAACCTTTGGCTGACTCAGGCCTACCGGACAAAATAAATAATAATCTAACTTCTGCTAGATACTCCTCTTCTGGACGGTGTATCCCCAACTTAATTCTTGCAGGGCCAACTGATCCTAATGTTTTTGCGGGCTCACCAATAACCTATCTCTATGCATATATATATACTCATTTCTGTGTGTAACATCATTTTAGTCTTACCTGTGACAAAGCCCTACATAGTGAAATTTCGGACTAAATTAGCTATGGGCTAATAGCTAATGTATAGGGCGCAACTCTACACCAGTCCCATACGGTATTCTAATATCCGAGTCATTTTACTTAGGGTCCTCTACCCTTAAATTTTCCTACATTAAACAAGGAAACCATACTCTATGCTTTACTCAAATCACCTTGCTATGTTATACATACTTTACACAAAACTTTAACGATGAAAACATTTTATCTTTGAAAGTATCCCTTTCGAATCCATTGAAAGTACCTCTTTCGAAACCAAGTAAAATCTTAAGCCGAAGGCCAAACATATCCTTTCGAAACCCTTCATAATAAACCTTTCGAAACCATTGAAAAACAACACCTTCCAAAGCATTAAAACCTTAGACATCCTTTTATCAAAATACTTTAGATATACCTTTCAAAACATTTGGAAGCCTTCCATTTAAACTTTCAAAAACATTTGGGAACCACCCCATCGAAACCTTCCTTAAAAACCTTTCGAAAGCATTCAAATCCTTTTTTATAACAAACCTTTCAAAGCATTTGGGCTCAAGTTAACGTGTGGAATAACCTTTTGAAACAATTAAAAACTATTCCATTCGAAACCTTGGGTTTTACCTTCAGTAGAACAAAGGGTCGTAAAACCACAAAGTCGAAAGCAATCTTTCGAAAACAGTTACCTAAGTAAAGAAGTGATGGAGTCAAAACCAACCCTTCGAAAGCATTGGAGAAGCGGCTTGGGTTTTAAAAAAACCCTTTCAAAGGAATTACCTCGAAAGGTAAGATGATGTGGAAGCTAGGGGTTTCGCCCCCTTCGAATGCATTTACTTAAAACAAAAGGCGCAACCTCTTCAAAACCTTTCCTTTAAAACAATTTGATCTAGTCGGAAGCCAACCAAGTCGAAAGCAAAAGCAAAGCAGGCCCGTTTTCATTTAAAAGCAAAGTAAAACTTCACCCCTTCGGAACTCCATGTTTCGACTGCATAGCTTTCGCTTGGGTCCAATTCGCTGCACATCAAACCTTTAATGCCATGCGCAACGTTTTCGATGGTTATGAATACGGGAGTACTGGGTCGAAACATAGGTAATGAAAGTGGCTAAACATGTAAAAAGCATGTTAAAACTGATTTTAAACCTTTTTAAATAATTCTTTTCAACTAACCTGCCCGGTTTGTCAAAACATAATTGGTTGCTAATTTCTTTTCTAAAAGTACTGTAAAATTTCATAAATAAACAATTTAATTTATTTACAAAATACCCCTTCCCCTTTTATAATATATTAAACACTTAAGTCCCATACCTTAAATAAATTTATATATTCATTAAAACACTTAGGAAAATTCTACAAAAATTCCTATAAATCATTTTTAATATGTTTTTCAACATATATAAATTTCAGATCCAAAACATATATTATTTATCCGTAAATTATTTCAAACCCCAATACCCATTTTCCTTACTAGAAAATTAATATAAAATCCACATTAATTAAGAAAATTATGGGAATTTAAACCGGTCTTTAAAATATCATTTCCGATCATATACTAAAATCACTAGGCATTTGGATGTTATATATTTGGTTTTTCAATCTAAAACATATCATAAAACCTATATTAATTATCATAAATCATCAACAAGTATATATCTCCATTTCTACAATGAAAACATGACAAATAACTTTGCAATATAATTCGGATTTCATCATAAAACTGAAAATGAGAAAAACATGAGATGTAATCATTATTCACATTATCTTTGAGATTAAGGAGTTGAGATTTGGTCTTTGATTTTGTTACTTAAGCTTTCCTCTTGATCCTAGCTTTATCTTCTCTTGTTTTCCCTTAAAGGTGGCTGGCCTCAAGTTTATATTTTGTTTTGTGAATATGAAATGAATGTACAGAATATGGCTTATGGGGTTTAGGATATATGAATAATACTAATTCCTATATTGCCTTTGTCTATTTCTGAACATTGTGTTTCATTTCAATTTACTTAGTTTATTTATTTATATGGTACGACTACCCTTACTAATCATAAATCTTGATCCCTTAACCATTTTATATTATTTCATTTAATTTACCTAATTAAATGTTACTAAAAATTAGGGCCATTACAGACTCCCCTCCTTAAAGAATTTCATCCTAGAAATTACGATAAGATGCACAACCAAACAATCAAAAAGGTAAAACATACCATTAAACAAGTCAGGATAAGCATCTCTAATCCTGCTCTTAGTCTCCCAAGTACATTCTCTCTCATCATCGCTCCATTGGTGTTTGACTAATCTGGCTGCCTTGTTCCTTACCCTCTTCTCATTTCTCGCGACTATACGAACTGCTTTTCTAACTATAGTCATGTCCGACTCTACTACTAAGTCCTCTAACATAGTTGATGGTATAGTAGTCTCCAAGTCTATAACACACTTCCTTAGATGTGAAACATAGAAAACATCGTGGACTCCTGCCAAACTATTTGGCAACTCTATTCTATACCCGAGTTTCCCGATCTTTTCTATAATAGGAAATGGTCATACAAATCTCGGTGCCAATTTCCCTGATTTCTCGAATCTGATTACACCTTTCATCGATGAAACCTTAATGAAAACATGATCTCCAAAAGAGAATTCTAAATCTTTTCTTCTTCTATATGTATAACTTTTCCGTCTAGACTGAGCTTCCTTTATCCTAGCTCAAATCAACTCATTCTTTTCTACGACTTGTCTAACTAAATCTGGACCAAGAACCAACCTATCCCTGGTCTCTAACCAACAAACTGGATATTTGCATAGCCTTCCATACAAAGCTTCAAACGGTGTCATCCTTATACTAGCCTGATAACTATTGTTGTACAAAAACTCAACTAAATGTAGATGGTCTTTCCATGATCCTCCAAAATATGACACACAAGCTTGTAACAAATCCTCCAAGACTTTTTTAACTCTTTTCATTTACCCATCGGTCTATGGATGGTAAGCGGTACTCATCTTGAGCTTGATTCCTAAAATCTCCTGTAGATTCTTCCAGAATTTGCTAGTGAATAAGAAATCTCGATCATTTACGATACTACTAGGAATTCTGTAAAGTCTAACTATATTTTTCATAAATAACTTATCCAAAACAGGTGCCATCCTAGTTGACTTAACTGGATTGAAATGGGCACTCTTGATCAACCTGTCCACTATGTCCCTTAGACTTTCATTTCCTTTATTAGATCTTGGCAACCCATCAATAAAATCCATAGAAATAGAATCCCACTTTCATACCGGAATATCTAATGGTTGAAGCAACCCACTTGGCTTCTGATGTTCAACTGTTACTTGTTGGTAGTTCAAACACTGCTTCACCTATAAGCCTACATCCTTCTTCATACCGCCCCAGAAGTAACTCCTCTTCATGTTCTGATACATCTTAGTTCCTCCTGGATGAATAGTGAACTTCGAATGATGGCATTCCTCCAAAACTTTCTTCATATTGTCACCTACATCCGGAACACACAACCTTCCTTTCTTTCTCAACCACCATTTTGGTTAAGACTGAAATCCTTCAAGTCATTGCTCTCTATTTCATCCCTTAACTTCTTGATTCGTTCAACTAATACTGGATCCTCCATTTGTTTAAAAGCAATCCTTTCAATTATCACTGATCGAACTTCTAAACATGACAACATAACAGTTTCCTCACTAGATCTAGCTTCAGATCTCCACTGTACTTTATATGTCGTCAATGCTTCCAAATATTTCCACTCAGCTATCATTGCCAATACTGCATTCCAATGTTTTCTGCTAAGTGTGTCTGCAACCTTATTGCCTTTTCCCGGTATGTACATAATTCCAAAGTCATAAGCAGCTATAAACTCTAACCATCTTTGTTGTCTCATGTTCATCTCCTTCAGAGAGAACAAATACTTCAACGACTTTATGATTCGTATAAAGCTCAAACCTCACTCCCAAAAGGTAACGTCTCCACACTTTCATTGCAAATATCACCGCAGCAAATTCCAAATCGTGAGTTGGGTACCTAACCTCATGCGGTCTAAGCTGTCGAGAAGCATAGGAAATCAATTTACCCCTTTGCATTAACACATGTCGTAACCCAGTTCCATACGCATCTGCATGTACAACCAAATCCTGATTCCCTTTCGGAACTACTAGTACAGGTGTATGAGTCAATAAGTGTTTCAAGCTGTGGAATGCTTCCTCACACTTATTGGTCCAAACAAACTTCATGTCCTTTCACGTTAGCTTGGTCATCGGTGCCGCTGTCCACAAAAAATCCCTAATAAACCTCCTAGAATACATAGCCAATCCAAGAAAACTTCTTATCTCAGTCGCTGTCTCGAGTCTCCTCCAATATTTACTGCTTCAATCTTAATCGGATCTATAGACAACCGTTTCTCTAAGACTACATGACCAATAAACTTCACATCCTTCTTCCAGATATGTCACTTTGATAACTTTGCCTTCTGCTGATGTTGCCTTAACATCTCAAGCATCACACTAAGATGAACCTCATGCTCCCTTTCATCCTTAGAGTGTATCAAAATATCGTCGATAAATGCCAACACGAACCTATCCAAGGGCTTTTGGAAAATTCGATTCATAAAATCCCTAAAGAATGTCGGTGCATTAGTTAGTCCGAACGGCATCACTTACCATTCATATAATCCATATTTGGTTCTAAACATAGTCAAAGGAATACTATCCTCTACTACTCTAAGCTGATGGAAACCTGTTGCTAAATCCGACTAAGAAAATAACTTAGCTCCACTCAACTGATTGAAAAAATCATCATTTCTAGGTAATGAATATCGATTCTTTATCGTCTTCTCATTCAACTTACGATAATTGATACATAACCTCAAAGATCCATCCAGCTTCGTAGCAAACATTGCGGGCTGCTCCCCAAGGCGAACTATTTGGCATAATAAAATTCTTGCCTTTCATATCCACCAACTGCACCTTCAACTCCCTCATCTTGGCAGGTAAATTCAGCTTGGTCATCTACTCACTGGTTCTGCTCTAGGTACTAAATCTATCTGAAACTCAATGGCTCATTTCAGTGGCAGTCCTACTATAGGTTCAAAGACATTCGTGAATTATCTAACCTTGATAATTCGATTCTTCTCTTCTTCTAAATCCACAACACCCAACAAAGAATTCACCTCACAACAAGGGTTTTCTATGGTATATACAATCCGATCACTACATTTTGGGTGTCTAAGTAATATTTCCTATTATAGCAAAATAGCCAAAATAATTCCAAATCCTACGAAATCAAACACATGCAAACTGCAAACAAAGGTATGACTAACAAATCAAACTCTAGATGGTCACACTTTGTTCCAAGTGTCACATACCCACCTATTAGATTTGCAACCCTTAAGGAAGTAGCTAAGTATGAAGGTTCTAGGTTAAGCTTATCTACAAAGCAATGTGATATAAAAGAATGCAATGCACCGGTATCAAACAAAATGCTAATTAACATACCATGAATCTGAAGCATACCTCCCAACACATCTTTTCCTTGTTCCTCTACTGTTGGCCTCGAGGTAGCTGGCTCCAATGCAGACACTTTTCCTTTCCCGTCCGTAGCAGGCTCCTTACACTAGTTCTTATAATGTCCAATTTGATCGCAGTTGAAGCATTTGATATTCTTTTTCTCGATCACCTTATTTCCATCTTTTGAACAACATTCATTAGCAAAATGCCCTTTTTTTTATCACACTAAAAGAAGACAACTTCTGACTTTCCCTTCTTAGCAGCTCCACCTTTCTAAGCTTCTTTCTTATAGAAGAACTTCCTTTGCCTTATTTCTCTCTAGAAAAGTAAGCAACTCTTTGTTCCTCAAAGCCATCTCTACTACAACATCACATGGATCCTTGATATGCGGTAACATTGCCCTAGCAAGCTCAGGCTTCAAACCCCTAATGAACTTCTCATTTTCCTTAATATTAGTACCAACTATAGCTTGGACATATCTTGCTAGCTCCTCAAACCTCCTCGCAGACTCAAATACAATCATGTCTCCCTGCTCTAATTCAACAAACTTCCTAAGCAGAGCATACTTTGTAATCTCCAACATAAACCTTTCCTCAAATCTCCTTTTGAACTCGACCCATGTCATTGTCTTCTCATTGACTCCCACCGTCACATTATTCTATAAGTTTAAAGCTGCTTCTTGAAGCTATCTCAAAACAAGCCTTCTCTTTTGCTCATAATTGAGCCCCAAATCTACAAAGATTCTCTCATAGTGCAGTAACCAGTTCTCTAATTCAATAACGTCTTCGGTTCAAATAAATGGCTTTCCTCCCAACCGAGTTGAATCCCTACTTAGAATAGTGTAGTTGTTGACCACCGGAGCTTCTTGAACTCCTCCTCCAACTACTCTAGAAGCAACACCGCCTGCGTTATATTGACAAAGAACTGATACGTAGCTCCCATGTCAACATGCGGGACTCCAACACCAACATTTATAGCTTGTGCCTGACCAGGGTTTCTCCTGGTATTTGGTCTGGCATTTCCCTTTGTTGTCGTGCTTCCCGCTCCAAGTTGTCACATCCCCTATCTGGAGGCCTTAAGCTTAGCGCTATAGATGCTATAGTCATCCATAGTATTAATTTCCCGTAACCAAAATACGGCAATATATTAATGATATTCATAATATGAGAACCACTTGAATATGAAATAAAATAACAGATTTCAAAAGTAGCTTTTCTCGTTACATTTCAAAACACAATTTCGCATCCAAGTTACATAATCCAATAACGTTTCCCAGACATTGATCAAATATAGTTATCACAAATATGCCATGAGAGACATACGAAGATGTCCCTTTGGATGATCAAAGAAATACTAGACTAACTGTCTTAATACAACACAACGGGGTTCTTTAAACAAACTGTCTTTATATAGTTAGGATTGTCTCCTGTACGTCTTCAGAAGCTTTATTCATCCACCAACTAAAACCTAAAAACCTTCGACCCTCCGTCTACTCAATTCAATTTTGAGCACCCGAGAGTTTAAGGGGAAAGCATAAACTTTGACTCAAACATAAAGCCTGGTGTGAATAATACTATTACTTCTCGATTTACTAATATTAAGTGAGACCATGCCGCTTAGCGAAACGGGTTTTCCCTTACTAATATCCCTTTAAAACATATCTTTTGCAAATCTTAATCCTACAACCAAAACTGGTTAAAACAGTAATATCAATATCATGAAAACATATAAATAAGATAACAAATGGACTATCTGTCCGAACAATATAGTTTAGCTTGGCTAACTATTAACCTTTGGCTGGCTCGAGCCTACCAGACAAAATTAAAAAATAATGTAACTTATGTTAGACACTCCTCTTCGGGATGGTCTGTCCCTAATTTAATTCTCCCAGGGTTTACTGATCCTAATGTTTTTGCGGACTCACCAATAGCCTATCTCTGTGCATATATATTCCTTTCTGTATGTAACATCATTTTAGTTCTACCTGTGACAAAGCCCTACATAGTGAATTTTAGACTAAATTAGCTACAGGCTAATAGCTAATGTATAGGGCGCGATCCTATACCAGTCCCATTTGACATTCTAATATCCGAGTTATTTTACTTAAGGTCGTCTACCCTTAAATTTTCCTTGAAAACCTTTCCTTTCAAATCGATTCAAACCTTTAAATCATACTTTATACAAGGATACTCTACGCATTACTCAAATCAACTTGCCATGTTATATATACTTTACAAAAACCTTGTTGATGAAAACATTTAACTTTGAAAGTACCCCTATCGAATCCAATGAATATACCCCTTTCGAAAACAAGTAAAACCTTAAGCTGAAGGCTAAACATGTCCTTCCAAAAACCTTCATAATAAAACTTTAGAAACCATTGAAAAACACCACCTTCGAAAGCTTTAAAACCCTAGACATCATTTTACAAATCATTTTAGATATCCTTTAGAAACCTTCCATTTAAACCTTTTGAAAACAATAGGGAAACAACCCTTGGAAACCTTCCTTTAAAACCTTTCGAAAGCATTCAAATCCTTTTCTATAAACAAACCTTTCAAAAGAATTCGGGCTCAAGTCAAATGTGGGGAATAACCTATTGAAACCATTTAAAATGAAACCTTTGGGTTTTACCTTCAACGGAATAAAGGGCCGTAAACAATTAAGTCGAAAGCACTCTTTCAAAAATAGTTTCCTACGTAAAAAAGTGATGGATTCGAAACCAACCCTTCGAAAGCATTGGAGAAGCAACTTGGGTTTTAAAAAAGAAACACTTTCGAAGGCATTACTTCGAAAGGTAAGTTGCAGCAGCTAAGGATTTCACCCCCTTCGAAAGCAATTACTTAAAATAAAAGACATAACATCTTTCGAAACCTTTCCTTTAAAACAACTTGACCCAATCAGAAGCCAACCAGGTCAAAAGAAAAAGCAAAGCAGGTGTGTTTTCATTTAAAAGCAAAGTAAAACTTCACTCCTTTGGAACCCCTTGTTTCGACCACATACCTTTCACCTGTGTCCAATTTGCTATGCATCAAGCCTTTGATGCCATGCACATTGGTTTCAATGGTGATGAAGGCGGGAGTATGGGGTCGAAACATAGGTGCTGAAAGCGTCTAAACATGCAAAAAGCACGTTTAAACTAATTTTTAACCTCTTTTAAGCAATTCTTTTCAACTAACCTGCCTTGTTTGTCAACACATAATTGGTTGCTAATTTTTTTCTAAAAGTACTGCCAAAATTTCAAAAATAAACAATTTAATTTGTGTATAAATACCCCTTCTCCTTTTATAAATATATAAAACATTTAATTCTCATACCTTAAATTATTTTATTTATTAATTAAATCACATAGGAAAATTCTACAAAATTTACGATAAATCCTTTTTAATATGTTTTCCAACATATATAAATTTCAGGCCTAAAACATATGCTATTCTGCCATAAATTATTTTGAACCCAAATATCCATTTTCCACTAGAAAGTTAATATGAAATCGACATTAATTCAAAAAATTATGAAAATTGAAAGTCATATCGAAAATATCATTTTTGATCATATACTAAAATCGCTAGGCATTTGGACGTCATATAATTGGTTTTTCAGCCTAAAACATATCATAAAACTTATATGAATTATCATAAATCATCAACAAGCATATATCTCCATTTCTATAATCAAAACATGGCAAAAAATTTGCAAAACAATTCGGATTTCATCATACAACTAAAACTAAGAAAAATATAACATGTAGCCATTATTCACCTTATCTTTGAGATTAAGGAGGTTAGATTTGATCTTTGATTTTGTTGCTTATGCTTTCCTCTTGATCCTAGCTTTATCTTCTCTTGTTTTCCCTTAATGGTGGTCGGCCTCAGGTTTATATTTTGTTTTTGAATATGGAATGAATGTATAAAATATGGCTAAAGGGGTTTAGGGTATATGAATAATACTAATACCTATATTTCCCTTATCTATTTCCTAAAATTGTGTTTCATTTCAATTTACTTAGTTCATTTGTTTACATGGCACGGCTACCATTACTAATCACAAATCTCAATCCCTTAACCAATTTACATTATTCCATTTAATTTACCTAATTAAATTTTACTAAATAATGCTATTAAAATTAGGGTCATTACAAATTCAAATCACTAATGGCAACACTTATCGAGCTAATGACCTTTTCCTTTACAACTTCCATCAACTATTCTGCAATTCACATAAAGGAAAACATTTACAAGAAGGTAAAAGTAAAGATTATGTATTATAGGAAAAATATGAAAACATCCCTAGAAGATTACCCCATTAATCATCATATACTCGTACTATAACTTAATATAATAGAAAATCTATCTACCCCCCAAGGGGACAGGGACTTAAGTCCCACTAGGGCCAAGACTTTTATCTGTATTATTCCAAAACTTGCTCTGATATTAAAATTTTAGCGCCCTACCTCTATACCCATACTTCTGAAGATTATTACAAAGTAGTATTGTGTGGTAATATAAAGAAAAAGGCTTGTAAGGAGCAACCGCACATAAACATTCTCTTGGGCTAACCCCGATACATATTTGTAATGACCGACCTTTTCAATCTTCAAAAGTCGAAACTAATACATCTACGATATTCACGTGTCGAACATCCAAATGCGGGAAAGGCATATTGTTGGAGTGAAGGAAACGAAAAGACAACAAAATTTCACATCGTAACGAGTAATATATAATATACATATGATCTTTACAAAAGAAAACTATAATATACATACATCAATCAGAGTAAACAACCTAGCATCAGCATGGATAGTTATAACAACCTGTCCTCACAAATGCTGATAAATAAAAAACAACAAGTGTAGTGGAAATAAAATGATATGTCATCCAGCTTGTCTCCTAAAGTTAAGCATCCATAACTAAATCTGGAAATATGCTCGAGCTGACCCGAGCATTATAAGAAAATAACGCCTGGATCAGTTTGGTAAACTAGTATGAGAAACACAAATCAAATTTATTTTACATGTGATAAAACCTTTCAAAAGAATAGAATTATCTAGTAGGAGCATGTAGCACATAATAATGGACGAGTTTTTACCTTAGATAACCAAACCATTTTATTAAAATATCATAAGATATTATAATTATGTCTAGGATTTAAAATAAATATTAATCATAGCCGAAATGGTTACATTAATTACCTTCCAGCGTAGTAGGTGTATAACTTAGTTTGAAAAGCACTTGGTAGAAAATGGATTCCATACAATAAAATGGTAAGGGACTGCCATCCATACAGTACAACTCTAGAGAAAATGTACCGACGGTGTAAACGTATTGCACCTCTAACAACACAGAGCTGGCCTACCCTTCCTGGATAGCACGGTTGTAATAATCCTTTTAGGCCTCCGCCTAGGCTCGCCTAGGTACTAGGCTAAGCTTATAGTCTATGATTTTTCAAGGCCCACATAGACAAGGTTTACTTTATCATGTAAGAATCAAAACATGCATTCAAGCATTGGTAAGGCATTATTTAAGATTCAATGCCATATATGAGTATAAATATGATAGTTTTAGGCGGTTTTGCCTCCTGGGCAACTCTTAGGCACATTTAAAATTCTAAGATTCTAATTTATATCAGTGACACCTAGCAGAACATTAAAACTTTGTCCAAAATACATGAGATACATAAATTCCAATCTTGGATTAATCCTCAATTAATCCCTACCAAAATAATTAATCCTTAATCCGTACTAATCGTCTAGCATCTGCCTAGCAATTTTTACAATTTTGTTGGATAGTACGGAATATGTCATCGCCCCAGTTGCTGGCCAACAACCATACTGAGTCACTGACATACAAAAATAGGTCAACATCGATCTAGATCGGGAGATGACCATACACTAATGGGTGCAACCCACATAGGCCAGCTGCATCTACCCTGTTTTAGTCATTCCTGGGTTATAAGGATTGAGTTTACATTTTACCTTTTAGCAAAACCTACTTGGAATGCTAACACTGCCCTCGATGCACAAATGCAATGCCAGCATTCATCCATACAAGTTGTTCTGGGCCTGATCAAACTACAGGCAATACTTCTACTATATCCATTTTGAATCATTCTTAAGATTAATATCAAGCAGCCCTTACACTTCAAAGAACTCCGTATTCAATTTCTATCATCTCGAACCAATTTAGAACCTCTTTCAAAAAAATCGAACATGTATATGTGGTTTTGGAGTGGTTATAATTTAGAACCTCCTCCACTTACCAGTTGCTTAAAAATAATCGATAGATTCCTATAAACTCAACTCTGGTTCTTTTGGAAATAAACATACAATACATCAAAATGAAATCACACCATAACCATTTAGGAGGACGAATTTCCTTATCATTTTTCCTAGAAGAAAATAACGAGTTTATACGTAGTATAGCATCATCGAAGATAACAGTACCATATAATTCCAGTGTTTCTTCTAGATTTCTAAAGTTATATTTGGTTAAGATTTTATTGTCGGTTATTTAACTATCAAAAAAATAATCAATCAAATTAGAGATTTAGTTTTATATGAAACCAAGCATGATTAAGCACATAAGCAACCATTAAGCCTCTTTAATTAAACCTTTTATTAATTAAAACCATCTGTTAAACTTTTGGAAAAATATTCGTATACTTATCTCAATGTATAAGTATATTCATAGACCATTTCACTTCCAATACTTGGAAATTTTCTTCCCTTTCACCAAAATTATATTCAATCGGGCCAAAACAAATGTCAGTTAAAACATTATTACTATAAACCCAAACCACTTTCCTTTTGGTGTAAGTAAATAGATCATATGGAAATTAAACAAAATATGTTTAACACCGCTTTTCATTTCAAACAGTGCTATCCCTCGATAACGGTGAAATCAGACAGGTTAGAAAACTACATTGCATCAACACACATTCTTAATTCTCATGATAAAGACAAGTTTCCGTACCTCGTAATTTGGTGTTAAGTATGACAAGAATTCACACCATACCACCATAATTTGTAAAGATCATTTACTGAAATCAAATCTCATTCCTTTTATCAAACTTCTTTTTATTAATTTCTTTTATATCTACGGAAATCCTTCTATAAATCTCCAAATATAATTATAAACCTCCTTTTATAAATCCTCAAATATGATTATAAAACTCAATTTATAAATATCCAAATATGATTATAAAACTCCTTTTAGAGACCTTCAATATAATTATCAAACTCCTTTTTATAAATCTTCAAATATAATTATAAAACCTCATAAAACAATCGATTCATATATCACTATAAATTCTCAAATGTGATTTATTGTTTCAAATTACCAAAATGATATCATTTCCCTTTTGTAAATATCATTTATAAATCCATTCTTTTATTTATAAAATACCATTTATAAATCTATTCTTTTATTCACCATTTTATATAAAACGTTTCACAAAATTTATTCCAAAATATTGGTATCTTCTTTTAAAAAAGAATTACTTTATTACAAAAGATAAATTCTCCTTTATTTTCCTTTAAAATAAGCATCCATTATTATACTAAATTTTTGTAAAATAAATAATTCCCAAAATAATTTTGAAACATTTTTTTTTTTTTTTTTGCAGGGCAAGCGGGGTTAACTGGTCCCCTACCAGATTATTGATAAATAGAAAAAAGAGAGATGGTACAAACAAAGGGGAGACATGAACTAGCTCATGTCACAAAAAAAAAAAAAAAAAAAACACACAAGCCACAGAGTAAAACAACACAAGAAGAAAGAACATACAACAGACAGGACAGGAAAAAAAGGAAGAACACAATGAAACAGAGAAAAAAAGAAGGAGCTATAACCAGTCAGAAGGGTAGAAACCACTGAAATCAAATTTACTCTCCCGCATACCAATCATGATGCTGGCCTTCAATGCATTCCATAGCTGGTGGCTATTTCTATGTTTGTTCTCAAATATTCTCTGATTTCTTTCTTCCCATACTAGAGACAAGTATTTTTTGATCATGAAAAAGTGCACAAATCTATCCTTCTTTCTCCATTTGGTTGCTTTACCAATCAAATCCCAGTCAAGACTAGTAGGCCCCTGATTGTAGTTTTGGTTGGTAAAACTGAGAAGCCTAGTCCACAATCCCCTTAATTCACTGCAATCAAAGAACAGATGCTCCACAGTTTCAGCATGCATGTTGCATATGACACAGATGTGATCAACTGCCATCCCATATGTCACTAACTTATCTTTAGTTAGGAGAGCATTGTTTATGACTTTCCACAACATTAAGTTGTCTCTGGCATTTGATAAATCAGTCCAAATCACTTTATGCCATTTAATAGAAGAGGCAACTGGACCTGTATCAAGCATCTTGTAAACAGAAGATATTGAATGTTGTTTGCCATTCCACTGTATTTCATCCAAGTCACTTGATTGGTAAAAATTATTCTGGAAACTGTTCCAAACAGCTCTGATTACCTGATTGCTTGTATAGGGCAGCTGAAGTTTACCATCATGAATGTAATCAGAGGCTTTAGCATTAGCACTAATACCAGATTGAACTATTTGCTGTGGGGTAAACATGTTGGCAAGTATAAGGCCATTTGCCATCCAAGGAACTGACCAGAAGTTAGCAGTGCTAGTAGGAGATATCAACACTCTAATATACGGGGAAAAAAGGGGCCTTAAATTCAGCAAGCTCTTCCATGTCCAACTGCAATTTGGTGGGACAGACATGGTCCAGAAATGCTTGTTCCCCAAATTATGAATTTTAGTCCACTTAACCCATAAAGAATCTTTATCAGCAATCAAATTATTGAGTGTGGAGCTAATGGCTGCTCTATTCCAAGAGTGCAAATTAAGTACTCCAAGGCCACCATTGTGTTTCTGCTGCTCCATGATGGAAAAGGAGCAGGGAATGATTTTCTTAGATTGTAGAGAACCAGTCCAGAAGAATCTTAGCATGGCATTTCTCACCATATTCACAAGTTTATTTGGTAGCATGAAAACTCTGCTCCAATACACCATCATGGATGATATAACAGATTTGATGAGGACTAGTCTTCCAGCTTGAGAGAGAAATCGATTGGCCCAACATTTCATCTTGCTGCAGATGTTATCATACAAAGGCAAGCAGTTGGTAGTTGTGATTCTGGAGGAGCATAGAGGGATACCTAAATAAATCATGTTATTGTTCATAGCTTGGATGCCAGAGGATGCAGAGAGAGAAGTTACATGTTCAGGAGATAAGCCAGAAATAAGAATGTGGGATTTATTGAAATTGAGCTGAAGGCCAGTCATTCGGTAGAAACTGTGTAGAGTGGCTTTGATATTCTCCAAAGATCGTTTGTCAGGTTTAGTGAAAATCAAGATATCATCAGCAAAAAGCAGTGAAGAGATTCTCAGAGATTTACACTTAGAGTGAAACAAAATATCCTTGTTATCATAGTTTCTATTTAACAAGACAGTCAGAACTTCCATAACCAGAATGAACAAATACGAGGAGATGGGATCCCCTTGCCTGATCCCCTGCTTACTCTTGAAGTAACCAGAATTAGAGCCATTATGTTTGATGGAGAAAGTTGGGGAAGAAATGCAGATATAGATCCATGCAACATAAACTTTTGGAAAACCCATCAGCGCCATAATTCTCACTATAGAACTCCATTGTAAACTATCAAAAGCTTTCTTTAGGTCCAGCTGCAACATCGCATTATTGGAAGCTTGAGCACGACCATACCCTTTCAGAAGCTCATGTGTAAGTAAAATATTATCAATTATATTTCTCTTGGGAAGGAAGGCAGTTTGATTCTTGGAGATGATTCTGGAAAGAACAGGAACAATTCTCGAGGCCAGAATCTTGGATATGCATTTATAAATCACATTACAACATGATATGGGTCTAAAGGAATCAACTGCCGTAGGAGGTTTCATTTTAGGAATGAGCACTAAATCTGTTGCATTGACTTCCAATAACATTTTGGATTTATTGAAAAAATTGTGGACTGCCTTAAGAAAGTCATCCTTGATGATTTCCCAACTATGTATGTAAAAGTGTAAGTTGAAACCATCTGGTCCCCCACAAGAATGTTTGTTCATAGAAAAAAGGGTGGCCTTTATTTCTTTATCAGTGACCTTTGTTGTTAGGGAATTTGCTTCATCATGATTCAGTTTGGGCAGCTGCACAAGGTCTAGTTCATCAAAAAAAGGAATGAAGTCATCTTTGTTACCCAGCATGGATTTGAAATATTGTAGAATGGCATGGTCAATATCTGAGGGACTAGAATGCAGGACACCAAACTCATCATGAATGTGATTGATTTGCTCACTGGCATGCTTGATTTTGATTGCAGCGTGAAAGTAAGCTGTGTTGTAATCCCCTTCCTGAGCCCATTTTTGCCTTAATTGTTGTCTCTTCATTTTGCCTTCAGTTGATAAAGCTACATTTAGCTGATCAAAGAGGTTTCTCTCATTCTCTGCAGCTGTTGCATCATCTGGGTTTTTGAGCATATAGTCTTGAGCATCAATAAGTTTCTGCCTTAGTAGAGTAGAAGCAAGAGACCCATTGCCAAATTTTTCTTTTGCCCATAGTCTTAGTGCTTCTTTGGTAGCTTTGGTTTTTCTGCAAAAAATGAACATAGGGTTACCATAAAAATTTGCAGACCAAGATTTATTAATAATATTAGCATACTCAGGATCATTGACCCAAGCATTATAAAATTTGAAACTTTTTTTTCCTTTTAATATCCTCTGACCGGTGGAAAAGATTAGAGGGGAGTGGTCTGAAAGGACAGGGTTTGGGATTAGGGTTGACATGGTAGGCCATGTGGTTAAGGCATTGAGATTGGCAAATGAGTGGTCAATGTTAGAGAATATCCTAGTACCAGACCTACTTCTATTATTCCAAGAGAACTCTGCTCCAAAGGAGGCAATAGGCAGTAGATTGGAAGCATCAATGGCTTTGTTGAGGGGGAATATGTCTTTGGGTAATAGAGGGGATCCACCATGCTTGTCATATAAATTGTAACAACAGTTGAAATCCCCGAAGACAAGCCAAGGGTGGGAGGATTGCCTGAATGCAGGAAGAAGATTAAAGAAATTTTGCCTTGAGTTGAGAGAGTTATGAGCATACACAATGGTTAGGTAGAAAGAGAGTTGGGTATTATTTATTTTTGCTTGAAAGTGCATGACTTGGTCAGTGTTAAGAATTGAGGTAAGGGTTATGACAGTGGGATTATGAATCACCATGATGCGACCATAAGAAGCATGAGCCAGGTTGTGGTGAAGAGTCCAAGATGGTTCAATGTGCTTAGCAGCTTTCACTGTAAGAGTTTCATTCAATTTGGTTTCCAGAATGGCAAATAAAGAGAGTTTGTGCTGAGATATGAGGTACTTTACTTGATCCAACTTATTAGGGGAATGAGCCCCTCTTATGTTCCAAATGGCAAAGTTGTGCATCATTTGGAATAACTTAAGGCTTGGTGGATGATGTTTTTCATGCTCCTGGTTGCAGGAGAGTCTCTGTGTTCAGTGGATCTTTTTACCTTGACTTGTTTTTTAAATTTTGTTGTTTTGTCTCTGTCCAGACTGGATAATTTGGGGGATTGTGTTTTGGTGGGGGATGTTGGGATAGATTTCCATCCTGGTAGTTCACCAGAGAATGTGTATTGACTGTTGTTTTTATCAAGTGGTTCTTGCATGCATAAAGACAGAATGTCAGTTTCCAGTGCATGCCTGTACATTGCTTCATCAAACATGGATATATCAGGTGAGTCTCTGGTTTTTTCATGGGTGGTAATTCCTTGAGAAGAATTGTTGAGTATTAAAGGCATGATTGTATTTGGTTCCAGACTATGAGGTGGTTGAATAGATTGTGTATTGGTTTTGCTGCATTCAAGTTCCTGTCTTTCAGCTTGATTATTTCTTGTTATTGGATCTATATCACTGACTTGAAAAGTAAAGTGCTTGTCACCTTGTATTTCTCCCTCTTCCAACAGACTATTGTTTTCACATATTTCATTTCCTATAATATTGTTGCAGTCAACATAGCTATCTTCAGCTAGATTCTCATTCATTAATACATTGAAACTGTTAGTGACTGAGACTCCCCCCAACAATGTTTCTATAGTATTAACATTATTCATATTGCTGGTAGTTGTGATATTCAATAATTTATTGCCAACCCCATGACCTTCATTCACTGATTTTTTTTGGTTTTCATCTGCTATTTTGTTATTTCCTGCCACCATTATTATCTTTGCCCCTTTATTCTCCACTTTTTTCCATTCTTGCTTTTGTTTAACATTCTTTGTTCCTTTGCCAGTCATAATTTCCTTCCCCAAGCCTTCATTACTTGCTTTTTGTCTTGCATCTGCCTTTCCTTTCTTGATCATTTCCACTTTCAGACAATCCACTGTGTTGTGACCAAAAACTTTACAACTAGTACATATTTCAGGTCTCCAAAGGTATTCAACAGTGACTAATTGTTCTGATCCATCCATTAATCTTACAGGGAATTCATTTAGTAGTTCATCATTTGGTGTAACCTCAACCATACATTTTGCATATCCTATCCTCTCCAACTTTTCAGTTTGTGCATCCATACACATAAAAGAACCAAGACGTGAAGCGAGCCAGTTAATTCCGAGGTGGGACCACGCATAAAGTGGTAAATTGTGGAGTTTGACCCAAACAGGAACAGATCTAATAGAGCTACAACTGTTCCCGACTGTTTGATCCCACTGCTTTACAATGAAAAGTTTGTTCCTCATGATAATTGGGTCTGATTCAATTATTTTCCTTCTATCTTCATCGCAAGATAGATTGAAAAGGAACAGAAATCCATCAGATTTGACACTGATCGAGCCTTTAAGCTTCCAAATTTTTTTGAGGTGCGAGATCACAGTCATATAAGATAAAGGTTTGTCAAGAAAGAATCCAACTAGGTATTCTCCCCATACTTCATTACCTGCCTTAATGACATTGTCAGGCGGAACCAAGACGTGACCATCATAAATCAGAGGGACACAAACAGGTGAATGTTTACCAGCATTACGCGGCTTTGCTTTGAACAGTGAATTCCATTCGGCTGGAGCAGGGATGTGAGAGGTTGACGTGGAAGAAGAGGGACCGAATGGGGGATGGTGATGCAGAAGAGGGATGGTAGACTGAGGTGGGTCAGGCGGGGGTGGTATGGGTGGTACAGGGGGGGTAGGTTGAACAGTGGGAGGTATGGTTGAAGGGACGGAAGGTATGATTGATGGTAAGTGTCGGGTGGGAAAGTCAGGGTCAGCGGACATTAAAAGTTTTTTTTGGCGGACATTTTTTTTAAAACTTTTTTGTAAACTTTGGGGACAGGGAGACTATGTCGCCCTGACCTTTGGTTAAGCCGGTTTTAAAGTGGCCGTGCACTTATGTCTCATACTTGTGGCCGCTGGGAATCGAACCTGTGCCACCACAACAAGATGCAGCAACTCACCTCATGTCGTAAACCACTGGACCACTAGTACTTGACAAAACTTTGGGGACAGGGAGACTATGTCGCCCTGACCTTTGGTTAAGCCGGTTTTAAAGTGGCCGTGCACTTATGTCTCATACTTGTGGCCGCTGGGAATCGAACCTGTGCCACCACAACAAGATGCAGCAACTCACCTCATGTCGTAAACCACTGGACCACTAGTACTTGACATTTTCAAAAAGGTTTTCAAAAAGGTTAGAGTAAAATAGAGAAGTTCAAAAACTGTTTTTAAATAAAATGACATAGAAAATTCAAAATAGCATATTTAAAATCATTCTCCAAATAAAAACCATTTTTAAATTAAAACAATTATTAATAGTATTTCAAAATACTAAAATGCGACAAATAGCTACCATAGCACTTAGCCAATGCTATTACTGCCTTTATCACTAAAAAGGTTCAACTATTAATATATATATCTGTTCCTATCCAATATGGCCAAATACCAACTTTTAGCATTCAACAATTTATACAACATGTATATAAATGGAGTTAAAATCAACAAGTGTATAAATGAAATTTAACATCATAATAACGAGAAATTCGGATTTCTCTACAAAATTCTCTGTATTTCATTTTAAACGTCATTCGATTTTAGAGCAGAAATTCAACCAAACTATCAAGCACCAAACAGTAATTTATATCTACCATATATCATATAGAGTTTATTCAGAGTTGAGTAAACTCATCAAAATTCTAGTTGACGTTAAGCGTTCCGGTTTGATCTAAAATCAAACTAGCCTAAAATTCCACTTGCTCCACACTTGATGAAATTAATTCCATTGTGTAGATAATGCTCATACGAGCGTAACGCAAAAGACCGCATCTCGATTATGCCTGGTATGAAAAGGTTATTCAATTTATAAGATTTTAATTTAATTAAATAGTTAAATTTACAAATTACAATACTTAAAAGTTAATTACCCACACAAATATCTTCTTGCCCAATTCCAATTTCCCTCTCTTGCATGTACACTCATGTATCCTTTACCATGCAAGCACGCCCTAACCTTCCTAACGCTCAACGAAATCAAAATCCAACTTCACCATTGCACTTTTTTCATGCGAGCACTCAATCCCACACCACTACCCCAAGCTTGGCTCCTTTTTTGCAGTCACAACTGGCATCTTCCAACCGCGACATCCAAAATATCGCACCAGCCAAACAACCACTGAATGCCTCCAAAACATCACTATCCCTTCGCCTTGCCACGAGAAAGTCGATGCCACTCCCCACTTCCACTAACTTTGCCTAAATCCTCCTTAAACTCAAACCCTAGTTTAATGTACAAAGGTTGAGCACCCTAATTCATCACCGTACTCGACAATATCTATATAGATTTGAAGCCTATCTCCGTATGAGTTCAATGAAATCATGTTTCATGATTTTTAGTGGTTTAAAGTTTTTGAGTTTGAATTTCAAAGAAGGTGGATTAATTTTTTTTATATTAAATGAAAGAGGAGTGAAAAAGAAAAGTAAGAGGGAAAAAGGAAATGAAGGAAAAGTCTAAGGTGAAATTTATTTTGTGATTTCTGGCACTTTACTACATAGATTTTTTTTTTGTGTATGACCCACGAACGATAAAATAAAAATACGACCGCGCACAACAACGCAACACGATTGTTAGAAAAAAATACGTTGGTTATATTATTCTATGAAGTTTCAAAAATATCATCGTTTATCGAAAAATATGTCAAACGATAATTAAAAAATTTCCGAATTAAAATTTATGGAAAAAACCTATAAATTCATATAAAAATACGTCAATAAAATCAAGTTGTTTTATTAACAATTGATTCTTTTATCATTTATCGCAACCGAATCAAATTTGAATATTTAAAATATATTAAATATTCTCATTTAAAATGCAGAAAATTCCAAGTCATTACATTCCCCCCTAAAGAATTTCATCCTTGAAATTCTCAAAGGAAGAAAATGTTGTCTAACCCTATGTCTTTTAAACAATTACTTACATTGAGTTATTAAGTTTATAAAATCTCATATACATGTTATGGAAAAATTCGGTAGCACCTCCTTTGCATGGCTAGGTTTGAAAAAATCATAGCTCGCCACTTGCCTAAATCAAGAAAGAAAACAAAATCCCAAAAGTAGCCTCCTATAATTGGGGCATATAATCATTAAAAATAAAATAAACGTGTACCTATCAATCAAGCAATCAAACTCTACCAATGAAACCAAAAGCAGCATGCTAGCCTTTGATTACATGTGCTCGAATTTCACTTACATATTCCAAAATAGGGTTAAAAACGACAAATGAAACATACCACATTTAAGTATACCAATAATGTTTCATTTAATACTAAAATCAGTTATGAGTCATTTCATAAAACCTTTACTTTAGTCTATTAACATTTTTAACTCAACTTCATATACATATAACACTCTTCTACATCCTAAGAGTATATATATAATTTCAGATTTGTTTTACTTAACCAGGATGTCTAACAAATTTAACATTTGTTTAGCTTACTATCTTCTCAAATTTATAAGTTGCAAAAACTTAACTTTTGATTCTATATCAATTGGGAAGTCTTCAGCCGTCCAAAATCATCAAAATTTCTATTCCATTCAATAATTGAAAATTGCCAAATAGCATATCATAATGAATGCTCAAACCGAACTACCCTAATGCATATGGTCATGAGTCCATAATCACTTAATTGAAAAATTCAAAATTCAAAACCCTAGTTTTATTTCAAATCATTTTGAAATAGTAATATACATATCTCCTTTTTTATATGAAATCGTACATTCAAAATTTAAAACAAATTTGATTTACCAAAATATCTATGAAGAAAAGCAACTATGGCAGCAATCCCCCAATTAGAAACTCGAAAACGAACACCGATGCTGCTGCAATCACCATCAGAATTATTTTCCAGTGATAGAAGTAAGTTCAGTGCTTTCTATATCCTTTAAAATCCTTTTAAAATATTTTTATTCATAAATACCTTCAAATAATACTGTTATTATTTTCTCCCAAAACTTTGACAACAATCTTAAAAAACAACGGGATTTAAGTTCTCAAAATTTCAATTTAAATCCTTTTTTATTTATAAACCATACTTATCATTTCTCTTTCTTATATAAAACTATTTTCCAAATATTTATCTTTGTTTAGATTATGATAAACAACTTTTATTAAAATTAAATAATCGAACATTATTACCGAACACCTTATAGTCAAAACTAGAAACTTAATTCATAAGATGTTCATATTAATGTTCCCACAATTACTGTTTACGCAACCCATGTAGTGAAAAAGTAAAACTACTCATAAAATGGTCGAGCATAACTAATTAAATAATAAACAATAATAATTGAATATTATAATTTCCTAAAAAATAAACACATCATAAATTACTATATCAATATCTGAAAATTATTCCTTTACATATAAAATATACTCTAAGTAAAATTATTTCATTTACCCATTTCCAAAAACAATACCACGTCTGTTTGACATATTCGGGTTTTAGAAACCTCTGTATATACCGTAGCGTCCCACGCACCGACCTGAATAGATAAACCACTCAACAGATAAATCAACATAATATAAAACATTTACATAACAATACCAAATAAGCACTCTGATATATAATGCATTTAACCCATTCTAGGGTGTTACTAACCCTATTTCTATTGATTTTACCCCACCAAGGCCTAGATGTTCGCTAAACCTAAGCTCTGAAATCACATGTAACGACTGGCCTTTTTGACTCTCAAAATTCGACAGTAATACATTCACGATATTCACGTGTCAAATATCCAAGTGCGGAAAGACAAATCATTTGGATGAAATAAAGAAAAGACAGAGTAGAATCTCACATCGTAACGAGTAATATACAATATACACACGATCTTTACAAAAGAAAACTATAATATACATACATCAATTAGACTAAACTAACTTAGCATCAGCCTGGATAGTTATAACAACATATCCTCGTAAATGGTGACGAATACAAAACAACAAATGCAGTGGAAATAAAAATGTATGTGAATATGTCTTGGAGGTATCTAGCTCATATCTTGAAGCTCCAAAGCATTCATAACTAAATCTGGAAATATGTTCAGGCTAATCCAAGCATTATAAGAAAATTACTCCCGGATCAGTCTAATGAACCAGCATGAGAAACACAAATCAAATTGATTTTACATGTTGTAAAACATTTCAAAAAGAATAGTATCTCATAAGACCACGTCACTCATAAAAACGGATGAGATTTTACCTTACGATAACCAAACAACTTGATTAAAATATCCAATGATATTATAATAATGTTTAGTGTTTAAAATAAATATTACTCATAAAAATATGGTTACATTAATTATGTTCCAGAATATTAGGTATACAACAAAATCTGCAAAGCACATAGTGGAAAATGGATTCCATACAATAATAAAGTAATGGACTACCTTCCGTACAGTAAACCACTAGAGAAAATGTATTGTCAGTGCAAACCTATTGCACCACTATCAACATAGAACTGGCCTACCTCTTCTTGAATAGTACCAAATATGTCACCACCTTGGTTGCCGACCAACAACCATAATGAGTCACTAGCATGTAAAAATAGGTCAAAATTTGTAATATCATGGAAAATATAAATAACTTATATTCAGATGTAGGGATTATTTAAAAATTCTAATTGTGAATGAAATATTAATTAAATAGATTTAATAGCCTCATTTAACTCCATTTTATAAATTTATCCAAAATAATAAATAGTTGAATAAATAACAAGAAAAACAATTTTTAATAAAAATGACTTGATTTTTATTAACATATTTTGAAATGAATTCACTGGATTTTCCGTAAATTTTAATATGAAAAATATTTAAATTTTCGTTTGACGTATATTTTAGAAAACGATGGTACTTTGAATTGTAATGCTCTACCTTTAGACCCACATTAACAAAGAAATTACTAAGTAAATTGTCTACTAATGCAAAGAATAACGCTAGTTAGGAGCGACCATTCATATTTAATGCTTTGGGCTACGCTGTCACATTTTATCTTTTTATATGAAATACACACACATATATTAATAGTCTCGACACAAAGTAATAGATACTTTGGCTCTAACCAAATTGATAACAACAAAACATATACCACAGAACACATAATCATATAACACAGCAAAATGTATAATATATATCAAATACATACTGTGAGTCTAGAAATAGAGATACAGGACCCACATTATATACATATAGACCACACATGTTTCCAAAAATATAATTAATAATTAGAGTCACTGTCTCATACAAAGCACATATCATATAAGGCCGACCACATAATGTACATATGACATAGCTAAAGATAACATAATAGACTACTCCTAAAAGCTAGCATAAGTCCAAAGTCTTCAATCCCGGTACTTGATAAATCTCGATTTCACTTGAGCATAAAATAACACCCCAATCAGATTATCCCTAAATATTAAATGTAAGATCTAGCTAACCTGTTTATTGGATAGATATCAATAACAACAATTCATGACTATTAATGTATAACATATATAAGATCTCAACGAATTATATAACGCATAATGTTTACCATGGCAAAAAATCATCTCACGCCTAATAATGATAATCATCTTAAAATACGGTGAATAAAATCTCATAAACTCATAAAACTAATACCAAAGCTAATAAATGATGCATATATCGTGAAAACCTTGAAAATCAAACGACCGCATGAAAGCAAGTCAACAAAGAGACTGCGTGAAAGCAAGTTAAACACGATAACGGATTTTTATAGTTATCTTTTACCAAACTAATATTCTTAGTGCGAATTTCTTTCTTCCAAAGGGAGACTGATATGAAAAGCTCCAAGAGTTTTAGCCCGCTAAACTCCTACAGTCCAAATTTACGAAATGTCCGTTATCGATGTTCAACTTATTATCGCACTAGTAAAGTTCCATGCCTACTAAAGGATGGTGCATTTGTTATGACATCAAATATAGCCTACAGTATAGACTGCTGGCTCAATGGTATAGGAATAGAACTAAACGAATACCGCGACTCAGGGTGCAACCACCGCAGTCAAGCCGCTAGGTGAACAACTAGCCTACAAGTTCAAACTACCGGATACACTAATGAATATAGAAAATTACAATTAATACGCTTCCACTAATATACTATTAAACCCCATAGTGTTATATACTCATTGAATAGTAATTATTAAAGTAACAACCCTGTCCCATAACCACCAGGTGTTGTTAAAATACTAACCATTAATTAGCAAATTTCAGTACATATAAAAACTACACAAACAAGTCATATAATTAAACAACAAAGTGATAATTAATGTTCCATTATTAATACTAAATTTCATAAATATAATTCTTATCTTATAGCAAAAGAATAGTCTAGCATAAAAGCTAGATTCCACTAAATCCATCAATTAACTCAACATAAGAGGTAGTTTATTTCTTGATTTTTAATAAAATGTTCTATTTCATTTTAAAACTAAGATTTCTGAAATGAAAATGCTAATATGTTTTCAAATAAGCTAGAAATGAGTTTTAGAGCTAAGCTATTTACATATAACTATAGTTTAGAAATTCTTCTTTGAAATTGATTTTAAAAAACACTTCTATAAAATCATATATGTAATAATAATTTTCTTTTATCAATCAAAGTATCATATTCCTTTAAAGCAGTTTGCATACTGTATTTAAAGCCAAGAAAACAAACAAAAATCATCAAAACAAATATATCAAAAATTGGTTAAAAATTTGGAGCGAATTCTCTAGTTCTGTTCGCGATCGGTCCAACGGTAGACCCCATCGGTGGACCGATGATGCGAATTCTTCTGGAGTTTCACTCCAAATTTCGCATCCCCATATCCGACGATGGTTCCAATGATCACAAGCAAGGTTTTAACATATTTAGGTGTGTAATTTTGATGTAATATATCTATATATCATCAAAGAACAAGCATACTATCATGGACAATGAAATCAGATGGTAAAACTTGCATTTGAACGAGTCTCAAAGTTTGGTTACTAAAATTTAATTCTTAAAAGAAAAGAGTAAATCAAATATACACTCTAAATCATTCGGTTACTACATGCAAAACTATATTTAGAGATAATTATGTGAAAATCTCACTTTTTTCCTTAGCTAACAAAAATAGACAACTACAACAACCGCCTTCTCTAACTTTTGCAAATCTCTAAAATAGTCTATTTTACAAACAACATAAAGGATACTAAAATCTCGACCAAAATTGAATTTAAAAGTTCTAAAGGCTAGAGATAGATATAATATAGAGTTAAGTTGAATTTACATGAATTTTTGGAAATTTATTTCAATTTATTTGAGGAGATTTTGCTAAGTTTTTCAAAGTGCAAATTTAGAGTTTTCTATTTTTGGCTTCTGAGTTTCTTACTGTAAACGTACAGATTTTGTGAAATAAGAAGAAAACACTTTTCTTTAGTAAATGGGCTTAACCCAATTAAGCTTTTAATTACTGTTTCCTTAGTCTAATGAACTTATAAGTCCCACTTTAACAACAAAACCAATCCTCTCTTTATTTATTAACCAAACCCTTCATTAATTATTCAAAAGCTCTAAACTATAACTAGTTACTAACCTAAAAATAAAAACCATCTCTACACATTTTCAAAAATGAATTGCTTTTAGTTTTATAAACCAATTTAACTCTAACATGAGATAAAATTCCAACAATAATCAAAAGTGAGAAATATACACTTAAAACACTTATGATAATCTAAAAACTATTTCATTCTACACTTTATATTTTAATAAAATTAAAATACTCATTTAAAATGAGAAATATTATTATTTCTCTAATTTTCCATTAATTCAATAAATCATTTTAAAATTATGTTATCTCTTTTAACTACACAAAATCCATTATTTGCTTTATTTACATTAATTAAAATTATAAATTCGCTTAATTATCCCAAGAATAATTATTATAAAATTCGGATCAAGGTAATTGTTAAATCAGGTTGATACATAACATCTCCTTAAGAAATGGTGTCCTCACAATTTTATATTGGAAAAAATCCTATAACAAGGCTTGATACAGTCAAATGTAGATGAAAAATTTAGAAAAGATAACATATCCAATTCATGTGCATTAGAAAATAATTTGGGATATGTCAGCTCCATAGACTCTCTATCTCCTAAGAGCAGTCTTTAGATTTGCCAACTTTTGAACCTTAACGAGCATGACATCTTTGCTTCTAAGTCACTTTACCACCAAAGAAATAATTCTAATAGGCTTATGAACAAAAGTCAAACTAGGAAAAATACCAAAATCTTCGATCTGTGGAGGTCTAAGATTGGAATTTGACTCTCGAAGACACTTGCGAAGCTGGGAAACATGAAAAATGTCGTATATCCCAGAAAGATGAGTAGGTAAAGTAACGTGATATGCTAATTTGCCAATACGTTCAGTGATTGGGTATGGTCCAATAAAATGAGCGGACAACCGCCCAAATCAACTGAAACACATTACTCCCTTCATCGAAGAAACATGAATGAATACAAGATCACCAATACTAAACCCCAAATCTTGCCTTCTATAATCCACATAGGACTTTTGCATACCCTGGGCTTCTTTTATTCTCTTCCTAACAAGACCAATCTTCTCAGCAAATTATTTATTAAAATCATGTCCTAGAACAAACTTCTCTCCCGTCTTTATCTAACAAGACGATGAATGGCATGACCTTCCGTATAAGGCTTCAAAAGGAGCCATACCTATATACGATTGGAAACTGTTATTATAGGCAAATTCAATAAGATAAATATTCTCTTCCCAACAACTCCTGAAATCAAGAATACAAGAATGAAGAAAATCTTCCAAAGCCTTATTAATTCTTTCCATCTACCCATCGGACTGAGGATGATAGGCAGTGCCAAGATTAAGCTTAGTACTCAAGGCTGATTGAAGACTCTTCCAGAATCCACTTGTGAGAAGTGATCCTGGTTACAAAAGAAGGAACTAGGAAATCCATGCAGTTTAACAATCTCCTTGATATATAATTTAGCTAAAAGATGCGCAACTTGATTAGACTTTACTAGAATAAAATGAGCTGGTTTTGTCGACCGATCAACAATCACCCACAAACTATCATGCCCAAGCTTAGAACGAGGTAAACCATTGATAAAATCCATGGAAACCTACATAAGATAATTAATTTGATCAACATTTTGATCAGTTCAAAAGAAATGTAAATATGAACTCAATTCTATTTAGGTCCACATTTACCTGATCCCATTTCCACAATGGGATTTCCAAAGGCTGAAGAAGACCACTAGGCCTATGGTGTTATGCCTTAGACAACTGGCAGGTGGCATAGTCACCAAAAAACCGAGCAATGTCCTGCTTCATACCCACCCAGTGATACAATCTCTTCATATCCACATATATCTTACTGCTATTGGTATGGATGGTATAACAAGAACAATGATACTCTTCTAAAACATCTTTTAGGAGTTTATCTTTATCGTGCACAATAAGCCTACCATGTCTCCGAATAAAACCTCTAGTAGTAACAACAAATTCCTTCAACTTCTCAACACTTCTACCAAGAGAAAGATTTTGAACAAGCTCAACTAATTCAGGATCTTGCTTCTGGGCTTCCGCAATATTATCAAGAATAGAAGGACGAGCCTCCAGACTAGATAGTATTATATCTTATCTCAACTTCGAATCCCGATCTCTGATATCACACTTATAAAGTGCTTCCAAAACTTTCCATTCAACTAACATCATTGAAACTACTGCTTAATGTCTATGACGAAGGGCATCAGCTACAGAATTACCATTTCCAAGAGTATACTAAATCTCAAAATCATACACTGCCACCAACCAGCTCTATGGACACATATTTAATTCTTTCTAGGAGAATTGATATTTTAAATATTTATGGTCGATATAAAGAATAAATCTTTCACCCAAAATATAATGACTCTAGAGCTTAAGTGCAAAAGCAATAGCTGTAAATTCGAGATCATGAGCGGCATAATGGATCTCGTTTGAACGTAATTGTCTCAAAGCATAAGAAACTACTCTATCTCTCTGCTTAAGCACTGCACTAAGGACTAAACCACATGCATCAGTATTGAAAAATAGATCTTGATTCCCTTTCGAAACTATAAGAATATAAGCATGGGTCAATAGATCTTTTAATGTCTGAAATGCAAACTCACGTTTCTCCGACCAAACATACTTTACTCCTTTTCTTGTTAAGCTAGTAAGAGGAAGAACAACCTTTGAAAAGTCTTTAATAAAGCATCCACAATAATCAGCTAATCCTAGAAAGATACAGATCTCCATCACACTCTTTGGTCTTTTCCAATTCCAAATAGATACGATCTTTGCGCGATTGATAGAAATTCCTACTTCGCAAGTAACATGACCCAAAAAATTCACTTGCTTCTGCCAAAAATGGCGCCTGGAAAATTTAGCCTTGAGCTGATGACTACGAAGAGTTTCCAATACAATATGAAGATGCTTCTCATGCACCTCTTCAGAATGAGAATAGAGCAAGATATCATCAATAAAAACAAGCATGAACTTATTAAGAAATTCCTGGAATATATAATTCACTTCAACAAAATACATGGGTGTATTTGTTATCCCGAATGGCATAACGAGCCATTCATAGGAACCATATCGAGTTCTGAAAGCTGTTAACGGAGTACTATCTTCTGCCACTTGAAGCTGATGAAAACCGATCACTAAACTTAACTCGAAAAATAATTTCGCACCATTAAGCTGATCAAACATATCATCGATACGAGGTAAATGATAACGATTTCGCACCATTAAGCTGATCAAACATATCATCGATACGAGGTAAATGATAACGATTCTTAATAGTGAGCTTATTTAATTCGCTATAATCGATATACAACCTAAGTGTACCATGAGCCTTTCTCACAAACACCACAGCTTCACCCCACGATGAATTACTAGACCGAATAAGATGCTTCACCTTAAGCTCAACTAACTACTTCTTCAACTCTTCATTTTCTCTTATAGACATCCTTATGGGAGGACAACTAAAAGGCTGAGCAACAAGCATCAAATCAATCCGAAATTTGATTGTCCTTTAAGGAGGCAACCGAAAAATGGATTCAAAGACATCCAAAAAATGACACAAAATAGGAATAATAGCTATTTCATCCCCTTCTCGAGATTCCATAGCATAAAGAGAACATTCATATTTGAATCCACTTCTTCAAGAGTAAGAGGAAGTAAATCACTAAAAGATGGATGCATGAGATAAATAATATGTTTCGAAGAAAGAATAGTAGCTCCATATCTCGAGCCAATCCAAACTCAAAATCATGCTGAAATTCAAATAAGGAATAATATGAAAATCAACTAAGAAAGAGAATCCACCAAGAATGATTTCGACATTCTGACAAAATAAATTAAGGGCTGCAAATCCGCCAATAGGATTCACAATCCTCAAAGATGATAGTAGACAAGTCACATCCAAAAAACAACTATGAACTAGATATTTTGACACAAATGAGTGTGTCGCTCCCATATCAATGAGAACTCTAATGAAACGATCATGGAATGATAGACCCTTCTAGAATAGATGATGATGTACCTTTCTAATGGCCCGAACCACCTGAAGCCTCTGCTACATTCAAATTCACTTTTTGCTTAAAAACTAAAACTGGTTAAATAGCAATCTAATGACCTTCCTTCTTACAGAAGAAACATGCGTGAGGAGGAACTGGTGTGGATGAACAAGGCTTTGTGTACTTCCTTGCCTAATGCCCTTTCACTCCATACATATAGCATTCTACTTGCTCTCTCTTCTAGCCCTTAGCATTTGAATCTTGCTTCGTAATTTTCTTATTTGGATATTGAGATTTAGACTTTCCAAGAAGGAAATTTCTCTTTTGTAGACTAGCTTCATCATCGCTACCCTTTCCGACCTCTTCAAGTCTAAAAGCCACGCCTGCTAATCTCTCAAAAGTAACATCCAACTGAGGCAAGAGTGCCTTCCGCAAAGACTTCCCCATCCTATACACAAGCTTCTAATTCTTCTTATGAGGTGTATTAATGAGATCCACATCATACTTAGACAAATACTAGAACACCGCCACATACTCTACTGTAGAAAAATCCTCTTGCTTAAGATATATAAATCTCCAAGGTAAGGTTGCCTTTCTGCTTCTGGCATAAACTTCATCTCGAACCTAGACTTGAACTCCTCTCTATATAAGTTGGCCTCATCAACCTCTATAATAAGCAAGTCATACCAATCTAACTCTCTCTCCTGAAGCTAACTAGATGCCACTAGCACCTTTTGCATACCTGAAAACTCCATGCGACTGAAAATCCTCTCACATGTCTTCAACCAAGCCTAAATCTCTAAAACACCTTCGGTTCCCTAGAATCGCTCCCCTTCTAAATCAGCATAATTGCTGCACATCCTAGCAAAGCTTGAATGATGAACTGGAGGATCCATATGGTCTGTGCCTGAAGACTGAACATTTCTTACCACTCCATAATCTTCTGAGTAGTCATAAATAATCCCTTTGGATTTAATCCACTATATAGTCTAGAGTCAGCGCAAGTAGCACTAATGCTAGTCATACTCACTCTACCACGAATGAGATTTCAATTAAGAAACTCAGAAGTAATGATCAAAAATAAGAAAGGAAAACATACAAATTTGTTCCATCCTTATATCCTAACAAGAAAAGGTACTAAATCTACCCTCAAACCTAAGGGTCGAGACTCTAAGTCTGTCTAGGCCAAGATTCGTGTCTCTTATATCTTATATTGTTCTGAAACACGGCTTTGATACCAAGCTCTAATGCCTAACCTTTTGACCCACATTAACAAAGAATAATACTAAGTAATATTGTCTGCTAATGCGGAGAAGAAGGCTGGTAAGGAGCGACCATTTTTATTTAATGTTTTGGGCCAACACTGTCACATTTTACCTTTTCATTTGAAACATACACACACACATGTGAACAACCTTGGCACAAAGTAATAGGTACATTGGCTCTGACAAAATTTAGAACAACACAACATATATCACGGAACACAGAATCAGATAACACGGCGGAACGTATAATGCATATTAAATACATACTATGAGTCTACAAAAAGAGATACAATACCCACATAATGTACATATAGACCACATCATGTCTCCAAAAATATACATAATAATTAGTCGCTTTCTCATACACAATACATATCATGTACGGTCAACCACATAATGTACATATGACATAGCTAAAGATAACATAATAGTCTACTCCCAAAAGCCAGCATAAGTCCAAAGTCCTCAAGTCCTGGTAACCCAAGCTTAAAATAACTTCTAGATTATATTATCTCTAAATATAAAATGTGAGATCTAGCTAACATGTTTATTGAAGAGATATCAATAATTACAATTCATGATTTTTTTAATGTATAATATCATAAGATCTCAATGAAGTATATAACATATAATATTTACCATGTCACAAAAATCATCTCATGCCTAACAATGGAAATCGTCTCAAAATACAATGAATACAAATCTTATAAACTCATAAAACTAATATGAAAGCTAACAAATGAAGCATATATCATGAAAACTATGAAAATCAAACGACCGCATGAAAGCAAGTCAACGAAGCGATTACACAAAGGCAAATCAAACACAATAACGGATTTTCATAGTTATCTTTTACCAAACTAATATTCTTAGTGCGAATTGCTTTCTTCCAGGGGGGACTGATATGAAAAGCTCCAGGAGTTTAGCCTGCTAAACTTCTATAGTCTAAATGCACCGAATATCCATAACCGGTGTTCAACTTATTATCGCACTACTAAAGTGCCACACCTACTAACAGATGGTGCATTTGCTATGACATCAAATATAGCCTGTAATATAGAGTAGTGGCTCAGTGGTTAGGGCAAGAACTAAATGAATACCACGACTCGGGGTGTGACCATCGCAATTAAGCCACTAGGTGAACAACTAGCCTACAAGGTCAAGCTACCGAATGCACTAATGAATATCATGAATTACAATTAATATGCTTCCATTAGACACTACCAAATCTCATAGTGTTACATACTCTTTTAATAGTAATTATTAAAGTAACAACCCTATCCCATAACCACTAGGTGTTGCTAAAATATTTACTATTAATTAGTAAATTTCACTACACATAAACACTACACAAATAAGTCATATAATTGAATGACAAAGTGATAACTAATGTCCCATAACCACTTATTATTACTAAATTGTTTAAACATAATTCTCATCTTATAACAAAAGAATTATTCAGCTTAAAAGCCAAATTCCACCAAATCAATCAATTAACTCAACATAAGAGGTAGTTTATTTCTTGCTTTTTAGTAAAATACGCTATTTCATTTTAGAGCTAAGATTTTCGAAATGACAATGCTAATGTTCTTTTATATAAGCTAGAAATGATTTTTTAGAGCTAATCTAATATATATATATATGTATGTATGTATGTATGTATGTAACTATACATTATATATTCCTCCTTTGAAATTGTTTTATAAAACACTGCTATAAAACCATATATGTAACAATAGTTTCCTTTTATCAATTCAAAGTATCATACACCGTTAAAGCAGTTTGCATACTATATTTGAAACCAAGAAACAAACAAAAATCATCAAAACAAATTATATCAAAAACTGGTAAAAAACCTGGAGCGAATGCTCCAGTTTGGTTCGTAATCGGTCCATCAGTTAACCCCATCGGTGGACCAGTGACACGAATTCTTCTGGAGCATCACTCCAGATTTCGCATCCCTGTCTCTAAGTGTGGTTCAAAGGATCTTAGGCAATGTTTTAACACATTTAGTAGTGTAATTTCAACGCAATATATCTATATATCATCAACGAACAAGCATGCAATTAAAGACAACGAAATCGGATTGTAAAATTTGCATTTGGACAGGGTTTTCAAAATTTAGTTACTGTAAATGAATTCTTAAAAGAAGAGACTAATAGTAAATCAAATATGTATACTCAAAATCATTCAGTTACTGCATGCAAACTATGTTTGGAGATAATTATGAGAAATTCTCACCTTTTTCCATAGCTAATACAAATCGACAACTATAGTAACCTCCTTCTCTAACTTTTGCAAAACCCTAAAATGGTCAATTTTACAAACAACATAATAGAGATTAAAATCCCAACCAAAACTGAAATTGAAAGTTCTATAGACTAGAGATAGATACTAAAGAATTACCTTGAATTTATATGAATTTGTGGAAATTTATTTCAATTTATTTGAGGAGATTTCGCTAAGTTTTTCAAAGTGAAAACTTTGAATTTTCTACTTTTAGCTTATGAGTTTCTTACTATAAACATACGATTTTGTGAAATGAAAAGAAAACATTTCTTCTTTTCTTTAGTAAATGGGCATAACCCAATTAATCTTTTAATTACTAATTTCCTTAGTCTAATGAACTTATAAATACCATTTTAATAGCAACACCAATCCTCTCTTTATTTATCAACCAAACCCTTCATTAATTTTCTTAAAGCTCTAAACTCTAACTAGTTACTAACTTAAGAAACAAAACCAGCTCTACACATTTTCAAAAATGATTTCTTTGTTTTGTAAACAAATTTAACCATAACTAAGTTTTTATTTATCCAACATGGGATAAAATTCTAATAATGTTCAAAAATGAGAAACTTACATTTTAAAATACTTATGATAATTATAGAATGATTTCATTCTATAAATTATATTTTAATAAAATTAAAATATTCATTCAAAAGGGAAATATCATTATTTCCCTAATTTTCCATTTAATTCAATAAATCATTTTAAAACAATTTTATCTCCTTTAATTACACAAAATCCATTTTTCTCTTCATTTACCTTGATTAAATTTATAAATTCACCTAATTATCTCTAGAATACTTATTACGAAATTCAAATCAAGGTAATTATTAAATCAAGTTGTTATATGAATTTTCACAGAATAAGATAACCAGTGTATTTTGTTGATGTTATGGGATCGGGTTGCTATTTTGTGCATGATTGTATTTTTGTTTTATCGTTCGCGGTTCATACGTGAAAAAAATTCTATGTAGCGAAGTATCGAAAATATTTGAATAAACCAAACTTCAAAGCAAGATTTTTCAACACTTAGACTTTTCTCTTCTCTTTCTCTTTTCTTTTTATCTTTTCTACAAGCTAATAAAGTTAAACAGTTTTTATTCAAAAATCAAAATCAATTCATTTACTTAACTAAAAATAAAAGGTTGGATTTTTTGAACTCATGAGGCCAAGATTTTGAATCCATGTTGGTTTGGTTGTGTGCGGTTGAGTTCGGCATTGATCGACCTGAGTGTTAGCAACTAGGATTTGGGTTTAATGTCGATTTAAGTGGAACTTGCATGAACGGAGTTTGTGTTAGAACCTAGTATTTTTATATTGATTGGGACAACTATATAAGTGTGTATTTTATGAACTAACAAAAATTGCAGGAGAAGATACTATTTTAATCGTCAATAGATTGAAGACCAAAAGATTTCAAAGACAAGTTTCAACATTTAAATTTGGTTTGTCTATAATCTAACTAGCATTCCGGATTTGTTAAAATCTATCCTCGATGGTATACACACACAAGCTTTTAAAACTTACTCAAATTAATCTATATAAACTTGGTTTTAACTATATAAATTTACAAAATTAACTTTCTTTTAAAACTAAATTAAATAGGCTTGTATTGACAGTATTAGTCGACTGAACTGGGTAATCCAATTGACTGAAACATGCACAAATGCACATGAATGTTTGAACATTCAGTCGACTAAACACCCCGGTTCAGTTGACTTAATGAAATGTCTTTTCAATATTTTTTCAAATTTCAAATTCGTTTTTGAATGTACGGTCGACTTAATTCATATCTTCAGTCGATTGAATATTTATAACGACTATTTTTCTGAACGACCACCACTTTTGAACAAACAGAAACATCTATTAATTCAACAGATGTTTCTGTATCTCTTGGCCGAATCTTTTCACTAATACTTCCAACTATTAACACTATAAATAGCCTTGATTTCAATTTGCAAAACATAACATTATTCTCTAATTCTAATCTATATTCTTGCAAATTATTTTCTGCAATTTGCTTTCATAAATGCTCTCAAATCACTTGCACATTCAAGCACAAATTTATTTCTGATTACAATTACTTCCAATCTCCACGAATTACACGATATACCACAAAAGTAGTAGATTATAGGAAGGGTGTACGTTATTGACTTATCAGTGATATTCCAGAGCATATTCCGTCATAAACAACTTTACTATCTGTATAATAGAAGTCCTGTGCGGTTGCTCAGACGGTAGAAGTCCTATTCGGTAGTCTAGATGGTAGAGTCATGTTCGGTTGCTTAGGCTGTGTAATACTTGTTCCTTCGGATCAAGAGAGGATTGCTAGTTAAATTCCTAAAGGGGTCTAGGATTGAACGTAGAATGGGAGTTCGAACTAGTATAAAAATCCCTGGTGTTGGTTACTTTACTGTTTAATTTTTATATTCATATTCCGCAATAGTAGATAACTTATATTATATTCCTATTATGATCCATAGCTGCACTTACATTTGGTATCAGAGCGTAGGTCATCTTATAACCGTAACATAGTTATTTGATACACTGATAATATGAAAAATAACACTAACACAAGCTTTGTTGAAGGACGATCCACTGTGTGACCACCACTATTTAACGGTTTGAACTATAATTACTGGTCAACTAGAATGAGAATTTTCATGCAAGCAAATGGATATGATACTTGGAATATTACTCAAAATGAATACACTATACCCACTACACCATTTACAGAATGGTCAAATACACAAAAGATTGACGCTACATCTGTGGAATATGCGAGTATATGATTTTTTGTTTGATGATAATAAACATATATACATTCATTTAAGTGTATTTGTTAATGTACTATTTTATTTTTCATAGATTAAATAAATATTTGTTGAATAAAATAAATAACTCAGAATTTGAATTCAAACAGAAATTTTATTCAAACAAATATTTATTACAATCTTGAATAGTACAATTTCAAGCTCTCACTATACATATACATTTTTGAATTCATCACAATTCAATTTACATTAGTAACCTCACTACATATCACTCACACTCGTATTTTATCTTCAACTTCATTCCAGTTTTGAATCCAGCATCTGAGCAATCTGCAAAAATATTCACTAACGCAGTAAAATTGAAAAAGAAATATTTTTGCAATATAAAATGAAATATGATTTTTGAAAATATTATTTGCCTCAGTTATTTGGGTTGTTCGTCATCATTTACATTTGAATTCATCACACACGAACAGTGTGACGTGCACAGTGTATCACTGTACATGCCACAAGGACGTGCACATCGATATACACTTGATCGATTTACAGGGACAGGTGAGCACAGGTCAAACCCAAATGAAAAACCGGGTTCAACGCACGTGTAATATATTTAAAATCATGACACGAGCACAAGGTCAAATCCGAGTTTTGAAACTGGATTCAACTCAAGTGAAATTTCAAAAATCAACATGAAAGGATGCAAAGACCAGAAGTCCATTTCCAAACAAATCAACAGAAGTATGCAATGCCGAGAAACAATGTACAAAAGATCAGAGACAAAGGATGTACACAAGTATACAACTACATGTCTCAATGTCAAAGAAACAACTCAACAATATGAACAAGTGAAGCATCTGTGTCAAAGCATAGCAAATGTCAACATGAAGTGTATGCAATTCGAAGTGAGACACAGGACAGCAATGCTCAAACTCAAGTATGGAAGTGACTCAATATAGCATGTTCAAGGATCAATGAATTGAATGAACTCGACCAGACACATGAACAGAACATCAACTGGGAAGAGACAAAACAACACAGCAATTCAACTAATCAATAGTGCACAACTTCACAACAAACAAGGCAATGCACAAATGCAACAGACTCAAGTGAATACAACTAAACCAAATGAACACACATGAAACAGTGCAAGATGGTCAGACCAAACAGCAAAGACCAGCTGCAACATGAATGTACACCAACACAGCAATATGAATTCTATGTTCAAACATGAAACAAGACATAGTTGAGAGCAGTGTGCAACTCGAGCTTCAGAAAGATCAAAGACAGCAAACAATGTGCACCAGTCCAGGCTACAACATGAATAATACAACATGACAGTGACATACTGCAACAACCAACTCAAAGACCACAAATGTACATGTACCAATGATACAAGAGAAGTGAACAAACAATGCAACAGTATGGAAGTCGAAATCACATGGAAGTATGACATGAAGCGTATACATGGATGAAAAGCAATGATCAAGTCAAGACAAATGAAACTGGATTTAACACAGTGACCCAAGTTGTGATAATCAGAGCTACAGACCGACAATTACATACAGTAAAATCAACATCATCAGAGAAGATGGCCAGAGACGAAGCTCACCGGGATGAACACAAAGAAATGATGATGGCCGAAAGTTATGCAGATTCATAATTGTATACAGTCAATAAAATCAAGTGCGTGAAATGTTTGAAAAAGTCACAAATTAAAAGAGGAAAGTCACCGCCGTTTCAAACAAGTAAATATCGAACGTTTGAAAATCAAGGTCGTGAGTAACAAGTTGAAATTATATCAGGAAAGTCGTGCGCATCAAGAAATTGAAGCATTAGGAAAGTGATGAAGTCGCGCAAGTGAATACGAACGAATCAAGTGTATTCGGATTCATATAAATACCAAACACCAAAACTCATCATAGGCATCGAGTTTGAGTACGAAAATCACAATAGCACAAACAGAGAAATTACATACCGAATCAACAACGAACTCGATCGTCAGAGAACGAGCGAGCCAAGCAACGAGAATCGATCAACAGAGGAGCAACGCAAACTAGAATCAATCATCAAAGAACGAGCGCAAGCAAGAGCATCACAAACCAGTCAAATCCCCAAATTAGGATCGCGAGCCGAAGCCCTAATTTCGGAAGGAAGATCGACCGCAATTATTCACAAGCAAGAACAAAGGATCGAGTTGAAGAATAAAAGGGCCGGCCTTTATTATAGAGGGGATTTGTTTTTTAGGGTTTTATTAAAGGGGATTATCTTATTTTTTATTTGAACAAAAATTATGGATTCAAAGTTGTATTTTAATTTTTGCTCCTGCTTTTATTTTTGACGTCTATTTTTCTTTTCGAGTCAAAGTATTGGTAAATCACCACCTAGGTTGTAGGTAGTGTCAGATTGTCTAGTTAGAATTAGTTCAGTGAGCAGGGTGTGCGAGTTTGCAAAACTCTATAGGCGGGAGTAGAGTTTGCGAGTTTGCAAAACTCTATAGGCGGAGCAGGGTGTGCGAGTCTATGAGAGTGTTTGTGAGCGAGAGCAAGGGTTTGCGAGTCTAGTAGAGTGTTTGTAAGCGGGATACTGTTTAATTCTAATAGAAATCTGGGAATGCAGCAGTAGGCAGGGGTTGCCGAAGCTCGGTAAATTTTGTGTGTGATTTACTTTTCAGCATATTTGTTGCTATAGTTTGTTTCTGTGTTTAATTCGAGAAAATTTGCTATAACCCTATTCACCCCCCTCTAGGGTTAATCTAGATCCTACAAGTGGTATCAGAGCACGGTATTTTTCTTATCGAATTCATCAAATAATGCTTTTTCTGAGGGGCAATCTATTGTTAGGCCACCCATGTTTAACGGGAATGATTATGCTTATTGGAAAGTTAGGATGGGTATTTATCTTAGCTCTGTTGATTATAATGTTTGGGATATTGTTGAAACTTGCTATAAATCTCCCACTATAACCGTTGGTGATACTGAGATTCCTAAACCTAAGGATAGGTTGGATGCTAACGATAAGAAATTAAAAACTACAAATGCTAAAGCCATGAATGCTTTGATCTGTGCTCTTGATAAGAATGAATTTAATAGAATTTCTCATTGTAAAACATCACAGGAAATTTGGCATACCTTGGAGGTGACACATGAAGGAACTTCTCAAGTCAAGGAGTCTCGTCTAGCCCTATTCAGCAATGAATACGAGAACTTTGTGATGGACAAAGGCGAGAGCATAAAGGACATGTTCGGACGCTTTTCAACTTTGGTGTACAACGCTAGAGCGCTTGGGAAGGTATTCACCAAGGTAGAGCTTGTGAGGAAGGTGCTACGTGTTTTACCGATGAACTTTGAGGCAAAAGTCACGGCAATACAAGAATCGAAAGATTTGAGTAAACTAAGCATGGAGGAGTTGATTGGAAACTTGATGACATATGAGCTTGAACTAAAAGAAAAGGAGGAACGCAACAACTCCGAACAAAAGAAAAAGACGATTGCCTTAAAGAGCAAAGAAGAAAGTGATATAGAAGAAGATCCAATTGAAGAGCTTGCAATGGCTGTCAATAATCTTAGAAAATGGTCAAGATTCAAGCCACGTAAGAAGAAAACAAAGGGTAATAGGTCAAAAGATTCTGACAATTCCGATAATGAACTGACGTGCTGTAACTGCAACAAGCCTGACCACTTCAAACAAGAATGCCCACTTCTCAAAAACAACAAAGGAAAGAAAAAGAAGAAGAAGGCTTTTGCAGCGACTTGGGATGATGAAGAATGAGAGGAAGTTTCGGATAGCAGCTCAGAGGAGGCTAACTTGTGTCTTATGGCGAAATCAGATTCAGAAACAAGCTCAGAGGAATCTAGTGAGGGAGGTAACTATTCCTATAGAGACCTTGTTTTTATGTGTCTTGATCTCACTAAAGTAGTTGATGCTCTTGAATCTAAAATTGAAAAACTGAAATCTAATAGGAGAGAACTTGCTCGTGAAAATTTTAGGTTAGAAACTGAACTTGAAAATATTCAAAACCTAGAATGTAAAAAATGTAAAATTTTAGATTCAGAATTGACAAGACTTAAGAATAGCTTTGAGAATCTTGAAAAAGAAAACTTGAGCCTTAAGGAAATCATTGACACTAGGAAAAAGGATTTTATAAATAGATGCACCTCACTTGTCACTGAAAACACAACACTAAAAACCAAAGTCCAAAACCTTGAGAAATCTCTGAATAACTTTTCAAGAGGCGAAAAATCTTTCAACATACTATTGGGAAATCAAATTTTTGCTAACAACAGAAAAGGACTAGGCTTTGGGAAAACACAAGTTGAGGATAATGCAAAAGGGAAGAGTGTCTTTGATAGATGTGAAATAATTGAACATCATTTTGAAAATTGTAGTCATAGGAACAAGAACACAAAATTTATACAAGCTTGGGTTCCTAAGAATTCTACAAACAAATTTCATGTCTATTGGAACAAGAATAAAAAGACTAAACAAGTTTGGGTTCCAAAGGGATTGTTTATTCACAATGCTTCTGCCACTAACAACCATGGACCTATAAAAACAAATAGGTCACAAAAATCTTTCATCATGTAGGTATGGTGGCGGGCTAAGGAACAACAACAGTGTTCGCTGGATTTTGGCTGTTCCAGAAACACAACGGGCAACAAAGCAAAGTTCCTTAGCCTAGTACAAAGGTGACAGAATCACAATGGGCAACCACGAAAAATTATCGTAAAGGTAAAATAGGTGAAGGTATATTAAATGTGATATTCTGCACCATATTCTGAATGAAATCAGCCAATTTTCAGATGTTGAAAAGATGATGTTTTTTGATTCTGACTTGTTCAAACATAGTTGGCAAATTATACTTATGCCAAAACACTATTCTTTGATTTACTTCATATATATTAGTTTGGATTAAAAATAGTGTTTTGTTGATAATACTTTTGGTCATGGCTAACTCTATATTCACGGTTTTCTGGTTATTTACACGACTTCAATTCAAATTCAAATAATGTCATTTAAATTGTTGTTAAAAATTGAGTTTGAGTTTTTATGCACACTTCATGGTCTGGTCTATCAAATTTAGTTAGTGATATTTTGGATTGAAAGAGAAACTCAGATGCAGATCATACTGGTAATCTAGTTGATAGAAAAATTACTAGTGGAATGTGATTAATTTTTGAAACATTCATTTGCTGCATCATTTTTCAAAGAAAATATCTCCATATTTTTCACTTGAAATAATTTTTCAAATAGAAGAATTTTTTTTCCCATATAACCCCTTCGAGAAAATCATTTTTGACCATATTTTTAGATTAGTCTTTTTTATTTGATTTTAAATGACAAATTTTGACTAATCCGACTCCCTACTAATTATCAAAAAGATAAATAGTGATTGAAAAGATGATAAGTGTTGATATTTAGCATACATTACTCAAGAGATCATATTTGGAAAATTTCTTTAGGAATTCAAACAAGAGTTATAAAACTTTTTGTTGGGTAAAGATTCCATGACCATTCATATATCTATCATATTTCTATCGACCATTGTTTATCAAATCTTAAATATAGTTTGTCGATATGTGGTACTATAATCAGGGATCATTTGTTTTTCATTTCACATTTTTTTTGTAAAAATAAATAAATATCCAAAGTATTCACTCTCATTTAAAAGTCCTCACGGTTATGCATGGGTGAATTACTTGGATTTTTGATTGTGTGCTTCCATGCTCATTTAAAAGTCCTCACGGTTATGCATGTATGGAACGCATATCAAAATTAATTGATTAAATAGACAAGTTGATTCTAATCCCATTTAAAAGTCCTCACGGCTATGCGTGGTTACAAGATACTTGATTTCATTTTTAAAATTAAATTCGAATACTACTAATCTTATTTAAAAGTCCTAACGGTTATGCATGATTAGTAGATATTCGAATTCCTGATATAAATGTACCACAAGGAGATACAACTGTATGTTTTTATATGAGAACATCACTTCCATTATTTCTAAAAGTTGAATATGCGCCTAACAAGGGTAGTTATGATTTTTGTTTGATTCTTATTGAAGTTTAATATTTATATTCAACTTGAATTTTAATGTTGGATTAATATTGATCACTTCATCTCTATTTTTCTCTAACACTATTATTCTTTTGCTGATAACAAAAGGGGGAGAGAAAAGTTAAGATTTTGTCAAATAGAATCAAGCAAAGGTCAAATAATTTTCCATTTGCATCTAGGCTCATTTGTATATATTTCTATTTGTATGCATATATGTAGGGGGAGCATCATGTAGAGAGGAAGCATTTAAATAGTGGGAGCAATTAGAGTATATCATTGGTCAAATACATTTAACACAGTCAAAATCTTAAATATATGTTTGTTATCATCAAAAGGGGGAGATTGTGGAATATGCGAGTATATGATTTTTGTATGATGATAGTAAACATATATACATTCATTTAAATGTATTTGTTAATGTACAATTTTATTTTTCATAGATTAAATAAATATTTGTTGAATAAAATAAATAACACAGAATTTGAATTCAAACAGAAATTTTATTCAAACAAATATTTATTACAATCTTGAATAGTAGAATTTCAAGATCTCACTGTACATATACATTTTTGAATACATCACAATTCAATTTACATTAATAACCTCACTACATATCACTCGCACTCGTATTTTATCTTAAACTTCATTCTAGTTTTGAATCCAGCATCTGAGCAATCTGCAAAAATATTCACTAACGCAGTAAAATTGAAAAAGAAATATTTTTGCAATATAAAATGAAATATGATTTTTGAAAATATTATTTGCCTTAATTATTTGGGTTGTTCGTCATCATTTACATTTGAATTCATCACACACGAACAGTGTGACGTGCACAGTGTATCACTGTACATGCCACAAGGACGTGCACATCGATATACACTTGATCGATTTACAGGGATAGGTGAGCACAGGTCAAACCCAAATGAAAAACCGGGTTCAACGCACGTGCAATATATTTAAAATCACGACACGAGCACAAGGTCAAACCCGAGTTTTGAAACTGGATTCAACTCAAGTGAAATTTCAAAAATCAACATGAAAGGATGCAAAGACCAGAAGTCCAATTCCAAACAACTCAACAGAAGTATGCAATGCCGAGAAACAATGTACAAAAGATCAGAGACAAAGGATGTACACAAGTATACAACTACATGTCTCAATGTCAAAGAAACAACTCAACAATATGAACAAGTGAAGCATCTCTGTCAAAGCATAGCAAATGTCAACATGAAGTGTATGCAATTCGAAGTGAGACACAGGACAGCAAGGCTCAAACTCAAGTATGGAAGTGACTCAATACAGCATGTTCAAGGATCAATGAATTGAATGAACTCGACCAGACACATGAACAGAACATCAACTGGACAGAGACAAAACAACACAGCAATTCAACTAATCAACAGTGCACAACTTCACAACAAACAAGGCAATGCACAAATGCAACAGACTCAAGTGAATACAACTAAACCAAATGAACACACATGAAACAGTGCAAGATGGTCGGACCAAACAACAAAGACCAGCTGCAACATGAATGTACACCAACACAACAATATGGATGCTATGTTCAAACATGAAACAAGACACAGTGCAGAGCAGTGTGCAACTCGAGCTTCAGAAAGATCAAAGACAGCAAACAATGTGCACCAGTCCAGGCTACAACATGAATAATACAACATGACAGTGACATACTGCAACAACCAACTCAAAGACCACAAATGTACATGTACCAATGATACAAGAGAAGTGAACAAACAATGCAACAGTATGGAAGTCGAAATCACATGGACATGAAGCATATACATGGATGAACAGCAATGATCAAGTCAAGACAAATGAAACTGGATTTAACACAGTGACCCAAGTTGTGATAATCAAAGCTACAGACCGACAATTACATACAGTAAAATCAACATCAACAGAGAAGATGTCCAGAGACGAAGCTCACCGGGATGAACACAAAGAAATGATGATGGCCGAAAGTTATGCAGATTCACGATTGTATACAGTCAAGAAAATCAAGTGCGTGAAATGTTTGAAAAAGTCACAAATTAAAATAGGAAAGTCACTGCCGTTTCAAACAAGTAAATATCGAACGTTTGAAAATCAAGGCCGTGAGTAACAAGTTGAAATTATATCAGGAAAGCCATGCGCATCAAGAAATTGAAGCATTAGGAAAGTGATGAAGTAGCGCAAGTGAATACGAACGAATCAAGTGTATTCGAATTCATATAAACACCAAACACCAAAACTCATCATAGGCATCGAGTTTGAGTACGAAAATCACAATAGCACAAACAGAGAAATTAAATACCGAATCAACAACGAACTCGATCATCAGAGAACGAGCGAGCCAAGCAACGAGAATCGATCAACAGAGGAGAAACGCAAACTAGAATCAATCATCAGAGAACGAGCGCAAGAAAGAGCATCACAAACCAGTCAAAGCCCCAAATTTGGATCGCGATCCGAAGCCCTAATTTCAGAAGGAAGATCGACCGCAATTATTTCACAAGCAAGAACAAAGGATCGGGTTGAAGAATAAAAGGGCCGGCCTTTATTATAAAGGGGATTTGTTTTTTAGGGTTTTATTAAAGGGGGTTATCTTATTTTTTATTTGAGCAAAAATTATGGATTCAAAATTGTATTTTAATTTTTGCTCCTGCTTTTATTTTTAAAGTCTGTTTTTCTTTTCGAGTCAAAGTATTGGTAAATCACCACCTAGGTTGTAGGTAGTGTCAGATTGTCTAGTTAGAATTAGTTCAATGAGTAGCGTGTACGAGTTTGCAAAACTCTATAGGCGGGAGCAGAGTTTGCGAGTTTGCGAAACTCTATAGGTGGAGCAAGGTGTGCGAGTCTATGAGAGTGTTTGTGAGCGAGAGCAAGGGTTTGCGAGTCTAGTAGAGTGTTTGTAAGCGGGATACTGTTTAATTCTAATAGAAATCTGGAATGCAGCAGTAGGCAGGGGTTGCCGAAGCTGGGTAAATTTTGTGTGTTATTTACTTTTCAGCATATTTATTTCTGTAGTTTGTTTCTGTGTTTAATTCGAGAAACTTTGCTATAACCCTATTCACCCCCCCTCTAGGGTTAATCTAGATCCTACAACATCAAGTGCAAAAGCTATAAATATGTTATTTTATGCATTAGACAGAAATGAATTTAATAGAGTTAGTATGTAACTTCTTATAAAATTTGGAAAAATCTTAAAATCACACACGAAGGAACTAACAATGTTAAACAAAACAAGATTTATATGCTTAAAATCAATTTCAAAATTTCAGAATAAGACCGGATGAAACCATAAATGATATGTACTCTAGATTTCAAGAAAACATCATTCACTATTGGCATTAGGAGAAATTTGTTTAAATTTTGATATTTTTTCTAAAATTCTAAACTCTTTATAATATGAATGGGAACGAAAGGTCTTAGCCATTGAAGAAGCCAATGACATTTTTACCATCAAACCTGAAGAGTAAATTGGAAATCTGATGTCATATGAAGTAAATTTGCAGGCTAACTGAGACCAAGCACAAGGTAAAAGAAATATTGCATTCAAAGCTGAACAAGAAGACTTGGATTCAAAAGAAGATGACATGGCAATGATCGTAAAGAATTTCAAAAAAAATTTGAAATCCAGAAAGAACCAGAAATTTGAAAACAATAGAAAAGACAACACTAGCAAATTGCCAGTCTCAAATCTTGAATGTTACAAGTGCCATAAAAAGGGCCATATAAAGAATGACTGTCCAGAAAGAAAAGGATATAAATTCAAAAATAAGAAGGAAAAATACACAAAGAAGCAGGCATTTTCAGTAACATGGGATGATTCAGAGTCGTCATCATTATCAGACAGTGATACATAAAGTGACTCTAAACAAGCCAACGTTTGCTTAATGGCTTCAACTGACAATGTACGCAATTTGTGTTTTGAAGATTTAGTTGATATAAACTCAGAAATACTAGATAAACACAAGGAAACTAAGATAAAATATAAAAATGCATGAGAAAAGCTAAAGAGAGATGAAATAGAAGTTGATATGCTAAGAGATGAAAAGAAAATTTTAAAAGAAGAACTTGTTAATCAACAAGAATTATTATCTAATGTTTTTTCTCTACTCACTATGCTATCAAAAGAAGTAGAAGTGCAACAATAAAAGAATGTGACATTAGAGTTGAAATGAAATATCAAAATTCTTGAATTGAATAACACTAGTCTCAGAGCTAAGTTACAAAGTATTACTACAAATGTGACAAATTTCAATAAAGGAAGAGAAAATCTTTCTAAAATTATTAGTAATTCTCAGTCTGCTAATAATAAGAATGGACTAGGATATAAACAATCTTCAAAAGCAAAGAAGAATGACACATCTTATAAAAATTTCCATTTGCAGAATAATTTTGTGAAAGAAAAATTAAAACCAAAAGTTGTTATTCCAAAGAGAGAAACTGGTAAAATTGTACTATAAAAATTTGGGTACCAAAGACTAACAACAATCTAATCATAAATAAGTACATAAAATCTTTTGTATCTACAGTTCATAAAAAAAAGATTTTATTTATAAAGAGAATTCTATACCCTCATGGTTTTGGCTTTCTAAGATCTAACTCTTAGGATCCTAATAAAAAGGAGGGTACCAATGTTATTTCTATATTTTTTGCAGGTACCTACTAAGAAAATTGAAATATAGATACTAAACATTGGTTGCTCAAAACATATGACAGGAAACAAAGATATGTTGACAAATATATTATCTGCTCGAATGGAGGATCTATCACATTTGGAGATAACTCCAAAGGATATATCATCAGCAAAGGCTATTTGAGCAATGAAGGTACATCTAATTTACCTCTTATTACAAATGTTTTATTAGTTAAGGATTTAAAACATAATTTACTTAGTATAAGTCAGCTATGTGATAAAGGGTTTAACATAACTTTTCCTAAAAATAAATGTAATATTTTTTATCAAAATAAAACCTTGTTTTTTAAGGAACGAGAGAAAGAAATATTTACATATTAAATTTGAAAGTTAATTATAACACAAATTAATAACCAAAGATAATGATCCTTGGTTATGGCACTAAAGATTTTGCCACGTGAATTTTAAAGCTATTAATAAATTAACAAATTATCTAAAAATAAATTTAAAAATATTTGTGATGCTTGTCGGTTAGGAAAATTAGCTAAATCTTCATTTAAATCAAAGAAAATGATATCTACTTTACAACCACTTGAGTGATTACACTAGATCTTTTTAGACTAACACAAACTCAATCTATTAACCATAATAGATATGTATTTGTAATAGTAGATGATTTTTCAAGATTTACGTGGACAATATTTTTGAAAAATATAGTGACTTTGAAAATTTTAAAACATTTGCTAAAAGAATTCAAAATGTTAAAAAATTAAAAATTAAAAATATTCGGAGTGGTCATGGAGGAGAATTCGAAAATGAGGCTTTTGAAAACTATTGCAATAAGAAGCTGTAACCAAAAATATCTGAAATGTTACTTGCTGCACTTCACTCTATTCACCTGAAATCTGTTGAATGGTCATCATCTCTTTTCATTTCCTGCCACCAAATTGTTTCTGGCTATTATCTTTCAATGATTTTTAATCTCAGCTTTCCCACTTATCTTTAGCATTCTTTCTCATATATGAAGAACTCTTCTTACTCATTTTTACTCATTATATCTAAAAACGTTATTTTACAAAGCTTAAAATATTATGTATACTCTTAATTTACCAACATGGCCTATGAAAATGACTCAAACCAATCTTCAATCAGTTTCCACTCCCCTTCTTCATCATCCTGAAACCATTCCAATACACCAACTCCAATCTATAATCCTATAAAAATCATACCATCACTAACTCACCATACAGGATATACTCCATAGGGGAAGAGAATCAAATGTACCTCACATTTTGGCTCTCCATCAACTAAGGAGAAAATAGATGACATACATCATTATCAGAGAGAAACTCTGGAATTACAACGTGAACTCTACTACGTACAAAAGTAAACGCTAAGCGTTTAAGTTTCTTAGAACATGTCGCGTTAAAATTCTATGGGTCTTTGTCAAGGGAAAATGTTCATCAACCTTCGTCTATTTGTTCTCAAGCTCCTCACAATACTTGGGAGCCAAGCCCACAACATCCTCAGATTTCACCAAACTCCTGGGAACGAGGAAATGGTTGGTCTCTTATCCAATCGTTAAGGGAAGTCATGAATATTGAGCCTCCCTCTGACGACTCTCAATCCTCCGAAAATAGATTTTTTATACATTTTTTCATTTTATTTCTATGTATTTATATTATATTTGTTTAGCATCTCTTACAAGTATTTAATAAAAAAAATTAATTTATGCAAAAATCTTTGATTAGGAAGTAAAATATTCACCCAGGCTCAAAAAACAGTCGACTAATTTAATTCTATCGACTGAACATTCAATCTTTTGTTTTTAATATAAGAAGGTCATTCGACTGACCTAGCAAATTCAGTCGACTGAAATAGCCAATTTTCAGGCAAATAGATGCAGGTTTATTTTCGGTAATTTTCAGTGGACTGAATTATAATTTCAATCAACTGAAAATTCATATCACCTAAATTTTTTCAGATTTCAGTCGACTGAACTACAAATTTAAGTCGACTGAATTACTCATTTTTTAGGAAATAATATTTCGGGATCAATACCCTGTAAAATTCATTCAACTGCCCCCCTTAATTTAGTCGTCTGAATTTCAAATATCTGGTTTATCAAAAGCTTTATGCACAAAACTCAAGACACCTTTTTTGCCAACTCTATAAATACATCTCATTCTCACTCAAACCCTAACACTCTTCAGCACAAGAAACCCTAGCCCCTAGAATTTTCTAATCAATCTTTCTCTTCAATTTTCAATCAAATTTCATGGCTTCAAGTACAAAACACTCCCATCAATCAACAACTGAACCTTCCTAAAGACAAATAAGGTCTTGGTAACATGACCAAACAGTCGTTAGTCGATTCCAATCGATGCATAGCTCCAGAATTTTTGATGGCTCATCCATCAGCTTACCAGATTTCCACGCTTGTGAATATCGAGAGATGGTGGAGGCAAATGGTCTTAAAAACTTAATAGGTTTGGATGCTAACAACCTAAAAATCTATCCTCTTCTTATCAAGCTTTTCTTCGCAAATATGAACTTGGACCTTCAAAATCCAAGAAACAAGGATGACTGCATATGGACTCTAGTATGCGGTGTTTCGATTTATCTTCCGCTCCAGAGAATCAGAATCATTCTTCGCTGTCTATCTGAAGGCCTCGACATCAACGATGTTGAAGTCAACATGATGAAGGAGATGAAGTCTCTCATCGGTTTCTTTCCGATGACATAACCGTGCTAAAATTCATTGCCTTATGACCAAAGGCAAGGATCCTTCACCGCGCTTTCATTTGATCAATCCAACCCCGTACCAGGGGCTACGAGAAGGTATACAAGCGCGACTTCCAAGCGCTTTATGTCATTTACTCCTCCCAACAAATCAATTGGGACAAAGTCGTACTTGATGAGTTCCTCACCATTTGCCATAAACAAAGCTTCAAGATGATTTTCTATGGAGCATACATCATGCGGATTCTCCAAAACTTTGGTGTCCAAATCCCCGAATCCAACTTCATCACCGTCGGAGAGCTAAATTATAAGACACTAAGTCATATGGGCTTACTGAAACGTCCACATGATATTATTAGCTTTCAAGAGTGGTCGGCTAATCGAGTCCAAGGAATCTCGCAACCTCATATGTCTCACATTGGCTCCTCCTCCTTTTAACCTTCCCAACAAACCAAGGAAGAAGACGATGAGATAGTTGAACTCCATGGTGATTGTCCTGCCAGAGAGAGTCTTGTCACCATCTCTAGGAATCAACGAAAGCTTAATCAACGTCTAATCAACATTGAACATATTGTCGCCAAAAACCAACAAGAAGCTAAATTCTATCAAAGGCTTCTGGAATAAAATTTGGTAATAAATTTCATGCACCAGCTCAACTTCTTCAAGTATAGCCGAGAACCCTCCCGCTCCTTACTCATGGACCACTTTCGAAGAGGAAGAAGAGGAAGTGGAAGATTCTGAGAGTGATGAAGTGCAGTTTTCTTTTTATTTCGTTTATGTACGTTTTTCCTTGCTTTTGGTTACTTGTTTTTGTTTTTAATTCTTTGTATCAATGAAAAACTTTTATCCTTCAATGTTATATTGTTCTTATTTAGCATATATAATTGCTATGCTTCAGGCTCTCAGTATCTTGCAATTATACATATGCTTGCTTTAGGTAAACAATATTCATTTACACTATATTGCTTATACATCTGTAATTCCTTTTTGTCGATGAAAAAGGGGAAAAAATATGTAGATAACAGGTAGTTTATTAATTCAGGCGGATTTTTATTTTTTTTTTATAAATTTTATGCCCTCTTGAACTTACATAGTTGTCATCATCGAAAAGGGGGAGAATGTTAGAACATGGTATTTTGATGTTTTGATTATGACAACTATATAATATATATTAATATGAACTAACCAAAATTGTAGGAGAAGATACTATTTTAATCGACAATAGATTGAAGACCCAAAGATTTCGAAGACAAGTTTCAACATTTCAATTTGGTTTGTCTATAGTCTAGTTAGTATTCAACATTTGTTAAAATCTTTCCTTGGTGGTATACACACAAGCATTTAAAACTTACTCAAATTAATCTATACAAACTTGGTTTTAATTATATAAATTTATAAAATAAACTTGCTTTTAAAACTAAGTTAAATAGGCTTGCAGTGACAGTTTCAGTCGACTGAACTGGGTAATCCAGTCAATTGAAACATGCATAGATGCACAAAAATGTTTGAACATTCAGTCGACTAAATACCCCAGTTCAGTCAACTGAATGAAATGTCTTTTCGATATTTTCCTAATTTCAAATTCATTTGAATGTTCAGTCTACTTAATTCATGCTTTCAGTCGATTGAATATTCATAACGCTTATTATTCCGAACGGTCACCACTTTTCAACGAACAGAAACATCCGTTAATTCAATACATGTTTCCATATCTCTTGGCCGAATCTTTTCACTAATAGTTGCAACTATTTAACATTATAAATAGCCTTGATTTCAGTTTGCAAAACACAACATTATTCTTTGATTCTATTCTTTATTCTTGCAAACTATTTTTTCAATTTGCTTTCATAAACACTCTCAAATCACTTGCACATTCAAGCACAAATTTTGTTTGTGATTATAATTACTTCCAATCTCCATGAATTACACGATAGACCACAAAAGGGAAGATTATAGGAATGGTGTATGTTATTGACTTATCAGTGCTATTCAAGAGCATATTCAGTCAGAAATAATTTTACTATATGTATTGTACAAGCCCTGCTCGGTTGCTCAGGCGGTAGAAGTCCTATTCGGTTTCCTAGGAGATGGAAGTCCTATTTGGTTGCTTAGGCTGTGTAATACCCGTTCCTCCGGGTCAAGAGGGGGTTGCTAGTTAAATTCCAGAAGAAGTCTGGGACTTGGCGTAGAATGGGAGTTCGAACTAGTATAAAAATCCCTAGTGTCATTTACTTTACTGTATACTTTTTATATTCGTATTCCATACTAGCAGATAACTTATATTATAGTTCATATTACGACCCGCAACTGCACTTACAGTTTGGATTTGGGTTTGTTGGAGGAAGGATCTTTGGTGGCAATGTTTTGGTAGGTCACAATGGAATTTTGGGTGGTATGACCTATGTATGGTCGAGAAGTAGAGGATGAGGTCACGGTTGAAAGTGCTCGATTAAGCTTAACAATGTGGGTTGGGCAGGTAGTATTCATAGAGAGAGACATATCGGAAGCATCGGTGCATCGAATCATTGCTTGTGGAGCGAGAATTTGAGGGATTAAGGATCGGCCTTGAGGTCTGCATGTTTTCATGTACAGGCAGTGTATATTGGGGTAGAAGGATTTGATGTTAATGTAGGTAATTAGTTGATTTAATTTCCTAATTAATTACTTTTTAAAATCCAAATATTATCAAACCAATAACTCTTGCATGCGAGGTCAGATTTGAAAAAGGTCTTTTGCATTGGACTCGTATCGTTGTTATCTGCATGTAAGAGTCGGATTCATTTAATTTGGAGCCAGTAGAATTTTAGGCTAAAATCGGATAGCAAAAGTGTTGACTTGAATTTTGGTGAGTTTGCTCATCTTTAATAAGCTATATGATATATGTATTACTATAAATTATTATTGAATGCTTGGATGAATTCTTGTATATTGTTTTTTGATTTTATTGTTCGGATTTGATTCCTACTTGGAAGAAAATGGTATAAATAACCATTGTTTTGTGGAAAACAAAAGCAAGAGGAGTCAAAGTTACGTAGCGAATAGGTCACTACGGAACATTTTGAAATACACATACATAAATTTAATTACATAGGACTTTTATAGAGAGATCCCAAGGGTTTCTCACCAATATTGATTTGTTATACCGTCACTTATGAAATATCATCTCTTCAAACCAATGTGTGTGTCAAACTAGTGCTTGATTTTATACAAATTAAAGTTGGGTTACGTTTTTGCCCTTTGAGAGTTGTTTAAACTTATTTTCTAGTATTTTTGAGAATTTTGAAATAAATGGTAAGTGTTGTTTAAAATTTATAAAAGGAGTTATAAATTTGATAATTATCTTTTGAGATAATCAATGTTGTTTTAAATTTATAGAATGGTTATAAATTTGATTAATGATCTTTCAGGATAATTGATGTTATTTTAAATTTATAGAAAGAATACAAATTTGATTAATTGTTTTTTAGGATAATTAATGTTGTTTTAAATTTATAAAAATATTATAAATTTGAGTAATTATCTTTCGGAATAGTTAATATTTTTTTAGTTTTTTTAAAAAGATAATAATTTTGATTAATTTTCTTACGTGATAATTACTTCTATTTTAATTTATGAAAAGAATATAAATTTGATTAATTATCCTTATGGATAGTTGATGCTGTTTTAAATTTAATAAGCTTATAAAGTTGATTAATTATCTTTCGAGATAATTAATATTGTTTTAAATTTATAAAAATATTATAAATTTGAATAGTTATCTTTCGGGATAATGAATGTTGTTATAAATTTTAAAAAACAAATATAAATTTGATTAATTATCTTTCCGAATAATTAATTTTGATTAATTATCTTTTCGGATAATTAATTTTGATTAATTATCTTTTTGGATAATTAATGCTCTTTTAAGATCATTAAAAAATTTAAAGTTGATTTGTTTTCTTTTTGGATCATAAATGTTGTTTTAAATTTATAAAAAGAATATAAATTTGATTAATTTTATTTTGGGATAATTATGTGGTTTTAAATTTATAAAAAAGTTATATCAATTATCTTTCGGGATGATTAACATTTTTTTAAATTTATAACAATTTTATAAATTGATTTATTATCTTTCGGAATAATAATTGTTGTTTTAAATTTATAAATTAGAAATCTTTTAAAAGGAATGTCTTAAAAAATATAGCTAAGTGTAATTTATTTTGGGTTTATAGTAACCAATGTTTAATGTCATATTTTTTTGCCCTTCTTTTTAACACACTTAGAAATATAATTAGCTCTTTAAAAAGAATATTTTTAAAGAGTGTTTTTAAAGTGCTTTACGAATATTTGTGGTGTGACAATCAAGCACAAGCGCGATTTAAGTGTTTTAAGAGATTTAATTTCATATATGACAATTTTATTGTTCCCGATAGTTGATTTATTAACTATCAATTCTTTTATCTTCTTGGTATTCATCGATTCAAGACAATTTGTTGCTTATTTAGGGCATTTAAACTCTTTCAATTCTTAAAGTTAAGAATACTGTCAAGTCAACGTAGGAAGAAACACTGCCCTAACTTGTCCAACTTCACTGTTTTCCCCGGGTTAGTATAAGTTCGTTTCCGATAGTTTGACATCCTTTGCCGAAAATGACTAAAACTAAAGAGCAAGTGAGGGCTAAGTTATGTGGGGTCGCTCCCATTAGGATATTGTCACACCAAATTAGAATTGTTTTGATTGTATGTGTCCGGAGATGTGAAATGCTCGGATACTTAGTAAGGTTGGCTAGGTTTAGCTTAGAGGTTTCTAATAACCATCATAGTTCTTAATTACATTTTTTAGATGTATACTTGCGGTAAGAGGGTGCACCCTCTTAGACATTGTTGGAAAATTTCCTTTTTCTTATTTGATTCAAATCTTTGAATTGTTTTCTTAATTGCATCAAGAAGTGACTAGAGCTCTTCTTAATATTTGATTATTTGATTCAATTCTTTCATTTATGGATATTGTTCCTATAAGGTAAAACCTATTCCATGTTTAGCAGCATGGTCTCATAGGTTATTATATGTTTGCCATATTTCATGAGTTTTCTTATGTTGGTTTTTCAAACTTCAATTGTCATTTTATTATAATGCTTGGGTCAGATCGAGTTTTTACACGTTGTTGTTGAGGGTACATGGAGATCATGTAGTAGAGCTCGATATTCACCTGCCATAGTATTTTTTCCACTATATTATTCTGTATATTTATCGGTAATATTAAGGTCGAAAAGTTATAACTGCACAGGTTGATGTTTGTTTTTAACTCTGATATACCATGTATGTTAGAGTGACAATTTACTGTCTTTATTATATTATATGTTGTCCCTCCACTATGAGATTTTGTTTCCCCCTGTTCTTTTTTCTTTTTATTTACCCTAACAATCTGTCTTTCTAGCACTCAAATGCTCGACATTTGAATACCGTGGATATATTAAGTACCAACTTTCAAGGGTTGAAAAGGCAGGTCATAACATTCGGTATCAAAGTTGATGGTTAAGGGAGAACCTTAGCTTTGGTGGGGTAAACTCATTTGAGATAGGGTAAGTGACACCCTAGAAGGAGTTGAGAGTATTATATATACGAGAATGCATTTGCTATTGCTATAATCACGTATTGTGTTACTTAGTCTATTGAGTTGTTTAAGAATTCTGGTCAAGGCATGGGACGCCATGGTGTCGATAGGAATTTCTAAACACTCAAACAGGGCAAACAGACACGATATTGATTTTTGCAAATTTTGGTAAATGAAATATTTTACCGAATATTATAATATTTATAAAAAATTTCAAATTTATAAACTTATTTATGGCATGTTTGTTCGTTAATTATAATATTTCTTTGTTATCATTGTTGGTTGATTTGTCATGCTCAAATAGTTTAGGAGCATTGACTATTGTTTGTTAATTGTTGATTATTTGTGCTCAGCTTATTTATGAGCGTTTATTTCATTGACTTAAAAATGAACCCTTATGACTTAAGTTTCACAGTGTAACAATAAGTTGCTTGATGAAATTGTTAATTTAGAAGTCCTCTTTTAATAAAATTATTTAAATTAGTCTAAATAGGAAGATAAGACATTTCTACGAAAATTAATTGTGAAAGGTTTATTATGATAAAGAAAAGTTATCATAATATGAGATGAATTTAGAAGGTACATGTTATATAAGTATGGTATATATAAAATGATTTGTATGATTTATAAAAGTGTTTTATAAGTAAAATACGTTTTTGGGAATCTAATCCAGGCAATACTTGAAAAGACTTCAAAAAGGATTTTCTGGAAAAGTATAGTGATAATACTTGGAAGTATTCATAAGTATAAATTATTCAAAGAGAATTTTAAGAATATTACATTTTCAATGGATAGCTCAGGGAGAACATTTCGATTAGTTTCGTGGTATTATGAATAATTCTTGAAGTGATGATCGAATGTTGCTTAGGAGAACATTGTATCGCACTTAGTAAATTTCCTCATTTACCATTGTGCGATCGAAATGAGTTCGAATCCAAACGAACCCAAAGTGAGTGTTAGTGAATAAATTATTAAAGTTATTTTATATATAGAAATATATGTAGTATGATTTCCAAAAGGGTTTTGAAATAAAAATCGGGTATTTAGTTCTTAAGTTTCCTTAAAGGAAATTGATTTAATATAAAAGGTATTTTGATAAAAGAATGGTTTGATAAATGAAAATTTTGAACTCTTGGACAGAAAAGAGATAATTTAACTCAAATTTTTAAATGGGTTAAACAGGATAGGAAGGTTTTAATAAACATTGTTTCATTAAAACTACAACTTTAGTTTAAAACACCTGAGTTGTGTAATTTATTTGTTGTTATTGGGCCAACTCGTAAACATCTTTCCTTAACTAAGGTAAATTGATTAAAAGGTTAACTCGATTTTAAAGACCCATATTTTGTTTGTGCTTTCATTTGGATTTGGAAAAATAAATTAAAATAAACATTTTGTATATACTCTTTAAGATCTAGAAGAGTATTATATGGGTAAATAAGGGTGCGGTAAATTTGTAATTTAATGTTTTATAAAGATGTGTCTTTATAAAATGTTTATAAACTTAAGCAAAAATTTATGGAGCGAGTCGTAAATAATTTTAGTATGAATAAAACATTAAAAATGAAAATGAAATTGATTTTAAAAAGAAGATTTTTGTAGCTAAGAAACTAATAGGATTAAGTACATAAGTTATACGAAGGTCATTTTATTCGTACGGTTCTTTATGTAGGATTTAAATGCATAGCTTAGGGGTGATTCACATCAGTCCGAAAAAGGATTTCTTGCTTGATTATTTTCAACGAACACTTAATCTTGATTCTTTTTGTGATACTGAGGTTTTATTTGATAGTATATGCCTACTTAAGGAGAACATAGTTTTCTAATCAAGGAACCCCACCGAAGTCTGCACTAGAGTGGTCGAGTGAGCGTTACTCATTCGAAAGAAAAGTTTATATATCCGAGCAAGTGATCAGATCATATATTGTGTACGGATGATTTATGTATATCATACGGGCTTAAGTATATTTGTATGTTTTATTGTGTGGCTTAGGAATGTTTGGGGAGTGACTTTCAATATTGTTTGAGGGAGCTTAGATAATCTTCTAAGAAATAACCAAAGGACGATGAGTGTAATGGTACATAATAGGAAATTATCTATTTCCTTATATGATCGAAAAAGTTGTGAACCTAAGCAAAATTCTAAATCTTATTTGTTAGTTATTTAAAATTTTAAATAATGTTAACTGTTAGTTTATTCCCTTTAGGAATTTGATTTGATTGATAATGTGATTTTATATACTATGGTTTATAAAGTATGATTTTATAAACAAAGGATTTTTAAGTTGTTGTTTTTTTGGACTTAAATCCCATAGCTTTTGGAAAAGTGATTTCGAAAGAATTTGTAAAAGAAATAATAATAATAATAACGCTTTGAAAGTAATGATGAAGTATTATTGTTTCAGGATATTTAAAAAGATTTTTTATAAATTGATTTTTCAAATATTTCCGGTTATGGCTAAAGTTGGGCGATTGGGGGTTTCCCAATTTGGAAGACTCGTGATGTATATTTGTTTACTATAGTTATTGTTTTAGGAGGAATCAAAATACTACTTGGTGCTTCGTATTGTTTTGATTCTAGAGTTATATCATGCTTCTATGGGAGGATCTCCCTCATTATAATAATTGATTTTGGTTTTGAGTTATTTCTCATTAGAGGAATTTGAAACTATACTTTAAATATAAAATCTTGGGCATTTAGTTCTAAAATTATCTTTTGAAAAGATTAGATGCATGGTATTTATTACACAGTATTCTCTGTACTTTTGCTGTAACAGCCCGCATATTTTACGATTGAATATTTAAATATTTTTATTTAAATAATTTATCTTTAGTCGGATTATAGTCTGAAAAGTTACCTTTTGCATACGGTTGAATTAGGACTCGGGACTACTTCCATTGAGTTCAAAACTCCGTTTGCGATCTTTTTAAGTATAAACTTTGATATTTTTGGAGTTAGTGGAATCTTGCTACTTTTTCACTTTGGGCTTTGGGTTTGGATTAGCCCATTAGCTTAAGCTATTTACTCTAGCTCAACCCCCTTCCCTTCATAACTTTGCTTTCATTTCCTAACACTCAAGCTTCATCAAAATGGAGGAAGGAATGGGAAATTAAAACTCCAAGCGCTAGTTCACTTGCAAATCCAACATCCAACTCCAAATTCAAAGAGAAGACATTGATTCAAGCTTCTTAGGTTGATTCTCCTTTGCTTTCAAGCTTCTCTTTCATTAATTTTGTGTAAAGGTGATATTTTTATCTCACATCTTTGTCTATAACTATATTTGATTGTTAGGTATGAATTCCTAACACTTATTCATGTGCATTTGCTATTGATTTGGTGAAAATCCCAATTTTTAGTGTTTTGGGTTCAAATCTTTAAAAATCCAATCTTTTGATGTTTAAACACGTTTTTGGTGATGCACCGAGGAGCGAATACGACCGGGTAGCCTATGGGCATAATCCCTTAGCATCCGTGCTCGATCGGTTGCAAATTGGGTGAGTTTTGCACTGCAAAACCCTTAGGTCGCTCTGCCTGCACAATGGTGACATTCGGCCTTAGCTCGTTCGGTTTTAGATCATTCGTTCCATAGGTCGCTAGGTCGCTCGGCCCTCATTACTTCCTTAGGTCGTTCGGCTTGCATTCCCTCGGCCTGTAGCTAGGTTGCTCGTGTTAGGTCGCTCGACCTTCTCATATTCATTAGGTCGTTAGGTCGCGACCATGCTAGGTCGTTCCATCTTAGGTCGTTGCTCGACCTTGTTTTTTCCTTTAAGTTGTTAGGTCGCTCGGCTTTTCCCCCTTGGGTCTTAACTCTCTAGGTCGCTCGGCTAGGTCGTTCATCCACTAGGTCGCTCGGCCTTCTGCAGTTAGGTCGCTCACCCATTTCCTTAGACCGTTAGCTCCTTAAGTCGCTCGGCTGTTAGGTCGTGCATGTTAGGTCGTCCCCCTTTAGGTCGCTTGGCCTATTATGCCGCTTGCAACGCTCAGGTCACGTACCCCTTAGGTCGCACAACCTAAGTCGCTTCTACCTTAGGTCGCGCCATGCCTTAGGTCGCTCCATGTTGTTGCTCTGTTAAGCCGTGTGCTATTTCATGAGGCGCTGATTTCTTGTGTTGACTTATGTTAAGTCGTAAGCCGCGACTTTTAGGTCGCAAGGGTATTTCCACTTTGATGGATTTGTAATCGAATTCTTTGGATTTCATTCACGTCTTCGAATGTGAAATTTTGTGATTTATGGTTTCTACAATCATTTTTGTGATTTGTCACCTTATTTCACTCGTACGAGAAATCTAATTAAACGGCTTCGTAAAACAAGTGGTATGAAATGCTTGCGTCTACTTCGTCGGTTAATTCTTGGACTTGTTCGATTGAATCTCTTATGACAATTTTCTAGTGGAGATCTACAACTTGTTTGTAAATATTTAAGTTAAGCTAGTGGTTATGGGACATGAGGCTAAGCCTTTATATTTACTAGCTTACTGTAATTGACACTTCTTGATGATCGTTGATGATCATTTTTGTGATTTAGACTAGCAAATGTGCGATGTCTCTTTGTCTATGAGGGAGACTAAACCCCATTTCTGTGGAGCTTCGGCTCAAATTGGTGAGGTAGCGACCCATGGTCTTCGGGCCGTTTTGTGGAGCTTCTGCTCAGAATTAATGGTTAGCAACCATGGAATAGCGTTTCATTTTGTGATACACGTGTTGGTGAGTTTTCATGCTCCTGTTTTGTGATAGGCCTCCCCCCTTTTTGTGATTTCTGGATTTCCATTGATGATTTCTGGAATTTGTGTTTCACCAATTTTCGTGATTTACATTGATAAATTTTATCAATATTTGTGCATTGGTGAATTTTGTGTGTCATTAACTTTTGTGATTGGCATTGATATTATTGTCAATATTCATGGTTTTTGTGAACAAAAATAAAGGGTATGACATTCCTTTTTTATTTTTGAGAAGATTCTTGTGATATTGATTAATCTCTTGTTGATTTTAAATTACATACTTATCATAGTATGGCTTTATCGTTATCATATGTTATGTCATATCTCTTATTCTATATCATTTTATCTGATATTTATAGCTAGACTGATCCGTTTATTATTTTCTTATTAAATAATACTCGGGTCAGACCGAGATGTTTCAGGTGCTTCTGCTTGACTTCACATCTGGAACCATCATCCTGACTTTTGGCTAACTACTTAGATTAGTAGTTTTTTTTGTATACATTTGAGATATTAGACTCATTGATGTATCCATATACTTTTGTCTAGCACTTGTAGCTATTCTTTTATGATATTGTGGATCTAGTTTGACCACTACTCTGATGTACACTTTCTTGTGTTATATTCATATCCTTTTGCGCCATTGTTATATGGATATCAGTGACTGGTTTGTGTTATGTTTATTTCTATATTTGTTTACAAAGAATATATATAGCCACTTTGTAGTAGCTTTGAGTTTGTATCGATGTGTCGGATTTCCTCCTGAAACCAAATGGATTGTTTTACTATATGACATATCGGTGCTCGCACAAAGCAATTACGCGAATGGTCGCTCCTCAACAGCCTTATTCTCCGTTCTAGTTGACGGCATTACCCCATAGTGTCCTTGGATAGCGTGGGTATAGAGGTGGGGCGCCACAGCTTGGTATCAAAGCCAAACTTCGGAACAATGTAGAATAACCTAGCAAGGATCATCGTCCTAAATCCATCTTAGGAATTTTGCTTTAGGATTTAATTCGAGTCTTCATACCGATTCATCCTATTTTCTCTATGATTCCTTGTTTATCTATCAAGGTTGCTTGATATTCATTTGGTGAATAACCTTTTTCTTCTTCCTTCTTTCTTCTTAAGGAAGAGAAATGGTTAGACCTGGCCGTCCCAGCGCCAGTCAATCTCGTGATACTCCCCAAGATGGAGTATTTATGTCTGCCCAGCAGCTTCTTGATCTAGTAAGGAATGCTCAAGCAGCCGGATCTAATCTGGAGTCTACTCACCCTAGGTCTGGATTTGCACGTTTGTGCAGTGATATACCAATTTGGATGGAAAGCCATTCAAAGGTTCTGAAACAATTATTGAAGTCCAGGCTTGGCTGAGATCGTGCGATCGAATCTTTTCTCGCATGAATCTTATTGATCTTTACCGTGTTCAGGTGGCTTCTAGTATGTTCCAAGAAAGAGTATTAGACTGGTATGAGCTTCTGATTTCTAAAATAAATGAAGCGGATCTCACTTGGGAGAAATTCCGGGAACGCTTCGAATTAATATTTGTGCCAGAAGCTGAGAAGGTGACTTTGGCTCTCCGTTTTATAGACCTTGTTCAAGGTGAATCTTCTGTGACAGATTATGTCGCATCCTTCGAGTCGCTTTCTAAATATGGGGTCGAGTACATAAATACCCCGTTGAAGAAGAACCAGAGATTTGTTTATGGCTTGAATAAAAATCTCAAGAAGCCATTACTTCTAAAGTTAGAAGTTTCTTTTGATCAACTCGTTGATATTGCTCTTCGACTTGAAGAGGCAGATAATGAAAGTGATGTTGAAGTTATGAGTGCCAAACCAAACTTCAACAACAAGAAGAGGCCTAATAAATTCAAGGGTCCTTATCCTAACAATAAGAAAGGGAAGCAAGCCTCTCCGGCAACTAAGACTTCTACCTCTAGTAATGGGCAATGCTACAATTGTGGTTCTGAGGACCATTATGTGAACAAGTGTTCAAAGCCTCGTACTTGTCGCTATTGCAAAAGCCCGGATCATTATTTATCTTCTTGTCCCAAACTTCAAAATAGGAAGGAGGGAAAGCTTAATGTTGCTCAAGCCCCTGGCAACACATCTCGTGGTAAAGGTATTTCTCATTCTATCATTGATGGCATTATTTTATTTCATGATCATCCTATTCGAGTTCTTTTTGATATGGGTGCGTCCCATTCTTTTATATCAAAAGAACTTGTTGATACTTTTTCTTTGGATGTTTTGTGTTTAATGACTTCTTTGAGAATTGCGAATCCGGTTGGTGGATCCGCAACAATCAGTTTATTATGTAAAGATGTCGAGATTATTTTGTGTAATTTTTCTTTCCAAGCCGATTTGCATGTTATGCGTTACTTAGGCTTTGGAATGATTTTGGGAATGGATTATCTTAACCGCTATGAAGCCCAAATCCTATGTCCTGAGCAGACTATTCATCTTCGACATCCTCAATCTGTTAAGCAGATTTCTATTGACCTTAAAGATTCGGATTCCAGCTTGGTTGCATCATTGTATTCTTTAAATCCTCATGATGACGATAATGATGATGAGGAAGACATTATCTCTCTTATTCACGTTGTTCGTGAGTTTTCCGACGTATTTGAGCCCGTTTTGGGATTACTGCCGAAGCGAGCAATTGAGTTCAGAATTAATCTCATCCCTGGAACTCAACCTTTTACTCGTCCCCCTTATCGCATGTCCAATAAGGAAAATGAGGAGATGCGTAAACAATTATTCGAATTGGAGACGAAGCAATTTATTCGCTCTAGTTCCTCGCCTTGGGGAGCTTCGGCTATTTTTGTGAAGAAATCCGATGGTACACTTAGGCTTTGCGTTGACTATCGCAAGCTTAATGATCTTACTATCAAGAATAAATATCCTTTACCTCGGATTGATGATCTATTCGATCAACTTAGTGGTGCTAGAGTCTTTTCACAGTTAGACTTAGCTACCGGTTTTCATCAGCTTCGTATTGCAGAGGATAGCATTCCTTTGACATCGTTCCGTACTCGTTATGGATCTTATGAATGGTTTGTTATGCCATTTGGTTTAACGAATGCTCCAGCTTATTTCGTTGACCTTATGAATAGAGTTTTCAAAGACTTCCTTGATCGGTTTGTTCTCATCTTTATAGATGATATTCTTGTGTATTCTAAAACCGAGGAGGAGCATGAAAAACATCTTTGGATTGTGTTGGAAACTCTTAGGAGCAATCAATTAAAAGCAAAATTTTCTAAATGCCACTTTTGGCAATCTCGTGTGAAGTTTCTCGGTCATATTATTTCCGAATCCGGAATTTCCGTGGATCCTTCAAATAATGAAGCGATTCAAAATTGGAAGAGACCGGAGAGTGTGACGGAAATTCGTAGTTTCCTTGGATTGGTCGGTTATTACCGCCTTTTCATAAAGGACTTTTCCAAAATTTCCGTGTCTCTTACTTGTTTGACAAAGAAAGGTATTAAATACAATTGGTCGGACAAATGTGAAGCTTCTTTTCAGAAATTAAAAGAACTCCTTTCCGATGCTCCTATTCTTGTTATTCCCGAGGGCAACCAACATTTTATTGTTTATACCGATGCTAGTCGCGTTGGTTTGGGTGTCGTTCTTATGCAAAGGGAACGTGTTATTGCTTATGCTTCTAGGCAATTAAAGCCAGCCGAGACTAGATATGTCACTCATGATTTAGAACTCGCGGCTATTGTTTTCTCCCTTCGTATTTGGCATCACTATCTTTTGGGAGAAAAATTTATTCTTTACACCGATCATAAATCCTTGAAGTATCTATTTTCTCAAAAGGAACTTAATTTGCGTCAACAACGTTGGCTCGAATTTCTCGCAGCTTATGATCTTGATATTCTTTATACTCTCGGAAAGGGAAATTGCATTGCGGATGCACTTAGTCGTAAACAATAAGCGGTTGTTTCTATGATGATATCCGAATGGAATGATTTAGGAGTTTTATCCACTTGTGAGATTCAAGATCGTGTTCCCGATCTATGTTCATCTCTTGTTTTATGTAGCCTTGAGGCTCATCCTTCTCTTTTAGACCGCATTCTTGAAGCTCAAAAGCTAGATCCCGAATTGGCTCTTCTTGGCCGAAATCTTAGGGATAAAATTGATATTGAAGGTTTGAAAGACTTTGATATTGATTCTTGTGGCGGTATTCGAAAATTTGGTAGACTTATCGTGCCAAATATTAGTAATCTTCGTAAAGACATTTTAGAAGATTCTCATCGTTCTAAATTTACCATTCATCCTGGTAGTAGTAAAATGTACGCAGATATGAAGCGACTTTATTATTGGAAGGGAATGAAATCTGATATTGCTAACTTTGTTAAGTGTTGCATGACTTGCCAACTTGTCAAGGCCGAACATCAAAGGCCCAGTGGGTTATTGCAACCTTTAGAAATTCAAATTTGGAAGTGGGATCAAATTTCCATGGATTTTATAGACGGCCTTCCCCGTTCTCGTTCGGGTCATGATAGCTTATGGGTGATAGTTGATAGACTAACTAAATTCGCTCATTTTAATCCCGTTCGGTCCAATCGAACCGTTCCTCTCTTGGCCAAACTCTATATTAAAGAAATTGTAAAATTGCATGGAGTTCCTTCTTCTATTGTTAGTGATCGTGCTCCATTGTTTACTAGTGGATTTTGGAAGAGTCTTCAAAAAGCTTTGGGAACGAAGCTTAATTTTAGCACCGCTTATCATCCCTAGTCCGATGGACAAACTGAGCGTGTGAATCAAACTCTTGAAGATCTTCTTCGTGCATGTGTTCTTGATTTTGGTGGAAGTTGGGATGATCATATTTCTCTTGTTGAGTTTTCCTATAGTAATAGCTTCCAATCCAGTATTGGTATGGCACCTTTCGAGGCACTCTATGGAAGGCCATGCCGATCTCCTTCTTGTTGGCTTGAGGCCGGTGAGAAGCTGGTTTTAGGTCCAGATTTTATTCGTGATTCCACAGAAAAGATTGACCTTATTCGTCATAGGATGAAAGAAGCCCAGAGTAGACAAAAATCCTATGCCGATAACCGGAGAAGGAAATTAGAATTTTCCGTGGGAGATCTTGTGTTTGTTCGTGTTTCACCTATGAAGGGTTTTGTACGTTTCAGTCGATCGGGAAAATTAGCATCTCGATATATTGGTCCATTTCCCATCACCGAACGTATTGGTTCCGTGGATTATCGCCTTTTATTACCGGCTCAGTTTTCTGCTATTCATGACGTGTTTCACGTTTCTCAATTACCGAAATGCCTTCGGGATTTCGACTCTATTCTTGAGCCCGGTGTTGTGGAAGAAATTGAAGTTTCGCCTAATTTAACTTATGAGCAACATCCTATTCGTATTATTGCTTCGGAGGTCAAGCGCCTTCGAAATAAAAATGTTCCGCTTGTTAAAGTCCAATGGTCCTCAAATCCTAAGGATTGCTCTTAGGAATCTAAAGAGTTCATCGAGCGAACACATCCGGACTTACTTTCCCGTGTTCTTTGAGGTGAACTTCTTATTTCAAAATTCTTTTGTGTTGAATATGCTTTTATGGTTGTTACTATATATATTTTTTCTTCTTAAATATTGCGAGGACGCAATTTCTTTAAGGAGGAGAGTCTGTAAAAACCCATATATTTTACGATTGAATATTTAAAAATTTTATTTAATTTTTTTATCTTTAGTCGGATTATAGTCCGAAAAGTTACTTTTTGCATACGGTCGAATTAGGACTCGGGACTACTTCCATTGAGTTCAAAACGCCGTTTGCGATCTTTTTAAGTATAAACTTTGATATGTTTGGAGTTAGTGGAATCTTGCTGCTTTTTCACTTTGGGCTTTGGGTTTGGATTAGCCCATTAGCCTAAGCTATTTACTCTAGCTCAACCCCCTTCCCTTCATAACTTTGCTTTAATTTCCTAACACTCAAGCTTCATCAAAAATAGAGGGAGGAATGGGAAATTAAAACTCCAAGCTCTAGTTCACTTGCAAATCCAACATCCAACTCCAAATTCAAAGAGATGACATTGATTCAAGCTTCTTGGGTTGATTCTCCTTTGCTTTCAAGCTTCTCTTTCATTGATTTTGTGTAAAGGTGAGATTTTTATCTACATCTTTGTCTATAACTATCTTTGATTGTTAGGTATGAATTCCTAACACTTATTCATGTGCATTTGCTATTGATTTGGATTGAATTGGTGAAAATCCCAATTTTTAGTGTTTTGGGTTCAAGTCTTTAAAAATCCAATCTTTTGATGTTTAAACACGTTTTTGGTGATGCACCGAGGAGCGAATACGACCGGGTAGCCTATGGGCATAATCCCTTAGCGTCCGTGCTCGATTGTTTGCAAATTGGGTGAGTTTTGCACTCCAAAACCCTTAGGTCGCTCTGCCTGCACAATGGTGACTTTCGGCCTGCAGTTAGCTCGTTCGGTTTTAGGTTGTTCGTTCTATAGGCCGCTAGGTCACTCGGCCCTCTTTACTTCCTTAGGTCGTTCGGCTTGCATTCCCTCGGCCTGTAGCTAGGTCGCTCGTGTTAGGTCACTCGGCCTTCTCATATTCATTAAGTCGTTAGGTCGCGACCATGCTAGGTCGTTCCACCTTAGGTCGTTGCTCGACCTTGTTTTTCCCTTTAAGTTGTTAGGTCGCTCGACTTTTCCCCATTGGGTCTTAACTCCCTAGGTCGCTCGGCTAGGTCGTTCATCCACTAGGTCGCTCGGCCTTCTATAGTTAGGTCGCTCACCCATTTCCTTAGACCGTTAGCTCCTTAAGTCGCTCGGCTGTTAGGTCGTGCATGCTAGGTCGTCCCCCTTTAGGTCGCTTGCCTATTATGCCGCTTGCAACGCTCAGGTCACGTACCCCTTAGGTCGCACAACCAAAGCCGCTTCTACCTTAGGTCGCGCCATGCCTTAGGTCGTGTCATGTTGTTGCTCTGTTAAGCCGTGTGCTATTTCATAAGCCGCTAATTTCTTGTGTTGACTTATGCTAAGTCGTACGCCATGACTTTTAGGTCGCAAGGGTATTTCCACTTTGATGGATTTGTAATCGAATTCTTTGGATTTCATTCACGTCTTCGAATGTGAAATTTTATGATTTATCGTTTCTACAATCATTTTTGTGATTTGTCACCTTATTTCACTCGTACGAGAAATCTAATTAAACGGCTTCGTAAAACAAGTGGTATGAAACGCTTGCGTTTACTTCGTCGGTTAATTCTTGGACTTGTTCGATTGAATCTCTTGTGACAATTTTCTAGTGGAGATCTACAACTTGTTCGTAAATATTTAAGTTAAGCTTGTGGTTATGGGACATGAGGCTAAGCTTTTATATTTACTAGCTTACTGTAATTGACACTTCTTGATGATCGTTGATGATCATTTTTGTGATTTAGACTAGAAAATGTGCGATGTCTCTTTGTCTACGAGGGAGACTAAACCCCATTTCTGTGGATCTTCAGCTCAAATTGTTGGGGTAGCGACCCATGGTCTTCGGGCCGTTTTGTGGAGCTTCTGCTCAGAATTAATGGTTAGCAACCATGGAATAGCGTTTCATTTTGTGATACACGTGTTGGTGAGTTTTCATGCTCCTGTTTTGTGATAGGCCTCCCCCTTTCTGTGATTTCTGGATTTCCATCGATGATTTCTGGAATTTGTGTTTCACCAATTTTCGTGATTTACATTGATAAGTTTTATCAATATTTGTGCATTGGTGAATTTTGTGTGTCATTAACTTTTGTGATTGGCATTGATATTATTGTCAATATTCATGGTTTTGGTGAACAAAAATAAAGGGTATGACATTCCTTTTTTATCTTTGAGAAGATTCTTGTGATATTGATTAATCTCTTGTTGATTTTCAATTACATACTTATCACATTATGGCTTTATGGTTATCATATGTTATGTCATATCTCTTATTCTATATCATTTTATCTGATATTTATAGCTAGACTGGTCCGTTTATTATTTTCTTATTAAATAATACTCGGGTCAGACCGAGATGTTTCAGGTGCTTCTGCTTGACTTCACATCTGGAACTATCATCCTGACTTTTGGCTAACTACTTAGATTAGTAGTTTTTTTTTGTATACATTTGAGATATTAGACTCATTGATGTATCCATATTCTTTTGTCTAGCACTTGTAGCTATTCTTTTGTGATATTGTGGATCTTGTTTGACCACTACTCTGATGTACACTTTCTTGTGTTATATTCATATCTTTTTCCGCCATTGTGATATGGATATCTGTGACTGGTTTGTGTTATGTTTATTTCTATATTTGTTTCCGAAGAATATATATAGCCACTGTGTAGTAGCTTTGAGTTTGTATCGATGTGTCGGATTTCCTCCTGAAACCAAATGGATTGTTTTACTATCTGACATATCGGTGCTCGCACAAAGCAATTACGCGGATGGTCGCTCCTCAACAGCCTTATTCTCCGTTCTAGTTGACGGCATTACCCCGTAGTGTCCTTGGCTAGCGTGGGTATAGAGGTGGGGCGCCACATTTGCTGTATATGGTTGTTACATTGTGTTTGGTTGCTTGTGGCTTTATATCACACTAGAGTTGCATGTAGAGTTATATCATGCCAGTTTTTGATATGTGGAGTTGCATCATTATTATTAACTGCATCATATTGCCTTGTTGCATATGGTTGTTATATTATTTTTGTTGCGATTGCTTATGATAGAAATAGTTTATGTATTAACTTTTTGTTAGTATGATTCTCTTTCAAGTTATGCAAGTACAACATTGGTACAGGGATGTAAGAGATTACTATTTGATTTCTTGCGCACTTGCATTTGCATCGAGATAGTAAGTTGCCTGCCAAAAATCAAATGTGAAAGAGGTGTATAATAGATTTAGAAATTGGCAATTGATTAATGATTTTATGCCCCAGACATTGGAGGCCACTTTTGGGCTTTTGTTTTCTTTGTTGATTTGAGCGAGTTGTAGTTTTTCAGGATTTAGGCGTGTAAAGGAGGTGCAGTCGAAATATTCTATAATTTAAGTAACTTTAAGAGCTTAAAGGTGAGAGGACATTTTTTCCCTTTAGGAATTTTAGGAACGAAATTCGTTTAAGGGGGAAGAATGTAACATCTTGGAAAAATATAAATAACTTACATTCAAATATAGGGATTATTTAAAAACTCGATTTATGAATTAAATGGATTTAATTGCCTTATTGAACTCCTTTTAATTAATAAATCATAATGGCGAACTCATTTTGTAAATTTAGTTACAATAATAAATAGTTCGAATAAATAACAAGAAAATCAATTATTAATAAAACGACTTGATTTTTATTGATTTATTTTTAAATGAGTTTATAGGATTTTTCCTTAATTTTTAACTTGGAAAATATTTGAATTTTATTATGACGTATATTTCGAAAAACGATGGTATTTTTGAACTTTCACAAAACAAGATATCATGTTTATTTTATTGTTGTTTTGGGATCTTGTCTCATGTTGTGCGTGGTCATATTTTTGTTTTGTCGTTTGCAGTTCGTACACGAACGAATTTGATGCAGCAAAATGCTAGAAATATTTGAATAAGACAATCTTCAAACCAATATTTTTCAACATTTGGACTTTTCTTCTCTTCCTCTTTCTTTTTTCTTTTTATTTTTTCCAATAAGCTAATAAAGTTAAATAATCTCCATTCAAATATCAAATTCCATTTATTTACTTAACTAAGAAAAAAATAAATTTGGATTATTTAAACTTGTAAGACCAAGATTTTCAAATCCATGTTGGTTTAGTTGTGTGCGGTTGAGTTTGGCACCGATCGACGTGAGTGTTAGTAACTAGGGTTTGGGTTTAATGTCGATTTTGATGGAAATTGCACAAAATGAGTTTGGATTTGGGTTTTTCGGAGGAAGAACCTTCGGTGGTAAAGTTTTGGTGGGTCGTGATGGGGTTTTGGGTGATGCGACCAGTGTAAGGTCGAGCAGTTGAGGATGAGAACACGATTTAAAGGGCTCGATTGAGCATGAAAATGGTGGGTCAGGGTGGTAGCATTCATGAAGAGGGACGTGTCGAAAGCATTGGTGCATTGAATCATCGGTTGTGGAGTGAGAACTTGAGAGATAAAGGATTAGCCTGGAGATATGCACGTTTTCATGTACAGGCAATGTGTATTAAGAAAGAAGGATTTGGTGTTAATATGGGTAAATAGTTGATTTAATTATCTAGTTAGTTATATTTTGAAATACAAACATTTTATAACACTTGCATACGAGGTACAGATTTGGACGTGGTCTTCTGGGTTAGATCATATTAATTTAATCTGTGCATTAGAGTTGGATTCGTTTAATTTGAAGCTAGTTGAATTTTGGGTTAAAATACAACGTCGTTCGATTCTAGATCAAACTAGGTCATGAATGTGTCAACTGGAGTTTTGATGAGTTTACTTACATTTAAATGAGCAATATGATATATGTGTTGCTATAGATTATTGTTGAATGCTTAAATGATAGTTTATATATAGTTGTTTGATTTTTCTATTTGGATTTGATTCCCTTTGGAAGAGCATGGTATAAATAACCATTATTTTGTAGGGGAACAATAGCAAGAGGAAGTCGAAGTGTATGTAGCGAATAGGTCGTTATAGAACACTTTGAAATTCACATAAATATATGTGATTTACAAAGGACTTTTGTTGAAAGACCTCAAGGGTTTCTCTCCTATACTGATTTACTTGTATTCTTATGTTGCTTATATTGATTGTTAGTTGAAATATTTGAGCCATGCTTGTTGATGTGTGTAATTGTCGTTATAGCGATTGTCGTTATACCATCACTTATGAAATATCATCTCCTTAAATCCATGTGTGTTGAACTTGCACTTATATTTTTACAAAATAAATGTTTGGTCGCTCTTTTACTCTTTAAGAGTTATTTAAACTATATTTTCAAGTACTTTGGAGAATTTAGAATAAAAGGCGAGTGTTATTTAGTAAAAGGCATTATGAATTTGATTAATTATCTTTCGGGATATTAATGTCATTCTAAATTTATAAAAAGATTATAAATTTCATAATCATCTTTCGGGATAATTAATGTTGTTCTAAATTTATGAAAAGAATATAAATTTGATTAAAAAAAATTTGGATAATTAATGTTGTCTTAAATTTATAAAAAATTATAAATTTGATTATTTATCTTTGGGACAATTAATGTTTTTTTAAATTTATAAAAAGAGTATGAATTTGATTAATTTATTTTGGCATAATTAATATTGTTTTTAATTTATAAAAAGAATATAAATTTGATTAATTTTCGTTCAAGATAATCAATGTTGTTTTAAATTTATAAAAAAGATTATAAAATTTATGATTTATCTTTTAGGATAGTTAATGTGGTTTTAAATTTATAACTCCATGGATTTATAGAAATACAAGCAAATTGCACTTGTAATCTATAATATAAGTAAACCAAATCTTTGAAGTGGACATGGGCAGAGCATGCCAAACCACTATAAAATCTCTTTGTGTTTATTTAATTATAGATTTCTTCACTATTATTTCTCTACTCTATCATTTGAGTGTTTGTGCCATTTTTGGTTCAAATACAGCTGATTTAATTAGATTATGCTTATTATAAATTAATTAATATTTATGAAATATTAATTATAAAATTTTATTTGAGCCGTTTGAATCAGTATTACAAACACTACGTATGTAAAAGCTATATAAGTACGTACCGATGTGAAATTGAATTGGATTTAAAACATAAATTTACTAATATGGTTTAAAAGGCAAATAGGCCCATTAGCGTGTGAAAAATGGTTGTCAAAATAAGGGGAAATGAGGGGATGATATGTTTGATATTTCGGGTTAGAGGTGAAAGGAGGGGTAAAGGATTAGGTCCAAATTCCATTTTCCCTCTCCTTATTTTTATATTTAAACCATTACCCATTTCCATTTTTTGAGTTGATTTTTTTTCTAACCCCCCTTGCTCCTCTGACCAAAAAATATAGCCGTCACTCCTCCAAATTTTCAAACCAAACTCAAATTTAAATCAAAATATATAAATGTGTGTGCATCTCTTTGATTACTAGTAATTTCTAGAAGAGTTGGAATCAGATTCTAAAACATTGATTGATCAACATTCAAGATTTTACAACTAGGCTATAATTAAGATACCGTTATTTATTTATATGCTTTATCATTATGATATTTTAAATTCACTCTGAGATCTTACACTCTTTCTACTGTTTATCTTTTTGTGATCTTACGCATCCCATCTTCTACCTCCTTCTATCTTTCTACTATTTATGCAGATAATAACGCTGCTCACAGGCAAGAATTTCTTGATATCCTTCGCTCTCTTCAACAGTCCAGTTTGCCATGGCTTTGTCTTGGTGATTGGAATTGTATGCAATTGTCTACTGAGAAAAGTGGTGGTGTTCCTCTAACTTACAATCAGACTCGACCCCTCAACAAAGCTATTTATGATGCTAACCTTATTCCCACCCCTGTTAGAGGTGCTTTTTTCACATGGAATAACTCGAGTAAAACTGGAAATAGAACTTATTATAAACTTGATAGAGCTTATATGAATTTCTCCTCTATTCTCAAATGGCATAATCTCACTACCATTATCCCTCCCTTATCATTATCTGACCATTCCCCTCTTATTATTGACTGGGGCAAGGACTCTGTGAGAAGACGTTCCTCTTTTTCATTTTTTATTAATTGGTATAAGCACCATAATTTTTTAAATATTGTTAAAGATAACTGGAAATTTCATACTTTCGACAACCCTATGTTTATTTTGCAGGCTAAACTCAAGCTTCTAAAGGTTAATTTAAAGAAGTGGGCTCAGCAAACTTTTGGTAATGGGAATGGTATGTCTTCTGCCACTCGTGAAAAATTATTTCAAGTTCAACTTGATATTCAAAGGTGTCATGATCAGCCTCATCTGACTTCTCTTGAATCATCTCTATTAAAGGACCTCTCCAAAGCTCTTGTTGAAGAAAATATCATGGCTAAGCAAAAATCTAAACATGAATGGCATCTGAATGGTGATAAAAATCCGTCCACTTTTCACAAAACTTTAAAGATTCAACAGTCTTCTGAAAATATATCTTCCATCCTTAACATGCATGGTTTGCCTTGTGATTCTCAAGATTTTATTCAAGATACTTTTCTGGAATACTTTTATCTTAATCTGGGTAATTCTCAAATTCCATCTATCTCTCCTGAACAATTCTCTCAGCTCCACTTCCCTTTAATTTCTAATGACATGGGGTCCGACTTAATCAAGGAAATTTCTAAAGATGAAATTAAACATGCTATCTTTGGAATGAACACTAATAGATCTTCGAGACCTGATGGTTTTAATGCTCACTTCTACAAGGTTACTTGGGATATAATTGGTGGTGATGTGATCAAAGCTATTAAGAATTTTTTCAAGCATAGTAAATTAATCACTGGCATTAATGCTACCAAGCTTGCTTTGATTCCTAAAACTGTCCATCCTATGTCAGTTAACCTGTTTAGACCCATTGCTTGTTGTAATGTGATCTACAAATGTATCTCTAGAATTTTGGCTACTAGAATGAAGATTTCTTTGGATGTTTTGATCTCTTCTAATCAAAGTGCTTATCTCCCTAGTAGAGACATTACTGATAGTATCCTACTTGTTCTGAACTCATGAAGGTTTACAACAGGAATTTTATATCTCCTAGATGTGTCCTTAAATTAGACATTCAAAAGGCTTATGACTCTGTTCAGTGGAAATCTTTCATTTACATTCTTCACAAGATGAACTACCCTGTCCCTTTCCTTTGTTAGATATATGCTTGCATACCTACTGTCAATTATTCCCTAAGTATTAATGGTTTCAACTTTTGCTACTTTGGTGCTACTCAGGGTATTAGACAGGGTGACCCTGTGTCTCCATACCTTTTCATCTGTGTCATGGAACTTCTCACATCTCTCCTTACTGCTGTTGTGTCTAATAAGCTTTTTGATTATCACCCCTTTTGCAATAAGAATGGTATTTCCTCTCTTCTATTTGCTGATGACCTTCTTCTTTTCACTAAGCCAAATTTTAAATCTATTAATGGGGTTTTAAATGTTCTAGCTTTCTTTCAGGATTTGACTGGTCTATCCATTAACAGAAGTAAGTCTAGAATGAATATTGTAGGCCTCCCTGATCATGAAAAGGGGATTTTGTATGCCATGACTGGCATGTCCCCATTCAGTAACAATGAATCTTATCTTGGTGCTCCTCTGTGTACTTCTAGAGTAAGGACTTTCCAATGTTTACAATTGTTTGAAAAAATTACTGCTAAGTTATCTAGTTGGGATTGTTCAAAATTTTCTATGGAAGGTAGGTTAGTAATTGTTAAATCCATTGCTATATCCATGTGTGTTTACTATGCCAGAATCTTCACCCTACCTACCAAACTTATTAGCATGATTAACTCTGCCTTGAATCATTTTTTATGGCATGCTAACCCATTTTCTAAGAAAATGATTCCTATTGCTTTTAGTCATTTATGTTGCTCTTATAAAAAAGGTGGATTTGGAATTATAAATATAAAAAGATGGAACTTTGCTACGCTATCATCTAGAATTGACAAACTATTGAGGCATGATAACAATTTGTGGGCTTCTTGGTGTAGATACTATCTCATCCAAGATAGAAACTTCTGGTCTACCTCTCCTCCATCTGACTGTAGTTGGTCCTGGAGGAATAACTTGAGAGGTAGAGATAGTTTTTTTCCTATGGTTCAGCTGAGAATGAAAGACATTGGCAATATCTCTTTTTGGTATGATCCATGGCCAGCTAAAGGAGTAATTCTAGCTAATATTATTGATTATGAGACAAGAGTCACCTCTGGCATAAATGCTAATGCCTCTGTTGATAGATATTGGTCTGATGGTACAGTTTCCTTACCTTACTGCAGTTCTTTTGTGGTTAGATCTGCTTGGAATGCTATACATAATAAGCTATATAATCTGAGTAATGTTCATGTTACTTGGAATGACAAGGTGCATTCAATTAATACTGTCTATAATGCTCTTAATTCATCCATTGATTATCCTACTTTTCTTTGGTATTCTAGAATCTGGAATTCTAATTCTATCCCTAAGGAAAATCTGTTCATGTGGAAAGTTTTGAAGAATGGTATTCTTTCTCTTTATAAACTTAAGACTCTTGGGATTATATAAAGTGATACCGGTTTCTTGTGTGGTATTGGTGTGGAGACTGTCGCATTTGTTCTTTGAATGTGAATTTGCATTCCATATTTGGAATAATATTTTACATCACTATGGTTATCATAGGCCTAAGCATATATCTTCTATGGAATGGTACAGTATATTCAAGGCTACTAGATGGAAGAATGAAAGAGGAAGATTGTTGCTAAGAATCCTAAAGAAGACTTTGTATTTCATTTGGATGGAGAGTAACATTAGGGTGTTCAAAGGGCAATCTTCCTCTAAACATGTAATGGTCCTCTCTATTATTAGATCCATGTAACTCCTTTCTCCCTTTGTGCTGACTTCTTTTCTTTGGAGTTGTGCTTGATGTAATATTTTGTACCATATTTTGGTTTTTAATAATAATGGTAGGGGTCCATTCAACCCCGCTGGATTTGCCTAAAAAAATTATGCTATTATAAATTATATAGGTTTGATTTATATCATGAATTATCATATTTAATTGTGTTTATTTATATATGTGTGAGATTGTTAATTTTTTTATGTATATGATTATTTAAATTTTGTCTATATTATTAAAAAATAATCTTATATTTAAAAATGAGTTTTAAAAGTATTTTAAATTAAAATTGACAATTTAAAACTAATATATACATATTAATATTTATAAATCAATATAATAAATGTTGCTTACACCACTTCGTATATATATGGATTTAAAAAGTTACTTTTAATATTTATTAATTCAAAATTGAATTATAATTATTAATATATAAATATAAATATGTATATAATATATGAAACATAATATTTGTATGAAAAAATAGTTTTGTATGGAAATTTTTATTTTAAATTAAAAAATGAAATAAATCTTCTAGGATTTATTGGAATTTTTCTGGTTCATTCAGAAAAGTATACTTTACCAAAAATAAATACTAATATATATATAATTCTTAATTAAATATGCAGATAATTTTGAATTTTATATAATTTAAAATAAATTTATATGTATTTTTGAGTTTAAAAATCATATATGTTTATATAATACGACTTCATAATTTATTTGTAAAGAATTCCAATTTTGAGTTTGAATTTTGAAAGTATATTTAAATCTAGATCTAGTTCTTACTTTGAAATTTGAAAGACCTAAATTTTATATTTTAAATTATTTTATATTTGAATTATAAATAACTATTTTGCTTATGAATATGTGTATATATAGAAATAGTTATTATATTATCATGTGAACAAGTTTTATACTATATTTGATAGGAAATATGTATACGAAGGGATTAATGTGTTCGTTGTGGAATAACTTTCAACACATAGATACATGCATGTTAAACCTTGCACGTTTAATATGTTGCATGTGCACATACACGTATATGTGTATATGATACACATGTGCACGTTATATATCATATAGACAATTAAATAAAATCCATTTATTAATCAATTAAATAAAATAATGATTTTATTTAAAATTTATTTATATTGGATCTATCAATTTAGACTTCATAAATCCAATAAGATACAAAATGGTATTTTATTTTTGAAATTCATTCGTTTAACCCACTGCATGCCTACCCAATTCCAGCAGCGTATAAGATGGTGATTCACATGGCCTCATATGCATCGCCTCAAAGGGTGCCATTCCAATTATTGTCTGGCAGCTGTTATTATAAATAAAGTCTACTGATTACAAGTGGCCTTCCCAAGAACTATTGAAATCCATAATGTTGAATCACATGATCGAAGATGACCAATAGTAATAAATAATGTAAATGCAGAGGAAATAGAAAAGCATCACACAGTCAATATTATACTGGTTCGAATCTCCCGTCCTATGCCTGCTTCCGAAGCTAACTTTAGAATTTCACTCGCAACACCTTCACTTCATCTGAAGCAATATGTTTACAAACAACACTGCCTAAAGACTCTATTTATAGGACTTCACTATTTTCTTTTACAAAGAAAAGCTTGACTATATATTGTGTCTTCAATACATGGATTAGTCACATTTTCCGTGAAAATTGCCTATAACTACATATGGAGATGGATGAACTAGTTGTATAGGAAGGTATGTGGCCTTCATTGGATAAAGTGGAGTGACAATATGAGGCCTAGTGTGTCTTACTTTGTCATTCTAAATGATTTAGAACCAAACGCACAATAAACGGAAATTGGAGTTTTTGAATTTTGAACGTAAAAATAAATTCAATAGAGAGAAAGAGAGTTTATATAAGAGTAATTGTTTTGCTATAGTTCTAAATGATTGTTTATATTTGATAAACAAAGTTCTAAATAATTGTTTATATAAGAGAAATAGAGTTCTAAATGATTGAGTAATTGTTCTAGGGAAGATGAGAGGCTTATATAAGAGTGAAAGAAAGTGTTTAAATAGGTGCAACCCTTCATAAATTTTTTTGGAGAAAAGAAACCACCGAGTAGACATGAAACACCTTTTAAAGATATCCATTGGAGGAATTGTAAATAAATGATTTTCTATAGCAATGTACATTAGAATTTTGGTTCAGTAACATTACCAAAATTCTAACTAGAATGTTCCCGTTTGGACTCTTTGGTAGCATTTTAGGATAAAGTGCCATGCTTTGATGTTGTGAAAAAAACTACTGCATATTTTTCATGTTCTATCATTTTTCTTTCATTTCAAAATTCTTGAAAAGTTTGGAAAAACCCTTAAATATATGTTAGAGGTTTTGTAGAAATTTGAAGTGGTTTTAGAGTTTGTTTATGGAGCTTTAACTGTTCAAGATTATAATGACTCGGTAAAGACTCAACTTATGGCATATATTAAGCTCTTGAGTCTGTTTCTTGTTGTTGTCTTTATCCTTTTGAGTCCAAATAGATATTTAAATACCACTATTGATCTTTGAATGCTCAAACACTCCATAATTGATTATATTCCTTCATATCTTGAACTTGTGCACGTGTATGTTATCGCGTTAGATTATGCACATATATTTGCTTCTTGAATGACCTGAGTACTTGATTAAACCATCGACGGCATTGTTGTAACATTATTAATATTGAAACCATTTTCCTAAAATTATCCCATTTTTGATGATGACAACCTCATAACTTATATGAAATAAAATTTATATAATAATGCCTCCCTTAGTATAAGCTCCTCATATACCCGTGTACTAGCGCTATCGATATGCTCGTATTTTCAACAAATTTCCCTTTGGCTTCATGGAAAAGCAAGAAATATTAGGGAAATAATATATACACATAGTAAAATCATTTCTCTCCCTTTGTAATATTATTTTTCAATTAAGTTAAATAATCAATGTACAAATTTCTATTAACTTTTCAAATATTTTGATCATTTAAGGTTTTATCTATATCATTTATAATAATATTAAATATATGACTAATTTTTTTGAAAATTAAGGTTTAATGATAAGAAAAAAGTTTAATCGACTAACTTGACATTTTATTTATTTTAAGAAAAATAAAATAACAAAATTTATCGATTTAGCTTATGTACATATTCCCTAAAAGCCTAATGTTTCCAAATATATGGAACATCAACAATTCAAACCCAATTCCATATGCTTATTCACTAGATACCTACGATAAATAATATAATTTTTTTATCCACTTCCTACATTAGGGTCCATGGGTTAGTTCAAGTGTGTGACCATATGAAAATGGGGTGGTGCACCCCTTATATAATTAATAGACTATTAACACAAATACACACACACACACACACACACACACACACACACACACTTAATATCAATTATAATATACATCATTAAGCACAAGGATACCCTTATTTATATAGCTCTTAGGTTTCAGGAAACCATACCCAAGAAGGCATGGTTATATTTTTGAAAATATGATTTTTGTTATTGACTACTATAGCAAAGGAATCATCAATGTATATGTATTTATTGTTTCTACCGACATTGACTGGAATCCATATTCTAATATTACTGGTAATTAAATTAGTACCTGAAACATAGTTTCAATCATTCTTATATGAAGTACTAATATGATGGCAAGTGAATTTAAAGTATTTTTATATCGAATACAAAAATGTTTAGCATATAAAAGCACATCCTTGGTATTATTCTTGCTAATTTTCTCAATATAGCCTAGTCCATTTTATCATCATTAGTTTTTGAATTCGAAATTATGGACTGCCAGAATTTTTTCCTTTGTTAAAATTTGTGATTTGTCACTTAGTTTATCAAAACTAGCTCTAGTATCATAAATTTCTTCTTGTAAAATATCATTATTATATCTTAAAATGCCACATTCTTTGAATAAATTAAACTTTTCTTAATTAAAACTTCATTCTCTCTCAATAGACAAAAATTTAGAATTTGATTCAAAGAATTTTATAAAAATGCATTTCTACTATTCATATCATTGATTTCTTTCAAGAGTTCATTAGTTTTGTTTTATAAACACTCATTTCCTTGTTTACGGAAATCCTTTTAAGAATCAAATATTCTAATGTATTTTGAAATATTTTAATTTATCTTTTCATAAACTCATTTTCTTCTTTTAAAACACTAATTTCTTACTGACGATCTTTTAATTATTCTTGTTTTACGTGTTGGTATGATGCATTTGCTTGTTTGCTCTTATGCCATTTCCATTAAATTTCTATTTTTATGCAATTCCTTGGTTGACTTTGAGCATTGGTTGGATCTTCTTCTTCTGTTCATAATGTTGTTATAATCGATAGCATCCCTTGCTCTAATACCACTTGTAAATCGATATTCACAAGGTTGAAGATGGCCAATGGTAATAAATAATGTAAATGTAACAAAAATAGTAAAGGATCACATAATCAATTTTATACTGGTTCGGACCTTCCGTCCTACATCCAGTCTCGAAGCTCCTTTGGAATTTCACTAGCAATACCTTTACTTCATCCTGAGTAACATGTTTACAAACAACTTTAGTTGAAGACTTTCTTTACAGGACTTCACTCTTTTATTTTACAAAGAACTAACTTGACTATATATTATATCTTCAGTATACGGGTTAGTCGTACTTTTAGTACAAATCTCCTTTAACTACTGCAAACAAGATGAATAAACTAGCTGTACAGGAAGTTATTTGAGTTTTATTGGCTAAAGTAAGTAGTGATAATGTGAGCCTAGAGTTTCTTAACTTGTTGTTCTAAATGATTTAGAACTGAATGCATAATTAACAGCAATTGGGCTTTGATTTAAGAATATAAAAACGATTTCAATAGAGATTGAATGCATATGATTGAGTAATTATTTCGGTAAGATCGATGGCTTATATGAGAGTGAAAGGAAGTGATTAAATAGGTGAAACCCTTCGAAATTTGTTTAAGGAAGAAAAAGTAACACTTTGTGATATCGCGGAATTTCAAGGAATTTAAAATGTGATAATCTCTCTTATTAAATTAATTAAATTTGCTAAAGTTGTTATTTTAAATAATATAATGTGTTGTTTATATATAGATATAAATAAATTTTTAAATAGACTTATTATTTTAAAATTTATATAAGTGTTGTTTAAATGTATATATATATTATATTTATTTAAGATGATTTTAAATAAAATAATTATTTTCAAATTTTATTTGTGTTTGTTTAAATATATATCTGAGTTAATTTTAAATTGGATTATTAAGTTGAATTTAAATTTGAATCTTTAAAGATAATGATTTTTAAAATATTTTGGATATAAAATATATGAATAAGGTTTTTATTTAAAAATAAGATTTGTTTTATATTATTTTCCCTAAAGAATTTTATTTATATAAATTTAGAAGGTATTTATTTACTAGTAAGACAAATACAAAATTTTTATATTTACATTTATAAATGGATTAAATATACTATATATGATTTTATCTAAAATATGATTGGTTTTTATTTTTTTTTCTTTAAATGTTTTATTTTTATAAATTTAGAAAAGCATTTATTAATTTATAAATATACTAATTAATTAGGAAATTTATTATAAAAGCTTTTAAAATCATTTTTAAAAAATAATATAAAAGTGCATAATTACAAGAGTTAGTTATAAAAGATTGTTGTTAACATGTGTGAATTTATAAACCTCCTTAATAACAAGTGTTAGATAATTAAGTGTGGTATAGGACAAGTGTCGCTTTTATTTTAATTTTCTTTATTTTTAATACAATCGAATTTAAACTTATATAAACATGTACTCTCCTCTTCATTTCCTTTTTCTATCTTCTTTTCAAAAACTAGAAATCCTCAAGAATAAACCTGTAAAATTCTAAAAACATTCTTCTCAAATCCTGTAAAACATTTTAACAAAAGCTCAAACTCAAATTCAAATACCTATCTTTAACACTATTTTTGAAAAGAAATTTCGCAAAAGCAATATGACACTGTTTCATAAATTTGCATCCATTCTTTATGAAAAGCCACTTGATCTTTTGAAAAGGTATAAATTTCAGGAATAGATATATTACATGGCTTTTGATGAAAAGTGACATAATGATCAAACTTTACAAATCAAAAGGGATAAATGGATATTAGATATTGCAAATATTTTTATAAATCAAAAGCCAAACCTGTAAAAACTCTACAAACCAGAAGATCAAAACCTTGTAACCATTTTTCAAAAGTTTATAAGCCATGATTCATCTCTGTTTTAAAATTCTAATCTTCTCAACTAAAAGCCCGTAGCAGAAAATCGAAGTTCAAACAAGAAACCAGTAATCAAAGTCTTAAAATCATCTCTGCAAATTCAAAGCTTTTCAGTTTCAAAAAAAATCAGCAAATTCAGTTTTCAAATCCCAGTTTTTTGAGCTCTCTGCAATTTTTCAAAGTTGAGTGAACATTTAAATTAAAAACTTAAGTAATAAATATCTGTTGCATGTGAATTACTGTGTTGATGATGGCTTTGCATGTATGTATATATGTAAGCCATTGTGTATTTATAAGGTGTGCATATTTATTGATTTTAAAACATCTTTGTTCCTAGTTCAAGCCTCTGGCTTTTAAACTGTGAACATGAAACCCTTTTAGATTTGATGCATGTGATATATGTTCGAAGTGAACTTGGGATGTATGTTTGAAATATGTATGCATGTTTGTGTTTAGACCTGAATACATATACATACATACATATATATACATACATATATATATATATATATGAATGTTGAAACCATGTGTGCATGTGTGATTTGTCTGTGTGAACCTCTGTTCATGTTACAGAGTTTGATTTTGGTAAAAATTCCAAAAATCTCTTCTCCATTTCTCTGTTACGTTAGTTTTCAATTAATTTAAGTTTGTTTAAAACAGAAACTAGAATTTAAAAATAGTCTCAAATATTTTTGGTATATATATTTTCTGGAAATCAAGAATTCCGGTAAAAACTTCCAAAACATGTTAAATTCATGTATCAAATTTCTTTGATCTATTTTGATAATATGAATCACCGTTGAAATCAAAAAAATTAGTCTTATTTTGGGTGAGCATTTCAGAGTTGATCGATTTATGGTTTTTGGTTATTTTTTGTCGACTGGAAGGTAGTGGGACCTCGTGGTCGCCACTAGAGATTGTTGGGGAGTCGCCGAGTCGGGGAAAAATGGTATGTGAGCTTCTCAGTCACCATGGCATGGAGAATTGATCATCGTAGGGTTTAAAACTCTATTGAGTTGAGTCTGGAAAACTGGATCACTACAGCAACTCTGGCGATCGAGTTGCACGAAACTTTGGGAAGTGGCAGCGTGGAAGGTCGACAAGGCGTGGTCGGAATCGCAGCGATGTCTGGTGCTCGACGTCGTGGTTTCGAGAGATTTTCTGATGATGGGTAGTGTGACGACCCAAACTCGATGTCCGATAAACTACATCAAATTTTCATCGCCGGAGCTTATAACAACAATTAGATGAATATAAAACAGCGGAACAGAATCAATATCATAAATATCATCACAGTTACAACATCAACATAATATCCATACTACAACAGAGTATATAATACATACACCACAACTCCTAGTACAACATCATAATAATACAACAGTGATCATATATCCAAAAGTCCTTAAATGAAAGAGGTGTTAACAAACTCCCAAAAGCTAAACACCTGAAATCTCCAAAAGCTCCTAAGATATCTCCAAGATGAGAGCTCCAAAATACTGCTACTCCAAAATACAGAAACCTGCTACTAGGCTGCCCGTGTGAAAATAATGGGCACCCAGAGTTTAGGAAAGAAAACAATAAACTCCGGATCAGTCATGAGACTGGTATGAGTAAACAAAACAAAAGTTACTTTTAAAGAAACTAGATTTATAAAAGAACTTTCGGTATGCTTTTAAAAATGGAACTACCATAAGACCTCCCGCCACACACACAATGCAAACGCAGAATTGGAAGAGATTTCTTCTTATGATAGTTAAATATGCTTCGTACGAGAAAAGAAATTCTTTGATATTATTACTAGTGCATAGTGAAGAAAACATTTAAAAAGTAGAATATTAATCTTAGCCAGCATAGGTACCATTATATTATGCCTACTATAGCTACCATATTAGATGGCAGGTTCTACACCTAAAACCGTACAGGGTTTCGTATTGGGAATTGGATTTCCAACAAATGGTCAGGCCAAGGAACTTTCCATTGCCACATGGAAACGCCTCTGGAAAGACGCCCCGAGAACCTAACCGGATCTCTGCCAACACAAGGCCGGGTTACCCTTCAAACTAGGTAACAACTGACACGAGTATGCCATCTCCCGGCTGTAAACAACCTTTAACTGGGGCCCCAGCAACAAATCACAAAATATATATATATATATATATATATATGTGATATCAACATAAGTTAAGTATCTGGGCTCCATACCATGATACCACTTCTATCCAGAAGGAAATGCACATACCCTAAGGGGTGCTACCCCCAATAACCTTGCCGCATCTTTCCTGTTTCGACCATTCCGGGGTGTGAAGCTCGACGAAGTCTCGTCCACAAAGCCACGCTTTGGTACAAAGCCATGCTTTGGGTCAACAAATGATCAAAGAAATGATCACAAGATAAGTGATCAAATAAATGATCATATCACAAATGATCAAACAATGATCATTTCACAGCAACACTCAGCATGTCACATTACCAAATTGGGAATATATCGCTGATAACCTTCAACTACATAACCTCTGAGCTCGTACGTCTCAGAGAAGGGTGTTAAGCTAAGAGAATAAATTCTCCGCCACCAACAGAAATATATTTGAAAGAAATCTGCTCTATATCTCAATTTGTAATGTCAGACACACAATCCATACAAGTCTGTTCTGGGTTCGAACAGAACCGAAGGCACTTCCAAAGAAGTCCTTGCAATCCGGATATCCACAATCCTGATCGGATTCCCCATCACATATGGAGAACTCTATACCGGAGCAACTCGGTGCATAGTCAATCTACAGGTCATCCTATCGCTCTCGCAAATACCCGGTCTTCAACACCGGTCTTCAAATGCTATCCATAACGTCGAATCACATATTCGAAACGGGTTATATGACACAAAGGTCCTTTCCCGGCTAATTCGAATACTGAGTGTCAAATTTTAAAACATGTGGATGTCATTCACAAATATTCACAGGTTCGATGTGGGTTTCGGATAACCAACTGAAATCCGATTCCCTGTCGCATCGAGGTGTAAATGCCATTTTACGGGCAAACAGGGTTTTCACAACAATACAGAACAAATCACAATCACAGTGCAATTACATGGCAAAACTACATCATACAGCATTCCCAACAAAATAGGAATATCAACATTCGTGCACAGTCATAGGTAATTTATCTTCAAATGTGGTTTAAATAAATTTACCACAAGATTATTTTAAATCAACGATGAGAATTTGGATAAATAAATTAAATCTTAATTTATTTGATTTATTGATTTAAAATTAGTTATTTTAAATTAACTGCTAATTTTCTTGATTAACCTACTCAAATAAATTTGAATAACAAATTCTCAATTACAATTTAATTTGAACACTTAATTTAAATTTCAAATTGTATATTATTCTTAATTTATTTAAATCATTTATTAATACAAATTATTTTCTTTACTTATCATTTGAAAATCTATTTTACACTTTAAAGATTCATTTATTGTTACATTAAAAGTTTTAATGTAAATTTACTTTAATTCTTATTTTAAATTAAATTACTTAATTTAAATATTAATCAAGATTTTATAAGCATTGATATATATTTGCGTACTTTGTCGATAACTAAAAAAAATTCAACTTAAAGTTATTCAACAACTTTAAAGATTTAGCCTAACTCATTTTAAACATACCCGAGTCAAACAGGGTTCCACTCGGCAACTTCTCCGAGTCTTCCCTTTCTCTCCTCATTCCAGTTTGTCCTTCTCCCTATTCTACTTTTTTTTTTTAAGTTAAAACTTTAGCTAACTAAAATAGCTTCAGGGGAACTCTCTCGAACACGAACACAACCCGAAGCATTACACGAAAATTTCTGAGTCTCTCCCGAAGCCAAACACACACAACAACTGCCTGTACCCATACGAACGCTGTGCACGTGCACATCGTCACGGTGACGCTTCGGTGACGATCGCAACCTCCCACAAGTCACTCATCGACCCTACATTCAGTAGCAGTGATCTACTCCATGCTAACAACCCCAGAACGAAATTTAGCTTTTAGTTCGAAACTCGAACCCATCCTCACCACCAGAAATCGAACTCGCGTCACCTCCTCTGGCCATTATCGGCCACCAACCTTGTACCCTAGCTTCGTCATCACGCGACGCCTCTGTTCACCCCACTGACACGCAGTCCGGTCAGCCATAGGTGGCGCGGCACCACGGTTTCTAACGTAAACAGAAAAAAGGGGTTTAAACCCTAATCTTGATTTTTTCTCCCTATTCACTCATTATAAAAATTCTTCAACAATTTTCTTGGATTCGTAGGTGTTCAAGCATGCTTCCATACGAGTTTCATTATTTATAATTGATTTGATTTTCAGCAATTCATAAAAGTACAACTTTTGTTCATATACCAATTTCTCTGAGAATACCCAACTAAAAATCTAAACATTTGTTTTAAAATTCACAGATTGAAGTATAAATTCAGATTATAATCATGAATTAATATTTCACAACATTTTATTTTTATCAAATTTTTACCTTGAAACCTGTAAAACATGTTTCCAGTGGAAAAATAATTTACTGTAGGCTCAAAACAACTTTACAAAAACTTGTTCGAGGATTAAAACAACTTGATTTATTTGAAAACCCAAGCTTGTAAGTGATTAAAGCAAATAGATTTCAATTTTAATAACAAATGTAATCCCTGCATGAATGACACAGAGCATCACTGGGATATTATCGTACTGGAATATGAACAAAGTAGTTAAAATTGAAGTTTAAACTGTTTTAAATAAACTTTATATCCTTTAGAAAAATCATGTTTACTCACCTGGCAAATGTTTAAAACAGAGAACGCTTTTTTTTCATTCTCTTTTGAAGGCCTGCAGTTTGATCTCTGTCTTTGTTTTGCTTAGGAGATGATAATACCCTGACCTCCTTACTTGTTGATAATATTAGTGTACTTAGTTTTTTTCTTTTCTCAAGTTTAATTGAACGAAATAAAGCAACTACTACGTATGTATATAAGAAAGATGGTGTGCAGGTGAAAGGATAGGCTGAGTCTACCAAAGCAAGTACAAGTTGAAGTATATAAAAAAAAACTAAACCATGCTTTTAGATTGGCTATGCAGTAATAACATTAAATGAAAGTATGTTTCTTTGTAAATTTATAGCATGCCATGTTTCATGCTTCCCTGTTCTCTTCAAGGTGCTGATGTGATTTGTGGAGGCTTGCATTTAATGCAAGCATGTTTTGTGATGCTACTATCTTGTATGCTTTCAGCACATGTTGATATGTATATTCTTTTGCAAAGTGCTGTTTTGTTTATAAATACTTTCTTGCATTGATTTCGATTTCTATGCTATCTTCTTGTATACTTACAGCATACTGTTTTGTTTATTCTTTTATATGTATGTGTTGTTTTGTTTAATTTCTTTTTTTATATATATTCAAACTTACTTTACTTTGTTAATTGAAAGAGTTTTGTTTTAGTTTCTTACACTTACCTGGTTTGATTTAGTAACATATTCATTTGATTCTTGTATGTAATCTTATTACTACATACTTTGTTTATTTTATTTTCCATTTGAAGTTTTACAATCAACATTTAATTTATCATTCATTTAAGAAAACTTAAACTATAAATTTTCTTTTTATTAAATTCTATATAACTGTGTAATATTAATATCAACAATATTTTATTTCTTTTGAAATTCTCAAATTAAATTTAAAAGTTCCAATAAATTACCAAATTTTTAAATTCAAAATTTCCGGGATGTTACAATATCCCCTCCTTAAGAAAATTTCGTCCTCGAAATTGAAAGAGAGAGAAACGCAAACAAAGAATATACGAATTCAGAAAATAAAGAAATGACTTACAGTTTAAGCCGAAATGTCTATTCTGCAGTTGGGATATGATTTCTTCATATTATCTTCAGTCTCCCAAGTACAGTCCTTTGGATCGCCACTCCATTGAACTTTGACCAGCTTCACAATCTTGTTTCTTAATCGCTTCTCATCACGATCAACAATTTTTATCGGTTCCCTTCTAACTACCAAGTTGGGTGTGATTTCAAGATCCTGCTGAGCAGCTTCTTCAATAATATCATCTGGATCATGCACATATTTTCGAAGATTAGAAATGTGGAACACATCATGTACGCCAGACAACCAGCTGGGTAGCTGCACTCGATATGCTAGAGAACCAATCCTTTCCAGAATAGGAAAAGGACCAATATAACGCGGTGCTAGCTTTTTAGTTTTTCCGAATCTCAGTACACCCCGCATCGGAGATACTTTAAGAAATACAGAATCTCCAACTTGAAATTCCAAATTTCTCCTTCGACGGTCATAATAGCTCTTCTGACGGCTTTGGGCAGTTAATAACTTCTTTCGAATAAAGTCTACCTTCTCAGTGGCTTCTTTTATCATATCCGGTCCAAGAACAAGTCTGTCACCTGATTCGATCCAGCATGTAGGTGATCGACACAGACGACCATATAAAGCTTCGAAAGGAGCCATTTCTATACTGGCCTGATAGCTGTTATTATATGAGAATTTAACCAGATGCAAATGGTCCTCCCAAGAACCACCAAAATCATGAACACAAGCACGCAGTAGTTCTTCTAGAATTCGGTTGACTCTCTCAGTCTGCCCATCAGATTGTGGGTGATAAGCAGTACTGAAATTTAATTTCGTTCCCAAAGCGTCTTGGAATGCCTCCCAAAATCTACTAGTGAAGATCGGATCACGATCACTCACTATACTGCTAGGAATACCATGGAGGCGAACAATTTCCTTTATATATATACCTGCCAAGCTTGCCGCAGTCCGAGTGGATTTAACTGGAATAAAATGAGCAGTTTTAGTTAGACGGTCCATAATAACCCAAATCGCTTCATTGCCTTTCTTGGTTCGTGGCAATCCGTCGATGAAATCCATCGATACCTGATCCCACTTCCATTTTGGTACTTCCAAAGGTTGAAGTAAACCGGCCACTTTCTTTTGGTCGCTCTTGATTTGCTGACAAGTAGCACAACGACTAACATAAATAGATATGTCTCTCTTCATCGTCTTCCACCAGAAGGTTCTTTTAACATCACGATACATTTTGTTGACTCCTGGATGGATGTTGAATTTGGACTTGTGGCATTCATCCAATACTTCACGTTTCAGTTCTGGAATGTCCGGAACACATAATCTGCCTTTCAGCCTAATAACTCCACTATGATTTGTTACAAAACTTGTATCTTCGCCTCGAAGAATTTTTCCATAAATACCCCGAAGAAATTTGTCTTCATGTTGCTTGCTAGCGATTTTCTCAAGAAGAGTAGGAGTGATAACCAGATAAGCAAGAACAGCATAACTTCTGCTCAAAGCGTCTGCAACTACATTGGCCTTTCCGGGTGTATACAGAATATCTAAGTCATACGATGCTAGAAATTCCAACCAACGTTGTTGTCGCAGATTCAGATCCTTCTGGGTGAAAAGATATTTCAAAGATTTATGGTCGGTAAATAATTCGAATTTTTCACCTAAAACAAAGAGAGTTTATTAGGTATATTTCTTTAGTTAATTTCGCAAATTATTAAGAAAGCTGAAAAGATTCTTACCCAGAAGATAGTGTCGCCAGATTTTCAAAGCGAAAACAACAGCCAAAAGTTCCAAATCGTGTGTCGGGTAATTTTTCTCATGCGGACGTAATTGTCTACTCGCGTAGGCAACTACCTTTCCATTTTGCATTAATACTGCACCTACCCCTTCGCCACATGCATCAGTATAGACAGATAAGCCTTGGTTCCCGTTAACAATAGTGAGAACAGGAGCAGTGGTCAATCTCTTTTTCAACTCCTGAAAAACTTCTTCATATTCTGAAGTCCAAATGAACTTTGCATTTTTCATTGTTAGCTTAGTCAGCGGACTATCCAACTTAGAAAAATCTTGAACGAATTTCCGGTAATAGCCTGCTAAACCCAAAAAGCTTCGAACTTCTCTTGGAGTAGTGGGTTGCTTCCAATCAAGGATAGCGGAAATTTTGCTAGGATCTACCGAAATTCCTTCTTCATTAACAATATGGCCAAGGAATTTGACTTCATTGACCCAGAAGTGGCATTTGGAAAATTTTGCATAGAACATTTTTCCTCAATATTTCCAATACGATTTTAAGATGTTCGGCATGCTCTTCTTTAGTCTTAGAATAGATCAAAATATCATCAATGAATACAAGCACAAATTTATTCAAAACTTCCCGAAACACACGAGTCATAAGATCTACGAAGTATGCTGGAGCATTGGTTAGCCCGAAAGGCATAACTAACCATTCATAGAACATATCAGGACCTCTGAAAGCAGTCAACTGGACACAATCTTCGGCGATTCGTAGTTGATGGAATCCTTGGGCTAGATCCATTTTTGAAAAGAAACGAGCGCCATGAAGTTGGTCGAATAGATCATCAATTCTTGGTAGAGGGAATTTATTCTTGAGAGTTTGTTTATTTAGATCGCGGTAATCTACACACAATCTCAAAGATCCATCTGATTTAGCAACGAATACGATGGCTGAGCCCCATTCAGAAACACTGGGTCGAATTAATCCTTTTGCTCATAGTTCATCAGTTTGATGAACCAATTCAATCTTTTCCCTGAGTGCCATCCTGCGACTTGCGTGAACAACAGGACGAGCATTGGGTACAAGATCAATTCGGAATTCTATTTCTCGATGAGGAGGTAAAGATTTCACTTCTTCAAATACGTCGGAAAAATCCCGAACAACAGGTATAGACTGCAAAGTGGGTTCAGGATATCCCAAAGTATACATCAATCTATCTCTCCTTGGACTTGGATCCTCACAAGAGATTTCAATAAAATTTCCAAGATTCGTTTTGATTAAAACTGTCCGATTATTACAATCCAAAATAGCTTCGTACCTCGATAACCAGTTCATACCGAGTAAGATTTCAAATTCATTAAATTCGAGGACAAAGAGGTTGATAGGAAATCGATAGCTATCATATGAAATAGGAACTCTCTTACAATATAAACAAAGATTTGCGGGACCTCCAATAGGATTTTTCGCGCAAATAAGATCGTCAAAAAATTTAGTTTTAAGTCCTAATTCATTTGCAGTTTGTTGGGAGATAAAGCTATGTGAAGCTCCTGTATCAAATAAAACTCTAACAGTTCTATCATTAATAGTAAGGCTACCTTCCAAAACGCTTTTTTCCTTATCAGCTTTAGAAGTTGAGGGGTCCTTCTTTATTGCATAGACTTTTGCCACCTGTGCTGGCTTCATTACTGGGCAATCTTTAACAAAATGTCCCGGTTTATGACAATTGTAGCATTCTTTAGCTCCGCTAACAGTTTCTTCCTTCTTAACTTGCTTCTTTGGTTTTGGGCAGTTGGTTGAATAGTGGCCCTTCTCTTTGCAGTTGTAACAAGTGACATTTTCTACCGCGCTTCCCTGAATGCTCTTCTTCTTATCGTTGCCTTGCCAAGGTTTCTTGCCTCCGAATTTTCGCTTCTTCTAATTTTGATTGCCTGAATTACCTTTCTCCACAGTTGCTTCTTGTATATCAAGGGTAGTGTATCTGTACCCCATATCTACTAAATCTGAAAAAGATTCTTTAACATGGCCAGTCATTCTTTCATGATATTTCTGGTTCATTCCACGGATAAACCTTTCGTTTTTCTTAAGAGGTGTGTTTAGCAATTCCGGGCCAAATCGAGATAGTTCACTGAATTTATTCAAGTATTCTTCAAAACGACAAACTTCCTTGTTTCAAATCCAGAAATTCCTGATACATTCTGGAAATTCCCGCCGACGGCATGTAACGTTTCTCAAACACTTCCTTAAAACGATCCCAAGTAAATTCTTCCTCGGGTTCATCTATAATGATGGTTTCCCACCAAGCTGGAGCTTCTCCTTATAGTTGCCAAGAAGCTATAAGTCTCTTCTGCTCATCCTGCAGTTTTAGCCCTTTAAAAATCTTCTCACACGATCTTACCCAAGCTTGAGCCTCAATAATTGACTCCTTGCCAGTGAACGGTTTGCCACCAAGCTTTTCGAACTTCTTATATAAATCAGCCAAGTCCGGCTGTTGCTGAATATCTATTACTGCTTCTGCGGCTGGGGGAATTTGATTAGGCGCTGTGGCATTGCCTTGACCCCTAGCTCTTCCTCTACGTCCACTCATTTTTACTATCTGTGATTAGTAAGAAAATTGATTTAGATATACAGACGAAATATCTTAAGGAATATCAGCAGTAAAAAGAAATAGACTAAGAAATTTTAAAGTTCCAGTCTTGTTTATACTCATTCTAGGGCATACTTCACCCTATCTCTAATGAGCCATCTAATGTGTTATACTTCGTAGCTAAAGTTCTTACTCAACCAACAGCTCTGATACCACTTGTGACGACCCAAACTCGATGTCCGATAAACGACATCAAATTTGCATCGCCGGAGCTTATAACAACAATTAGATGAATATAAAACAGCGGAACAGAATCAATATCATAAATATCATCACAGTTACAACATCAACATAATATCCATACTACAACAGAGTATATAATACATACACCACAACTCCCAGTACAACATCATAATAATACAACAGTGATCATATACCCAAAAGTCCTCAAATGAAAGAGGTGATAACAAACTCCAAAAAGCTAAACACCTGAAATCTCCAAAAGCTCCTAAGATATTTCCAAGATGAGAGCTCCAAAATACTGCTACTCCAAAATACAGAAACCTGCTACTAGGCTGCCCGTGTGGAAATAATGGGCACCCAAAGTTTAGGAAAGAAAACAATAAACTTCGGATCAGTCATGGGACTGGTATGAGTAAACAAAACAACAGTTACTTTTAAAGAAACTAGATTTATAAAAGAATTTTCGGTATGCTTTTAAAAATGGAACTACCATAAGACCTCCCGCCACACACACAATGCAAACGCAGAATTGGAGGAGATTTCTTCTTATGATAGTTAAATATGCTTGGTACGAGAAAAGAAATTCTTTGATATTATTACTAGTGCATAGTGAAAAAAACATTTCAAAAGTAGAATATTAATCTTAGCCAGCATAGGTACCATTATATTATGCCTACTATAGCTACCATATTAGATGGCAGGTTCTACACCTAAAACCGTACAGGGTTTCGTATTGGGAATTGGATTTCCAACAAATGGTCAGGCCAAGGAACTTCCCATTGCCACATGGAAACGCCTCTGGAAAGACGCCCCGAGAACCTAACCAGATCTCTGCCAACACAAGGCCGGGTTACCCTTCAAACTGGGTAACAACTGACACGAGTATGCCATCTCCCGGTTGTAAACAACCTTTAACCGGGGCCCCAGCAACAAATCACAAAATAATATATATATATATGCTATATCAACATAAGTTAAGTATCTGGGCTCCATACCATGATACCACTTCTATCCAGAAGGAAATGCACATACCCTAAGAGGTGCTACCCCCAATAACCTTGCTGCATCTTTCCTATTTCGACCATTCCGGGGTGTGAGGCTCGACGAAGTCTCGTCCACAAAGCCACGCTTTGGTACAAAGCCATGCTTTGGGTCAACAAATGATCAAAGAAATGATCACAAGATAAGCGATCAAATAAATGATCATATCACAAATGATCAAACAATGATCATTTCATAGCAACACTCAGCATGTCACATTACCAAATTGGGAATATATCGCTGATAACCTTCAACTACATAACCTCTGAGCTCGTACGTCTCAGAGAAGGGTGTTAAGCTAAGAGAATAAATTCTCCGCCACCAACAGAAATATATTTGAAAGAAATCTGCTCTATATCTCAATTTGTAATGTCAGACACACAATCCATACAAGTCTGTTCTGGGTTCGAACAGAACCGAAGGCACTTCCAAAGAAGTCCTTGCAATCCGGATATCCACAATCCTGATCGGATTCCCCATCACATATGGAGAACTCTATACCGGAGCAACTCGGTGCAGAGTCAATCGACAGGTCATCCTATCGCTCTCGCAAATACCCGGTCTTCAACACCGGTCTTCAAATGCTATCCATAACGTCGAATCACATATTCGAAATGGGTTATATGACACAAAGGTCCTTTCCCGGCTAATTCGAATAGTGAGTGTCAAATTTTAAAACATGTGGATGTCATTCACAAATATTCACAGGTTCGATGTGGGTTTCGGATAACCAACTGAAATCCGATTCCCTGTCGCATCGAGGTTTAAATGCCGTTTTACGGGCAAACAGGGTTTTCACAACAATACAGAACAAATCACAATCACAGTGCAATTACATGGCAAAACTACATCATACAACATTCCCAACAAAATAGGAATATCAACATTCGTGCACAGTCATAGGTAATTTATCTTAAAATGTGGTTTAAATAAATTTACCACAAGATTATTTTAAATCAACGATGAGAATTTGGATAAATAAATTAAATCTTAATTTATTTGATTTATTGATTCAAAATTAGTTATTTTAAATTAACTGCTAATTTTCTTGATTAATCTAGTCAAATAAACTTGAATAACAAATTCTCAATTACAATTTAATTTGAACACTTAATTTAAATTTCAAATTGTATATTATTCTTAATTTATTTAAATCATTTATTAATACAAATTATTTTCTTTACTTATCATTTGAAAATCTATTTTACACTTTAAAGATTCATTTATTGTTACATTAAAAGTTTTAATGTAAATTTACTTTAATTTTTATTTTAAATTAAATTACTTAATTTAAATATTAATCAAGATTTTATAAGCATTGATATATATTTGCGTACTTTGTCGATAACTAAAAAAAAATTCAACTTAAAGTTATTCAACAACTTTAAAGATTTAGCCTAACTCATTTTAAACATACCCGAGTCAAACAGGGTTCCACTCGGCAACTTCTCCTAGTCTTTCCATTCTCTCCTCATTCCAGTTTGTCCTTCTCCCTGTTCTTTTTTTTTTAAAGTTAAAACTTTAGCTAACTAAAATAGCTTCAGGGGAACTCTCTCGAACACGAACACAACCCGAAGCATTACACGAAAATTTTCGAGTCTCTCCCGAAGCCAAACACACACAACAACTGCCTATACCCATACGAACGCTGTGCACGTGCACATCGTCACGGCGACGCTTCGGTGACGATCGCAACCTCCCACAAGTCACTCATCGACCCTACATTCGGTAGCAGTGATCTACTCCATGCTAACAACCCCAGAACGAAATTTAGCTTTTAGTTCGAAACTCGAACCCATCCTCACCACCAGAAATCGAACTCGCGTCACCTCCTCTGGCCATTATCGGCCACCAACCTTGTACCCTAGCTTCGTCATCACGCGACGCCTCTGTTCACCCCACTGACATGCAGTCCGGTCAGCCATAGGTGGCGTGGCACCACGGTTTCTAACGTGAACAGAAAAAAGGGGATTAAACCCTAATCTTGATTTGTTCTCCCCATTCACTCATTATAAAAATTCTTCAACAATTTTCCTGGATTCGTACGTGTTCAAGCATGCTTCCATACGAGTTTCAATATTTATAATTGATTTGATTTTCAGCAATTCATAAAAGTACAACTTTTGTTCATATACCAATTTCTCTGAGAATACCCAACTAAAAATCTAAACTTTTGTTTTAAAATTCACAGATTTAAGTATAAATTCAGATTATAATCATGAATTAATATTTCACAACATTTTATTTTCATCAAATTTTTACCTTGAAACCTGTAAAACATGTTTCCAGTGGAAAAATAATTTACTGTAGGCTCAAAACAACTTTACAAAAACTTGTTCGAGGATTAAAACAACTTGATTTATTTGAAAACCCAAGCTTGCAGTGATTAAAGCAAATAGATTTCAATTTTAATAATAAATGTAATCCCTGCATGAATGACACAGAGCATCACTGGGATATTATCATACTGGAATATGAACAAAGTAGTTAAAATTGAAGTTTAAACTGTTTTAAATAAACTTTATATCCTTTAGAAAAATCATGTTTACTCACCTGGCAAATGTTTAAAACAAAGAACACTCTTTTTTTCCTTCTCTTTTGAAGGCCTGCAGTTTGATCTCTGTCTTTGTTTTGCTTAGGAGATGATAATACCCTGACCTCCTTACTTGTTGATAATATTAGTGTACTTAGTTTTTTTATTTTCTCAAGTTTAATTGAACGAAATAAAGCAACTACTACGTATGTATATAATAAAGATGGTGTGCAGGTGAAAGGATAGGCTGAGTCTACCAAAGCAAGTACAAGTTGAAGTATATAAAAAAAAACTAAACCATGCTTTTAGATTGGCTATGCAGTAATAACATTAAATGAAAGTATGTTTCTTTGTAAATTTATAGCATGCCGTGTTTCATGCTTCCCTGTTCTCTTCAAGGTGTTGATGTGATTTGTGGAGGCTTGCATTTAATGCAAGCATGTTTTGTGATGCTACTATCTTGTATGCTTTCAGCACATGTTGATATGTATATTCTTTTGCAAAGTGCTGTTTTGTTTATAAATACTTTCTTGCATTGATTTCGATTTCTATGCTATCTTCTTGTATACTTACAGCATACTGTTTTGTTTATTCTTTTATATGTATGTGTTGTTTTGTTTAATTTCTTTTTTTTTATATATTCAAATTTACTTTACTTTGTTAATTGAAAGAGTTTTGTTTTAGTTTCTTACACTTACCTGGTTTGATTTAGTAACATATTCATTTGATTCTTGTATGTAATCTTATTACTACATACTTTGTTTATTTTATTTTCCATTTGAAGTTTTACAATCAACATTTAATTTATCATTCTTTTAAGAAAACTTAAACTATAAATTTTATTTTTATTAAATTCTATATAACTGTGTAATATTAATATCAACAATATTTTATTTCTTTTGAAATTCTCAAATTAAATTTAAAAGTTCCAATAAATTACCAGATTTTTAAATTCAAAATTTCCGGGATGTTACAGGTAGCTTCCAGGTTTGATCGTGATAGCTCGATTTTGTTTTAGGGTTCGTGGAGAACTTTGGGTTAACGGGAACAATTAGGTGGGGCATCGTCGAATTGTTGAGGGTGGTCAGTGGTGCCGGAGTTGTTGCCGACGATGGTGCACGTGTACGGTGGTCTTTCATGTGTCAGTGGGTCATTGTAGAGGTTGTCTCGAAGAGAGGCTCGCGCGTTTGCGTCTGTGACGCGAGTGTAAACTCGAGTAGAAGTGAGTTTTTGGCTTCAGGTTTTAATCTTAAATCAAATCTAAGTTTGAATAAAAATGTAGGAAGGAGAAGGAAATTTGGAGTGGCTCTCGAGTGACGTTCGGATTCGACCTGAAGCAGAAAATTTTAAAAACAGTTTTAAAAAGTTTCAGGTTTTATAAAACTAGTTTTTAAATTTAAATAAAGTAAGTTTTAAATTTTGAAACGAATCTTGTTTTAAAATCCATTCTTTATAAAAATGAATGTTTTTAAGTAATTAATTTGAGAAAATTTTGTAAGTGCTTAACTTGAATTTGATAAGTTAATTTTTAACTTAATTTAAAAGATTTAATAAAGGAAGATAAATTTTTAAGTTAAATGATTATTTTATTTTAAAACTTAATTAATGATTTAATTAAGTAAAGTTAATTTTTAAGATAAAATGTTTTAATGATAATTATGGCATTAATAAGATAATTATGGTTTTAATGTTTGAGATTAATTAAGTTAATTAAGAAATTTAAGTATAATTTATTTATTTATTTAATTAATGATAAAGGTTTAATTAAGTAATTAATTAAGAATTATTAATTAATTTAATTAACTAATGATTATGATTGATTAATTAATGATTAGAGATTAATTAATTTGTAACTAGAAATTACTTAATTAAGTAATTAGAGGTTGATTAAATGGTAATTAAGAAATACTTAATTAAGTTTTATTAATTAATAATTAAGTTTATTTAATTAATAATTAAGAGATAATTAATCTATAATTAAAGATTAATTAAGGGTTAATTAACTGTAATTAAGGATTGATTAACTAGTTATTAAGAGGTACTTAATTTGTAATCAAGTCGTATTAATTGATAATTAAAGTTTATTAATTAATAATTAAAGAATTAATTTATCTATAATTAAAGATTTAATTAATTTGTTTAAAGGGTGATTAAGGGATGAATTGCCCTATTATAATTAATTTGTTAATTAATTAAAGATATCCCTTGGTGATTAATTAAGTATAAATACTTAATGAGATTAATAAGTTTAATTACTTAGTGTAAATAATTGATGGATAATTACTGGATGTAATTTATTAATTAAAAGGAATTACTTAATGGGAAGTAATTAAAGGGTAATTACTTAGTAGAAGTAATTAAGGATTAATTACTTAGTGTAATTAATCAAAGGATTAATATCATTAATTAAGGAGTTAATTAATTAAGGTAAGTGATTACAGGATGGTAATTACCGTTTAAGATTAATTAAGGTTGATTAATGGAAGTGATTAATTAAAATATAATTAATTAAGGATCAATGTAATTAATTATAGTTAATTAATTAATGGAAGTAATTAAATAGAGGATCATTAATTAATAATTAATTAATGAAAGTAATTAAAGGTTAATTACTAAGGATAATTAATTAGTGTAATTAAAGGATAATTATATTATGTAATTAAAGTATAACTAATCAAGGATGATTAATTAAGATGGATACTTAAAGGAGTGATTAATTAATTTAAAGGATTGTAATTAATTAATGGTTGATCAAGCAAAGTTAGGAAATAAATTCTTAAGTAATTAATTTAATTTAAGTTAACTAAATTAATTATAATATGGATTATTAATTCTTCCTTGTGGATGATTGTTTGAGTAGAATGTCTGGATTGGTTGATATCTATTAAATGATATTCTGTGATATTCTGTGATGTGATATGGAATATATCTGTGATATTTATCTGTGTTAAATGCTATGTGAATTCAAGTATTGAATTGAATTAAATTGTTTAAACCTTTAAACAACTTGGCCTTTAAGATACGTTTGGATTTCGATGAGACCGGGATCGGGTATCAAATTTGATTATCCGAAAACCACATCGATCCAAATTAAACGGTAGGTCTTGACATCTCAAAGTGAAGATCGAGATGGAGATTTAAAACGCAAGGTTAATTGTCGTTAACACTGAGAGTGATTCCAAAATGAGTGTAACGAGATAATGCCTTCGGTTTCGTTGAAACCCTTAACGAACTTGTATGGATTGAATGCTTTCAGAACATCGTCAGGTGGACGATGAGCATTCTAAGATAGATGTGTTCTATAAAGGTAATCGTAGCCTCAAGCCTCATCAACCGGGAATGGCTAAAACAGGGGAGGTGTAGCAAGGCTAAGCGGGCCGCGCTCAAGTAGGATGAGATTTTCCCCTGTCTAAAGGTCCCTTTTTATTCTGCTGTGTGGGCGGTTTTGAGCTCCAACCGCGGGGTTGCCTTGTTTGGGACTATCCAGTAAGGGATGGTTTTGGCCTTGTGTTGCAGGGGATTGGGGTAATCCTCGATGATAGGCGGTACCCCAGTAGCCCTGCCATTGTATGGAAATCCAGTCTCCAATAAGTGCCCTCGGACTTGATTGTAAAACTATGTATGCTGGAATTTAATAAATGTAACAATTTCGACCGTGTGAATATTTATTTGAAAACTCTAGACCCTATTATAATATCATAAAATTTCCTATCAAAGTTTTGGTTAGCATAAGGTAAAAACTTACCCATGTTTATGTGTGGGGAGTCTTGCGTGATACCTTTGTTTTCAAAGGTTTTTAAAGTTAAGCAACTTTAACCTTTTACTCACACTAGACCTATGTCTGAACCTGAGTTTATTTCTGTTTTTCTTAAATTCTTGGGTACTCAAATTTGTACGAGTAGCCAAGGGATTCAAGTTAGCTTTGATGAATTCTAGAGGAGATATGGAGTAGGAGGCTTTAGCGTTTGTAGATATATAGTGGTTCCGCTGTGTTGATATCTGTGTTGTATCTTGAGTTGTATGATTGATAGACCTTTATAACTGTCTAGTATGTGATGTATAAGCTGTGTAACTCTGATGGATGTTGTATATTATGTAATACTTATGTGATTAACATAATTTATTCGTTCCACTGTGAGATTATGATGTTGTTTATTCTTTCTTTCTATCTTTTCCCTTTTCTATCCCTTTCTTTCTTAATAATGATGCGTCTTATTGTGGAGAATAAGGCGGGTCGTTTCACAATTAGACATGAAACACCTTTTCAAAAAAAGCCGTTGAAGGAATTTTAAGCATTGGATTTTAGACAACATTGTATAACATTAGTTTAGATCAGAAAGATTACCAAAATTACTAAGAATGTTGTTATTTGGACCCTTTGGTAGCATTATCGCCAAAGTGTTGTGCTTTACAGATGTGAAATAAATTATTGCACATTTTTCCTTTTTTATCATTTTTATTACATTTAAAGTACACTTTAATAATATTTTAGGATTTATTTGAGGTTTTTTAGAAATTTTAAGTGATTTGGAGTTTGATTATGGGGTTTTAACAATTCTAGCCTATAATGACTCAATATAAAGTCGACTTATGACACTTTCTTTTAAAGCTCCAAAGTCCATTTCTTCTTGCTATCTTGACATATCTGAGTCCAAATAGATTTTTAAATATCAAAATTGATCTTTGAATGCTCGAATTATCCGTAATGAATTAATATCCTTCATATCTTGTATTTATGCTTGTGTATGTTATCAAGTTGGAAAACGCATATGTATTAGCTTCCTAATGACTTGGATACTTGATAAAATCATCAATTGCATTGTTGTAATGTTGTTATCATCAAAATACTTTTTCCCAACACAAAATACACATCCGTAACAAATCCACTAATACTCAGTTCGCACTCTAAGTCTACCCATCTGTCTATAGGTGATAGGATGTACTCAAACTTGGTTCAATGTCCAATCCTCCTAAAGATTCCTCTAAAGTTCACTAGTAAAAGAAGATCTCGAGCGCTAATAAGAGGATATTTGTGCAGTCAAACTACCTCTCTAACATATAAAATTGCTAAAGATGCAACTGTCTTCGCACCCCTAATCGGAATAAAGTGATCGCATTGTGTTTGTCGATCGATAGTAATCCAAACACTCCACTTTCTCTTCTACTCTTAGATAATCCATTAATAAAATCCATCGAAATACTCTCCCACTTCCACTATGGGTTATCTAGTGGTTATACCAACCCCTTGGCGTTATCCGACTTTTCAACCAAGCAAGCTTTCACTCGAATTTGAATGTCAGGATAAAGACGAAATGATTCACGGATTTGGGAACAAGCTTAGAAAGATAATAGCAATGGAGTCAAGAAGTTGTAAAGCTTTTGAGGAAAAGGAAAACACTCAGTGCCGATTTGTTTTACTTAGTACCGACCTCATGTTCGGCCTAAGTGGGCCCTTGAAATTACAGTTCATGGAAATATAGCTTGGGTAATCGTCGTTAAGTACATTTCGCAAGGAATAGGTAGACAATTCTAAAGGAATTCTGTAGGAAAGAAGACAAGTATAAATGATACTACAACCTTTCGAAAAAACCATGAACTCTATGAGAAAGTGCTTGGAGTATGGCAGATAGAAGATAGAAGATCGAAGAAGGGAAAAGGGATGTTTTCCCTTAAAAAATTTGTTCGATACTGAACAATTTTGGTTGATACCAATTAGAAATTATTGATTGTAGGACTCCATCTTTGCCTCCTACAATCTTGGATCTAGATTTGGGCTTGGTATTTCATGGGCCTTCGATTCTGCTGGACATTTTCTCTATAAATATTAACCCAATAGCAAATGGTGAAGGACTTTTTGGCTCGTTCTCTTTACATCTTCTATCTCTCCTATATTGTAGTCACTAAGGAAGCTATAATTTTCTATTCTAGGCCTTTACATTGGTAAAACCATTTTACTAATGACCCTCAAATCGGTAATTAATAAAGAATATAGCGAACGTAGGATAGAGATTGTCAAACCACTTTAAAACTTTGGTGTTCTCTTTGTTTTTCAGATACATTCAGTTAGATTTCAATATTTCTCTAAAGCTTTGGGTATTGTGACATATTTGGGCTTAAAGTTTTGGTGCTTTCACCGAGAAAGGAGATTCTCAAGCATAAAAAAAATCTAGCTTTCTATTTTTGATTGGATTATCCAAAGGTTAGATCTAGAAGATTTTCATAAAGGATTTGAAGAAATTTTTTGAGAGAAATGTGTGATCCTCTAAAATGGATTTGAAGAATTATCATATTGAAATCAGTGGCACCGAGGAGATCTTGAAGATCATTAGGAGCAAGGGTAGGAGAAGAAGGAAATTCTAATCACATGGAAGTTCAGGGCATTTCAAGGACCATCTGCTCCTTAGGTAATAGTCACAAAAGTGGTGTTTGACAATATAATGCAGGAATCGAATCGGAAGATAGTTGACAGTTAGAAGGCTCTAATGGAAAGGATGGATGCCATCATTGCTCAACTCATCTATTTATGGTAAGAACAAGCTAGATAGAAAACAAAAACAAAAGTAAAGGGCTATATGAATAGCAGAAAGAGTTTATGGAGGAAGTCGGGGAGCTCCCTCCAAAAGAATTCAACTCGGTACAGACCAAAATTAGGTCAGTACTAAGAGGAATTTGGGCATTTCGAAGGGACATGGTCCCAAGGAGCTATGGTTGTGGACTTGTCTGATTCAGACGATGATCTGCAACATGGTGGTGAGGATTATGAGCTTCATGTTACTATTTGTGATACTGGAGTTCAAATAGTCACTATGGAGCTAACCGAATGTCAAAGGAAAATTGGAGAAGCGGTTCACCTAGAGATTAGAGAACCTAAACGTCAACTAGCAAACCAAGATCATTTATAGAGCCAAACACTCAGTGTAGCCTCTGTATCGACCTTTGGAGTATCGTGCTTGCAAAGAATATATAGCAGATATGGTTAAATGATTGGTAAGGAAAAGAAAATATAGAAGTATGAGGATTGCGGTTTTACACCAAGCAGAACTCCACTCATGGAGAACATTTTGAGGAAAGAGTATCCTAGGAGGTTTACAATGCCATCATACAATGGGACCAGCACCACTGATCCCAAACAACATTTGTTTTAGCATGAATAACACATGGGTGGTTCCAAGGCGATGGATGTGATTCAGTGTAGGTGTTTTCCTATTTTCTTGGAAAGTGTTGCATTAGTGTGGTTCACTGGGTCGCACCGAAATCCATATCGACTTTTGATGAGTTGGAAAAGTAATTCTTGGAGTAGTATTGCCCCCATGCCGTTTAGCCTAAGGACAAGATGTCCTTGTCAAGTCTTTCTTAAGGACCTAAGGAGTCGTTAAAGGAGTTTTTGAATAGATTCAATATCGTAGTTAAGCAGGTGAATGATCCGAAGGAAGATTTAGTTTTTATGGCTTTGCTCTGGGGTATACATTTGGATACAGGCTTTGGTAGGTAGTTAAAGATGAAGCAATCAATGTCTATGGAGGACTTCCATTGAATGGCCAATCAGCTCTTGCATTTGGAGGAAGCAAGCTAGGCAACTGGATAAATTAATGGTAGACAATCAAAGAAAGTAATACAGAGAAATGTGGCAATTAAATAGACCGAAGAAAGCTCTAGTAATGTGCCTATTAATGTCATAAATTCTAATAATAAAAAGAAACCAACACAGGGCTTTAGTGGTAGGCGGAAGGAATCTAAAAAGCACCCGAGGAATATGAGGTGGAAGGAATCTAAAAAGCAAGTTAAGCAGCAAAGGATGGTTACAAATGAGATTGTATTCAAGAATAGGGATTCTAAGGGAGTCATAGCGCCAACCATCAACCTCACGATGACTTCGGCTATTGTTGGACATGTTGTAGTGTATCGAGGTCTAGTGGATAGAGGAAGATTAGTGAATATCTTGTTTAAATGGACATTTGACTAAATACAAATCAGTATGAAGGACGTTAAGCCTTTTAAACTCAGGATTCAAGGATTTACTGGTGAGAAAAACCAACCAATTGGAATAATTGATTTATCAATTGAGTAGGGTGATAGAGATTAAAAAGTAGTGCAGATCTAAACATTTGTTGTAGGAGATCATTATTCAATGAATAATTCCTTTCTAGGCCGATTGACCTTGGCCGATTTATAGATAGCCCTAGCTCCTTGGTGCTTAATGATGAAGTTCCCCATAAAGAATGGCTTTGGATCCATAAGGGGAAACTAGAGCACATGAAGAGAGTGTTATGTTGCTGAGCTAAGGGAAGCACAATGACAAGAGAAAGGCAAGAATGTAGAAAATGGTCTCTGCATTAAGAACTCGAAAGCATAGCAACTGAAGCCCAACCTTAGCTTAAAATCCATAGCAGGTTTAATAAGTCTATGGATCCAGGGAAGAAGTAAGAGGAAGTGTGGGCAGGACTAGCTAAACTGATGATTAATGTTCCAGTTGATATAGACGATTCTTCCCAAGCTCTCAGGCTTGGATCTCAACTCGGTATTAGACCGAGGAATCGGTTAGTTTCCTTCAAGGAAATTTGGATTTGATCACTTGGATGCATTTAGATTTGTGCAAGATATCTTCCGAGGTATCATGTCACATGTCAAATGAGGATCCAAGTTTTCCCGTTGTAAAGCAGAAAAGACGTAGTCTAGGTTCGGAGTGATCCGATGTGCTAAATGAGGAAGCGGATAAGCTGATGGTGAATGCTTTATCTGCGATGCTTTATACCCAAAGTGGATATCAAACTACCTATTAGTTAAGAAGTCAAATGGAAAATAATGTCATTCGGTTTGAAGAATGCGCCAGCTTTATATCAGATTTTGGACCATATTATTATTGAGTAATGTCGTTCGATTTGAAGAACGCAGAAGCTACATATCAAAGGCTGGTGAATTCTATGTTTACAAAACATATCAGATGGATGACAGAAATATCCATATATGATATGCTCGTGAAGTCACAACTATCAAGAAACCATATCGATGACTTTTATGAAATTTTCGAGATATTACATGTGTATAGAATGAAGAAAAATAAGTTAAATTACAAATTTGGAGTTGCATCAAGAAATTTTTGGGATTCATCGTGAATTCAAGAGGTATTGAAGCTAATATAAATCAGATTAACGCCTTAATGAAAATGAGGGTGCCGACCAAGAAATAGGAGTTGTAGAGTTAAAATGGGAAGGTTGTTTCTATGAGTCAGTTTATCTCAAAGGCAACAAACAAATGTATGTCATTCTACGATACCCTCAAAAATGGTAAGAAGAATTTTGAATGGAACAAGGATTGTCAGCACGCCTTCTGATGTGCACGTAAATATGCATATTTTTAAAACCATATTTAATCTATTTAAATTGAATAAATGATCATATTGGGTATTTTAACTTGTTTTAACCAAAATTCAAATTATTTAAAATTGTCACATTTTCATCGTCATCCAAGGGAAAAATGGTCATTTTTGTGCATATATCAAATTGAGAAAATTTAATGGGCAATTTCTATATTATTTTGTAGGAATTTAAACTCAATTACAAGTGGTTTCATGAAGGAATATGCATGTACAAAGAAGATACAAAAGAATGAAGATGGAAATAATTCAAAGTGAAGAACATGGAGGACCCCACCTACCCACTACCTTAATGTACAAATTAAAGGCTAATGCACATGCTAAAAGACATTTAAAGCTTCATGTACATTTAAGTAGGGGATTATTGAAGCTAATGATAACTTGGCCACCACACTTCCTCTAAGGGCATTTTGGGTACTCCCCAAAAATATGCATTAGGGTTTCTAACTTGTATAAATACCCCTTATGTTTCATGTAGCCCTCTTCCTCTTAGTTAGTTAGTTTTAGTTTAGAAAATAAATCAAATCTCTATTTCTTTCCATGGCTACTTAGCCATTTCTTCTCTTATGTAATTCTTTTTTTTATGCAATGTTAATTATTGTTTCTTTTTAATTACATGTTCATTTCCTTTTATGCAAGTAGTGTAGATTTTCCTTTATGCAATTAGAATAGTTTTCCATTTCACTTTGCTCTCTTTTCCTTTTCATTTTCTCTCATGTTGCAAGCTACATTTGTTCATATGATAACAAACATGAGAGCTTAATCCCTACAATTTAGGGGTAATGAAGCTCTCTAGTTTGTAGATGCAATATTTTGGTGTTTATACTCTCTTTTTGTGCTTTAATGGAAATACTCGAAGTGGATTAACGATGTTGTTTAGCTTTGAATTTGATAGTCTATGTTGTTCATAACAAATAGGCTATGCTTAAACAAACATAACACAAATTGCCTCTTCATCTAAATATGATTATGGCAAAGAAGTGAATGTTGAAATTGAAATTTGATAGCCTATATTTCTAAACAATAGTTAATAGGCTATGCTTAAAATAGATTTTTATTTCAACTTTGTTGTCATATTTCATGAGAGTTAAATGTGTATTAGTGGTTGTGTTATAGTTTGATGGTTTATATTGGGCTAATTAATAGCATAGATATATCATACTTATGATAAGCACATCAACTAATTACACTAATGAAAAGAAAAGAGAGATCATAACTTCAATTTATTGATTTATATGATCTAGAGAGTGGATTTATATCTAAATTGTCCCCAAACTCTCATATTTTTATCAATTTTCTTTTAGTTAATTAGCTAATTTTCTAGCTTAACTTTCACTCGACTTTGGTTTAATTTGATTGAGTAGAATTTTTAAAATCATCAATTCCCTGCGGATCGACCCGTATTCGCCACGTGCTACATTCGTACACCGTGCTCTTGCGATAATTTTGAATTTCTAAATTTATTGACGGTTTTCTAATCCGATAGAATTTCCGTCGATGAACAAGTTTTTGGCGCCATTGCCGGGGAGTTGCTTTGATTTTCTATTTTTCGAATTATTTCGTTTGAATTTTCATTGTGTGTTTGTTGTTGTGTTAATTTGTAGTTCCCAAAAAAAAAAATTGTTTGTGTGTGATTTTTGTGGTATTTTGTTTGTGTGCTTGTTTTTCTTTTCATTTTGCATTTCCATTTCCATATTAAAAAAACATAATTTCATTTGAAAAACAAGCATATTTTATTGCATTCAATTTGCATTTTCATTTACAATTACATTCCTTTTCTTTTCTTTTTACAAACTGCATATCTCTCTGCAAATTCCCCCTTCTCTGTTTGCCTGTTCTTCTAACAATGTGCAATTCATTCATCCTATTCTCATCTCTGTTTCCTCCACACCAAACTGTTATATAGTTCACCCATCCATAACTCAAATCTTCTTTACCATCAGAATCACTGTCAAAACCTCATCACCCCCTACCCATTACTGTCTAACCAATACAACACTCCACAAACCATCCTACAACACTGCCAGTAACTACATACAGTGCTCTCGACAATTTCACAGCAATATCACAGTTGACAATATAACAGACCATCTGGCACCACTGTTCTCGACCTTTCAAACCATCTCCATAATTTTCAACCAAATCAAGCATTATCCTCACCGCTTCTTGCCAAAGATCCACCAGGCAGCATTCTCACCATCCTTGCTTGACCACTACATTGCTCTATTCCTATAAACTGTGCACTTTTCACAATCTCTCACTCTCTCTGTTTTCACTCATACTCTATCAACCCCAAAATGTTGCATCCACTCTACCGCATCTACTGCCTAGGCATCACAATGCTGCCAAACTCCCTACCTCACTGGCCAACTCCGTAACTCCACCATCATAGAAAATCTTTCCACGCAATTCGCAGTATTACTTCTATTTTCTTCCTTGGACACTCCCTCTCTAACCGTGCCTTCCCCTGCACATTAGCCTTCACTGCTTAACATCGACCATCCATACCATATCACCACATCAAAGCACAATCAAACCATTACAATACTTCAGACTTCATCACAATAACCTTCCCTTCACATACTTCAACCTCCTCCATATAATACCAACTGCCTCCATAAATCACATTTCCACAAATCTGCTCATACCACCAACAATCATCACCCACGGCAAATTGCCTGCCCATACACTCAGAGAACTACAATCGAACTCCTCCACGCTAGAACCCAATCGCTCAACCCAATTCGAACTACAGCGAGCAATAACCACAAACTCAACTTCAACCACGATGCAATCAAAATCCCTCACTTGAACGCCTCCATCGGCTATACTTATAGAAATTAAATTGCATTTAGAATCGAAATTGAAGTTGAATTGGGAGGAGAAATTTTTGATAAATAGATTTCGTGAATTGCATTCGGTCTGAAATTTTGATTCATTTTTATCTTGCTCGGTTTTCTGTTGTGAATGGTGCTGTGTATTTGGTTTTAGAACAGGCCGGGTTTTGAGTTTTGAGTGTGTAAAATAAAATAAAATAAAAATTATTTCGGCCGGGCCCTAGTAGATTGTTTAAAAAAAGGAGTTTAGTTACCTTGAGTTCTTCCTTTATTTTGTTTCAGTTTTTTTCCCCTTTATTCAACAAAAAAAAGTGAAGGGTTTTGTTCCATTTAAATACTTGGGTTCAATTCAAAGGTTCGGATTAGTTTTAGTTTGTTGTTCGTTTTCAACTCTTGTTTGATTTAAAAAAAAAAGATTTTAGGTTGTTCTTAATTGTGTTTAGTTTGATTTGTTTTAGTTTCTTCTTCGATAAAAAAATACTTATATATATATCCAATTCCTTTTTCAGGTTGCCAAAGCAGATTGGAAGAGCTTGCTCCGCTTAACTGCTGCAAAAAATGCTTGCTTATAAAAAATTTGCACCCATGCATATTGTTTTATTCAGTTTGCATTATTCGTAGCTTGAATTTACATTTTATATAAAAAAATTCAAAAAACCAAAACAAAAACAAAAACAAATTTCATTGTAGTTGCATTGTTAATACACGTTTAGTTTCTGCTTTGCATCTCATCTTAGAATTTAGATTAATAATAACGGTTAGACATCGATAACGCTTAGTTGTATATTGACAAGTTGTCTTCTTTGAACAATTTAATTTCTTGGTGTCTAGGCTACGGCAGAGCAAAAATCAGTTATAAATATTACGGTGATTCGTAAATATTATATGAATTGTTTTTCTGAAGGTACGTAAACCTTCGGCTACATTGCTACAGTGGTTCATGGTGCACCGATAAATCCTGTCTGTTACCCAGCTCAGAACTATCTTGTTTATCTAAGACAATGTGTGAGTATACAATTTTGGGTTAACTTAGGATAAATCATTTGGAATTAACCCTTGCATTCATTTAGTTGCATAAGTTCATGCATATTTAAAAAAAACACAAAAAAATAATTCAAAAATCCAAAACTAAAAAAGTGTAAATATTCCTTTAATTTTTCTTTGAAATTTTAAAACTCTTTTCCTTTGAAATTTCAAAAAATCCAAAAAATTTAAAAAAACAAAAATAAAAATAAAAACTTTTCAAAAACAAAGAAAAAATTTGAAAAACAAAAATCAATTTCCCTTTTGAAAAATAAATTCCATTTGTAAATATTTTTCTTTTACAAAAAAAAAAACTAAAACATTCTTGAAAATGTCTGATTTTCCCCACATACATGAATTTTACAACAGTTGTGAAAATCAATATAATCCATATAATTTCACTTCAAATTCTTATGGATATTTCAACAACAACTATTGTTTAAACGATTCGAATTTTGAACCTCAAAATTTTCAAAATGATGACCAAATTTTGAAAATAGCATTTCATCTTTACTTGAAATCGGTACGCAACAAAATCAAATGAAAATAAGTTATGTAATTCATATTTGTGCGATAACTCGAATCAAAGTTTTCAAAATAATCAAAATTTGGATTTACTTCAAAATTCAAACGATTTCGAGTATAACCCATGCCAATTCAATTTTGAACTCCAAAATGAGTTTCAAAATCAAAATGAAAATGTGAACCAATTTGTAAATAATTTTGGCAATGGAAATAATCTCGACCATAATACAATTGAAAACTTTGGTTATCAACAAATTCAAAGTGAAAATTTTCAAACTAATAATCATGAATTTGACTTTGTTGAGAAAGGGAAAAAGATAACGAGGATTCATTACTTGAAAAATACAAAAAATTTCGTGAAAATCATAATCAAATCTCAATTTGTGAATCAAATAATAATCTACCGTTTATCGAAATTGACAATTCTTGTTCTCAACAAGTCCAAATCGAAAATTTTCAAGTTAATAATTACAAATATGACTTTGTTGAGAAAATGAATGAAATGTACAATGATCACATGGATTTGGTGCTCGAAACATATTTGAATCAACGTATTACACATACTCAAATTCCAACGTGTGACAAGTCAAGTGATAATCCACCTTTTACCCAAATCGATGATTTTAAAATAACAACTTCCGAAATTGAAAATGAAAATCTTAACAAAGTTGTTGAAAACATGGTAATTGAGTTGGATTTCAATTCTTTTGAGGGTGTGGAACCAAATTTAAAATTCGATCTTTCTTTTTTCGATTCTGAAAATTTAAATACAACAATTTTGGATTTTGAAATGGATACATGTGATGAAGTTGTTGATAATCCAACGAAGGAAGATGAATTTAACGAACGCGAGTTTTATGGACTTTTCGAAAATGTGTCCTTAAATTCTAATGGGGAAGATTTCAATCACCATTTTGACTTTAAAATCGATAGTTTAAAGGAAGTTTTCAATGATAAACTTGAATTTCAATTTGGTGAAAATAAATGTGAATTTCAATCAATCGTTATATCTACCCCAAAAATCACCGAAAATAAAACAACTCGTAAGATTTTTAATAAAACAACATTCGTTTTTCCAATTCCACATTCGACTTCAAAATCTTTTATGGTTTGGTTTTTCGAGCTTAAGCTGTGTCTCGTATACTTGACGAGACAAATGAATTTGTCTTTAGAAGACCGTTTCATTTATTTTTTGACGATATACTTTCTGATCTCGTGTAAATACATTTCATTTTCATGTAAATAATAATAAACGTTCCTTTCACTTGGGTTGACTGTGGGGACACAGTTAAAATCAAGTGTGGGGGGGAGACTCATCTTCTTCTTGATTTTTCAGGATTAATTTTTCATTTTTCTTCCAAAAACTCAAAAAAAATCCAAAAACAAAAGAAGAATTTTTCTTTTTTTAGCGTTTTTGATTTATTTTTAAAGAAACACTATAGGATAAATATATGGTTTTGGTTTATTAAATTGAGATTATTGAAAATTTATTTGTCTTAACAAAAATAAAAATGAAGTTGTATAATAATTAACAATGGTTTAACTAGCATATAGGAAGATTCATACGTGTTAATTATGAAATACATCCTAATTGAAAATCTTTGTTTTAAAAGTGGTGAATTTAAAGTGAAGGATGTAACATTTTTTTGTCTTCTAAGTTAAATGGTGCTAAGATGATTTTGCAAAACTCTCTCTCTTAAAAAAATATTAAAAAAATAATAATAATAACATCCAAAGTATTCACACTCGTTTAAAAGTCCTAACGGTTATGCATGGGTGAATTACTTGGAATCTTTGATTATGTGCTTTCATACTCATTTAAAAGTCCTCACGGTTATGCATGTACGTAACACATGTAAAAAAAATAGACTTAATAAAAACCACCTATGGTCGATAGGTGTATGCATGAAAGTGTGTGCACTCGCCATGCTCTGTACCCCCCTCACATAAGCCTGAAAGGCAATGCATGGGTGGTATATCTGGCCTCAGTTTACCTGAGCTAGGTGTGTAATTTTTTTTGCAAATAATGAGAGAACAAGCAATTGAAATCCTGGCACTATTTTTACTTATTTGATTTGATTTGTTATTGAAAAGAAATGAAAATACCACTTTGATAAACTTTCATAGTTACACTGTGTTATTAACCAAAACAACGAGTTAAACTATAGTTTATTTGTTATGATAACTTCGTTTTTATTGGAAATATTGATGAGTGAATGACATAAATTTTCAAGATAATAACCAAAACCTATATTTAACTTAGTTGTGTTAGTTAAAAAATAAATCCTTCATTTGTAAATATTTCAAAAACTTGCATTATTCTCTATGTAAATAAATCTTACATTTTGTAAATATTTTCATCCTGCATTTGGATTTTGTGGGTAGTATCCGCTGAAAACCCTCACGAGACAACACTCGTCCTACTGGGGATACCCAGAGGTTTAATGGCTTGTTGCATACGCTCAATGCAATCGTGCTCCCTACGAAAACGGATTTATCTTAGTTTTTCTTTATTCGAGGACGAATAAAAAGATAAGTGTGGGGGTATTTGATGTGCACGTAAATATGCATATTTTTACCACCATTTTTAATCTATTTAAATTGAATAAATGATCATATTGGGTATTTTAACTTGTTTTAACCAAAATTCAAATTATTTGAAATTGTCACATTTTCATCGTCATCCAAGGGCAAAATGGTCATTTTTGTGCATATATCAAATTGAGAAAATTTAATGGAAACCATATTGATGACTTTTATGAAATTTTCGAGATATTACATGTGTATAGAATGAAGAAAAATAAGTTAAATTACAAATTTGGAGTTGCATCAAGAAATTTTTGGGATTCATCGTGAATTCAAGAGGTATTGAAGCTAATATAAATCAGATTAACGCCTTAATGAAAATGAGGGTGCCGACCAAGAAATAGGAGTTGTAGAGTTAAAATGGGAAGGTTGTTTCTATGAGTCAGTTTATCTCAAAGGCAACAAACAAATGTATGTCATTCTACGATACCCTCAAAAATGGTAAGAAGAATTTTGAATGGAACAAGGATTGTCAGCACGCCTTCTGATGTGCACGTAAATATGCATATTTTTAAAACCATATTTAATCTATTTAAATTGAATAAATGATCATATTGGGTATTTTAACTTGTTTTAACCAAAATTCAAATTATTTAAAATTGTCACATTTTCATCGTCATCCAAGGGAAAAATGGTCATTTTTGTGCATATATCAAATTGAGAAAATTTAATGGGCAATTTCTATATTATTTTGTAGGAATTTAAACTCAATTACAAGTGGTTTCATGAAGGAATATGCATGTACAAAGAAGATACAAAAGAATGAAGATGGAAATAATTCAAAGTGAAGAACATGGAGGACCCCACATACCCACTACCTTAATGTACAAATTAAAGGCTAATGCACATGCTAAAAGATATTTAAAGCTTCATGTACATTTAAGTGGGGATTATTGAAGCTAATGATAACTTGGCCACCACACTTCCTCCAAGGGCATTTTGGGTACTCCCCAAAAATATGCATTAGGGTTTCTAACTTGTATAAATACCCTTTATGTTTTATGTAGCCCTCTTCCTCTTAGTTAGTTTTAGTTTAGAAAATAAATCCAATCTCTATTTCTTTCCATGGCTACTTAGCCATTTCTTCTCTTATGTAATTCTTTTTTTTTATGCAATGTTAATTATTGTTTCTTTTTAATTACATGTTCATTTCCTTTTATGCAAGTAGTGTAGATTTTCCTTTATGCAATTAGAATAGTTTTCCATTTCACTTTGTTCTCTTTTCCTTTTCTTTTTCTCTCATGTTGCAAGCTACATTTGTTCATATGATAACAAATGTGAGAGCTTAATCCCTACAATTTAGGGGTAATGAAGCTCTCTAGTATGTAGATGTAACATTTTGATGTTTATACTCTCTTTTTGTGCTTTAATGGAAATACTTGAAGTGGTTTAATGATGTTGTTTAGCTTTGAATTTGATAGTCTATGTTGTTCATAACAAATAGGCTATGCTTAAACAAACATAACACAAATTGCCTCTTCGTCTAAATATGATTATGGCAAAGAAGTGAATGTTGAAATTGAAATTTGATAGCCTATATTTCTAAACAATAGTTAATAGGCTATGCTTAAAATAGATTTTTATTTCAACTTTGTTGTCATATTTCATGAGAGTTAAATGTGTATTAGTGGTTGTGTTATAGTTTGATGGTTTATATTGGGCTAATTAGTAGCACAGATATATCATACTTATGATAAGCACATCAACTAATTACACTAATGAAAAGAAAAGAGAGATCATAACTTCATTTTGTTGATTTATATGATCTAGAGAGTGGATTTATCTCTAAATTGTCCCCAAACTCTCATATTTTGTCAATTTTCTTTTAGTTAGTTAGCTAATTTTCTAGCTTAACTTTCACTCGACTTTGGTTTAATTTGATTGAGTAGAATTTTTAAAATCATCAATTCGCTGTGGATTGACCCGTATTCGCCACGTGCTACATTCGTACACCGTGCGCTTGCGGTTATTTTGTTTCTAAATTTTTCGATGGTTTTCTAATTCGATAGAAATTCCGTCGATTAACACCTTCGAGGAGTTACATAGGTATATGGAACACCACTGGTTCTATCCAATTCGTTGGACAGAGAGGACTTGTTATCTTCTTTTGCAGTGTCTTCTCATGCACAAAGTGCAGCACTGGTATGTGAGGAAGCGAGGATTTAGAGGCTAGTATATTATATCAGCAAGCGGTTTACTAGAGATAAAAAGAATTACCTAAAGTTGGAGAAACTTTCTTGTTTCTTTTCGATTCGAGGATATTATGGCCATATTTCCAAGCTCATCTTATTAAGGTGCTAACGGATTAGCCGTTGAAGTAGGTATTGTATCAACCCGAGACCTCGGGGAGATTACTTAAACAGAATATTATAATTAAGCCAGTATGTTATCACTTGCCATCCGAGGAGGGTGATAAATGGCCAAGTGTTGGCGAATTTCATCACTGAGTTTACAACATAAGATGGTGAAGAGGAGGATGATATGGTCAAGCTTCCTCATTGGAAAGAACTTTGAACGAACATGGTTTGGGTGTAGTAGTGCTTGAAACTCAGGAAAGACGGTCAACTTGTTATGCATTAAGTTAGAATTTCCTACAGCTAACAACAAGGCTAAAAGCGTTAATAGCACGATAAGGATAGTAAAGGTGCTAGGAATAGGGATGCTGCATATATTCAGTGATTCCTAGTTGGTTGGTTATCAAGTAAAGAAGGAATATCAGGCTAAGCGCGTGAGGCTTTCTCCTTACCTAATGAAATCACTAGAGCTATTGGATGACATAGAACACTATTCGATTTCTCATATCTATAGAGAGGAGAACATAAAGGCTTTTTCATTAGCTAAACTTGCTAGCTCTTTGGAATCATAGATGATATAATCTGTTCCAATGCAGGTTTTGATGGCACCAAGTATTGGTTAAACGGATGTCGAGTGGACTTTAAGGACCGAAGAGGAAGAAGGCCATGGATGACTCCGTTCAAGGATTAATTACTCAAGCTAAATCTCCTAAGAAATAGAAATGGACCGTCGAAAAGAACTTCGGTTCGTGATGCAAGAAAGAGTATTGCATAGAAAAGGATTCTACTCCCCCTTGCTTTAGTGTATAACCAAGGACGAGGCTAACAAAATTCTCATAGAAATCCATGAATGCGGCTTTAGTGACCATACTGATGGCATATTTTAGCAAAGAGGAAACTTCACAATGGATATTTCTGGCTAACAATAGATATGGATGTAGCTGATTGCATATAATAGTGTGGTTGCTGCTAGAGATTTGTAAAGATTCTAAGAGCCCCATCTATAGAACTTACAAAAATGGTTGGCCAATGGCCATTTACAGTTTGGTGAGTTGATATGATTGAGCCCAATTTGCAGAGCTTACACAAATGGTTAGCCCATGGCTATTTACAGTTTGGCGAATTGATATTATCGATGTGCCAATAATAGCAAAGGGAGGATCTAAGTATGCAATAATTGCAGTGGATTATTTCATGAAGTAGGCCCAAGTAGAACCGCTTACCATGATCACAATGAAAAAGGTGATCTACTCCGTAACGAAGAACATAATTTGTAGGTTCGGAGTACCTCAGAAAATCATAATAAATAATGGAACTCTATTGAAAGTGCTAAGCTCGAGGATTTCCACAATCGGTATAGGATCGAGAAGAACTTTTTCTTGGTAGCATATCCACAAGAAAACATACAAGTGAAGGCGATGAATAAAATCATTAATCCCACCTTGAAGAAACAGTTAACTAATTCCAAAGGCAACTAGGTCGAAGAGCTCCCAATGGCATTATAAGCATATAGGACGACCCATAAGTCTACAAACCGACATATGCCATTTGCTTTTGCTTATGGGTTAGAAGCAATGATATCGATAGAGTTAGAAGTCCCTTCCTATCGTAAAATATTTTATGATCCAATGTTAAATGAGGAACACTTGCTTGAATCCCTCAAATTCGTTGATGTGAAAAGGGAAGAAGCAAATTTGAGGATGGCTGCTCATCAGAAAAAGTAGCATGACAATTTAACACCAAGGTATGGAACCGTACTTTCAAGGTAGTGAATTTCATTTTGAAACGGGTTCTCCTAGGTATAGTGGCACTTGGTTTGGATTATAAAAGTACTTATGCAACCAAACGAAAGCTTGGAAATGGAACGTTCAAGCTAGCTACAGTTGATGGAGTCCTAATTCCATGGGCATGGAATAGCAACTTGCTATGACACTATTATACTTAGTTTTGTTTAATTTATTTTTCAAAAATAAGCCACCCAAGAATTCTGAAGGCAATGTAATATGGAAAAACTTACCGCATTTGCAGGTTATAAATAAAAGCCAGCTTCTTGAACCAATGCTCTTATAAGAAAATTTTGTGCCACGCGATTAGTAGTACATTCGGATACAAACTCTCGTGGTCCAGGATTAGGACTGAGGAGTTTAATTTCAAAGGTTGATTGAATAATTCAACCCTAATAGGTACTTGGAAAACAGTGCCAAGCCTTTTAGTCCAGGACCAAGACCGGGAGGAATAAATATTGTCACTGATAGAATAATTCAACGCCGACCTTTAGATATTGATTGTTACTCGAAATTAGGCAACGTCAAGAAGGAATGCCAAAGATAAGGCGACTAAAGTGCTAGACTCAAGTGATAGAAGCTAGTGCATAGTTGGAAATATAATGATCATGCTACTGGCCTGGAAGGATATGTTAGGCCAAGGTAAAGCGAGGACGGTCAACAGATACTCTTAATCAACACCTGGAGATAGGTGGGAATGAGAGTCGGTGACTAGAGATAGGTATATAAAAGCATAGGTTTTCAGGTATATGAACCAATTAACGATTGGGATATTTGCGACTGTACTTGCGGCCAAGCGTGACATGCTAAGCCGAGGATAAGCGAGGATTGTCATTGAAAATCGAAAACAAGAACAAGCAGACTCCTTCAATCGGAGATCAGAACTAGAAGAGTCAATTGGACTGCAGGTAACGAAGTAAATTATCCCCATATGGTTAAAATCTGACTGAGTCCTAGGTATTGGAAAGGTCAGAGAACGAAACCCAGATTATGGCATTTAGACGGGCCTTGGATATAGTATTCGCCGTGCGATGAAACTACAAAAACATTATGGTTTCACTCGTGGCCTAGCAAGATGTGCTTTGTCGAGGTTTAATAGTGAAAATTTATCGACAATTCCAAGCACACCTAGTTATCGATGCGATCAAGAACGTCAAGAAATAGATGTTCAAATTGTTGTTCCCTAAAAATTAGGAATAACGTGGAACTCAGATTATCCATAGTTACTAACTGGTCGAAGGAAACTCGACTTGAAACAAATAGAAATAGCCATAAATTGGTTGAATATTTTTCTTAGCCAAACAGAACACCTCTGTAGCTCTAAGTGAGGCTAACTAATGATATATAACTAAAGTAATTCCAGAAGTTTTAATTATATGTGCAGAGATGTAGTAAATAAAAGCGTTGCATGAAAATAAACATAGTAGTGTGGATAAATAGAAATATAGGTAGTTATAATATATATGCAAGCAGTTGTACATGAGAAGGTACTGTGTATAAAAGTGAGCAAACATAAACATGATAAGGATTACAAAAAGAAAGCGATCTTTCATTACTAAAGCTATTATGTACAAAGACTACAGGTGCCGCTACGCACAAACACGGCCATTGTACAACAAATGGAAAGCAAAATGTACAACCAAAATGCCCGTCTTACCCAAAAATCTTAGGGATCTCCAAATTATTCTCCCTCTCTTCCTACCTTTCCACTCGAACCACCAATTAGTCTCTTATGCTTCAGTCTGCCTTTGATTTTCCCCTCTTTAGGAGTATCGCCTTCAGACTACATAGTTTCTCCCTCGGTTTTAACAAGGGCTTTACCGCACTTTCTAGTGTGAGCATAAGTGGATTTGATCTTGAGGGGATTTAGCTTGATCGAGGGAAGTTTAGCAGAGGGGATTGTTGAGCTAAAATATTTTTGAGTTCTAAGTTCCCTTATCTTGACCTTAGAAAGGTCAATTTTCAATCCCTTCATCGTGGTCATTTAGTTGGTTGGGTCCACATCGTTGGTGGTAACAACATCTTGAGACAAAGTCGTATCCTCTAGATTCTCCAGGACAATTCTTGGAATCAAGCCTTGGGCTGGAGTTGGAAGAGAGGATAGAAGGAATAATTTCCATGGAGGTAGAGGTCTATGTGGTGGAAATTGCTGCAACAACCATGCCTTGAGTGGCCAGCGACTGAGGAGGAAGATGCGGATGACCTACAAGTTGACAAACAGAATGGCGCAGATTAAAGATGGATTTAGGAAAGAACCGGGGTTTCTCCAAAACTAATTGAACAAGGGATATATCTACACCCAAAATTGAATGCGAAAAGGGAGATTTAGACATTTTAACTTCTTCAAGTGAGCACAAGATTGGTTGAACGAAGGTAGGAGGGAAATAGTGTTCAACGGAAGATGATCATTGCATATGCTGAGATAGTTTGGGTGGCTTCAGAGCTTACCTTTTAGTCCCGCGAATATCTATCGATGGTTCTTGGAATTTTGGAGTTGGTGATTCTGCTTGACCGATGCACTTGAGCCAGTTGAAGCTTGATATAGCAACATCAACGACGGCATCTTCTTCAACGAGAATAGCCTTTCCCTCTTTAAGTTTTATTATATCATTTGTGTCAAGATACTTGGCCATCGGTTCTTCTTCGGTGAGGCCATCATAGGTCACTTCGGCATGACGTAGCACTTCTTCCCAGGCATCCGCAAGAGTAACGACATACGTACTCCCTAGCAATTTCAGGTTCTTGTACTGAATCACGTTGGCGAAAAATTGCTGGAAAGTATTGTTCAGTTCTTCCCTCTGTTTTTTCTTTTCCTCCCTGAGCTCCTTCAGATCTTGTTCGACGATGGCATGATCTAAATCGATGTCTAATTTTCGATCTTTTCCTGTAGCAACTTGTTTGCAAGTTTCTCTTTTTTGGCTCAAAGCTTTAGTATCTTAGCTTCCTATTCTACGATAGTTTTATCCCTGGCCCTGATAGTTTCATTCTTTGTAGTAAGGGCCAGGTCCTTCTCAATAATCTATGTTTTCAAAGTAGCATTGTCCTCGTGGGCAGTTGTTAGTATGTTCTTTATCACGGTCTTTGCGTCGGTACGGGCTTTTCTCATATCCCGATTAAGCTTTTAGTCTTACCCTCAGATTCTAAAGCAGCATCTCTCTCTACTTTTAATTTCTTCAAGTTTCTTTTGTACCCCTCAATAAGGCTATTGTAGGACTTTTTCTCAAACTCGAACGATTGAATGCTCATATGGTTGATTCAATTGACCTTAAAGAGGGCATAATAGCTTTTTACATTCATAATTTTAGTCATAGAGCTCCTGAACCTACTGGACCTTTCATTTTGCTTCTTCTATTGGAAAGTTTTTGATGTCAGGGTCAAACATGGAATCGATTAGGAAAATGTCAGGAAAAGCATTTTGCATTTACGATGATGGAGTTGGATTAAGAATTAGAGGGGTAGAGATTCCTTGTGAATGAAGAGGCATGGCTGCGGTTAAAAAATGCTAGTTCGAAGTTTGCTGGTATGTAGCAGTTTGAGATTCAAAGTGAGATGAGTAATGCTAGAAGAGGTATCACGACAATCATGAGATTCCTTGTGCCGCTTGCTTTGATCACTAGGTTGCCTCTCTTCGAATTGCCTTCTCTTTCTCTTTCCACACGGCGGTCATTTTCCGCTTTTCGCTCTTTTTAATTTTGTCTTGCTCTCTCCACTTCAAATTCATAATCTTGGCGATATCTAGAACGAGGTAGATATGGATTGGGAGTGCATCATCTTGACTCACTAGTGTCGTATTAGAGCTTGCTATATCCGTCCCTTGGCATGGTACCTGAAATAAACGTGTGAGTCTAAAAATTTTAGGATTCAAGTAAATGCAAGGGATATGTATTCATGATTCTAAAAGTGCATAGAGTATCAATGACCCCCTAAATACTCCACAGACCATGTTCACATGGAAATAAAGACAGTGTCTTGCCTCCTTCAGGTAGGATATCCTTGAGCAAGACGCTGAAGCCTGCAGGTCCATCCTTAAGAAGATCAACATTGGGAATGTCGAAGTCACTCAACGAAGCAAAGATATCATCAAAAGAACTCACATGAGGGATCTACTTGGCTAATGGCGATGTGCTTGGTGCTATGGATTTCTTGGGATATTTGATTATTATATGCATCCGGCGAGGTAAGACAGAAAATTTAGCGCCTTCGGAAGACATCTCGTTATACGACTCATCTCCCACTGGACTAACATCAAAGTCGCTATTAGCTCCCTCTACACTTTCTTCTTCTTGTTCTCTCGCTCTTGTCTTCCCTTATGCTCACTTTCTTTCGGAATTATTTGCATTCCAGCCCCTTTATCCCATCCACTTGGATTTTCACAAACGATAGGCTCTTCTGATGCCCATCGATTGGCTCGTCAACATTTTCCATACTCTATGGACCTTCCTTCCTGTGAGGATTATTGCCAGAGATTTAACCAGAGGTTAAAGATTGAGTGGCATTCTCAAATCGCTCGGTGGAGCAATCATAGGAACAGTGAAGCAACCAAGACAAAATAGATCACACCAAAAAAGGTTCTTATATGTCAAAAGGTACGCGGTGGTGCGATGTTAGAAGAAAACCCACTTGAGAGTTTTTAAAGTCTTTTCATGTTTGTCACTCATGTATTGAGCATGGACAACTATCAACAAATTGGATGGAAAGTTAAACACTTGGATGTTGGAAATTCAAGTGCATAGAGAAGTAGGAGGAAAGGAAATATTACTACTGGAAAGCCAAGGTTTGTTGAAGCCAAATGGGTATTAAACAAGGAATTACTCATTCTTTGAATATGAACATTTGTTTTGGAGCTCTTCAATTACCTTATAATGACATCAGGTTTCAATGATGATATAGGATGGTGAATGAGGCGAAAGCCTGAAACTCAGAATGTGAGTTAACACCAAAAGTTTAAAGGTCGTCGGAGTTAGTTCATAAATAACAGGTACAAGGAGCTCATAAGTGCATATCCATTGGGACGAATTTGGTGCCGAGCTAAACCGAGTTCTTGAAGAATTATGCATAAGAACATATTGAAAGGAGGTACGGTGCCACGTAAGCACATGTAACTATTGGATTCTGTGTAACCCATTGAAGGACTATGTGCCCGGTGGTTTTGCCTTGGAAGAAGCACGTCATCTTATGGAATCGCATGTTGCTGACATATATTTCAGAGCATCTTTGCGGTCAAGATTATCGGCTCCTATTCATGCAGGTCATCCATAACTCTTAAGTCGATATTTTCATTTAAAGGATGAGGTAGATCTTAATTGGTTCTGCTAGTACTATTATTTTCTAGAGTTCGACAATGATTGAACTCCTGTGTCCAAAAGGCATAGAAGTTAAAGCTTAAGCGGTAGGAAACCCAGCTTTAGAATGAGGTAACGACCCAGCACTAAACTGAAATCTAGGCGAGTTATAAGTCATTCTGGACAGCAAATCTTGGCGTTCTACATGGCTAGCTATGTTTCATTATAGAGTTCTATTTCAAATTTAAATTGATGTGACCATTGCTCAAAATCCAATGGACGTCGACAAGTGTTGACCAATCCGATTCTAAACTTCAATTGGGAAAAGTGAAAGTATTAATTTATAAAAAGTGATCTTGTGTCCTTTGCATGAAGAACATACCATTTCATGTAAATAGTTCGCTCTTTCTAGAAAAATGAGTTACGTCACACGACGGAACTATGCATCGAATCTTACCCGTTATCATCGGGTAATCAATAACTGGACTACTATCCACAGCGATGTGAAAGTTTTTCCTTTTATAGAACCATGGTAAATGATGCAATCAGATATAATTTGCAAAGGAATTGTTTAAGTATCAAATGACATTCAATATGATTGTTCTTTGGAAGAAAACCATCCTATTAGTGGTTAAAATGGTGTTATGCAATAGGCTAAGAATGGATAAGAGTCATGTCATAGGAAAGCGTTTTCGCAACATATCTACTTTGGGTCAAACATGAGAAGAGCCTTAGGAGGACCTAGGATTTTCCTCAACCAACCCAACGTCAAAAGCATCCAAATCTAAGATCGCATCTAACCACGACCCCATCATTGATCGAATATCCACCTTGACGTTTTAGATCTAGAAGTTGAATAAAAAGAGTTCAAGTGTGGATTCCTAGGAGAGATCGACAGTGTGAAGGGAATCTTGAGACAATAGTCGGTGATGATATTAGGTGAACTGTGGAGGCGTTAGGAGATAGGTAGCGGTGCTTAGAAGGGAGTTGCGGTCGGCCTAGGTAATAGGAAGTCAAAGTTCGAGGGCTTGGTGGAAAGATAGGCTAGGCAGAATTGGAAAAGTGGAGATAAATTCTAAGTCCTAATGATTTATAGTGCTTGGTGGAATAATGGTAGTAGTCGGTATCGAGTAGTACCACTCGGTACCAAAAAGAAAATTAAGATAATATTGGAAGAAGCATGGAAAGGAATTGTGTACCTAGCTAAGGCATTAAATGACCTACAGAGTGTAGATCTTGTCCTTAGGGCAGAGAATGAAATTTCTACTACTTAAAATGGCTAAATTGATATCCATGAAATAGAGACAGCACTTTGAAGCAACTCCTGGATGACCAATGTACATACTGGGTTGAAATGGATACCAACCATGTTCCACAGCACGCTTTGTTTTCAAAAGAAGCATACTCTGGAGGGCAAGTACTATTCGGCTTTTTAACCAAGCAGGCTTTTACTTGAATTTGAACGTCATGATGAAGAAGAAGTGATTCATAAACTTTAGACCCTGCTCGAAAGGATATTAAGGATGGAGCCAAGAAATTACAAAGTCATCGTGGAAATATGAATGATCATCGTAAAATACGTTTCTTAAGGAATTGGTAGACAACTCCAATGGAAAGAAGACAAATACAAATGATAATAGAACCTCTTGGAAACAACAAAACTCAATGAGAAAGTACTATGAGTATGAAAAATTGAAGATAGAAGACCGAAGGAGGGAAGCAGAAGGTGCTCCCCCTTAAAAATTTAGGTCAGTACCGACCAGTTCTTGTTGGTACCGAGTAGAAATTATTGACAAAGGTACTTCATCTTCCCTTCCTACATTCTCGGATTTGGATTTGGACTTGGTATTCCATAGGCCTTTAGTTCCGTTAGATAGTTACCTATAAATACTGACCATTCAACAACTGGGAAAGGACTGTTAGCTCGTTATCTTCTTCATCTTCTATCTTTCCTACATTGTGGTCACTAAGGAAGATGCCATTTGTTGTTTAAAGCCTTCAGATTAGTAAAATCTATGTACTAGTGACTCTCAAATCTATAATCAATAAAAACCATGTTGGATTTAGGCTATAGATTGCCAAAACATTTTAAAAACTTTAGTGTTCCCTTTTTTTTGATATACTTTTTGTTAGATTTCAATATTTCTACAGGACTTTGGATGTTATGCCATTTTAGGCTCAACATTCGGTTTTTTCTACTCTATAATAACTCTTTGCCATGTCCAGAATTCTAAAATGAACTATAACCCACCCTTCTCCGTACCCGACCAGTAAAATATCCTTATATATTTTTTCACCACCATGATGAATAGTCATACTAGAATGATGGAACTAATCAAGTACTAAGTCAATCAACTCTATAAAATCAAAATACACAACCTACCATCTCTATGCAACCACACACCAGAACAAATAGAGTAACAGTCTGAAATACTTGAATACTCTCCTCTACATAGCCACTTAAATATACCTAGTAATTTTGTATCCTAGTTCTGATGTGAACTGATACGGTTCAAATGTGAAGGTTGAACATTCAATGCTATCAATAACCCTGGTGCTAGATCTGACAAAGGTCGAAAATCAAATATAGAAAATAAACTCCAACTGTTTCCACTCTAAAAACATAGAACCGAGAAAGACGAGTCTCATACTTAAGGCGCCTGCTACAACGTTGTTTTTTCCTATAGTATATGAAATATCAAAATCATATGATGCCAAGAATTCCATCCATCTCTAATATCTCAAATTCAAATCTTTCTGTATAATAAATACTTTAGGGATTTATGATATGTAAACAACTCAAATCCATCCCCTAGAAGATAGTGTCCCCAAGTTTTGAGAGCAAAAACACTAGCTACTAACCCAAAATCATGATTTAGATAATTTTTCCCTGTACTTTTTAACTGTCAACTAGTATAATAAACGACTCTACTCTCTTGCATCAAAGCAATTCCTAGTCATATACCACTAGCATCGATATACATAGTAATCGACTTCAAAACATCAGGAAGAACCAAATTAGGTGTTGTGACGCCCCACCTCGATACTCACACTAGCCAAGGACACTATGGAATAATGCCGTCAACTAGTATGAAGAATAAGGCTGTTGAGGAGCGACCATCTTGTAATTGCTTTGTACAAGTACCGATATGTCAAATAGTACTACATGCATTTCATTTCAAAAGGAAATCCGACACATCAGTTATAAACTCAAAACTACTACACAATGGTTATGTGATCTTTGAAAACAAATTTAAAATAAACATAACATAATCAGTCGCAGATATTCATATCACAAAAGCAGAAAAAGATATGAATATAACACATAGAAGTGTTCATCAAAGTAGCGGCCATACAAGATCCACTACATCACAAAAGAATATGTACAAGTGCTAGATGAAAGAATATGTATACATCAATGAGTCTCTATCTCGAATGTATAAATAAAAAAACTACTAATCTAAAGTAGTTAGCCAAAAATCAGAAGGTGGTCCCTGATAAGAAGTCAATAGAAGCACCTAAAATTCCTCGGTCTGACCCAAGTGTTATTTAAGAAGAAAATAATAAACGGATCAGTCTAGGTATAAATATCAGAAAAAATGAGATAGGATAAGAGATATGACAGAAATGTATAATAACAATAATGCCATATTATGACAAGTATACGTTTAACAACAACAAAAATCATACAATATCTCAAGAATCTCAAACACCAAAAAGAATGTCATATTCTTTATTTTATTCACCAAGCCATAAATATTGACAAACATATCAATGCCAATCATAAAAGTTGGTGAAACACAAATTCCAGAAATCTTCAACTAGAAATCCAGAAATCACAAAGGGGGAGGCCTATAAAAAATGGAAGCATGAAAACTCACTAACACGTGTATCACAAATGGGACGCTATCCCATGGTCGCTAACCATAAAGCTGGTGCAAAAGTGTAGTACAATAACGGTATGCCCGAGGAACCTGAAACTTAAATAATTCGAAACAACGACGTAGTACAACGGTGCGCTCGATGAACCTGATAAGCTGGAACAACGATGTAGTACAACGGTACGTCCGATGAACCGAACTCCATAAAATAACATGGGTCGCTAGCCCATAAAAGTGAGTCGAAACTCCAAAGAACGATCAAAGACCATGGGTCGTTAGCCCATAAAAATGAGATGAAGCTCCAAAAAATAGAGGTATAGTCCCCCACATGGACAAAGAGAGACAAAACTCAACATAACGGGGTACTGTCACCCACGCGGACAAAGAGACATCGCATATTGCTAGTCTAAACCATAAAATGATCACCATTGATCAATAAAAAGTGTGAATTAAACTAAGCTAGTAAATAAATGAGTTTAGCTTCATGTCCCATAACCACTAGCTTAACTTCAGTATTTACGAATAAATTGTAGATTTCCACTCGAAAATTGTCACAAGAGTTCAAACGAACAAGTCCAAGAATTAACCGACAATGAAAACGCAAGCGTTTCATGCCACTTGTTTTGCTAAGTCGTTTAATTAGATTTTTCGTACGAATGAGGTAAAGGTTGTATATACTAATAGATTGGAAGATGGTTTTGGAAACGAGCTTTATATTGAAAGTAACATTGAAATCTTTTTGTGAAAGGATTTGAATATTTACTGCTAGTATAGAAAACTTTGTATTTTAAAGTGACAAATCATAGAAAGCGATCGTAAAAACAATCGATCACCCAAAGTTCACATTCGATGACGTGAATCAAATCCATAAAAATCAGTAACAAATCGACCAAATGGATATTCCCAAAATTCCAGAAAGAAGTCATCAAAGTCGATAATAAATGACAACGACCAATCAGATCAGCCAAAAATCGATATAAACGGAAACCCATCGAAAGCAAGCAAGATGGCTGAAATTAGCAGCTCCAAATGTTTGGTGGTTCTCCCAGACGTCTGAGCTGAAAGACTGAAAATTTTATTCCAGATCACCCAAATGTCTGGGAAGTAGCTCAGACGTTTGAGCTGTGTATCTGAAATTTTATTCCTGTAGCTCCAGATGTTTAGGCATACTACCAGACGTCTGAGCTGAAACTTAGAGTAGAAATCTAGTAGGCCAATGATGGCCAATTCATCTCAAAAGTGATCGAAAGAGCACGATGGCTAAGGATTTATGCGAAGCGACAACCCAACCCTACAGGCACTTCAATACACTCCAAACAACATGTCAAAACATCCAATGTTGGATTTTCATAGATTTGACTTGAAAATACCAAAAATTGGAAAATTCATCAAACCAATTCAATTCAAAGAAAATGAACATGAAATAGGTGTTAGGAATTGTTGGCATCAAAATTGGTCACTAACACCCAAACACAAATGAAAGCACCAACTAACGGTCACAGTTAACAAATAGAGTGTATGTAGAGAGTATAAATATGAAGAGCAGTAAAAATTAAAAAGAAAGAAAAAAACAGTGGATTTATAGTGGTTCGGCTGATTCTGGCCTACGTCCACTTCAAAATTTTCCTTTTTAATTGATATGAAAATCAATTACAGTTATAATCCGGAGTTTTCAAAACAATTATAGCGGAGTAACCTTAATGAGGAAGAAGTGTAGGATCTAGATTAGCCCTAGAGGGGGGGTGAATAGGGTTATAGCAAATTTTCTCGATTTAAACACAGAAATAAACTGCAGAAATAAATATGTTGTAAAGTAAATCACACACAAAATTTACCCAGCTTCGGCAACCCCTGCCTACTGCTGCATTCACAGATTTCTATTAGAATTAAACAGTATCACGCTTACAAACACTCTACTAGACTCGCAGACATTTGCTCCCGCTCACAAACACTCTACTAGACTCGCACACCCTGCTCGCAAACATTTGCTCCCGCTCACAAACACTCTACTAGACTCGCACACCCTGCTCCGCCTATAGAGTTTCGCTTACTCGCAAACTTTGCTTCCCGCCTATAGAGCTTCGCTTACTCGCAAACTCTGCTCCTGACTATAGAGCTTTGCAAACTCGCACACCCTGCTCACTGAACTAATTCTAACTAGACAATCTGACACTACCTAAACCCTAGGTGGTGATTTACAAAGTTTTGATTCGAAAAATAAAAACAACAATTAATAAAACTCAAACCCTATTTAAAAAACTAAAGCCCCTTTTTTTTTAAAAAAACCACAGCCGACCCTTTTATTTTCTAACCCGATGCTTTCTTCTTCTTTTGGCCTGTGAAAAAAATGGTCGCCGTTCCTCTTTTCAGCTCAATTAGGGCTTCTGCAAATTCGGTGCTTTTGATCCTTGCGATTCAAACTAGGGTTGTACAAATTGAAGCGCCGCTCGTTCTCGTTTGATAGTAGGCTTCGATGCTTTTTATTTGCTCACGGCTCTTCAATTTGGATCGAGTTCATTTTGTGATTTCGGTACGTAATTTATCCTTTTGCTTTTCTGATTTTGGCTTGCTCGAACTCGATGGATTTGAGATTGCCGATGATGATGGTTTATATAGGGTTTGTAACCCTAGATTTGCGTTCGTATAAGTTGATTTGAATTTGTCTACTGATATTGCTTTGGCCATTCGATTATACTTGGATGCTTGTGATAAAATCTGACTTTGTCAATTTCGTATTTTTGATGCTTGGTTGACACAGCTTCGATTTTGACTTTGCTCGATTATGTAATGACCATATCAAAGATATGCACTTTTTCATTTTACTTGTATAACACGGTGAATACTTGATTGACTTGTTCAACTTCGGTTTTGCTAGTATTTTGTTTGGTTCGTGAATTTCTATGAACTGTTGAACTTCGTTCATCTTGTAGTCTTCGTCTCTGACCTTCTTCTCTGGTCGGTTTTAACATGAACGTGACTTGAGTCTACATTGTATATTTATGATGCTTCGATTTCCTGTTGCATAGATAATTCTGTTGCTCGGCTCTGACTTCTGTATATTTGGGCTTGTTGTTGCATTTGTATCACTGTTGAGTTGCTGTACATATGAACTTGCATTCATTCGAGTTGTATTTATATTCTGGTCGTTGTAGTACGTTGTCACTTGTTGTCTGCATATTGTAGCCGTGATTATTTTGGTTTCATCTGAGTGTTGCATATCAGTGTTCCATGTATTTGCATTGAACCATGGTCTTACTGTCCACCTGAGTTTGCATTGCATTCCATTCTCCTTTGATTCACTGCGTATTGGTTCCTGTGTTCATGTCACTGGTCTTGCTTGATGGTCATGTGCCACTGCATCACCACTGTTACACTGCCTCTGTGGTCTTCACTGTGTTCATGCACTTTGGTCTTTGTTGCCTCTGTTATGTTGCTTTGAATGAATAATTGCCAGTGATGTTAACATGTGCATTTGCTTGAGTCTGTGTCGTCTTCACTTGCATTGTGGCATTGTGTTCATTTGTTGTAGTTGTATTCATGTACACTACTTGATGGTTGCTGTGCACTTTTGATGCATTACTTGTCTCTGCTCCATTCTGGTTGCTTCCCTGACCTTGTATCACTTGATGTCTTGAGCTTCAGTAGTTGTACTCTGGTTGGTCATTGTTGTAGTTGTATTATGTGATGTTGCCTCTTGTTGCTGTCATATACATTCATCAATGTTAGCATCTGCATTGCATAATTCATGTTGTAGCCTGGTCATTTGTGCACTGCCTTTGGTTCATGCTGTATTGTCTCTGTATATTTGTTATTCTTCTCTGTCCATTTGGCTGCAATCTTGGAGTCTAAGCTTTGCATTCCTTTTTTTTTAGCCTTGTGTTGAATCCAGTTTTAAAAACTCGGGTTTGACCTTGTGCTCGTGTCGTGATATATTGCATGTGAGTTGAACCCGGCTTTTCATTTGGGTTTGACCTGTGCTCACCTGTCCCTGTAGCATTATCAAGTGTATATCGGTGTGCACAGCCTTGTGGCATATACAGTGATACACTGTGTATGTCACAAGTTGTTCGTGTATGATGAATTCAAATTTAAATTATGAAGAACAACCCAAATAACTGAGGCAAACCGTATTTTCAAAAATCATATTTTATTTTATATTGCAAAAATATTTCTTTTTCAATTTTACCGCGTTAGTGCATATTTTTGCAGATCGCTCAGATGCTGGATTCAAACTGGAATGCAGTTGAAGATAAATACGAGTGTGAGTGATATGTAGTGAGGAGCTGATGTAAATGTGAAAAAAATGTGATGTAATCAAAGTTGTATAGTTATAGTGAGAGATTGAAATTGTACTATTCAAAATTGTAATAAATATTTGTTTGAATAAAAATATTCATTTGAATTCAAAATCTGTGTGATTTATTTTATTCAACAAATATTTATTTAAACTGAAAAATAGAATAGTATATTAACAAATACATTTAAACGAATGTATATATGTTTATTATCATCAAACCAAAATCATACAAGCGCATATTCAACGAGAAGAAGGGAAACAGAATGAAGATCCTTTTTCTGAACCCCCACATGCTGTATTTATAGGAAGATCCAATGTTACTGGGCTTCCTGAGTAGTCCGGGCCCATCAGGACCATAGCCGAGCCAACATCCTTCTTCATGGTACGAGCGACTTCCTGTACCGACTTCCTGTGGCAACTTTCCGTAGTGACTTCCTATAGAGACTTCCTGTAGAGACTTCCTGTAGCGACTTCCTGTAGCGACTTCCTGTAACTTTCTGAAGCGACTTCCAGTAGCGACTTCCAATGACTTCCTGTAGCGACTTCTTACCGAGCGATTTCCTATAGCGACATCCTGCCGAGCGATTTCCTGTAGCGACTTCCTACCGAGCGGCTTCCTATAGCGAATTCCTGCCGACCGACTTTCTGGAGCGACTTCCTGCCGACCGACTTCCTGTAGCGACTTCGTGCCGACCGACTTCCACGCCGACCGACTTCCATGCCGATCAACTTCCAAGCCGACCGACTTCCATGCCGACCGACTTCCACGCCGACCGACTTCCACGCGGGCCGACTTCCACGCCGATCGACTTCCACGCCGACCGACTTCCAAAACGTGCTACATTAACTATCCATCCAATCGACTCAAACCTACCGCAATCCATCCTCGATAACTGAGAAATCGATTTAGTTAAATCCGCCTGCCTACAGCCTTGCCAAAAGGCGGGATAACACTTTGCCCTCCAAAACAGGCCTTTTGGTAAAGGTGTGTTTTGAATGGCTTCAAATCCAATATCGTGAGACCCTATTTTATTAATAGCTATAGTATACTTGATCAAGTTCGTGGTTGCTCGAAGCCGAATCGGTTTTCATTTCCACTCGTATAATTCAGGAATTAAATTCTACAGTCGTTCCGGACTATCGATGGTCACTTCGAACCCTTGCCAAGTCCATTCCAAACTCGACGATCGAATGATAAGATCCTGTTGCGCTCTAGCGTTGCTTTCTATCCCTTGCACTCTGACCCTAGCGAGGGCATATAGCGATGTCTTAGTCATCCTGGACCGATCGTTGCCTCTTCAGGCTCTTACTGGATCCCATCCTGTCACTCTCCGGTGAAGGGGAAATAACGTTGAGTGAGCCGATCCTATCACTCTCCAGTGAAGCAGCGTCACTCCCTGCTCTCCGGCTCAGTGTCCCTGAATGTTAAGCGATGCCCTGATCCTCCTGGACCGATATCAGCCTCTCCGGGCTCTTACTGGATCCCATCATGTCACTCTTCGGCGAAGGGAGAACAACGTTGAGTGAGTCGATCCTATCGCTCTCCGGTGAAGCAGCGTCACTCCCTGCACTCTGGACCCTACCTCTCCGGGTAGGGTCATAAAGCAATTAATTTCAAATCGACTTTCAATATTTATCCTTTAACTCTCCGGTCCAAGGTTTATTTCATGAAATTCAAGTTCATTTATAAAATTAAAAGCCCAAATGTTCAAACACAAACAAAGGAAAATATCTAGATACTACCACTCTGGGCAGAGCAGTTTATTACCATCTTAGAGCATGTCTAGAAATCTCTCCGGTTCCTTCACATGTGTACGTGGAATAGCTGTTTTATTTTGAAATCAAAACCTATGAATTTTATGTGATCGACCAGAGTTCAAATCTAGAACTTGGCCCATGCCATCATGATCAATTGATGACGAGTCGTGATCTCGATCCAGGAATAGTTCTGTTGGGTGCAGGCAGTAGTTGCTCAGGTCCTACGGCACTGTTCGATTTCTCACATACTGTGGCAATCTACCATTTCTAACATGCCCTTCCACCTTATCCTTCAAATGGAGGCATTCATCAGTAGCATGTCCTTCTAGCTCATGGAATAGGCAATACTTTCCACTTCTACGTTCCCGTTCCATGGGATCTCTCCTGCCCGGCTTTCGACAGGGGAGATGCCCCCGATTTTCCATGTAAATCTATTCCCGGTTTGCCGTCAAGTCAGCGTATTGTTTGAATCTAGGTTCTTGAAATTTCTTCCGTTTATTAGGGCCATCGTATCTATCATCCTGCTTCCTCTTTCCTTTGACTATTCTGGTATGTTCCTTAGACGTTCTTTGCCTTGCATGGCATTTATTTCTCGCCTTTCAATGTGTGAATCCTCTAACCGGATGAACCTTTCAGCTTCATAATAGAATTCTCCAAGGTCTTGTGGTGGATCACTTTTCAAAGAATCATTAAACTCTGTGCCTTCCGCAACCCATGCTACCGCCGCCTTCAAAATCATCGATGGATCTGTACGATCTACTGAAGCCACTGTTGCATTTAATCGCAATAGAAAATCTTTTATGTACTCTCCGGTCCTCTGCTTCATTAAAGCTAAGGTCATCACACTCTTGGGTCGCATCACGTGGACCCTAAACTGTCTCATGAAGCGTTCCATTAGCTCACCCCATGCTCTGATTGATCGATTCTCTAGCGGCCTGAACCAAAGCGCAGCAAAATCTGTTAGATATAGAGGGAAGCATCGTGTCATCACTTTCTCGGATGCCCCCAGCACTTCCATATACCTGATATATCAGGTAATATGCATGGTTGGGTCTGATTTCCCATCATAAGGATCTAGCATAGGTAATTTAAACTTTGGAGGAATCCTTGCATTTCTGATATTCGGAGTGAACGGACTCCGACTCACTTCCTCTAAGCCTCCGCTTGACAATCCTTCTCTCATAACCCTTTTTATTAATCCAGCCATCCGCTCGTATCCATATGGGGGTAGTCCCCTGTTTGCATCTCTACCTTGCCCCTCATGTCCTAGGGTGTACACCGGGTAGTACTCTTCATGTTGGTCATTTAAGTTCACGTTGGCCCCTACGTACTAAGCTTCATTCACCGCTCTCCCAGTATCCAATCCTGGAGGTCTGCTCCAGAGCCATTGCTGATTTCCTTCAATCCCTCCAGTCTGGTTCTGGTCTTGACCTCCAGAAACTTCTATAGCTCTGGTTCCTTGTTTTGCAATGCCAACAGCCGCACTTGGTGTTGAATATGCGCTTATATGTTTTCTGTTTGATGATAATAAACATATATACATTCATTTAAATGTATTTGTTAATGTACTATTTTATTTTTCATAGAATAAATAAATATTTGCTGAATAAAAATTAAATGACACCGAATTTGAATTCAAACAGAAATTTTATTCAAATAAATATTTATTACATGTTTGAATAGTACAATTTCAAGCTCTCACTATAACTATACAACTTTGATTACAATTACATCACATTTCATATTTACAGTTCACATCACTACATATCACTCACACTCGTATTTATCTTCAACTGCATTCCAGTTTGAATCCAGCATCTGAGCAATCTGCAAAAATATAAACTAACGTAGTAAAATTGAAAAAGAAATAGTTTTGCAATTCAAAAATAAAAGATAATTTTTGAAAATATGATTTGCCTCGGTTATTTGGGTTGTTCGTCATAATTTAAATTTGAATTCATCATACACGAACAACTTGTGACATACACAGTGTATTATTGTATATGCCACAAGGCCGTGCACGCCAATATATACACTTGATTGATTTACAGGGACAGGTGAGCACAGGTCAAACCCAAATGAAAAACCGGGTTCAACTCACGTGCAATAACATAAAAGCCACAACTCTCAGCACAAGGTCAAACCCGAGTTTTGAAACTGGATTCAACACAAGGCGACATGACATGAATGCAACGAAGACCAACATCAAAATGGACTGCAACTATCATGTATACAGATGGTCAGACCAAACAAAAAGACAGTGGCAACATCAAAATAAAAAAATCAAAAAACATGAAGTGAATAGAAGTCATGAAAAATGCACAATGCATCAAAGCACAAATACATGAGAAATGCAGTAACAACCAGACCACTGAAAATCAATACAAAATGAAGCTGCATGTACAACAGGTGCAGCAAGACTTCTAATGATACAAAACATACAAACAAGCACACGAACTAACGAAGACTGCATAATGATGCAAGACCAGAGAACTGCAAGTTCATATGTACAGCAAGCTACAAGTTATGCAGGATCAAAGTGAACAAATGTCAATGAAAGCACAGCGTCGAACATGAGAAGACTAATATGCAGTGTACTGTAATACAACAGTGAGCACATTCATATGTACAAATGCAAAGAACAGTGGTGATGCAGTGCAACATCTACGACAGCAAGTACATGAATGCAAACTACAGGAATGAATATCAAGTGATACAACTGCAAGTATCAAGACCAGTGAACAGAGCTAAGATACTTGAGCTTCAAAAAGCTACATCAACAATGCACCAATAAAGTCGAGACAAAGCAATGCCAACAAATAAAGTACAGTGCAACTCAAAATCATCAATGCAATAACAGCAATGCAACATGACAATGAAAGCTCAAGTCTAAGTGCAGACAACTCAAATGAACACACGAGAATGGAATGCACAGGTCAGAGATGCAACAATCGAACCAACAAGTGTAGCATCTGTTACCGTGAAAAAGCCAAGTCGAGATAAACAATGAAAGTATTGACGAAGTCAAAAATCAACACCGTGATGAACAAGGAAATTTCAAAGCCGTGAGTAGCAAGTAAAGCATCAAATATACGATTGTGAACAAGTCAGAAAACATCTCAATCATTGAAGTACAATCAAGTGGCCAGAGATGAATAATTGACAAATTCAAATAAAATATATACGACGAAAATACAGGGGGGTCGAACCCTATAAAATTAATTAACATCATCGGCAATTGAGGTATTCGAGTTCGAGCATAACAAAGAACAAATCATCCAACTCGAATCACGATCGAGTTCAAGCATCAACCCAGTAAAGCAAAAAGATAAAATTACATACCTAAGCAAGGAGTCGAACTCGATCGAACAACGAAGCAGCCAAGAGCGAATGAACGAGAACAAAGCACACGAAAAAGGCGAAGCTTCAAAACCCTAGTTTGAATCGCAAGAAGCAAAAGCAAATTTGCTGAAGCCCTAATTCGCAAAGAGGAACGAAAGAGGATCGACCATATTTTCACAACAAAGAAATAAAGGGGATTGGGCTGGAGAATAACAAAGAAAAGAAGAGAATAGGGCGGCCTTGTTATTATTAAGGGCTTTAAATTTTTTAATTAGGGTTATTTATTCTATTTGTTTTTTAATTGTTGTTTTTAGAATCGAAGAATTTGTAAATCACCACCTAGGGTTTAGGTAGTGTCAGATTGTCTAGTTAGAATTAGTTCAGTGAGCAGGGTATGCGAGTTTGCATAGCTCTATAGGCGGAAGCAGAATTTGCGAGTAAGCGAAGCTCTATAGGCGGGAAGCAAAGTTTGCGAGTAAGCGAAACTCTATAGGCGGAGCAGGGTGTGCGAGTCTAGTAGAGTGTTTGTGAGCGGGAGCAAATGTTTGCGAGCAGGGTGTGCGAGTCTAGTAGAGTGTTTGTGAGCGGGAGCAAATGTCTGCGAGTCTAGTAGAGTGTTTGTAAGCGGGATACTGTTTAATTCTAATAGAAATCTGGGAATGCAGCAGTTGGCAGGGGTTGCCGAAGCTGGGTAAATTTTGTGTGTGATTTACTTTTCAGCATATTTATTTTTGCAGTTTATTTCTGTGTTTAAATCAAGAAAATTTGCTATAACCCTATTCACCCCCCCTCTAGGGTTAATCTAGATCCTACAAGTGGTATCAAAGCCCGGTATTTTTTGTTTTTAACTCTAGAGTCATGAATTCACCGAATAATGCTTTTTCTAAGGGGCAATCTATTGCTAGGCCACCCATGTTTAACGGGAACGATTATGCTTATTGGAAAGTTAGAATGGGTATCTATCTTAGTTCTGTTGATTATGATGTTTGGGATATTATTGAAACTGGCTATAAAGCTCCCACTATAATTGTTGGTGATACTGAGATTCCTAAACCTAAGGATAGATGGGATGCTAACGATAAGAGATTGAAGACGACAAATGCTAAAGCCATGAATGCTTTGATATGTGCTCTTGATAAAAATGAATTTAATAGAATTTCTCATTGTACAACAACACAGGAAATTTGGCACACTTTGGAGGTGACACACGAAGGAACTTCTCAAGTCAAGGAGTCTTGTCTAGCCCTATTCAGCAATGAATACGAAAACTTTGTGATGGACAAAGGCGAGCGCATAAAGGATATGTTTGGACGCTTTTCAACCTTGGTATACAACGCTAGAGCGCTTGAGAAGGTCTTCACTGAGGTAGAGCTTGTACGGAAAATACTACGAGTCTTACCGATGAACTTTGAGGCAAAAGTCACGGCAATCCAAGAATCGAAAGATTTGAGCAAACTAAGCATGGAGGAGTTGATTGGCAACTTGATGACATATGAGCTTGAGCTAAAAGCAAAGGAAGAACGCAACAACTCCGAACCAAAGAAGAAGACGATTGCCTTAAAGAGCAAAGAAGAGAGCGATGAAGATGAAGATGATCCAATTGAAGAGCTTGCAATGGCTGTCAATAATCTTAAAAGATGGTCTAGATTCAAGCCACGCAAGAAGAAAACAAGTCGTAATAGGCCAAAAGATTCTGAAAATTCCGATAATGAACTGACGTGTTATAACTACAACAAGCCTGGCCACATCAAACCAAAATGCCCACTTCTCAAAGACAACAAAGGAAAGAAAAAGAAGAAGAAGGCCTTTGCAGCGACTTGGGATGATGAAGAAGAAGAGGAAGCTTCGGATTGCAGCTCAGAGGAGGCTAATTTATGTCTTATGGCAAAATCAAATTCAGAAGCAAGCTCCTACGAATCTAGTGAGGCAGGTGAGTATTCCTATAGAGATCTTGTTTTTATGTGCTTAGATCTTACTAAAACAATTGATATTCTTGAATCTAAAATTGAAAAACTGAAATCTGATAGGAGAGTCTTTGCTCGATCTGAAATAATTGGACATCATGGTCATAGGAACACAAAATTTAATCAAGTCAATTTAATGTGCACGATTTGTAGAAAATTTGGACATAATCTAAATAATTGTTGGTATAGACCCAAACACGTGAAAACTATTCCGATTTGGGTTCCAAAAGGCACAAATATAAAATCTTTGAAAGTCAAACAAATTTGGGTGCCAAAAGGAACATATATAAATAGTTTTGGGTCTTCAAAAACATATTTTTCAAATTCTGCCACTAACAATCGTGGACCTATAAAAACAAATAGGTCACATAAATCTTTTCCCGTGTAGTTGTGGTGGCAGGCTAAGGAACAACAACAGTGTTCTCTGGATTTTTGGCTGTTCCAGAAACACAACGGGCGTCAAAGCAAAGTTCCTTAGCCTAGTACAAAGGTGACAGAATCACAATGGGCAATCACGAAAAATTATCGTAAAGGTAAAACGGGTAAATTTGTTTTTAACGATATATTAAATGTGATTATCTGCACCATACTCTAAATCAGCCAATATTGAGATGAACAAAAGATGATGATTTTGATGCTATGATTTTTTCAAAATATTGACCAACCATCTTTAAATAGAGTTACTTGGAGTAATTATGATGGTTGACTGATTCGGACTTAATTGATATGATTTTTTGACTTGTTCTTATTTATGACATTGATTTGTGCTTAATTGATGACCAATCAGATTTTCAATTTTGAACTAATCCATATAAATTTGTTCGGTCAAATGATGGTTACTCATGCTACACGTATATATATTTGTTTTGACATTTTGGTCACTGCTTGTAAATTTGCACGATTTCAAATTTCATGCGAAAGCTGTTGAAAAGGATTTTAAGAAATTGTTGAAACCTTGAGAAATTGTTTTTGAAATAATCATGATGTTGATTGACTATTGATTACTCATGAATATAATTGTTTATCCTACGGTTTCTGAAATTAACACTATGATATTTGTTTGAGTGTTAACATGGCGTCATTTCAAATTTCTTTTAAACATTGTTGAACACAATCTTGAGATAATTTGTTGAAATTTCACAATCTGGTCTTTGACATCCAACGAGTGAATATTGAGTGAAATTTAAATTCAGATGCAGATTACACTGGTAATATAGTTGATAGAAAAATTACTAGTGGAACGTGATTAATTTTTGAAACATTCATTTGCTGCATCGTTTTTCAAAGAAAATATCTGCATATTTTTCACTTGAAATAATTTTCAAATAGCAGAAAATTTTCTTATAAAACCCCTCGAGAAAATCATGTTTGACCATATTTACAGATTAGTCATTTTTGAAAAATTGATTTTATAATTTTTGAATTTGATTTTAAATGACAAATTTTGACTAATCTAACTCCCTAATGATTATCGAAAAGATCAATAGTGATTGAAAAAGTGATGAGTGTCGATATTTGTCATACATTACTCAAGACCATATATTTTAAAAAAATTCTTTAGAATTTCATAACAAGAGTTATAAAAACTTTTTGTTGGGTAAAAATTCCATGATCATTTCTATTTCTACCATCTTTCTATCGACCATCACTCATCAAAATTATATATAGTATGTAAATTTGTGGTAGTTTGTGAAGGAAAATATCCGTGCTTCAATTTATTATATTTTTATCAATAAAAATAAATATCCAAAGTATTCGCTCTCATTTAAAAGTTCTCACGGTTATGCATGGGTGAATTACATGGATTTTTGATTATGTGCTTCCATGCTCATTTAAAAGTCCTTACGGTTATGCATGTATGGAACGCATATCAAAATTAATTGATTTAATAGACAAGTTGATTCTAATCCCATTTAAAAGTCCTCACGGTTATGCGTGGTTAGAAGATACTTGAATTCTTTTTATAAATTAAATTGGAATACTGCTAATCTCATTTAAAAGTCCTAACGGTTATGCAAGGTTAGTAGATATTCAAATTTCCCGAAATAAATATACCACAAATAAACAGAACTGTATGATTTTTTGATGATTTTATCCACATCATTTCTGAAAGTGGAATATACGCCTGACAAGGGTAATTATGATTTTTGTTTGAGTTTTATTGAAATTTAATATTTATATTCAATTGAGTTAAATGTTTGATTCATGTCTGTCACTTCATCCCTATTTTTATAACACTGTTTTTCTTTTGCTGATAACAAAAGGGGGAGAGAAAAGTTAAGATTTTGTCAAATAGAATCAAGCAAAGGACAAATAATTTTCCATTTGCATATAGGCTCATTTATATATTTCTATTTGTATGCATATATGTAGGGGGAGTATTGTGTAGAGAGGAGCATTCAAATAGGGGGAGCAAATTGAACGATCGAATACATTTAATATATTCAAAATCTTAAATATATGTTTGTTATCATCAAAAGGGGGAGATTGTTGAATATGCGCTTATATGTTTTTTGTTTGATGATAATAAACATATATACATTCATTTAAATGTATTTGTTAATGTACTATTTTATTTTTCATAGAATAAATAAATATTTGCTGAATAAAAATTAAATGACACAAAATTTGAATTCAAACAGAAATTTTATTCAAATAAATATTTATTACATGTTTGAATAGTACAATTTCAAGCTCTCACTATAACTATACAACTTTGATTACAATTACATCACATTTCATATTTACAGTTCACCTCACTACATATCACTCACACTCGTATTTATCTTCAACTGCATTCCAGTTTGAATCCAGCATCTGAGCAATCTGCAAAAATATAAACTAACGCAGTAAAATTGAAAAAGAAATAGTTTTGCAATTCAAAAATAAAAGATAATTTTTGAAAATATGATTTGCCTTAGTTATTTGGGTTGTTCGTCATAATTTAAATTTGAATTCATCATACACGAACAACTTGTGACATACACAGTGTATTACTGTATATGCCACAAGGCCGTGCACGCCAATATATACACTTGATTGATTTACAGGGACAGGTGAGCACAGGTCAAACCCAAATGAAAAACCGGGTTCAACTCACGTGCAATAACATAAAAGTCACAACTCTCGGCACAAGGTCAAACCCGAGTTTTGAAACTGGATTCAACACAAGGCGACATGACATGAATGCAACGAAGACCAACAGCAAAATGGACTGCAACTATCATGTATACAGATGGTCAGACCAAACAAAAAGAAAGTGGCAACATCAAAATAAAAAAATCAACAAACATGAAGTGAATAGAAGTCATGAAAAATGCACAATGCATTAAAGCACAAATACATGAGAAATGCAGTAACAACCAGACCACTGACAATCAATACAAAATGAAGCTGCATGTACAACAGGTGCAACAAGACTTCTAATGATACAAAACATACAAACAAGCACACGAACTAACGAAGACTGCATAATTATGCGAGAACAGAGAACTGCAAGTTCATATGTACAGCAAGCTACAAGTTATGCAGGATCAAAGTGAACAAATGTCAATGAAAGCACAGCCTCAAACATAAGAAGACTAATATGCAGTGTACTGTAATACAACAGTGAGCACATTCATATGTACAAATGCAAAGAACAGTGGTGATGCAGTGCAACATCTACGACAGCAAGTACATGAATGCAAACTACAGGAATGAATATCAAGTGATACAACTGCAAGTATCAAGACCAGTGAACAGAGCTAAGATACTCGAGCTTCTAAAAGCTACAGCAACAATGCACCAATAAAGTCGAGACAAAGCAATGCCAACAACTAAAGTACAGTGCAACTCAAAATCATCAATGCAATAACAGCAATGCAACATGACAATGAAAGCTCAAGTCTAAGTGCAGACAACTCAAATGAACACACGAGAATGGAATGCACAGGTCAGAGATGCAACAATCGAACCAACAAGTGTAGCATCTGTTACTGTGAAAAAGCCAAGTCGAGATAAACAATGAAAGTATTGACGAAGTCAAAAATCAACACCGTGATGAACAAGGAAATTTCAAAGCCGTGAGTAGCAAGTAAAGCATCAAATATACGATTATGAACAAGTCAGAAAACATCTCAATCATTGAAGTATAATCAAGCGGCCAGAGATGAATAATCGACAAATTCAAATAAAATATATACGACGAAAATACAGGGGGGTCGAACCCTATAAAAGTAATTAACATCATCGGCAATTGAGGTATTCGAGTTCAAGCATAACAAAGAACAAATCATCCAACTCGAATCACGATCGAGTTCAAGCATCAACCCAGTAAAGCAATAAGATAAAATTACATACCTAAGCAAGGAGTCGAACTCGATCGAACAACGAAGCAGCCAAGAGCGAACGAACGAGAACAAAGCACACGAAAAAGGCGAAGCTTCAAAACCCTAGTTTGAATCGCAAGAAGCAAAAGCAAATTTGCTGAAGCCCTAATTCGCAAAGAGGAACGAAAGAGGATCGGCCATATTTTCACAACAAAGAAATAAAGGGGATTGGGCTGGAGAATAACAAAGAAAAGAAGAGAATAGGGCCGGCCTTGTTATTATTAAGGGCTTTAAATTTTTTAATTAGGGTTATTTATTCTATTTGTTTTTTAATTGTTGTTTTTCGAATCGAAGAATTTGTAAATCACCACCTAGGGTTTAGGTAGTGTCAGATTGTCTAGTTAGAATTAGTTCAGTGAGCAGGGTGTGCGAGTTTGCAGAGCTCTATAGGCGGGAGCAGAGTTTGCGAGTAAGCGAAGCTCTATAGGCGGGAAGCAAAGTTTGCGAGTAAGCGAAACTCTATAGGTGGAGCAGGGTGTGCGAGTCTAGTAGAGTGTTTGTGAGCGGGAGCAAATGTCTGCGAGTCTAGTAGAGTGTTTGTAAGCGGGATACTGTTTAATTCTAATAGAAATCTGGGAATGCAGCAGTAGGCAGGGGTTGCCGAAGCTGGGTAAATTTTGTGTGTGATTTACTTTTCAGCATATTTATTTTTGCAGTTTATTTCTGTGTTTAAATCAAGAAAATTTGCTATAACCCTATTCCCCCCCCCCCCTCTAGGGTTAATCTAGATCCTACACTTGGTCCATTCCCTTGACTTTGTGCTCCAACATGTCCAACTTGTCGAAGTAGGTCTGTATCACGTCTTCCTGCCTTTTCAGCATCATCTCCATCTCGTCCCTAGTGATGTTGATGGATGCTTGTCCTACTCCAGCTCCAGAGGAGGCCTCTTGACTTCCCTCTAGATTACTTCATTCTATCACTTGCTTCATTGTTGATGGCCTAACCATTGCTTTCTAGAAACCAAGTTCCTAACTCGAAAATCCCCGAGTGCTTGCCTTCTCTGTGAAAGCACCAAAATGTTAGCATCAAAATTGGACACTAACACTCAAACACAAATGAAAGCACCAACTAACAGTCACAGTTAACAGATAGAGGGTATTTAGAGAGTAAAAATATGAAGAGTAGTAAAAATTAAAAAGAAAGCAAAAAAACAGTGGATTTATAGTGGTTTGGCTGACTCTATCCTAGGTCCACTCCAAAATTTTCCTTTTTATTGATATGAGAATCAATTACAGTTACAACCGGAGTTTTCAAAACAATTATGGAAGAGTAGCCTTAATGAGGAGGAAGAAGGGAAACAGAATGAAGGTCCTTTTTCTGAACCCCCACATGCTGTATTTGTAGGAAAATCCCAAGTTAATGGGCTTCTGAGTAGTCCAGGCCTATCAGGACCATCGCCGAGCCAACATCCTTCATCATGATATGAGCAACTTCCTGTAGCGACTTCCTACCGAGCAACTTCCTATGGCGACTTCCTGTAGCGTCTTCGTGTAGCGACTTCCTGTAGCGACTTCCAGCAGAGACTTCCTGTAGCGACTTCCTGTAGTGACTTCCTGCAACTTCTTGAAGCGACTTCCTGTGACTTCCTATAGCGAATTCCAACCGTGCGACTTTCTGCTGAGCTATTTAATGTAGCGACTTACTACCGAGCGACTTCCTGTAGCGACTTCCTACCGAGCTACTTCCTGCGACTTCCTATAGCGACTTCCCGCCGAGCGACTTCCTGTAGCGACTTCCTGCCTAGCGACTTCCTGTAGCAACTTCCTGTAGCGACTTAATGATGAGCGACTTCGTACCGAGCGACTTCCTATAGCGACTTCCTGCCGAGCGACTTCCACGTCGACTGACTTCCACGCCGACCGACTTCCAAGCCGACCGACTTCCATGCCGACCAAATTTCCACACCGACCTACTTCCACGCCGACCGACCTCCAGACCGACCAACTTCTAGACCAATCGACTTCCACGCCGACCTACTTCCATGCCCATCGACTTCCAAAACGTTCTGCGTTACCTATCCATCTAGTCGACTCAAACCTACCGCATTCCATCCTCGATAACTGAGAAATCGACTTAGTTAAATCCGTCTGCCTACAGCCTTCCCAAGAGGAGGGATAATAGGAATTCATACCAAACAACTATCAAGTTATAGACATAGATGTGAGTTCAAGAACTCACCTTTTTAACCCAAAAACAATGAATAAGAAGCTCTAAAACAAAGAAAAGATCAACCACTCCTCAACTTCAACTCTAGAAGCTCCAATCTATGATCATAGACAAATATTTCCTAAATTTGGTTATAGGAAATTTCTGAAAAGTGGAGAGCAATTGAGATGGAGAAGATGAAGAGGATGCTTACGTAAGCTTCTCTTTGATTTATAACTTGAAGTTTAATTTCCTAAGAGAATTAGAGCTTAGGAATTTCTAATATCTTTTCTTTTCCCCTATTTTTTAGGGATTGAGAGTGTTAGGAAATAAGGAATGAAATGAATGAAAATGAGTGGAGTTAGGGTATTTGATAGAGAAGTTGGGTTAGTAGGATGAAACCCAAACCCAAAGCCCAATAGAAAATTAACAAAATTCTACTCAACTCCAAACATATCGATGTTTATATTAAAAAAGGTCGCAAACACCATTTTGAACTCAATGGAAGTAATCTCGAGTCCTAATTCGACAGTTTGCAAAAACTAGCATTTCGGAGTTTAATCCGACTAATGATGCTATATTTAAATAAATCATTCAAATTACAATCGTAAAATATGCGGGTTGTTACAGACTCCCCTCCTTAAAGAAATTGCGTCCTCACAATACTTAAGAAGAAAACAAAGAGTAACAACCATAAAAGCATATCAACATAAAAGAAAATTTGAAGTAAAAAGTTCACCTTAAAGAGCATGAGAGAGTAAGTCCGGATATGTTCGGTCGATGAATTCTCTAAATTCCCAAGAACAATCCTTAGAATTTGAGGACCATTGAACTTTCACAAGTGGAACATCTTTATTTCGAAGGCGCTTAACCACCGAAGCAATGAAACGAATAGGATGTTGCTCATAAGTCAAATTAGGTAAAATTTCAATTTCTTCAATAACACCGGACTCAAGAATAGAATCGAAAACCCTATGAACGTCGTGAATAGCAAAAATTGAGACAGTAATAAAAGGCAATAAGCCATGGAACCAATACGTTCGGTGATGGGAAAGGGCCAATATATCGAGGCGCTAATTTTCTCGAACGACTGAAAAGCACAACACCTTTCATAGGTGAAACACGAATAAATGCCAAATCTTCCACATAAAATTCTAAAAAATTTCTTCGGTTATCTGCATAGGATTTTTTCTACTTTGAGCTTCCTTCATTCTATGACGAATAAGGTCAATCTTTTCTGTGGAATCACGAATAAAATTTGGACCTAAAACTAGCTTCTCACCAGCCTTAAGCCAACAAGAAGGAGATTGGTATGGCTTCCATAAAGTGCCTCGAAAGGTGTCATACCAATACTAGATTGGAAGCTATTATTATAGGAAAACTCAACAAGAGAAATATGATCTTTCCAATTTCCACCAAAATCAAATACACATGCACGAAGAAGATCTTCAAGAGTTGGATTTACATGCTAGGTTTGTCCATCGGACTGAGGATGATAAGCGATGCTAAAATTAAGCTTCATTCCCAAAGATTTTTGAAGACTCTTCCAAAATCCACTAGGAAATAATGGATCACGAACGCTAACAATAGAAGTAGGAACTCCATGCAATTTAACAATCTCTTTAACAAAAAGTTTGGCCAAAAGGGGTACGGTCCGATTAGACCGACGAGAATAAAATAGGCGGCTTTTGTAAGCCTAACTACTATCACCCAAAGACTGTCATGACCCAAATGAGAACGGGGAAGACCATCAATAAAGTCCATGGAGACTTGATCCCACTTCCAAAATTTAATTTCCAAAGGTTGCAATAACCCACTAGGCCTTTGATGCTCGGATTTTACAAGTTAGCAAGTCATGCAATGCTTAATAAAGTTAGCAATATCGGATTTCATTCCATTCCAATAATAAAGTTGCACCATATCCGCGTACATTTTACTACTACCGGGATGAATGGTAAATTGAGAACGATGAGAATCTTCTAAAATGTATGCACTAAGATCACTAATATTTGGCACGATAAGTCTGCTAAATTTTCGAATGCCATTGCGAGCATCGATTTCAAAGTCTTTCGAACCATCAACATTACTATCCCGACAACTTTGGCTAAGATGAGCCAATTTGAGATCATGCTTTTAAGCATCAAGAATGCGGTCTAAAAGAGATGGATGAGCCTCAAGCTACATAAAAGAAGTGATGAACTTGAATCGGATTCACAATCTCGAATCTCACAAGTGGATAAAGTCTCGAGGTCATTACATTCGGATATCATCATTGAAACAACCACTTGTTGCTTACGACTAAGGGCGTCGGCAACATGATTCCCTTTTCCTGGTGTATAAAGGATATCAAGATCATAAGATGCAAGGAACTCGAGCCAACGTTGTTGAGCAATTTAAGTTCCTTTTGAGAAAATAAATGCTTAAAAAATTTATGATCGGTATAGAGAACAAATTTCTCTCCCAAAAGATAATGATGCCTAATTTTAAGGGCGAAAACAATAGCCGCTAGCTCTAAATCATGAGTGCAATATCTAGTCTCGGCAGGCTTTAATTTCCTAGAAACATAAGCAACACCTTCCCTCTACATGGGAACGGCTCCCAAACCATTACGACTAGCATCGGTATAAATAATAAAGTCTTGGTTCCCCTCCGGAATCACGAGAATAATAGCATCGGAAAGAAGTTCTTCTAATTTTTGAAAAGAAGCTTCACATTTGTCTGACCAAATGTACTTAACTCCCTTCTTTGTCAACCTAGTAAGAGGCGTGGAAATTTTAGAAATTTCTTTTATGAAACGACGGTAATAGCCCGCCAATCTAAGAAAACTATGGATTTCCATCACACTCTCCGACCTCTTCCAATTTGAATCGCTTCAATCTTGGAAGGATCCGTGGAAATTCCGGATTCAAAAATTACACGAGATTGCCAAAAGTGACACTTAGAAAATTTTGCTTTCGATTGATTACTCCCAAGGGTATCCAACACAATTCGAAGATGTTATTCATGCTCTTCCTCGGTTTTAGAATAAAAAAGAATATCTTCTATAAAGATGAGAACAAATCGATCGGGAAAGTCTTTGAAAACTCGATTCATCAGGTCAACGAAATAAGCTGGAGCATTCATTAAACAAAACGGCTTAACCATCCATTCATAAGATCCATAACGAGTACGGAACGAAGTCAAAGAAATGCTATCCGCTGTAATATAAAGCTGATGAAAACAGGTTGCTAAGTTTAGCTGTGAAAAGATTCTAGCACCGCTAAGTCGATCAAATAGATCATCAATCTGAGGTAAGGGATATTTATTCTTGATGGTGAGATCATCAAGCTTGCGGTAGTCAATGCAAAGCCTAAGTGTACCATTTGATTTCTTCACAAAAATAGTTGAAGCTCCCCAAGGAGAGGAATTATAACGAAATAATTTATACTTTTCCAATTCGGATAATTGTTTATGCATCTCCTCATTTTCGTTATCGGACATACGATAAGGAGGACGAGTGATAGGTAGAGCTCCAGGGATTAGATTAATTCTAACTCTATTGCTCGCTTAGGTGGTAATCCTAAAACGAGCTCAAATATGTCAGGAAATTCACAAACAATATGAATCAGGGAAATGACATCTTCCTCATCATCATTATCGTCATCATGTGGATTTAGAGAATATAAGGATGCTACCACATTGGAATCTGAATGTTTAAGAACAATAGAAATCTGCTTAACAGATTGAGAATGTCGAAGATGAATAGTCCTCTCAGGACATTGGATGTGGGCTTCATAATGGTTAAGCCCAATCCATTCCCAAAATCATTTCGAAGCCTAAGTAACGCATAACATGCAAATCGGCTCGGAAAGAATAATCACATAAAATAATCTTGACATCTTTACAAACCAAATTGAGTGTTGCATATCAACCAACCGGATTCGCAATTCTCAGTGAATTCATCAAGCACATAACATTTAAAGACAAAGTATCAACAAGTTCTTTTGATATAAAAGAGTGAGATGCACCCGTGTCAAAAAGAACTCTAATAGGATGATCACGAAACATAATAATGCCATCAAGGATAGAATGAGAAATACCTTGACCAAGTGAAGTGTTACTAGGAGTTTGCACAATATTTAGCTTTCCATCTTTCTTGCTTGGAAGTTTAGGACATGAAGATATAGGATGACCCAAACTTTTGCAATAACGACAAAAGAGGGGCTTCGGACACCCATTAGCATAATGGTCCTTTGAACCACAATTATATCATTGCCCACGACTAGAGGTAGAAGTCTTTGCTACAGAAGTTGCTTTCTTCCCTTACTTATTGGGATTAGGCTTAAAATTAATTGGACTTTTCTTGTTGATATTGAAGTTCCATTCCGCACCCACAACTTCAACATCGCTTTCTTTATCCGCCTTTTCAAGTCGAAGAGTGATATCAACAAGCTGATCAAAAAGAAACTTCTAATTTTAGAAGTAATGGCTTTTTGAGGTTTTTATTCAACCCATAAATAAACCTCTAATTTGTCTTCAATGGGGTATTAATATACTCGACCCCATATTTAGAGAGAGATTCAAAAGATGCGACATAGTCTGTCACGGAAGATTCACCTTGAACAAGGTTAATAAAGCGTCGAGCTAAAGTTACCTTTTCAGCCTTCGGCACAGACTTCAATTGGAATATTTATCGGAATTTCTCCCAAGCAAGATCCGCTTCAATGATGTCCAAAATCAAAAGCTCATACCAATCCAGTGCTCTTTCTTGGAGCATGCTAGAAGCCACCTGGACTCGATGGAGATCAAAAAGATTCATGCGAGAAAAGATGCGATTGCATGTTCTAAGCCAAGCCTAAACTTCTATAACACTTTTGAAACCCTTGAATGGCTTTCCACCCAAATTGGTATAGTCACTGCACAAGCGTGCAAACCCAGATTTAGGGTGAGCATTCTTTACCAGATCTAAAAGCTACTGTGCAGACATAAATACTCCATCCTGAGGAGTAGCACTGGATTGACCGGCGCTGGAAAAGCCAAGTCTAACCATTTTCTCTTCTTTAAGAAAGAAAGAAAGAAGAGGAAAAATGTTATTCTCAAAATAAATATCAAACAATCATGATTGATAAAACAAGGCATCATAAAAGAAATTAGATTGAACGGGTCCAATGACTTGAATTAAATCCTTAGGCACGATTCCTAAGAGAGACTTTGGATGATGATCCTTGCTATAATATTCTATATTGTTTCGAAGTTTGGCTCTGATACCAAGCTGTGACGCCCCATCTCTACACTCACACTAGCCAATGATACTATGGAGTAATGCCTTCAACTAGTATAAAGAATAAGGTTGTTGATGAGCGACCATCTGTGTAATTACTTTGTGCGAGTACCGATATGTCAGACAGTACTACATGCATTTTGTTTCAAGAGGAAATCTGACACATCAGTTACAAACTCAAAAATACTACACAGTGGGTATGTGATCTTCGAAAATAAATATAAAATAAACATAACATAATCAGTCGTAGATATTCACATCACAAAGGCAGAAACAGATATGAATATAACACATAGAAGTATTCGTTAAAGTAATGGTCATACAAGATCCACTACATCACAAAAGAATAGGTACAAGTGCTTGATGAAAGAATATGTATACATCAAAGAGTCTCTATCTCGAATGTATAAACAAAATAAACTACTAATCTAAAGTAGTTAGCCAAAAATCAAATGATGGTCCCTGAGAAGAAGTCAAGCCGAAGCACCTGAAATTTCGGTCTGACCCAAGTATTATTTAAGAAGAAAATAATAAAAATATAAGTCTAGCTATAAATATTAGATAAAATGAGATAGGATAAGAGATATGACAAAAATGTATGATAACAATAATGCTATAATGTGACAAGTATATATTTAACAACAACAAAAATCATACAATATCTCAAGAATCTCAAACACCAAAAAGAATGTCATATTCTTCGTTTTATTCACCAAACCATAAATATCGACAAACATGTCAATGCCAATCTCAAAAATTGGTGAAACACAAATTACAAAAATCATCAATTAGAAATCCAGAAACCACAAAGAGGGAGGCCTATCAAAAATGGAAGCATGAAAACTCACCAACACGTGTATCATGAACGAGACGCTATCCTATGGTCGCTAACTATAGAGCCGGTGCAACGACGTAGTACAATAACGGTACACCCGAGGAACTGAAACTCAAATAATTCGAAACAAGGACGTAGTACAACGGTACGCTCGATGAACCTGATAAGCCAGAACAACGATGTAGTACAACGGTACGTCCGATGAACCGAACTCCATAAAATAACATGGGTCGCTAGCCCATAAAAATGAGTCGAAACTCCAAAGAACAGTCAAAGACCATGGGTCGTTAGCCTAAAAAAATGAGATGAAGCTCCATAAAATCGAGGTATAGTTCTCCTCGTGGACAAAGAGAGATAAAGCTCAACATAACGGGGTATTTCCCCCCACACGGACAAAGGGACATCGCATATTGCTAGTCTAAACCATAAAATGATCACCATTGATCAATAAAAAGTGTGAATTACATTAAGCTAGTAAATAAATGAGTTTAGCTTCATGTCCCATAACCACTGGCTTAACTTAAGTATTTACGAACAAATTGTAGATTTTCACTCGAAAATTATCACAAGAGTTCAAATGAACATGTCCAAGAATTAACCGACAAAGAAAATGCAAGCGTTTCATACCACTTGTTTTGTTAAGTTGTTTAATTAGATTTTTCATATGAATGAGGTAAAGGTTGTATATACTAATAGATTGGAAGACGATTTTGAAAACGAGCTTTATATTGAAAGTAACGTTGAAGTCATTTTGTTAAAGTGTTTGAATATTTACTACTAGTATAGAAACCTTTGTATTTTAAAGTGATAAATCACAGAAAGCGATTATAAAAACAATCGATCACCCAAAGTTCACATTCGATGACGTGAATCAAATCCATAAAATCCAACAACAAATTCAGGATATTCCCGAAAATCTAGAAAGAAGTCATCAAAGTCGATAATAAATGGCAACGACCAATCGGATCAACCAAAAATCGATATAAATGGAAACCCATCAAAAGCAAGCAAGATGGCTGAAATTAGCAGTTCTAGACGTCTGGTAGTTCTTCCAGACATTGAGCTGAAAGACTGAAAATTTTATTCCAAATCGCCTAGACGTCCGGGAAGTAAGCTTAGACGTCTGAGCCGTGTATTTGAAATTTTATTCCCATAGCTCCAGACGTCTACGCATACTACCAGATATTTGAGCTGAAACCCAGAGCATAAATCTGCGAGGCCAATGATGGCCAATTCATCTCAAAAGCGATCGAACGAGCATGATGGCTTAGGATTTTTGCCAAGCGACAACCAACCCTATAGGCACTTCAATACACTCCAAACAACATGTCAAAACATCTAATGTAGGATTTCCATAGATTTTGACTTCAAAATACAAAAAATTGAAAAATTCATCAAACCAATTCAACTCAAAGCAAATGAACATGAAATAGGTGTTAGGAATTCATATCTAACAACTATCAAAGTTATTGACATAGATGTGAGTTCAAGAACTCACCTTTTAAACCCAAAAAAATGAATGAGAAGCTTTAAAACAAAGCAAAGATCAACTACTACTCAACTTCAACTCTAGAAGCTCCAATCTTTGATCATAGACAAATATTTCCAAAATTAGGTTATAGGAAATTTCTGAAAATTGGAAAGCAATTGAGATGGAGAAGATGAAGAAGATGCTTATCTAACCTTCTCTTTAATTTATAACTTGAAGTTTAATTTTCTAAGAGAATTAGAGCTTAGGAATTTCTAATCTCTTTTCTTTTCCTCCATTTTTCTAGGGCTTGAGAGTGTTAGGAAATGAGGAATGAAATGAATGAAAATGAGTGGAGTTAGGGTATTTGATAGAGAAGTTGGGTTAGTGGGCCGAAACCCAAACCCAAAGCCTAATAGAAAAATAGAAAATTTCTACTCAACTCCAAACATATCGATGTTTATACTCAAAAAGGTCACAAACGCCATTTTGAACTCAATGGAAGTAGTCTCGAGTCCTAATTCGAAAGTTTGCAAAAAGTATCATTTCATACTTTAATTCGACTAACGATGCTATATTTAAATAAATCATTTAAATATACAATCGTAAAATATGCGGGTTCTTACAGCTGTACTGGTCATAATTATTTTAACATAAAAGCAAGCTTGTACTTCAAATTCCAAGGGAAAACTAAATTCTTCTTAGTAATGCATGTCGATGGAAATAAATCTTCACTAGGTCTTTAATAAACTTCCTATAATAGCTTTCTTTATAATGCATGTCAATGGAAAAAAATCTTCATTAAGTCTATAATAATCTTCCGATAATAGCTACCCAAACCATAACAACCCACCATTAAAGATGCCCTAATTCAACGTATAAAATGACACAGAAATTGCAGACCGCACAAATGGTAGATCATTTTAAGATAAAATATATAAAACATAATATATAGAGCTATATACAATAAACACTTTCTACAACTCATAGTGAAGCAAATAAAATATAGTAATTAATAATAAAATCACAAACAAATAAAAGTATAGTATAAAATAAATACTAACTAAAACATCTCTTTATGTTAATAACAAAAACAGTCTAATATCTCGTAATAAAATAGTAGATAGCTAGTAGAAAATTGCATATCTCCATCATATCATCATGCCTTCAAGTCACCACCAGTCAATCTATCAACCTAAAAGAGCATAAATAAAAGGAGGAAAATGATAGAGGGGGATAGTGGTGAGTAAAACACGTCATATAAGTGTATAATACCAGTATGCTAGCGAAACAACACCCATGCTCGAAAGTCAGACCTAAATCTGTGCCAGCTGCACCCAACAAGTCAGTTAAACGCAATTAACAATATAATGATATCATATGCTAAAGTCTTATGAATATCTAACTTTTATCTAATCGTATACAATTGATTGAACCCAAATTCTAAAATCACGTGCCAAAAACTAACAACGACATGATTGAGCCAAAGTCCCAACCTATTATCATCGAAAACGTATGCATTTCGCTATTAAAGAATTATTTATCTCGGCCAACTATCGCTAAATTGTAAGCGACTCGCTATTAAGGAACTATATGTCTCGACACACTATCAACAAATATTAAGCAACTCATTACCGAAGAAAAATATGTCTTAGCCCATTATCGCCAAATTGTAAATGACTCACTACTGAGGAACTACACATCTTCGCCCACTATCATCGTATCATAAACAACTCACCATTGAGGGACTATATGTCTTGCCCTGCCATATCAAATTATAAGCCACTCACAACTCGAAAACTACATGTCCAAACCCACTATCGATAAATCTTAAGCAACTCGCTCTCGATGAAAAAAATTTGTTAGCCCACTATTGCCCAATAATTAGCAACTCACTACTAAGGAACTACATGTCTTGGTTCAACATTGCTATATTAACACTACATAATAAATTCTACTAAAACAAGACACTTGTTGGAAGTGTCCCAAAACACAAAAAAAAACTTACCAAAATGTTCCTTCCTCACTATGATCTCATTGTCATAAATTACGCATGAAATGTTAGTCATATGCGAGGGTTAAAAGCATTTGAAATTAAAGGAAATATCGCAATTATTAACTAAGAATTTAGTTATTATATTATATTTGATTTTCTCTTTTTACATGCTGCTATAGGTGCCTCAAAATCCCGACATCACATTATGCCTCCTCAGTCGCATGTTCAAAGCCTTCACTGCCACCGCAACAACTGATGTACCCATGATCTAACTTCATTAATGAGGTTTATGCCCTAAGCAAAGTCCAACCATGCCCCTTACATCACCTCCGCCGTGCCCAAAACGAACAAAACCGCCATCACTTTCCCAATGGTTTCGGCCATCTGACCTTAATCTGAGTCGATCGATGACCATCTAGAGGACCAGTTCGACCTCCTCTACACATCTATACTTCCTACTCATAATATCATCGTCGTTTTACCATTGGATCAAAACCGAATGTCCACATTTACTGCACTTCCGATGCGTTTTTTGATCAATTTGTACACCGAACCGATGAATAAATACCACTGGTAAATTCGCTTATCGAGAACTATAATTTTGACATATAATATGTCCAACTTGGAACATTATTTTATTTCACATTTTTTAATTAGAGGGGAGATTTACTTTTGATAATTACAACTGATAAAGAAAATTATATTTTTAATCATTTAGCCATGGAATACTACATCCTAATTAGGTTTATATATCTCTTTTAATTTGCAATATAAATCTCATCGCTTGTATTCTGATTTATGACTTTAAGGGATGAATTACTATGTCATATCAATATATTCGCAAATATGAAAAGTCTCACTCACCGATTAATCATGCATCTTCTCCAACCCATGTTAATCCTCCTCTTTCTTCGTTGTTTAGAAATTCCTCATACTGAAAACACCAAATTTCTCGATAGCTTCAATTTATTTGCATAGCTTTCCTCATGGCGATTAGTTTCATATTAATTTGCCTAATTTGGGTTTGATATGGTTGACTTAGAATTTATTTTATTTAGAGATTAGATAAAGAAGAAGATGGAGATTAGTGGTAAGATGTTTAGGCTAAAGTAGGATTAGAGAATAGGGTTTACATTTCTATTTATAAGCTAAATAACTCATGTTTAGCCTAAAATCTTGAAAATTAGTATATTAGGAAAGTGCCATTAGGTTTGACTTCTTCTAATTTCTGGATCGTTAAACAAAATTTAGCAATTTATATCTTTTTTCCATTCTAAATGGCATTCCAAATGTAATGGAGTGGGTTCTGAAGCCTAATTCAACTTTTATAAATAATTTATTTTACCAGTTTCATAAAATTATGTTATTACCCTTTTCATATAATTATTTAATTTCGTAAAATTATGATGTGTTATGTTCTCACCTCTCAAAACAATTTTTTTCCTTGAAATTATAATAAATGGACAATGCAACTTGCTTTATAGTGTAGGAACAAAGAAAACAAACATAGTTACATCCATCTAGCATCCATCATACATCATAAGCAAAAACATAACAAAGAGTGTATAATATATTTGATTGATAAAATAGGGTGATATGATATGAGATGAGTACAACTATGACTAAATTGGTCTTCTATATGGATGCATATGCAGTGCAACCAATATGTATGCAAACATCCTAGTGGATGCATACACACACATGTGTCTCTATGCATGCGTGTGCATGCGTGTGCACATGTGCATCCATACAACCATATGAAGCATCCATATCAAAGCGCAAGTAAACAACCATGTCCATAATCACGGTCTATAAATTCATATATAAATAAACAATAAATAGCATACGTGAATTATCTAGCATAAATTAGAACATCTAACTGTAAGTATCTATCATAGGTTGTAATATACACACATACAAGCCTACGCGGTATAAAATAAATTGGTATAACACAAACAAAGCAACTGTAGCACACAAAACACATCCTATGGATGTTCATACAACCAATCCTAACATTCATACATCCAAGTCTATGTCAACTAGCTAGTTAAAGCAACCATGCAAACAAACATCGATCCAACGAGCAAACTAACATACAAACTAGTTAAAAAGAGAACTTATTCGAAGAGAGCTCGAGATAGGAAACTCAAATTCTATCGTCCACTCCATCATACCCCTATCCAAACCATTTTCTCAACGTAATTGGACCAACTTCATTTCCTCATTTTTATGTAGTCTCACATCATGTCCTAAGATGTGAATACACCTACAGGTATTCTAGAGTTCTTCTCAACATCCACCTCATAAGCTAACGAGGCTCTGTCATAATTGCTAAATCATCAACGTACGTTTGCAGATGTAATAAATAGAAAACGTGTGAACACCCGCCAATTTTTCAAGAAGCCCACTTAAACATGCTGATTTCCCTACTCTCTATGCAATTGGGAAAGGCCCAACATATCGCACTAGCATTACCACATAACATATCTCAATAGTAAGTCCTTCATCTATCAAGATACCCACCGCGAAACTCTTTGTGCATGTCTATCATATGCGGTTTCCATCCATATACTTAACACGAAGGTGTCTAGTCAGTTAATGTCAGTGTATAGCTTTAATTTAAATAGACGTCATTATAGATGTGTCTCTATCATCAAATACGTTGCAATAAACTTTATCCTTTACTTTTCATTCCCAACCAATTAAAAACATTCATCGTTAAGATACCCCTGCTAAACTCTTTCCTTAAGTCCATTGGCACAAAAATACGATAATGGTTAGCATCTTTCGACTAAGTGGACTAACAGTTAGGATTCTTAGGTGAAACCCATAATTAATGACCATTTAATTCTAAATATCATAAATGGATGATGCCTTGTTTTAGATGAACATAAAATTACTATAACATTTCTCAGATTAGATTTTGCATTTTTCATTTAATTTTTTACATGCACTAGGCATTAAAATAAGTCATGCACAAAAGGTTGCCACTACATAAATTTCACTTGACAAGATAGTTCTTTCAATCCCAATGATTGTATTAACCCAAAAAATAAATCAAAAACCTAGAGTGTGATATAAAGCACTAGCCTTGTTAGAATAGAGCAAATAAAATAGAAAATAATAGAAAAGTAAATGAGACAAATAGATTTTACAGTGGTTTGGATGTTAACTAAGCCTACGTCCACTTTATAGCTTTGATTAGATTATTTGAGATTACAAAGTGTTTGAGATTGAAGAAGTCACAAGTACAGGCGTTAAACAGATTCTTCGTCCTAGAATTGCATATATGAACTGCCTTAGTGACTATTGAGTAGAGAAAGAGTTAAAAACGACAATGCTTCCACGTAGTAATAGTAGAAACCAGATGCTCTATTGGATGATCTATGGCTTATATTTAAGGAGGTAGCAGTCGTATTTGGCTAATTGGAGAGTTGGAGCAAAGTCCATAGGTCGGCATAATAATATGTCCAAAATTGTGGACCTATCCGGGTTAACCCCAGAAGTCGGTATCGACCTCTTTATGTCAGTATCAACATCTATAGTTCAACCCAGTTGGGCCGAGTCCTTTTGTAATCTTCATGCTACTTGATTTTGAGATGTCCCATGTACTTTTTTTGGTTGTTTGGTTGATATTGATGATGAATCCTTCATCACTTGATTTATACTATCGTTCTAACTGCTAACCCTTCAACCTTGATGTTTAGTTGTTTGGAATCCTTTGATATTGCTTGGTCACACATGAAATAGGTAGAGAAGAGCCTCCGCAAAGTTTGGTGAATAAATGTTGGAGTATGAGATGTCTCCATTGACATGATGAAGTCGGTGCCAACTTCTCCGTTATGCTTCATTCATGTTAAAATTTCTATGAGTTGTTTCTCTAGCCTATCTAGTTGTTTTTCCAAGATTTCAAGTCATTTCGTCTTCATCTCGATGTTCTTACTACTACTGGTTTCTACATGGTCAAAAACCATTCAACATTCGCCTCCTCCAAGTGTGCGCTTTAATTGAAAACAAAGTTTGCTCTAGAACGATAAAAGTCCCAAACTACCATCCTATGAATTTCAGTTGATTGTTTAAGTGTTGTCTCAAGACATTGCATTTATTTGGCTCTAATTGATCTTGTTTTTCGTTGTTTGCTACAACTTAGGGTAGAAAGTTTATTCTTGAGGTTGGCTATTTAATTTGGATATTGGAGCTTACAAGTATCTTTGTATCATCAAATAAGCTTAATGCGGAAAACTTAATTTGAGTCAGACAAAATATAGCATGTTTGTACGGACACGAACACTTAGAGAAATTTTCTAATTTCTCTTTCATAAGCCAAAGAGGGTTTTGCTTCCCACTTCACTTGTTTCTTTCTTGAAATTGCTACCAAAATCAAAGAAGCTTGCAATTAAGCTCTTACAGCATCAACATAACCTTCCATTGCCTTTCACCATCACTGCTGACTCCTCTAAGTGCCTCCGTCGACTACCGTTGCTTGCCCAAGATAATCACCATTACCCAGCACCACTGCTATTGCCTAGACCACCACCGCTAATTCTCAGTCCCAAAATTTCTCATAATTCTTAGTGTCGACTCCCGACCCAAACTGATTTAGAGGTAGGTGGTGGAGGATTCATGAATGAGGATGATAATTATGCAGGTGATCGAGGCTTTATTGATTTTTAGGGAGCTTGAAGACAATCAAACCCATATGAGCTTGCTTGGTCATATGTATTTGGATTTCTCTTAGCAAAGTTCATATGATTTTAGAGGACTTGTTCTTCTTTGATTTTCTTCCTTACGAGACTGACTAAGTTCGATCATTGAGTGGATTTGGATACGATGACTAGTCGTGAGTTCAGACATATCAAATGATTCTTGTCCTTGAGGGGAGCAAGTGCGTGCAAGTGTTTTAGCGTAACCCCCAAATAAACCACGGGCATGAGCCTTGTTCATTGGTGTAACTTCCACTCTAAAAGTAGGTCGGAGATTCTAATCCTTTGATGCTCATATTAGTAAAGTGAAAAGCGTCAAGATCATGCGAAATCGGTAGGCCAGACAAAGAGTCAAGTGGTAAAATTGAACGCTCTAATGGTTGGAAGGAAGATTCATCTTGAACAACTTTAGGAGCCACGATGACTCGGATTGGTGAGAGAGGAAACTTTTGGAAATTTATATGCGGATGTTTCTTTCTCCCATCAGGAATTGAGGGTTGTGAGGCCTCCGAGGATCAGGCGTCAACCTTATGACCAGCTTAGTCACCATTGTGACCACACATTGCCTCTATGTCCTCCGACATCAATATTAATAAATTCTTAGGCATTCATAACTGGGGGCACAACAGGATGAGCTCGATTATCCCTCTAACCGATTGCAGCCCATGGTCTTATCTATGCTGTCCGAGCAACTTTGGTTAGACCCACGCTGAGGACCTCTTCTGTCAAACAAAAAGTAATGAGACGTTCGTTCATAAGCAAATATTCGATGTTCTTGTCCTCAAGCGGAGCATTCTTCAGAATTAATATCGCCTCCTCATAAATGTTACTGCTAGGCCGAGTGACGACAACTGTAAATGAGTAACACGGTCAGGAATGCAACTTGGATATCATTTTTCCATGCTAACATGAAAATAGTGGGCAGCCCTACGTCTTTCCAGCCATTGTAGAGCGAAATTGGGCGGGTGTCGAACAAAAAACCATTTGCTTACAAAGGAACTTAACTTGTTCCACGCCCCAGTCAGAATCTGGCACGTCTTCGTCGATTTGAGAAATGTAAATGAGAGACTCCCTGTCCGTCGCTTGAAAGTGAAAACGAATCAAATATCTTCGATGGTTGGAGGACGGTGCAAAAACTCCATAAATACCATATAAATACAATTATGAAGAGCATAGCCATTCGGGTGGAGCTACGCTGGAGCTATCCTTAAATAATGAAGAATATCCCGAATGTATGAATTAAATGGTGGGATGCATCCAACATAGCACATAAACTTGTTGCACACGGCATACCCTTCTAGGGGCTTGTAGGCTCTATCATCCTACGACAGAACCAACACATCGTCAAAAGGAATTCCATGCCTGACACAAATTCTTTGGAGGGCCTCTTCCTTAATTTTTGAAGCTACTGAATCAGAAGGGTTCTCCAAAATGACTGCGACCTCTATAGTGTTAGGAGCAAGATCGATAACCTCCGATGGAAAGATAGTAATAGCATTAGAGAACTTGAACTTTTCGGTTGTTCTGAATGATGACAAGATAGTGGACTACCGGATTCAGTTGCAGAACTTGATTCTACGTCTGTTATCACTTTGGAAAGATGATCCAGCTGGCATAGCTGTGAGGTGCCCAGAACGTCTAAAACCAATTGCTATTAAACTTAGTAAACATTATGGTCAGATAAAGTAACTTGTGCCCCTAGTGTATAGTGAGTGCCAGTGTGGTGCGGTAAAATGCTATGTGGTACAGTAATAAATTGTGCAAAACTGAAGATAGAAAAGACGAGACTTTGAGGATTAACCGGAGAGACCGACATTCCCGACTGTCTCAACTGTTTCTATGTGCCGTCGGAATGCCAATAAGGCAGACCATTCGTGAATGCCAACAAGGCCGACTGTTTCCCTAGATGGTGTCATCCGATCGTTGGTAGAAGCCACTTCCACCGATCGTTCTTATGAGCCTCCAACTCCAAAGTATTCCCAATCATTTGAAGGCGATCTTCAAACTTCAACATCCAAAGGCTTCGTCGGTCGTCCAAGAATGATCATGATGGATCGATTGTACGACCTCTTCATTTCCGCTACACCATCTTCCTCAGCAAACGGTCGGTTAAAGCTACAAGGCAATCATCCCTCATCAAGACAAGTCATGTCATTTTCTCTGGAAGCGGTCATAGGAATGGGAAAAGATAAAGGCTTCAGCTAAATGAATCGATTAACATAACACTATTGAAATTCAAAGTCTCATCCTTGAATTATAAAGCAAGTTTAAGATTTGTTCTACCTAAGTTAGAAATCTAGGGAAGGAGGAAAATTCGTAATCAAATCGAGGCAAAATCTAAAGGGGACAATGATTTTCGAGATGCGGATCGTTATTTGGATCGGCGAGGAAAGAAAAGGGAAGCTTGTTTTTCTTAGCTTCAAAATGGAATGAAATGAAATAAGTCGAAGGAAGAAAAGAAATGGCTAAGTGTCGGTGCTTATATAGGAAAGGTGTATGTTGATCCTTATCGGTCCCAAAAAATTATACCAGTCGTCCCATATCCAAGTTTTTAGCTGATCGATCCACCTCTAGGCTCTAAGACGATCATTCATTATCCAAACTATATGCCGATCATTCCATGACCAAACATATGTCGATCTTCTCATAATCCCAAACAATTTGAAATTTATTTTCTAAGAAGGGGAGGATTATGGATATATAAAAAAATATAGTAAAAAAAGGGAATAGAACATGCATGAAAGAATGACAACTGGTGGAACTATTTATAGGAAGTTATTTCCTTAAAATTGACTATGACTTGTGAATGTGTAATCGTGATCCAGAGTCAGGTATGCACGTTTACGTACAAGTATACGTTTTAAAATTTAATTTTCTGAAATCTATAAAAAAAACTGAATGATCACCTAGAGTCATCCGAGAAAAAACAAAAGCTAAGTTGCCGAATCTTAGGGATTGCCAGAGTCAAAACAAGATGATCGCTAACAAGTAGTGATCCCATGTTTATGCTATTGGAAATCGACCAATCATCATGACGGATAAGGAAAATATTTCATTCAATATGAAAATAACTCAATGAAAGGATAGCGACTATTCGATGAACGAAATGGTTTTTTCATACAATTCAAGCTTGCGACAAATCAAAGCACGTCACATATGACACAAGATATTCTTTGGGGAGGAGGGCAATTGTTATCCTACCTTTAGGCAAGGCCGTGATATCAATGACTTGGCTAGGAACAGATCGCCATCAACATTAGGAATTGATTACATACAATACTATAGTCAATGGTCAGGCAGATTCGGATCAGGTCCCAATCAAATTTCAATCATCATGAAGTGACTGGCAAAGCCCCATGAAGTTATATTTCTAGTTTTGAGTCGATCGAAGTACGTATGCTCGAGTTATGGATGAAGCAAGGATTTGCATCGGCTGATCGAGAATGATCCATAAAATAGCTCAAATCATCGAAGGACGATAAATATCTCGAGATCCACGAGGCCTATTCATTTGAAACTTCCAAGGCATCAACAAAATGAAGATTGAAACCTACAAAAACGATCGCAGGCCATAAAGTTGAAATTAGAGGTTGGTCGATCGTTGTTAGCCCATCGTTTTTACCATGCCATAAAAACGATCGGCAAATTTCAATGCATGATCCAAGTTCAATAAAGAACGATTCATATCTTCCATGTTACAAGTTAGAATGATTCCATATTTGAAGAGCAATGCCAAAAGGCACGTGGGACTCCCCAAAAACGATCGCACTTGAATTGGATGCAAAAAAATCGATTGGTGAACATTTAGCCGATCATTATTGATTGTCAAGTAAACTCTACCGATCATTTTGGTGTGCCCCTATGGACCTAAAGATCCTTCTGCCAAAATTTTGGCAAAATATCTCATCATCTCTGTCTATAAATACAGGCCTCATGGTTCATTTTGGGGATCATTACACTGCCAGTTACCTAAGTCTTTATTGTAGTCAGTTTTTCTCTATTCCTTGCTGTTGTCAGATTAATAAGTGATCAATAAATTTAATCTTCAAAGTGGACGTAGGCCGACAAAGCCAAACCACTATAAATCTCTGTGTTTCTGATTAGGCTTTCTATTGGCTATTAGTTTAATCTATTCCTTTGTTCTAATTTTACTTTCTTCACTTACTTCACTACATAAATTTATCCTTGGGTGTTTGAGGCCTATTTTGGTGCAAACACTTACACATTAATGACGCTGCAAAAACTTATAGAGAATGTATGCCAGCATGGTACTTATGCCAGCAAAATCTCGGACTGCTCCGAGTATAAAACACACAGGTCAGACCATGTCTATATCAGATTTAAATGTTATACAATAACAACAATATAATCTAGTGTAATATATATAAATAACACAAATTTCTCACATATACAAATCTTGAAACATTTTTCCATACATAAAAATTATCATGCTAACAAGATGAGTATGGTAATATAGGGATTTACTATACTTTAGACATGCAATCTCTAGCATGGTCATACTCATCCTCGAAGGAATATAAATAGTATATGTTTATCTATCACAAACACCAAAATCATATGGGAGACTAACAACACACTTGCTCTAGGAGACTCACGGGCCGCCTAAATGGTAATAGATTATTATGTAACGTGAGGACTCAGTCATCGACTCTACACATGCCCCCTAAATGGTAATAGACTGCTGGCCTAGGTGACATAATGGGTGATACATTACCAACACACGGCTCTATATGCTACCGATACACGACTATAGGAATAAGGTACCACAGATCTTGGGTGCAATTACTCTACTCAGGTTGCTAGGATGAATACTAGCCAATCTTGTTTAACTTCTGTACCATTAAGGAAGTTGCACAGTGACAAACAAACACATATTTATAACTATGGCTGATACACAACATTATGTATATATATTGGCACATGGTTCTACACATATACTGAAACATGCTATAACCATCATTACTCACCATAGTGAGGACCATATCGAATATAACATATATTTATATATCCTAGCATGAGTGACATTTGCTTACAATGAATAACCAAACAAATAACACTAGATGTCCTATTCTACCATGTGTTATTCGAAGGTTTATTCAATGTTCATAAAATACACTTGATCCACAAAAGTATTTCTATGCAATAAGTCTAATGAATAACATGAAAAGTATTGTCCAAAGTCCCATTTAAAATGGTATCACCGAATCGTTTATTCAAACTTATCGTTACAAAGAATAAAAATACATTAATGTAAAGACCCATCATTTTGAACACTCAATGATCCAAAAGACAGAATATCATTGGGGTTTTATTTTAAGAAATAAGATACAGAAGTAACTAATATAGCATCTTCCAGCAGAAAATAAAGATATAATAAAATAACGGTTCATGAAATTGCTAATTAAATTATTAAATTAGATTTTTAAAAATAAAATAACATGGTGGAAATAAAAATGTTTACTAATAAAAAACAACAGAAAAAAAAGAAAATAACAAAAGTACTGAAATCCTCATATCCATTGTAACGACCCGAAATTTTCAATCCGAAAAGTTCCAGATAATTAGGAAAAGAAGAAAAGAGGTAGAAGAAGAAACATAAACAAAACATAGATTCTCACATTCACGGCGGATCAAGATATAATATCAAATAATATCGTTTGTACAAAGAAAGCTGTATCAGTGAATTTACATTTTTAATACATCAGAGTTACAACATTTCACAATCAATGGACAGTTAAAATAACTTGTCCCAGATAAATAACAATACATCACAGCAGAATACACTCCATATGTTCCTGCCATCCAGCTCGCCTCCTGAGCTCTAGAACGTCCTTACCTAAAAATCTGAAATACTCGGTCTGACCCAAGCATTACATCAAAGTAACACTCGGGTCAGGCTGGAAACCAGCATGAGTAAACCCATATAATTTGAAATACTAAGTTCAAACAATAAAAGAAAAACCCGGGGTAACTCGTACTTCACTACGAATTCATTTCTTGTTATACTCAAAACTTATTTAACAAATCAATCCCTAAGTACCCATACTTAGTTTCAAATGACCATATTATTCCATTCCAGCCTATTGATTTCACATGTCAAATCTATATAGATTTATTAGAGATTACAAATTGAAGTGGGTTCGAGTATTTCTGATACCCAACCCCGGTCTCTTCGAATTCAATACCATCTTAACCCAAGTTATCCAAGTGAATTACAATTCAACTTTAAAGACAAGATGTCATTTTTTACACAACAATTTATCATCAATAGATAATCACGTTATCACTGTCCACCCAAAACATATCACATTAGAAACATTTCATACCATAAATATCAATCAATTCAAGGCATCTAACATCATTCGATCATTCATAAGTAAGATTGATCACTTCCAAAATTAATTTAATTTATCTCTAATTAAATTAATTACTAACCTTTAATCACTTTAGTTTACCTTTACTTAACATTAATTAATTACAAATCAATTAATTAATGATCTTTTAATTACCCATCTTAATTAATCACCCTTGACTAATTATCCGTTAATTTCAACAAGTAATTAATTCTTAATTAATTACACAAATTAATTAACCTTCACTCATCACATAATCCTTTAATTTCTCTTAGAAAGTAATTAACAATGATTTATTACATTTATCCTTAATTAATTACTCAAATTAATTATCCTATAATAACTTACATTGATTAATTATCCCATAATTAATCACACTCGTTAATTAACTAACCCTTGATTAGTTTCCTTATTCAATCAATCCTTAATTAATCACTCTAAGTAATTAATCCTTAATTACCTCCACTAAGTAAGTTTTCTTCAATTAATTACTTTCATCAAATAATTATCTCATTGGTTAATTATTCTTAATTAATTAACCTTTAATTTTTAACTAATTTATCCTAAAGATAAACCATTTATCTTTATTTATTTTATTAAAAATCTTATTTAATAACTTAAGAAAATAATTAATCATTAACCCATAACTTAACTTAAACCCCTTTAAGTTCATTTAATGATTTAAACATATTTAATCATATTAATTTAATTACACTACTAATTAAATTTTAAATCTTTAGGAATTAACTCACTAGATTGAAATAAGTTATACATTAATCAATATTTGATTAAACACTTTATTTAAAATAACGATTTAGTGAATTGTCAAAAACTTAATTATGTTATCTTTAATATTGAAACACAGTCATTACACCGAGAAGATCCTAGGATTACTCGAATCAAACGCTGAGTCATCCTTTCTTCCCACCCATGACAATTCACAGCTTCACCAAGCTCAACATCGCAGACACACCCCAGTCCTATGCACATGCATGATCGGCAAGGTCTTTTCCGACCATCGACATACCCACCAGCGATTCGAACAAGACCTCCCCACTCGATTATGACCACCCAATCACTAAAACTTACTCAACATCAAAATCGAATAATCCAACTTAAACCTGGAACAAGCCTGAATCATCGAATACGCCTCGATACGCCGCCACCGACCACCAACGACCCTGAAACTCCAACCAATGCTACATCATGTCTCCACGCTCTCATCCCCCTTGGTGCAATCGACTCCGATGAGCGATCGTCGCTGCAAAAAGCTCACAAAAACACTCGACCAAAACACCCATCGAACCCTAGTTTTCCATGCTCTGGCCTTTACGGCCACCAGAAAAATATAAAACAATTTTCTTGAGACCCCTATGCCACCCCCTTCCTCCAGTCCAAGACCGACCTCCCAAAACTTTTCCATTCATCGGAATTTGATAAAAGTAATGATTTTGATCAACTTAGTAAGCACAACAATTACTAACCTAAAAACCATGATTATACCACCTAAATTCATGATTACAATAACAAATCTGGTTATGGGTTCCAGTAATTAAATCAAGATGTTTGATTTTTAACCCAAATTGACACTTCACTGAATTTTTCCCAAATTTGAATTAATTACAAAATATAAAATCCTAAAATTATTTTTAGAATTGATATTATATAGTTAGGGTCGGTTTTCATTTAGGAATTCAAACCTGAAATCAAATCTATGAGAAGATATGAATTTTGAAAAGTTGTTCTTAAGCCAGTGAAGAACAACAGAACTAATGTATACATGCACAGGTATATTCCAGACAATTTAATTGTTTGTACATACATTTACAACCCAACCTTCAATTAATCTAGTATACTATTTTTTCTATAGATATTCATCTCAAGCAACAAATCAAATCACCGAAATTTTAAACTGTTTTTATGGTAAAGGTTTACTCACAGGTATAAACAGAGAAGCCTATTTGAATGAACCTGGAACTATACTTTTAATTTTTTTTTTAATTTGAATTACACTATTACATCTAAATTTCTTTAATCCTAATATGCTAAAAGAAATCAAGGAAAAATTCAAATTTCTTTGAACATATTTAGTTTGTCGTGATAAACAAAGATGCACATATGTGCACTCAGGCATGAAAATCAGAGTTTCTATCTATAAACCTAACAATCATTATCCCGTTCATGCACATCAAAATTAAATTTATTTTGATCATCAATTGAGGCATGCACCAATTTTACGGATGATTTTAACTTAAAAGAATTAAAGTCTACTCACCTCAATATAACTTGAACAGAAAACAGAGGAAAGGAATTCTGGTTTGGACCGTCTCTATCAAAAACTGGGCTTGATTGATTACTTGATGTTTTGATCTTCAATTTGTTTGCTTTGGGAATTTGATTGCTTCAGGTCTGAGTTTATTCTTTGATTTTGATCTTGCCTTTGATTACTTCAGTTTTGAGTTTGAATCATTATGTTTGCCTTTGCTTCCAAGATTGAGATTTCCAGCTTAAAATTGCTTTGAATTTGTTTTTTTTTTATCTGCTTTGGTTTTTGAATTTGATTATTGGTTTGCATTTTTCATATTTTTGTTTTCTTTGTTTTAAAAGATGAAAATAAAAAAAGAACTGAAAGAGGATGTATAGATATATTTATAGCTTTAGTTTATGATTTAAAAATAAAAGAAAATGTTACGAAAACTGTGACACTTGTTGATTGAATAAATTCTTAGGCTTGCATTTGTTAAATTATGTGTTAATATTACCACACTTGTATTTTGTATGTGTAAATATGTTTTTAAATGTTTTATAAATCTTTATATTATATATTTTTATTTAGTTAATACTTTCTTTATATAAATAAAACCTTGTAAAGAAAATAATATAAAACCAATTATATTCTAAATAAAATCATATATAATATATTTTTAAATCCAAAATATTTTTAGATATTTATCTACTGAATTTCCAATTCAAATTCAAATTTAATTTAAAATCCATTCACATACAAATACATTTAACAACCACATTTTTAATTTGTTTTTAAAAGAATAATTTATAAATTTTAAGTAATGATATTAGGAGATTATCAAATTCTTTTGTTTAATCCATAATAAGTATTCTAAAAATTAACCAGTTATTTTATCAATTACAAATGTCCAAAAATCCAGGTTATCACATCCATCTTCAACTCCAAAAGAAACAATCTCCAATCATTGAAATACTCAGTTTGACAGGAGCGTAATGAAAAAACATATACTCAAGCAAGACTAAAAATTCTTATGTAAATTAACTCAACATCATGTGAAACATGGACATAAATAACTTAATAGACATTATAGGATTTTCCATCTCCTAAGGATGTTAAACTATCTATATGTAGTAGATACGATGCATATGTAATGTTTATCAGTAAAGTAAATATTAAAATAGCGTTAAGCCTTTACATTGATCCCCCTTAACACATTTTTAAGCATATAGTATATGTAGGTCCTGTAACACAACCAATAACATTGATAGCCAGTGAGTCCCCTATAAGTACAATACTAAAACAAAGTGGTAGTGGTATCGGATAGGGGTAATCGTATGACAAGGCACGTGAGGTAATGCCCAATGTAAGATTCTACCAGTTTACCTTTTCTGGCTAGTCTATTCCCTAGCGGCTGACCACGTCCATCAATCCAAAATCAAGGTGCACTAATCAAGTTTAAAAATCAGGATAGTAATATGAGGGAAAGATATCCGATAAAGGTAGCTAACCTATTGGCCAGAAATAGGCTCCTGCTTTAGTCATTTCAAATTGACACAAGTGTCATGGTCATCCATTACCGTTCTATTACTTCAATCCAGTCAATGTTTACCAGTTCAACCTCCACATTCTGGATAACATCCACTACGTATACAGTTACTAAAGTGTTTTCGGTGAATGGTAGAGAGTATGCCATTATCCAGCCTCGGTCTCTTTAACAACCAATCATTCATTTTATAAAAACATGTCGTTTTGTCCATTTTTATCTTTACAGAAAAATTTGTAAATGATTTCATAAAGTGTTCAACATAAAAAGTTCTTAATTTTACTTTAGGAATCTATAAAAAAGTTTCAGAAATTTCCAAAAATATTTTGTAACACCCCGTAAAATAAACCAAAATTAAATGAAATAAATTGAATTAAATGTGATAAGATAAAATATGGAAATTTAATATATTAAAAAATTGGCCCCTATATTTATCTTATTACGTTTAAGGTGAAATTTTGATCCGTTTCCATATACAATATGTTGAAAACGGAGCTCAAACGAAGAAGTTATTGGCGTTTGAAGTTTTTAGATTTAAATTAATTTAGTTTGAATTCAAATTTAAATGAGAATTTAAATTTAGGGTTTGAATTTCAAAATTTAGCTTGGGGACTAAGTAAACATTTAATTACTATTTAACGTTAAAATTAAATAGGGCATAAAATAAATTAAAGTAGAGGAAATAAATAATTCCTCGAAGAAACAAGAACCGGTCAACCACTTATTGTGACCAGTCGACCCCTAGTGGTCGACTGTTGGATAGGAGGTGGTTGACCAGTCAATGCTAAAACTTGGCAGTGGCAGCTAGGGATTGAGGGTGTATTGCATTGAATTTTAGCTCCAAATTTATCCATTTCATACCTACCTCCATCATACGATTCTAACGCGTTTCAATTCTTGTAAATAGAACTCCACCCTCTCCATTTTTTATTTGTATTATTTTAGAGAATTCAACGATCTCTTCCATTGTTATCTCTCTAAACTAGATTCAAAAATTCCATAGAGAATTCAGGAAAGAATTTAATCCACTTTCTATATCTTCTTCTTCCTCCAACCTATTCTTATTTCATTTCTTTCCAATTATTCTGAATCTAATAAATATATATACCTCTTCCCTGTTATGTGCGTATATATACAAAAAGAGAGATTTTGGTAGGGATTGAAGGCATGCAAATCCAAGGAAGCTAAAGCTAGGGCTATTTTTTGAGTGGAAACCATAGTATTTCTTTTTTAGTAATTATTAGTCTATCTCTATGGATTTGAATATGCCTTAGAAATTTTGGGATTGCGAAAATGCGACAGATAAAATCTCCCGAAATTCCTTTTTATTTCGAAATGTCAATTCTACGCGAAGATTCTCAATTATTTATACTAATTTGATGGAATTTATTTTGTTTATGCAATTTTTGATAATTTTATAGTCTATTCCACTTCTCCTTCTTCTTTGGTTCAAACTTATAACTCTTCAATAAAATAGGGGTTTTGATTACGGATTCTATTTTTAGTTTACATCACTTATTCCATACAAATTTCCCTTCATCTATTTCTTTATAAAAGAGCAGTTTAATAAAATATGAAATTAAGATAGCAAATCCTACTATTAGGATATTCCAATGAATTTATGTAATAAATTGGGTTTCTTTTTATTTATAAATCTATTATTGCTAGTTTTAATATGAATATTTATTCCATGTTTTGGATATTAGTTTCCCTTCTTTATATGTTGAAATCTAGGGAATTTAACAGAAAACGACTTGTAATAGTATTTGATTACGGAATTGACATTTAACACTAGTTAAAGGCGTATAAACCTCACGTTTTGAATTTATTAGGTGCGAGTATTTATTTATTCCTCTTAGTATATTTAACTTACAATTATTTCGTATATTGCTTAGTTAATTAGGTATTTATTTCCCCATTAGGAAAGTAATTAATTATTAAGAAAAATAGGAAGAAATTTTTATATAGCCTGATTATTATTTTAAGGCATAATAATAAAGATTCCTTATAAGGCCTTAATTTTGAAATGGTGAAATGGGCATTATATTTATGGAGAGTGTTTAATTTATGGCTAAACCATAAGGATGTGAGGTCAATAGAGTTATATGATGGAAGTTTGCCTTTCATTTTGAGCCTGCCAACAGTTGTGTGTATTTCCTGTTGATGTGAGATATCCTCTATAATAAGTATTTGTGATGATGTGAGGTTAGTCCCAAATTCTATAAGGGAAATTTGCCAACCTAATCAGGCTACCAGTTCCTCCAAATAGTTGGACAAATGTGAGACATCATTATGACTATAGGCCATAATACGTAAGGCCTGCTTTGGATTCTTGAGATATTAAGTGGTTGTTTGAGGCTCGCCTCCTTTCCTCCTAATGAAGTATTAAATTGCCAAAGGGCTAGTTATTAGGCATGATAGATGGAATCTCTACAGGGTTCCGCTTCAGGATAGGTTATCAACTGGTTGACTGAGAGTTCACCTTTCCATAAAGTAGTATTAAGTGACTTAAGGGATTTCAAATGATGTCAGCCAAATAGTTACCATTGAGTGGTCCACCTTGGAAATAGTATTAAATGATGTGTTTTGCCTAGTTAAGCTATTAAATGGCCAGAGTCTGTCTATTTTCCAATAAAAGGTATTAAGTGGCTTGGGTACTATCTCTTGCATTATTAGCTATTTGTGATATGGGATTGGATCATGGGATTTTAGAAACCTACTTATGGAATGGACGGTATTAAGTGGTTGATTGAGGATCCGCCTCCTTTCCTTATAAGAAGTATGAAATGGTTTTATGTACGTGGACATATTCTTATTTTGAAGTATATCGCCAAAGTACTGAGAAGGTAAGACTCGAGATTTTTATTCACCGGAACTTTGTTGTTCCGACTCCCTCCTTATTACAATGCAGGTTAAGGACGGAGTGATGGCGATGACGATGCTTAGAGATCGAGTAGCTTGTCTTGTGGTAGTATTTATCATTATTACTTGCTTTTATGTATACCCATGTATTATTAAAACAATTATTATAATGGATTTATGTTAAGGTTTGATGATATTTTGTATTGTGACATTTTTATGGTTTTAAAGTAAATAGGTATAATTTGCCATTATTGCTCTGTGTTGTTACCTCTTTTTCCAAGCAACAGCCAACCTTAAAATGGATCTAAGTATCATGGGCCTTTTTTGGATCAAAATTTAGGTTTGTTCCAGGGTAGGTTATTACATTTGGTATCAGAGCCTAGGTGCTCAATCAATGAGGAAACTGTATGTATGAGAGACGTACATTTAATTTTAAAAAGTTTTTTCAAAAAAAATTCAAAATTCTTACTATATGTGTGTGTGTGTGTGTTTGTGTCTATACCCTATTTCCTCGTACATATGTGTACATACTAGGAAATCCTTTTTTTACCATATACATACTATCTTAGGAAATCGTGACTAAAGATTTTACCAGCTGACATTTGATATGGCTGATAATCAATCTTATTTCGAATAAGGGAGCCCTATCCACGAAAGACCTCCCATTCGTGGAATGCCTGAATGGTTTTGGCAATATATTAGGACTGCTGATTAGATTTTATTGCTCTAATTGCACCAGTGGTACCTGCTATCTCTCCTGCCGATGTAGCGCCACGTCCTATTGATTTTTCTAAGTTGTGTAAGTACTTTCTTAATATGGGAGTAAGGACATACTCTAAAATCGAAAGATATTTGAAAACTAAAGCGTGGGTTAGTGACTACAAGAAAATATTTAGAGAGCTTGGTTAGGATGATATACTAAGAAGAAGGATGGCAGTTGGCACCTCAAAGGAAAAGCTTTGGATTAGTGGAACTTACTGACTGCGGAAAACCCTAGAAGGATGTTCTCTTAGGTTGAATTCAAGAATATATTTGAGATGAGGTTTATGTCTAGAGCAGAGGTTAGCTTGAAATTGGAGAAGCTCATTCAGCCGAGATAAGGAGATTCTTCTCTTAAGGAGTATATAGCTAAGTTTACTAAGTTGGCTAAATTAGGGATGAGCCTGATAGACACACTTATGAAAAAGGCCATGAAGTTCGCGAAGGGCCTAAATTCCCCGCCGAGAGAAATATTGTTGACTCAAATGCCTATTGGGGCCATGTATGAGATGTTGATGGAAATAGCAATGCTACAGGTGGCCAATGTGAAAGATAAGGGAGTAGAGAAAGAGAAGATTGCATTGACCCAAAAGCAAGGAGGATCCAAGAAAGGAAGCTTTTGGGCTAACAAGAAGTTGAAGGGAAAGTTTAAGAATGATGGTACGTTGTGCAAGCGATGCCAAAAGAAGGGTCATAGAGCTAAAGATTGTAGGATGAGTTTGATAAAGGAAACCTTTAAAGGGAAGTTCTTTAACTGCCACGAGGAAGGGCATCTTAAGAATCAATGTCCCAAATCAGTAAAAGAAGGATCAAGCAGATAGGCCTATGCTATTAAAGTCGTCTCTGTTGCAAGTAGGCCACCGAGATACCGAGGGAAAACAGCTTTAGAAGGTATAACTCCTATTTTAAGGGTGACCATCCGTACCCTATATGATTCAGGGGCATTACATTTCTTTATAGTTAGAAATGTAGTAAATTTCTCAAACCTTCAAACCTAGATGGTCAATAGTCCAAGGAGGTTTCTATTCCTATTGGAGGTTCGACACATCTCTCTTTTATTTGCAAATACCCAGCGTTAGACATATGCGATATTGATTTCATATGTAACGCATACATTTGAAATTTCGAGGGGTATGGACTTATCTTAGGTATGGATTGTTTTTCATATTGTGGAGCCATTCTTGATTGCGAAAGGAGGTGGTACGATTAATGAGTTATGGAGGTCGTAACCTAGAATTTCTTTATACATCCAAAGATTTAGTTGAGTTAAGCCATCTATACTCACTAAGTCTATTTTTTGTTGGAGAGCCATCATTCATACCCATAATTTTTGAATTTTCCGATGTCAACGAGGAGGTCGTGGGTCTCCCACCCCATATGGAGATCGAGTTTTGAACGGATTTGGAGGAGGCAATTCAGTCACCCTGCCTTTGAGGCACATGGCTTGTAATGAAAGAAAGGAGTTGGATAAGTAAATCTTGGAGCTATTAAAGAAAGGATTCATCCGTAGAAGTAATTCTGAACGGGGACTCCTTGTTGTTTTTTTATTAAGGCAGATGGTTCTTTGAGACTTTGCGTTTACTATAGAGAATCGAACAAGTTGACAAGGAAGAATAGGTACCCTTTACCTAGGATCGATAACTCATCCGACCAACTTCTAGGAGCTAAAGTCTTTTCGAAATTAGACTTAGCAACGGATTCCATTAGTTGAGGATTTCAAAGGAAAGCAAGTCGAAGACCGCAGTTTGCACTCCAGATGGACTCTATGAGTAGGAAGTAATGCCTTTTGGATTAATGAATGCCCTAGCATACTTTGTAGATTTGATTTTTTTTAAGGGTAACTAATTACCCATATTCAAGTCTACATTCTCAACCGGGCATCCAAAGAAAAAAATTAAAAGTACCGTTGATGACAAAAGGCGAACAATATTATAAGTTTAAATCTATGCTGCAACAATATTGTCAAAAATTCACCGTTGTCACCATTTACAAATACTTGGAACATATACAATCTTCAAATCGCTATAAACGGAGCTAGAAAAACCAGAATTTGACGAAATAAATTTTGACCTTTTGATCAGAAAAATTTCTCGAATAATTTTATGTAAAAATATTTATATGTCAAAAAATAATATTTTCACTAAAATATTAACCGTTTTTGAATTAAAATTGAAAATATAATAGATTTCCAAAATTGACAAAACGTATTACTTTTCTTTCTCTTTATTTTAAATCATATTAAACTTATCATAACACATTTCAATTCATTAAATTTTAATTTTAAATACTTTTATTCAAAATCATTCTTTAATTTAATATTTTAAAATGGTTAAAAATACAGGTCGTTATAATAAATAATGATCGAAGTAGGTTTATACGAATAAGTAGACTATATTGGGAAACATGGTAATATTTCATTAATGAAATACAATATTATTTATGTTATATATATAATGACACTTAAATAAATATTTGAATATCATAAAATTCATTTATAATTCCACGATATAGTTTTATAACTTTAACAACTATTATAAGGTTTTACGATAAATTTTTATAAATAAGAATTTACTAACTTTATAATTTTCTATTGAAATAATATTATTAAATTCACTTTATTTAATCCTTAAATGTTTTATAGAACATTTGTTTCTATGTATAAGTATAATAACTACAGTATATTAGTATGTTTATTATATATTTTTTATTATTGTATTTTTTAAATATATGTTGATCAGTTGCTACCACGGATTGATCTGTAGGTGGTCAATCAGTCAAATAACAAGTGATGCAATTTCTATGCACCCTCTTCCACGCTTTAAGACCATCCTCCCCTTTCCTTCCATCTCCTTCCAAATTCAAGTGCATATAACCTTGCGCAGTCATTCTATGATTAACCCATATCCAATCAACCAAAACCAATACCAAACACAATAAAAAATCAAATAGTGGAAGCAGGAGTAATGACATAGGAATGTGTATAAGTGAATATACAGAGATATACACAATTTCAGACTTCAATTCACCATCAATACATGCATAGTAGTGAGTTGGAGTACTCACCTTGGATTGAAGCAATTCAATTCCTCTTCAATCTTCTTCCAGCTTCTCTCCTTTCTCCCCTTCTATCACCTCCTACAAGTTACCTTTTTTGATTTAGATGAATAGACTTGAATTCTTTCTTATTATGTGATGTAGAGATTTATTCGATTTTTAGAGAGGTAGGGTTTTAGGTAAGTTTCTAATTTTCTAAAGTAAAGTATGTTTATGTTTATTGTATTTATATCAAGAAACATCTAGAGAATGAAATTTCTAGAGTTGGGTTGAAGAGATTATGAAGTAAAGATTTGGGTTTTGGGCTTAGTGATATTGGGCTTTGATTTATTTCCTTCTTTTTTTCTATTGCTTTCCTTGAATCTTAAACAACTAATATTCCCAAGCCCATTTCAAAATAATTATTCTCCACTAATTTTCTTATTAATAAAGCATATTATAATCTATTTATACAAAAATTATTTTCTATAATTTATATATTTAATTAAATCATTTTATTTAAATTCATTTACCAATTAATTCCATACTTCATTAATGAAATACTTTCTTTTATCAAAATTTCAAACTTATAAAATGCAACTTAACATTATATTGCAAATAACTAATTTATATTTAAATATTTTAAAATTATTAAATGGATTATTAAATCATTATTCTTTTCATATCCAATTCATGTTATTTTAATAAAATATTTCTTATCTAATTTTCAAATCATTTTAGAAATTCATATTAATTAATTCTAATCTCATTTAATAAATTAATTATCAATTAATTGCTTCTTGATAACAGGATGTATATACTCCCCCTTAAGAAGATTGCGTCCTTGTAATTCCTTACTGGGAAAAATATTTAACTAGCTAGTTAAATTCTAGCTCTTTGCACAACCAATTAATAATTGACAAGGAACTAATTACATACTAGACTCATGCACATCTGAGAATAACTCGAGATAAGATTGTTCCATGAGCTCATTTGTCTCCCAAGTGCAATCCAACGAATTATCGGACCATTGTACTTTCACCAATGGAACTCTTTTGCTCCTGAGTTGTCGTATTTCAGAGTCAATTACCAAACATGATGCTGTACGTAAATTAGATGAAGGGATAACTAGAGGTCCTGAATGTCTCTGGCTCAATTGCAATCTTCGTACCTCATGGACACTTCCTCGATTGAGATACTTGAAAGACATTATGAATCCTAGAGAAATGATCATGCAATGCAACTCTATATGCCACTCTCCCAATACGTTTAGTAATAGGATACAGATCCATTTAGCGTGGTGCTGAATTCCCCTACTTGCTAAATTGCGTAAGTCCCTTTAGTGGAGAAATTTTCATATATATTAGTTCTCTAACTTCAAACTCTATATTTTTACTCCTATGATTGGCACACTATTTTTGTTGATCCTGGGATTCCTTCATTCTTTGTCTAAACATATCAGTCTTCTCTATTGCTTCTCTAATAAAATCTAGCCCTAGAACAAACTTATCTCTGGTATCCCACCAATAGGATAGCAATCTATGTGGTATATCATATAAAGACTCAAACTATGCCGATGCTAGCTTAGTAACTGTTATTATAAGCAGACACCACCGAGCATAGATGCTCCACCCAGTTATCACCAATTCAAGTACACAAACACGAAGCAAATCCTTAAGAATCTGTTCACCTTCTCTGGTTGTCCATCTGTCTACGGATGATATGTAATACTAAACTTCAACTTTTTCTTAATGCTTCTTGGAAACTCTTCCAAAATCTACTAGTGTACAAAGGATCACCGGAACTAGGAATTCTATGAAGTCTCACCCCTTCATTTACGTACAGCTTAGCTAAATATAGTGTAGTTTAGTTTGACTTCACGGTACCAACTTAGTCAACCGATTAACTTCTACCCAAATGTTGTCGTGGCCACTCCTAAACCGTGACAATCCATCTACAAAATCTATCAACGCATACAAGAACACACAAACCAAACTATTCTAATAGGATTTATGCAAGTGAATTATTAATATCCAAATCCACTCGTACCTTATCCCATTTCTATCAAGGGATTTCTAACAGTTGAAGAAGACCACCGGGTCTTTGGTGTTCTGCCTTCACTAATTGGCATGTCATGCACTCCTTAACAAACTTTCTAATATCATGTTTCATACCTTCCCAACAGTACAAACGTTTCATATCTATGCATTTTTGCTACTCCATTGTGGTGTATAGTGCACCGTGATTTATAGCAATCTTCCAATAGTTCTTTAAGAAGATCATCAATATCTATACTACTAACCTATTCCTTCTCCATTAGCATCAAAGAGAGTTTAAGAATTGCTAGTTAAATCCTCACCTTCATCTCCAGATGCCAATCTCTAAATAAGAGCTAAAGCAGTCGGATCTTTCTACTGTGCTTTTGCGGTCCAGTCAATCAAAGATAGCCTTACTATAAGTCTAGCTAACTCTACATTAGAATAACCTATAGAGTTCCTATCTCAAATCTCAGCCATAGATAAAGTCTCGAGATCTTTCCACTCTGCTATCATCATGGAGACTACAACTTGGTGCTTCCTGCTCAAAGCAATTCCTTTAACTTGTGATATGCTTCCACGCACTTGACTATCCATTGGAACTTAAATATTTTCTTAGTAAGGTTAGTGTGAGCCTGTATAATTTTCAAAAATTCTTTAATGGCTTCTATCTTAGCTGGGTCCATGGAAACATCTTCTTTTGAAATAGTGTAGCCTTGAACTTAACTTGAGTTCTACCAGAATTGACACTTGGATTGTTTGGCTTTAGTTCATTTTTCCTTAATGTCTCTAGAACAATTCTAAGGTTCTTTTCATGGTCCTCCTCAAATTTAGAGTATACCAGTATATCATCAATAAAGACTAGTATGAACTTATCCAAGTAGTCTTTGAAGACTTTGTTTATCAAATCGATAAGGTAAGCTGGAGCGTTTGGTAAACCAAATGACATAACCATCTATTCATACGATCCATATCTGGTTCTAAATACAGTTAACGGAATACTGTCTTCAACCATTTTGAGTTGAGGGAATCCTGTAGCTAGGTCTGATTGTGAAAAGGTCTTAGCTACACTTAGCTGATCGAACATGTCACAATCCTTCGAACGTCATACTTATTCTTAATAGTCGGTCATTTAGCTACCTATAATCGATTCCTAACCTAAGGGATCCATCTGACTTCTTTATAAATACTACAACAACATCCCAGGGTGAACTACACGATCTAATAAAATGTTTCGATTCTAATTCTAACGACTACTTCTTAAGCTCCTCATTTTCCTTCATGGACATCCTTTTCGAAGGTCAACTCACAAGTTGAGCTCTAGGAACTAGATGATTCAGAACTTGATTGCTCACTTAATATGAAGATCTATAATTGGTTCGAATATTTTTGGGTATTCTTTAACTATAGGAATCTTAATAATATCATCTTCATCTTTTTCCATATGAGAAAATAGCAGTCTATTGAAATCTTAATCAACACTGCCAAGTGCTAAAATAACTCGATTAGTGGAATCTGGATGGCTTAAGGTAATGATTATCTTAGGATAATAAAGATGAGCCTTATAATAGTTGAGGCAATCCATTCATAAAATGATTCCAAACCCAAGTATTCGAAAACATGTAAAATTACAACAAAATAACAAGTCATGGAATACAATTCAACATATTTACACATCAACCCAGGGGTTACGTATCCTCTAATAAGATTACCTTGGTGATGTGACTAAGCACAAAACTTACAAATTAAGTTTATCAACTAGCTCCCTTGATAAGAAAGAATGAGATGTTCCCGATTAAAAAGAAGTATAATAGTAATTCCATTGATATAAATCATACCTTCCAAGATACATGAGTCTTCCTTTTAGCCTGAGAAGTGCTACTAGCTACCTCTATAGCATTCATCTTCCTAGCCTTCTTGTTCGCTATGGGACAAGTGTAGCTAAGATGTCCCTTCTTGTTGCAGATCCCGCACTTCTTCTAAAATGTAACCCGATGCGGTTTGGTACATTCTTGGAGAAATTCCATTTCTCTCCACAATTATGGCACATCATTGTCTCTCTTCCATAACTCCTAAATTCTGACGTACTAGCTTTCGTTGGCTTTTTGCTCTGAAATTTAGGCTTTTGCTTCCTTAAAGGGAATCTTAGCTTCTGTCCAATAACTACCTTGGTCTTTAACTCATCTTCACTATTTTCAGTTTTCTTATTCCTCGATCTCAGAGCTGAGTCCATAAGTTTCTCAAAAGTAATATCTAACAGAGGTAGAAGTGCCTTCCTCAAAGATTTCTTTAGCCCATATACTAATTTATGATTCTTCTTTAGCGACATGTTGATGAGCTCAATGCCATACTCAGATAAGGCTTCAAATGTGGAAACATACTCTGCTATGGATAGGTTGCGCTACTTTGGAATTATAAATTACAAGTCGTAGCTGCCTTCTCAGCTTCTATAAAAAAATTCCTCTCATGTCGGCTTTTGAAATCAACCTAATTCAGCTTTGACTCATCAGTCTCTACTACTATAAGCTCATACTAATCCAATACTCTTTCCTGAAGCTGGCTGGAAGCAACTTGGACTTTCTACTAGTTGGTAATACCTATACGTGTAAACACATTCGCACATCTTTAGCCAAGCGTGTTGTCCTGTCACTTCCTCTATACCATTGAAGATTTTTCCTCTAAGTTTAGAATAATCGCAGCATAGCCTGCCAAAATCAAATTAAGGAGTGGGAGGATTTAGAGTGGTGGAAGCGCTCGACTGCTGGATGATCCTCACTAATTCCATAAGATATTATGTAGTCATATGGACTCCCCTAGATCCACTAGACTAAACTAGGTCTGCACGATCAGCTCGAGGCCTAGCCATTCCTCACTTTTTACACTTGAGTGAGACATATGCTAAGAATATTCAAAAATATTAATAATATATTAAATCACACAAATAACAAATATGTACCCAGATGACTACACCTTGCAATCATAATGTATACCGAGATAATATATTTAGGTTATCTACCCAATTCCTAAGGGACAATGTCTTCTAAGACCATCTTGGCCAGTGATTCATGTCTCTTCATGACATGTATTCTTCTAAACTTAGCTCCGATACCAAATGTGAACAACCCACATCTATACTCATACCGTCAAAAAGTACTACTAAGTAATATTATCTAATAAAATGGATAATGAGATGATGTGGTGTACACACATGAATATTCCTTTGGACTAACACTAAAACATATCAAAAGTCACATATAATACGTACCACAGATGTACACGGTCTTAGTACAAATAAATAAACACATGTGCTATCAGGATAGAAAAATACATAATCACATAATAACATCATAGTACACTGAATGTCATTGCAATATATAAAATATAATACATAACACAATATTATCATCTAGGGCTACAAAATGATAGTCTCCATCCCAATATACAATACGTAATCAGATACAACTACTAATGCATTAATGAGGCTACAAAAATGTATAGGGAATGTATCATCCTTTAACTACTACTAGCCTCCGTAAAATGCCAAATCAAGTAATGCTATCCACATGTTATGTGTGCCTGCAATGTCTAGGACTGACCCGAGTATAAAACACACGGGTCAGACTATGTCTGAATCAAATTTAAGTGTGATATGATAACTATAATATAATCTAGTGTAATATATGTCAGTATCATAAATTTCATACGTATACAAATCCTCAAACTTATTTCCGTACTATAGAAAATATCATGCTACTAAGACGAGTATGAATGATATGGGGACTGACTATACTTTAGACACGTAATCTTTAACATAGTCATACTCATCATCGGAGGAATATAAATAGTATATGTCCATCTTTACACACACCAGAACAATACGTGAGACTGGCAGCATACACTTGCTCCAGGAGACTCACACGTGTCCATCTAACACAGCTCCTACAGTCTTAGTTACCTCGACATCCATCGTGACTCGTATCCATCTATTTTCTCAACTATGTGAGGACTCAGTCATGACCCTTCACATGCCCCTTAAATGGTAATAGCTATTGGCCTAGGTGACATAAGGCATGATACATTACTGACACACAACTCCATACACTACCAAAAGACAACTAAAAGAATAAGGTGTTACAGATCCGGTGCACGACCACCGTGACCAGGTCGCTAAGTTGGACACTAGCTAATCTGGTTTCAACTTCTGTATCATAAACAAACCTTAACCGTGATAGACAAACACAATGTATTCATAACTGTGGCTAACACACAGTACTATGTATATGTGTGCCAACAGACAGTTCTATACACATACCAACACAAGACTATAACAATCATTATTCGCTACAGTGGGTACAATATCACACAGTGTGTGTGTGTATCCTTGCATGAGTGACATATACTTACAACGAACAACCAAAAAACTAATACTACGGCGTCCCATACCACTATGTGTTATTCCAAAGTTTATTCAATTTTCATAATATACGCTCGATCCATACCAAATATTTCTATGCAACAAGTCCAATAAATAACCAAAAAAGTGTTACTGAATATTCTATACCTGATAGTATCACTAAATCATTTATTCAAATTTCTCATCACATAGAAATGAAAATGCATAAATAATGATCAAAGTAGGTTTTGTAAGAATAAGTTTACCATAGTTGGAAAAATGGTAATAATTAATTATAGAAATACAATAATTTTTATGTTACATACATATATATAGAATGACACTTAAATAAATATTCAAACATCGTAAAATTCATGTATAATTCCACAATATATTTTTATAATCATTAACAACTATTATAAGATTATACGATATTTTTTATAAATAAGAATTTACGAACTTTATAATTTTTTATTGAAATATATTATTAAATTCACTTTATTTAATCATTACATGTTTTATAGAATTTTCATTTCTATGTATAAGTGTAGTATATATAATATTAGCATGTTTATAATATACATACATACATACACACATAATACTGTACTTATTTAAATAGTGATGGCCAGACGCAACCACGGTTGACCATTAGCGGTCGATCGGTAGGTGGTCGATCGGTCAACCAATAGTTGACGTGATATCTATGCACCCTTTTCCATGCTTTCAGACTATCTTCTCCCATTTGTATCCATCTCCTTCCAAATTCAAGTGCATATAACCATGCACAATCATTATATGATTGACCCATATCCAATAAACCAAAACCAATACAAAACATAATCAAAAATCAAATAGTGGAAGCAGGAGTAATGACAAAGGACTGTGTATAAGTGAATATACAGAGAAATACACCATTTCAGACTTTAATTCACCATCAAGTACATGCATAGTAGTAAGTTAGAGTACCCACCTTCAATTGAAGCAATTCAATTCTTCTTCAGTTTTTTCCTACTTCTCTCCTTGCACCCCATCGATCACCTTTTTTAAGTTACCATGATTTAGATGAATAGACATGAATTCTTTCTTACCATGTGATGTAGAGATTTATTCGATTTCTAAATAGGCAGGGTTTTAGGTGAATTTATAATTTTCTAAAGTAAAATATGTTTACATTTATGTTGTATTTGTATTTGAGTGAGAATCATCCAGAGAATGAAATTTCTAGAGTTAGGTTGGAGTGATTACGAAGCAAAGGTTTGGGCTTTGGGCTTGGTGATACGAGGCTTTGATTCATTTCCTTCTTCTTCTTTTTTCCTTTCTTTGAATCTTGAAAAACTTATATCCTAAGCCTGTTTCAAATCAATATTCCTCACTAATTATTAATTAATAAAGAATATCATAATCTGTTTATACAAAAATTATTTTCTATCATTTATTTATTTAATTAAATCATTTTATTTAAATTCATTTACTGATAATTCCAAACTTCATTAATAAAATACTTTCTTTTATCAAAATAAATTTGAAACTTACAAAATATAATTTAACATTATATTCCAAATAATTAATTTATATTTACATATTTCAAAATTATAAAACCATTACCTTTTCATATCCAGTTCTTATCATTTTAATAAAATATTTCTTATCTAATTTTCTAACGATTTTCAAAATTATGTTAATTCTAATCACATTTAATACATTAATTATTATCATTTAATTGTTAATTAATTGCTTCTTGACAATGGATTATTACATAATCGATGGGCTAACACCGCTAATGAATTCGCATTATCAGAAACTACAATTTTTTATATATAATATGTCCAATTTGGAACACTTTTGTATTTCACACTTTTTAAGTAGAGGGGGATTAACTTTTGCTAATTATAATTGTTTTAAAAAAAATTAGCCATATAGCAATGAATACTACGTCCTAATCAGGTGTCGGAATAAAATTATTTTTACTTGTCAATCTCATCACCAATATTTCAATTTAGGACCATAAAAGGTGAATTAATGTCTTAAGTAATTTGAGCTTATATCCTTATTTCTTGAGTATATTCTTCATTGATTTAATATCAACGACATGCATTTTCACGGTCGTTCGAGTTTGGTGGCCTTGTAAGAAGTGCTTTACATTTAGTTATTGTACTTTGTTCTGATAGACCTGTTAGCCACCTATAGTTTTCGATTAAGCATAACTAGGTATGTCGATCCATGGAGATAGAAAAGAAAAATCATATTGCATTTATCGACGTATTTAGCAGACGTTTAAGACAAAGTTATAGATGGTCGCCCTTAACCAGCCCTACTCTCCGCTTTAGTAGACGGAATTACTCGTCAATTCTCTTTACTAAGGTGGGTCTCGGGGTAGGGCATTACAGCTTGGAACACACACACACACACACACATATATATATATATATATATATATATATGCAAGAGTCCCCCTCAATGATTAGCCGTGCATCTTAAACGATCGAGGTGAGTCCTCCTCCTTTGCTCTCTAGAAATTCCTTGCTTGAAAAGGCCAAATTTCTTAATAGCTTCGATTTATTTATGTAGCTCTCTTCACGTGATCGGCTACATATATTAATTCGTATAATTTTGTTTTGATTTGTTGGATTTGGAATTGATTTAGTGTGGAAATTAGATGAAGAAGAAGATGGTGATTAGTGGTAAGATGTTTAGGCTAAAGTAGGATTAAAGAATATGGTTTATATTTCTATTTGTAGGCCAAAATAATTCATGTTTAGTCTAAAATCTTTAAATAATATATTACGAAAATGTCAATGGATTTGACCCATTCTAATTTCTAGTCCATCAAATGAAATTCAGCAAGTTATATATGTTTTCCGACTATAAACAACATTCCGAAAGAAATGAAATAAGTCCCAAAACCCAATTCAACTCCTATAAAAATTTACTATTTTCCCTTTATGTAAAATTATAATTTTACCCATTTAATTTAATTATCTAATTTTGTAATTACAGGGTATCACATTCTTTCCTTTAAAAGAATATCGTCCTCAAAATTCCAAGATATGGACAATGCAACTTGCTTTATAGCATAGAAACGTACTAAACAATCATAGCTACATCCATCTATAACCCATCATATAACACAAGCAAAAACACAAACAAAGGTGTTTATTACATATAATAGATAAAATAGGATGATATAATATGAGATGAGGACTAATACAACTAAATAGGCCTCCTATGTGAATGTTATGCAATGCAAACAATATGTATGCAAACGTTCTAATAGATGCATATATATACATACTTACCCACACACATACATAATATATATATATATATATATATATATATATATCAATATGTATGTGCATCCATACATCCATATCAAAGTGCAAGTAAACAACTATGTCCGTAAACACAATCAATAAATGCGTATATAAGGAAACAATAAATATTATATATAAAATTATCAAGCATAAATTAGAACACCTAACTATAGGTATATATCTTAGGGTGGAATATATATTCATACAAGCCAACACACTCTAAATTAAACTAATATAACCGAGACAAAGAAACTATATCAACCAAAACACATCATAAGGATGTGCATATAACCTATCCTAGCATTCATACATCCATGCCTATGTCAACTAGCTAGGTAAAGAAACCAGACAAATGAACAACGACCTAACGAGAGAACTAATTTACAAACTAACCAAAAGTGGAACTTATTGGAAGAGAGATCATAATAGGAAACTCAGATTCTCTCCTCAAGCTCCGCCATACTCCTATCCAAATTTTTCCCTCGTCGTACTTGAACCAAATTCATTTCCTTATTTTTATGTCGTCGTATCACATAAAGTCTTAAGATGTGAATACACCTAAGTAGTATTCTAGACTTTGTCTCTACATTCACCCATAAGCTGACTAGGCTCTACCATAACCACTAGATCATCAATGTATGTTTGCAGATGGGATAAACGAAAAACATGTAAACACCCACCGACTTTTCAAGAAGCTTACTCAAACATGCTAACTTCCCTATCTATATACAATCGGGGAAGACCCAACAACTTATGGCGCTAGCTTTCCTATATAAAAAATCTCAATAGTGAGCCCTTCACCTTCCATGCTATCCACCGTGAACTCTCTATGCATGTGTATCCTATGCGGTTTCCGTTCCTTTACTTATTGTCGAAGCATTTAATCATTTTCTTTATTTCTTGAAATCATATAACACTAGATGCTTTAGAAAAATATTAACTCCTCATACTTGTGAAATCCTATGAACTAACGTAGAGCTAGATTACTTTATGTACATCACAATACTCTAATAACACTTCACGTAGACAAGTGTAGTCATTCTCTATCAGCTACTGACCCAACAGCCATTCTTCTATTATTCAAACATTTAAGAAAAGTTTCACTCATTTGCTCTCTCATGCTTCTCAACATCTTATGTGACCCAACCATTGATTATACAAGTTAATTTCAAAAAACATTTAACTACGTTTCAACAACTCAAAATAATAAATTTGAACTTGTTATTTCCACCTAAGTATAAAATGTCTTAGTATTTTTTATAATAAAAATAAGTTTTATCTATTATCTCAAAGTAGTATATATTTTTCCTAAATTCAATAATATAGTTAAGAAATCCTTTATTTTCAACATATTACTTTAATATTTCGAATGTATTTATTCAGATTAATATATTAATCCGTTTAATTTGGATTTGATTGGTGGATTTGGAATTGTTTTTCTTTAGAGATTAGATGAAGAAGAAATGAAGATTAATGGTAAGATGTTAGAATAATGTAGGATAATAGAATAGGGTTACATTTTTATTTATAGGCTGAAATAACTAACGTTTAGCCTAAAATCTTGAAATTAATATATTACAGAAATGCCAATGGGTTTGGCTTCTTTCATGTTAAACCAAATTCAACAAGTTTATATGTTTAATTACTTCAAATGGTATTTCGAAGGCAATGGAATAGGTCTCAAAGCCTAATTCCATCTCTTGTGAAAATTTATGATTTTTCTATTTATATAAAATTACGATTTTACCATTTTAGTTTAATTATGTAATTTCGTAAAATTACTGCGTGTTACACAAACCAAGAAAACTTCTTATCTCCATACTTAGAAATAACATGACCGAGAAAGCAAACTTCTTTGTACCTAAAGTGACATTTGGAAATTCTCGCTTTCAGTTTATTCCTATGTAGAGTGTTGTGCACTTCTCCTAAATGCAACTTGTGCTCTTCTTCGCTTTTCATATAAACAAATATGTCATTAATAAATGCCTCTACGAACTTACTCAATAATCCTTTGAAAACTCAAATCATAAGGTCGAAAAAATATGCTAGGATACTGGTCTGTCCAAACAACTAACTAACCATTCATAAATTCCGTTAGGTATATAGAAAATGGTCTTTTGAATATTGTCCTTGGCCACACACAATTTATGAAATTCGATAGTCAATTCAAGTTGAGAAAATATCGTTGCTCCAGCTAACATATCAAACAAGTCATCAACATGTGATAGTGGACGTTGATTCTCTTTTGTCGGCTTATTCAGTTCACGATAGTCGATGCAAAGCATTAAGGAGCCATCTACTTTAGTTAACTTTGTTTTCTCAATTTAAACTCTTCGTATGCTCAAATCTTTATATCATGGTCACTCATTTTTCTTCTTATCATTCGATGAATAATCCACTTCCCCCTCCTTCTATAAGTACTTTTCTCTCTCTTATCTTTTGCTAGCTTTTAGAAAAATCGAAATGCCATTACTTCTCGAATAAACTTCGATTTCCTCAAAAATCTTTGTTTGGTCATGATTCATTTATTGTTAATACGTTGATTACACTGTTAATTTATTGTTGTTATTTGATTTAACTTAATCGCCTTCAAATTTAGGCTTGGTGAACTCGTTAATCCTGGGGTTTTTGACAACTTACTCGTTAATCCAATATTTATTTACTAGACTGTTATTATTGTTAGTGGGTTTTAGGTTATATTAACCCAATATCAATTTCGAAATCTTGTTATTGGTAATCTATTTGCTATCTCATTATGCGATGGCCTTTATTCATTAACATGTGATGGCTCACTATATGATAGTCTTATTTCGTTTTATACTTAACTTAAATGATTCAACATGCGATAGATCACCATTTTTTTGTGATAGCCCATGCATGATATCTAATCCGATTTACCATTCTCAACCTACGATAGCTTATCCTTTGAGTGCTTATTTTCTTTACTTACCTTTTTCGACTAGCAATACCATTTATAACAAGCGATGGCTCAACCTGTGACAATTCACCCTAATTACCATTTTTAACAAATGATGACTCAATTTTTGATAATTCACTTTGTTTTCTTTTTTCAACTAGCGATGAATTAACTTACGACATTTCACTCTATTTGCCTTTTTCAACCAACAATGGCTTAACTTTTGACAGTTCACTTTATTCGCCTTATCAAATAACAGTGGTTCAACTTCCAACAATTCAATTCATTTACCTTTTTCAACTAAGGAAGGTTCAACTTTCGATAGTTCACTTTATTAACTTTTTTCAACTAATGCTGGTTCAACTTTTGACGGTTCACTTTATTTTCTTTTTCCAACTAGTGATTGCTCAACTGTCAGCAGTTTAACTTATTTTCTTTTTCTACTAATATGAAATAGCTTATACATTATCCTTATGTAATGATTTATCTTATGATGATTCTTCTTGTACTTGCTCAACATTAGATAATTCCATCTTCTTATTATGTCGTTTTATCATCCGAGTACTTGTTAATTTAATTATGTTAGAGGTTATTTTTTAACCATTCCAGATGTAATCTTTCTTTAAGTTAGGTGATTTTTCTATACATATATATTCACATGCTTAATTAAATAATGCAGGCATCATGGATGGAAACAAGAAAGGAACGTTCAAAGAATCACCTAGTTACTCCAAGCCCAAATAACCATCTGAGGAGAACCTTTATACTGCTAGTTATACTTTTCAATACAAGAAGATATCAACTCTTTGTTGAGACACTTAAAATATTTAATGTCAAACTAGTGTACCTAGCCCGTTTGATAGGATTAGTACTCCTCCGGAAGGATTCTTCACTTTCACCCCAATAGATATCCAACACTCGTGCTATTTACCCTTCAAGGACTTTATCACCAGAATTTTGACTTTCCTTGGGATTGTTCCAATTCTGCTTACGCCAAACTCATATAGTGATGCCCATTCTCGTTTTATCTTATTCAAGGAGCTCAATAAATAAGACTTAACCCTTGCTATTCTATGCTCGCTTGCTACTCTTTATAAAGCTAAATATCAACCTAATGGTGTAGTGTTTATTTTTTCCCTACCGACCGAGGGCTAATCTCTAATTCAATTAAGAAGATAATAGATTGGATTCATTATTTATCTACATAAGATGCTTTTTTAGAGATTTCTAGGTGATTTCCTATTCCTACTATGTTTCTAATGTATGACTTTTCACTACTTTGGGAAGCCATACTTATGCCTCTTTGTGTAGGAATTTGCCCAAAATCCAGTAAGGTGGCTGAATTAAAGAATTCTTCTCAAGTTTTCTTCGGTAAGAAGCCTCAGTTGACTTCTTGAATAGTTGATAGCATCGCCAAGTAAATCGATCTTGGCCAAAACCTTAGGAGATGCTATTTGAGGCAGAATCTAATGAAAATAAAAAAGACAAAACAAGAAAGGTTAGTGCAAGACCATGATAGCTACTAAGTTGGAAGTTTTCTCTACAAATTAAGAAGTCCATCATACAAAAGCTGGTAGCCATGGATACTCTTCGGGTATCATTTTTTTTTTGCTCTTATGTTTTTAGAACCCAGTGCTTTTCTATTTTTCAGATATGCACTTGATCGACTTAGCTTCCTTATTTACTAGATGGTGCTAGGCCTGAATTTATAGGTTCTAGAATCAACTAGAACCGTTAGATCAAAATATATTAAATCTAGGCCATACGTGGCCCAGGTTTACTAGATTTGCCATACATGAAGAGGTCGACCGTCCCCTTCCTAAAGGTCGAGCATTCAAATATGTGGATTGACCTATGGGTCCTAGCTAATATAACGATCCCAATTTTGAATTAAATTTAAATTAATAATTAATGTAAATTTTGGGATAAATTTTGGAATTAATTTGAATTTTTCAAAGTAAATAAAATAAGTGTTGATCTGTATATATAAATAAGATTGTAAAATTCATTTGAGTTTAAGAATTCAAAATAATAAATGTTTTAGAATTACTTGAATTTAAATATATATGTATACATATATATGAGTAGATTTGAATTTGACTTTAAATTTGAATTTGAACTTGTATTTGAATTTAAATTTAAAAATAAATATCTTAAGTAAATTTTTTTGGATTCAAATATATTAACATATGTGTATAGTTTCATAAATTAGTATTAACACTTTTTCTTTTAAAAGGTTGTATAAATATAAAAGGAACGTCTTTATATAAATAAGAAAAATGTAATTATATAAATAAGAGAAAAGTAATTGTAAAAGTTTATTTAAATTCTTATGCATGAATTAACAAATGTTAAAATCTTAACCTATAATGAACAAGTGTAATAATCTCATAATTAAATGGGACAAGTGTCATTTTATTGTTTTCATTTTTAAGAAAAATTTATAAAAAGGAAATAGAAACTATATAATATCTTAAACCTCTCTTTCTCATTTCTTATATTCACCTTCAAGACTTCAACAAATCTGAGAAGAAAAACAATCAAAAAAATCAAAGCAAACTCTAAAACAAAACCTGAGAATCAAAACATTTCTCCAGATTTTCAAAGATTCAGATATCTGTCCTAAAACATTCTAAACCTGAAACAAGCAAAGCTTCAAAACCTAGAAGTTTCAAAAGCCTGAAGCAAAATAAAGGGGAAAATTTTCAAACAAGTAAAGAACAACTCAACAATCAAATAAGAATCAAAGATTCATCATTACAAAGCAATTCAACATCCAGTTTTCAAATCAAAACTCAGCAATCAACTCAAAAATTTCAGCCTTCAAGTTTTAGACCCAGAAACATTCTCTGTTTTTCCTGACCAAGGTGAGTAAACCCATTTTTAAGCTTGAATTTGTTGAATCACTGGTTTGCATGCGATGTTGTGGAAAGTTATGAATCAAATGTGCTTAAATATATATATCTATTCATGCCTATATGTGTGTGAAATGGTGTGCATGTATCTGGAACCAAGAAGAAAATGTCTCTGTTAAAAATTCAAGGACTATTAAGTTCGAAAACCAATTCTATCTTCCTCAATCCCTTCTAGCTTGTAATGTTTAAATAAAACATGTTTAAAATCATCATAATTGAATTTTACAAATATATTTTAATATAAAAGGAATGGTTTTGTCTGGAAATAGAAAAACAGTGGAAATTCAAAGTTTTACACCATTTTCAATTTGCATGAACTCGAATTTGGATTTCACCATCTAAAAACATTTTGAAAGCAATGATTTTTACAACAAAATTTAGAATTTTTAGTTGCAAGTTAAGGGTGTAATCGTGGGATGAACGGAGGATGGGTTTTCGAGATTTTCTGATGATTGGTTCATTTTCGAAGTTTGAAACTTGGCATGGAGGTGCTGGAATGGTTGTAGATTATGGGAAAATTGCAAGAACTTTTTTATATTCATGGTGGTTGGAGATTCCTTGCGATTTAGGGTTTAAGTGTTGGATTTCGTCGGTGACGTTCATGTGGCAATTAGGAAGGCTAAGACCGGAAGTCATCGCGAGTGGGGGATTAGCTGCGTGGGTCGATGACGAGGCCGAGGTCAAAGAGACGAGGATTTCGGTCACTTGGATCGTCGTGGCGATCACATTTTGTCAATACGGGTTGGTTCTGGGGTAGCTAGAAGCTCGATTTTCGAATCAGAGATACCTGGGTACATTGGGTTGTTCGAATCGATACTGGAGATCGTTGGTGATGTTTTGGCGAGTTCGTCGTCGATCGGCGATGGTCATCATGGTTATGCACGTATACGTGCATCGGTTGGTATCAGCGATTTGAGGTGTTGGGGATGAAAGGTGGAAACTCGGATCCAAGCTCGAGAAATTAGTCGTTTTTCTCGAAGCAACGAAGCTTGGGGTTGGCCTGGTGGATCACTCGGGTAGAACGGGTTTTTTTTCTCGGGATCGATGATGTTGGCCAGAACAGCATTAAAGTTTTAAGGGAAAATCAAGTTTTTGCAAATAAATTTTTTTAAATCAATTTTTCCTTCAATATTGAATATTATTTAACCTTTAATATTAGTTAAGAAGGGTTTTGAATAAATTGTTTTAATTAACCTAGTTTTAAAATGGTTTAAAATAAATATAACCTTTATTTTGAAAAGTTTATTTTAACTCAATAATAACTAAAGGTTAGATAATTAATGATTTTGTTAATATAATTACTTAAGAAGTAATTACTTAATTAATTACTTAGTATTTAGATTAATTTGATAAATAATTAAGGTTGATTAATTTGTAATTAATTATTAATTAATTAAGGAGTAATTAATTAATAAAAGTAATTGAGAGTTAATTAATTAATAATTAAGGATTAATTAATTAAGATGATTAATTAAGGAATGATTAATTAATGAAGGTGATTAAGACTTAATCGGTTGAAATTAATGATCATAAATCATTAATTAAAGATGACTAATGAAAGTAATTATGTGGTTGATAAATTTAAAACCACACAATTTATTCATCTTAATTGAAGATGGTTGATTGTTATTGAATGTTGTGTGATGGATTGATATATTTGATATGTGATGTGATGCTTTGTGCTGAATTGTTATATCTGTGATGAATATACTATTTTATGAACATGAAAACCCCTTGGCCCGTAAAACGGCATTTGAATTTCGATACGACAGGGAGTCGGATTCTAGTTGGTTATCCCAAACCCACATCGAATCGTAATGGTGAATCTTTGTGATTGATAAATTTACTTTATCTATGAATCCGTGAATGAAGATAAGCATTATGGGTTATACCGCTTTTCGATATTGATATGATTGAATCTGTGATGATTGATGATGTTGCACTATTATGTAAATACCTTGGACTACACCATACACACACAAATATGGATTTCACGAGGAAATCGGTTAAGTCACAGATATTTGAAATGGTTTTGAAAGATTAATTTTGAATCCAAATTGTTTTGGAAAAGTTTTGGGTTAAATGTGAAAAGCTTTTGAAAAGGAATTTTAAAAGATAAAGTTATTTTAAATAACTTTATAAAGTTTTGAAATTTAAATAATTTAATTTGAATTTGAATTCAAAATTTAAAATTGAATTCTATGTTTGGAAATTATGATTTAATAAGTTTATACAAGTTATAAATGTGTTTATATGGATTTTAAACCAATTTAAAAGTATTGTTTTGGGAATTTGAATTTAACCCAAGTTTTATACTTGAAAGGCTTTAACTTATGTAAATGTAATCGGATTTTTTCGAAACGACAATTATTTGTTTTCAAATAATAATAGCTTTCATATAAAGAAAGGATTTCCAATTTATGTTGAAAAGATTTCAAATTTTGAATGAAATTGTTTTCAAAGCTATGAATTAATCTTTGTTAAAGATTGGAATACTTTGTTTTCAAATTAAAGAGGGATCTTAAAAGTGTAACCTTTCTATAAAAGATTTGAAAGGGGAATTGTTTGAAAAAGCTATGAATGAATCTGTGTGAAAGATTGGTGAACTTTGTGAAATGAATCTTTTTGTTTAAAGATTTGGAAATGGTAATTTGTTTAAACCATTTGAAAGAAAGGTTTTCGATAATAAGTTGTGACTTAACTGAGATCTCATTATTCATATGGTTTTTAAATATTGCGCTCACTATTCGGTTTAGCCGGGAGAGGACCTTTGTGTCATATAACCCATTCCGAATAGTGATACGACGAAATGGATAGCAATTGAAGATGGTAGTGAAGACCGGGTGCCTTGGAGAACGATAGGATAACCTATTGAATGACTCTGCACTGAGTAGCTATAGTATAGAGATCTCCATATGTGATGGGGAGTCCGATCGGAATTGGGGATACTCGGATTGCAAGGGCTTCTTTGTGAAGTGACTTCGGTTCTGTTTGAACCAAAAACAGACTTGTATGATGTGTGTCTGACATTACACTTTGAGATGTAAAGCTGGTTTCTATCGAATACATTTCTGTATGGTGGCGGAGATTTATTCTCTTAGCTTAACACCCTTCTTTGAGACGTACGAGCTCAGAGGTTATGTAGTTGATGGTTACTAGTGATACATTCCCAATTTGGTAATGTGGCATACGAAGTGTTGTTGATCATTTGTTGATCGAAGCATGACTTTGTGAAAAAACGTAGCTTGGTGGACGAGACTGCATCAGGACCTCACACCCCGGAAATGGTCGAAACAAGAAAGATGCAGCATGGTTTTTAGGGGTCGCGCCCCTAGGGTATGTCCATTTCCTTATGGATAAAAGGTGATATCATGGTATGGAGCCCAGATATGTAATCTTTGTGGTTGCTACAAACTAATTGCTTTGTGGTTGTTGGTTGAGAGGCGCCTCAAATAAAGGTCGGTAACGACTGGGGATGGTATACTTGTGTGGTAGTTACCTATGTTACAGCTTGGTTAAAGCGTGAGGTAGCGTCGGCCTTGTGTTAGCATAGATCCAGTTAGGTTGTCGGGGGGGGCGTCCTTCCAAAGGCGTACCCATTTCAGTGTAGGAAGTTCCTTTGCCTGACCATTTGTTAGAAATCCAAAGAAACAATACGCGCCCTGTACGGTTTTAGTTGTATAACCTGCCATGGAATGTGGTGGTAACCTACTATTGAACATGGCAGCTATAGTAGGCATACAACGAAATGTTGTATGCTAGCTAAGATTAATATTATATTTTCGAAAGGTTTTCTGCACTATGCACTAATGATAATAATATCAAATGGTTTTCGTGTATCAAGCATTTTTAATTGTCATAAGGAGAAATCTCCTCCAAGTGTGCGCTTGCATTATGTGTGTGGCAGGAGGCCTTATGGCAGTTTCATTTTCCAAAAAGCATGAACGGACTTCTTTTTATAAATTGTTTTGTGCAAACAACTATTTTTTTTACTCATACCAGTCCCATGACTGACCCGGAGTTTATTGTTCCCTTCCTAAACTCTGGGTGCCCATAATTTTCCGCATGGGCAGCCTAGAAGCAGATTACCGTGTTTTGGAGCTAGCTTGGATTCGGAAGTCTTTCGGAAGCCGTCGGATTTTGGAAAAGCTTTTGGGTTTGGAAATCTTTCGAAGTGCTTGAAGTTTTTAGAGTTTTTGAAGACCTTATCGAAGTTGATGTATGGTGGAAGCTTTTTCTTTGAAGTCTCTATTGTTTCGCTTTGGAGTGGTCATTTTGTTGTAGTATCTTTTGTGTATCACTCTGGTATTAGTGATCAATGTTGTAATGGATATTGTATCAAAGTTGTATCTGTGTTATGATCAATGTTATTTATTTTGTTTTCGCTGTTTATTTACATCTAATGTTGTTATAAGCTCCGACGAAACAGATTTCGATGTCGTTTGTTGGGCATCGAGTTCGGGTCGTCACAGCTAATAAGTTAAAAAAACATTAATTTTTGTTATTTATTTATTTTTGTTCCGAATTCGTTTTTCGTCCGTAACTTTCTCGTTCGGACACCAATTGCAGAAGTCCAAATATGTAAGTTGCTCAGAATTTTATCACGAACGCAATGGTGCTAGTTTCATGATCAAATTCCATTATTTGCACAAATTCCATTTTCTAAGCCTTATTAATTAACAAACTAATTAAATAACTAATGCCAAATTACAAGGTGTTACATTATCACCCCCAAAAGAGTTACGTCCCCGAAATTTCATCAATGACTAAGTCATGGTTTTGGCTCCTAATTATCCTAAACTACACAATCAATGAGTGTACAAACAATTTTGCAACCAAACGTACACAAGTGCATAGTGTATTATTGTATCACCACATAGAAAATATGTATGCACAATGATTCTAAATCGGATCCTCCAATATGAATCCTTTTTTTGAAAATATTTTTGAAAACATGCTATAAACAACCTACATATATAATGGCTGTTCTATATATATTCAGCTTTATGAAAAATCTTTTCAACCAAAATACCATACTCCTACAATAGAAGTGCAAAGCAACCAATTTTGAATCTACTTCCTACCATCCAATAAACTAACACATTGAAAAATCGCTTCCTAAACTTTGCTACTATGCCCAAAAAAGGAATTTGGGTGGAGAATTTAACATTCTTACCACTGTATAACCTTCTAATTCTCATAACATAGTGGAACTTTCCTACTACCTCAGATGTACTCCAAATTTTCCACATTCAATATGCATAAGGAGACTTATTTCAAGCTCTAAAACATAACTAAGTCTAAAAATAGACTCACGTGTATCAATGACAAAGTAGGGAAATAGAAATTCCAAGGCTAAAATAGTTTTTGCCTTGTTACTACTTGCAATTATAGCATCGTCGACCCTAGTGCACCGCTAAATTTGCAAATTCTAACTCTATTTGTCTTCACTACGCCTAACATATGGCCTTCAAAATCAAAGATTTCACAAAAATCTATCTCACTTTTCAAATTTGAACATTATTTGAAAAATAAAATCTTAAAATGTTTAGATGCACATTTTCCCTTAAAATAAAATTTTTAAGGCAAAAAATCTAAAAATAATTTAAGATCCAAAAACACCTAAAAACTTTTTTTAAAGGGAAGTTTTCAAATCAAAGGGAAAATTTTCAAAAAATTTTCCTTCTTAAAAATTTTGATAAATTAAGCCATAATTTCAGCGTAGTCGGAAGTGGGTTATGCACTAAATGCATAAACCAGATTCTGAAATTCTACAACTAACTTTTACCCAAAAACTTGACATTTTATATAAAATATCAACACATCTATTATTAAAAAAATTACTTTTATGAAACATAAGAAATGAACCGTGATATCAAAATAACTTTATCACGTCCTTCGCTAAAATTTTCAACTATCATAAACTTCCAATCTTATATTGTATTTACTGTTAGTCAAGTGTCTTTATAAGATTCCCATATTTGTGTTGCTTCTCTACTATGCATATATATATATGAGTGGTTCGCATGTCAAAAAAATAATAACATAGTCATTAAATAGAAACTCATAATATCGTGCATACCTTTTACAAGAGAAAACTAAGAGTTACAACCCAAATAACTTAAAAGAAAAGAATAAATGTTGGAAGAGAAAAGGCAACAACACCATAACTCCTAAAACAATGCCCACTGGCTACAAGATGCCTTGCGCTGTGGTTGGAGCTCGATCAATTGCTGCGATTCTTGAATGGTTGTTGCATGGCGGCTATACACTCAATCTCATGCCGCTAGCACTGGTGTTGCTGACGGCTTCAGAATTTCCATCTTTCTAAGGAAGAATCTATTGATGGAAGAAGGAACATTTTACTAAATTGCTTCTTCATAGAGGTTTACTCGTATCACCTAAAGATGAGAATATATATGTGAAAATACAGAAAGTTACTCTATGGAGTGCTAATAACAAATCGAATCAAAAGGGCGCATGTCCAATTAATGGCGATGCCGCCAATACTAGGACAGGTAGTCTTCCGAACCAAAGGATAAATCTAGTCGTAACCTTCTGTCTAAGAGATGACATTGTGTCGAATAATTCACATATTCAAATAGGCAGTCGGACGTAGATTATCCATTTTCCAAACATTTACATCTTAGAAAAAGATCTACTGCAAAATCTTAGAGTCGGTCACTTTAAAATCATCCAAGTTCACGTCCTTCATGGAGGCCTCCAAAATCTCAACGAGAACATCGTTGGTCAGCACAATCAAGATACCTTTTACTTCCGAACGAATCAAACTATTGTCTCCATTAAAAAGGCAGATGCAGCACGAGTAACATTCTCGCTCACAAGTCACAAAGCAGTGCAAATCCTACCACGACAAATAGCTCTTCTAGCCTAAAAGCGATGAAACTTCTGCTCATTCCGGTCCAGCCAAGTGGCCACTTGAGAGTTGAGATCATTATAGTGTGAGGAAAACCGAATGTGTGGAAAGTTACGTTCAGCTAAAAAGTGATCGAAGGGAGGGAATAAGTTTTAGATCTGGAATGGTGGTGGGTGAGATCTGACGTGCAAAACCAGCACAACGAGGGGAGGGGGCGCGGCTGCTACTCTTAGGTAAAAAGTCGTCGCCTAGAGGAGGATCGAAAGAGAGAGAGGATGATACTTAGATGAGGAGGAAGACGGAGATTGAGTTCAGCTTATTGAGGAAGGAAGAACGAAAGAAGGCAACTTAGGGAATTAGGACGCGACTTTTATAGCCGCATTCCAGGTTCAAGTTGTGCCAAAACTTGATAACTGGTAGACCACTCTAGGTTTACCACTAAATGGTCAACCGCTAGACGGGCTTTGGGTGTTAACTGAACCTAGACCCAGTTAGGGTCGGATTAATAATAATAATCATTTCGCGCTACCCCCTTTAATTCGAATCGATCAATAAAATTCATGTCCACATTACTGAGTTTCAACGCCTACCGTTTAGTCCCGAAACATGCTCCAACAATACAGTAGTTCCAACAAAACTACCGTGGCCGGTAACAATTCTAAAAAACTCAAAAATATTCCAGCTACCATTTCCTGCCGACTTCGCATAAAAATATTTTTCCAGCAGCTGGCGTGTACAACAACACTTCAAACTACATATTTAATAAAATTCAATGTCATTTCTATTTTGTCTGTAACTTAAAGAGAGAAGATTTAAAACCTTAAATTTATAAACCGAAATGTTACTGAGCTAAATATATGCTCATTTATACTTGTTTCTAAATAATGGAAACTATTTCATACCAAAACATCCCTTAAAAATCAAACTTATATATATATATTTCAGGTTTTTCAAAAACCCTTTTTAAAATACAAATTTTCCAAATTGGAAAACTATTTCCTTGTAAAAAATAAAATCAAGCCTTTACCGATATATAAATATTTAAGGATTTAAAGAAATCTTTTATAAATTAAAAATTTATTAACATGACTAACTTAGTGGTATACATGTTTCGTTGAAAATTAAAATTTCAAAATTTTCCCAAGGTAAAATTTCCAAAATAAATCTTTGTGAAAAGAAATCCCTTGAAAACGTTTTTTTCAAAATCTAAGGGCCAAAACATACTTATGAAAATTCTCTCACACGTTTTAGACTAAGGATTGACATTAATTATCCAAATAAAAATCAAATTTTCCATCAAAGAGGTGATTAGCGAATGCACCCTAGCAAAATCTTGCTTCCAGACAATTACGACATATAGACATTAGTTTCTCACCTGTCTAGAATAAATGTGTGTCTCTGACTGGAACTCAAAACCAAAATCACAAGGTAGCTAGAATCTCAACCATCAAGTCGAACACCTCTAGTCTTTGGGATTCAGCCATATGTTGTACTGATGCTCTTCATCAACATCACTTTACGAATCGCCAGCACTCTGTGGAGTACTTTGGAGTCTGTGTGAAAATCTTAACTCTAAGATATTTCCAACCCATAGTTGCTTTGCCCATTCCTTCGAAGTGGAACTACAAGTACTTTTATAGTTGGAACTCTTAGAATCTAGCATAAAAATATAATATTGTCGGATAGGAAAGTACAAATACATACTCTCAGTTTATCGTAATTCCTCTGATCTACTAACCTAGGCTCTAACCAATTGTAACAACTCATACCTTAATGGGTCTAAATTTCCACAAAAATCAAAACATGCCAACAAGGTATAGTGACAGGAAAATCAATAAATTGCCCATAACATAAATTTATACTTCCATTTAATAATTATGTCCATTAGGGTTAGCAATTCTATTGAACACATGATTACTTACTCCTTCCCAAGGTACAAAATAATGATGAAGCCTTATCAACCACCCAATACTTCCAAACCCATTTTCCACTGAATACTTCTAACTGTCAAGGGGAATCTATAATACTTATAAAAAGAGAAATAGGCAGACTCTAAATTTAATACCTATGCTTAAGGTGGTTTTCTAAAAATGTGGTCAATGGTCGGTGGATCCTAGCTACAAAGACCTCTAACCACTATTTAAGGCTTCCGGCATTTAATATCCAATAGCATTTATCACCGATAAAATCATAGCCATGTAACAAGCAGTACCTAAGCCACTTAATAGTATTTATTAAAAAACAGGCAGACCCTGGTCATTTAATACCTTAATTAAGGCAGACCCCATCATTTAATATTATTTCCAAGGCATGCTCTTCAATGGTACTATCATTAATACGTCTTTAGCAATGTGAAAGACTATACTCTAGCCGCTTGATACCTCATTGATAAGGACCAGGTAGACCCCTGACCACTTAACACCTATTTATATGTAGGCTTTTGTCCTTTAATATCTAACCCGAAGGCAAACTCCTCACTGGTACTATCTAGCTGACATTCCTTGGAAATCTCATTGAGCTACTTAATACTTGTTTTATAGAAAAGATGTGAATCCTTCAGTCACTTAATATCCCACACCTGAAGCAAACCCTTCTCGAGATATCCACTGTCACTCTTAATTATAAATATGAAATTTCATTAGGTTACTTCTTTCGGTAGGGAGGCGGGTCCTAAAGCCACTTAATAACTCAATACTAAAGTAAACACTTTTAGAGACCTCCTTATTTATTTGAAGTCTCACTAGGTTACTTGATACTTCTAATTTGAAGAGAGGTGGACTCTACATCCACTTTATACCTCGAACTAGAAGCGTATCCCTATGGAGATATCCCTCACCGCTCCTAATTTCAAATTCAGACCATTTAACACTTTCCAATTAAGAAAGCAGGCCAAATCTCTCATGTCGTTAGGGGTCCTAGGGTTATTGAAATCTAACATTAGTAGTAAATACAACTGACTACTAGTGGCCCCAAAGTGAAGGACACCCTTCAGTCGAGTGACTCTGCTGACCTCACATCACTAACCTACTAAGTCCAATTAACCATTCTAAGTCTTTACTTATATTATCTTAGGTATACATAATTCCCTTTATATTTAAGGCAATAAGTTTTACCTTAAATACTTATTTGCCCATAAATCCCCGTTTTGTGCATATAAATGTCAATTTGTCCATAAAATCCTAATGGATATTTACTATGACATTTATGTATGATTGATAATTTCAAATTAGTAAACTTTTATATCTGTTCCATTTTTATCAGCCCCCTTAATCCATTTACCCTATCAAATTATTGCAAATTCCATATTTATTAACATTTATTTCCCATTATTGGAGTTACAACCTTTTAAATTCCTTTCTTGTTAATTAGTTATCCTAAATGCGACTATTACGTGTAAGCGTCGTTATTAGCTTTTTATTTAATTATTATAAGCACAGTAAATTACATGTAGATATCCACTTTTATCAAATATATTCTAGTTATATATCTTCACTAGAATATTATTTTCCGTGTTCAATGATTGGAATCATATCTAAAAAGATTGTCCGCTATAGTTTTCATAAATTAGCCCAAAACAAAATATTTAACTTTGAAAGATTACATTGTTTGAAATTACAAGGAATAATCATTTCTTTTTATTACTAAAATAGACAGTGTAAACTACAATGAAATCATACTTTACACATCTCTTTCTCTTTTTATTTGCATCTATTCCTTATTATATCAAACGCTTATTTTAGTAAAAGGGAAAAAAATCAAACTAATTTACAAATATTAAGCGGATCTAAATTCCAACAATTCCAAACATAGAAAAGTTTACATTACAAGATGATTAGGGTAATAATCCAATTCATAATATTATTATACAATATATTTTCAGATCTGAAATAAATTTCATTAAAATCAATATTCTAAATTCATACTTTGAGGCTGGTTTCCAATTCAGGTTGTAAACAATTCTAAATCAATTCATGAATAAGAATATATAGGCGACATTTATAATATTCAAATTATATTTAATTTGTTGCTTACAACTCATATACAATTATCTAGTTAGGCGTAATTATCAAAAAAATAATAAAGGAATAATTTTCATGTTATAAAAATCTATAAAAAAATTCACTCACCTTTTAAAAGTGTTTCAAATATCCAATATATAGTAGAACTTTTGATTCATTTATGAATCCCTTTTAATCCAAGAGATATGTATAAAAGGTAATATACATACTATAGAATTACAGATCTCAAAAGAGATTAGAAATAGGAAATAAAATAGATGCAAATATATATATATATATATATATATATATATAAAGCACCTCAAATACGTGTATGGTGAATTCTCTTCTCTTCTTCTATTTATTAGATTTCTAGTCTTTTCTAATTTTTATGAACATAGATACAAATATCTTATTCTTCTAATTTAGAAAGATGGTGGAGAAGGTGAAATGGTAGAGCTTCGCTACTGCCTCCAAAAAAATATGAGAAGAGAAGGGAGGCTAGACCGAATTTATAGGTGCTAGAATCAACCAGAACCGCTAGATCCAAACATATTAAATCCATATCGTACGTGGCCTAGATTTATTGGAGCCACCACTTATGAAGCAGTCGACCGCCTCCTTCCCACGGGTCGACCTCTCTAATATGGGGGTCGACCTATAGGCCCGGCTAATAAATTAAAAACATTAGTTTTTCTTATTTATTTTTTTCTTTTCGAATTTGTTTTTCATCCGTAACTTCTTCATTTGGACTCCAATCGCAAACTCTAAATATGAAAGTTGCTCAGTGTTTCACCACGAACGCAATGATGCAAGTTTCATGGTAAAATTCCATTTTCGAAGCCTAATAAATTAACTAACTAGCTAATTAAATAATAACACCAAATTAAGGGGTGTTACATTCAAATTAATGGAGTGTCTTTAACGTGGTTTTTTAAGGTTTTCCATAATAGACTTTTCTTTCCTAGGAAATGACCATAGAGGCCTACTTAGTCATCTCCATAAGAGATACTTAGATGAGCGTGGTTTAGATCCATATTCTTGGAAGTGTTCAAATTTACCAGAAGTCTTCACCACTACATTCGCTAGTAGCTGCCTTCCTTCAAAAAAAATTAAGCTTAATAAGGAGAGATCCATTATTGAGTATTATAAAGAGTACATATTTTGTGAACCTCTGTGATGTTGTTGTACCGTTATATTTAAGTTAATGTTGTGACCGCATATTTATGTGACAGGTATATTTTGGCTTTTAATTTTGTTATATCATTGACATGTAGGTCTTTGAATTTTATTCAATCCCTTCTTTATACCCTATTTCAAGAGACATCCTTAAAAAAGTTCTTTTTTTAAGGAAAGCTTCCCCTTGATTCGCAAGTCATGTTTATCAAAATATTGCTTCCTTCGCGACCTTCACCATATGTATACTTAATTTCCTAAACTGGACTTCAGTTTCTTGGAAGACCAAAGAGACCAATTCCTCTATGAAATCTGAACTAACAATGCTAAATTACTATGCGACAAACTTACCCAACCTTCCAAAGAATGAGATTATCAAGGGTTTCCTCCCTTTAGCATTGGAGCTCCCTTTCGTACAACATTTTCCATTTCACCTTTTTCTTTCCAAAGAATTCGAGATGTCCTTTCTCATTCTAACAATTAGTGGAATTATGATATGCATGTAACTTTGATTATTATCGTTCCTATATGAATGTAATGATCTAGTTATTCTTTAGGTTATTAATAAAATTCTTTATTATTTCTTTTTCCTCCTGTACTGAAAATTAGTTATTATTACTACTCTAATTTAAGATGAAAAATTGTATTTACCTCTTGATGAACCCAGCCTTAGTTAATGTCTTGTAAGCATTCAATCTAAAATTAGTGACTGCCTTGGAGCATCATTCCATGCATTCTATTTTTGGTTCGTTAACCATGGATATTGCAAAAGTATTAAATGATATGAGAAGTTTGAATAGTGAACTCTATTTTAAAAGGTTCTCTAAAGATATTCAAGAACCTTAAAAATCAGATCTTTTCCAAGGATGAAGAGATTTTGGACTTAACTGGGAAGCTCAATTCACATTCTAATCCTCGATAACTGGAATGTGACATGAAAATTACTCAACTTTATCAATGTATTCTTGATCTAGAGATAGACCATATGAAATCTAACAATGAGTGTCAATCTTATAAACTTATACTAAGCGAACATGAGAAAGTATTGCCTACTCCCACTCAAGCTAAATCTTTTAAAAAGGTAACTTTGCATATTTCCACTTTATCTCAGTGTCGTTTGATGCATAATAGTAGTGTAACCGATACAGCTCTTTCATTACTGGATAACAAATCTAGTGACCATGCTAGAATAAGAAACTCTTTCAAGTTTGAGTGTAACTGAAAATAAAGGAGTATTGAATTAAAAGTCTATTGAGGCACTTTCAGATCTCAGACTTGAGGTCGAGAATTTAAAACGCAAAAAGAATGAAATTATGTCAAGGATTCAAAAACTTAAGGAAAACAAATATTGCTTATCTCACCAAATTTCTCAACTATAAAGTGCTAATAAGACCTATGAGAAAGCGTTGATAGCTCAAGTTGACTTCATCGATTCTCTCAAAGTTATTCATCATAAGGAGAAGAAATTAAAGAAATACCTCCTCATAGTTATTTGACAAGTTGTTAATCCTCCTTCTATGCTAGAAAATTTATTGAAAGAGGTAAACGAACTTAAAAATTAGTTCAATTGTATTTCATTAGGGCCTCTCAACTTGATTCATTGTAGATTATCTAGTTGAAGTCATAGTTTCTTTTGACTTAAAAAATGAGTAATCATTTTTAGGCTTGAAAAGAGATTGTTGACTAAGGATGGATATCACCTATAATTAACAAAGGTATTAACATTTGGATTATCTGATGCTCTCAAGAAAATTAGAATCCCTTCTATTTTGTACAAGTATATGGGTTCAACCAATGAACTGCATTCTTGCACTTTAAAAGTCATGGAGAAAGGAAAAGAGCTTGTTTGTAAACATCACCATCTTCCCCATCCTCAAAAACTATAAATTTCATAATTGCTAATTTTATTGTAAAGTAAAATTGTTATTTAATATAGCTTTCATGTAAGAAAAAAATTTTGTACCTATTTTGTATAATGTTTTATAATGAGTTTTCTGCCTTTGCTTTGTAATATTACATTTATGCCTTTCTCATAGATGCTTCGTTTAGGCTTAATAATTGAATTAGAATTCTTTACCATTGGATTAGTCACCATTTGTTTATCTTCCTTAGAGTGTGCTTTAGCCAGACCCGGCGACGGGACTAGAGGCTTAATCGACCATCACTCTTTGGATGGGTGCTTTGGTCAGGACTTTCAGTAAGAGTGAAGGCTTCTCATCATCTCCTTTGGATGGATGATTTGGCAAGGCCTGGTGGCGGAACTAAAGGCTTAATTGAACAGTACTCTTTGAATGGGTGATTCAATCGAGCCTTGTGGTGGGACCGAAATCTCCTCATCCATCTCCCTTAGATGGGTGTCTTAGCTAGGCCCGACGACAAGACCAAAGGCTTAATTGATCATTACCCTTTGGATGGATACCTTGACTTGGCATTCCAGTAGGATCAAAGAGTTCTTATCCATATTTCTTCGATAGTGCTTTAGCTAGGCACGATCGTGGGAACAATGGCTTACTTGACCATCGCTCTTTAGGTGGGTGTTTCGACCAGGCCTTGCGGCGAGACCAAAGGCTTATTTCCCATCTTTTCTTAGATGGGTGTTTTGGCTAGGCCTACAGTGGGACCAACGGCTTGATTGACCATCGTTCTTTGGATAGGTGCTGCGGCCAGGCCTGGTAGGACCGAAGGCTTTTCCTTGGTTTATGTTCTATTTCGTTTAAAGTTCTCTTTATTTGAAAATATGACCTTGATTACTAATTTCATCGTTTATTATTTGAGATCCCATTTTTTCCTTTATTTTGACTCATTGAATGCCTATATTTGACAAATTCTTATATCTCTCCTTTCCTTATATAATATTCGATGATTTCAGATAAAGCTCTACAATCATAAGTATGGTACCCGTTTGTTTTATGACAAGGACAATATTCTTTTCCTTCATGTTTTCTTTCCTTCTTGGGTTTTCTTAGAAGTCCAATATTTTAGTCTTTTCCTCGTGATAAAATACGCTCTTTCTTAAGAAGTATGAAAGGGAGTAACAATTTAGCTCTTTGGTCCTCCAGTTGTGTAGTTTCTTTGCTCATCTTGGATTCTTTTTCGTTGATTCACAACTTCTTCATGGTTCCCATCCAATCTCCTTTTCATTATTAGAGAATTTCTTCCTTTTTATTAAGGGTTCAATTGACAAGGTCTTTCCATTTCTGAGAAAATTTTCCAAAGTCATGGTTTAGTTCTGTATCGAAAATTGTTCCTCGAGGTTGAATTTGGATGTTTCATCTAGCTTGAGCAACTAGGTCATTTCACAACTTGGTATCACTCCCATGTCCTTAGATTGATTTACCCCAACTTAGTTTGTCTGGTAAGGTGAAGTTTGGCTCTTTCCCTATATGAAATGGATTCAAACTCCATCTACTTAGGCTATATTGTTTGATCCTCTTATTTTCTTTTTATGTTACAAGGGCTAAGTTCCTTAGGTTTAGTTCTTTTTCCTCGCTGAATCTAGGATATATCGTGTATGGCTTGATGTATTCAAATGAGGCTCTAAAGATCCTTTTTGATATTTAACTATCATGGTCACAGCATGAAAGAAACAAGTTTGGTTCTATAAGAAGGCTCCTTGAGTTCAACTCTCAATGAAGCATAGCTAAATGTTAGGTCAAAAATTGAGCCTTATATAAGGTCAAAGACTTAATTTAAAATAGAGAAAGAATCCCATTATTCAAATTTCTAACTACAGAAGTCGATATGAATGTCAATGTGTAAGTCAAAATGTCAAGTCCTTTATGTTCAATAAGCAAGTCACCAATTCATATGCAAGGGAAGAGTTAAAATGAAAGTAATTATATAAATTGTCGTTAACTTGAATCCTTGATTACAAAACCCCAATTTCAATTTGACATAATGGCCATGGAAATCCGAACTACAAGAGTTTCTCTTCTCACTCAAGAAAAATAAAAAATGAGGAAGAAGGATCACTTAGGATTCAGACCCTTTCTAGTAGGGGGTACATATCTATTTATAGAGAGCTCTAGTCCTCGGCTTCATGACACGTGTCATCTAAAATAAATAGTTGGTCATGATTTGTTGACATGGAAAAATCTTTATTGATTAAAATGTGATAGTAAGCACATGGAAGTTAGGAATACTAATTTTGGATGCATTTTCCAACATTCGATGACCTTGATTGTCAGCATGTGATAGTTCTTGTTATGTCGATAGCAACTTATGACAACCCCTTGACCTCAACATGCGATGGCTTTTTAAACACAACCTACGACAACATCCTCCTTCCATCGTATGAAAACTTTATAAATTCAGTACGTGATAGCTCTGATATGTCTCAACCTTTAATAGTTCATGAAGTTATCACTGGTAGCTAAAATATCTCAACCATCAGTAGTTTTGGGAATTAATATCTGATAGCTTAAACGTCTCAGCCTTCGATAGTTCCTGCAGTTAGCATGCGATAACTCAAATATCTCAACCTTTGATAGCTCTTTGGATCAACATTTGATAGCCTTGAAACATCTTCCCTTAATAGCTCATTCGATTAACCCACGATACCTCGAAACCATTAAACTTCGATGGCTTGTTTAGTCAACTTGTGATAGCTTTGAAATTTTTTACATTTTGATAGCATATTTATTCAATATGCGATAGCGTTGAGACCATCATCCATTAATAGCTTGTTTTAACAAAATTAATATAGTTTTAAACTCATCATCCTTCGATAACTTGTTTTTGGCTTTCATCTCTCGATAGCTTCCTTTTCTTTCAGTCTATGATGGTTCATCTTCAACCTACGATAGCTAGTCCTTTTTGTATATAAAAATACTATGATAGGGTAGGCATTATGCTAGTCTCTAAATGCAATTCATCCATTGCCTAACCTGAAATAAATTAATGCGATGCTCCAGTGTTAAATAAAGTGTGAATGGATAAATCACAAAGACTCAAAACACCTTCCATGGTGACTTTCATTTCCTTACAATGGTTGGGGCTATGCTTGAGTTAGAAATGGCATCAAGTGCATAATTTGGAACTATCAAAGTAGAAGTCTTAGGAAAGGTTGGAAACTCTCTCTTCATATGCCTAAGTTGGTTTTAGTTGGAATATTTAATCTTTGAGATATTCGCTCTATAGCCCCTTGCCATATGCCTTCTCATGTTGCGCTTTTGCATTTGACTCCTAGGTTCTTTCCTTTGGCATGTGCTTCTCTACCTACTCATCCTTGTGTTTATTCTTGAATTAGCTTTCCTTCTATCTTCTTAGACTCTTTTTTAGAACCTAAATTCAACAAGCCATCTATATTAAGCTCTCAGAAGGTGCTTTGCTGGGTACATGGATCAAAACTATAACTCTCAAAGACTTATTGAATTCATTAAGATATTCTTTAACATTTTGGTTTCCCTACTTTAAATAAATAAACTGCTCAATTCTACTCCACGCTCAGCCTCTAACATGAACTTGACTTCAAAACCTCTCCTAAACTTGATCCAAGTAATATTTATGTCCTCTATCTCTGTGGTAACAATGTCCTACTAGTTCAAAACCACTTCCTGTAAGTGCCATGAAGCCAACCGCCTCTTCATCACATCAACCTCACCCTTCGTAGCAAATATTCTATCATAATTCCTCGGCCATGCCTAATTCTCAAAAAATGATTCAGTCAATGTATAGTTCTTTCCATTTAAACTCTGGAAATCCAGACATAGTCTAGGAAAATTCAAAGTAGGCAGAGGGGCAGGAATTGCACCATTTGCTTGAGCTAAAAGTCCTCTATTGGGATTAATCTTAGTGTGGCCTCTTGCCTCAAGATATTGATGGAACCATACCAGAATGAACCTTAGGCACTACATCACTAAAATTGTTTCTAGGTTCATTTATTTGTAACATATCAGCTATAACAACCCTTCCTTCTGGACTTGTTGATTCAGTGGCTAAAAACAATGTTCATATTCACATCGTGCCAAGGACAGATAGTTAGGTTAAGACAATTTGTATGTTATAAAGATTAACATAAATTTTGAACATCAACCCTTTCAGATCTCCCAACCGAAGGAATAAGATAGATATATAACTAAAAATAAACAAAATATCTCTATTTAAACAAATAGTAACCAATGTAGGAAAAAAATTATGGAAAATTCCCGATTAACAGCTTATAAGACAAATTGAATATATATCTGACTGGTACAATAAGATACATATAAAATGACTATAAATGAAATAATACTATTGCGCACGTTCACCTTTTCCACGTGTCTTACTCTTGTCAAACCATCGTGCACCCCTGTTAAATTGTATAGTTGGTATAAAGAGGGAAGATAGAGATGTCAGACATTTTCTGGTGAGTAAGAAGTATCATTGATGGTATGGTGTTAATAAATAGATAAATCATCATTTATAATCAACACAATCTAGTTGTGTTTACCAAGATATTTACACCTATATCTAACAAGCTAGACAACTTATGAAATAGGCAATAATGACCGATGATACACTACAACTTGATAACAGCGCACATGGATTTCTCCCCAAGATCAAATACCCATAAAGTGCATAAACGTAACTATACATCTAGTATATAGTATTGATGGTTACCACCTATACAATATAATATATTAGGTATACAATCTTGATTGTATACTACCTGACGATACATCGCATATACAATCTCAATGGTAAACTGCTTATAAAACTACATTACTTTGTCCTATGCTCTGTATTATTCAACTAGTATAATACAGGGATCGAACAACAGATCAAATTTTTAGTAGGTACATCAACCGACCAGAAGTAAATCATGTTAATGCAGATATCTCCATTCTCTCAATGGTTCAGATATTGAAATGTGAACCTCAAGGCACTAATAGTAATAATGGGAGCAATCTAATTACTATAAAATTAACTGTCCATGTTGAGTGTCACATTATACATTGTTAAAATGTCACATGAACTACAAATGTCAAAAAAGCAGGAAACGTATCCCCAAAACTATCCTACTTGGCCTACATTAGGTCGAGGTTCAACCGCCACAACCTATAGATGATTGGTCAATAGTTCAATATCAAACAGTTGACCATTCGTCTTGTTATTATTTTTATATATAATAAGGAATCAGTTGACTGAATGAAGGGCATCAGTCGACTATTCGCATGTGCAATCGATTGATGACCATCATTCAGTAGAATATTATACCTTAATATTACAATATTTTCTTTTGGTTTCACATCGAATTTGGCTCAGGTTTTATTTAAATCAAACAATTGATCGTTTATACATGATCAATGATCATTTTCATAATGTTGAGTTTTTTAGGATCTTAGCTTGTTATTTTGTCTAATTTGGCTTGTTCTTCATTCTACCTTCTTTCCAAACTTCAAGCACAACTTATAATTCATTATAATTTCTTTTTTAAACCCTTGTTTATTTTTACTAGCATCTTTAATATGCTCAAACGACTATTGCTACCATTATCTCAATTATAGATCATTTCGATGTAATTTATCAACATGACCAAATAAATCATACTATGATTAGTATATTTGTAAAATTGACTTTTTTTCATCATAAATAGGTAAAATCTGCTATATAGGATTAGATCAATATAGTTTAAGTTTATTTTTACATCAAGTATACTATCCCCCTAATTCGTATCAATTTTCATATCTAAGTGATGATATGTGATTCTTCTATATACCAAATTAATGATTATCACCAATTAAATTATCAAATCAGTCCTAAATCATGTTACTAGACTTTAATAAGATGTATAAATGAAATTTATTACATATTTATATCTAACCACATAGCCTTTTCAATGACAAATCTACTCACCTAAAGTTGTTGATTTAATTGGTTTAAGTTAAAATCTTCAAGATTTCTCCTCTGATCTAGTTTGAATTGAGAATTCTCTCTTTTTATTTGAATTGATACTTTTTAGAATAGGTTTCTTTTGCTTTCCTCTTTGTTATTGATATGTAGTTTGATGAATTGGAGTAGATTTGAGTTAGAAAAGTAGAATTTTTGATCTTGGGATTAATTGAGGCTACTAGATGAGAAGAATGAGATTAGAATGAGGTGTACGTACTCTTCCTCTTACTTTAAACCCTAATCCCAAAATACAACCCTAGACCACTTAAGATTTTGACCTGTTAGCCTCGAAAGCACGTTACGATAAACATTCCATATCCCCTTCATCCGACATCCTTTTTTGAAATTTATATATGAATATGAGATAGAAAAATGTACTTGAAACAATGGTAAATTCAGATTCATCGAACTCCTTAATTTGTGAAAAATTCTATTTTCTTTATTTTATATGAAATAACAAAATATCCATTTTAGTTAATTAATTATTTTTACTAAAAATACAAGGTGTTACATACAAGGTTAGCCATTCACTCCAAGAACTTTGCTTTTTTAGTGAAATCATAGGCCAGTAAATTTTCAACCTCCTTCCTTAACGCATGGACCTTTCTAGGCCCAAGCTTCTTCGTTTTGTCTTATTGGTATACCATAAAATGAATATTCATACATGATTTGCGTTATTGGAGATCCAACATATATAAAGAAGTGGCCAAGTAAAAACATCTCGTCTTACCCTTTAAAACTTTAGAAAGTTCATTCTTTTTTTGTCATTTGAGTTGGTTTCCAATCTTGACATTTTGGGTGGGATCGTCATCATTGACCAAAACCTCTTCAAATGGATCGATGATTCCATGCATTGCCCCCAACCCACTCATCTTGCAAGTCCACATCGCTTTACACATTACTGATGGACATGACGTAAGGTTAAAACTGTAATTTCCATGTATCATGTAATTAGACGAAGACAACATTCTTTGCATTTTTTCCTTTTATTTTCATTATGCATCTGTAAGCTTGATCATATAACATTCTCTTCCTACAGATTAACCTCCATTGACCACCCCAACTCCCTTTTATGTAGAGAATTTCATTATTAGGACCATAAGGTTAGAACTACGCTAAAATTAATTAAAGCTGCCCCCTTAAGAATGTGTTATATGAAGTGAGTCAAGCTACAGATACAAAGGTTTGCACCCTCACCATTTTCCAATGGTTGTCTCCTAATTCGACTAATACATCGATGAACCCAATATATATTGTTCATTCTGATAGAGTTAGGGGTATGCCCTAGGGGTAATTATGTAATTTGATACATATGTCTAACTCGTTGACCAATCTTGTTTGAAATAAAAGGTATTTTCTTCCTATTATACACTTGATATAATGCGATTATATTAATTAATTAACTTAATTAAAAGTATATTTAATATAAAAAAATCCATAAATGGTATATTTTATTATAGTAGTTACAAAGTATTGTAATCGTGAGTAATTTATCACAACGAAAAAAATATACCATTTAAATGTTCCTAGTCAAGATGTATCGAGACTGGATATCAATGTATCCATTGAGACTGGAGTACGTAACACTCTCTAGATGTTGGGCAGTGTATTACTCATGACTACTGGGGTACCTATAGGTTATGTACTAACAGTTATTGGATAACTATGGAACAATTCACTCGATATTTTTTTGTTGGTAAATATAACTATGGTCAAACAGAAATATCGATGTGACCTATTTATATAGTTCACTCGACTTAAGAATACTGTGGATCTTCAATATGAAAGCTCCGCTTTGATTATAGCCAAATCATGGCATGGCATCCATCGAGTGACTATAGTTGGATCGAGTGGAAGTATTGGAACCGAAGCACTATTCAAGAGAGGATTCGTCTCCTCAGTTATATGCGGTTAGTATCACAGTCAACTCAGGCCAACTCAAACTCAAAGTCTCTAGCCAGAGTATTTTAATAATAATTGTTATTATTGAAATAACGACTTTGTATTTGGACTATAAAGTTGAATGGGGATTAGGTTGGAATTTTGACCATTACCAAATTCCATAAGTCCAAAGTGATATAGTTTTGACGAAGAGAATTGGTGTAAACAAATGTCACAACCGGGTAACGCTTATTAAACTAAAATTGGATTTTACCGAGAATGAGTAAGCAGTAAATTTGGCCATAATCTCACACCACCTGCTAAGCGACGTGTGAACGTTAACATTAGAATAGTTCGATGTTAATCACTGACCCAATTAACACCCAAGAGTTACACAGCCGAAATGATGAATTCCCTTAAGATCGAACGATTTAATTAGTTTATTATTATTATAAATTAATTAAATTAATTAATATTTATTAAATATTAATTATAAAATTTGAATATGATTTGAGAAATAAATAACGTTATATATATTTATAACAGTTATAAATATGTCGATCGATATACAATATCGAAAAGCGATTAAATTTGATTTACTTGCATAGTATTTTGGCTTGGGCTTAGATGGGTTTAAGACCAATCATTAGGGCTTCAAAATTTTGGTTTTGGGAAGGTCTATGGGTGGCTTGGGGAAATGTCTTGGAGATAATGGGTTGAGATCAAGTGAGAATGGGTAAAAAGGTTTTCTCGTTTCTTTCTAGTACAACCATATATATATATATATATATATATATTTATATTTAAAAATAATTATGAACCTTTTTTGGCCGTCATTACCTTCTACATTACTGGTTAAAACATAGCTCTCAATCCACTTCAAAATTCTCAAATATATTTTAAATTAAAATAATATTATTCGATAGTTAGAGGTCGATGATTCCAGACTTACAATCTGACGAATTAAGAATAGTAAAAGGAAGGAAAGTCATTGCTTCCACGCAGATTCAAAGGCATCATTAAATTGGTAATTTTAATCCATATTACAGTAATTAAATTATATAATATGATCCTATAATGAGCGATTTCATATCTGTTTAAATATATTGCTACTATATGTTTAGTTAGGTGAGATTTGTAAGCAGATGTAGTTGTCACAAATCAGTTTGATTATGTGCAAATTTGTTTATTATACAATTTCATTTATGTATAGAAAAATGTTGTTTACTATACAAAATCAATTTTTGTCACTAATAATTATTTATTTATATATATATATATATATATATATATTCATAAATTCATATATGTGTGTGTGTCTACACACACACACACACACACACACACACATATATATATATGAATATATATTAGTGTATATTTCTCTCTCATAATAGGATACATGCATATATAATATATAAATGTGATTTAAAAATTTTAGTGCACTTATTTATATATAATATGAATTTAAAAATTCAAAAATTAATTATCATATATATATATATTCATATTTTTAAATTAACATTTATTAAATTTTGAGTTGTTTATTACATAAAATAATTATTACATTAAAAAAAATATTTTATATTTAAAAAAAATATTATATCATTCCAGAAACATATAGAAAACGTAAATGATTTTTTTAATAAATTTTATTATATTTAATAATTAATATTATATCGAAAAAGATGTCAGTGATTTATTAAAAATAAAAATTTAATTGAAAAATTCTTCAAAATTTTTCATAACCTTTAATTCATGATTCTAGGATTTATGAAATTTTAAGTTCTAAATTTTTAATACTATATTATTTTATATTAAATAATTGTTGTCGAAATCGATGTATTTGTTTTTAAAAATAAGATTTCAATTTTGATAAATCTCTAGATTTCTTCTAAGCTCTATTTTATGATCCTAGATTTTTGAAAATTGTAAAATTTGAATTTTCATCAATAGATTATTTAATGTTAATTATTTATGGATGAAAACATTATTTTATTCATAATATATATAAATTAAAATACTAATTTTTTTTGCAAAACTAAGTTAATTTTGAATTATAAATAATTTCTCTCTCTCTTTCTATATATATATATATATATAAATAAATGTTTTATGTTCATATATTATGTATAATATATTTATACTTACATGTGTATGTGTGTACTTGTAACACATATATACATGCATATATTTGGACAATATACATGACATATAAAATGAGCTAATATGTCCGTTGCGATGTAAATCTCAACATCTACATATGGGCATATTGTACCTTTCATGGATTATCATGCTACACATGCACTCACACATGTATGTATATGATACGTTATGTATAAACTAAATCAAATAAAATTAATTTCATATTTTAATATATTTGAATTTAAATAAAATAAATGATTTTATTTAAATAAAATTTAGAAATGTTCTAATTCAGTTAGACTTCATAGGCTCAATAAAGATCTAATAGGGTAAATTTTTTGAAATTCACCCATAACTGTCGCTACGGGCAGGTCCAGTTCCAAAAATGGTATCGGCGCCCAATAACTTATGCGGTCTAAATTAGTTATATTAGGGCTAACTAATTAATCTTGTCCACTTATTACGGTGTCTAGAAAGGTAATGTCTAGGATTAGAATTAGGTAAGCAAGTACCCTGTCTTACCTGGTTACGGACCTCGCCCGAAAGGTGAAGTGAGCCCAAAGGTTCCTCCTAATAGAAAAGGCCAAACTTAATTTGGGCCTTGGGCTAATTTTCAAAATAGTTTTGAAAATTAATGTTAAAGATTTTAAATTTAATAGTTAAATTTAAAATAAAACATGTTTATTATAAAAATTATAATACTACATAAGTTTTCAAAATGTTTGAAAGGATAATCATATTTTCAAAAAATTTGAAAATATTTATATAATAATTTCAAAATTTAAATTTATTAATAAGATTAATAAAATAAATAAATTAAATATGTTAATTAATTAATGCATATATGCATGTATTATATATATTGATATATGTTATGTTATTTTAAATTGTTTAAGATAACATAAGTATACATGTATGTATACAAGATTAATTTTGAAATTAATAAATTTTAATAAAATTTGTTTAATTAAATAAATTAATTAAAGGTTAATTAATTAAATAAAATACACACACATACACACACATATATATGATATATGTGTGTTACATTATAACGGTTATAATATACACCATAAATGTTATAGTAGATATGTCCAATATAAAAGTTATATTGGAATACTAATTTAAAATTAATTAAAGAGTTAATTGATTAAAATTAATTAGATAAGATTTAACTAATGATATATTATACGTAATATTATCATATAAGTAATATGAAATATAAAAGTAATATAACAATAAAACTTATATGATATATGTATAAACTAAATATGGAACATTTAAGAAACCCAAATAGACTTGAGAAATAAATATATATGTAAATGTACATATACCGTGATTTTTGATGTGTTTGACACTTGAATTGCTGGGGTATTTTGTAAGAAATATATTACTTTATAAGTCAATATCACTTAATATATATTGAAGATTATGAATCTTCAATATAATGTCATCTTCTACCATATATATATATATATATATATATATATATATATATATATAAATAAATTACTTACATACTCCTTAGTTGTTGAGTAAACTCAAGGTAGGGATGTTATGCATAGTATTATTAATATATTGAACAAATAGGGTAAGATAACTATATTTATTTGTTGAGCAAACTCAAGGTACTTATACTATACTTAGGCCATCACGATATGGTAGTTATGAGTGAATGATCTCTTTAGATTTGTTGAGAAAACTCAAGGTCGAAATGAGATTAGAATAAGAAAAAATGGGTTAGGAGTTGTATGTGATACAACCAAAAAGGAGTTATCCATCGTTTTTGGGGCTATGATTCGTTGAGCAAACTCAAGGTTAGAATACCAAAATAAACGCGTCCTAACACCTACTATTGAAGTTGTAAGACTTCTATGTTTCATCTTAGGGTTTGGAGAAACATAAAACACTAGTGGAAGTCTTATTAGAAAAATGGAATGGTAACATTTAACCTTTCTAATATTGTAAGAACATATGTTGTATAATGTTATAATTATCTACAATGATAAATTTGTGCAATTAACACGATTGATAAAACGTTTGTCGATTGACATACATAAACAAACTGAATTGAAAGTTGACAAACAGAAATATAATATATACTTACTAATAATTCTAATTACATGCTATATAATATTTCTTTATCCATGCAAGTGCCTAATTTCAACAACTTAATGCATTCATAAGTTGGTCGCTTATATGTTTATTTGGTTTAGACCGTGTATTTCACTTTATGAGTTTTGAACTCTAAATGCAATTCAAGACTATGGATATTTGATCCATGTACTTTAACATATAAATGTTATATGATGTGCAGTCATAGTTTGTGTGGTACAATATTTTGATGAACTTAGTTGATTCGAAGTAAGTCAATAAACAGTATTTTAAGATCATGTATTCAACTTAAATGATTTCAAAAGGATCATATTATGTTAATATAACACAAGATTATAAACTATGAGATACATTTAAGAACTCGATTGTTGAAATGTCATCTTGATCGGTTTACATAAAGTGCAAAATATTTGATGTCTTAAATGTTAAGAATGATCGAATGCGCTTTTGTAAAAAGTTTGTTATGATATTGTAGTAAAGTTTTCTTTTGAATAGTTTGACCAATTGAAAGAAAAATGAATATATAAGAATAAATGTAATTTAAGGTAAAGTTGAAATGATGAGAATGAATAGTCACTTCTGCTTCATAGAGAAACATTGGAAACAAGAATTGTAATAACAATTAATACTAAATATTGGAATATGACCTATCATTTTTATTCCGAAATATATTTTCATATATAAAATTATTTTCTATAACATTTATTTCTTTGACTTCAAGATATTTGATCAAAGAACTCTCCACCGTAAACTAGTTGCAGCATATGAAATAAGTAAACAATATTAACAATATTAAGTGAATGGTGGACCTCTAAATTTAGTATGCTATTATAGTAATGGCATAAATAGTGGGAGCATGCCATATAGCACCTAATGATTGCATCAAATTACGAAAACTATTTTCGTAAAATGTACCGAACATTATTTATGAAATAATGTTATTTTTGGTATTGAGTGAAAAATAGATATAACTATATTCAATATGAGCATTATGAATATTCATTATGAAATAGAACTATATTATAGAATTTTTTTCATAGTAAAAGTGATGCAACAAAAATACATATGTATCTAATATTATTTACAATTGTTTTAGAATTATAGAATAAGCCATAGTTTTGAGAAATAATTTTACTATATGATTATGAATCATATGATACAGGTTAATTATATCTCAAACAATTAATGGTTATGCACCTATTCAATGGGAGCATCATAAGTGTTTATGAACTATTTGAATTAATACATATTGATGCATGCAATCACAAGTCTATTAATATCAAAAGGGTTCACATACTTTGTTATATTCATTGATGATTTAATTACCAATACGAACATGTGTATTAGATACGCATGTAGTAAGTTTATGATAAAATCATAGAATATAAAAGAAAGTTAAATAAAATAACATGCAATAAAATAAAATGATTTCATTTGGTCGAATAAGTGAGTATATTGGAAAGAGTTCCAAATGTATCTAAAAATAAATATAGATTCAATCTCAAAAGTCACTCCTCCATGTGATACATAATAATGCATCAATAAGGAGTAATCAGATATTGTTGGACAATTTACAATTAATTATGAGTGAAATTGAGTAATTGCACGTAATAATTGTTCATGAGGGATCTTGTATGAATCTCCAAAAAGTTTTTTTAGAAAGGTCTGTCATCAAATGACATATTTATGTTTTGAACATAATTTTTGTAAATTAAAATCAGTTTTATAAATAAAAAGGTTCATAAAGCGTTTATGAATCCATATTCTATTTGCACTAAGAAACGATTGTTGTTTCAAGATATATCAACTTCATTGTGAAGGAATTTCTTTGAGAAATTTTTGGTAGTTAAATGGAATTGGATCCGATCCATAAGTAGAACTGATTATATGAGATGAAGTGAAATTAACTAACCTAAATGAACACATAGCAATAGAATGTCTAATAAGTATTCTCGTATATTAAAGAGAAACTATGAGTTTCTTATTAATGTCGAAATATACATTTCCCTCGGTTGTTTAATTAAACCATTAAGATTGTTGAATCTATGTGGTATGATGCGCAAATCTGAAAGAATTCCAAGTACGCTATTAAAATATGATTTTGATGGTTATAACCAAAGAGATGTGATCCATCGATCGAGATTGTGTCTTTTTAGAAAGACTAATGTGGTTGGAATTAAATGAGCAATGTTACTAAGAATAATATCGCAAATTTCAATTGTTGAAATTAGCATAACAGATTCGGTATCCAACATGCTCAAGTTAATTCAGATTTGCTCACAAAATTTTCGCTCGATAAGACTTATTGTTTGGTACTTATGTATTGGAACAGAAAATTCTAAATAATGATCTAGAGTAAGCTGTTTACACATATTAACAAAAAATGCCTTAAAGTCGGTAGGAGTGATATGGGGTTTATGAGTCTTTAGATATAATCCAAGAAATGATATGAATGTATCATTTTATAAGCATCAAGATTGAATAAGAATTTTGATAGAAATATCAAATTGTTTGATTTTCCATCAAAGTGCAGAGGAAGCTTGTGTTCATAAGAAAGAACATTAAAGAAACATTGATATTTCTAAACTATAAGTAAACAATACGTTGTTGATTTTAATAACATGCTTGTATTAAAATCAACTTTAATTGTTTTAATACTCAATTTTGGATTGTAAATGATGTCTTTTATGGTGAGAATAAAAGATATAGGGATTGTCCCAAAACGATATAAAAAAGCACCCTATTAAAAAGAGAACATGTATGTTAGATTCCTTGGGCATTAGCAATAGGAATTATCATACAGGTTATGTTGTGTATGATATTGTGTTTTGTTTAGGTAATAGATACGTTGAGAAAATATAAAATCCAAATTGATATCACTACATGGTTGTTTGAGGTGTCTCGCGTATTTATGAAATACTAGAGAATTGTTTATAGAAACAACAAACTCATTATGATGGAACGTTTGGACTCAAACTTTTATAAGTGATATTGAGTATAATATGTCAATGATAAAATTCAAGTTAAAATCTTTAATTTGAAAATGTTTCAAAATAAAAGTGATTGTGTTCGATTCAACGAAATGTTGAAAACATTAACTTGAATAGCACTACAATAAACCAATGTATATAGACATAAATGCAAAAATTTATAATTGAGCCAAAGGTGATTCCAAATGTTGAGAATCCCATAATATTGTTATAAGATAACAATTTCATGAAATTGGTCATGATAGAACTTAAAGCTCGCGAGAATTTGAAAGACATACTTTGAATCGTTCTAGATGATAAAGGCGGTTTATCAGTGTCAGAGAGAGTTAATCGACAAAGTAGAAAATTAAAACATAATCGCATACCCATTCACTAAGGAACTGACCTAATTTGTTTTGAGAAAACTGATTGGAGAATTAGATTCCATAATTGATCCCAAGTGCAAGTGAGAGATTGATAGAGTTAGGGGTATGCCCTAGAGGCAATTATGTAATTTGATACATATATCTAACTCGTTGACCAATTGTTCGAAGTAAAAGGTATTTTCTTCATATTATATACTTGATATAATATGATTATGTTAATTAATTAACTTAATTAAAAGTATATTTAATATAAAAAAATCCATAAATGGTATATTTTGTGATAGTAGTTATAAAATGTTGTAACCATGAGTAATTTATCACAATGAAACAAATATACCATTTTAAATGTTCCTACTCAAGAAAATGTTCCTAGTCAAGATGCATCGAGGCTGGATATCGATGTATCCATTGAGACTAGAGTATGTAATGCTCTCCAAATGTTGGACAGTGTATTACTCATGACTGCTAGGAGCACCTAGGGGTTACATACTAATAGTTATTGGACAACTATGGAATGACTTACTCGATAGTTTTATGTTGGTTAATATAACTAAGGTCAAATAGAAAATACTAATGTGACTGATTTACACAGTTCTCTCGACTTGAGAATATCGTGGATCTTCAATATGAAAGCTCCGCTTTGATTATAGCCAAATCGTGGCATGGCGTCCATCGAGTGATTATAGTTGGGTCGAGTGGGAGTATTGGAAGTAAAGCACTATTCAAGAGAGGATTCGTCTCCTTAGTTATATGCGGTTAGTATCATAATCAACTCAAGTCAACTCAAAGTCAAAGTTTCTATCCAGAGCGTTTCAGTTAATAATAATTGTTATTATTGAACCAAGGACTTTTTATTTGGATTATAAAGTTGAATGTGGATGAGGTTGGAATTTTGACCATTACCAAATCCATAAGCCCAAAGTGATAGAGTTTTGATGAAGAGAATTGGTGCAAACAAATGTCACAACCAGTAACGCTTATTAAACTAAAATTGGATTTTACTAAAAATGAGTAAGCGATAAACGTTAACGTTAAAATAGTTCGATGTTAATCGTTGACCAAATTTACATCCAAGAGTTACACAGCCGAAATAATGAATTCTATTAAGATCGAACGATTTAATTAGTTTAAATTGTTATAAATTAATTAAATTAATTAATATTTATGAAATATTAATTATAAAATTTGAATATGATTTGAGAAATAAATAATGTTATATATATTTATAATACATATCTATCGATATACAATATTGACAAGCGATTAAATTAGATTAAATTGCATAGTATTTTAGCTTAGGCTTAGATGGGTTTAAGGCCCATCATTATGGCTGCAAAATTTTGTTTTTGGGAAGGTCAAGAGGTGGCTAAAACATAGGGAATTGGCTTGGAGATAATGGGTTGAGATCAAATGAGGATGGGTAAAAAGGTTTTCCTAGCTTCTCTCTAATACAACCCTATATATATATATATACATATATATATAATAATTATGAAGCTTTTTTTGGCCGCCATTACCTTCTACATTGCTGGTTAAAACATAGCTCCAATCCACTCCAAAATTCTCAAATATGTTTCAAATTAAAATAATACTATTCAATAGGTAGAGGTCGGTGATTCCGGACTTGCAATCTGACGAATCAAGAAAAGTAAAAGAAAGGGAAGTCATTGCTTCAACATGGATTCAAAGGCATCATTAAATTGGTAGTTTTAATTCATATTACAATAATTAAATTATATTCTATGATCCTATAATGAGCAATTTCATATCTGTTTAAATATATTGCTACTATATGTTTAGTTAGGTGAGATTTTGTAAGTAGATGTGGTTGTCACAAATCAGCTTGGTTATGTGCATAATTTGTTTATTATAATATTTGATTTATGTATAGACAAATGTTGTTTACTGTACAAAATCAATTTTTGTCATTAATTTCGAAGAAGTTGTTTATGATTTATTAAAAATAATAATTTAATTGAAAAATTCTTCAAAAATTTTCATAACCTTTCATTCATGATCCTAGAACTTTTGAAATTTTGAATTTTTAATAATATATTATTTTATATTAAATAATTATTTCCGAAATCAATGTATTTGGTTTTAAAAATAATATTTCAACTTTGAAAAATCTCCAGATTTCTTCTAAGCTCTATTTTATGATCCTAGATTTTTGAAAATTGTAAAATTTGAACTTTCATCAATAGATTATTTTATGTTAATTATTTATGGATGAAAACATTATTTTATTCATAATATATACAAATTAAAATACTAAAATTATTACGTTTTCAAAACTAGGTTAATTTTGAATTATAAATAATTTCTCTCTCTCTTTATATACATATATATATATATATATATATATATATATGTTTTATGTTCATATATTATATATAATATTTTTATACTTACATATGCATGTGTGTGTTTTTAACGCATTTACATGCGACAACACACATGACATACAAAATGAACTAATATGTCCGTTGCGATGTAAATCCTAACATCTACATATAGGCATATTATAACTTTCACGGATTATTATGTTACATATGCAATCACACATATATGTACACGATACATTTATGTATGAAATAAATCAAATAAAATTAATTTCATATTTTAATATATTTTGAATTTAAATAAAATAAATTATTTTATTTAAATGAAATTTAGAAAATTTCTAATTCAGTTAGACTTCATAGGCCCAATAAAGATTCAATAGGTTAAAAAATTTGAAACTCATCCATAACTTCCGCTGTGGGCTGGTCCAGTTCCAAAACATTCATGAGTAATATTATGCAAAAATGACTTTCTTCACACTGAATCCTTATTCGGTAATATGATCTATCAAAAGAATTCTAAATTAGTAAACTAACTGAACTTCCATTGTCTACCAACAACTAATGCACTTGCACCAACATAATTATGCATTCTCCATGAAATCCGTATGAACATAATCAATCATTTATTTGTCCCTCTCTCCAAGTAACTTTTTCAAAAATTTCATTTTAAAGGAACCTTTTTAGATTTTTCATCTTCTTATTGGTTCTAAAACTCCATCCTTTATTTATTGTAGACATAAATGCCAATGGAACAGCTGTTCATTCATGTTGTCTCATAGAAGTAACAACAACGTCAAACCTAATAATATTGTTCTTTAAAGATTCTTATCTCTTTGTTTTATGTCAATCAACGAGATAACATCTTTTTGTTGCTCAAAACCGACTCTTAAATTTCACTACCAACCTTTCCCATCAATCTATGGATCCTAGGAAGGCCTACGAGATCACATATAACCAAATCCATATGGAAAAAAAGATAAGCGTCAACACCTCATTGCTTCTTGTTTGCACCTGCTAGTGACATATGCCGCTTACAGAAAATGCACCATAGGATCCAATGTTACGCATATGAATGCATTATAGGAATTTTAAACTTTGGTGGATTTCTTGTAAATCGAATGTTAGGATTGACCAGACTTTGATTTCATTCCCTAAAATCTCAATCATTTCTTCCTTGTGGAAATAAGCTCCTATAAATTATGCAGTCAATCGCCTGGATGTGGTATATCTATAGAAATATGAATGCTAAATACATCCAAAACTGTCCCTTGATCATTTAAACAACCATAACTGCCTCTTCTTATGGGTAAATGGTCAATAACGTGGCGTCCACAATGTTCACGATTAAGCCAGTGTCTTCATCATTCTCGTTTCATGATAATCAACTTGTTAATCTATGTTGCATCCCTTAGAATGCTCTCTCGACTTTATCATTAACATTTAAGTTCCATTCATCACTAGTGACGTTCAGATTGGTACTGATCCGAGTTAGATCGATCCTAGTCCAACCATTAGGATCAATTGTGGATCGAATTCCAATGCTCCTAACTTATCAAATTCTATCTTGATTAAAGCTTCTCCTGCATACATAACAATCGTCATCTGAGTATGCTGATAAATCTACCCATTTTCCACTTTTCCTAGAGCGAGACACCTCATGAAGCCCTATATTTGGAGTCGCTGGCCCTTTTTTATAGAGACACCTCATCATCTCCTTCATTTGATAAATTTTGATGATAAAAAATCACAAATAGAAGGAAATAAATATGCAAGAAGGAAAGTAATCACGTTTGTTCATTATGGAAATGCATAAATCATTGGATTGCATTTGAATGAGATGATAAGAAAATATATGCATGCGCATGTTATGGAATAATATATATTCAAAACGATATGCATTTTTTTCATAATCGCATTGCTTTAGGATTATTTTCTTCCATCTTTGGAATGAGTGAATTAGTTGCTATGTTTGCGCGATTTGTTGCCATTGTAATTTGCCTCCATTATCTTCTTATCATATCTTGGTAATATGATTGATGACTCACATGAATTTACATGGACTATATATTGAGGGTAGACTTCATTGTAAACCCTTCCTAGTACTCAGCCAATGATCCCCAAATGGAATGTCTCTTCTTGTTATCACTAATTTAGGAATTTGTTATGTAAACTCTTATCTTGTAATCTCTTGTAACTCTCTCATGTGTAATAAAATCGCTCTCCATTGGACTAGACGTACACTATCTTGATGTTAGTAGAACTAGTATAAATATTGTGCATCTCTTTTCCTTCTTTATAGTCATTTACTATTTATTTGGAGTAACAGAATAATTGCTGCTAGATAATGTGATGTTCAAATTGGCAAATCTAGATCATATTTATTGTTTTTCTGCATTTGTGCAATTTTTGCACAACAATTGGTATCAAAGCAAGGCGATTTGTTTAAATTTTTGTATCAATGGCTTCTAGAAGGAGCGGTAGATCCGATGGTGATTATACTATTACTCATTTGGATGGAAAAAGATATTTTGTGCAATATGGAAGATAAAGATGGAGGAGACTATGTTGAAAGAGAAGAGCGTTCTAGTCTTGGAAATTTGATGGTAAGAGTTTACTGTGTTGAAGGGACAGATGGATTTGAAAACCTGTATCTACTTCATGGCTCAATGTTGATGTGAGAATCTTATGTTGATTTCCATGAAAAATTTGTTGTTTGACAGATAAGGTATGTGGGAGGAGAGAGATTTGTCTTGCATACAGAGATTTGGATTAGCCTTGTTATGTCCATTGGCTTTTGTTTTTTGGTTCTGTATTTGGATTGGTGATTGAGAGAATTTTTTGGCCTTGGTGGCTTTGAGATTATTTTGGTATCAACCTTCTTTTGGATATTTGCAACATTTTGTTGGCGGGCGGAGACATAGTCTAAGCTCGTTAGCAAGATGTGATGGGGTGGTCTTGCCGAAACCCATTGGGTAAATATTCTTTTTTGGTCGATATCTCGTTAAGAGATTTTGGTTGAAGGTGGAGTTTGATTTTAAGAGTCTTTTGTTGAGAAGAGAACTTGAGTTGAGTTGGGGCATTGGAAATATGTGATTTTGCATCAAGGTGGAGTGTTAAATTTTGGTGATATAAAATCACAAATAGAAGGAAACAAATATGCAAGAAGGAAAGTAATCACGTTTGTTCATTATGAAAATGCATAAATCATTGCGTTGTATCTGAATGAGATGGCAAGGAAATATATGCATGCGCATGTTATGGTATAATTTATATGCAAAAAGATATGCATATTATTTCTTTTTTCGTAATCGCATTGCTTTGGGATTATTTTCTCCCATCTTTGGAATGAACGAATTACTTGTTATGTTTGCGTGATTTGTTTCCATTGTAATTTGCCTTCATTATCTTCTTATCATATCTTGGTAATTTGATTGATGACTCACATCAATTTACATTAGGTATAAATTGAGGTTAGACTTCATTGTAAACCCATCCTCGTATTCAGTCAGTGATCCCCAAATGGAATGTCTCTTTTTGTTATCTCTAATTTAGGGATTTGATATGTAAACTCTTATCTTATAATCTCTTGTAACTCTCTCATGTGTAATAAAATCTCTCTCTGTTAGATTGGACGTACACTATCTTGATGTGAGTGGAACCAGTGTAAATATTGTGCATCTCTTTTCTTTCTTTATAGTTACTTACTATTTATTTGGAGTGATAAAATAATTGTTGCTAGATTAAGTGATGTTCAAATTTGCAAATCTAGATCCTGTTCATTTTTTTTCTGCATTTATGCAATTTTTGCACAACATCATTATCGCCTATTGGCAAGTTGTAATCGTTGCTCCATTGTTTGAATATTTGGGCTAACTCCTCACATGTTACCGCATTGTCAACTATTTGAGGCTTAGATGTTTTCTTAAAACTTGAATCACGAAAGATTTCATCTGCAAATCTGAAATCTCTATTGTTCATTAGGAGCGTTAATTTCCTATCAAGTCACATTTCTGGTAACCTGGTCTTTTAATTAGGGCCAGTAATTAGAACCAAGAATTGCAAACCCGAACGAAACCGATTCAAGAAGACCTAAACTTGAACCGCACCCGATGGTCTCGGATCTGATCTGGATGATGAAAAATACCATACAGATCCGATCAAACATGACCTGAAAGACCCGACTCGAAAGACCCGACCCGAATGACCCCACCAAAAATATTGAAATATGCGCATATTGTGTGTTATTATCTAACCAGACCCGAACCAACCCAAACCAAAGCTTGAGTTGGTCGGGTCTAGGTTTTGAAATGTATAGTTTGGACTTAACAAAATCCGACTCGGAGAGTCGAGACCCACCGAGTCGGGTCCGATTCCGGGTCTAATTATCACCCCTAAGTGTAATATGCTTGAGAATACTAAACCCTTGTTTGGATTCTCAGTAAAAACACAAAAAATGTTTGTTCAGTTTTTAGGCAAACACCTCAAGAGGTTTCAAAGAGCTACCGATTTGAAACGTAATCGATAGTTTTAATTTTTGAAGCTTTTTTGTCTAGATTAGTTTAATTTAAAAACAAACAAGAGAAAAAGAAAAAATAACACACAAACACTTATAGTGGTTTGACAAAGCATGACCTACATCTACATTATATTTTATTTTCGATTTGAATTAAAAACGATTGATCACAATGATAAGTTTTCGATAGCAATTAGAAGATCACTCTAGATTTCGATAGAGTTCCCATCAAAAATTTCCTTCCTGGCCCAATGTATTTCTTAGAGTGGCAACTCTAAATGCTTTAGATCTACGTCCCTCCTTATTTAAGGCAAGCGAACCACGAAATCCAGCAGAATAATAGGGTCTAAGTTGATTGCTAACACAAGACTAGTATTTGAATGTATGAACTTGGTTCGGCCTATGTTGGTTTAATCCAACCCGCTATAGTGGTTGGGCGTTGCTGTTGTGAAAATTCCATGTAGAGAAATTAGCTAATCCAATTTTGTACACCGATTAGAGTTGGACCGTCATTGACCCTATTTAAAATTAGTTCAAGTAGCAATTTAAAAAAGCATCAATGGTTAACGATTCAACTTGATATTTCTGCATTCTTTACTAACTAATGTCTATGGGTAAAATCACCAACATTTCCTACACCATGATTGAAAAGCTCCTTTTGTGCACTTGGAAACTTAGGGGTCCTGGTTTCTACTTTTGTGCACTTGGATATCACATACCATACGTGACAAAATAAATATAGTATTATTCTTATTATATTATTATTACCTCATACAAATATCATTATTCATATGCAACAAAATAATTCTTAACTATATTGTACTGAAGTTTTGCACTATTCACAACAAAAATATCATCTAAATAGCTATCACACTAGGTAACTTTCCGTACCCATAAAGCTATTTCGGGAAATAAATATATGACTTGTTTAGGAAATTGGACTAAGAACTCAACTTTTTCTTCAATTGTATGTCAATCAACTTCATCTTTGCAATATAGTGGACATGTGCAAATTATCTTTCACGAAAATGTGTTGACATTAAATAAAGGAAAATGACTTGTTTGATGCAACAAATTAATGTACGTATAGATGAAGAAAAGGCTGTCATTTAATTTTTTACGCTGATGACGTGTTCATGAGCGTTGCGTAATTGACATTTTTTTTTTTCTCTCTTGTGCTTAAATAGCATGATTTTAGCTACTTTCCATCAAATTTCAGGTATAAGTTAATTGCACGCATATTGTCAAGGGTACATATTACCCTATTATGTCCGACAACTCTCAATTCCTGTACTAATTAAAACCAAATCAGATAATCAATCAAATCTAGGCTTCTATAACCAAACTGATACAATATTACTGACAATCAAACAATCTAATCCCATACAAACAATCTAATCCCATACCAATTCTCTAAATAATATTTTCAGCATTGATATTTTCTTACCCATTTTATCAGCATCAAGCATGAGGTATAAGACTGAATCAGAAATACAAAATAAACCCAAGTGGCATATAATTCCTTTTGTAATTTCAGATAACATTTACAAATGTTGCTTGGTAGTATAGAATTTCTTCCACACCAACACCTCGAGGACGAGAGGTATTACTCCGAGAGCTCATTGGATTGTAAGTCCCGGCTATAAAATTACCGAGACGTATCTTAGTTGCACTACAAGAACAACAATGATTTTCGACGACAACTAAATGTCGACGGTCGTCGGTATGCCGTCGAAAACCGTAAAAAGAGCCATCGGCATACAAATTTCGTTTCGTAACGACTTCTGACGGCCACAACGGTAAATTTTCAACGGCCTCCAACGGTCATCTGTGATCGTTTCCGACGGCTACGTTGGCCATGTGGCAAAGCTGAATGATCAAATAGTCGACTAAAGCCGTCGAAAACGGTCATAATTTGCCGTAGATCGTCGTCGGTAGCCGTCGCAAAGTCATGACCTATAAGCCATCGGTAGCGGTCGGAATTCTGCGTGTATTTTTTTTCTTCTTCTGAATTTGAGTCTGCTGCCTTTCAGCCACTACACATCCATCAATACACATAACAGCTCCTTTTCGAGCATACGTAAACCACTTATCATATAAATACCATGCATACTATTCCATACAAAAAATCCATATCCAACATAATCCAAAAAATCAACATCCAAACCCACATAAAATAATGTACAATCCATCAAAATGTATCAAACACATTCTCATCCACTTGAAGCATATATATATAGAGATACAAAAACATAACAGAACATACATAGCATTACTCATCATCCCCTGCAGAACCACCTGAGAAGGAAGCCTCTCATGTTGCTTCATATGCTCCGCCAAGCGTTGGTTCGGCTGCTCCATATACTTCGAGAGCTTATTGGATCGTAAGTCCCGGCTATGAAATTATCGAGACGTATTTTGGTTGGGACGGAATTACAAGATGTTAAAGGGTTTAAGCATTAAGAAAGTAAAATGACGAAAGTAAATAACATCGATACTTTTATAGTGGTTCAGGCTGAAATTCCTACACCTATTGTCCTTTTCTAATTTAATCACTCTTATATAGCCGAGAGGCTTATTACATTGAATCTAAACGTTTCTCCTATAAATGAGTTTAAATGAGCTTTTGATTAGAACTCTAATATAGGAAAGGACTATATAGTTCTTGTTTTTTTTTATCAGAAGAAGATCCTTTGTGTTTTGGGATTGCCGCATATTTATAGCCAATAAAACGTGACACCATTTGTTGAGTGCTTTCTCTTTGGATTGATGATCTGGCTTGCTACGAGCGATCTTAATTTGAACACTTGTCATCATCTAGTTGAATGTAATTTGACTCGGATTGCCGACATGGTGTTTTTATATATAGCTTTTAGACATCTTCCATTTATCTTGACTGCTGGTCTCGACCTGGGCTATCTAAACCGTATATTGTTTTTTTTTATTGAATTGCTTTGGGCTTCGGAAACTAAAACTCTCGATCAAGCTTCTTACCTCAGCTGAATAATGTCTTTGTCTTGGTTGACACTTTGATTCATTCTCTCGGGTTGCATGCTCTTGTTGATCAAATATGAAAAATAGGTCTCGGAATTGAAAGCCAAGGAGATTTCTCTTCGAATACTAGCGATTTGTACTTTGTAGAAATTACAGTATAACACATGTCTACCAAAATTCACCTCATATGATTGATTTGGGGTGGACCTCGGATAGAAAATTGTCAGATCAGGTCCACTATTTGGCTTGTTTACTCCATTCCCATCATGAAATTGATTCCGAGCTTTCAAAAGCATCACTTTACTTATACAACTCGCAAAAGCCTAACCATATCGACGGGGTTTTATGAACTGAAGGGATGAAATTTTAGTTTGGACCATGAGGTTAATAACTTTAGAAAATCGTACTTTCCGCTTGAAGTCATCAAAGAAAAACTGTTTAAGTGCCAAAAGGCATAATCTAACTTGAGTTCGTGAGGTCAAAAACTTTTGGAAATCATGCTACTTACTTGAAGTTATCTAGACCAAGTGATAAACGGAACTTTTTCAATGTCGTAAGGAAAAATTTGATTAGGACCGTAAGGTCAAAACTTTTGAAAACATGCTTCTCACTTAAAGCCATCTTGGCTAAGTGTAAGCGAAATTGTTACGGTGCTGAAAGATAAAATATGACTTGGGACCGTGATGTCAAAAATTATGTTTGTCACTTGAAGCCATCCAAGCTAAGTGGTAGGCGAAATTGTTATGGGCCGAAAGACAAAATGTGACTTGGGACCGTGAGGTCAAATTTTTTGAAAACTATGCTTATTACTTGAAGCCATCTAGGCTAAGTGGCAAGCAAAATTGTTACAGTGCCGAAAGGCAAAATATGACTTGGAACCAAGTGGTCAAATGTTTTAAAAACTATGATTGTAACTTGAAGCCATTTAGATTAAGTGGTAAGTGAAATTGTTACGTTGCTGAATGAAAAAAATCTGACTTGGGATCTCATGAGGTTAAAACTTTTGAAAATTATGTTTGTCACTTGAAGCGATCTAAGCTAACCGGTAGGTGAAATTGTTATTGTGCCTGTCAAAACTTTTAAAAACTATGCTTGTCGCTTGAAGCCATTAAGACTAAGCGGTAAGTGAAATTGTTATGGTATCGAAAGGCAAAATCTGACATGGGACCGAGAGGTCTAAACAATTGGAAACTATGTTTGTCACTTAAAGTCATCTAAGTTAAGTGGTAAGAAAAATTGTTACGGTGCCAAAAGACAAAATTTGACTTGGGACCGTGAGGTCAAAATTTTTGGAAACTATGCTTGTCACTTGAAGCCATCTAGGCTAAGTGGCAAGCGAAATTGCTACCGTGCCGAAAGACAAAATCTGACTTGGGACCGAGAGGTCAGGATGGTATTTCTGATAGGGATTCTGGAGGGGATCATTCAGAAATGGATTGAGGAGATGGGTTCCGACCTTGCATTAATTATTAGTCCAAGTGTCGGTAGTTGATAGGTTGTCTTCAAAAAGTATTTCTCTTTTCTTATGCAAGGATGATTTGGCATTTGAAGAAATCTCTTAATATTCCACCTGTGAGTAGCTGCCAAATAGGATCTACGACGCAGAAGATTTCTTTCTTCTCAATCTATACCATTCCTTTTTATCACATAAATATTCTTTCTCCTCTTTTCTTTTACCTACTTCAAATTGCTAAACTACCATTAATATTCTCAAGCTTTTCTTAATCCTTCTCTCGATATTGTTGAATATGCAATTATATGATTTTTGTTTGATGATAATAAACATATATATATATATATATATATATATATTCATTTAAATGTATTTGTTAATGTAATATTATATTTTTCACATAACTAAATATATATTTGCCGAATAAAATAAATAACACAGACTTTGAATTCAAACAGATATTTTATTCAAACAAATATTTATTATAATTTTGAGTAGTATAAATTCAAGCTCTTACTATACATATACAACTTTGATTACAATACAAATTCAATTGCATCACAATCTATCATTTACAAATACACCTCACTACATATCGCTCATTCACTCGTAATTTATCTTCAACTTTATTCTAGATTGAATCCAGCATCTGAGCAACATGCAAAAATAAATACTGATGCGGTAAAATTGAAAAGGAAATATTTTTGCAGTATAAAATAAAATGTGAATTTTGAAAATAATATTTGCCTCAGTTATTTGAGTTGTTCATCATCATTTAAATTTGAATTCATCATACACGAACAGCTTGTGACATGCACAGTGTATCACACTGTACATGCCACAAGGCCGTGCACACCGATATATACACTTGAAAAATTACAGGGACAGGTGAGCATAGGTCAAACCCAAAACGCCGGGTTCAACTCAAGTGAAATAAAATAATGTCACAATATCAGCACATAGTCAAACCCGACTCTAAGCTGGATTCAACTCAGACTGATAAGAATCAATATACAGTGCATCAAGCCACAGATCAAACTAGGAATGCAACAGTGCTTCACATACATGACAATCACATAGATGACGACCAGAGTACTTGAATGAAGACTACAAGTACAATATAATGAAACTGGACCAATAAGCAGTGCCAAAAGAACAACAACATGTACACAATACCCACAGCAAACAGCTATGGATCAAATGATCAATGAGCAAGGCTGCACAGTGAAGACTGTATGCAAACCAAGTGCACGAATACTAAATAGAAAAAATGTAATAGCCTGCAAATCTGTACCCCTTGAGTCAACGCTATTCTACAACAATCAACTCAAGTTGCACAGAAATACGAACCATTTGGGTTTAAGAAGAAGAGGTAGAAGAAGAGAAAACAAAATCAACATCAGAATCTGACCATCGCAGCGGAATAAAATATAATAGATAGTAAATAATCTTTACTCAAAATCAAATATATCTGTTTACATACATTACATCATCAGAGTACATCAGTCACAGCTCACATCAATACAATACAATGGATACACAACAACTCAATAGCGGAATATATATATAAACAAGTACGAATGTACGTATCGTCAATCCAGCTCGTCTCTTGAGATCCATAACATCATATCCTGTATCCTATAATACTCGGTCTGAGCCGAGCATTACAGTTAAATAATACCCGGGTCAGCCTGGATTACCAGAGTGAGAAAATCACAACCAATTGATTATTAAAGTTTCAAAAATCTTTGAAAACAAAAGCATCTCGTAAGACCATGCCACAAATAAACATGTTGGGTTTTTACCTTACGATGGCTAAAACGATTTTTATAGAAATCCTCTGATATTATAATAGGGTCTATATACAAGTACTTATAAAATAGCCGAAATTGTTACATCTATTAAATTCCGGCTACTAGCCACAAAGTGGGTAATACAAACAAAACTCGTACAACGCTCGTAGGGAGAATGGATTTCCAACCAATGACTAGGCACTGGGGTACCACCTATCACAGTACGGGGCCTAGATCACCGTACCGAGGAGTACGCCCGCTCCCCTGCAACACAAGGCCGGGACTACCCCTTACTGGATAATCCCGAGTGAGATCACCCCGCGGTTGGGATCAGCAACCGCCCACTAAGCCGAAATAAAAAGGGACATCTAGACTGGAATGACCTCACCCTGCTTGGGTGCTACCCACCTAGCCTTGCTGCATAACCCCTGATTTTCAGTCATTCCCATTTAATGAGGCTTGAGGCTAAGCGTTACCTTTATAGAACATATCCCTTAGAATGCCCACCGTCCACCTGACGATGTTTCGCAAGCATTCATTCATACAAGTCCGTCCCGGGTTCGAACGGAACCGAAGGCACTATTCCTACTACATCCGTTTTGGAAATATCCTCAGGATTAGTAGCGACTAGCCCTTGCACTTCACTGCTCCAGCTTCGAATCCAAACTCGTTTACACGAAACGTACAAACCAGATCGAAGTGGTTTTCGAGAAATAAATCTCGATCCCGGTCTCTTCGAAACGATCAACGCATTTGTCCAATATTGATAGTCGGTTATTTAACTATCAATTAATATTCACAAACAACCATTAACCAATAAATAAGTTCCCAAATTATTTATTTATCTCAAAATACCTTTACAAGATGTATTTCTATTTTCAATCACTTGAAACAGTTTCAAAATCATCTTTCTTTTCAAAATCAACTTTCCCAAATATTTTCTATCTCCTCTGAGATCACCAAGCACAAAAAAAATAGATTTTTAAAATAATTTAAAACACTTTACTTTGAAATATATACTTTAAACATTTAGAATAAAACTACTTAAATAATTTGTTAAAAACACATATTAAATGAATATTTGAAAATAAGGTTACTTAATAAATATAAAACTAGATTTATACTTTTAAAAACATAATATTAAGACATTTTTTAAATAATTACTACTATAATATATAAAGAGAAAATACTTACTTAAGAACTTAAATATTAGAAATAAGAAATTTTCCAACACTTGCTTTTAAACAACTTTTAATATTTTAACTTATATTTGAAAATTTACTTTGAAAACGTACTTGGTTATCCAGGGAGAATTCCAACTTCAATCACTTAAATCAATTTCCCAAATTGATGTCCAATTTATTTCCTTTTAATTCGGAATCTATTAATTTCAGATTTCATTTCTTGATTTTAATTTAAAAATACTTTAACTAAAAATTCCAATTTTTAGATTTCTCAATTACTTCTTTATTCTTTTAAATAAATTTAAACTTTGAATTTTAAAATAATCCTTTATTCCTTTAATTGATATAACTTAAGTTTACAATTCATCAATTTCATTTTATTAAAAATTACATTTCTCTTCATACTCGAAGTTATTTATTATTATTTTCATTTACTTCTATTTCTTTTCAATTCATTCTTAATTTATTCAAACTTTCTATAATTATTTCGCTTACAAATTTACTTCCTTTTAATTTCCTTCAACAATCCAATTCATATATTTTGGTAATTCATTATACCCAAATATCCAATCAAACCATAACATTCAATATTCCAATATAACTCATCATAGGATATCAAATAATCACGACAGAGAATATTGAATAATTTAAATAATTGTGAGGGGTCCAGTTGGATCCCTCCAACCTGTTTCCCTGCATCCACAAATGTTAGCACAATATAATATGCCAATTTCAAAATATCATACTATACCACATCAATCAATTCAGCCATTCAAACAATTATTTAAATTTAATCATTTAAATTTTAAATTTAACTGAGTGAGATTAACTCACCTCTTTATTGCTGCTTTCAACCCACCTCCACTCCGTCTTGATTTCTTTCAGAATTTAACCTTGTATAACATTTTATACAGTTTATTAATACTTAAATCGATCCAGCAATTAATTATCACCTAATTAACTAACAATTTAATTTAATTTTAACAAATAATCTGGTTTTTAACTAATTTCCTTTTGTATAATAAATTTGGTAACTAAAGTAAATTAAATTAGTTAATTTTACAATTAAATCATCATTTCCACTATTTAAAACAAACTAGTATTTTTAAATAAATTACATATTTTTTTAAGCATCTAAAATAACTTAAAACTAATCTACTGTCATTGTTATAAATTTGTATGTGTATTTATATAAAATTTTATCATCAACACACATTTTTTTAAATTGCAAAGAAAAACAATCGATAAATAACCTCACCTTGATCGCGACCCCCGTCTCGTGCTGCATCTCTAGAACTCGCGCGACAAGCATACGCAAACCCACCACTATCTCGACCCAGAACCAACCTAGCTCGGCCTTCAAGCTTCGGTTTCCTGAAGTTTAACCAATCTCTTCAAACCTGGCACAACGTCTACCTTCTTCCCCAGATCCAAGCTTCGCCTATACCCGCACCATAACCCAAATAGCCATGCACGAAAGACAACTGGCACCAAGATTCGCTCGATGAAATCGTGAACCAAACTCACCAACGCACTCCCCTCATCGTACTCGACTCGACCATCACCATAACTTGGCCTTCGACGTCCCTAATCAAAACGCGACTGCTCTCTGCCTTCGCCTGGCCGTACAATTATGTCGCACTCCTCCCCAAGACGACGCGGCCCTCCAAACTTCCACCTGAGATGCTTCTCACCCCTACGAACTCGAATCCAGCTTCAGATTCAAACAACAAGCCCAACAAAGAGCTTAAACCGCAACCCTAGCTCCAAACAGTGTTCGACCCTTCATTGTCGAGTTGCTCGACAACGTCGCACCCCCTCCCCCAATCATCATAGCAGATCAAAGCCCTTTGGAAGAAACGAATTTAGGAGATGGTTTCATATTTTTTTTTAGTGGAGCATATGAGAGAAATAAAATTTTGAACCCCCCCTTTTTTTTATTCTCTTCGTTCTGAAGGAAAAGAAAAGGTTTATCGGCTTGATAGGAATAAAGGCGGCTGATGGGAAAGGGTTTTGACAGGGTAAAAAGAGGTAGGATATTTGAATTAAACGATTAATTATTTTCTAGACGTTTTTATCTCGTACGCTCACACGATGACTCTGAATGCTATAAAATTTGAAATCCAGTAATAACTCAATATTACGGATCCAATGGGACTGGTTTCGTCGGATTCCGAGACTGTGCCTCGGAAGGCTATTTTTAAATTTAATTTAAACGATAAAAATTTTAAAACTGAATAAATCACTTTTAATTTCAATTTTACGACTTCTATTATCCTCAGTATTATCAATATAAATTTTTCAAGCCTTCAAATTATTTTTAACAGACTTAAAATTCTAGATTCAACAAGTTACCCAACTTCGAATTATTTATTTCAATAGTTTAAATTATCAAATAAATGATGATATTCGAAATTCAAGTTAAATTTATTATATTGAATATTTAAAATCAATTAAATATTCCGATTTCAAATGCTCGAAAATTCCTGGTCGTCACAAAAAAGGCATGAACTAAGTTAATCAGAGACTTCAAACAAGAGACCAAACAAACAAGTTCACATTCAAGTACTTGAACCAAAGGCCAGATCCATTCAGCACAAGTGCACAAGGGCAGTTGTACAAAAGCAAGTGCAGCCTCAACATGACGCATGAACACTTACAACAGAAAGTGGTGCAAATACAACCAGTAATCTAGTACAGATTCAAGTTATCAAATGAAAACTCAAGTAAAGTAAAAGTCAGTGTTGTACATATATTATATACATGAATGAAAGTGCACCAAATACTCAACAGTGTCAATGCTACAAAGACCAGAACTCGTTCTGTAACCAGGTGAACCAGATCAAAATGACTAGACAGTCCATGCATACATACATGCCAACCAGGCAGTGAGCAAAGTCGACAAGTACAACCCAATTCAGCATGCTTAGTTCAAATGGTCAAGACAGTCAAATTCAAATGCAAACTGACTTGAAGGAACAAGCACATGAATGCACTAATGCATATAGACCAGAAAACCACCAGTGATGTAATATCACACAAACCATAAACATGATGCAAATACAATGAAGCAGTGCAGCACAACCAAATTGCCCAGGGTCAATGTCACAAACACTACAACACAATACAACATGGCAGTAAGGCGGTAAACAGAGAAGCCAAAGTCAGGTGACGTCAGTTGAAGCAGAAAACAAAATATATCATCACCGAACCGTAAAAAAGAATTTAGAGGTGCAATTCAAAATCAAAGTCAAAGCCGATGTCAACAGAGAATTCAGTGCCGTGAAAAAGTACAGATTGCAGTATCACAAAAATCACAACAGAATCAAATTCCAAAATCAAGTCAGAGTCGTGTTAATGAATGTCAAAGAAAGCCGTGTTTCAAATCAAAGTCAGAGACGTGATGACCAGGAAAAGATCGAACAGCTCAAAATCAAAACCATGGCAATCAAGGAAACAAGCTTGTTCAAAATCGATGCTGTGAAAATCAAGAAATCAAATATACACGAATTGAAGAAGTCAGCAATCATCTCAAGCAATCAAACGAAAATCAATGGCCGAGATAAAACAATTGACGAATTCAAATGATAATATACGAACGAAAATATAGGAGATTGAACCCTACATAAACACTAACATCATCGGCCGTAATTGCATCGAGTTAAAACAAACTAACAAGTAAAGCAAAAACGCATAGGTTACATACCGAAGTCTAAATCGAACTCGATCGAATTGAAGCAGCAGTATGAGAATCGAGGAAACGGTCGATTGCCGAAGCAAAGCAGTACAATAGTCATTGTAATCAACCAACAATCAATCGGCGCCTCAATTGCCAAAACCCTAATTTCAGAACGAGGAACGAATGAAGTAAAGAGGATGAAGCCATTTTCAACGCAAGTATAAGGAGTCGGCTGATATAATAAAAAGAATAGGGGATACTTTTTTAATAATAAAGTGGGCCGGCCTTGTTTTAATAATATAAGGCTTTAGTATTATAAATTAGGGTTTTGTGTTTAATTTGTTTTTAAATTTGTATTTTCCTTTTTTAAACAGTTGTAATTACTAGTCGTGTGACTAGGAGACAAACTACATGGCGTAGTCTGAGAATACGCAACTCAGTGGCTGAGTTGTGGCAGGGTTTTGAGCGTAGATTTAAGGCTAGTCGATAGCGGGTGTCGTGAGTTTACGTGTGTAAGCGTCTGACTGCTTAATTTCTAGTAGAAACCTTAGGGCAACACGTAGGCAGGGTTTTGCCGAAGCTGGGTAAATTATGTGTCGTTCTTTTTCTGCATTTATTATTCTGCTATTATCTGTGCTGCTACTATTTCGATGCATCTGTGTTGAAATAATTTTATACAAACTTCTGCAATAAATTTTCATAATTAATAGTATCACCCTATTCACCCCCCCTCTAGGGTGAAATCGATCCTACAAGTGGTATCAGAGCTAGGTACAAAAGCCATTTTTGTTTTAAAATTTTGATTTTTCAAAAACTAATTTTTGTTTGAAAATTTTAAAATTTTAAAATGGCTTCTTTTAATAATGCTTTCGCGGAGGTTCGGTCCATAGTTAGACCACCAATGTTCAATGGTGAATATGCTTACTAGAAAAATAGGATGGAAATTTTTCTGAAAACCATTGACGCTTGGGAAATTGTTGAGACAGGGTATAGAGCACCAACTATAATTGAAAATAATTAGGAAATAAATAAACCGAAGGATCAATAGGCAGATCTAGAAAATAAGTTACATAATACTAATGCCAAAGCTATGAATTCGATTATTTGCTCATTAAATCAGTTTGAATTTAATCGTGTCTCACATTGTCTAACTGCGCAGGAAATATGGCACACACTAGAAATGACTCACGAAGGAACATCTCAAGTCAAGGAATTTCGCCTTGCCATGCCAAGTAGCGAATACGAGAATTTTACAATGGCCAAGGAAGAAAATGTTATAGAGATGTACGGACGGCTCTCCAATATCGTATACAAATCAAAAGCTCTCGGAAAATCATACACGGAAGTGGAAACAGTTCGAAAAATCCCCAGAGTCCTTCCACGAAGTTTTAAAGCAAACGTGACTGCCATTCAAGAATCGAAAGATTAAAAACAAATCAAAGTTAAAGAACTCATCGGAAGTCTCACCACTTATGAGCTAGAAATGAAATTCAAGGAAGAGCGTGAAGGAGGAGATACTCGAAAGAAATCAATAGCTCTCAAAGGAACAACTGAAAGTGATGACGACGAAGACGATGATAGAGCAGCAGAGTTGGAAATGGTAATAAAGAGATTAAAAAAGTGGAATCACAAATACGAAAATCCAGCTCTAAATTAAAAATTAAAAAGCAGAATAATCAAAGTTTTAGATAACACAAAACAACAAAAAATCTTCTGTCATATGTGCAACCAACCCGGACACATCAAGCCCAATTATCCTCAAAACTGACACGACTTTGAAAAGAAATCAAAAAGGAGAAATTTTGCAGCCACGTGGAATACAAGTGATGAAGGTAATCAAAGTACTACAGCGAGAGTGACAAAGCAGATATGTGCCTTTGAGGTAATATAACTGATAGCGACGATGACGAGCCAAGCGAGGTATCAAAACTCACTCACTCACTCACTCACTCACTCACTCACAACTACTTATATATTTCCACAAAGTAAATGGCTGTTTTGAAAGAATTAGGGAATAATATGCTAAAATTGAATCACAAAGAGATAGTTTGATAGAAGTAAATGAACAGCTTGAACAATTAGTTAAAACCTATCAAAGAGGATCCCTAAGTGTGATAAGTGTCCAACATTCGAAGAAGAAATTAAAAAATCAGAAATTAAAATTAAATTGCTTGAAAATGAAATTCTGATTTTGAAAGAGAGTGAAAATACTAGAAGAGTAAATTCTCTTAAAAAGTGCACACAATTATTAAACGAAAATGAATCTCTCAAAACACAAGTCCAATAACTGTCACCGATTTAGATAAATTTTCCAAAAGTGAACAATCAATGAATATGCTCTTAGGGAAACAAACAGTTAATACAGTCAGACAAGGACTTGGATATAATCAATCTGAACCTGTTAAAAGAAAAATTAATCAAGTCAATTCAATGTGCACAATTTGTAGAAAATTTGGACACAATCAAAACAATTGTTAGTATAGACCCAAACACGTGAAAACTATACCAATTTGGGTTGCAAAAGGCACAAATATAAAATCTCCCAAAGTTAAACAAATCTGGGTGCTGAAAGGAACATATATAAATAGTTTTGGGTCTCCACAAAATTATTTTTAAAAATATTCTGCCACTAACAATCATGGACCTATAAAAACAAATAGGTCACAAAAATCTTTCATCGTGTAGGTGTAGTGGCAGGCTAAGGAACAACAATAGTGTTACTTGGATTTTGGCTGTTCCAAGGATACAACGAGCATCAAAGCAAAGTTCCTTAGCCTAGTACAAAGGTGACAGAATCACAATGGGCAACAACGAAAAATTATCATAAAGGTAAAACAGGTAATGATATATTTTGAGTGATATATTAAATGTGACAATCTGCACCGTATTCTGAATTAAATCAACCAATAATGTGATGATGAAATAAATGATGATTTTGATTCTGACTTATTCAAAATTGTTGGCCAATTATATTCTTATGCCAAGAGCACTATAAAAAACTCTAGAGTCTTTGAATTACTTCGTATATATTAATTTGGATTAATAATAGTGTTTTATTGGATGATAGTACATTTGGTTATTTTACGGCTGACTCTATATTCATGGTGTTTGATTATTTACACGGCTTCAATCAAATTCAAGAGAATTTCATTTAAAAAGTTGTTAAAAATGATTTTGAGATATTTTGTTGCACAACTCATGATCTGGTCTGTAATATTCAACTAATAATAAGTTTGAGTGAAAAGAAATTCAGATGCAGATTGCACTGGTTATCTAGTTGATAGAAAAACTACTAGTGGAACGTGATATATTATGAGACATTTAGTAACTGTATCATTTTTCAAAGAAAATATCTTCATATTTTCACTTCAAATAATTTTCAAATTGCAGACTTTTTTTTGTAAACCCCTTCCAGAAAATCATTTTTGACTTTTTTTCAGATTAGTCATTTTGGAAAATTTGGTTTTATAATTATTTTTGAATACGATTTTAAATGATTACATTGACTAATCTGACTCCCTAATGATTATCGAAAAGATAAATAGTGATTGAAAAAGCGACGAGTGTTAATCATATATTATAACTTGAGACGGTATATTTAGTAAATTTCTTTAGAAATTCGAACAAGAGTTATAAAAACTTTTTGTTGGTAAAAATTCCATGAACATCTCTGTTTCTATCATATTTCTAATGACCATCACTCATCAAAATTCAATATAGTTTGTCAATATGTGGTACTTTAAACAGGAATCATTCGTTTTTCATTTTATATTTTTTTTTAAAAATAATAATAAAGAAGACCAAAGTATCCACTCTCATTTAAAAGTCCTCACGGTTATGCGTGGGTGAATTACTTGGAATTTGTTATGTGCTTCCATGCTCATTTAAAAGTCCTCATGGTTATGCATGTATGAAACGAATATCAAAATTAATTAATTAAATAAATAAGTTGATTCTAATCCCATTTAAAAGTCCTCATGGTTATGCGTGGTTAGAAGATACTTAAATTCATTTTTTTTAAAGAAAAATTGGAATATTACTAATCTCATTTAAAAGTCCTAATGGTTATGCATGATTGGTAGATATTCAAATTCCTAATAAAAATATACACCAAACAGACAAAACTGTATGGTTTTATATAACGACATCATTTCCATCATTCTAAAAGTGGAATATGCGCCTAACTGAGTATTTATGATTTTTATTTGATTTTTTATTGAAATTTAATATTTATATTCGATTGAGTTTTAATGTTGTATTAATATCGATCATTTTATCTCTATTTTTCTAACACTATTACTCTTTTGCTGATAACAAAAGGGGGAGAGAAAAGTTTTTGTCAAATAAAAGCAAGTAAAGATCAAATATTTTCTATTTGTATCTAGGCTCATTTGCATATTTTTAATTGTATGCACATCTGAAGGGGGAGCTTTGTGTAGAGAGGGAGCATTCAAATAGGGAGAGCAAATTGAATGATCAAATATATTTAAGAAATTCAAAATCTTAAATATATGTTTGTTATCATCAAAAGGGGGAGATTGTTGAATATGCGATTATATGACTTTTGTTTGATGATAATAAACATGTATATATTCATTTAAATGTATTTCTTAATGTACTATTATATTTTTCACATAATTAAATATATTTGCTGAATAAAATAAATAACACAGAATTTGAATTCAAACAGATATTTTATTCAAACAAATATTTATTATAATTTTGAATAGTATAAATTCAAGCTCTCACTATACATATACAACTTTGATTACGATACAAATTCAATTACATCACAATCTATCATTTACAAATACACCTCACTACATATCGCTTATTCACTCATAATTTATCTTCAACTTTATTCCAAATTGAATCCAGCATCTGAGCAATCTGAAAAAATAAATACTGACGCAATAAAATTGAAAAGGAAATATTTTGCAATATAAAATAAAATGTGAATTTTGAAAATAATATTTGCCTCAGTTATTTGAGTTGTTCGTCATCATTTAAATTTGAATTCATCATACACGAACAGCTTGTGACATGCACAGTGTATCACTGTATATGCCACAAGGTCGTGCACACCGATATATACACTTGATAAAATTACAGAGACAGGTGAGCACAGGTCAAACCCAAAACACCGGGTTCAACTCAAGTGCAATAAAATAATGTCACAATATCGGCACAAGGTCAAACCTGAGCTCCAAGCTGGATTCAATTCAGACTAATAAGAATCAATATACAGTGAATCAAGCCATGGTTCAAACCAGAAATGCAACACTGCTTCACATACATGACAATCACATACATGACAATCACATACATGACAACCAGAGTACATGAACGAAGACTACAAGTACAATACAATGAAACTGGACCAATAAGCAGTACCAAAAGAACAGAAACATGTACACAATACCCATAGCAAACAGCTATGGATCAAATGATCAATCAGTAAGGCTGCACATTGAAGACTGTATGCAAACCAAGTGCACGAATACTAAACAGAAAAAGGCATGAACCAAGTTAATCAGAGACTTCAAACAAGAGACCAAACAAACAAGTTCACATTCAAGTACTTGAACCAATGGCCAGATCCAATCAACAAAAGTGCACAAGGGCAGTTGTACAAAAGCATGTGTAGCCTCAACATGACGCATGAACACTTACAACAGAAAGTGGTGCAAATACAACCAGAATCTAGTACAGATTCAAGTTATAAAATGAAAACTCAAGTAAAGAAAAAGTCAGCGTTGTACATTTATTATATACATGAACGAAACTGCACCAAAGACTCAACAGTGTCAATGCTACAAAGACCAAAACTCGTTCTATAACCAGGTGAACCAGATCAACAAAGACTAGACAGTCCATGCATACATACATGCCAACCAGGCAGCGAGCAAAGTCGACAAGTACAACCCAATTCAGCATGCTTAGTTCAAATGGTCAAGACAGTCAAATTCAAATGCAAACTGACTTGAAGGAACAAGCACATGAATGCACTAATGCATATAGACCAGAAAACCACCAGTGTGTAACATCACACAAACCATAAACATGATGTAAATACAATGAAGCGGTGCAGCACAACCAAATTGCCCAGGCTCAATGTCACAAACACTACAACACAATACAACATGGCAGTAAGGCAGTAAATAGAGAAGCCAAAGTCAGGTGATGTCAGTTGAAGCACCGAACCGTAAACAAAAATTTAGAGGTGCAATTCAAAATCAAAGTCAAAGTCGATGTCAACTGAGAATTCAATAACGTGCTAAAGTACAGATTACAGTGATGCAAAAATCACAACAGAATCAAATTCCAAAATCAAGTCAGTGCCGTGTTAATAATTGTCAAAGAAAGCCGTGTTTCAAATCAAAGTCAGAGACGCGATAACTAGGAAAAGATCGAACAGTTCAAAATCAAAGCCGTGGCAATTAAGTGAACAAGCGAGTTCAAAATCGATGTCGTGAAAATCAAGAAATCAAATATACACGAATTGAAGAAGTCAGCAATCATATCAAGCAATCAAACAAAAATCAATGGCCGAGATAAAACAATTGACGAATTCAAATGATAATATACGAACGAAAATATAGGGGTTCGAACCCTATATAAACACTAACATCATCGGCCGTAAATGCATCGAGTTAAAACAACTTACGAGCAAAGAAAAAAGGCGTAAATTACATACCGAAGTCTAAATTGAACTCAATCGAATTGAAGCAGCCGTATGAGAATCGAGGAAACGGTCGATTGCCTAAGCAAAACAGTACAATAGCCATTGTAATCAACCAACAATCAATCGGCGCCTCAATTGCCAAAACCCTAATTTCAGAACGAGGAACGAATGAAGTAAAGAGGACGAAGCCATTTTCAACGCAAATATAAGGAGTCGCTGATATAATAAAAAGAATAGGGGATACATTTTTAATAATAAAGTGGGTTGGCCTTGTTTTAATTATATAAGGCTTTAGTTTTATAAATTAGGATTTTGTGTTTAATTTGTTTTTTAATTTGTATTTTCCGTTTTTAAATGGTTGTAATTATAGTCGTGTGACTAGGGGACAAACTACGTGGCGTAGTTTGAGAATTCGCAACTCAGTGGTTGATTTGTGGCAGGGTTTCGAGCGTAGAGTTAAGGCTAGTCAATAGCGGATGTCGCGAGTTTACGTGTGTAAGCGTTCGACTGCTTAATTTCTAGTAGAAACCTTGGAGGCAGCACGTAGGCAGAGTTTTGCCGAAGCTGGGTAAATTCTATGTCGTTCTATTTCTGTATTTATTATTCTGCTATTATCCGTGCTGCTATTATTTTGATATATATCTGTGTTGAAATAATTTTATATAAACTTCCGCAATAATTTTTTATAATTAATAGCATCACCCTATTCATCCCCCCTCTAGGGTGAAATCGATCCTACAGATATCTGCCCTCAACCTAGTAAGTCCTTTTTCACTTTGTTTTTCTTGTTGTGATTATCAATATAGCTGTTGATATCTTTCCTTTGATTGCCTATCCAAGAATTAAATTCGAGTTAAATTTTCTTAATCTTTATCCTGGAAATAACGTTGATTTTTCTTTTTTCAATTTGGACATTTTCCTTACTTTTTCTTAGGATGGAGATGGGACCAATAAGGTCTTAATGAAATTTTGTCATGTTATGAAATTACTGGAGTCGAGACACTTGCACCCTAGATCGGGTTGCATTATAGTGATCCTCCCAAAGAGTATTTTGTATGCTTTAAAGAATATTTGGAACACAAGATCTTCTTTCCCCTTGTCCCTTACCCCTTTGTTTATTGACGTCTTAGAGTTTTATAATCTCAATCCTTTCCAACTTTTAGCTACCTCTTACTCAATTCTATCTGCCATGGCGATCTTATACTTCGAAAAAGGCTATCGAAACATATATGTCGTCGAGATCAATTATATTTCAACCTTTTGGAGGCCAAATCTATTGGTGAATTTCCCATGTGCTTTCGTAAATTCCTAAGGTAGTACATTTAGTAAAATAACGCCTCGCCAATGGTTCTTAGTAAAGGTCCCTTCTAATCCAATTATTTCTTCTTTCAATGATGCTGGCATGTCCTTGAATGTCTTTCTTTTTCTTCTTCTTCATTTATTCTTGGTCGTGTTTCTTTACTTTATCGAATTCGAAATATCGAGGCTCGAGAAGACCATTAATTCAACCATAATCGATCCATTTAAGAATAGATACAAAGAAGTCATGGGGATCCTGCCCTTGCAAAGGTTCAGGCATTTAGTTCTTACCGAAAGTAAATTGAAAGCTCTAGGACTAATATCTCCTTCTTCTATTTTGCTGGACTCGCACCTTCCAAGAAGTACGAGACAACTTCTACCATAGTCATTACTAGTGGAGGGGAAAATGAGTCCGATCTTGGAGAAAGCGAAACCAAGGGTTTTTTTTCTTTAACCATTGAGCTAGTTTATCTTAAGCTCTTAACGCAACATAATCTTAACTTTGATTTTTATTTTTATATTTCTTTTTGTTGCAGTGTCTTCTTCTCCTAAGACGGTCCGCTTCCTAGAATAGGAGAAAGGGACCAAAAAGAGGTCTCAGTTGATGCTTTCTGATAAGAGCACCCTCGTCTTAAAGAAGAAAAAGGCTGTCGAATCCTTTAAAGCCAAGAGCAGTAATGGGAAAGCTTCAGATTTGCTTATCGAGTAGAACAAGTAGGGAATAGAGATAGTTAGGGATGCTTTTGAAGGTGACCTTTTCAATGCTATTACCGAAGCATGGGCTAGACCTCCAACTTCTGTTCTGGGAATTCGAAAAGCAATTGAGCACAGCCTTCAGGAAAGCATCAAGGTAGAAATGCATTCTCACATGTAGGTTTTTGATTCCAACATATTTCTTACCTTGTTGCTTCTTTCTAGGCTGTGGCTGAAATTTCCACTCTTCAACATGGCCGATTGAAATTAGAGGAGACCGTAGCTGCCGCTGAGACGACGATGAAGGAGCTTGCAGAATTCAAGGTTAAAGTTCAGAAGGCGAATACTTAAGTAGAGGGGATAGATAGGACTTCCGAAGAGAATGATCGTAAGATTGAGATTCTTGATAAACTTCAACGGAAAGGGATGAGAGATTGAGGAAAGTCAAGGTATGTATGGTTGACAAAGATCGTTATATTGCTAGAGACGAATACAAGAGGGAGGCTAGTAAGCGAGCCTTTCAAATTTTATTTGATGCATATGCTCGTTATGGGGATCAAAACACGCCTTTCTCTCTAGCTTATCTTGAAAACCATGCAGCCACTGTAAAGACCAATTTTTCTAAAAGACATGAGCATCATCAGAAGGGGAAAGAAATCAACATCACTTAAGCTGAAACCCTGGTGGAGGAAGATGAAGTGGTCATTTCAGTAGGCAAGGAGGTATAAGGCGATATTTCTAATATTATTCTTGATGAAGGAAGCATACCATGACTTGCCTTTATAATAATGACTTTGTTGTATATATTTTTTGACTTCTATAAATTTTGGACAAAACTTACTTGATGTCATACTATTTTTTTATTTGACTTGATACAATTGCTGTATAATGCTTCAGGTTATAGTAGCCGATATGAAGTCCTTAGTTGCCATCTTTTATTTCTACTAATCTTGAGTCGATGTTTCTTATGGAGTATCCTGCTTGAACCGTTCAAAGATTCAGCGAGACTATGCCTCTCTTTATAACTCTTGCAAGGATAAGGTAACCGAACTCTAAAAACTAAAAGTAACCCTTAAGGTCTTTGAGATTAAGATTGATTTCCTTGAGTCAAGATTGAATTTAAAAACTAACAATTGACTTTCTTCAGAAAGGGGTGAGCCCTGAGCCGATGTCTGATTGCAAGAGACAACATTGTCGTTCCTTTTTAATGGAGGAGAAGAGGCTAAAGATGGTGGGGCCAATGAACTTCTTCCGAGACTATAAAATCGAATTCATTTCGGAGGGTTTTGATTTTCTACCTTGGTTTGTCCCCCTAGATGGATCTTCTCCTTTCGTGTTTATACTTTATCTTCCGATGCTCTTGATTTTGTAATCTAGTCTTTGTAATAGTATTTGTTTAGGCATTTGTCTCGATCTTTCCCTTGTAACATCTTTTTAGATAAAATATATGCAAAGAAACTCTATTCCTTGCTTTTTATTTTGTTACTTTGCTTTAGTGCGCTTTTATGATTTTCCTTCTAAAGGGTATCTTTTGCCCTTGGCATACTTCCATTAAAGGTTTCGGACCCAACTGGCTTTTATGATTGGATTCTTTTTCGAAGTCAACCTAGTAATACAATCAAGAGTTTTCATCTTATTACGATTCTATATTCACTTTTACTTCTTTCCAATTTATCGAGAATCCACTGGATGTTTTAACTTAGGAACTTTTACCTAACATCTTATCCATATCAAGAATCAACTCACTTCTTATTTAAATAGAAATCTACCCAACACTCTACTCTATTTAGGAATCTACCCAACATTCTAATCTAATAGGGAATCTAACCAATATTATATTCTGTTCTATTCTAATTAGGAATTTACCCAACATTCTAAACTAATTGAGAATCTACCCGTTTTTAATTTATACGGGAATCTACCCGCTTCTAATCTATACGAGACTCTACTCGTTTTTAATCTATATAGAAATCTACCGGTTTCTAATCTATTTGGGAATCTACCCGTTTCTAATCTATATGGGAACCTACCTGTTTCTCTACTTTAATTGGGAATCTGCCAAACACTAAATCGGGAATCTACCCAATGCATAGTTATACTGACCATGACTCACAATTGGCATGCATTCTACTTTTCAACGTCCTTTTAAACCCAGGTGATATGGCTTCACTCTCTATGGCGCATCACTATATGGGTGCTCTTATGGCAAGGTATACCAATTTTATCATTGGGTTCTAAATCTATAGCCACGTTTCAATCGGCATCGACCATCTACAGCCACTTTTCGGCTGCTACTGACCATCTACATCCACTTTTAGCTCGTATCAGCCATCTATACTACCACTTTTGGCTGGTGTCGGCATCTAGACAACCACTTTCGGCTGGTGTCGTTAATAGAAATACATTCTTAATTTGATAGTTATGCTAGTTGTTACTTAGTAAAGATAAGTATATATATTCTTTGAAAAAGAGTAGTTTCGAAATATATTCCTAAGAAGGTCCTTGAAATTGCGTAATTTAAAAAATACCTTGTTTGGTAGAGAGTTTTGAAGGAAAAAATTAAACTTGATAAAAGGAGATATGAATTTTTTTAAATTGATTACTTAGTTTAGTAGAAAGTTTTAATTTGAGTTTGGGAAAAGAGACTAAACTTAACAAATTGAAACCTTCCATTAATCTCGACAGATTAGTGGGAGAGTTTCACTCAAGTTTAGTAAAGTGGAACTCTCCATCGACCTCATCAGATTGATGAAAGAGTCACAGTCTTTAAATTCTGTACACAAAATGTGATATGTAAAAGTTCCTTAAGGAGAGAGGACATACCGAAAAAGACATAAACGCTAAGATATGGACGCATCTCCAGGAAAAGACTTGGTTGATTGGGTCATACTGAAGAAGAGTTTCGCCAAAAGGAAATGATCGAGACCACCAATTAAATCTTCAATATATTTAAGATCATAAAGTGCCCCCCCCCCTCTTAGAGTTGAAACATTTTGCAGGAAAGGACTAAGCGAGAGGACCAGAGTAGTAGGACCGGTAATTTTCATTTAATCGCATGGAACATTTGATAAAAGGAATTCCTCTTCACCTTTTGTGGAAGAGTGCCATACGTATTCATTTAGGAATAGTTACATGAAATTGTCCTGGAATCACATAAACATATAAAAGAGTAAAAGAGGTTTGAAATGAGATATTCAACTTAACGCTTAATAAATTTGGTCAACTTCCATTTTTGTATAAACTCCTCGATTACGTAAGAGAGCTTTCGACCCTTATCTGTTTCGTGTCCATTTACTCGATGATAGACACAATAGTTCTTCCCTCTTGGATCCTCTGTGGTGGATAGGGGATACTTAGGATAAGGAAGCTCTCAATAAGTTCTTAGAAAAATCCGAGAGAGATTCTGGTTGATTGGAGTAAAACTTGATCATATTTTAATCTCTTTCGAGACTCGCTACCTTAAGTGTCTGGGGTGGTCCTTTTATTAAAGGGATCCAAACCTTTGTATTTTAGCAACTCAGTGGAAAGGTCTTTAACTTCATCCTATAGGGCCTTAACAATCTTCCAGAGTTGGGCAGATTTGTGGAAGGATACTTGAAGATATCCCCAAAACTGCCTAATCATAGAAGCCTGATGTTCATAGACATGATCATATTCTTAGCCATTCTCTTTTTCTGAAATGATGATTATCATCCTTTAGTTGTCTTCTTCGGTAAGCTAAATGTGAGGGTCGAAAGTGGCCTCTTTGTTTTTTGAATCAAACATTATAGACGAGAGCGTTTTATTGGATTCTCCGAAAGAAAAGAAGTGCGAAGATTTGTGGCCCTCCTTCTAGCATCAAAAATGTTAGTGTAGAATTTCGTCCACATCGATACCTCGAGGTCCAGAGGTATTCCTTTAAGAGCTGATAGGATTGTAAATCTCAGTAATGAGATTACCAAGACGTATCTTGGTTGGGACGGAATTGCAAGATGTTGAATTAAAGGGTTTAAGCGTTAAGAAAGTAAAATGCTAAAAGTAAATAACACCGAGACTTTTATAGTGGTTCAGACCGAAAGTCCCCTACATCCACTATTCTTTTCTTATTTAATCACTCGTATATAGCCAAGATGCTTATTACATTGAGTCTACGTGTTTCCTTCATCAATGAGTTTTTGATTAGAGCTTGGGATTGCCGTCTATTTATAGCCAATAAACTATGATGCCATTGGTTGAGCGCCTACTCTTTGTTGATGATCTGGCTTGCTATGAGTGATTTTTATTTGAGTGCTTGGCATCATGGCTGAATGTAATTTGACTCGAATTGTTGACTTGACACTTTTATATGTAACTTTTAGACATCTTCCATTTATCTTGACCGTTGATCTCGACCTGAGCTTTCTGAGCCGTTGATTCTTGTTGTTTGTTGAATTGCTTTTGCTTCGGCATCCGATGCTCTCGATAAGGCTTCTTATCTCAGTTGAATAATGATGGTTGAAACTTTGATTCATGCTCTCGGATTGCGTGCACTCGTTAAAATCCGAAAGATAGGTCTCAGAATTACAAAGCAAGGAGATTTCCTTTGAATACTAGAGATTTGTACTAAGAAGAAATTATAGTGTAATATTGCTACAATTCGATTCAGTTTTCATTGCATAATATATAAACATTGGTTACAACTGTGACTTATGAAGCAATGAATCAGACATACCAAAACAGCAAAATTTATTTCATCACGATGCAATTTACTAATCATAAATAAATACATCAACATCTTTGATATGTCAGTATTCACAAGAACTATATTTGGACATTTCTTTTTTCAATACAAAAGTGGCCATGAAATACAATTACAACTGTTATATATATTATCCGCTGCATTGAAACTCATAAACAATCTGTATTCTTATATGACTGAATACTAGATTGCCTAGTTTTTATATTTTAAGGGATTTTTCGGAAGAAATCTTACACAAAAATGTATTAACCAATTTATCAGATTTGATTTTAAAAATTAAATCCTCTATAATATCTGAGATAATATTGTTAATTAGAATTGGTATCAAAGATTAGTATTGTTACTTAGAATTAGTCTATTAAAATCAGGAAACTTTGTCTCATTTTCTAAACAAATTAAAGCTTATAAAAATTTCATTTTTTATTTAGGTAAGCTGATAAAAACTGAGATCTAACCCTTGGTCTGTATATTCAAAGATGGGATCTAATACAGTTAATTAATCTCATTCAAAGATAATAGTAATAATCAAGTGGACTTTGGACATTTCCACTGGTGTTAGATCTTTGGGAACAACAAAAGAGAAAAGGCAAACTCAAAAAACAAAATAAAGGTTGAAACCTTTTCACATAAGAATGATGAAAAGTGTTGCAGTTAACAAAGTCAAAACTTTTCATGATGACAGCAATCATCTTTTCATATACCTCACGTGCAATTCAAAAATTAAACAACATAAAACTGCAAAACATAAACAAAATAATAATCTGAAACATGAACAAAATAAAACAATTTTTTTTTTCCATCTAAATCATTCGAACAAGCGACTAAATATGATCAAATGGAAGCTTAGTCTGAAAGGAATGAAGCCTGGTCCGAGATCTATAATTTTAAGAACATTATTAATTTATTTAACACCATCATAAATAACGATGAAATAAAATTAAAATACCACGAGCCAGACAACATTCCTCACAAACAATAAGCTTCCTTGAATTTTTGCTCTCGATTATTTCATGGGAATTATTTCTTCAGACTTTTGGATTTCACGGCAAGAGAAAGAAGGAAGCGAATGATAAATGAAATGATTACAGTAGTGATGAGAAAACTGAGAGAAAAAAGAAGCTGTGGACTCAATATTAAATGGAGAAGGAAAATGAAGGGGTAAAAGACAAGAAAGGCTGCTGCTCCTCCTCGCTGCTCATATGTCATAAATTTATAGGGACATAAATTTAGACTATTGGCTGAGATTAACTGTTTCTTTGATGTGGACGTGGGAATCCACCGTCCGTTTTGATGGATAAGTATGTGAATATGAAGCCTGGAATATATTGTGGGTGTGGCTACGGTTTTAAGTTTGGTTAATTAGGGTTCATGAATTCGCACATTTTATCTCATTACAATATAAACACAAATGTCTCATAAAATACAAATAAACAGCATAGGCAATATCTTGAAGAACTTTAACAACAAAAGCGAAGTTATAAATCATTTCGATAAAATCTAAAATAATGTCACTAATATTTTGAAAAAGAAAAAAACAGAAAAATAGACACAAACACAACTAAGAAGAGAAAACTGAGGCTAATATAGATTTTGTATGTAAAAACACTCTAAACTCAAATGCAAATGAAATTTTACCTATAATAGCAAGTAGTAATGAAATTAAAAAATATAATATTTAACTCTGGATAGAATAAAAGTCCGGCCGCTGATGGCTTTATAGCCAAGTTTTATAAATCGCACTGATCCGCAATGCAGTCAATGAGTTTTTTAATATCTGACAGACTACTTAAAAACATAAATAATACATTTATAACATTAATCCCTAAGAATAAAACCCAACCGTCACAAGTGATTATAGACCTATTTCATGCTGCAACTTTATAAACAGAATAATTTCAACTATTTTAAGTAAAAGATTAAACTTAATTTGGCCTTTTCTAATCTGAAAATCAATGCAAATATACTCGGCTTTATTTAGGAAAATTCAGCATTGGCACATGAAATGATGAGAAATTTTAATCCTTCAAATGACAGTCATTTATGTAAGAAAATTGATATACAAAAGAGATATAGTAAAATAAACGGAAATTTCATTATTTCAATGATCAAATCTTTTGGATTTTCTGAAATGTTCGGTAAACTTATTTTTGAATGTATAAATACTTCAACATTTTCAATTCTAGTACAGTGCAAACCAGTAGGCTTTATCCCTAGCAAAAGCGGAATAAGACAAGACGATCTTTTATCCTCATATATTTACTATTGCCACGAAATTCTTCTCCATTCAAATGAAAGTAAAATTTATTAAGAAAAATATTTCTTCAATAAATAGAGTTATTGGTTTTCACAAAAGCAAATAAAGAGAATGCAATAACTATAAATAATAATTTTGAGAAACTTAACAAATGTGTCTAAAAATAAATAAGTGCAAGAGTAAGGTATACTTCAATAAACAGTGTACTAAAAAACAAGAATTTCCGATGACATACAAATAAAAGTAAACCTTTTACCTAAATATTTGGAGCTACCATTCTCAGCAAATCAAATAAAAAATGCGGAGTGTGCAACTTTAATTAACAGAATCCAAGAGAAAATAAATTCATGGTCATTAAAGTTGTTATCCATTGTTGATAGAGTAGAATTAATACAAATAGTTGTATATGCAATGATTTTTTATTATACGCAAACTCGTCAAACATCAGCAACATCAATTAAGAAAATAGAAAAAGTATGTGCAAACATCCTTGGGAAGTAAGCTATCACAAAATAAGTTGGTCTAATCTATATGGACCAAAAGAAAAGGTGGTATAGGTTTAGAAATTTAAATGATGTTATACCACCTTCCATATTAAATTGCTTTGGAGATTCCTAATAATGAATATATGTGTGCAAAATGGACAAGAAATGAATATCTTAAAAATGAATATTTCTACAACATGAGGCTAATAGTACTCACTCAAGTGTATGGAAACACATATTGAGTTCCTAGGTGGTTGGAAGCAAAACTTTAAGAAGAAACTTTAAAGATGGCAAAAATACTAGCCCCTGTTTTAATACTTGGCTGGATAATCAATTACTTATTGAAAAAATTGGTTAAAATAAATCAAATTTTGTTTGGAAATGCAAATGCTAAGGTTTCAGAAATCATAAATAATGGTCCATGGTGCAATGAAACACACTTAATTAATGACCCATTTTTATAAAGAAAACATTGAGAAATTAATAATTAATCAAAACTATGAAAATGATAATTGACAATGGACGTTAAATAAAAATGGCAATTTCTCATTTAAAAAGGTATGGAGTTGCATCAAATGAAAACAACCAAAAATAGGATGATATAAAATTATATGGAATGAATCAAACTGTCCAAAAATGTCTTACTGCACATATTTTGCCATGAAGGAAACACTACCAACTAAAGAAAAAGTAGCAAAACGACAAACTGTTGAAAATGGTAAGTGCATTTTATGTTATTTATTTGATGACACTAGTGACCATTTATTTTTCAATTTTAGTTACTTAAGCTATTTATGGTCAAAAGCTAAAGATAAAATGGGAATTCATAATAGCGACAATATGTCCATCAGAAATTAAGTGGAGTCTATCACCAGAAGATATAAGTATAGATTGATTGAAGCAAATTATGCGAGTACACTTTTACTAGAACAGTGTATCATATCTGGAAAAAATGCAATCTTAGAACCAAAATAAGAAAGCAGTCAATGTTAAGCATAGAAGGATAATAATTGAAAACGACAACAACATAATATTATCCAAATCTAAGAAAAGACCTAAATTTAATGAACACTGCACAAAAAGTTGTTTTTTGATAGCGCACAAAAAAATGCTATCAGGACTTATGGTAGCATTTTAAGAAACCAGATATACGACATGCAACTAAAATCTAGAATTTTCCGTTGCATTTTTCAAAAACAAGAAAAAGCAACATATAGCAGCATTTCACAAACACAATCAATTTTTTTATTGGAGCATTGTATAAACGCCACCAAAAAGTATTGTTGCGCTACTACCATATATTTTTTGGTAGCATGTATTAAACACTGTCAATAATTGTTGATTTATTTTGTACAAGTTCCACTGTGGTTGATTATTCAGTTCCCAATTCATTTTATTCACAACATATTTTATTTTAGCATGAAACCAATAATCACCCCTATGATTATCACATTCAAACAATCGAAAACATGTTAATCACGTAATGAAATAAGATATAAAAAATTACGATATAAAATATTTTAAACAAAAACCATGTTTATATAAAATCCATAATTGTATAAATACAATAGTTTCATGACGACCGAGTTAACGTAAAACCATAACTGTACATAGAGAAGTTTACACAACTAGTGCCAACAAAATGTTACAATATAGAAGATGATTAAATGTAAGTACCAATTCATAGCAGCGGCCGATCATTTCTTCGGAGTAGCGTATGTACCTATAAGGCAAGTATAATAATCAATATGAGAACTTGTGAAAAAAATCTTCTAAGAAATATAGTTGTAGCGACCCTGAAATTCAACCACTTCGTCCTCGAATATCAAAACATTTTGAAATAATTAATGGTTATAAATATGATTTTATAACTTTGTTAAGCATTATTTATTTAATGAATAATGATAAGAAAATTGTTTTGAAAAGTGTTTACAAAAATATATTCTTCGAAGAAAAATCAATAATGTGACCGAAAATCGGTTCATTGATAAACAACTTTTCGATTGATACAAGTTGTTTGAACTCTTTTGCACTTGATAATGATCAAATGGATACATTAGCAACTAATTAACATATCGACATCTTCATAAAGCTTGGAAGGTTTTAGAAAGTTCAAAAGGATAAGCGATATTATCATGAGAGGGGTATAATGGTAAAATGAATAAAGGAGAAGTGATATAAAGTTGTCATATGCTATGGATGCTCCTTTATGACCTTCAATGAGAGATAGAAGGTTTTAGTAACCCTTTGCTCAAGCCTATATAAGCAAGGGCATACCCTTAGGAACCATTCAAAAAAATATCAAAGCTTTAAAAGTTAAAATCAATGTCATCTTCGTCTTAAATTCCTAAAGTAAATAACTTGCAAACTACCTTTAAATCACGTAAACATTGAGGAGCAAGAAAGCAATGAAAGGTGTTGCTATGTTTGGTCTAGGCTTGGGTTGCTTGGATCTTGGTTATTTTTGGGCTAAAGATGAGTTAAAACCTCACTCTGAATTGAAAATATAAGACATATATGTTGTGTTTGCTTATGGTTATGTTGTTTAAATTGTTAAGTGACATATGTTAAAACATTGATTTTACATTCTTACCTCATAAGTAAGTGATATATATGATCCATGTACATAGGCTTGAACAAACTTGGAATGAACTTGTATGGAGTTATATGACATGTGACTAGACCTTGAGCAAAGCACATAAGTTATAGATGGACTTTGGTTTAGTTTGAACTTGGGTTTAGAAGTGCATTTATAGCAATAATCGTTATAGAAATAGTTTGAAATTGTCCCTTTTTTGTTATTTCTATGGAGCTTTATAGAGAGATCCTAAGGGGTTTCTTGCCGTATTTATTAATTTTTTATATGTTTGTTTGTTGCTGTTGAAAGTTTGAATAGTAAAAAGTTAAGTAATATCTCGAAAATTGCCAAAAAATTTCACTAGTGCATAATAGCCTCGTTTAACCTTGATTTTTGGACTTTAAAGGTTTCAAAAAGAAATTTAAGTTTAAGCACTTTGTTTCATTCTTTTTAAAAGTATTTCTTAACTCATATTAGAGTATTTTAGAAGTAATTTGATATTTGTATGAATTTTTAAGAATTAGTCATGAATTTATATAAGAAGAGTGTTTTGTGGAAAACACGGTATTCTATGTTTGCAAGTAAATTACAAAATGATTCTTTTTAGGTAATATTTTGTACGAATATTTAATCTTTTATAAGTATTTTAAAGTGAAAGTATCTTGTAAAAATATCTTGGAAAATATGTTATATAAATATCATGGAAAATATCTGGAAAAATATCTTATATAAATATCTCGTGAAAATATCTTATATGAATATCTTGTTTTTGAGTATAAACAAAAGGTTTGGAAGGGGTTAGTAATTGCTTAAATAACCAAATGGTTAGATTGTTTAATTGCTTATTTTAAAAGTAATTAACTATGCTTAATACTAAAAGCCGACGAAGTAAGCTTATATATTTATGAGAGTTAAGATTGATGTTCAAGTAGGGACGGAGCAATAGAGCTCTAACCTACATGCTTCCCTCTTGGCTGAGGAATAGGTAAGTGGAAAATGTATGGAAATGTGTTAATCGTGTCGATTTCTTGTTATTTGTGGAAATCATCAATACTATACTTAACACAAAAACCGTTGAGGTAGACTTATCTATTTGTGAAATTCAAGAATGAAGTGTCTAAGCAAGGCTTGGAGCAACCAGTGCCTAAACTTATTTGGCTTCACTCTTGGGCGAGGAATAGTTAAGTTGGAATGTCGGGAAAAAGTTAAGCATATGAATATTAATTTGTTAAGCAATTTTTTTATAATCGATTATTCGACTATCAAACTTGATCAAATATTACTTAAGAAGTTATCAAAAGGCTTCATGATTTCATACCAATGAGAACCCTTAGGGAGGAGCTTTGGTACGAAACGTCTTTAGCTTTTGCTTACTTATGAGAGAACCAAAACAGAGTTAACCGGAAATTCATCCATTGTTTTGGAGAATCCAGTAAGTGGAAGGAGTGTACTTATTTGAGATGACTCGAAACTGAAACCACTTCAAAACCATATATGTGATATATGTTCTGGAAGCGATTGTGAAGTGGAAATGATGTAGAGTTGAACTATCAATCCTAAGGTTAAGTCCAAGGGAGAGGTCAACGTTAACATTTTAAACGATGCTATCATGTGGGACTGTCTATCTTGAGGAGTGCTCTAAGAGAGAGGACAACGTTAACATTCATCAAAAGCCTTATGCAAGGAACCTATATGGAGGTTAGAGATCTGTTCAAGATGCTCGAATTCATGTAGTGATTAGTGATCTGATCGAGATGAAGGAATCCAATTGAGGAGTTGTGTTCTGTTTGAGTGATGAAGACTCGAGTGAAAGATGTTGAACGTAGCCACGACATCGGGAAAATGACAGAAAACGGAGGAGGGACATGACTAGGGAGGTTTAGCAAAGCTCATGTGCAACTTCCTGCCTTTTTATACGCTTTAAATCGACGATAAACCACACACGTTAGACTTAAACCATACAAAAGGGCGGTTTGTTATGGGGTAAATAAGAAAAGGCAGAGGAAGCAAAAGAACAAAACAGAATCTTACAGCGGAATGATAAAATATAATAATCAAATATACAGTTCATGAAGCTGTTTTACAAAAACATTTGATTTACTTATATAATACATATCGGAGTTACACATGCCAAAGAATATTAATAATGCAGCGGAATACAATAGTGTAGTGGAATAATATAATATATAGTAATAATCTTCGTCTTCATCCTCCAGAATATGGTCTTCCAAATCGTGAAATGCTCAGGCTGACCCGAGCGAATTGAAAAGACAAAACACTCGAGTCAGAACTAAAAGATCTTATGTAAGTTAAATCAACAATAAACAATATGAGTGGAACGGCGTTAGAGATGTTTACGGGATTTGACATCTCCTATCCAGTGTCTAACGTGAGTGCGGTAACTGAAGAGATGTTCGGGATTTACATCTCCTAAGAATCCGTTAAACTATTTACTATGTAGTAATATTTCGCTATTAATATAATGTCTATTAGTAAAATAAACTTACTTTTTAATAGCAATAAGGGGTTACCCATATAGCCCTTGACACAAATAATGCCATACAGTACCGTAATACCTCCTGATCGGAGGCTACCAGAGGATATTCCATAGGTACGACACAAATAGAAACTCGTACAAGGCGCATTAGGGTAGGTGACACGGCACGACTAGGCAATGTCAGGGTAGATATACCAATTACGCTTTCGGGCCGGTGGTAATGCATAGCCGCAACTACCGCCCGCCTCGAGCCACACCCCCAAATCAAAGAAATCAAAAGTGCCCGCCGAATAAATCCAAAAGTCAAAGTACAATATCGAAGGGATGTGTCCGATCAAAGGTGCTACCTGATTAGCCCGTCGATCGCTCCTGTTTTAGCCATCTTATATCAACTCACCGGAGTCGGGTCCACGTATTTACCTCAAAGGAAACACCGCCACCATCCTACTTCATTCTCGAATCTCCACCGCGTACACGGTTGTTAAAGTGGTTTACGGAGTTGGCAGAGAGTATGACAACTTCCGATCCCGGTCTCTTTAACAACCAAACGTTATTATACACCACGGTCTTTTCAAAATAGTTTATACTTTAAACTAGGATATACTATCTATTTCAAACCATATAATTACGATATCATTTCCTCTTTTAAAACCAAATCATTATGATATCTTTTTCAAATATTTCCTTTTCTAAAACCTTGACATTTTCAAAGTTATAATATTTCGAAACCAAAGCTTGGAATATAGCCTTCCAAAACATAAAACTTTGAATTTCATAACTTTGAAATATAACTACACCACTTAAATGGTTTAAATATTAAATTACTTTATAAAATAAAATAGCTTCTTTAATTTTACAAATAAATTCCAAATACCGATTTAAACCTCCAAATATACCATTTCAAATTCAATATATTTCAAAGCTTAAATATTTAATATTTCAAAACTAAATTTTATAATTCGTATATATATATATATATATATATATATGCCAATTTCACTTTTTCTATTATTTAGTTTTGAAATATTTGCTTGCTAAATCCAATATCCTTTAATTAGAACTTCAAATTTCAATAACGCAATATTCCTCAGTTTATTCACTCAAATCACCTTAACCCGAGTTAAGTTATAAAACCATATTCTTTTAAAATCTCAATTTCGATAAGTTCCAAAATGATTCTTATCAAATAAAATTATTTAATTAAATAAAATCTTCAATCAATTTCAAAACTATCTTCTCAACCTTGATTTATAAAAATCAATATAAACTCTATACAGAATATACTTTAAGTAAATACTTAACCATATTATATTTTAATAAAATCCAACTTTATTATTTAGCTTATTTATACTTTAAACAAATCTTGTTCATAGCTTAAACCCAAGAATTTAACTATATATAAAATACATTTATACAATATCCAAATCCATACCTCATAAAACCGTATATTTCTTTACAACCATAGAAAATCATTTCAAAATATCTTTATATATAGACCGCGGTGCCTGTATATAATTTTCTATCCTATGCTCAAGTGATACGGATATTTATCATTCCAATCCGTAATTTAAAATAAAATTACGGTTATATATCATTTCAAACCGCAATCCCGAATGAAATAAAATGCATAACAACTTGTAGTTTAAAATAATATATAATACAACATCCATTCATCCATCAATAGATCACACATCCATCACAATCATCATCCAAAATAATCAATGAATACCAATAGATAACTGATAATATATGTAACAGGTATTTAACTGGCCATTATATTCAATAATAAATTAAGTAACGATTTAATTTAAATAAATGCAATAACTGAGATGATGATTAAAAATATACGAAAAAGTAATAAATAAATGCATAATCACAACAAATATTTAATTTAACAAACATAAGAAATTTTAGAAGTTGTGAGTAGGTTAAAACACCCACCTTTTGAATTTAAATTGAATTTAAATCCAATTTAAACCCAAAAATTGAACGGTCTCAGAATTCATCCACACCAGTGCCAAAATGTTCGGAATTTCATTACGATCCTAACAAAGAAAATCGCACGTAAATCGGATATTGTATGAGAAAGTTATTCATGTTATAACGATTTGAAATCAAAATAAAATTAAAAATAAAGTAAACAACACTCACTCAAGAAAATTGCCACGTCACAACCCTTTCTTCCCGCACGAACCCTCCAGAACCCTACCGAGCAGCCAGCAAACACGCACGCACTCTAAAGGTCGATCATCAGAAATGCATGCCACCAGATGGTCGCGACCTCCCTTACTGACTTGCAGCGACCTCGCCGTGGTCCCCCCATCCAATCGACACGTCACCTCGTCGATCGGTGACGCAAACATCCCAGCCGCCGCCTTGATTATGTAACCCCAGGCGAATTTTTGTGCTGCATCCAACCGTCCAATCGACAAACTAAACACCTAGATGCGATCCCCTCGGCCTCCTCTTCAAAACCTAGAAACGGTTTGTCGATCAGTCGATGTTCATCGACGCGCAATGAACGGCCGAAAATGGTTCTGCGATTTTCGGAAAAAGGTGATTCAAAACCAAAAACGAACTGTAGATTTGAGATGCGTACATCGAGAGCTTCGATATATAATTTTTTTGAATTTTTTTGAGGAGTTTGAAATTTGGCTTTGATTTTGAATTGCAGTTGGAATTAGGTATTTGTCTGCCATTGAGGAGGAGAGATAGTTGAATTATACGTATAAGAAAATGAGAAATAGAAGTAGGCTAGGGTTTATAATAGGGTATTTATAGACAAGGTTGAAAAGAATAGATGGACCAGATTTATAAACGCGCTGAACGATGAATACCCCGAAAAGCCCTTTCTGACTACGAAACAAAATTGGGTCAAACCATATATCGAAATAGATGTTTAAAAATATTTTAAACGCAATGGAAAAGGTTTCAAGTCCAAATTCCATCGTATGAAGAAGTTATGACAAAATCAAATTATTTCAAATTGATTTCAATTGATTTCAATTTCATTGATTTCAAGGCTTTCACGTTCGTACGATCAAACGATAACTCCGATCGCTTCAAGACTTGAAACCCTACAATAATTCATCGATACGGATCCGATGAAACTGGTTTTATCGAAATCCGAGTCAGTGGCCAAAATGGCTATTTTTACATTAATTAAATAATTTAATAATTAATTAATTAAGTCAAATTTTCAATTTTAATTCTATGTTTGATAAATTCTATCATTTAGATTTCTCAATCATTTACAATGATTAAAACAAATTAAAATGTCAAATTAGAGTTGATAAATTTATCAATTTCGGTATTAACCTCAATTTCAAAAAAAATTCAAAAATTATAGATTTAATTTCCAGAAATTCTATTTAATTTACTTTCCATTCTATTATTCAATTCATTATTGTCAACAAAGAAATTAATATTGGATTCAAAATCTATTACATTAAATATTCCCACATTCCATCTTAATTTCAGATAACGTAATATTTAATCTCAATTTTCTGCAATTAATCCAATTAATATAAACTAAATTCTGTAAATCGATAAGTCTTGTTATCCATTCTTTTAATCCAACAAATTGTCATAATAGGAAAGAATATTACACTATTTCCAAAATTCCCTTAATTTACACTACATAACATTTAATTAGATTAATTGCAATTGATTACCCATTTTAATTTATTAGACTAAATAAATGGTTAACTTATAATAATTGTTAACATTACCGTTAAATTAAATTTATAAGTTATCACTAATAGACAAGTGTTGAAATTGATTACATACACCGCTCTCATCCTATTATCATAAATTTTACACTAATTCACCAATTAGTTCAATATCTACACTTGTTTCCTGTATTAAATTAGCAGCTAAGTATAACATCTATATTATTTCCAACTTACAATTTTTTTGATTTAATTACTATTTATTATTATTAATTCATTGATTAATTCAATATTTGCATTTGTTTTTCTTATATTAAATTTATTACCAAATATTCCTAATTACAATTAATAAATATAACTTTGAATTTATTTCCTAATCTACCAATTTAAATCAATTATAACCTTACAATCGGTTTCCATTAATTGGGATTGCACTAAATTAATTATTTATCAACTTACATTAATGTTATTACTTTAATCTACATCCAATTACAATTAATACTCTTAATAAATTATTTAGCTTTCTATTACACTAATTACTATCTTATAAATAAATTTTACGTTTCCTTTTTAATTTACATTCACACTTTCCGTTATTATATTAATTATTATTAAGGTACATTTAATTATCTTTATTTGTAATTGGTGAATTAATTAGTAGCAATCATTTGTCACCATTATACCCTTTAAAATACTTGTATGTTCATTCTTTCCAACCAATTGCCATCTATTGTATTATAACTTTACAAATTTAAATAAATTCATTAATTGTCATTTCATTCAACTTATTAATCATTAACGTAAATTAGCACTGTTACGTTTTAATTTACTTATTAGCTTACAACAAGTGCTACCATTAGTTCATACACTAATTCATTCCATTTCCATTTCCATTCATTATACATTATTTTATTAGTAAGTCAACATTTTAAATTATTAATTTACCTTTTATATCCCATTATAAATTAATGCACTCATTAATTAAGATTTTAAATCAAATTAATCATTTCATCTTGGTAACATTCTTTTATTACAATAAGAATAAAATTAACAATTAACTTATATTTATACTATTACATTCAAGTTATTAGAAATTAACTTACTAATCTTATCCAAGTTATTATTTCCATTAATAATTCACTAAATTTTTATTTCCTTCAATATTAAATTTCAAAATCTTATTAAATTAACCATTTTAATTATTGAAAATTTGTGGGTCGTTACATCATGGGTATGTCAAGCACTTGTCTAACAATGCTTATTGATATATTGGTACCGGTAGTTGATATGGCTCGAATCACACACCGATCGTGGTCCAGTTATGTTTACCTTGGAGTATATCCCATCTCGAGATATATGTTGCTGGAAAAGTTGTTTTTGATTTTGTCATGGAGATGCACTTCGGTTTATTGGAAGTATTTCCATGGAAAATCCATTATGCGAACATGCCTTAGGGGTATTGATTGTATACCTATTATCGCGGCGTTTACATAGTGACTATTTCATATGATTTATGTGCTATGTCATAGACATTATCTATCATATAAAGATATGTTAAACTAAATGATTTGTTGGTTTCTTTGAGGGGAAAACCATTACAGAAATCCATAAGGTCTCAATGGTTACTGTAACTTATCACATATGATTTGAGTTTCTCACGCTGGTTACCAGACTGATCCCAGTGTTATTTTCTTATAATTCTCGAGTCAACGCCATGTATGTTTTCAAATTTAGCTCTGGATGCTTTGGAGCTTATGGAGAAGAGTTGGAGGATTATCAAGTTTAGTATTCCTATTTCCACTGCATTTATCTATATCAACATATGGAGGACGGGTTTTTATAACCGTCCAGCCTGATGATAGTACTTATGTTTTAGTAATTCTAATATTTCTATATTCTAAATAACCATTTGTACCATTCCTTTAATATTATATATTATCGTTTTGTTATGAGATTTTGATATTGTGTTCTCTTTTTTCTTATTTCAATTCATTTTCTTTTATTTCATCCTAACTTTCTATCTTTCCGGCACTTGGGTGCTCGACACACGAATACCATAGATGTATTAGTGTCGACATTCGAGGGTCGAAAAGTTGGGTTGTTGCACTTGGTATCAGAGCTCAAGGTTGAGCGAACACCTTGGCTTGGTTGGGTATGGCTTATTAGATATTGGGTAAACGACACCCTAGAATGAGTCGAGTGTACTATACATATGAGAGCGCATTTATATTTTGAAAACAAGACTTTTAATTGTTCCTTAGGAATACCTCTATCTTAGAATCCTTTCTTTGAAATAACTCTATCCTTCCATATCTTGAAAGAAGATTTGCGTTTATTCGGTAGTAAGAACTATGAGTACTAGAGCTACCAATGCTAGAGGTGGTCGAAGTAGTACTGTTATGAATGACGAGAATCGGGCACTGGGGAATGTTGCTCTGGTTAACGAACAAAGAATGAATATCATAAACAAGGTTGTGCAGGCCAGGTCTCAGATGAGTTTTGCTTTGTTTTGCCACGATTATGAGAGGCTAGGAGGTAAGAGGTTTAATGGCATGGAGACTATTGTAAGAGTCCAGACTTTGATCAAATTGGGTGATCGAATATTTGGAGATATGGAGCTAGATGATGAAATAAAGCGTAGATTGGCATCGTGACATCTGATAGATGCAGCCATGGATTGGTGGAGTTCTATCACTACAGTTGTATAAGAGAACAACTTTTCTTGAGCCCAATTTAAAGATGAGTTTGAGATGAAGTTAAGTCGGAAAGATTTGTTGTTTAGGAGCCTCTTGGATCTAAAATAGGGGGCCATGGCTATGGCAAAGTATGAGAATCGGTTCATTGCTTTGTCTCGGTTTAGGTTAGGATTGGTTGATACTCCATTGAAGAAGAACGAGATGTTCAATGCGAGATTGCGTCTTGAGTTCCAAGGGGATATGACTAATCACCTTTTGGGGACTTTTGTGAATTTGGTGAATATGAGTTTCATGTTTGAGAGTTTGGCATCAAAGCTTATTGTTTTTACACCAAAGCCTCTTGCTTCTATACCATGTGGGATCAATAACCGAAAGTTTCAACAGTTAAAATTTATGTACGACCTTATTTTCCATAAGTGTCGATAGAAGGGCCACTTTGCTAAAAACTATAAGAGGGGTTGAGGAAGGCAAATGATAAAGGCATCAGAAAGGGAGATACCATGGTTTTGCACCAAAGGTTGTTACGGTTGCCATCAGCCTGACCATTTTGTTAAATATTGTCCTATGGTCAAGAAAGTAGAGCAACCTAGGGATTTCACTATTTCTATAACTGAGAAGGAAAAGTAGATTCTTGAGGGTGTACTATTTATTTATGATTTAACTATTCGTTTTTGGTTAGATATTAGTGCTTCTCATAGTTTAATATCCTGTAACCTTGATTGTTTTGTCATGCACGACATAATAGTGACATTGGGTATTATTTGTGCTCTGCCAGTTTGACGCAGCGGATAATTCGAAACAAAACTTCAATCAATGAAATGTAGCAATCGGTGAGTTGAAGATACCAAAATGCCCAAGTTCGTTGATCCAAAGATACCGAACTCTAGCTATCTCAAACACGTTGATAGCGCACTATACCGTGTTCTAAGATCTACGATTCTTCGCACGTTGATCTAGCGCACTAGATTCCGTGAATCGGCTTCTACGATCGTTGAATCGAGCGCACTCGATTAACCGAAAGAGGAGATAGGAGATTACACTCAACTACCAATTGGTATGAAAGCACAAAGCTAACAAAGAGAATTTTATTCAAAAATCAACAACCACAAAAATGTACAACACACGCGTATTTATAGGAGTTACAACCCAGCCTTAAGTCGTACACGACTCATCCCCCACAACTCACGACATAAAGCTCTTGACTCATCAATACAACACAACACTGTACAACTCATAGGTCGGCACCGACTCAACGCAAGCGACTCAACCTCGACCGACTCATCATAAGTCGTTACCGACTTAACTACACAACACAGTTGACACGACTCACACATATCCGACTTAACACAAGCGACCTTCATACAACTCCCCTTAAGTCGGTAGCGACTTAAATCACACGACTCAACAAGCTAAGCGACTCAGCCGACTCAACTCCTTGCCGCCTTAACTTCCTCCGACTCAAGGCCTTCAATAGATGGAGCTTTCCCTTGCTTCATGGTAAGTCGTAGACGACTTATGAAAGTATCATTAGGTCGGAACATCTTCTCCTGAGCTTGGTTAAGTCGCAAACGACTCAAGCCCTCGTCATTAACTCGTATACGACTCAAATCTGTTTCCTTTATACGGTTTAAAGTGTGGTTAACTCGAGACTTGCTATCCCGTGATCTCTTAAGTCGGAAACGACTTAATCCTACCCTCCTAAGTCGTGAACGACTTAACCTCTCCATGAGTCGTGTACGACTCATCTTTGGTAGAATTTTTGGTTGCGTTCCTTCTCTGTTCTGAGCTGCATCATCCTCCCCTGGTTGAGAAAAATTCGTCCTCGAATTTGTAAATTCTTCCCTCTCAGATTGTCCATCTCCATAGTATGGCACCAGATGCTTAACATTGAATACGTCAGAAGTGTATACATCCTCCGGCAGCTTCAACTTATAAGCATTCTCATTGATCCGTTTCACAACTTCTACAGGTCCTATTTTCCTGGCTTTCAACTTATTATAAGTGCCCACTGGAAAACGATCCTTCGTTAACACCGCATACACCAAATCACCTTCGTTAAATTCAACATTTCGTCGCTTCAAATCTGCAGTCTTCTTATATTTCCCATTCGACTTTTCCAATCGTTCCTGAACGATTTTATGACATTCAGTCAGCTCATCAACAAATTCAACAGCCCGTTTAACTGTTCCCTTTGACTGTGGTACTATTGCCAAATCTAACGGTCCCCTGGGTAAAATTGAATAAACAATCTGAAATGGACTGAATCCTGTGCTACGATTCACTGCATGATTATGAGCAAATTCTGCCTGGCATAGCTTCATGTCCCAACTTCTCAAATTATCCTGTACAAGACAACGCAACAAATTTCCCAATGACCTGTTAACAACTTCCGTCTGTCCATCAGTTTGCGGATGATAAGCACTGCTAAATTTCAGTTTCGTTCCCACCATCTTCCACAAACTCAACCAAAAGTGACTCAGAAAACGAGTATCTCTATCCGACACAATAGACTCTGGCAAACCATGAAGTCGATAAATCTCTTTGAAAAATAACTGTGCTACTCGAACTGCATCCGCTGTCTTCTTGCAAGCAACAAAATGTGCCATCTTCGAAAACCTGTCCACCACAACAAATATCGAATCATTTCCCCTTTGAGTTCTAGGCAAACCCAAAACGAAATCCATGCTAATATCAACCCATGGCTTAGATGGTACTGGTAATGGCATATACAACCCTGCATTCGTTGCTGTTCCCTTTGACACCTGGCAAATATGGCATCTCTCCACGAATCTTTCAACCTCTTTTCTCATCGATGGCCAAAAGTAAGACTGTGAAATCAACTGCAAAGTACGATCACGGCCCACATGCCCTTCCTCGTGTAACTCCTTGACAATTTTCAATCTCAAGCTACAGTCTGGTATACATAAACGATTCCCCTTAAACAGAAATCCATCAACCAACATAAATTCATCGGTACTCCCATCCTTCACTTTCTCAACATATTTCACAAAGTAAGGATCTTCATTAATCATCTCTGGCAACATTTCAAACCCTGTCACTTCAACCTTCATTGTCGTTAATAAATGACTCCTCCTACTCAAAGCATCAGCTACTCGATTTGTCACCCCTGATCTGTGCTTAACGACAAAAGTAAACTGCTGTAAATATGCAATCCAAGATGCATGTCTTGCTGAAATTTTATCCTGCCCCTGTAAGTGCTTCAATGCCTCATGATCAGTGTACAGAACAAATTCTTTCTGAAATAGATAATGTCTCCAATGTTTAATCGTTTGCACCACAGCATAGAATTCAACGTCATATGTGTTGTATCTCATCTTCGCCCCTGACAACTTTTCACTGAAATAAGCAACTGGCTTCCCATTCTGACTCAGAACTCCTCCAATACCAACCTTCGAAGCATCAGTATGCAATTCAAACAATAACTGAAAATTCGGTAAAACAAGAATTGGTGCAGACGTCAACAATTCCTTGATCTTCTCAAAAGCAACCCCCGCTTCTTCTGTCCATACAAATTGTTTCCCTTTCATGCAGTCGGTAACTGGTGCCATCACACTGCTGAAATGTGGAATGAACCTTCGGTAGAATGATGCCAATCCATGAAAACTTCTAACTTCAGTGATAGTTCTCGGCTGTGGCCAATTTCTAATAGCTTCAACTTTACTCTGGTCAACTTGAATACCTTCTCTTGAAACAACATAACCCAGAAATAAAACACTGTGCGTCATAAATACACATTTCTTCGTAGCAGCATAAAATTGTTCCTCACGAAGAATAATCAATACTTCCCTCAAATGTAGAACATGTTCCTCCATACTCCCGCTGTAAATCAGAATATCATCGAAGTAAACCACGACGAACTTCCCAATGAATGGTCTAAAGATTTGATTCATCACCCGCATGAATGTACTAGGTGCATTTGACAAACCAAACGGCATAACCAACCATTCGTATAGTCCCTCTCTTGTCTTGAAAGCTGTCTTCCATTCGTCTCCAGGTCTGATTTGAATTTGATGATAACCACTCTTCAAATCAATCTTCGAGAATATAGTTGCCCCACTCAACTGATCCAGTAAGTCATCCAACCTTGGCATAGGAAATCTATAACGAACAGTAATCTTGTTCAAAGCTCGACTGTCAGTACACATCCTCCAAGTTCCGTCCTTCTTTGGTACTAACAATGCTGGCACGGCACAAGGACTCAAGCTTTCCTGAACACGTCCCTGTTCCAACAACTCTTCCACCTGTCTTCGTAACTCCTCATGTTCCTTCGGACTCATTCGGTAATGTGGTCGATGTGGTAACACTGCTCCCGGAACAAGATCAATTTGATGTTGAATGTCTCTAAGTGGCGGTAACTCCTTAGGCAACTCCTCTGGAAAGACATCTTCAAATTCTTTCAAAATTGGCTTTGCTGCTTCTGGTATTTCAACTTCTTCACTACCCTCTCTCCCAATCAACAAAAATACTTCAGTCTCTTCCTCAACTTCCTTGACAAACTCCTTCAAAGTCAACAGAGTTTTCAATTCCTCAATCTCTTCTAGCTTGCTCTCCTTCTACTGTTGCTTCTTAGGAACCAAAGTGATTTTAGTGCCCTCGAACATGAAACTGTAACTGTTGGCACGACCATCATGTTGTACTGCTCTATCAAACTGCCATGGTCTGCCCAACAACAGATGACACACGTCCATGTCTACAACATCACACCAAATTTCATCTTTGTACTTCTTCCCGATAGAAAAATTAACACAAACCCTTCGGCACACCTTCACTTCACCTCCTTTCCTTAACCATGCTAGCTTGTACGGTTTAGGATGTTTCTCAGTCTTCAAGTTCAATTTCCTCACAGCTTCTGTAGAAATAATATTATCACAACTTCCAGCATCAATGACGAACTTGCAAACTTTCCCCAGAATAGTGCATGTCGACTGAAAAATATTGCTTCTCAACCAACTACAATCCTCCTCTAGCTTTGGTGTAAGACATGACCTCCTCATCATAAGATTACAACCTTCATCTCCGAACAATTCTTCTTCCTCCTCAACATAAGGTGTATTTGAACATTCTTCCTCCTCACCATCATCCTCCTCAACTTCTGCAACCATGGTTCTCTTCTTCGGCTTCGGACATTCATTACTTTTGTGACCCAACTCCTGACAATTATAACATTTGAAAACACTGCTAACCTTCGCCTTCTCAGCCTCCTTCACCACTGGCTTTGAAACAGGTTTAGGAACATTAGAACTTCCACCAACACCCCTCGCTTGATTATTGGAATTAGTAAACACACCACCTCCACGCCTTCCTTGTTTCTCCCAAGCCAACGCTTTCTGATGTGCCTCTGCAACTGATCTAGGATCAAACATATTAACCATATCCTGGATCTGCATTCTCAATCCCCCAATGAATCTAGCAGTTAGCTGTTCTTCTGTCTCCATAATATCATTCCTGGCAATGAGTTGGTAAAATTCATCAGCATAATCACTAACAGACTTTGTCCCTTGCCTCAGATTCTGCAACCTCTGGTACATAAGTGATTGGTAGTTGTAAGGTAAGAAAGTAGATCTCATCAGCTTCTTCATCTTATCCCATGATTCTATCTTTGACTTTCCCATTCTCTCCCTGGTAAGTTTAGTTTGCTGCCACCACGCCAAAGCTCTCCCTCTCAACCTAGTAGCAACTAACTTCACTCTTCTATGCTCAGGAACCTCCTTGAAATCAAAGATCTCTTCAACATTTGAAACCCAATCTAAGAACTCTTCAGCAACCATCCCTCCTTTAAACTCTGGAATCTCCATCTTCATACCCGATTCCCATCGACGATCATCTTCAACATCCCGATAAGAATTTCGAACTTGGTCTCGATCTCGATAATGAATACTAGCTCTATCACCTTCTTCAACAAAATCAAAAGTACGCCTACACCGATCTCGACCATTATCATCCCTTCGCTCATGCATACTTCTTTGACTATGTCTCTCTTCATCTCTATATGCTTCATGTTCAAATTCACGTTGACTTCTTCTCTCTTCATGTGCATAGTCATGATGATCTCTTCGTGATGAAATTGATGTTTCTCTTCTATCTCTACAAGAATGTGGTGATACCCTCCTCGCTTCCGTAACCAATGGCGAAACTCGGTTTCCTCCATGGTTCGAGTTTGGTGATATCCTCCTTTGATTCAAATCATTCATCAATTTCTCCAATTTTCCAATGCCTTCATCAAACTTTTCATTAATACGTTGTTCCATAAGCTCGGCTTCTTCTCTACGATACAAAGCTTCAACGTTTTGATGACGAATAGCTCTCCTTGGTGGCATGATTGAAAAACTTCACAAACACTTCAACAATTCGAACACAAAACTCCAAAGCTTTCACAAACAACAATTTCACAAGGCTCGGCCTTGAACTTAACTCAGCTTGTATGTATACGACTCAAGTAAGGTCGGCTTAATTTGACTCGGCACAACCTCTTTAGCTCGGCTACAAATTCAAACACTTCAAACCTTGGCGCGCAAAAACCCAAGATAGATCCAAACAATTTCCTACTCCTCGATCCAAAATGAAATGGATCAAACACTCCAAACTTGATGCAACTTCAATATGAACACGATGAACACTTCAAACTTCAAAAACTTGGCTCCAAGAATCAACTTAGCTATGATTGGCTAAGTATGGCTCCGATACCAATAATGACGCAGCGGATAATTCGAAACAAAACTTCAATCAATGAAATGTAGCAATCGGTGAGTTGAAGATACCAAAATGCCCAAGTTCGTTGATCCAAAGATACCGAACTCTAGCTATCTCAAACACGTTGATAGCGCACTATACCGTGTTCTAAGATCTACGATTCTTCGCACGTTGATCTAGCGCACTAGATTCCGTAAATCGGCTTCTACGATCGTTGAATCGAGCGCACTCGATTAACCGAAAGAGGAGATAGGAGATTACACTCAACTACCAATTGGTATGAAAGCACAAAGCTAACAAAGAGAATTTTATTCAAAAATCAACAACCACAAAAATGTACAACACACGCGTATTTATAGGAGTTACAACCCAGCCTTAAGTCGTACACGACTCATCCCCCACAACTCACGACATTAAGCTCTTGACTCATCAATACAACACAACACTGTACAACTCATAGGTCGGCACCGACTCAACGCAAGCGACTCAACCTCGACCGACTCATCATAAGTCGTTACCGACTTAACTACACAACACAGTTGACACGACTCACACATATCCGACTTAACACAAGCGAACTTCATACAACTCCCCTTAAGTCGGTAGCGACTTAAATCACACGACTCAACAAGCCAAGCGACTCAGCCGACTCAACTCCTTGCCGCCTTAACTTCCTCCGACTCAAGGCCTTCAATAGATGGAGCTTTCCCTTGCTTCATGGTAAGTCGTAGACGACTTATGAAAGTATCATTAGGTCGGAACATCTTCTCCTGAGCTTGGTTAAGTCGCAAACGACTCAAGCCCTCGTCATTAACTCGTATACGACTCAAATCTGTTTCCTTTATACGGTTTAAAGTGTGGTTAACTCGAGACTTGCTATCCCGTGATCTCTTAAGTCGGAAACGACTTAATCCTACCCTCCTAAGTCGTGAACGACTTAACCTCTCCATGAGTCGTGTACGACTCATCTTTGGTAGAATTTTTGGTTGCGTTCCTTCTCTGTTCTGAGCTGCATCACAGTTTATGAGCAATTTTAACTTTCTACCACATAGAGTGGGTAGACAGTAGTTGTGGGCATATTGAATAAACGCCTTATGAATTAAGTTTTACGGTTTGACTATAAGGCGTTCGGTGATAATGTCGGATTAGAAATTAAAATTTAATAAAAGATGTTTGTTAAAAACAAAAGGATAGGCAGAATATGTTGAAAATAAATATTTATGGGAAGATTTATAAAAGAAAGAAATTGCATATAAGTATGGTTAATAAAATTTGGTTTATATACGAAAAGGATTTAAATGGAGAATTTAAGGACTTAAATCCCGACGTCTTTGAAAATAGAATTTTTTCGATGATTTTGGATAGTCAGGAACTTTCAGATTGTCATAGAACTTGTAATTTAGTGTTTGAAAATATAAAGTTGAGTTTATATAATGCTTAAACTGAAAAGATAGTAAGTTAAAACAAGTTTAAATTATTGATCATACTTGTTAAGAAAAACAAATTTGATTGTTAGCATATACTTTTAGGATGTAATGGAGTATTATACGAGTGCAAACTTAAGTTATAAAATGTGTATGAACTCAAAGTTATGGTTTTATGAAATGGTTCGTAAATGATTTTAGTATCGAATGACATGTTATTTGGACAAATGAATGTGATTATAAAGGAATTGATGTAGTTAAGAAACCAATATGATAAATACGTAAGTTGTACATAGATCATTTATTCACATAACTGTTCTTGAACCAGTATTTGATTACATAGTTACGAGGTGGTTTACACCGGTCCAAGCGCACTCGTTTTGTGACGGCGAGCACTTGGTACAGATTCGTGATTAGATAATGGTGTTTTCTATCGTAATATATGCCTATGTAAGGAGAATAGACATTTCTAATCAAGAAACTGAATTAGATTCCTCAGTAGAGAGGTTAAGTGATCTATACTAATCTAGGAGTGAAACCTATGCGATGGAGAGAGTGATCGGATATTGCGTACGGTGGCTCATATGCAACGTACGGGTTTTAGTACATTTGTACGATGTGTTATGTTAACTTATAAAGAGTTTGGGGGAATGAATCTTCAATTTTGTTGTGAGGTGCATGAATAATTGTCTAAATAAGAGCCTAAGGCTGTTGAACATAAGGTATGCTTAGTAAATTGTTTATCGTCCTCGAGCGATGGAAGAGTTTTGAACCTGAGAAAAACCATGAACATTGGTTGCTAGTGATTGTGAATTGTATTTCAATATTTATGTGCTTATTTCTTTGTTAAGGTTAGAGTGCGATGGGGGCAAGGATGCTTGGGATGCAAAGAAGACATAGGAAAGTTTGAGGAAGTTCTATTCAATATGCTTATAAACTAGGATTTCCTTTTTTAGTATTATATATCTTTTGTAGCGTACTCTCCGCCACTTAGTATGATTTTGGTTTGCAGTTTAGCTTGTATATTGTTTCTCCATAATCTATATATGTTTCTTGTTTTGTCCATCTCCTTTGATTATCGTTCTTATTTGAATTTCGAGGATGAAATGTTCTAAATGGGGGAGAATGTAGCGACCTTGAAATTTGAACACATCATCTTCGAATATCGAAACTTTTTGAAATAATTAAGTGTTATAAATATGATTTATAACCTTGTTAAGCATCATTTAATTAATGAATAATGAAGATAAATTATTTTTGTAAAGTGTTTACAAAAATATATTCTTTGAAGAAAAATCGATAATGTGACCGAAAATTGGTTTGTCAATAAACAGCTTTTCGATCGATATAAGTTGTTTGAACACTTTTGCACTTGATTAATGATCAAATGAACACATTAGCAAGTAATTAACACACACATACCTCGTCATGAAGCTTTTAAGGTTCTAGAAACTACTAAAGGATAAGACATATTATCATAAGAGAGGTATAATGGTAATATAAATAAAGGAGAAGTGAAATAAAGTTGTCATGTGATATGGATGCTCCTTTATGACATTCAATGAGAGGTAGAAGGTATTAGTAACCATTTTCTCAAGCCTTTATGAGCAAAGGCATAACCTAGTAACCATTCACAAAAATATCAAAGCTTTAAGAGATAAAATCAATGTCATCTTCTTCTTCTTCATCATCATAAATCCCTAAAGCAAATAATTTGCAAACCACCTCTAAATCACCTCAAACTTTGAGGAAAGCCTTGCCACCACATAAAAAAACCTTCTACATAGTTAGAAGTTGAGAAAGAAAGGCCACACTCCACCTACAAAGAGGGACCGTGAATATATAGTGAGGGAAATGGGCAAAGGAGCAAGGCAAAAGCAAGAAAGCAAGGAAGGAAAGGTGTTGCTAGTTTGGGTCTAGACATAGGTTGCTTGGATCTTGGTTATTGTTGGGTCAAAGGTAAGTTAACATCTCACTTTGAATTGAAAATATAACACATATATGTTGTGTTTGATTATGGTAATGTTGTTTGAATTGTTAAGTGACATATATTAAAACGTTGATTTTAAATTCTTACCTTATAAGTAAGTGACATAAGTTAAAATGTTGCTTTTTAATTCTTACCTTATAAGTAAGCGACATATTTGATCCATGTACATGGACTCTAAAAAACTTGGAATGGAGTTGAATGGACTTTTATGACATATGACTAGACTTTGAACGAAACACATAGGTTATAGATGGACTTTGGTTTAGTTTGAATTCGAATTTAGAAGTGCACTTATAGCTAGTCGCTATAGAAGCAGTTTGAAATTGCCTTTTTTTATTTTCTATGGAACTTTGTAAAGGGTTCCTTAGGGGTTTCTTACTATATTTATAATTTTTTATATTTATGTTTATTACTATTAAAAGTTTGAATAGTAAAATTGTAACGACCCTGACTCGACCTTCGAAAATCGGCGCCAAATACATCACCTGTATTCGAATGCCGCAGATTCAAACGTCGAATCCGGTTCGCCGAAGCTTATAACATGTTAAGTACAACAACATAGTGGAAAAAATACAATATATCATTGATATAACAATGGATACAATATTCTGATACAAATGATTATCAATATCAAAGCCAAACGATAAACAACAGCGGAAGAAAACTTCAACAGAGGAACACCAACATTTGTCATCAAAAGAATCCAACATCCGTACTGGAACTCCATCTCCAATTCTTCAAAACACCAAACCAAGAAGCTCGAACCACCATCACGTTGTATTAAGCAAGGTCAGACATCAGAATGTTGAAGTGAAACAAATGCGATCGCCAAATCGAAAGGCTTCAAAGATATCCAAACAAAAGGCTGAAGGCTACCGAATCTACATCTACTAGCCGACAATCTGAAAATCTGACTCTAGGCTGCCTGTGTGGAAAATTATGGGCACCCATAGTTTAGAAAGGGAACAATAAACTCAAGGTCAGTCATGGGACTGGTGTGAGCAAACAAAAATAGTTTTCTTTGAACAAAACAAACAAAAAGAAATTGAAAGAAATTCGCTACGCTTTTTGGAAAATGAAACTACCATAAGGACTCCCTGCACACACAAAATGCAAGCGCACAATTGGAGGAGATTTTTCCTTATGATAGTCAAACATGCTTGATACACGAAAATCCTTTTGATATTATTACTAGTGCATAGCGCAGAAAACATTTGCTCGTATAATATTAATCTTTGCCAACATACGTACCATTATAGTATGCCTACTATAGCTACCATGTTAAATGACAGGTTCTACAACTAAAACCATACGAGGCGCGTATTGGTGATTGGATTTCCAACAAATGGTAAGGCTAAGGAACTTCCTATGCTACATGGGTACGCCTCTGGAGGGACACCCCGAGAACCTAACCCGATCTCTGCCAACACAAGGCCGGGTTACCACTGTAACTAGGTAACTACTGACACGAGTATGCCATCCCTCGGTCGTTACCGACCTTTATCTGAGAGCTCTCAACATCAACAACCATAAAGTAATAAATTTGCATCAACCACATAGGTTAAGTATCTGGGCTCCATACCATGATACCACTTTTATCCGGAAGGAAATGGACATAACTAAAAGGGCGTGTCCTCATAACCTTGCTGCATTCTTCCTGTTTCGACCATTTTCGGGGTGTGAGGTCCTGATGAGGTCTCATCCACAAAGCTACGCTTTTCACAAAAGCCATTATTTGACCAACAAATGATCAACAGCACTTCGTATGCCACATTACCAAATTGGGAATGTATCACTAGTAACCATCAACTACATAACCTCTGAGCTCGTACGTCTCAGAGAAGGGTGTTAAGCTAAGAGAATAAACTATACGCCACCAAATAGAAATGTATTTGATAGAAACTAGCTTTACATCTCAAACTATAATGTCAGATATACATCCATACAGGTCCATTCCAGGTTCGAACGGAACCGAAGGCAATTCCAAGAAGCCCTTGCAAATCCGGATAATCCCTAATCACGTCCGGACTCCCCATCACAAAGGGTGATCAAATCTCCATACCGGATCCATTCGGTGCAGAGACATTCGACAGGTAATCCTTTTGCTCTCGAAAATACCCGATCTTCCGCACCGTCTTCAAATGCTATCCATTTCATCGTATCATTATTCGTAATAGGTTATATGACATAAAGTCCTCTCCCGGCTAAACCGAATAATGAGCACAAATTTTAAAACATATGGATATATTGGGATCTTAGTTAAGTCACAACTTTTAACCAAAAACCTTTCCTTTAAATGGTTTAAACAAAATTCCACTTTAATCTTTTAACAAAAGATTCTCCCTTGAAGATATTCTTCGATTTAAAACAAAATTCACCAATCTTTCACAAAGATTCATTCATAGATTTCAAAACTATTTCTATTTCAAAATTGGAATCCTTACAATAGAAACTAGAAATTCTTTCACTATATAAAAGCTATTATCATTTGAAAACAAATACTTTTTCATTTCGAAAAATCCGATCAAATATACACAAGTTATAGCCTTTAAAATTATAAACCAGAAAATCAGCGAACTGCCGTATCATCGGCAAGTCCTATTTGAATTAATTTCAAATGTCCAAAATAATTTTAAATCCACATATATATATATATATAGTATAACTTGTGTAAACCATATTTTCCAAAATAATTTCAAACTTAAACAAGATATATTATATTCAAACTAAATTTCAATATCAAACTTCCTTTTCAAGCTTTTCATATTCAACCCAATTCCATTCCTAAAACCATTAGGATTCAAAATTCAACTTTTAAACAAAATAATATTTAAATTCAAAATATCTGTGACTTAACCAATTTTTCGAACAATCCATATTTGTGTGTGGTGTAGTCTAGGGGTTTTACACACAACAAAACAATATCATTAATCATCACAAATCCAAACAAGCAATATCGATAAGCGGTATAATCCTATAACGCTTATCTTCATTCACAGATTCACAAATAAATATGTAAATTCATCATAGATAAATATATTACATTCGTCACAGCTCAAATCAAAACAATTCATATCATAGAGCATCACACATCAGGGATATCAAACCATTTAAAATATTTAGTTCAATCCAAACATCCATAAGTAAGATCAATTAATCATCTAATTAATTTAAACCTGATTAATTACTTATGAATAAATTACTAATCCTTGTTAATTAACATTAATTAATTACAAATTGAGAGGCTACCGTACAAAGACTCGGTTGATGTGCCACCCGATTAATGTGCGACCATACAAAGACTCGGTTAGATCTGAAATGGCTACCGTATATTGCGGATTTAGGGGAGTGTGGTAAGTTTTCTTAGGGCAATGTTGTGTTAGCTTATAAATATATGGAGTTATACAGGCTCTCTCTTTTGGAGAATAAATCTATCGATGGATGTCTGACACTAGTACAGGTTTGAAACAAATTTCAATACTTTACTATTTTACATGATTTGTCTCATTTTTGGTCATAATATTTTCTTTTAAATGCAGCTTTGATTGTGGACTTATCTTTCGATTGGAAGATTGTTAGTAACAAACGTTGTTGTCGATCAATCAATGCCGCTTAGATCTTGGTATATTTTTTATCCTTTTAATTTAATTAAACAGTGAATTTTTCATGTGTAATGTTCAATTGTTAACATCTTATAACAAGTGGGTAGGACCAAAAAAATGTGCCAAACTCCAAGATGGAGTGTGAAGTTCTACCTCAACGAGTTGGATGTTCTAGAGGATGACAAGGTGACAAGGACCCCGTACACACAGGATGTGCTAGCACAGCTTCCAACCATGTGTACAGTTGCTAGATACTTGTGGACTGCGAGAGTACCACTCATATCTTACACCTAGACTGCATTTCGCTTACCCGACAGGGTTATGAGACAGTTCGGTATGATGCAACATATACCCGATGATGCACTACTCTATACGTCTACGTACAATGTAGAGGAGCATAGAACCCACATTCAGTTGTGGAATGACCGCCATACAGCTACCCAAATTGAGAGGGAGCCCACCATTACGCTAGAGCAGTACAAATGGTGGTAATGGAACATAACACGGCAATATGTTCTTACGGCGCCAGTAGAGGCAGTGTATAGAAGTCCATATGTTCCTAGAGCACCACTTGAGAGGAACGTGGTAAGTTGATGTTGTAAGTAGTATATCAATTAGTTATGATAGTTGTGTCTATTGCTAATTTTCATTCAACTTTACAGGCAGTTGGTATAAGCAGGGCTTGTAAAGAAGCAGAAAATCTTTGCAAACGACAAACCGACGAGGAGGGTAGGAGGATGTGCACTAACATCCAAAGGATTCTAGATGTTGTATTGTGCAGGAATAAACTCGATAGGCCAAGACCTCCATTTCCACCTCCAGCGCTTGTGTACAGACGACGCCGTCCTAGGGAGGTGCGGGTTCATCGTCACAAGGCACCTCGTCACAGCTACACCGGTAGGCGAAGAAATTATTCCCTGGCCCATCTCAACCAACGACCGCATTACCTTCATACTCCACTGCGCACAAAGAGCGGAGTAGCAGGAGCAGCAGCAGTTCGAGAGCACTGGTAACGCGTCGGCAAAGAAGAAGCCTGCATGAATTTCATGAGATTCATGACTAAATCGATAATGTTGTTTGATGCGAATAGTTAGAGATGATGTGGAAAGTGATATGTAATGTACAAACTAATGTTGTTTGGATTTGTAAAATGATGTTGAATATGCATAGTTGTGTTTTGTTTGCATGCGTCCAAACTAATGTTTCAAGGATTGGTAATGTTGTATGACTTTGTGTAATATGGTGTAGTCGGGAGTTTGTAATTGCTGCTCTGTTTGCAGCAGTAGGCTTCCTTTGGTGAATTTTCAAAATTTGCCAATGGGCGAATTTTGAAAAATCGCCCAAAGGCGAATTTTGAAAATTCGCCTATTAAAACCAGTTATTCCCCTTCTTCCTTTTTCAATTTTGTTTGCTTCAAGGTCGAACCAAAAACTCAAATTTGTGCAAAATCTTCCGTAGAAGTCATTAAGGTTGGTGTTTTGTCCAATTTTTTCCTCTATGCTTATATTTGTAGATGTATAGTACGCCCTTCTTCAATTTTGTTCAAATCGTAGAAAATCGACCCAACCCACAATTGTAAGTTTGTGAAATTTTGGTGTTTTATTCAACTTTTCTTTTAGGCGAAAATGGATGATTGGGAGCTCTATGATCAAACAATGATGGAAATATATGATGATTACGAATGAAACAAGGGCGCGGACGATGAGGTAGAATTTTTTATGGAGACCCAAGTGGAAGATGTACCAAGAGTGGATGCTACAGGGACAAATGAAGAAGTAGAGACTGAACTTGTTTGTGTTACGTAGGCAAATGTCGTAATCGAGAATCCCCAACTGGTTCAACAATCATTGCATTCCAGGCTAATGATTGTACTTTCTCATCAAAACCCTAATAGATCAAGTTCTAGCGTCATGGGATGCTTGGTACTTTGCTATTGCGGAGTTGAATGCAACGTTGTTGTTTCCAAAAGTCGGAGGAACGCAGGACATCGCTTTTACTGCTTTAAAGCATATATCGATGCACAGATGCGTCAGGGGGTGCATAATTGTAAATATTTTGAATGGATCGATCCTCCATTGACAAAAGGGGGGTCCAATATGCGTTTGAGATGCAAACTAAGGTTAGTCGCTTGGAGAGGATGAATATTGCAATTCACAATGAAATGCTTGTAGGGTGCTACTGGTTACCAAGCGATTGACCGTATGTTTTGCTGTATTGGTAGTTAAGTAGTATCAAGTGGTAGTTGCTCATGTAAACCTGCATTTTATCATGTGTCAGTCCTATATTTTCTATTGGGAAGTATCCAGTAGTTGAAATGACTAATATTCTGTTTTATTTCGTGTTGTAGGGTGTTTCTGAATTGGCGACTTTTTGAAAGTCTCCAATGGACGAGTTCTCAAAATTTGCCTTTAGGCGAATTTTCTAAATTCGCACAAAGGCGACTTTCAAAATGTCACTAATTCAGAAACTGGTTTATATATAGTCAACCTAAGCACTCACATCCTCGTAACATACCCCTAATTTTTCAGATCTAAAGAACCCATTTTCTTTCAGCTTACATCCCCAAACACCAAACTCAATTTCTTTCGATAATCTGTTGGTTGTTGCCATAGAGTCCTTGCTGATCTACGCAAACATCTTCAATATATCTCTGCATCGAAATTGGTAAGAAAATTACGAACCCTAGCTTTGTTACATTTATTCAAATATTACCATATGAATGGCTAGAAATTGGTTGGTCAAATAAAAACTATTTGTTTGTAGAATGGTTAGAAATCTCATTACCACACATTGATACTACGACGGTGAACTGATCGTCGACGAAAAAAAGGGGAAGTATGTCGGCGGTTTTTGTAAACCAGGGAGAGTATGCAAAGGTTGCACACTATTTGAGTTGAAGGAATCTATGTACAAAGCGACAAAAATAAGCACAATCGAATTTGATATTGAGTTGGTCGTTAACTGGCCTACGGATTCGGTTCAATAGCAAAAACATTTTCAGACGATGAGAATGTTGAAGTTATGTTTTCTTCAGTTACCAAATCCATTGAGTTGTATGTTGGGAAAGTTGCAAAAGAAAATTTGCAAGAACATGTACCATCTTCTATCATTAGCACAAGAATAGGGTATTTTACAGAGATGTTGGAAACCGATAATCCTTTATCAAGCTTAGGTTCTCCTACTTACAGTAATCCATATGTACATGCTGGGGGTCATGGTCCTCCTTTCATAAACTATGGTTTCATGCCTTACATGATGTCGCAACCAACTCCAGCACAGTACTTTCCATATTACACACCACGTACGACGCTTCCAAGGCATCGTTGTTAACATTGGTATTTTGCGTTTACCTTTTTAAATTACAAATGCCTAATAGTTTATTCTTGCATATTCAGTTTCCAACAACAAATTCATCTACAAAATGTCCGTCCTGAACAACAAAATATTCATTTGTCGCAACCGGTATACCCTACTCCATCAGAAATGTATGATATGAGTCAATGATTTGTGTAGCAATTTATTTGGGTAATGTTTCCTATGTACTGTATTTTCGTACTAAATACTTTTGTAAAAAGATTTACAAATCTTGAGGATATGGCTACAGAATGTTGTGCTGGACCATCACAACACTTACATGATTTCAATATTGACATTGATATAGATGTTGATATAGATAGAGACACCGAACATGATCCTCCAATTGATAGTATGGTTGTTGCGATGAGGACTAATAATGATGCATGTTGGGTAGAACGAATGCAGGTGAACAATGAATCGTTAAACTGTGACTTTCCGAATGTAGATGATGTTGAGGGTGATGGTGAAGAAGCTCAAATGGAAGTACCGTTGGATGATGATCTATGTACTGCAGAAATGACGGCAAGATCGGTTGTTGCTAGTCTACAATTTGCTAGGTAAATTTTTTCAACCGCTTGCATGCAAAATGGATTTGCTGTTGGGATGGTATTTGAAAGTAAACAAAACCTGCTACACCAATTAACCGAATGGTCAATTCTACGTGAAGTTTTGTACAAGCCGATCAAGTCAAATATATACACTGATATCTGTAATGTTGACACTAATTGTCCATGGAGAATACATGTAATAGTCTCAAAGAAATCATAGTCTGGATGGTGGGAAATCTAAAAGTTGTCTAGTGAACATGCCTGTGTGTCAATCCTAGAGTCAATTCCAACCATAAGCAAGCCACTTCCAATTTTCTTGTGTCAAAAATCATGTCATTTGTCAAGGCCGATTTGGATATCTCAGTAGGTATAGTCCAAGTGCTTGTCGACGATCAACTGTTCATCAAAATTAGTTACATGAAAGCTTGGCGAACATTAAAAAAAAACAATAGAAAGAATTCATGGTGATTGTGCCGAATTGTATGCGACTTTGCCTTGATATTTCGAGGAAATAAGAGAAGTTACCCGGGGACCGTTGGACATGTGGCCCACGATGAAGTTGGAGTATTTGATCGTGCATTTTGGGCATTTGACCCTTGCATTACAGGTTTTCTACACTGCCAGCCATTGCTATGTATTGAAGGGACACATTTTATGGTAAATACAAAGGGACATTGCTTGTTGCTACTGCTGTAGATGTGGATGACTGTCTGTTTCCATTAGCTTATGAAGTTGTCGAATCCGAGTCATATGATAGTTAGGGTTGGTTTTTTTTCTTGCATGCGTGAATTCATTTATAGTGTTTGCAATCGTCGTATTGCTTTCATATCGGATCGAATGAAAGAAATTCCGAAGGCTTTACAGGGGAAATGGCGAGAACCACACAAACATAGATTTTGAGCATGGCATCTTAAAGCTAATTTTTAAACAGCGGGTTTAGGGATAAACGACTTACAGCTTTGTTTTATCCAGCTGCATGTGCTTTAGAAGTAGTTGAGTACAACAAAATCAGAGAAGAAATTAAAGCTACAAATCCACGGGCTCATGAATGGATTGAAAGAAGTTTTGGAAATTTTGAAGAAAATTGGGCCCTATGCAAAGACGATGGAGGATGCTTTCATGTTAGGACCACCAATGCATCTGAAAGTTTTAATGGTGTACTGAAAGGTGCTCGATCATTAGCTATAAAGGCGTTGGTTGCATGAACCTTATTTCGATCGGTTGAATATTTCTGTAAGAGACGAGAGACCGTGGATGCTATCACAACAAGTTTGACTCCAAAATGGGAAGCTAAAATAGCAGATCGGGCTATTGAAGCACGTCGTAGACTAATTTGATTTAGTCGAATAAAATGGCAAGTGATTCAATGCTACAGCGATGAATTTAAAGTGTTAGTTGATGGTCCTAACTGCTCATGTACATGCAACATCCCCCTACTGCAAAAATTACCCTGTGCCCATGTAATGGTGGCTTGTTTGGAACACAATTACGGTGCTAACAGAGCACATCATGAGTTTGCATCAGAGTGGTACTCTGTTCAAAGTTACAAAGCTTCATATCAGCCAGAGTTTCATCCCGGGCATGATAAAAGATACTGGACACCATACACCGGTCTACATACATTGCCTCCACCTATAAGAAGACAAGATGGGCGACCTAAATCTACGAGGATAAAAAAAGTAATGGATGAGCATCAAACGCCTAAAACAAATAGGTGCAGCAAATGTGGATCGCAGGGCCATAACAGAAAGCGATGTACTTCAGCGACCTAAACTTCCATTATCAATTGTATGATTGCGTAACGAATTAAGATTTCTGTGTTTTCAACTTTAAACGAATGTAATTTCTATGTATCAAACTAACTAATTATGTATCGGACTTAAATGAACTTCGCAATTGTTAGATTTAAAAACTGATATCTATGAAAGTCGTTAGATTTGAAAGTATATGTAACGACCCTGGATTTTTGGCCCCGTCTATTTTAATAAATATTTAATCCAATTAAATAAAATGTGAACTGATCATATTAAAATGATTTAATCATTTGGAATAATTGCCATTTGTTTAGAATGGATTTGTATTTTAAAAAGCAAATTGGTTTAAAAGTTTAAAATAAATCTCTTAAAAATATTTAGAATAAAATATCTCAATAATATTTACAACAAAATTTCCTTATATAATTTCATTAAAATACTTTGTCTTGTTAACATGTGATAAATAAATATATAGATGTGGATGATGTTGTTTGAAATAAAAATCAAATCCTATCAACATAAAAATAAGTCAAATATATGAATGTAACTTAATTGTGGATAGTTAAAATACAAATAGAAATGAATAAATAAATATATATATATATATATATATATATATATATAATAATGTTTGAAATGAAATCAAATTCTATAAGTAAAATATAAGTAAACCATAAGAATATAATTTAAATAGTGATTGTTAAAAATTGAAATACAACATAAGTTGAAGTTTTGCAAGAAAAATAAAATAAAATAAAATAAGACAAATATTTGCATATAAATCAAGCAAGAAAATAATAAAACAAATATTATCATACAACATAAACTGAAATTAAGTACTAATGTAAAATATAAGACAAACATGTATATCTAAACTATTCAACTAGATGTCAGGTAGAACAAAACATATCTAAAACATATATCTTCATTCATAAGCCAATCCATTTGCAAATATATAAAAAATATATATAGAAACACAGGCCTACCTGCAAGTATACTAATCAATTTCATATAAAATATTTAATGACAGAGAAGATATAACATAGCAAACATGATAACTATGTAAATATGTTAGTAATTATGCAAACAAATTAAGGAACAAAACAAATATAAACAAATGAATGGCTTTGTATGCAAGCTTTGTTAGCCTGCAAGTGTAAAGGAACAAAATCTGCCAATATCTTTGTACTTAATGGATGTGTCAGTCAATACTTATTGGTGTTTACTAATTCACAAACATGAACATTTAATTAGCAACCTTAAATCTGAAACAATATACTTTTCAGCCGAAATTTCATAATATATCTCAGGCTTTAGTACATAACAATAAAATAAAAATAAAGCAAGATATTTTGTCAAGTAAAAGCTTGTTCAAGAAGAGATACTGTTCAAAAGTTATAAATATGCATTCATATGTTCCTATCATCTAGTTCAGTCATAACTTCAAAGGAAAAAGAAAAAAAAATGAAAACCAGAAGAAGCTAAAATAAGAAAATAGAGAAAACATATGCAAATCAAAAAGAAAAAGGCAGATTCTTGGATAAACTCAGGTATTCCATCTGCAGTTTTCAAGCCTAAAGGAAAAGCATATTCTTAAACAAAGTTACAGACAGTTTTGAAACTGCAGTGTTCACGATATCAAAAGGGTTTTCTATTCAACCATTATTTGAGGTGAGTAAACATCAAGTTTAAGTTTAAGTTTAATTAAAAGTAGTAAAGATAATTTATTTATTATGCGATATTGCATTTTTTTAGGACTGGAATATAATTCTGTGTAAATTATGAGATGCTCTGTACTTATCTGTGTGTTACAGTCTCATCAAACTCAAATCATTCTCATCTAATTATGTAAAGCTTAGAGTTTTATTGTCTCAAACAAGATGTTTAAAACTAAACCAAGATTTTTAAATTTTTTTCTAAGCATATTGCAAACACAGTAACCCTGAAACCATGTTTACAGCAAACTAGTAAGAAAATGTTATAAATTCAACTGATGAAATAAATTAATTCAAGTTTATAATTTGAAATATAACTGGAATTTATGATTTTTGAAACAAAAACGAAGTCTTTTAATCAAATATTTCAAGAGCAGTTTGTAATTGAAATAAGTATGCATTCTTTTCAATCTCTGACAATTGGGACATTCATAAATATTGAAATTTGTTTTGGAGCTAGTATGAGCTTACGTGATGTTGGGAAAAATGTCGAACAATTTTTCTAATTCAAGAATTTATCAAACAAATGTAAATTAGGGCTTGTGTGTAGGTTTCTGTTCATGTCTGTAATAAAGTATGATCGGTGTCTTCATGCAACCGAGATGCACGAAATTCTGGTGGAAGGTTGCGTGGCATGATGTTGTTGTATGGACGAAGTTACGACAACTCCAGTGGCGTATGCGGCGGTGGCGAAGCGATTTGGTGGATGGCCGAGTTTTCTGTCTTCGAGCCGAAGACTAAATTTTCGATTTGTATTCCTTTGTTGCAATTCGAGTTTGATTTCCGAGTTGGCGTGGGATTTGTGGTATGCTGGAAGGTTTGTTGATCGTCGAAGTCATGCCGTACCACCGTGCACGTGTACAGCACGGTGGCGTATCAGCGTTTGCAAGGGGGGAAGTGCCGTCTCGAGTCATTCACGAGAAAATTGGTGGTTCGCTTCGGTTTTCTTAGAGTTTGGGTGCGAGATCTTCTGTTGTGTTATCTTTTGTTTAAGTTTATATGAAACTTGCTAACTTGCTGTAGAACTAAAAAAAAAATAAAGAAAGAGAAGAAGATAGAGTCGCGTATCTGGGTGGGTTACTCGGGTGAAGGGGGCGAACAACTCGAAGCAACGTTTGAGTTTTTGCTGGGGGAATCTCGGGTTTTTGTGTTGGAGTATAAGATGTTATAAAATTTGTAAATAATTAAGTGTTTCAGCAGGTATAACAGTAAAATGAACACTGTTCAAAGTTTAAGTTTAAATTTAATTCAAGTATTGATTGGCCTAGCTAAGGCTTAACATCAGTTTTAATTCGTGATTAGTTATTTTAAATTAACTAATTACCTTTGTTTAAACTTAACTATGTTTTTAAAATCTTGTTAATTTTAATAAAGTAATAAATTAAGCAAGTTAACAAATAACGTTTTAGTTAGTAATATAATAGTAAACTTAAGAATCTTGAATGCTAATTAAGTAAATAATCAATAGTGATTGATTGAATTCAAAAGTAATTAAGAGTAATTACTTTGTAATTTTAATTAGTAATGTATTGTAAATAATAAGTGAAATTGCAATTAACCACTTAATTAATTAATAAACGAGTAATAGTAATTAATCAAGTGATTTAATTAAGAATTGAAAAATGATTAATGAAGCAATTAGCAATAAATAAACAAGTGATTAAGTTCTATTTAGGCCGAAGAATAGTGATTAAGAAATAATTACTTAATTAATTAAAATTAGATAACTTGAGTAAGAAAGTAATTAGTTAAATAATGTGAATAAAATAATTAAGTAATAAAGCAATTAAGACACATATATATACTAATTAAGAAATGATTTGTTGATTGAATAATTTGAAAGGAAATAAGTGATTAAACAGGGTTAAGAGATTAACTCTGAAGTAATTAAATAACTGATGAATAGTTAAGTTCTATAAGTTAATAATTAAAGTTGTTAATTAATAATTAGGAGTAATTAACTAAGTAATTAAGATATAATTATTAATTAAGAGTTGATTATTAAATTAAATAATTTGTAATGGAATAAGTAATGAATTATTAACTAATGATTAATCTAGCAGGATTAAGAGGTTAATCCTCAAGTAATTGGTTTAATTGAATTGATTAAATTGAGAATTCAAGATGATTGCTTATGGATGTTGTATATATTGTATATTTGCTTGTGATGTTTGTTGATGATATTCTGTGATGCTCTCTGATATGCTTTAATATATCCATGGCAATTGTATATGATTCATCTGTGATAAATGTTATATTAATTCAATTATTGAATTTAAATTATTAAACTGTTTAAGTTAATTAGACAACTTGGCCTTTAAAATGGCGTTTGGATTTCGATGAGACCGGGATCGGGTATCCAATTGATATTCCGAAAACCACATCGATCCAAATTAAACGTTAGGTCGTGAATTCTCAAGTGAAGATCAAGATGGTGCTTTCAGAATGCAAGGGTTATCGTCGTTAACTTTGAGGGTGATTCCAAAATGAGTGTGACGAGATAATGCCTTCGGTTTCGTTCGAACCCGGAACGAACTTGTATGGATTGAATGCTTTCAACACATCGTCAGGCGGACGATGAGCATTCTAAGATATTTGTCCTATAAAGGTAATCGCAGCCTCAAGCCTCATCAACCGGGAATGGCTAAAACAGGGGAGGTGCAGCAAGGTTAGGTGGGTCATGCCCAAGCAGGACGAGATATACCCCTGTCTAGATGTCCCTTATTTCGGCTGTGTGGGTGGTTGGATATGCGCACCAACTGCGGGGTTATCTTGTTCGGGACTGTTCAGTAAGGAATGGTTCCGGCCTTGTGTTGTAGGGGAGTTAGGGTGGCTCCTCGGTACATTGATCTAGACCACGTACTGTGACGGGCGGTACCCCAGTAGCCCTGCCATTGTATGGGATCCAATTTTCAATAAGCGCCGTACGTTTTAATTGTGCCCAACTATGTTGAAATGTGAGATGTAAGCATTTCAGCTATTTCTGTATTTTACTTGAAAACCCTAGACACTATTATAATATCACTGGATTTCCTATAAAATGTTTTGGTTAGCGTAAGGTAAAAACTTTCCCGTATTTATTTGTGGGGAGTCTTACGTGATACCTTTGTTTTAAATGGTTTTCAAAGTTAAACAATTTAACCGTTTACTCATACCAGACCCATGTCTGACCCGGAGTTTATTTTTGTTTTCATAAACTTTCGGGTACCTAAATTTTTACGGGTAGCCAAGGGATTTAGGTTGGCTTTGACAACTTCTGGAGGAGCAATGGAGCAGGAGGCTTCAGTGCTGTAGATATCTATCTAGTTCCGCTGTGTTGGTTGATGTATGCTGTATCTCTGATGTTTATTGTGACAGATGTATGTATGGTTGTCATGTGTATTGATATTATATAACTCTGATATATGTAAATCTATGTAATAGATATGTGATATATTATATTTTGATCCGTTCCGCTGTGAGATTCTGATGTTTTGTTCTTTCTTTTCTATTCTTTTCTATTTCTACCCCTTTCTTTCTTAATGATGATGCGTCTTTCTGGTAGTTAGAAGGGCGGGTCATCACACTTGGTATCAGAGCGCTAGGTTGAGTGAGTACCTAGGCTCTTAGGTGATTTCTTTCTTGAGAGAGCGTATTTGTAATTTTGCTATATATATATATATATATATATATATATATATATATATATATATATATATTTCTACCTATTTATTGGGTTACCTGTTCAGGTTTTCCAATATAAGTTATAAAGGTAGATAAGATAGTGGTGTGTGAAACACGACTACCGATGGTTGGAGTTTTGAATATTTGTAGTTGGAGTGTATCTGTCGAGACTGTAGATCTATTACTGTCTCGAGTGAGCTTTGGGTGATGTGAGGAATTTCATTGTTGGAATGTAATTTTTGATGAGCTTGAGTTTGGATCTATTGGATGGACATGACCAAGTCATGATATCTTGATATCTCAGGGTGTAGTAGCTGCGTAATGAGACTCAGTAAGTTTGGATGTCTCCGAAGATGTTTCTTTGGAACACGTTAAGGAAGTATGTCCGTTCGGAATGTTGACCAAGTCCAGAAGGGTATTTTATTTGGATGAGACCCGAGTTTCTCGAAGAGCTTTGAATGGAAGTTTTTGGTCATCGAGATTTGCAGTTTTCTTGACGTGTTCTATGTGCTGTCGAGAAGGTTATTGATTAGCAGTTTTCTTGAGGTGATTTCAGAAGTAGCAGAGTGGATTGATCCGAATAGTATATGACTGTTTTGGATTGTGAAGGGAGAACAAACTTATTTGGGTAGAATTGCCAGAGTGTTGTATGACAATTCTGGAATTCATTTGAGTAGTCTTTTATTGGAGTTAGGACTTCTCAAGAGAAATTTTAAGTTATTGATGTGATCCAAATGGGAAGAGAGATAGAGTTTCGTGTTGATTTGATTTCAGGGTAGTGCTAGTGATTCAGCTTAGTTAGAGAATGGTTCCGAGAAAGGAAGAAGAGTTAGTTGAACAGATTTAGGATTGATAATTAATGAATAAGTTTACTTTGGTATATCCTAAGTTTGAAGAGAAGCTCAAGCTGTATTTGAAGATAGTGTTGGAGACACTGAAAAGGCATGTTTTGAAGGCGAGTCCTTTTAGTGCCATTTTTGGAAATCGAAAGTTATTTTTGGAGCACATTATTTTGGATAAAGATATCTCTGTAGACCCAGCGAGGGAAGAATCTATTCTAAGAATGGAAGACGAGGCTAACCAGAGCTCCAGTGATTGTTATTCCGGAAGGAAAGGGCAGCTTTGGAATTCATATGGATGCTCGTATAATTGATTTGGGAAGCAGTGTTGATGCAAGATAGAAGAGTAACTGCGTATGTGTGTTAGTAATTAAAGCAACATGAAGGTGTTCAGATTGTAAGTGGATGATCAAGGTGCTTAAAGGATTAGTGGCCGTTTGTGTGCTTGATATAGGTGGATTGAGGCAATAAGTTTTAGATAAATGACATCACTCCAAACTGAATGTTCACCCGGAATCTTTAAGATGTATAAAGATATGAGAAGAATTTTCTGGAGACCGAGCATGGAGAGGGTTGTGGTTGTTTTTATTTATAGTTGTACTTTCTATCAGCAAGTTAAGGTGATTATAGAAGTTGTCCAGGATTATTGCAATCTTTAGAAATTCCAGATGAAATGGTAATGATTTTGATAGATTTCATCGACGGTTTGCCAAGAAGAAGCGATGGAATATGGGTTATGGTAGATAGAGTAACCAAGAATGCTCATTCTATACTAGTTAGATAACTCGGACTACAGTTTCAGACCAAAATTTTCTTGAGGAAAATAGTAAATTTGCTTGGTGTTCCTGTTAGTATAGTAAGTGATCGTGACCCTATTTTTCACCAGCAAAATTCTGGAAGGTTCTACAATCGACTTTGGGATCGAATTTGAAATTTAGTACAGCCTATTATCCTCAGACGGACAAACAGAGAGACTGAACCGTATTTTAGAGGATATGCGGTAAGTTTGAGTTTTGGATTCTAGTGAATTATGGAAAGACTATCTTGTGTTTGGACCAGTTTTGTTTTGTGAAGTTTCTGATAAGGTTAGATTTATCAAAGTTCTCAAGACCGTCAGAAGAAGAAGTACGCAAATAAGAGAAGGAGACAATTGGAATTTGTTATTGGTAATTTGTTTTGGACAAAGTTTCCTGATTAAAAGGAACTATTAGATTCGGAAGGCGGAAAAACTTGACTCAGGATATATTGGACTATATTGGATATTGAAAGGATTGGAACTGTAGCTTGCAGAGCCGAATTGTCAGAATAGATGTATGGAATTCATAGTGTCTTCCGTGTGACCCATCTAAAGAAATTTGTTCTTGATTCAGTATTAGTTGTAGAATCAATAGTATAGAAAGATTTGAAAGATGAACCGAATGTGACTGTGGATAGAGATTTAGTTCGGATTGTTAGTTAAGGTGAGAGGCTACTCAGGAGTATAGTAGTGTAGCTTGTCATAGTGTAGTGAAGCGAGGATTCCAGAGATTTCATCAGGAAACTTTGTATAGTTTAAGAAAGCTTATCTGGATCTGTGTCCGGATGGCTAACGATGTTTGATAGGATAGATATTGGTTGTTTATTAATACATGAATGATATATATGTTTGAATGGTTGATATGACAACTTTTAAATTATCTTTGTTTTAAATTTCGGGGACGAAATTCTTTTAAGGGGGGAGGAATGTAACGACCCTGGATTTTTGGCCCCGTCTATTTTAATAAATATTTAATCCAATTAAATAAAATGTTACCTGATCATATTAAAATGATTTAATCATTTGGAATAATTGCCATTTGTTTAGAATGGATTTGTATTTTAAAAAGCAAATTGGTTTGAAAGTTTAAAATAAATCTCTTAAAAATATTTAGAATAAAATATCTCAATAATATTTACAAAAAAATTTCCTTATATAATTTCATTAAAATACTTTGTCTTGTTAACATGTGATAAATAAATATATAGATGTGGATGATGTTGTTTGAAATAAAAATCAAATCCTATCAACATAAAAATAAGTCAAATATATGAATGTAACTTAATTGTGGATAGTTAAAATACAAATAGAAATGAATAAATAAATATATATATATATATATATAATAATGTTTGAAATGAAATCAAATTATATCAGTAAAATATAAGTAAACCATAAGAATATAATTTAAATAGTGATTGTTAAAAATTGAAATACAACATAAGTTGAAGTTTTGCAAGAAAAATAAAATAAAATAAAATAAGACAAATATTTGCATATAAATCAAGCAAGAAAATAATAAAACAAATATTATCATACAACATAAACTGAAATTAAGTACTAATGTAAAATATAAGACAAACATGTATATCTAAACTATTCAACTAGATGTCAGGTAGAACAAAACATATCTAAAACATATATCTTCATTCATAAGCCAATCCATTTGCAAATATAAAAAAAAAATATAGAAACACAGGACTACCTGCAAGTATACTAATCAATTTCATATAAAATATTTAATGACAGAGAAGATATAACATAGCAAACATGATAACTATGTAAATATGTTAGTAATTATGCAAACAAATTAAGGAACAAAACGAATATAAACAAACGAATGGCTTCATATGCAAGCTTTGTTAGCCTGCAAGTGTAAAGGAACAAAATCTGCCAATATCTTTGTACTTAATGTATGTGTCACTCAATACTTATTGGTGTTTACTAATTCACAAACATGAACATTTAATTAGCAACCTTAAATCTGAAACAATATACTTTTCAGCCGAAATTTCATAATATATCTCAGGCTTTAGTACATAACAATGAAATAAAAATAAAGTAAGATATTTTGTCAAGTAAAAGCTTGTTCAAGAAGAGATACTGTTCAAAGTTATAAATATGCATTCATATGTTCCTATCATCTAGTTCAGTCATAACTTCAAAGGAAAAAGAAAAAAAAAATGAAAACCAGAAGAAGATAAAATAAGAAAATGGAGAAAACATATGCAAATCAAAAAGAAAAAGGCAGATTCTTGGATAAACTCAGGTATTCCATCTGCAGTTTTCAAGCCTAAAGGAAAAGCAGATTCTTAAACAAAGTTACAGACAGTTTTGAAACTGCAGTGTTCACGATATCAAAAGGGTTTTCTATTCAACCATTATTTGAGGTGCGTAAACATCAAGTTTAAGTTTAAGTTTAATTAAAAGTAGTAAAGATAATTCATTTATTATGTGATATTGCATTTTTTTTAGGACTGGAATATAATTCTGTGTAAATTATGAGATGCTCTGTACTTATCTGTGTGTTACAGTCTCATCAAACTCAAATCATTCTCATCTAATTATGTAAAGCTTAGAGTTTTATTGTCTCAAACAAGATGTTTAAAACTAAACCAAGATTTTTAAATTTTGTTCTAAGCATATTGCAAACACAGTAACCCTGAAACCATGTTTACAGCAAACTAGTAAGAAAATGTTATAAATTCAACTGATGAAATAAATTAATTCAAGTTTATAATTTGAAATATAACTGGAATTTATGATTTTTGAAACAAAAACGAAGTCTTTTAATCAAATATTTCAAGAGCAGTTTGTAATTGAAATAAGTATGCATTCTTCTCAATCTCTGACAATTGGGACATTCATAAATATTGAAATTTGTTTTGGAGCTAGTATGAGCTTACGTGATGTTGGGAAAAATGTCGAACAATTTTTCTAATTCAAGAATTTATCAAACAAATGTAAATTAGGGCTTGTGTGTAGGTTTCTGTTCATGTCTGTAACAAAGTATGATCGGTGTCTTCACGCAACCGAGATGCACGAAATTCTGGTGGAAGGTTGCATGGCATGATGTTGTTGTATGGACGAAGTTACGGCAACTCCAGTGGCGTATGCGGCGGTGGCGAAGCGATTTGGTGGATGGCCGAGTTTTCTGTCTTCGAGCTGGAGACTAAATTTTCGATTTGTATTCCTTTGTTGCAATTCGAGTTTGATTTCCGAGTTGGCGTGGGATTTGTGGTATGCAAGAAGGTTTGTTGATCGTCGAAGTCATGCCGTACCACCGTGCACGTGTACAGCACGGTGGCGTATCAGCGTTTTCAAGGGGGAAGTGCCGTCTCGAGTCATTCACGAGAAAATTGGTGGTTCGCTTTGGTTTTCTTAGAGTTTGGGTGCGAGATCTTCTGTTGTGTTATCTTTTGTTTAAGTTTATATGAAACTTGCTAACTTGCTGTAGAACTAAAAAAAATAAAGAAAGAGAAGAAGATAGAGTCGCGTATCTGGGTGGGTTACTCGGGTGAAGGGGGCGAACAACTCGAAGCAACGTTTGAGTTTTTGCTGGGGGAATCTCGGGTTTTTGTGTTGGAGTATAAGATGTTATAAAATTTGTAAATAGTTAAGTGTTTCAGCAGGTATAACAGTAAAATGAATACTGTTCAAAGTTTAAGTTTAAATTTAATTCAAGTATTGATTGGCCTAGCTAAGGCTTAACATCAGTTTTAATTCGTGATTAGTTATTTTAAATTAACTAATTACCTTTGTTTAAACTTAACTATGTTTTTAAAATCTTGTTAATTTTAATAAAGTAATAAATTAAGCAAGTTAACAAATAACGTTTCAGTTAGTAATATAATAGTAAACTTAAGAATCTTGAATGTTAATTAAGTAAATAATCAATAGTGATTGATTGAATTCAAAAGTAATTAAGAGTAATTACTTTGTAATTTTAATTAGTAATGTATTGTAAATAATAAGTGAAATTGCAATTAACCACTTAATTAATTAATAAACGAGTAATAGTAATTAATCAAGTGATTTAATTAAGAATTGAAAAATGATTAATGAAGCAATTAGCAATAAATAAACAAGTGATTAAGTTCTATTTAGGCCGAAGAATAGTGATTAAGAAATAATTACTTAAGTAATTAAAATTAGATAACTTGACTAAGAAAGTAATTAGTTAAATAATGTGAATAAAATAATTAAGTAATAAAGCAATTAAGACACATATATATACTAATTAAGAAATGATTTGTTGATTGAATAATTTGAAGGGAAATAAGTGATTAAACAGGGTTAAGAGATTAACTCTCAAGTAATTAAATAACTGATGAATAGTTAAGTTCTATAAGTTAATAATTAAAGTTATTAATTAATAATTAGGAGTAATTAACTAAGTAATTAAGATATAATTATTAATTAAGAGTTGATTATTAAATTAAATAATTTGTAATGGAATAAGTAATGAATTATTAACTAATGATTAATCTAGCAGGATTAAGAGGTTAATCCTCAAGTAATTGGTTTAATTGAATTGATTAAATTGAGAATTCAAGATGATTGCTTATGGATGTTGTATATATTGTATATTTGCTTGTGATGTTTGTTGATGATATTCTGTGATGCTCTCTGATATGCTTTAATATATCCATGGCAATTGTATATGATTCATCTGTGATAAATGTTATATTAATTCAATTGTTGAATTTAAATTATTAAACTGTTTAAGTTAATTAGACAACTTGGCCTTTAAAATGGCGTTTGGATTTCGATGAGACCGGGATCGGGTATCCAATTGATATTCCGAGAACCACATCGATCCAAATTAAACGTTAGGTCGTGAATTCTCAAGTGAAGATCAAGATGGTGCTTTCAGAATGCAAGGGTTATCGTCGTTAACTCTGAGGGTGATTCCAAAATGAGTGTGACGAGATAATGCCTTCGGTTTCGTTCGAACCCGGAACGAACTTGTATGGATTGAATGCTTTCAACACATCGTCAGGCGGACGATGAGCATTCTAAGATATTTGTCATATAAAGGTAATCGCAGCCTCAAGCCTCATCAACCGGGAATGGCTAAAACAGGGGAGGTGCAGCAAGGTTAGGTGGGTCATGCCCAAGCAGGACGAGATATACCCCTGTCTAGATGTCCCTTATTTCGGCTGTGTGGGCGGTTGGATATACGCACCAACTGCGGGGTTATCTTGTTCGGGACTGTTCAGTAAGGAATGGTTCCGGCCTTGTGTTGTAGGGGAGTTAGGGTGGCTCCTCGGTACAGTGATCTAGACCACGTACTGTGACGGGCGGTACCCCAATAGCCCTACCATTGTATGGTATCCAATTTTCAATAAGCGCCGTACGTTTTGATTGTGCCCAACTATGTTGAAATGTGAGATGTAAGCATTTCAGCTATTTCTGTATTTTACTTGAAAACCCTAGACACTATTATAATATCACTGGATTTCCTATAAAATGTTTTGGTTAGCGTAAGGTAAAAACTTTCCCGTATTTATTTGTGGGGAGTCTTATGTGATACCTTTGTTTTAAATGGTTTTCAAAGTTAAACAATTTAACCGTTTACTCATACCAGACCCATGTCTGACCCGGAGTTTATTTTTGTTTTCATAAACTTTCGGGTACCCAAATTTTTACGGGTAGCCAAGGGATTTAGGTTGGCTTTGACAACTTCTGGAGGAGCAATGGAGCAGGAGGCTTCAGCGCTGTAGATATCTATCTAGTTCTGCTGTGTTGGTTGATGTATGTTGTATCTCTGATGTTTATTGTGACAGATGTATGTATGGTTGTCATGTGTATTGATATTATATAACTCTGATATATGTAAATCTATGTAATAGATATGTGATATATTATATTTTGATCCGTTCCGCTGTGAGATTCTGATGTTTTGTTCTTTCTTTTCTATTCTTTTCTATTTCTACCCCTTTCTTTCTTAATGATGATGCGTCTTTCTGGTAGTTAGAAGGGCGGGTCATCACAGTATATATTTATGCAGTTGTTAGATTTGATAAACCCTCTACCTATTGTCTTGTTTGTGTGCAGGGTTTTTGCAAAGAAGCATTTTCAAAATGCGCCTTCGGGCGAATTTCGAAAATTCGCCCGAAGGCGCATTTTTAAAATTCGCCCAAAGACACATTTTCAAAATGCGCCAATGTCTACCTGGAAAAAACAGGTCTACGTTTGTAATATTTTCAAAAGCGGGTTATTTCTATTATTGTTTACAAAAACAAACCTAGTTTAGCAAATTACCCTTGTCAAAAACCCCTTTGGGAATGGCGCTGACATAACTATTACAAAAATAATTGATAGAATTTTGTTTTGGATTAACAGACATTATAGCTACTAAGTAAGTTAATGATGGAATAGGTTTAGTTAAATTGACTTGGTGTCATTATATAAGAACTTTTTATGTATGTTTAAGTAATATTTAATACCAACACAATTAATAAGTTGGTGCTTGAATTGTTTATTTTTTATTTGAAAATGGCATGAAAACTCTGGATGTTTGTGGTATGCAGAGGACTAGCACAATTGTACTTGCTTAAGCTTAAACACATGCAAAAAAACTAGCTTATAATCCTTTTGCTTTCAACTTGAACAGTGTTAATGCTAAGTAGGAACATTAAACATTTAGTGTAGTGGCTGTTTTGTAAGCATTCGTTTACTAAATATTTTATTTTTATGTTTATCAAATTTTCTTATGCTTATTACATTATGCATATAATTGATAGGTAAACATACATTTAGAACTGATTAATACTTAGCACCAGGACCATTACCATTTTACAAACTCAACAATAGGCTGTCAATATGGAAGAGAAACTCTTGGTTATTTGTTTAAGTAGTTAAAACCATACTTTGCCATTATCGTAATTGTCTCAAGGTTTGTACATATTGCATAGAGAACATATAGCATGCACATGTATGATATATACCATAGGATGGATTAAGCAATAATCACATGTCAAAATCAATTAATATTTTGTAAGAGCAAGCATGAACATAATACATTTTTGCTACCAAATTTTGCAGATATAAGCATGGATGGTTCCATTGACTGTAGCCCTGGTCTAACTTATGTATAACTATTATATATTACTAAATCCATCAAAATGAAATTCAACTCTGTTCATACTCACCTATTAATTATTTAAAATATATTAACTGAAAAATACTAAAAAAAAGGCATCACAAGGTTAAAATCAAATTAGAGCATTAAGACATATTCATCGTCTCTATATACTAGAAGCCCCTCCTATTCGTCGTCTCCATCGCTCTTTTAATCAGACCGACCTAGAGTTATTGAAAAGTTTGGTGAAGGACAGTGATAGGAGGTTACTAGAAATTAATGCTAAAGCAGACATAATTGCTTCGAAAGATGGAAACGGCGATCAATACTAACCTTAATTAGAGCAGAAAATTAAAATCGTTGTTGTAAAGCTGGGGTAGAGCTTCTAAAAAGGAGAGGAAAAATTTTGTGTTTTGTAATTTCACAAGAATTTTGGAAAGCGGAGAAAGTTGGGAAGGAAGGAGAAAAATGAAAGAGAAAACAAAAGGTTAAAAAAATATGCAAAGGAAATAAATTTTTTCAAGCAAATAAATGTAACAGTTTAATTTTTTAATATCCAACCTATCATTTTTACTTGAAGTAGCATTTTATTTTTCATTTTTATTTATGGTAATGAATCAAAGGCGAACTTTTTTTAAGCCACGAATTTATCAAAGGCAGGATAGATGGGGTAATTTTTTGTTACATTTAGGGTGAAGTATTTTTAATTGCACTTACCAATCAAACACTACCAAACAATGCAACCAATGTCAGATTTTCTCATGGTGGAAGATTTTAGAATCTTATCTGAATTATAGAACAACTTTGATGAGACTAAGGATGTTGAAGCCTATCTATAGAGCCATCGTACTAAAATTCAGCAAGCAGTAGATCCAATAACCTCCATTTACTTAGGACTAGACTGCAATGCAAGTAGCTTTACAACTTCAGCAAGCAACGTGAAACAAGCTAGGTTTGCAGTTGGAAATTATAACGACCAAATATTTTCAACCATTCCATCCGCACATGTCGGACTTGACTTGCTCAAAATATCAGATTGTTAATTTATATTTGGCAAAACTTAGCATATACAGTAAATAACTCAATCACAGAATCACAGACATAGAGTAATATAAAAATAAGCAGCGGAATAGATAAATACTTCATGAAGCTACTATATAAACAACAGAGTTTGAAATAAAATACAGCATAATATCTCAAATACAGTGAAGTCTCGAACACAAACTGATGACATCTCTGAACAATTCAGTCGAGAAAGTTGAAAGTTGAATAGATGTAGATGGATCTCCAAGCGAAGCTCCAAGTCCAAAGGTGAGTCTCAAAAGTTGTATCATTCAGTCTGACCCGAGCTTAAAACAAAACACAAAACACTCGAGTCAGGATTAACATTCTTATATCAATAAATCCAACACAAGTGAAATAACAACTGAAATACAAGTAACTCAACGGATGTTTGGGATAACCATCCTATAAGGATCTGTGGAGCTACCAACTGTGTAGTAATATACGCTATTATAGTATATCTATAGTAAAGTAAAAGATATTAAAATAGCTTTAAGGCGTTACCCATATCCCTCTTAACACATTTTTATATATTCCCACAGTTTATACAGTACCGTAATTCCTCCGTAAACTGGAGGACTATCAGATGGCACTCCATACGTATGGTACAAAAAAAACTCGTAGGAGGCGCGAATGGGCATGCGACACGGCACTCGAGGCAATGCCAAGGTAGATATACCGTTTGCGTATCTGGACTGGTGGTAACGCATAACAGCTACTACTGCCCACCTCATGACACACTCCCAAATCAAAGGATGCACCCAATCAATCACAAAAGCAATAGAATGGTATCGAAGGAAGGCAACTGATCGAAGGAATGACTTCACTTGGCCCAGCGTGGCTCCTGTTTTAGCCGCATCAAGCTGACTCATAAGAGTCAGGGCTACGTAAATACTATATAGAACCGTCACCAAACTATCCTACTTCATTCTGGATTCTCCACCACGAGCACAGTTGTTAAAGTGGTTTTCGGTATTGGCAGAAAATATGACAATATCGGATCCCGGTCTCTTTAACAACCAAACGTTATTATAACACCGTGGTCATTTCAAATAGTTTATACTTCAAAACCAAAATATCATTTTCCATTCAAAACCATATCAATACGATAAAAACATATATACATTTCCAAAACCATAGCACTTTCAAAGTTATAACAATTTTCGAAACCAAATACTTGAATTTATAACACTTTGGAAATCATAATACTTTGAAATTCATAACTCCACCACTTAAATAGTTTAGATATTAATAATAGTGTAAAATAAAATAGTTTTATAAAATAGTTTATATAAAAATATTTTGCATTAAAAATGATTTATAATAAAATAGTTTATACTAAAATAATTTGTAAAGTAAAATATAATTTAAAAATACTTTATATAATAAAATAGTTTCCTCAAATTTCACAAACCGATTCAAATCAACTCAAATTCCATAAATTCCAATTTAATTCAATCTGAATTCTTTAACTTTGATTCAATTCAGTTTCTCAATAAATCCTTTCAAATTATATCGATTTCAAATACAGATTTGAACCACAAAATAAACTATTTAAATTTCAATATATTTCAAAGTTTTAATAATTTCATATATATCTAAATTTAACTTCGTTATTATTTAGTTTTGAAACATTCACTTGATAGATCCAATATCATTTAAATAATCTTTAAATTACATTTGAAATAAACTAGATATTCCTTCAATTTATTTAAACTTGAAATATTCAATTTTATCACTTTAAATCAAATCAAGTTATTAGAATCGTATCTTAAATCACAAATTCAATAAGTTTCAAATTGATTAACTAAATAAAATTTTTAATTAAATACAATTTCAAATAAATTCAAATTTATCTTTCCAACCTTAACTTATAAAATCATTATAAAAATTTGTTTTTAAAATAAAATTTTAAATAAATACTTAAACATATTATATATTAATTAAATCAAACTTTATTAATTAAAGCTTATTATTAAATCTATTTTATTTTAAAACTTGTTTATATATAAAGTAATTTCAATATTAAATAAAACCATATATATTTCCTTTCAAAACCATAGAAATTATTTCAAAATATTTATATATAGACCAACGGTGTCTGTATATAGTTTTCTATCCTATGGTCAAGTGATATGGATATTTATCATTTCAATCTGCAATCTAAATATATACGGGTATATATCATTTCAACCCGCAATCCTAAGTTCAATTCAAATGAAAATCGCTTGGATTTATCATTTTGACCCATAACGATTTTCACCTATTCTACAGATCGTTCGGGTATGTATCATTTCAACCCATAGGGAATTCTATACTAACAGGGAACTTGCAAAGTGATAACTGATATGATAATAGCATAACATGTATATATATATATATATATATCATCAATAACAATATAATATAAACAACATGATATGGTGTCATATCTCACATGTGAACAGTTACATATAATAGCATATATAACAATTTAAATAACTACAACAACATATTTCAATTTTCGTTTCAATTGAACTCAAATTTAATAAATACGAGAACGTTAATCGTGATTGATTCCTCACCTTTCGAAGCTAGAGATGAACGAGAATGAGATGAGTTACGAATCCAAGCACGAATTCAAAAGTAAAGAAAGATTGGCATGAATTTGACGAATATAGCTGACCAATAGGAATTTGACTAAATCAAGTCAGAACTTGAGAGATGGAGATCGGTTATAAAAGTAAATTGATTTAGATACAACATATAAAATTTTATACACAAAATCATATTCAAATTTCAAACACATATTAAATTAAATATATATATATATATACATATGTTTTTTTAAAATCATTGTTCAGATAAAAATTCAAATATTAAAGTCAGACATATATATTTATATAACTTATAAAATATATAACACAGAATATATATATAATAATAATAATAATAATAATAATAATAACACTTAAACACATCAATAAGAGAATATACATGAGATGATATTTTAAAACGTAAATGAACAACCTAAGTACATAAAATATATGTGTACAGTAGACCTCATTATAACCTTGTGCAAACCTCTACATATTAATAATCCTATGGTTTATATACTATATATACTAGCATACTCTATAGACATTGTATACATTGTATAAATATATTAGTTATAAAAAAATTTATCTGTAACCCAATTCATATAACAGCCTGTAACAAAACTATATATATGCACATGTTATTCAATATACATATATATACAGCCCAAATAAAATCAATACACAAATGCAGACATCACTTAACAGCTATAGTACACATGCAGTAACATATAACTGTGTATATAAACACAGACACGCATTCACATACAGAGATATATAATTAACTTATACTAACGTATAAAACCATAACTATATTATCATAAAACTTAACAATATATGTGTGTGTGTGTGTGTGTGTGTGTGTGTGATTCATAAACTGACCTATAATGTAACAATACAACTTACTTATATAAAAAACGCAGCAACTCATACACAAATAAACTATTATAATTTATATATTAAGACTCAACAACTAATATATACACTAACCTATAACCCATATAAAATATAATAGTGTAACCATACATTCGACTTATATAACTTTATAAACGTATGATACTAAACAGTTATTACACAATATATACACACTAACAGCTAATATATAAGCAAATTTATATACGACTTTATGCATATCAAAAAAAAATATGTATAAACCTTATGTATACACTACTATAAATAACATAATATCGAAAATACATATATAACTTCACCTGCACACGCTAGAAACGAAGGTGGGAAGCATGGCACCGAGGGAGAGACGAAAGGGAAGAAGGTCGGTCGAAGTTCGATGGCGGTGACCAGGCTACTCGTCCAAGAGGGGAAACAAGGCAGGGAATGGAAGTTCAGGAAGGAAGCAAACAAAGGATGGAGGCTTGCCTGCGGTCGTTAGCATATGTGTATCATTTCTCCTTTTTTTCTTCCCTTTTTGCCATGAATGTGTTTGTTGGAAGAAAGATGCACACGCACTAGCTAAGTAGCAAAAGAAGGAAAGTGGCCTTTTGTATTATATATAGGATACTGTATACAAAAGAAGGAACATGGCCTTTTGTATTCAAGAAGCTGTAAACGTGCATGTGAAAAATGAATGCAATATTTATAATACAACCTATATAGACTATTTGCAAGAACCGAAATAAATAAGCGAACCACCTGGTATTGAAGCCATTGGGGATAACAAAGGACAAAAGTTGATCCAGGAAATATTAATATCAAACGGCTATTTGGTTTGCACAATGGGTAAAGGAACGCCACCAGGAAATCAAAAGGCTGCAAAACGGGTACCCATACGAAAATTGTTTTTTTCCCAATTTTTTTCAGCGAACCGGACGTCGAAAGACAAAGATGAATATACTATGAAGATCAGCACGACGAGACGAACAAAATGGTACATAGATATCAACGATATGACCACCCTATCAAAAGTCGATAACGGTATCAAAACACTACAAATTTGTTGAAAATAAGATAAACGAGGCAATAAAAGTCCAAATTTGATGAAATGAAATATGACGTAACACTCAAAAGATGATTTACAAATTTTCTGTATAAAAATATTCAGGTTTGAAAAACATTTTATTACCATCAATTTTTACTGATATAAATTGAAATAAAATTACACAAGAAGGTAAACTTCCATATTTTTTGTTGAAAATTTACCAGTTGCTATGTTAAAATAGACTATTCCAAATATTAAATTTTTTTTATTTCCAATTTCAATTATTTAAAATTTTACAAAAATTCAATTAATTAAATAAATAAAATCACTAAAATTTATGGGTCGTTACAGAAATCAAGCAACATGGAACAATTACTCGGTGATAGGAACAAATCTGGCCATAGATACTATACTCGAACACGAAGACCTATTTAGGCATAGAGATGTAACAATTAGCAAAGGCATCGCCAAATTTGAGAAGAAGTGACTTCTTATCATATTGGGAAGAAGTGAAAGCAGTAAGAAAGCTAAGTAGAAAATAGAACACAAAAAAGGAGTAAGACAATGGCAAATAGCTGTTTTCTCTCTCTCGCTCTTTTCCTTTTCCTCACAGTCATTGAAGATAATGTTTTGTAAGAGAATCGAAAGAATGGTTACTCGCTAGGATTTAGTGATACAAATGTTATTGAAGTGGTTATATTTGATGAACCGATCCTATGTTTTCATTTTAACAATCTAAGAAAAATTCTGATGCAATCATCTCATTAGGCCAAAGTCTCAATTGCATGTGTGTGCATTTAAAAAATATTATCAAATTGCACCGAGATTCTCTGTTCTATGATGCCTTAATATTCATTTTTTATTCCACATTAATATTGATGGGAAGTTATGGCGTATGTAAAGCAATATGTATGACATCTCTAAGCATTGACAACACATTTTTTATTAGGGTATTTAGTTTTAAGGGCATATTCAGGAAGAAATTAGATCCAAGGACAACAAAATTTAATAATCAGATTAAGAACGAAGACCACAATAGATTTATGTAAACCTCATGTTCATTTTAATTATTCACATTTACTAAATAAGTAAAAAATAAAGAATAACGTTCGAAATTGCAAGAAAAAATAGTGGTTTCAAAACCATTTTTATCGGCTAAAGTTAGCATAAAGATATAGAAGTAGATATGTAATAACCCAATTGATTTCACTTTGATTATTGTTTATTTAATTAAAGAATTGGATTCTAAGATTAAAAATCTAATAAGTGAGGAATTGGGTAATAGGATTTTTGGGTTTAAATTGAGTATTTGTGTAAATTAGAGCATTAATATATTTGTAAAGGTTGAATGGTGATTTTAGTAATATTATAGCTTATTGTTAGAACTTGTAATGAGGAGATTTGAATGGAGTTAATTAAAAACATGGTTTGATATAAATTGGATTTCATAAAGTGACAAAGTGAAACAATATAAATTAAGACTTTGGTTTTAGGAAAATTAGTAACACTTTTCTATTAGATCCATACCTTAGCCCATTTAACCCAAACTAGAGAAACAAGAAATGAGAATGCACATATATTGTTTCTCTTCTAACTTCAACACCGAACCTAGAAAATAAAAAATTTCCTAAGTGCCAAAAACCCTAATCCCCAAATCAAAGATTGAAATCAAAGAGCGTTTGTTCAATTCTAATATATATTAAAAAGAGGTAACCTCTTATACCTTTGTATGCATCTAATTGAATTTTAATCTCAGTTTCGATCTTGATTTGTAATCCCTCTTTTCCAATTGATGAAATCTAAATCAAGGTAGCAAGCAAAACCCTAGCCTCTTCCAAAAATTAAATCAATTTCTAAAAATTCTCAAATTGGGATATATTTCTGTTGCCATATTCCAGCAAAACTATTCCAAATTTCATGGAATCTCGTTGAGTTTTGATGGATTGAAGGCGGTCATCTTTGCAAGTTATTTTTGATGAAATCTGAACAGAAAATGCAGGTTAGTAGAAAAATCATAATTAATTGTAGAAAAATCCAAAATTTTTGAAATTCAGACATGTTGTTCTGAACTTTAGTATGCACCTTTACATAAAATTTTGTGGAAAAATATTTAGGTTTGCTATGTCAAATTTGCACAGCACTGGGGATGAATTTTAGGGTTGTTTAGTTGATTTGGTTTAAAGTTGATGCTTATGACTTTGAAGCTTGCTAGATATTAAGATGAGTTTATCTCACAATTTTTAGTCTAATATGAATATTTCATTATTGTAATATGAATTTGGTTGAATCTCTAGTGTATATGATTTTAATATAGCGATGAATCCATTGTCTAATAGTATTTGATTCTCTGTTTGCTAAAAACCCATTTATAAAATCATGATTTTCTTTCAATTATACATGTATATATGCTTGCATGTTTTCTTGTTTAAGTACCCCAGATCACTAGTGAATCAATGTAGAAGAAATGAATGGAATCCGATCATCGGAGAACCACTGGAATCGCTTTGGAGTCGGTCCAGGTGAAGCAACCAGTGGACTATTTTGACTTACCAGTGCACCTATCGCGGCCTGGACTTGACTCCCAGGCTATGTTCTGGTGTTCTCCTATCGTTCCGTTCATCACATGTTTACCGAGTTGATTCCCTAAGATTGTTTGCTTGTTTTTTGTATTGCACTTCATATCAATTTCATTAATATTTCTGGTTTTTGATTTGTGAATTGGTGAATTCATTTTGATGTATTTATATCATTGAATTGCTCTAAGGATCTTGGTCTTTTAATTTGTGAATTGATGAATTCATTTGATATTTTTATACCATAGAGATTATTATATGGACTTTGGGAGTAACACACACTTTTAATGCATCATTTAAAATCGAATTTATAAAAGACGGATTTCTAAATCAAACCATTTTTTGGAAATCTTTTTAGGTGCCATATTAGTTTCTATATGAAAGATTTTAGAAGCACACACACACACACACACATATATATATATATATGCTAAAGTTAGCATAATGATATAAATAGCATAAAGATATAGAAGTAAATACGTAACAACCCGATTGAGTTCACTTTTATTACCATTTATTTAATTAAATGAACATGATTTAATTGTTTAAGATTAAAAATATAATAAGCAAGGAATTAGGTAAATGGATTTTTGAGTTTAAATAGAATATTTGTATAATTAAAGTATTAAAACCTTTGTAAAGATTGAAATGGATATTTTAGAAATATTAAAGCTTATTGCTAGAATTTGTAATGAAGAGATTTAAGTGGAGTTAACTAAAAACATGGTTTGATATAAATTGGAGTTTATAAAATGATAAAGTGAAACAATACAAATTAGCAATACTTTGGTATTAAGAAAATTAGTAAAACTTAGCTAGCATCCATACCTTAACACATTTAGCCCAAACTAGAGAAATAAGAAATGAGAATTTGCGTATATTGTTTCTCCTTCTCATTTCACTGAAACCAGAAAATGAAATATTTCCTAAGTCCCAAAAACCCTAATTCCTAAATCAAAGAATGAAATCAAATGGCTTTTGTTCAATTCTAATATATATTCATAAGGTAATTTATTTTGCCTTTTATGCATCTAATTGAGTTTTAATCTTAGTTTTGGACTTGATTTGTAATCCCTATTTTCCAATTGTTGAAATCTAAACCTAGATAGCAAGCAAAACCCAAGTCTCTTCCAAAAGTCAAATGAATTAAATAAATTTCTAAAAATTCCCAAATTTAGATATATTATTGCTGCCATATTCCAGCACTACCGTTCCAAATTTCATTGAGTTTTGATGGGTTAAAGGCGGTCATATTTGCAACTTATTTTCAATGAAATCTGGATAGAAAATGAATGTTAGTAGAAAAATCATAATATATTGTAGAAAAATGAGAAAAATATGATATTTGGATATGTTGTTCTCAACTCATTTATGTACCTTCGGTTAAAATTTCATCGAAAAATATTTAGGTTTGCTATGTCAAATTTGCATGGCACTAGGGATGAATTTTAGGGTTATTTAGCTGATTTGGCGTGGGGATGATGCTTGTGACTTTGAAGCTTTTTAGATATTAAGGCGAGTTTATCTCATAATTTCTCGTCTAATATGAATGTTTACTGTTGTTATATGAATTTGGTTGAATCTCTAACGTATATGAGCTCAATATAATGATGAATCCTTTGTCTAATTGAATTCGATTCTCTGTTTGCTAAAAACTCATTTATGAAGTCACGATTTTCATTCAATTATACATGTATATATGCTTGCATGTTTTCTAGTTTGAGTACCCTATATCATTAGAGAAGCAACATAGAAGAAATGAGTGGAATTCGATCATCGGAGAGCCACTGGAATTCGCCTGGTTGAAAGCCCAGGCAAAGCAGCTAGTGGACCTGTATGACCTACCGATGCACCGGTCGTAGCCTGGTCTTGACTCTTTGGTTGTGTTTCAGTGTTCTCCTATCGACCCATTCGCACTTTTTTACCAAGTTGATTCCCCAAGATTGATCGTTTGATTTTGATGTTGCCCTTCATATCAATTTTGTTGAGATTTTTGATTTGTGAATTGATGAATTCATTTTAGTGTTTCTATACCATAGAACTGCCCTCTGGATCTTGGGATTTTTATTTATGAATTGATGAATTTATTTGATGTTTTTATACCATAGAGATTGTTCTATGGACTTTGGGAGTAATACACACTTTTAATGAAAATTTTCTAATCAAATTTATAAAAGGTGGATTTCTAAATCAAACCATTTTATGGAAATAATTTTAAGTACCAAACATATTTTTATATAAAAAAATTTAGAAACAAAAATACATACATACATACATATATGTATGTATTATTCTCTTTTACAATGGTTTTAAAAGTGAGTTGGACCAATGGGTTAAAGAGTGTTATAATAAATGAATATAATTTTCCGCTATCAATCAATGTTTTATAAATTGGTTTTAAAGTAATTTTTTTTATAAAATTGCACAACATCGATCGAATGAGGAATTGATTTAAACGGTTAAATAAAACGAGTGGTATGGAATGCTCACATTTGTTTTATCACTTAATTCCCTGACTTGTTCGACCGAACCATTACTACACATAAGTGTAGTTTACTAGTATATAACAAGCATTTGGGTAAACCCATGTGGTATAGGACAGGCGGTCATTATCTATTCAGTAGCTATACGAAAGTACATGGCACTTTTATCTTGACGTTTATAGGTCTCCTACCTATTTCGATGTTTATAGGTCTCGTACTTGTTTCGATGTTTATAGAACTCGTTCCTATCTTGATTTTATAGGTCTTGTACCCATTTCGATGTTTATAGGACTCATTCCTATCTTGATTTTATAGGTCTTGTACCTATTTCGATTTTTATAGGACACATTCCTATCTTGGATTTTATAGGTCTCGTGTCTATCTTGATGTTTATAAACTTATACACACGACTGGAGTTTACTATATTAGTAAACATTTAGATAAACCCATGTGGTATGGGACATATGGTCCTTACCTAAACATATAATGTAAGCTAGTAAACTCCTCTTATGTGTATAAATAGCTCAAATGAACAAGCTAGGAACTAAGCGGTAAAACAAACGCCAGCGTTCCGTACCACTTGTTTTGTTAATTCGTTTAAATCACTTGTCATTTGATTGATAACATACAATTTCATAAAAATATTTTACTTTAAAAACATCCTTGTAAAATATGGTTTTATCTTCTATTATGTATATTGAAAAGTCCTTATTAAATCCTTATATGAAATTATAATTTAAACCTATTATTCCAAATCATTTTAAAACCATTATTATTTAAAAGAAACAGACTATTTAATATATATATATATATTTATAATATCGTATGTAAAACTAGAGTATATAAAGATATAAGTATTCTTATTTTAAAAGAGGATTTTTGAAATATATATTTATGAGTGTTAAATTGCCCATTGGGTGCTTTAAGGATTTTGGTCAAGGATGTCTGGTCACCGTACTTGATGGGGATTCCTAAACATTCAAATGAATGGTTGGACATGCACGTTTATTAAAGTAAGTGTCTAGAACTTGGGTTGCCTCCTCATCTGTTTTCCCTTAATCTAAAAATCATATGATTGGAAATATGTCAATTCAAGAAGAAACAAAAATATTTTTGAAAACTAATGTGGTTTAAAATAAAATGGTATTTAGATATGCATATAAAGGTATATGATTATAATTATATATTAAGGTTTTGGAAATAAAAGGGTATATCTATAATGTAGAAATAAAAGGGTATTTCTAAAGATAAATAATAGTTAGAAATCATTTTTTGTATGAAAGATTATATTATTGGATTTCTAAATTATAATCTTATAAGGAAAATGTTTTGAGAGCCTTAGTTCTACAATATAGGGAAGTACTAATAATCTATTTAGTGTTACCAATTGGTTTAAATTCTCTCGAGTAACACATTATCGAATATAGTATAACTCGTGAATAGAATGTTTGAGTGGAACTTACTAGACCATTAGTGAAAACTCGAATTTCGCTGGGTAGCATGGGATGCCTTGGTTAAATTTTTGTAATTGCTATTAGGAAGTATTTAACACTTTAGGATTGTATTCTCTTTAGGTGTTCGGTGGGACCGATAGATCCTTAAGGTAATGGTATCCATAACAAGTGAGATTTGCTAGATTTAGTAAATACTTAAATTTCACCAAGCGATATGGGACGTTTTGGTTAAGTTCTGGTGATTACTGAAAGTGATAGTATTTGGAACTTTAGAGTATATTTTCTTTGGTATGTAGCCAAGGGTCGATAGATCCTTCGGAGGCATGCTTTGGATAGGCTTTGAAAGACCATTATAGCTAAGTATAAACACATTAGTACTAATCCTTAAATAGCCAAATTAGCAAAAGCTAAAGAGAAGCATGATTCCCAAAATCAAATAATCAGTCTTGTGGAATCAATTGGGAAAACAAGTGGTATGGGATACATGATCATTATCTATTCGGTTGCTATATGAAAGTACATAGCAATTTTATCTTATGTTTATAGGTCTTCTACCTATTTCGATATTTATAGGACTTGTACATATTTGATTTTTATAGACTATTTCCTATTTCGATGTTTATAGGTCTTATATCTATTTCGATGTTTATAGGACTAGTTCCTATCTCTGAATTTATAGGTCTCATACCTATCTTGATGTTTGTAGGCTTATATGTCTTTATTGGTGTTACATGCATGTAGGTGAATTTATTCACCAATCTTGTAGTTTGGCACCTTCCCTCTTTTGTGAGATTTCTATATTTCTAGTTGTGAGATTTCTGGATTTGATGTTGTTATCACAAAATCATTTCGGAGATTCTTTCTTTTAAGAAGCTATCTTGAGTTTTTAGTATTTTGCGATTTGAAGTTATTATTGCATGTTTGATATTTGTTGATATATGATTATATATGAGATCTAGTTCACTTTATCAATCATTCATATTTCTAACTCATTTATTTTAGTTCAGACTGACCCATTTATTATTTTATAATACTCAGGTCAGACAGAGATGTTTCAGGTCCTTCAGCTTGAGGTTTTTAGGGTAGTCTTCCTATCAGTTAGCTAGTTGTTTATCATCACCATGTAAATCAATGTTACATTATATCTTATGTCGACCTAGACTCCTTTTGTGTACATATTCATATTTCGAGATGTAGTACTTGTGTACCTTGTAATCTACATCATGTATCCATTTTGTGTCGTTTCAGACTTGTATCTATTTGTGTTTCGCTGTGTGTGATTTGTGATTCCTTGATCTGTATAATATTATAAGTTGTTCTGAATTTTTATTATAGCCACCATAGTTTCGTTTTAAGTTTGAATTGTATATGTCAATTCCACTTAATTGAAGAGATGTGTCGTATATTAATCATTGTATCGATGCTCGTTTAAAGAACAATTCACGGATGGTCGTTTATAACCAGCCCTACTTCATACACTAGTTGACAATATTACTCTGTAATATTCTTTGTTAGTGTGGGTTTCGAGGTGGGGCGTCACAAAATAGCTTGAAAAGCTAAATGACCATATTTATATAACTTTAAAAATAGCATTATGTTATATCACTTAATATATAAAACTAAGCAATTTGGAAAGTTGTCCCCATTTAGCATTTGAAAGCTCTATAAGCTATATACATTTAGCTTTCCGTGTTGTTTTTTCCTATATTTTATTTTCTCATATTAACAAAAAAGAACATTTCCATAATTAACTTCTATTAATTATTATATTATTTTTTTGAAATTCACAAAAAATGTTTTCATAATTGATATTTATTATTTATGAAATATCGATATGTGTCATTGATTTAAATTTTTTGGATTTTACCAAATTAAAACTTGATAGTCATACTTGATGTGAATAACGAAGGTTGGTTGTCCTTTGAAATTGAAAAACAATTTCTTCCTTGGAATACATACCTGCTTTTTTATTTTTTATTTTCCTTATTCTTAAGTTATGTTACACTTGAAATGTCAAGTTATCACAAGTTTACAAGAATGAGCCATCACAAGTTGAAAGTGTGGAAGCTATTAAAAGAATAAAGAGCCACCACAAGTTGAGGTTGAGGTCATCGCATGTTGAAAGCAATTAAAGCCATTGCGGGTTAAGTTATCAAGCTATCGCAAGTTGGGTTATTAAGCCATCGCAAGTTGGGTTATTGAAGCCATCGCAAGTTGATAAACCCGAAGCTATCATAAGATTATGTAAAGGAGCTATCGCAGGTTGATATAAACAAGCTATCACAAGTTGACGAGGCCAAGCCATCGCAAGTTGATGAAATTAATGTATTACAAGTCAATGATGCCCAAGATACAATAAGGTGATATAAACAAGCTATTACAAGTTGACAAGTCAAGCCACCGTAAGTTGATAAAGTCAAGATATTGAAAGTTGATAGAAGCTATCACACATTTAAGTTAAAAGAAGCTATCGCATATTAAAAAAGTTAACGCTATCACATGTTGAAGGTATGAAGGCCATTGCATGTTGAGAGTAATACAAATGAATGTTGAGGGAATTGTTCAGAAGCAACGCTCTAGCTAGCCATGTGACAGCCCCAGATTGGTCCAGTCACGCCATGCTCGCACAAAGAAATCGAAAAGAAGTCATTCCATATGTCAAATCGACAACGTTTCATGTTAAAAATTTTTTAAATGTCTATTTCTTTTGGGCACCACATGCTAAAAATCTAAGGGTCGGAATTCTCTATAAATAGGCATGTACCCCTTACAAACAAGGGGTGAATTCTAAATTGTATTTCTTTTGCATTTTTATTTTCTTAAAGCATAAATAAAAAGCTTGAATTTGGGACTCTAATGTTCAATTAGATCAAATCTAAATTGAGACAATGACATAGTACTTGAGCAATTACCCATTTGCATATTTGACTATTTGTGTATATAATGGCTACCATACTTGCCCAAGGGATAAATCACTTGCCTAAATCACCAACTTTGTTGATTATGCATATATGGTAGGGCCAAATTATGACTTAACATTTTTTGTGCTTTAACCGAGAATTTAACTTAGGGACAATTCTTTTTTAAGAACATTCATTGTGACTATTTCCTAATAAGGGTCCTTAGAGCCAAATTTAGTTCATTCAACCTCTCACCGATTTACCCCACAATCTACCAAAGAACAAGAGTTGATTTAAGAAACTTAGCCCTTCAAATCATGCCAGGAAAAAGTGAAACCATCTAATATGATCTAGAAAAATGAAGCATAAATTATTTTCACATGGGATAAAAGCCTATTTTTGCCTTGGTAACTGAGTGGAAGAAGAGATAACAATGCAAAAGCATAAGAAAGACGATCCTGTTACTCAATAAGAATGGACAAATAGACCCAAGGTTGAGGAATGGTATCTTAAGAAGAAATGAACCTTGATTTTGACCAATTGGCTCGAAAGTGGAAAAGAAATTAACATGTCTTCAAAAAGGAAATGGGGAACAAGTAAAGAAGAATCCCAAATTCCACAAAAAAGACGTAAAAATGAGCACATAATTTATACTTCCAACAAACCAAAGGGTAAAATTAGTACTCCTCTTTATATCTCGCAAGAGGAAGTTTACTTCCTTACCAAAGAAAGACTGAATTATTGACAATACAAGAAGAATATAAAGTAGAAAAGGAAACATAGAGGAAGTGAGTATAGTTATAACCGTAAGAAAAATAGACATCGGGCTAATGAATGTGGAACATTGGCTTGAATTATTGAGTATCATGTGGTTAGGGAGAGTTATGGAAATTTGTGGAATATGATTTGTCAAGGAGTTAAAAGGAAAATGGGAAAAACTATGGACAATGACACTGTATACTTCCATTGCGACTCGTAATGATAAAGGTCAAGATCCAGAATGAATTTTCAAAAGGAATAATAAAAATTTAAGCCTTTGGTCTCGCTTCTATACCCAGTACTACACGTAAGAATCCTATCGACGTGTCCGCTGTGCCCCTTGGTCCCACCCATCAACATGCATTCTTTTTTCATTCTATATGCATCCTCTTGATTGGCCTTGGCTTTCAGACTAGACACCTTTCTTGGCATCTCTAAGCCAAGACCGCTTATGTCAAATCCAAGACCTCTAGCTAATCCTGACAAAGCATCTATTCAAAGAGTAATGGTCAGCTTAAGCTTTTGGTCCTGCCTCTTGGCCCAGACAAAGTAGCCATATAAGGGAGATGGTTAACTAAGCCTTTGGTCCTATTTCTACGCTTGGTCAAATCACCCATTCAAAAAGTAATGGTCAAATCAAACCTTTGGTCCCACCTTTGGGCCTGGTCAAAACTTCCTTCCAAGGGAGATGGCCAAATAAGTCTTTGGTCCCACTTTTACATCCGATCATAACACCCACTCAAAGAAGTGGTCAAAGTAAGCATTTGGTCCCGCTTTCGGGCCAGGCCAAAGCAGCCATCTAAGGGAGATGGTCAATTAATCATTTGGTTCTACTTCTATGCCCGAACAAAGCATAATTCAATAAGTAATAGTTAGATTAAGCCTTTGGTCCCGGTTTCGAGCCTAGCCAAAGAAACCACCTAAACAACAATGAAAGACCCACTAAAGGGAAAATCTAAATGACCAAAGAAAACATAGAAATAAAGCCAAATGATCATATCAAGAAAAATAAGAAGTAAGCTATTCATCGCAAGACTCGTACACAAGATGATAGTTTACAAAATACATTGACTTTATAAAGAAAATTTTCATAATTACAAGTTATAATCCTTTTACAAACAATTACTAAGTCAATAGGATGGCTTACACATAAATCATGGGCCTTGAGGAACTGAAAGAGGATAATGTTGGTACACTAATTCTTTCCCTTTCCCTTTCCCTTCAAGTTCTATAACTCAAGAATGACTTTCGCTAGTCGAACCCACATAGCAGGTCCACCTACGTCTTTGAGAACATTCAGCATTTGTTTAAAAAGTAGTGTTGATATCTCTGATAACTTGAGACAATGGCCTTTCTTGGTCAGCAATCTCTTTCTAGGATTAAAACTGAAATACCTATTTTTCAATCAAAAATAATAATAACTTCGATCATATAGTCTACTAAACATTCAAATTTAGACGCCCTAGAGGTAAAGATTCATCAGTTTTGGTTGGTCTTTAAATTCCTCTACCACTTTCACCAAAGTCTCTACCATCAAAGAAGGATCAGTCATGTGCTAAATTTCCACTTGTATATATTTCCTTAACTTTCACTCCTTGCAACTGATGACATCAAGGGTATCTATGGAATCAATTTCATAAGCTATTGCCTTTTGATAAGTCTTGGTAGCACCCTGCAGTTAAGAAATTTGATGAGACAAACATTATGATCACTTTTAAGCTTTTGAACTTCAAAGTACACCCGTTCCTTTCACATTCCAAAGTTTCTACTTTAAGCCTAGTATTAGAAAACACTTCATTATATTTCTTATCCCAATATTTCTATATCTTTTGATTACATTCAAATAAAGGATTTACCCAGTCTAGCTAGCTCAGTAAAGTTATCCTCTGAAGATGGTGATACCAGGGGAGTAACGGTAAGATTGCTATTGGTGTTCAACAATCCCGAGAGGAGGAAGAGGCTGCAAAGAAGCTTTTTTAGAGGACTAAACTAGAGTAGGGGTTGGAAGTCCATTTCTCCTTTAACTAAAATAAGCTCATAAGAATGGCACTCATTTCTAGACCTTAACAAATTAACCTCTATGCCAAACATCCATTGGTTAAGTAATTTTAGTATCACATATTAATTTTTGAGGATGAAATCTTAATAAGCATACCCATTAACTCTTGAATTTCTTTATCTTTAGAAGAAATTTTCTTTTCGAAATCGAAAATCACTTCTTGAGAAGCTCTAAAAATGTACTTTAATCGAATGTGTTTACCATACCCCTTATTTGCTTCAGCATTATCAATTGATAATAATCCTAAAGCAAGATAATAAAAACGATTTTCCATGTTTGAAATTAACTTACAATCAATATTATCGAGATGTTGAATGAGGTTAGGGTTGTCAAGAAATAAAGGTAGGTCTTGATCCAAAATCAAGATATAAATAACAAAAGGTACTTAGTAAAAGGAAATAACATAAATATAGTTCTTTATCGAAAATTTGAAATACAAACAACTCATTACATCTAGTTGGAACTAAACAATCACTACTTCTAAATTAATTCTTAGATTGTGAAAGAAAATTTCCTAGAAAGGCGAAGGGGAGGAAATGTAGCAGTAAAGGGAGCTTCAACACTAAGACAAGTATTAACAGGAGAGAAACCTCGATAATCCCATTCTTTATGAAAATGGGTATTTCGCAAGATAGAAATTTTTCATAATTATTCTATACTTTGTAAAGATATTGCTCTTTTCGGTCCTCTATGAAACTAAAATCCAAATTAGGAAATCATGTGTACATACAATGGAGGCCATAAAGAAAGCCATGTTTCGATAGGTGAGGCTTTTCAATTAAGGTAGAACTTTCCTTGAAAGTTATTTTTTTGGAACCTGGCCAAACTGCAACTGAGGAATTAGGTAAATTTCAAAAATATTTCCATCATTGGAACTTTAATGGGTTTGTGTAGTCTAATTCATTTAAAACTTTTCTAAGTTTTCTTTTAAACAAAATCAATATTTTATTTGAATTTATAAATGAAATTTATTTTATATGATTTTTGTAGTATTTCTTATATATGCATCATATACACATATGTGTATACGTGCACGTGCAATAGGATAATGTGTACATGGTTTGACATGCCCGTGTATAGGTTCTGGAATGTACACAATAATGGAAATGTTAACCCCTCGTATGTACCAATGTATAAATATACATATATGCGCATTAAATTATCGTATAATAAATATGCATATTTATGTATGTATGTATGTATGTATAAATTTAATTATGTCTTTATTATAAAATATCTGTTAAAAATTATTTGTATAAATCATTACTGAATTATATGCATGTGTATATGTATAATATAGTTAAATTATAAAATTATTTTAAATATTAATTTATACAAAAATTTAAAACCTTTATCACATATTAAGAAATCAATTTTTTTAATTTATATATACATATATATATATAACTAGTTAATCAATATATATACATATATATAGTTCTTTTCAAATACTAATTTTTTGTTGCTTACGGCCAGGTAAATATTTGAAAGGCAAGCAAGGATGACTGGACCCCTACCAGAGTTTATTAGAGAAATTAGAACAACACGACAAAAACACACTTTTGTCGCAAACACAACAGGTAAACTAAGAAAAAACAAACAACTAATGGCACACAAAACAACCACAAAACTTGGAAAGGAAGAAAAGAATGAAAACGCGACATGCACAAACGAATGCACAAGCACAACAGACACAAGCACACAGGAAGACCTCGAAAGAGATGACCAGATCAGTTCCAAAACCCATGGTTATGAGGTAAGAAACCATGACGAGAAAATTTAATTCCAGAATCAATTTTCTTCATACCTTTGATCCAAAACTGTTGCGCCACTGTTACTTCACTTCTGAAGCACCGCGAGTTTCTTTCGTTCCACACCAGTCTGATGTAAATCTTAAGGACGAAAAAAATAATGTCCATTTTGTTAAGTCTCCACCTCGTAGTCATCTTCAGCATATTCCATTTAGACGTTGTATTGCCATCAAAGCTCGAATTTCCTACTTTATTCATCAGCATACAGATCATATTTGATAAGAAATCGCATTCAAAGAAGATACGATCAACAATTTTAGGGAAGACATTGCAGAATTGGCAAAGTTGACCAATTTCCATTCCAGCAGAAACCAATTTATCCCTCGTTAGAACAGCTTTGTTTAATATTCTCCAGAATATCAAGTTTTCGTTAGCTGGAGAGTGTGGAGACCAACACACCTTAGCCCATGGAAAGTTTGGAAAAGCATCAGTATGAAGGAGGAGATCGTACACCCTACCAATACTATGTGGCTTACCCTTCCAGCATAATGCAGTCTCGTGATTAATTAGCACCAAATTATCACGCAAACTCCTCCATAACGAGTTGACAACATGATTACTAGAAGAAGGAGTGCGCAACTTCCCATTAACAATGAACTCAACAGCACAAGCATTGTAACCAATCAATGATTGCATTCTTTCTTGGATACTCAGCATTGTTTCCAACATCATGCCATCTCCCATCCAAGGATCCTTCAAAAATTTCACCTGGCAACCAGGGAACAAACAGTATTTGACATAAGGAAGGAATAAACCTCTCATGCTCAAAATTTTGCGCCATATCCAACTCGAGCTTTGTGAGACATTCATAGTCCAGAAGTTTCCATTCTTAATACGATAAAACCACACCCATTTCACCCAAAGACTGTTCCTCTTCAGCAATAAAGCATCCACATGGGTACTAACCGCAGCTTTATTCCATAAGGAGATATTGATAATGCCAAGCCCTCCTTTGATGAGAGGCTTTTCCAAACTGGAGAAAGACAGTGGAATAATCTTCCTATTATGGACAGATCATGTCCAAAGAAATCTTAACATGGCAGCTCTGATCATAGTGAGCAATTGAGTGGACAGGATGAAGGTTCTAGCCCAATACACAGTCATTGAAAAGCAAACTGACTTGACAAGCACCAATCTTCCAGCCATGGAAAGAAATCTGGAAGTCCGAGAATTGAGCTTAGTGGTGATCCTATCATATAGGGTAGTGCAGCCAGCCCTAGTTACTCTGGATGTACAAAGAGGAAGGCCAAGATATGTCATCTTATTTTCCATAGGCTGAAGACCAGAAAGAGCTTCCAACCTAGCTTTGTCAGACAAGCCAATTCCAGAGAAGAGAGTACGGCTAGGTAAATATTATATCTTGGTTTAAATAATTAATAAATAAAATGTACTTTAAAATCAAAATCCATGCAGATTTAATAATAAAAAATATTTAAAAATCGTTTCTGAAATCAAAATGTAGATTTTATATAATATAATTTTTTTCCATAATAGTATATTAATTAAAATTGTATTATAAATATATTTTGTTTGTTTAACTAATTTGAAATCGATTAAATAATTTAATATGCTTATATATATATAATAAATAAAATTTTACTACCGAATGGCTTTAGGTGTGTACAAAATTTAAAAAAAAAAATACACATGTCATAATAGTTAATATTTTATGGTTATTTTTATTGATAAAATCATCTAATAATAATAATAATAATAATAATAATAATAATAATAATAATAATAATAATAATGTATTAGGCCATGAGTCATAAGAAGACATCTAAACAAAAAAGTAATAAATATTTTATTTTCATGCATATATATAGCCATTGATATATGATAATAGAAAAATATACTAATTCATGATAAGGTTTATCGGGCTAATATATGATTGATTAATTAACTAAGCAATTAAAAATGTAAATAAACCAAAAGTATACCTTTCACCAAGGCCTAGAGATCACACTTCCTGCTTGAATCGAAGCCCATGTTCTAGAATCATTGGCTCCCGAACTACTTTACTACTAATGATCGAATCTTTGTGTTTTGATGTGATTTACGCTTGGATATTTTGGGGTTTCAAATGGGAAATTTCTAGCCAAACTTGCAAGTGGGAGGAGGAGCAAAATATCCTTAAAAAATGAATAGAGTGGTTTATTTAAAGGGTAATAGGAGAGTGAACAATTCATAATATCTCTCTTACCATTTCCAATCCACTTTCCATTCAAATCCACCATGCCACAACACATACGGTCAGCCCCATATGCAAGCATCATAGCCAAAATTCCCAAGCCCCCTCTGGGCCTTAAATAATTCCAAGCCAATAAGAAAACCATTACATTTAAATCCAAATTTAAAAGCGTATCGATATCGTATATTGTGCAATATGTATATAACTATTATAAATACACTACTTAACATTGTTCTACACATCAAATATAAAATTTGGTAATTAATGTTTTATAAAATATTAATTTTTTAATTAATTTAAAAAAAATACAAAATAAGTAGATTTGGTGATAGAAGGAATATTGATCATTTCGTTTGTGTGACTCTCTGGTGTAAATTTGGTCAATGGTTAATTTGAACAATTCAAATATTAAAGTTCACACATCACTTAGCGGGTGGTGTCAAATTATAGCAAATTTATTACTCACTCAATTTTGGTAGTATCTAATTTTACTTTATTAAGCGTTACCTGGTAGTGACAATTATTTACACCAATTCTCTTTGTCAAACCTATCATTTTCTACTTATGGAATTTAGTAATGGTCAAAATTTTAACAATGGTCAAAATTCTAACATCGTCCATATTTAACTCTGCATTCTTCATAATGACAAATATTATTAGCCAAACTACTTTGGTCAAATTTTTTGACTTTGAGTCGACTTTTGTTGACCATAATACTAACCTCATTTAACTGAGGGGATGAATCCTCTCTTGAATAGTATTTCACTTCCAATACTTCCACTCGACAACACTATTGTTGTTCGATGGTCGTTGTGCCATGATTTGACTATCATCAAAGAGAAGCTTTTATATTGAAGATCGATAGTATTCTTAAGTCAAAAGAACTGTATATCTTAGTCACATGGATATTTTTTATTTGACATTAGTTACACTAACTAACAAAAAACTATCAAGTGAGTCATTCCATAGTATCCAATAACTATCAGTACGTAACTCGTTGGTACCCCCAGCAGTCATGAGTGATACATTGGCCAATGTTTGGAAAGTGTTACTAGTCCCAATGGATGCATCGATATCTAGTCTCGATGCATCTTGACTAGAAATATTTAAGATGATGTGTTTATTATATTGTGATATAATACTCATGATTATAATTGTTTGTAATTACTATCACAAATACACAATTTATGGATTTTCTATTAAATATATTATAGTTAAACATTTAATTAATTACAACACATTAAAACAAATAGACAACAGATATAAAACACCTTTATTTCAAATGGGAATTCATTACAGAGTTATATAATTTACAATAAATTACAGAACTTCCCCTAGTACATAGCCCTATCTCTATTAGTCTCCCATTTACACTTAGGCCAATTATGGAACCTTGATCCTATCCCTACAACCTTCTTCTTTGGAGCCGACCGAGCAAGACCTTTAGTTAATGGATCTACTATGTTGTCCTTGCTATCTACATTTTGTATCATGACCTCTTTCTACTCGACGAATTCTCTAATAAGGTGGAACTACCGAAGAATATGCAGTGACTTCTAATGTACTATAGGCTCCTTTGCAATCTGAATTGCAAGTTATCACAGAACAATGCCATAGGATTATCGGTATTAGGAGTCACTAAGAGCTCACTCAAAAATTTACCTATCCATATTGCTTCTTTAGCAACTTCATTGAGGGCGATGTACTCAGCCTCCATCATCTAATCAACTATTGTCTTTTACTTGGATAAGAAGCTGATTCATTAAGGGCGATGTACTTGGCATCCATCATCTAATTAGCTAATATCTCTTACTTGTAACTTTTCCAACTGACGGCTCCACCACTAAGTGTAGAGACATAAATAGATACCAATTCACTTTCATCAATATTACTCTGAAAACTCGAATCTATATAACCTTTTATAAGAAGGTCATCATTCCCATAAATGATGTCCTATGCTTTTCTTTAGGATAGGCTGGTAACAGCTTATGCATCCTAATGAGTAAGCCACATTCGATCTAATAAATAACATAGCGTACATTATGGATCCTATGGCTGAAACATAAGGAATCGTCCTCATACACCCTTTTTCCTCATCGATATAAGGAGCATCCTTCTTAGAAAGCGCAATTCCAGATTGTGTTGGAACGTTTCCGCGCTTGGAATTTTTCATATTGAATCATTTTAGTTTGATATCTATGTACAGGGATTCGGTCAATCCCAACAGCAACTTAAATCTATCTCTATAGATTTTTATACCAAGAATGTATGTTGTATCTCCTAAATCCTACACGGAGAAGTTCTTAAAAAGCCAAGCTTCACTGATTGCAATGATGAAACATTATTGTCAATCAATAGAAGAACATCGACATGTAGCACTAAGAATATGATAGCGTTGCCCAGTTCCTTTCTGTATACGCATGCTTCCTTTATCCTATGATAAAAACCAAACTATTTGATTACCTTATAAAAACACTTGTTTTAACTTTTTGAAGCTTGTTTAAGTCCATATAGACTTTAAGAACTTACAAGCCTTTTCCTCACTCGCATTGATCACAAAACCCTCGGGCTATGACATATAAATGGTTTCTCAAAATCACAATTTTGAAATGTCTTCTTACACCATTTGCCATATTTCATAGTCCTAGAATGCAGTAATGGCTAGCATAATCCCAATGGACTTAAGAATGACTATGAGCAAAATGGTCTCGTCATAATCAACACTTTGAATTTGACAATATCCTTTCGCAACTAGCCTATCTTTTTAAGTCTCTACTTGTCCATCTACATTTTTCTTTTTCCTAAAAATACATTTGCAACTGATGGATTTTATCCCTTCGGGTATGTTCGACAAAGTCCATACTTTGTTTTCATACATGGAATCCATCTTAGGTTTCAACTCTCCATGCCTGAGTGCAGTGTCTTAACTCTGTAGTTCTTGTTGGAAAGGTAGAGGAGTGTCATTATTTAAGACACGGTCCTCCTTCTTGCTATCCATGAGAAAACCATAGTATCTCTCTAGTGCATGAGATGCCCTACTACATCTTCCAATACGTTGTGTGTTTTTGTATAAAGATGAACTTTGTTCTTCCACTGGTTAAGCCACATTGTTAGTTTCTCAAATCTCATCCAAGTCTACAACTTCGCTGTTAATTTGTTTAGACAATTCCATTTCTCAAAAGATAGCATGCATGGAAACAATCTCCTTTTATTCCTCTATGTTGTAGAAAATATATGACCTAAAATTCTTGGGTCCTTTAAACTTGCACAAGGAAAATATTACCTTAAGTTTGTTAAGGCCAACGTTCTCAACGTAGACTGGACAACCTCGTACCTTCAAATAATTAAAGTGGTTTTTTTCCCATGCCATATCACATAAAGCATCTTAGGCGCAGGTTTAGTAGGCAACAAATTCAACAAATGCCTTGGGGTTTCCAGTGCATATCCCTAATAGTATAGAGGTAATTCAATCTTAAACATCACAAAATGAACCATACCTAATAGGGTTCTGTTCCTTCGCTCCGAAATACCAATGTGTTATAGAGTATAGGGTGGAGAAACTTGAGAGATAATCCGATTAACTTTTAAATGTTGTTTGAGTTCCTATCCAGCATACTCACCTCCTCGATTGGATCGAAGAATTTTTTTCTTTTTGTTGACCTTATTTTTATATTCAACAAATTTCTCACAAACATCGGATTTTTTCTTCATCGGATAGACATACCCTAATCTTGAGAAATCATCGGCGAAGGTACCAAAATAAGAACTATTATCTTTGGTAATTATGGGCATTGGGCCACATACATCACTGTGTAATAACCCTAAGAGTTCATCAATACCTTGATTGCTCCCATTGAAGGAGTGCTTGGTCATACCTTTGAGATGTGACTAACACGTGTCAAATAATTCAAATCAAGTGACGGGAAAAAACCTTAGGTTTTTAGTCTGTGCAGTCATTTCTCACTTATATGACCTAGCCAACTATGCCAAAGATGACTATCGTTTATATTGTTAAAAGACTACTCATATAATACACAATTACTATTGATCGTACAAATTTCATTTTCAAGAACATCATCGCAGAATTTGTTTCCTTTCAAACTAATGTTCATAAGATTATTCACACAATGTAATATATCCAGTCTCAGAAAATATAGAAACCGACACAATTCCAGAAATATATTCTTTTACAAAATATTAATTATTTAATATCAATACTACTCTGCTAGACACAAATAAATGTTAATATCCTACTGCCGTTGCATCTATGATAGATCCGTCAACAACATGGAGCCTCATCTCCCCTTTTTCCATGCAGTGCCAGTTCCAAAGCCTTTCTAATGAGTTAATTATATAAGTTCCTTATCCAGTATCTAAAACCCAAGGCATTTTATTGATTACAAAACAATTCTGAATCATAAATGTACTTGATGGAGCTGCAGAACAGTTCTTCTTTCTTTCTCTAACAATCTTTATGTAATCACGATAATTCCTTTTCCACTGACCTTTCTTATGGCAATGGTGGCACTCACTCTTTTCATTGGTCTTCTTAATTTTTTTGTTCATCTTACATTCTCTTTTCCACTTCTACAAACCTTTTAAAGACGATACACCACCTTTTATATCAAGTACAACCCCTTGATCCTTAGATGTAGACTAAACCAACCTCAACATATTGAGGAGCTCCATGAGACTCACATTCAAGTGATTCATATTATAATTGAGCATGAATGGTTCATACTAAGGTGTTAGAGTAAAATGATTCAAATTAACTTGTAGTTCATTGATTGTCTGTACGTCCAATTATGAAAGCATATCAATATAGCCCTTCATCGTTAGTATGTAATAATCAACTTTTTTCCTTTAGTCATTTCTATATTGAACGGCTTCTTTATAAACTTGCACCTTGTGAAACATGAGTGTTTAACAAGCAAGGTGTAACGACCCAGAATTTTAGATGTTTGAAATTGGGATATTTAATTAATTTTAAATATTTAAATGCAAATTTCTAACTTGAATTTCAAATATCACTATTTATTGGATTGAATAAGTGGAAATTGGGTAAAATATTGAATCTTAGGTTTCAAGTTGGTTAAAAATAATTTGAAGGCTTGTAAACCTTATATTGATAATACAGGAGATAATGAAAGTTTAAAAATTGAATTTAAAGGTGATTTGTTCAGTTTTAAAAATATATCGTTTAAATTGACATTTAAAAAATAGCCTTCCGAGGCACAATCTCGGATTTCGATGAAACTAGCCCATTAGATCCGTAATATTGTGTTATTATCAGATTTCAAATTTCGTAGTATTTGGAGTTGTCGTGTGGCTGTACTGTATATAAAGGTGCTGAAACCTATATCGAAATTTAATATAATAACTAGGTCCAAAAAGCTATCTTCTCCATATGATCGAATTAAGACCCGAAACATTTTCCACTGCATTCGAAATAGGAGTATGACATTATAAATGCCTAGCGACACGTCTCGATAGGAGATCAAAATTTTAATTTGTATTTATCGAGACAATTTGAATTTAATAATATTTTTTATACACTAGTCAACTACAGCTAAAATAATTTCACATCATAACTTTGCCTTTTCATTTTTGGAATCACTGTAGCTAGTTTACATAGAGTTGTAGGCACACCAAGGCCGCTTCTTGTGTCCCCCATATTCTTTTTAAATTTCCATGCAGCAGATCATTTCAGAGAAAAAAGATGTAAGAAGTTCAAAATTAAAGTAATGGCCGAATAAATTACTTTCTCGTTCAAACGAAAACTTCTCTTCTACCTTCCTTTCTGACTCCTTCACAAATCGACCGCATTCAAAAAAAATGGTCGAAACTTTTCGAACACTCCAGTAAATCAAATTCAACTCCTAAATGCCTGTTTCATTTCTTTCTTCATGTTGATATTCAATTTGAGGTCGCGGTCGGGGTTCTGGGTGTTGGTTTGGAGAAGATCCAAGGGGATGCGAATTGGAGATCTAGGATTTGTGGTCACGAGGCAAAGCCTAAAGAGTTGGGTTCTCCGCGTTTTCACCGACGTCGACGACACCTAAGAGCTCGGGAATGTTAGCGTTTGGTCAGGCGGGATCTGATGGAGTTGCAGCATGAAGGAGGGAAGGCTCGGTGGGTCATGGTGCATGCTCGAACGTAGGGCGGCGTGTGTCTACATTCGTCTCTTTTAAGGAAGGCGAAGTCGCGAGTGCTATGGGAGTTGCAGTAAGGTATCGGCTTTGTTCTAATTTAATTTAATTCAAATAGATGTATATAGGTAAGATTTTAAATGTACAGTAAGATACAAAGCAGTTCTGTTTTTTTTAAAATAAAGAAATCTCAATATGTATATACAGGTTCGAAAGAAATTTTATTTTCCTTAGAATTAAATAAATATATGCACATATAGGTAAAATCAGTTATGTTTATATATATATATATGTATATATATAGAAAATAAAAATATATATAAATACAAATAAATTTGAAAATTTTTGAAGTTTAAAGAGCTAGCTAATAAGATAGGATTTTAAAGCTGGGATTTTTAAGAAAGGCCTTGACCTTGAAAATTTTATTTAAATTTAGATTTTGGGAATTTATATAAATGATTCTTGCAAATGTAGGTGGTTTCAAAAGAAAATTTTAATTGGCTAAAACACTTTAAAAATATTAAGTTAATTTTAATTCGAACAAATTTGTTAATTAAATTTATTTAATGGTAATTTATTTTAGTTTATTTACAATGTAAATAAACCGTATAATGTTTATACTAGGTCTTAATGGAGGAGAGAGAAGCCGGTTGGGATCAGATTTGCTTTATTACAACATGATAGGGGGTTCTCGCTTCGTGTTTGAGGGTGAGCAGGAGACTCTTACCCCTACATGTCCTAGTGGGTTGGCTGCAGATGTCGAGAGGCTGGTCGTAAAAGAAAATTCGATGTATCTCTATATGCCACGACGGGGCTGGGATTGTTGAAAGCCTACCGGTCACTGCTGCTTCGGGTCGTTAGAGTGGTATCAGAGTTGAAGGTTAAGCGAGAACCTTGGCTCTTGTGGGGATTACTCATTAGGGATAGGGTCAGTAGCACCCTAGAATGAGTTTGAGTGTATTAATAGATATGAGCGCATATTTGTTAGTGAATACAAAATTGTTCTATATTGTGTTGATTGGTTTGTTGAGTGGTTTATGGATTCTGGTCAATATGAGTAACTAACATTAATGATAGAGATCTCTAAACACTCGAATAGAACAATTCGACATAGTAGTGTTTAAATAGGGTGAATGAGATAAATTTATCCAAATTATTTTTATATATGGAAGAAATAATTTCCGTAAATTATTATAGTTATATATGGTTGTTTGGTTGTTAGGGAATGATAATATTAAATTATTATCATTGTTGTGTGGAAATTGAAATAAGGAAATATTGGTATAACCAAAGTTAACAAAAAAATTTATATAACAGAATGGAATTTGCAAATGAGAATTATAAATGTGATTTATAATTGGAATAGAATAAAAATTCCAATTTATATTTGAATATAGATTGAAAGGATTTGAAATTAGAAAATTTGGAAAAATTTAACTTCCTTTGGGTTTGAAAATGATTTTCAAAGGTTTTAGAGGAATATTAGTGATATTATTCGAAAATATTTTTGAATGGGATGTGAAGTCTGGTGGGATTTGGAACTAAAATATTGGAAAATGTTTTTAAAGAGTAAAAGCACTAAACTCTCTTCGGTCGTAGGAAAATAATTTCGGTGATGACTGCAGTATCATCGATGTTCATTTTCGAGTTTCTAAGAGAGAAATTGCTACCTACGTATTTTGGTTTGGTGTTTGTTTGCAAAAATTGGGTTGATTTTGAAATGAAAAAGCATAGTTTGACTTTGGGTGTATATAATTTCAAAATTGATTTTGAAATACTTAAGAAATTGTTTAAACTTTGGGGGTTTAATTAAAAATGATTATGGAATATAAATGGGTTTGATAACTTATAAAATTTGACATCTGAAGGATAAAATTTGACTTAAAGAAGAGTTAAATTAAAGCAAGTGTGAAGATGAAATAGGGTAGAAATGTAAGCCAATTGAATGAAGTAAAGAGATTAGTGAATGGAATTTAAATAGGTTGGAAAACTTATGGAAGTTAAAATTTTAAATGGAAATGGAATTTAACTGAATTAAGTTAAATATAAGTGGGCTTTGAGGAAATGATTTTTGAAAATAACTTTATTGAGATTGTAAACAAATGTATAAAGGAACAAAGGAATTTACATTTGTAAGTAAATGGAATTGAAATTGAATATTGGGATGGTATTTAATTTAAATTGTTTAAGTAAAGTGAAATCGAAAAATCAGTTCGAATGAGCTAAATAAAACGAAAGGTTTGGAAATAAAAATTAATTGAGATATAAATAAACGAGTTAATGGAACTAATCAAATGGAATTGGTTAATTAACTGTGGTTTGAGAGGTGTTTGGTAAAATCCGATATTGGAAATAAAAAATTTGGAAGGTAAATTGAGTTCAAAAGAAATTGAAAATATAAATTGAATAAAAGTGGATGTAAACTTCAGGGGTGAAGTGAAAAAAATAAATATAAGAAGTATATAAAATATTTATAATAAACTTAAGAAAATGAAGAGAAATTCTTATGTAAAATTTGGTATTAGAAGTCAAAATAAACGTAAATAGAAAGAGAATTGATATAGCTAAAAATCAAATGAGATAAATACGTAGGATGTATGTATATTGTTTTATTCGCATAGCGATTTGATCCAGATTCGAGCATAAAATTTCGAGATAGTTATATTGATCCGGGTTGGGATTTTTCACTCGATTTTCGACGGCGAACCCTAGGTATGGATTTTTGATTGATTTTGGAAATTCTCTATCATAGTATATGGCTATGCAGAAGAATGACGGTTATGATCAAGAAACCAGATCTGTGTCCGCACTAGGAAGTCGGATGGACGATACTAGTTCAGAAGTGAGATCGTGTGATCGAGTGAGCGATCAAATTAGATATTGCATACAGATGATATGTTTACATCGTACGGGCTTGAATGAAATAAATTTTGAAATTTTGAAAAGGGATTAAATAAAATGGTTTTGGATTCTATGATTGGATATTATTGCTAAGTAGGATGTATAGGTGTTTTAAAAGCAAAAGGAAATTGATGTTTTTGAATTCAGAAGATAAATTTGAATTGCCCGACAAAAAGGTATGTATTTAAAATTATCATCTGAAATTTGATGATTTTCTGATTTATCCACTTGGCTTATGTTTTTTTTGGAAAATTTACGGCCCGCTGAGGCATTTTGTAGTTGTTTCGAGCTAACCGCGTAAAGGAGGTGCCGGGGAAATTTTTCGAAAGTTTAGAGAGTTAGAAAATTTTGATAGTTTAAAATTTTGGTTCAAACTATAATTTGAATTATTAAGGGGATAATATTATTTGGAACCTAGGGATGAGTTTGGAAAGTTAGTAATGGCGATAGGGTGTCTTTAATAAAAATATTGTTTTGGGAAGTTGTTAAAAACTATTTGGTTTAGAAAAATAGTTAACGGGTTGTAGGCCGTTCTTCTTAACTAGTAATTTCGAGGATGAATTCTTTTAAGGGGGGAGGAATGCTACGACCCAGAATTTCAGATGTTTGAAATTGGGATATTTAAATGACTTTAAATATTTAAATGTAAATTTCTAACTTCAATTTCAAATATCACTATTTATTGGATAATTTAATTTTGGACTGAATAAGTGGAAATTGGGTAAAATATTGAATCTTGGGTTTTAAGCTGGTTAAAAATAATTTAAAGGCTTGTAAAACTTATACTGATGTTACTGAGGATAATGAAAGCTTTAAAATTGAATTTAAAGGTGATTTTTTCAGTTTTAAAAATATTTCGTTTAAATTGACATTTAAAAATAGCCTTCCGAGGCACAGTCTCGGATTTCGACGAACCAATTCCATTGGATCCGTAATATTGTATTATTATCGGATTTCAAATTTCGTATCATTTGGAGTTGTCGTGTGGCTGTACGGTATATGAACGTGCTGAAATCTATATCGAAATTTAATATAATAACTAGGTCTAAAAGTCCATCTTCTCCATACGATCGAATTAGGACCCGAAACCTTTTCCATTGCGTTCGAAATAGGGGTATAACATTATAAACGCCTAGTGGCATGCCTCGACAGGAGCTCATAACTTTAAGTTGCATTTACCGAGATAATTTGAATTTATAATATATATATTTATACATTAGTCAACTGCAGCTGAAATAGTTTCACATCATAACTTTTCCCTTTCATTTCGGAATCACTGTAGCTAGTTTGCTAGGGTTGCAGGCAAGCCAACTTCACTTCTTGTCTCGCCCATCTACTTTTTAAATTTCCACGCAGCAGATCATTTCAGAGAAAAAAGATATAGGAAGTTCAAAATCAAAGTAATGGCCGAATAAATTACTTTCTCGTTCAAACGAAAACTTCTCTTCTTCTCCACTTTCTAACTCCTTCACAAATCGACTGCATTCAAAATAAAGTGGTCGAAACTTTTCGTGAGGTCCAAATGCACCGGTAAATCAAATTGAACACCTAAATGCCCGTTTCATCTCTCGCTACAGGCTGATATCCAATTTGAGGTCGCGGTCGAGGTTCTGGGTGTGGGCTTGGAGAGGATCCGAGGGGATACGAACTTGAGATCTAGGATTTATGGTCATGAGGCAAAGCCTAACGAGTTGGGTTCTCTGCGTTTTCACCGACATCGACGACAACTGAGAGCTCGGGAACATCATCGTTCGGTCAGGTGGGCTCTGATGGAGTTACAGCATGAAGGAGGGAAGGCTCGATCGGTCGTGCTGCGTGCTCGAACATGAGGACGCATGTGTCTACTTTCGTCTCTTTTTGGGAAGATGAAGGAAGGCGAAGTCGCGAGTGCTGTAATGGTAGCAGTAAGGTATGAGCTTTGTTTTAATTTAATTTAATTTAATTCAAATATATGTAAATGGGTATGATTTTAAATGTACAGTAAGATAGAAAGTAGTTCTGTTTTTTTATAAAAAAGAAATCTCAATATGTATATGTAGAAAAAAAAATATTTTCCTTAGAATTAAATAAATATATGTACATATAGGTAAGATTAGTTCTGTTTTTAAATATATATATATATATATATATATATATATATATAGAAAAGAAAAAATATACATACAAATAAATTTGAAAATTTTGGAAGTTTAAAGAGCTAGCTAATAAAATAGGTTTTGAAGTTGGGATTTTTAAAAAAGGCCTTGACTTGGAAAAATTTATTTAAATTTAGATTTTGGGAATATATAAATGATTCTTGTAAATGTAGGTGGTTTCAAAAGAAAATTTTAATTGTTTAAAAATTTTAAGTTAATTTTAATTTGAACAAATTTGTTAATTAAATTTATTTAATGGTAATTTATTTTAGATTATTTCCAATGTAAATAAATCGTATAATGTTTATACAAGGTCTTAAATCGGGGAGAGACTATCCGATTTGGATCGGATTTGCAAAACAAAAGGCGAATGTGAGTTAATCTCACTCACATCTGGATTACCGTAATAAATTTTAAATAGTTAAAATTTATTGTTCATTGATTGTGGAGTTGATCGAAAATTTCCGGTTGATGTGATATTATGTATAATAATGTGTGTGTGTGTGTGTGTGTGTGTGTGTGTATATTTGGAGTAATTGATATACTCGCATTATATAGCGGATGAGACCATATGTGTCCCGCATAATAGCGGATGACCCTTTATACCGCCATATCCCCTTCGAAGTGGGAAATGTATTTTTATACTGTGCTAACATCTATGGATGCAAGGAAACATGCTGGAGGGATCCAACTGGATTCCTCAAAAATATTGAATTTCGTTTTCATATTCAGTTATATGAAGTGTTGAATAATTCCATGATATATTATGTTGGACAAATTAATTTATTTGATGCTAATATATTGTTGGATATATTGTGACATTTTAAAAATATAAATATTGAATTTTAGAAGGGAAAATTTAAAGAAGAAAATCTATAGTAAAGATGGATAAATTTAAAAAGAAAAGATTTGGGAAAATAAATAGTTTGATTTTTAAATCCTATATAATAAATTCCGGGATAAAGGAAAAATAAGGATTTTTAATAAATGTGAAAAAAGGGATTTTTAAATAATGACTTAAGCAATATTGTTCGTAAGTACGAAAGAATATATTTTCAAATTCAAGATTTAACTGAGTTTGGAAAAATAAAAGGAGAATTTTGAAAAGAGTATGAAAACGGTATTTCAAATTTAAATAAGGTTTAAATCATAACAAAGGAGTAAAACTATAAATAAAGGATTTTGGAATAAATTTGATTAAATCAAGAAGTAAATTTCAAAAATGGAATTAATTCAGGAAATCGATTTGAAAATCGATTAAGTGTTATGGACCAGTGATTAAAAGAGAATGAGGCTACGGATTTATAAACTGGGTTATAAATAAAGCGAAATAAATATCAGTGGATATTTGAGATTTTAAAATTCACGGTTGGAATTTATAAGGATAGGGTAATTTGTTTTAAAAAAATAAAAAGGTGGTTTATTTTTTTTTAAAAGTATGGAAAAGAAAATTTATTGGATTAAGACGTAAACTAAATTAGGATAAATCGAGAAGGATTTATAAATGATTAGATGGGCTATATTGGAATGAAAAGTGTGTTTTCCTAAATATCCAAATATAAATTCAAGTTGATTTTTAAGTATAGATTAAAAGTTTTAAAAGTGGTTGAAAGAATGTTTTAGAAAAATTATTATTTAATTGTTTTAAAATTATTAAATTAAATATTTATTTAAGTTAATTATAGTAGTAATTATTTTTAAAGGTTAAATTAGTATTTTGATGTAAGGGATTACTATTAAATATTATACCTTATATTATAGTTTTATTTTAAAAGCAGTCTTTGGCTAAAGTTTTACTTGGGAAATTATTATAGAATTTTATAACTATTATTTTGAATAAAGTGACATAAGTAGCTTTAATTTAAATGTATATTTTTGGATAAAGTGATTTAATTGATATAAAAGCTAAATTTAATAAGGCTTGGTGTTTTTCAGTGGAAATAAAATAATTGGTTGAATGATTGTTAACTTGATAGTTAAATAATCGACTATCAATATTGGCCAATGCGTTGATCATTTTGAAGAGATCGGGATCGGGTTTAATTATCCAAAAACCACTTTGATCTGGCTTGAACGTTTGCGAATGAAGACCGTTAAGATGATGAAGATGGTGATTCGGTTTGTCCAGACCCAGGGCAACTTTATGGACGAATGCTATCAGACCACCATCATGAGGACGATGAGCCTTCTAAGTGAAATGTGTTCTAAAAAGGTAACGCATAGCCTCAATCCTCAACCGGAAATGGCTAAAACATGGGAGGTGCAGCAAGGCTAAGTGGGTAGCACCCAAGTACGGTAAGGTCATTCCTGTCTAAAGTCCCTTTTGATCTCGGCTTAGTGGACGGTTGTTGATCCCAACCATGGGGCGATCTTATTCGGACTATCTAGTAAGGGGTAGCTCCGGTCTGTGTTGTAGGGGATCGAGAGTGGACCTCGGTATGCTGATCTAGGCCAGGTACTGTGACGGGCGGTACCCAAGTAGCCCTGCCATTGTATGGAATCCAATCTCCAATAAGCGCCTGTACGGTTTTGATTATGTCCAACTATTGCTGGAACGTGAGATGCAAGCATTTCAACTAGATTCTATTTTACTTTCTATAGACACTATTATAATATCAGACGGATTTGATAAAAATGCTTTGGTTATCGTAAGGCAAAAACCCGACATGTTTATTTGTGGCGTGGTCTTACGAGATAGCTTTGATTTCAAGGATTTTGAAAACTTTAATAATCCAATTGAGTGTGTTTTCTCACACTGACTTTTCAGATTGACTCGGGTGTTATTTTATTATAATGTTCGAGTCAAACAGAGTATTACAGATATAGGATAGGCTGTTGTGGAGCTCAGGAGAAGAGCTGGATGGTGATACGTATCGCACGTACTTAATGTATATTCCGCTATTCAATGTAAGCTGTATAGTCAGCTTTTGCGAGGACAAGTTGTTATAAATGTCCAGTTATGTGTTATGGATTGTGTTGTACTCTGATGATTAAGTATTATACAGTTACAGATTCTTTTGTATAAAAATCTGTTGTTATATATTATATGTTGTGCCGCTACGATTGTGAGATTCTGATGCTGTTTTCTATTTTCTTTTTCTACATCTTTCTTCTTTAACCCTAATGGTTTGTATTTCCGTCTAATTTGAGTTTTACTGATGGAGAATATTGTCGACTCAAAGAGGTACGGATTTGCAGGCCGTTACATAAGGCCTTGAGACTATCAATTATCTCATGGAGAAACATGTTTTCGTGCTGCTTTTACAATGGCCTGTCTAACATAGATAACATGAAACTTGGGTTATCTTTAGGTCTAAAATTTATTTCTCATAAGCAAGTTTAATTTCGAGGTTCGCATCATCAGTTGATTATTCTTTATGGTCACATGTAGTAGATGACAAATATGCTCGTAAGTCGATGCTATCTTAATCACTCTTAGCCAATCAGTATGCTTAGGTCCTCTAAGCTTGCCATTTTCAAAAAATAGTTTTGGAGTTGATATTTTCTCCATGTTTTAATTGGTAGATTATTAGGACATTATCCTAGCAGATTTTCTTATAATATTAGTAGGGTTAAAGTTTATATTTAATTTTACTAATAAGCTCCCATTGACGTTTTATGTTTCGTCAAATCCTAGGTCAAAACATAGAAGTCTTTTGATTTCACTAATAGGTGTTAAGACTCGTATATCTTGGGATTACGACCTTGAGGGAAGCTCAATAAATCATACTCTCATATACAACTAGTAACTCCTTATCGGTTGCATCATATATAGCCCTAACCCTTGGTTCCGTGTTCTAATCTTACTTCAGCCTTGTGGAAAGCTCAACAAGTAAAAGAGCTTATTAACTTATACCCATCATTTCGCAACGATCCAAGTATACTATAAATACCTTAAGGAAAGCTCAACAAATATATACAAGTATCTTACATTGTCTAGTATATATACAGTAATAATACTACCCATATCATCTCTAGCTGGAGGAAAGCTCAACTACTAGAGGATACGCAAGTAATTTATTAATGTATAAATGGTAGAGGATAACTATATATTAAAGATTCATAATCTTCAGTATACTATATCGAGTGATATCGACTTCGGGACTGCTGTATTTCTTAAGAAATATCATCGTGGTTCAAGTGTCAGGCACACCGAAAATCACAGTATCTGTACATTTATATATGTATTTATTCCTTAAGTCCATTTAAAGTTTCCATAATATTCCACGTTTAGTTTATATATTAATATTGTGTATGCTTCATTGTTATATAAAAGTTATATTATAATTAGCTTATATAAAAATCTCATGTATAACATTATATTAACTAAATCATATTTATTTAATTTTAATTGATTAACTTTTAAATTAATTATTTATTGTGCAATTTTAACATATTATATTGAAAAAAAAATATTTACTATAACCTTTATAGTAATATACACATACACACACATATATGTGTATCTTTATATTTTATTTCAATAATTAACTTTGAATTAATTTATTTAATTAAAATATTTTAACTAAATTTTTATAATTTTGAAAATTATATTATATACATACATGTTTATTTATACTGTCTTAAACATTTCAAGATAACATAACATATATCACTATATATTATGCATGCATATTTATGTATATTATACAATTAACTTCTTTATTTTATTGATCTTATTATTAAATTTATTTCAAAAATAATCTTATATTTATTTTCAAACATTTTGAAAAAAACATTAGTAAAGCTAAGTGGGGTTGGCTGGTCCCCTTCCAATTTATCGCAATACAGTAAAAAGAAAAATGCGTCATCACTTGTAATGACACAAAAGAGAAAAAAGATAAAAAAGAAGAAAGATAACAATACGAAAAGGCAAAGAGATACTAAACCCAGTAGCTCACGAAATTATCTTAAAAGTTGTAGGAACTGTGCTTGATCCCTTGCCTAATAGCTTGATTTATGTCATTCCAAACTATCACCTCTGGCTGGAAATTACCATTGAAAATTCTTTCATTTCTGTGATTCCGTACCACTGCAACGAACTTTTTGAGAATCATAAGCAGTAGCATGCCTAGATCAGACTTCCATCTCATAGCTTTTTTAAATATGCACTATTCAATTTTACTTAACTTGGTAGCCTCATTAAGACCAAGCAATAACATCAGTCTTTTCCAATAAGAGAAATGATTGTGCAGTTAAAAAAAAGATGTAGGTTGGTGTAACAACCCGCATATTTAACGATTTTATATTTAAATGTTTGATTTAAATATAGCGTCGTTATTCGGATTTTGGGGTCCGAAATGCTACTTTCTGCAAATGGCCGAATTGGAGCTCGAAACCATTTCCATTGAGTCCAAAATGGCGTTTGCGATCTTTTTGAGTATAATCTTTGATATGTTTGGAGTTTGTGAAATTTTGGCTACTTTTTCTATTGAGTTTGGGGATGGGTTCAGCCCACTTAACCCCCTAGCTCAACCCTTCTCTTCATTTCATCTTCATTTCATTTTATTTCTTAAGCTAAAAAACTGAAATGGGGGAAAGGAAAGAGAAATAGAAAATTAGCAAGCCCTAGTTCTCCTTTGTATCTTGATTCTTGCTCCAAATTCAAAGAGAATCCATTGGTAAGTTCATCTCCATCTTCTCCATCTTTTCTCCTCTTCAATTTCTGTAATTTTCCTAACCCTAACTTAGGAAATACTTGCTTTGATTCTAGATTGAAGCTTGTAGTGTTGAAGTGGAGTGTAGTTGGTTGATTCCTTGCAATTGTGCTTCTTCATCTTCTTTGTTTTGTGTAAAAAGGTGAGTTTTGAACTCACATCTACTTCTCTTGATTTCATTGATGTTAGGTATGAATTCCTAACACCTTGTTCATATGCACTTGCAATTGGTTTGGGTTGAATTGGAGAGTATTCCAATTTTTAGTGTTTTGGGTTCAAATCTTTGAAATCCTAACTTTGATGTTTTAACCATGTTTTGGTGATGCATCGAGGAACATATAGGGCCGGGTTGTCGATTGGCATAAGCCGTTAGAGCCAATGTTCATCCGATGCATTTTGGGAGAGTTTGCTCTTCATTTGAATAAGGCTGAAAAACAGCCCAGGCATGATTCAGTCGACTGAAAACTCTGTTCAGTCGACTGAACCTGAAACCCGAGAGTTTCCAGGCATGATTCAGTCGACTGAAAAACTCTGCACAGTCGACTGAACCTGGAAACAGAAAGTTTCCTGAACCTGGAAATTTTCCAGGTATAGGGTCAGTCGACTGAAAACCCTGTTCAGTCGACTGAACCTGCTGTTTGAGCCCAGTTTGCCTTTTTGGATTGAATTTCCAATTTAAATCGATTTATGATGATCCTATGTATGATTATCAATTGTTTTGACTTTGATGGTTCCTTTTAATTTTAATCCACGGGTTTTTATAAAATAATCTCTCGAATCGCATTTTAAAGTTCGTTTCTCTAATTTATAAATTCTATTTAAAACACACACACTTTTGCACTTCGAACGAAGTGGAAGGGTGATTAAATGGTTGGGCAAAACACGGACCATGAATCTATGCGTTTATCCTTCCGATTAATCCTTGACCTATTCGATTGATTGTTTTGACCTTCGGGTTTGGTTTATCAATGATATGAGGTAAACTTTGTACTGCTTTGAGTGTGAAAGGAACTGACGGATAGTAAACCGTTTAGTGCGAACGAGTGGTTATGGGACATACGTTAACACTTTTCGTATTCCTTTTCGAGAGTTGTGACACATTCCGCCAGTTAGTGGTGTCCAGTACTGGGTCTACGACCTTCACCACTACGGTTTGTTGCCTCTGGGATAGTGTCTTCGGACTGTCTCCCTAGGTTTGTTGCCTTCGGGTATGTTGCCTTCGGGTGTGTGCCTTCGGGTTTGTTGCCCTATATAGTTTCGCTCTGATGTTGGCCTTATGTGCCGCATGGGTGATACTTGGGTTTGGAGTCTTCGGGCTCATGGATCCTTGTTTGTACAGTACTGAGCTCGAGCAAATTTTATGATGTTTCATTGATATGTATATTCTCTTGGTATCGCCCTTCGGTGTTGGTCTTTTTGAGCCGCATGGAGTATAGCGATTACCTTGTGGAACTTGTATACCTTATGGGTATTTTTTATTTGCCTTCTGGCTTGTTTTGAGATATTTGTATCCTTTGTTTCTATATGTTGCCGATGATATGAGGCTTGTTCTATGTGATTCATCTCTTGTTGATGATTGTGTTATCTCTCCTAGAGATATTTATTATACTGTATGACCTTGCAGGTTTATTAGTGTTCAGTTTATCTAACTGATTTGTTATCTAGACTGACCTGTGTATTTATACTCGGGTCAGACCGAGATGTTTCAGGTTAGGTGCTTTTGAGGACTTAGCCTATTTTGCTTCCGCATGGACTATTCGCTAGCTTCATTTTGTTATAGCGTCTTTTGTAGTCCTTATCTGTTGTAACTCTGATTTATACTCTTTCGTTTCGTCTATATATTGTGGTCTCCTGTACCACTTGACTGTATTATTGTGTATACTCTGTGGTGTATCTGTGTATGTGTATATTATGATCGACTGTTCTGTGATGTATATTACATTTGAGTTGTTATATTTTCTTCTGATAGATCCTATAGCCATTGTATTTTTGCTTTAAATATTTATTGAATAGGTCGAATTTTAATGAGTTCTACTTTTTGACATATTTAGTGAATAGTTAAGGTAAGATTGCACATGGTCGCTTCCATTATACTCTATTGTCCGCGTTAGCCGACAGTATTATCTATGTAATACTCTTTGTTAACGAGGCTCTCGGAGTGGGGCGTCACAGCTGGATTCTAAGCTATCATTACAGAAGCAGCCAGCCGCGTCTATGTTCATTCCCAGCCTGATAGCCTTTCCTTGGTATTCAAGGCATCTCTAAGCACTTTCCCGAGAGTGAGATTATCACGCTCCTTACACTGATCATTCCACACTCTCTTGCACCAGGCAAATTGGATAGAGCGATCATGGTTATTAATGTAGTCATACACTGATCAAACAAAGGGATTAAAGAGATTATTCGACCACATTATCATGTCATCACTAACATATGGATACTGTTGTTGGCTGATCTTACACCACAGCTGTCTGATTCTTTGATTGCTATAGTATGGTAAGGTAATGACACCATTGCAAATGTACTCCCTGGCCTTAGCATTAAGTGTTATCCCAGTCTACTGTATTTAACTGCAGGTTAAGAAATCACACAATATAAGGCCATGCCTTGTCTATGGGTCATTCCAGAAACTAACGCAACCATTAGCAGAAGCAAGTTGTCATAGATGAGGTAGCAAAGTGGATCTAAGCTTAAGGAGTGACCTCCAAGTCCAGCTGCATCCTTGTGGAATGTCCATTGTCCATAAATTTTTATTTCCACTGTTATGCTTCTTTGTCCATCTGACCATATGTTGGGTTTAGAGTTCAGTAAGTTGTCAATGGGAAGATTGAAGGTAGCTTTATTCCAATTGCATATGTTTAAAATTCCAATACCTCCCTGATCTTTATTCATTTCAACCTTGTGATAAATAATTGGTTTAATCTTTCTAGAATGCACATACCCATTCCAAAGGAAGTTATACATTGCTCTTCTAATCATTAAAATAAGCTTCTTTGGTAGGATAAAGGTTCTGCACCAATAAGTTGAGTAGGAAAATAAAACAGACTTAATAAGGCACAGTCTTCCTACTTGAGTTAACTGCCTATTTGCCCAACCATTTATTGCATTTACAATTTTTCATAGAGCTACATACATTGAGGTGTTGAAATTTTAGAGGAGATCATTGGAATGCTAAGATAAGATGAATTGTTAGGAGCTTAAGGAAGGTTGGATATTTGGCTTAATGTGCAGGCTTGATCCTCAAGGACGGCTATTATGAGAATGGAGGATTTATCATAATTAATATTAAGGCCAGAAAAATTATGAAAGGAATTAAGGATGTCAATGACGTCGGAGATAGATAAAGAGGTTGGCTTGGTGAAATTAATTAGATCATCAGAAAACATGAAGGAGGAAACTAATGGATCTTTGCATTTGGGTGAAGAAAAATGCTTCTGGTTGCAATTCCTTTGTTAGTCATTGATGTTAAAATCTCCATAATCAGTATAAAGAGATAAGAAGACAAAGGGTCTCCCTGTCTTATACCTTGCCTGCTTTTGAACTAGCCATTGGTGGTGCCATTGTAACATAAATAAAAATGCACGGAGGAGATGCAGGTGTAAATCCATGATGCAAAGTGGGGAGGAAAACTCATCTTGGCAAGCACTCTGGAAATTGAAGTCCATTGAACAGAATCATATGCCTTTCTTATGCCAAGTTTCAGCATTGCTCTTGGAGAAATGTTTATTTTGTTATAGTCCCTTAGAAGCTCATGAGATAATAATACATTGTCAAGAATACTCCTTCCTGACAAGAAGGTAGCCTGGTTTTCAAATATTTGAGTAGGGAGGACCATCTTAAGTCTGGTGGATATAATTTTTGCAATGCAATTATAAGTGATGTTACAACAAGATATGGGTCTAAATCAGACACTTTAATAGGATGATCGAATTCAGGGACTAATGCAAGATTGGTGGCATTGATTCCAGATAGCATTCTACTATTGAAGAAAAAGCTGATGACAGTTGTACAAAGATCGTCCTTAATTATTTCCCAACAAGAAGTGAATAAGGTTGCATTGAATCCATCAGGACCACCATAGGATTCCTTGTTCACGCTAAAAATTGAATCTTTTATTTCAATGAAATTTATCTTAGCAAACAAGATACTTATTTGGTCAGTTGAAAGGGTGGGGAAATTAGGGGCATCAATTATAGAGAGGTCAGGAATAAATTCAACAGAATTTCCAAGGAGGGATTTGAAATATTCTAAGAATGCTTTATCAATCTGGGGAGGAGAATTGACATTGTTACCATGGACATCACAAATGCTATGAATATGGGACTTTTCTTGCTTGATTTTGACGTTGTCATAATAAAAATTTATATTCCTGTAACCATGAATACACCATTATGACTATTATAATATGTATATATCTTACTTTAAATTTATCTTTAATTTTAAAATCTATACTTTTAATTTTTAGATATTTTTATAAATTAGCCAAGGGTCCAATACAAATTTGACCTTTTTTATTAGGAGTAACCTTTAGACTCAAATATCTATTTGGGTCGGGCTGGTAGCCAAGTAGGGTAGAGTACTTGATTACCTAATCCTAATCTTTTGACACTACCTTTCTAGACACCCTGCTATACAAGATCTGTGATAAATTCGTTAACCCTAACATGGCTAATTTAAATCGCATAGGCTACTGAGCTTTGATACCATTGTCGGAACTGGGTCAGTCCGCGATAGAGAAATTAGGTAAACTCTAACCATTATTTGATCTTTAATGGGCCTAACTTATTTAATTCATTTAGAATTTTCTAACTTTTCTTTTAAGAAAATCTATATTTTATATGAATTTATAAATGAAATTTATTGTACATAATTTGTATTATATTTCATATATGTAATATGTGTATGTGCACTTGTAATAGGATAATGTGTACATGGTTTGACATTTCCATGCAAATGTGTTGGGATTTACATTACAACAGACTTGTCTATCCCTCGTGTAATACTAATGTATTTGTCTAAATATTCATTTATACGCATCAAATAATGGTATAAAATTAATATACATCTACATATACGTATGTATATGTACAAATTTAGCTATATATTTGTTATAAAATATTAGTTATAAATTATTTGAATTCATCAATGAAATATATGTGTGTGTATCATATAATTAAATTATAAATTTATTTAAATATAAATTTGTAAAATAATTTAAAACCTTTGTCATATGTAATGCAATCATTATATATATATATATTATTTATTTAAACACATAAGTAATATATATATATATGATGTTTTTAAATACATTTTTGCTTCTGCTCACATCTAGGTAAATATTTTTTGGTTCAAATATTTTTGTATATTTTAAAATAAAAATCCATGTGGATTTATTAATAATAAAATATTTAAATACATATATCATATGAAATAATATTTTATAATTAGGTTTTATTGATAAAATGATATGATAATAATATTTTAATAATAAAGATAAATTATCAGGCCATGAGAAATAAGAAGACATCTAAATTTTATTTTTTTATATTTATGCACACACACATATATATAACTATAGATGTGTGACAGTACAATAATATACTGATTCGTGATAAGCTCAATCTTACTAGCATAGATCAATTGAATAACTAAGCAATTAAGAATATTAATAAATCATAAGTTTACCTCACACTAAGGCCTAGAGATCACACTTTGAAATGATAAAATGGCTCCTTGAATCAAATTCCAAGTTCTAGAGTTGCCACCCCTAGACTTCTTTATAACTAATGATTAAATCAAGGTGTTTTCATATGATAGGGGAGTGAAAAGCGGTAGAAGAAGGATATAAAAGTCTTCAAAAATAAGTAGAGAGTGGCTTATTTAAAGGAAGATAGGAGAGTGAAAAGTGGATTACAATTCCTAATATCTCTCTTACTATCTGCACTCATCTTTCCATTCAAATCCACTGTGCCACATCATATACGGTCAGCACCCATGCGAGCATCATTGTAAAAATTCCCAAGCCCCCTTTAGGCCTCAAAATAATTCCAAGCCTTTACGATGTTCATTATATTCAAATCCAAATTTAAACGTATACCAATATCGTATATCTATCAATATATATATGTATGTATATATATATGTATATATATATCTATTCTAAACTCACTGTTTAACATTATTCAACACATCAAATATAAAAATTTATAATTAATATTTCATGAATATTAAAATTTATAAAAAAATAAATCACTGATAAAAGGTGTATTCGTCAGTTCGGTTGTGTGGCTCTTAGGTTAAATTCGGTTAATGAATAATATTAAACAATCTAAATATTAACGTTCACATGTCATTTAGCAGGTGGTGTTACATTATAACTAAATTCATTGCTCACTTATTTTCGATATAATCAATTTTTCTTTGAAGTTATGGAATTTAGTAATAGTCAAAATTCCAATATCATTCATATTCAGCTCTGTAGTCCAAACACAAAGTCCTTGGTTCAATAATGACAACGATAGTCCAAACACTAACCCTATATAACAAAGGAGATAAATCCTCGAATAGTGTTTCACTTCTATTACTTCCACTTGACCCAACTATAGTCGTTTGATGGTCATCGTGCCATTATTTGACTAATCAAAGCGGAGCTTTCATATTAAATTTCGATAGTATTCTCAAGCGAAGGGAACATTATAAATTAGTCACATTGATATTTCTGTTTGACCTTAGTCATATTAACTAATAAAAAACTATCAAGTGAGTCATTCCATAATTATCCAATAATTGTCAATATGTAACACCTTGTTGCCCCAATAGTCATGGGTAATGCACTATCCAGCATTTGGAGAGTGTTATATACTTTAGTCTTAACGGATGCATCGATATATAGTCTCGATTCATCTTGACTAGGAATATTTAAAATAATATGTTTATTATACTGTTATACAATACTCGTGATTACAACTATTTGTAGTTACCATCACAAACATACCATTTATGAATTTTTTGTAAAATTTATTTTAATTAAACATTAATTATTTATAGCATATTATAATAAATGTATAACAGAAGGAAAACACCTTTATTTCGAACCCTAATTTATTAATAATATATTACAGAATTGCCCCTATGACAAACAATTAACTCTATCATTTTTAACCTAACCAATTTACTTAAAATGTCTTTAGGAATAGAAGATAAAGAGGAAATAGATACAAATGCAGTAACTTGCATACCAATAGCATAATAAAACCAAAAGTCAAAACACAAATTTTATAGATGACGGTTATTATCACATCAACAAAAGCATAGATTCATATTACACAACAAATATCATGAAGGTTCATAAATAATGGATCCTTTATAATACTTAGAGATAAATCAATCCTTCTTAAACTTTTCTTTGTCCATGAGAGGTGAATTAATAGTCAAAGGAGTGGTTGTCCAACATTCTCCGGGATGTGGGTCTGGTCTACGTTGATAAAGGTATCTTTTTTGGAGATACATAATTAAGCCCTCATAGTCATTACTTAGTAAAGAGAAGTCGGTCATGAGAGACTTCATGTAAACTAAGTAAAGGCCTCTGTGAGCTTAGTTCTATTTTCAATAAGCATCCAAAATGGGCGGTAAACTCTTCATTTTTTATGAAAAAATGATTAGTGAAAATGGAAATTTTGAAGCAGGGATGCGAATCTTTTATTCATAAAGTATTATAAGCATTTGATATATTTTAGGAGTTTCATATATTTATCATTAGACTTGTTTATGTCGTTACAAAGTCTCTCTCCTTCTTTATTGCCTTAAAATTTCATCCCTATTTTTATCTAATAAAATCTTTAATTAATTTTCGTTTTTCCTTTTATTCTGTAAATAAAATGAAAATTTTAAGATTTTATAAAACATTAAAATGAATAAATACAGTTCAGAAAATAATTTACCAAAGGAGAAGATGTTGAGGGTTTGGCTTTGAGGAAAGAGCCTTCGTGATGCGAGAGGATGAGTCGCCAAATTTTTTTAGGCTAGACAAGGCATGGCCATTAGTTGGACCTTTGGGGGTGGAGTACCTACAGTTCTACAAAAAGTATTGGGAGATGGAAAATTTATAGTATGATCTAATTCATGAATAGCAACCTTTTCACCTAGATCATTATTTCCTAAATCATCATCCTTATCTTTCCTCATGAATCACCTTGGTATTATCATCAACTCTATCATTTCCATCATTATTATTATCATTTTCGTCATCATTAGTTAGTTCTCCTTCTTTATTTTCTTACACATTGTCATTAAAAGGAGGATCATTAAGAATTAGGTATTCTTTTGGTTAGTGGGTCATAATTTCTAAACTTAGATAAATCCCTAGGAACTAAATCAAGGGTAATATCGAATTTCTTCTTATAATCGACCTTAGTAAAATGGAGAGAAGGAAAATCTAAATCCAGGGATCAATCAACATTATACTTATATGTTGTAAACAGAGTTGCTTCCGTGATTTAATCTTTCCAAAGAAGTAGGAATTTTTGGATGAAAGAAGAAACATCGGTCTTAGTATCTCATAAAGAAGCATTTGCTCTCTTGAGTAAAAGGACTTTCTTAGTTAATTTCTTCTTAAGAGATGCATTGGCCAAACTTACTTCAAGCTTAACTTGCTTCATTTCCTCACGAAATAATGAAAGTTCAATTTTAAGAGCTTATAATCTTTCTTATAGATGACAGGTTTTCTTTATTTCCAAGTGCAGAGATAATGAGAACTGTGAACTCAGTGGTTAAGGACTTGTTGCCAGACTAAAGGTTTTTGATCTCATATTCCAACTTCTTTGTTTTTAGAGATAAAGAAGAATTTGATTCTTGTTGCAGTGACACGTCCTAAGAGGAAACTATAGAGGATTACTAGAGAAGAAATAAATGTTTTCCAACCAAAAACGAAAATTGTTGGAACCAAACTACATACCAAATTGATATGTTAAAAAAAAGACTAAACATACCAAGATAAGCTATTATAATAGATGAAAGAGTACATCCTTTGAAAAAGAAAGAGGAGATCCTACAGTCCTTGAACAAGAAACAATAGAAGAATGAAGGATAGATGCCAATAATTCTTCAAAACTAGAGGAATAGAATGTTTTATGCCACAACCAAGTATGGGAACATCAGTCGGAAGTTGGGAATTAAGGCCTAATTTTTGGTGCAAGAAAGATAAAGAGTTGTACAAGTGCGGAATCTCCTATGCTTGCAGCCTGTTAGGATACGCACAACCGAGGATAAGTAAGAAAGGTTAACAGACACTCTCAGTCAACACCCAAAGATATGAGAGAATGAGAGATGATGCCCGAAAATAAGCATCTAGGGCATCGTTTCTTAAAGATATGAACTAGTGAATAATTAGGTTTTTTATGACCGCACTTTCGGCCAACAGGACATGCCTGGCCAAGGATAAGCAAGGATGGTCACTGTAAGCATTCAATCAATGCTTGAAAACATGTGAGATTGAAAGCCGGGACCTAGAAATCGGAACCACTGGACTCTTCTGGTCTAGGATTTTGACCAGGATAGTATAATCGAACTAGGGAAAATTGGATAATTTGTCCCAGGTTATAAATCTTCGATCGACGTTCGAAGGTAGGACAGGACATGAAATGATATCGTGATGTTGGCATCTTCAATATCAAGTCCCTAAGACAGGACTCAATATGTATTGGAATTACAAAAGGTGTGATTACACTCATGGTTAAGCAAGACACACTTGGTCGAGGTTGAGTAGTGGAATGCTATGGATAATGTTGATTATTCCCTACTATTGGAGAGATTGGAGACGTCAGGATACAAACATCCAAACTGTTATTCCTTTGAAATGAGGAAAGAATGTAATTCGAATTATTTATAACTAATTATTGGTCAAAGGAAGCTTAACCTAGAATAAACAAGAATAATCACAAAGTTGGTTAAATAATAGTTTTGTTTAGCCGAATGAAAACACTTTGGTAGCAATAAAATATATTACTTAGTTTAGCCGAACGAAAACACTTTGGTAGCGATAAAATAGAGTTGAATAATGGAATATAACTAAGGCAATTGCAAGAATTTTACTTATATGTATAGAGTTATGGTAAGTACAAGCGATGCATAGGCACAAGCATGCATAGTATGGATAAATTGCAGTACAAGCAGTTATATTATATATGCAGACAGTTGTTTATAGAAAGGAATAGTATATGACGTGCGAAAATGTAAATGGAATATATATTGCAATAGAAAAATAGTCTTTCGTTACATACTAACTTTATATACAACGAATATGGTGCCCGGTCCTGCACAATCATGGCCTAGGAACAACAAACTAGAAAAACAAAAACCACAACACAAAAGGAGACAAATAGAAACTGTCTCTCTGTCATTGGAAAACAGCAGCCTTCTTCTTTTTGTTGCTAGCCTTGCCGCCTGAGCTATCATAGGACCTCTTCTAGCCCTGCTCATCTTGAGGTATATTGCCTTCAGAAGGGGTGGGATCTTCAAAACAGTCGATAGAGGGCTCATAGGTCTTTGTGAAGATGCTGGTGTTGCTGTTCTTTAGGGCCTTGATGGTGATGGGAAGGACTCTCAAGGAAGGCTTCAACTCCTCATCTCCCACTGGTTTTTTAGCATAGGCTCAATCTTAAACTTGAATTTGTAAATATCAAGCTTTAATTTCTCCACCATGGAAATGGATTCGATCAGCCATAAGGCGCTGATGAATGTGATGACTTCTCATAGGGACTTGGAAGTGTCATCCAATCCCTCCAAAGTTGCAATTCTCTCTGAATTAGGACCCAAAATAGAGCTGGAGGGAACACTTGGAATGACTAGCCCAACAGTCATAAAGACTGACTCGGTTGTAATTACAATAGGGCCCGAGTCTAGGGTAATTGCTTATAGAGGAGGTGGAAAAAAGAATGACATACAAGGTCACACAAAGAGTTTTAAAGATTAGTAACAGTCTTGGGCGAGAACCGGAGTATCTCGAACACTGGTGAGACGAGGGATATACCTTCATTGGATAGAGTCTCCTTGGCTAAAGACAGCAATCTCAATCTCTTTAGAGATTGATAGGATAGGTTGAGAGATGGAAACTGGGATACAAGATTCGAATACATTAATAGCTATAGAAGATAGAATCACTTAGGTGGGCTACGAGCTTGCACCTCAATTATCGAGATATTCACTGCAATGAGTTGGGACTTAAGAGTTGATGTTGCCTAACCTGATGCAATTGGGTTGACAGTAGCTTCAGTAGTAACTTTAGCATCATTATCTTTCATGGTAAGGATAGCTTTTCCTTCTTTAAGTATCAAAATATCCTCAGCATCAAGATATTTGGCTTTCATCTCACCTTTTGTGAGTCCTTCACCAGATGCCCTTACATGGCATAGTGTCTCCTTCAAGGCATCAGCGAGGGTAATGGCATCTGTACTTTCTAACCACTTCAAGTTTTTATATTGGATGATGTTAGCAAAGAACCATTGAAGGGTTATGTTCAATTCTTCCATCTCTTTAGCCTTCTTCTCCTTTGGTCCATTCATGTCATGCATAATTGCAGCATAATTGACTAGAGCCTCCATTGTCTCTATTTTCACCAGGAGCAACCCGGATTCAAGCCTCTCCTTTTCGACATGAAACTCTCGGATTTCAGCTATATAATCCTTGATAGTTTTATCATTCTCTTGGAGGGCCAACTCCTTAGAAGTGAGCCGTGTCTTAAGAGAAGCATTGCCCTAATGGGCAGTCTTGATCAAGTTCTTCAACGCAATCTCAGACTACTTATGAGGTCTATTCATCTCCTTCATCAAGTCATTAACCTTTGCCTACGACTTCAAAGCCACATCTCTATCTTTCTGAACCTTCTCTAAGTCCCTTTTATATCCTTCTATAAGGCTAGCATAAGTTATTTTTTCATATTCAAATGATTGATGTTCATTTGATTGATTCAGTTGACATTGGAGAGGGCGAAGCGGAATTTCTTCTATTTATATCGATGGTCGATAAGTTCTTAGATATTTATGACCCATCAATGTGCTTCCTCCTTAGGAATGTCCTTAATATCATGGTCAAACATAACCTCATTCAAGAAAAGCTATGGAAAAGCTGCTTGCATGTGGGTCAGGGCTGGAATAGAAGCTTAATGGACTGAAACATCTTTGGATTAAGGAGGTAGAGGAACGGTGGTAGACAAAGAGCGTGATATTGGAATTTGTTGGTGTGGAGGGAGGTGTGGGTGAGATCAAGGCAAAGGAACGCCGGAGGAGGAACCATAGCAATCTTATGAATCATATGCCTTATTCCATGGTCATAGTATTGTTTCTCTTCGACCTACCTCATTTTCTTGTCCCTTTCCGCTTGTCAGTCTTTATCTGCCTCGCGTTCCCTTTCTTTTCCACGTGCTCTTTCTTCATTTGTCTCTCATTCCTTTCAGTAGTTGGAGTGAGGAAGATGTGGTTCAGGTTTATGTTTCTTTTCCTCGAAAATATCATAATGAAGAAACTAAATGGGTCTTTGCCAACGGTACCAGAAATGAAAGAAAGGATCGTATTTGTCTAGTGCATTGGAATGCGTGCGAATGCAGGGAGTGTGTGTTCATGATACTAGTAATGTGTAGAGTGCTGATGTCTCCCTAAGTACTCTACAGACCATGTTCAGAAGGAATTAAGGATGGAATCTTGACTCCTTTGGCTAGGATATCCTTTGAGGGAAACCTGAAGCCTAGAGAACCCTCCTGAAGAAGGTCAGCCATCGAAATGTCAAAATCATTTAATGAGCCAAAGATGTCTTCTGAAGAACAAGCAAAGGAGTCGCCTCGACTATTGGCACCATGCTTAGTTCTTTGGTTTGTTTGGAAGTCTTAATAAATATGCGCTTTAGATGCAATGAGGTAGGAAGTTCTGTGCCTTCAGGGGTCATTTCTCTATACGACTCATCTCTATTTTGCCGATATCGTCATCGCCGTCGCTTCCTTTATTGCTACCTTCTTACTTTTAATCTTCTTCTCTTCTTCCCAATCTCCTTCTTCCTGAATCATTTTCAACTTTCTCTTCTTCTTCTTCCTTCAGTACTTCGTCAGCAATGTGCTCTTCTATTGCTCTATCAATTGATTCATCAATGTTAGTTGCGCTAGATGGGCCATTAATGCATCGTTGGATGTCATCGTCGGAATTGCAAAAGGGGGAAGAAGACCTATTTAGCATTTTGGAGCTACTTGATGGAGTTTCAGTATGAATGGAAAAGAGATTAGGATGCAGGAGGCGGCATTGACGAAGGTTATCGTTCGTCGAAAGATAGGTGGTGGAGCGATGTAACAACCAACCTCGAAAAAGGCCTAAATTTCGACCTAGAAAAGGCACATCGAAAATTAGAATCATTCCAAAGATAACTATTGGTTGGTCAAAAGAAAAATAATACAGAGCTATCTATCTATTCTTTCAAAACTCACAGTGAAAAAAACAAAATATAATAACAATAATAGTACCTAGTTATTTCAAATCATTTCAAATATCACAAAACATAACCTAGTGTGAACAATGACCGTTACATCATCTTTTCCAAAAATACATTTTATAGGTACAATAAAAAATAACATGAACAGATACATAAAAACTTCCATAAGCTCTGCTATCTCCATCTTCAAGCATCATCAACTCCTTCTCTAACCAATATTGTAATGAGGAGGGAGTCAGCACAATAAGCATCTTGTGAATAAAAACTTCCAGCCTTACCATTTCAGTACTTAGGCAGTATAATTCAAATAAGAATATGCCTTATGTATTTAAAACCATTTTCAAACCTATTTAATACTTCATATGAAGAAAGAGGTGGGTCCTTAAAACCACTTAATAATACCTTCAATTCCCGAAGCAGGTTTTCCCCAAAATCTATAACCCATAACCATCGTTATTAATGTCTAACAATGTGAGAGATAGAACCCAAGCCGCTTAATACCTTTTTAATGGAAAATAGGCAGACTCTGACCACTTAAGACCTCAACTGAGGTAAGTCCCTGTCATTTAATACCTATTCCAAAGGCAGACTCCTTACACGTGCCTATCTAGCTAACATTGCATAGAACCTCTTCAAGCCACTTAGTACTTCTTTTTATGGTAAGGTGGTCCCTTAAAATATCACTTAATACCTTACACGAAGTGGACTCTTCCTAAGATATCTTCTACCATTCCTATCCACTAACTCTTGACCGTTTAATACTTCATTTAGGGAAAAGAGGCTTGCCCTAAAACAACCACTTAATACCTTACCTGTAGCAGACTCTCCCCAAGATACCTTCTACCGTTCCTAACCAATAACCCTTGAGCATTTAATGCTCCATTCAAGGAAAATAGGAATACCTCCAAGACCCTAAAGCAAGTACTTCACCTTATGACCCATGTCACACGCAGACGTCTCACATTAGTCCGACTATTCGTAGGTATTGGTAGCCAAATTAGCTGGGTAGATTTACCTTACGGAATTGGAACTAACCTTGCGTCATCGTAGATACTTATCATAGGTGATGTCCCTATGACTTGGGTATATTTATAACACTTCTATTATATATATATATATATATATATATATATATATATATATAATTACACCTCACCATGTTCATTATTTTGGCCATATAAGAACTCCTCCTTATTTTGCCTTAACAATCGATTACTTTCCTAAGAGAGATTTAATGATAATTATTACCTAATTAATCATGCAATTAATAGTTTACAATTGTACGCTATTTACGGTAATTAATATATATAAACGCACTTATTTTTTCCATACACATGGGGATTTTTTCCTATCTAACGTTAAACGTCAATTCCATTTTAGCAACAATAATACAAGTCATTTTTCCATATTATCAATGATAACAAATTTCCAATATCTATAACAAAGGATACTAATATCCATAACAAGGATTCAGTAACAATATCAAAAATTGCTGTAAATAGACTTGTATATAAAAATCTAAACTCAATCTATTAGATCAATCTAATGGAATAACCTTAACAATAGGAATTGAAATTCTAGTTTCATCTTCTGTTCAACTCGTATTTTACAAAGAAATAAACAAGGAAGTCTATTTATTTTTATGGAATAAGTGGTGCAAACTATGAACAAGATTCATACTTTAGGCCCTAATTTTATTATCAAAATTTCATTATCCTTAGTTGTATTTCTAACATCAACTGTTAATTAGAATGTTTTCTTAACCCCCAAGTAATTCCACTGTTAATTTTTAAATTTCAAATTTGAGAATTAATTAATTATTTGAATTTAAATTAAGTCATTTTAAACATGAAAATTTCTAACGCTCATAACTTCATCGTTTGAGCTCCGTTTTCAACATATTATGTATGCAAATTAATCAGAATTTCCCAACAAAAGCAATAATACAACTTTCATGGCCAATTTTGAATTTTGCAAAATTTTCATTTTTACCTTTATTTTATTTTATTTAATGTATTCAATTTATTTACATATGGTTAATTTTACGGGGTGATACATTCTCCCCCGTAAAAAAGGATTTCATCCCCAAATCTTTACTAGGGGCGAACAACATAACGCGAAATAATCATCCATGATATATATCCAAGTTATCTACACAACCATCTACTCAACCAAAGTGCAATGTGAATGTGTAGTATAGACATGCTATAAATGAGCTCAACCCTAGCATGAGTGTGTGATCATGTCATGTAAATATGTATGCAAATACGCTAAACATGCATTAAAATTCTACATGAGTGTAAAGCGATTGTGAAAAATTGTAACAATTATCTCCTATCATCCAATCTAGCAACCATAATGCAACCAAAATCTTAATCTTAGAGAGAAAAGTTAACTGGAGAAAAGCTTAGGATGAGAAGTCCTCATGTCTTCCACCGGATTCCCTCCTTATTATACTCGGACAATTCAAATTTCTTTATTGTGGATCTTCCTAGTTCAGTCCCTCACAATGCATGTTGTGGCACAGAACACTATTGGCTCCATCTTAATATCCCCCAATTGATTAGGCTCTATCACCTTGCCATAGTATGAAGGTATTTCCTCACATGTAAAACGTGAAAAACGTCATGGACTTAAACTAACTTACATATTTTCTCATTTTCCCCCATTATTGGGAAAATCCTAATAGATCTTAGTGGCAATTTTTCCAACTCCTAAAATATTACAAAATTCCATGCCGCCTAATTGACCCAATTTTCTGAAGTCCCTCCAAGAAAATTTGGTTAAAGAGAATTTTGTCGGTGGTTTCCCACCAACAAATTGGCGATTTGCATGGCCACCTTTAATGTGCTTCAAGGGTGCCATACCAATCGTCTATTAGTGACTACTTTTATATGTAAATTCTACTAAAGGTAAGTGATGTTCCTGATGTCCTCTGAAGTTTGTGATGCATGCTCTCAACCTATCCTCAAAGTTCCTATTCACTTCTTCAGTTTGTCTATTAGTCCGTAGATGATAGGTGGTGATATGATTTAAAAAACTCCTAAAATTGTTAGCAAACTCCTCCAAAATTTGCTAGCAATTAAGGGGTCCCTATTAGTAATGATGCTAATCAAAATTCCATGAAGTCGAACCGCCTCCTTGATATGAATCTATGCTAGAGACATTGCGGTGCTATTGCCCAAAAGGCTCTCTCACTTCTTTCTTTCTTTAAGTCACAGCCAGCGACTACTTTTGCTACCTTCTTTTCCATCCTTTTTCAGTAGAAAATTTTCTTTACATCCCTATACATTTTTTCCACTTTCTTGAATAGTGACATTTTGGCAGCTAAATTTAATTTTTCCCAAAATTCCAGTGTTCTGGGGTTGAAACATTTTTACTTTAGGTTAGCTAGTCTATTTTCCACATTAACTTCCAGTCTTACCTATGATTTATCGCTAGTTAAGTGTCCCCATAAAATCTCCTTACTTACATTGCTTCTCAATATGTATATATTTACCAAGTGGTTAAATAACATTCATAAAATCAATACAGGAATAAAACAGGGATATATCTTATACCTTATTATACATTTTTCCAATAACCAAGGAAGACAACTAGCAGTACAACCCAAAAACTTAGAAGCAAAATTTTGTTGGAAGCTACCGTTTATCATCAACTGGTATAATTGGAGTTAAGGTCCTAACACTTCTTACTAAATCAAGATGGGCATTTATAATATGTCATTCCATTATTACCCCCTCATAAATTTTCCTTTTAGTTTCTAATAAATGTGGTCCATCCATTGCTTTGGTTGATATACATATAACAGTTAATCATTATTGTTAAAATTGGACCATCCCCAATTGATCCTTATTTAATCCCTTTAACCTTCTTCAAGTTTCAAAATCTATCTATTACTCAAATTCCTTTCTTTCATAAATGTCATATTAAGTTTCCCTAATCGATCCCCATTTGATTCTATTTTCCTCTAATTTATTACAAATTTATTGACCGTTAAATTTGTAATTAGTATTTATAAATCCTAATCCATGAATTACTAATTAATACATATATAATCGTGATTTATGCTATTTATATATATATTCTTATTTTTAGTAGTTAAGCGTGATTATACGTGTATGCTATTTTCTAAACTAGAACGCTTATTTTCACATTTTTAATTTATTGGAACCATTGTTCTAAAAAGGGTCACCATTATAATTTCCCATAAATTAACCATAATTGAAAATTTTGTATCATTTGAATTTACAAAGAATTATTTCTTTCCTTTTATTGAGATGGATAATGTAGACTATAAAGAAGATATCCATATCCTATACATTTCCTTTCCCTTTTTGGTACATCATTAGTTAATTCAAATAACGCTTTTATAATATTTTGGAACATGATAATTTATGGAAACTACATGGTAATCGCTCTAATAAATTATAAGATAGAAGTTACATTCCAAATTATCTAAGGCAATCTACTTTACAACCCACTTATAGATCTGAAATATCTTTGCAACTTTACCAACTTCTACAAAAGGAGATTTGAGACTGATTTCAAATTTACAGATCAGGTTGTACAATCTATTCTCATTTTATTTGTATCCTAAAAACTTTAGTCTATCCCACCTAGGCAGTGTTCCCTACCTACTCCATAAAAATTTGGTTTTCACTATTCTTTATTAAACCAGAATTTCAGCAACATACAAAATAATTTTTATTGAATTGTTTCACATAAATAAATTAATTACATTAGATTTAAAATCATTATCTATTACCTCATTTCTTGTAAAAATAAAATGTCACAAACATGAAGTGTCAAATTCAAAATCTTCATCTTTGAAAATATAAACTTAGAAACCTTTATCAAGAACTCAAAATTGCTTGGATCCAGAAAGGAGCAAAGTAACTTCCCATTTTAAAATTTTCTTCACCTAGATTTATTATTTTAAAAGTTAGTATTCAAAAATTGTTTAGTTTTCAATAAGGAACTGCGAAAAACTTCCCCCTTTTAATATCTTATTATAATAAAGACTAACTCCTTTTGAAAATAGGAAATTTAACCCAAAACATTCGAAAACTCAATTATCATTCCAAAATAATATATTTTCCCTTGCTTGACATTTATTATTTTAAAGATGCTTCTAGTTACAAGATTGTTTTACCATTCTAAAATTTACATCAACATTTATTGCTTTATTATTCAGAATACAATGTCATTCAACCAACGACTAGCGCCATTGTCCCAGTGGTTAAGTGCTTCGACTGTGGTACGAGAGGTCACAAGTTCGAGACTTCGTAGCGTGATTCGAACATTTATTGATATGTGATATGTGATTTGTTGCATATAAAGTACCATTTCAAAAAAAAATGTCATTCAACCAAATACGTTTTATAACTTTGTTTAAAGTTCCCATAATCTTTCGCAATCTTTTTCATTGTTAATTCCAATTTACTTCACTTTTATTACCACTTTAATTTCAATAATATTCTTATTCTAGCAAGTTCTGAATTTGAATAGAAAAATATATAAAAATTCTCATCTTCACATAAATGCTTTTCCTTATATACAATAATATCTCAACTCATTTATTAGTTTCCATCATTTAATTCCATAAAATTTGAAAAACACCGTATGTAACTTTAAACGATGGAAAAATGGAGCAGATAAAGATGACTTCTATCTCATTCCTATTACTCTTTTCTTATATTATTTATCACCAAATTAAATTCCCAATGCTACTATTACCTAAGTATCAACTATTCTCCCCATTTTTTATACAAGAATGTCCCCCTACCTATCTTATCCGACATTCTTATCCTTCTATTTTTTATTTTTCTATTTCAAATACGTGTCTTTTCTATTTATACAAACTTTAAGAATTTAAAAGAAAAACTTCCAAATTAATAAAGTAGGAAAAGTCATATTGAAATTAGAAGAGTCCAAAAATAAAGAATGAAAAAGTTGAAAACTTTTTAAATCAACCAATTTTATACTAAGAATTTAACAAATGAAATCCTCTTTTTTTCAACTCTTCAAATCATTATATTTTTAATTTTATTTTTATAAAAATCTCCACCCTTTTGTTTTACGATTACATTCTCTTTCCAAAATGATTGGTACCATATTCGAAAGTCACTTTCTTTTAAAATTTTCAACTTATAATACATATGATATTCATTCAAGAATATTTGAAAAGTTCTTTCAAAACATTCAAGGAGTTTTCAAAAAACCTTCTTATTAATTCTTTCTCATGACGTAGGATTTGGAAATTAACTTTAATTATTTTCCTTTGAAGTATCCCACTTAATCATCTTAAAAATCTGTCTATCTCCTTGTGGTGATTAATATACATTTTCTAATATAAGTTTATTTCACTTTTTCTTTATACCTTACTTTCAAATTTTTATCAGTGTTCTGCCTTATAACAATTTATTAGTGCCAAACATTTTCATTAATTATTTCCATAAATGTCACTTGGTCCATATTAAATGGTTATTATCTTAACGGACCTCTCCTAAAGACATTGAGTTATAATTCAAACCTTACCTTAGTCGTCTCATTAATATATTTAATTTCTTGCAACTCCTCACTTATTTCACATTCACTATCTATTAAATTTTCAAGTTAAAACCTTTCTCCTACGTTTTCTATCCCATGCTTATAGGATCCATAATTATATCCTTACATAATTCTTATAACTAACTACTTAATGCATATTTATTGCTTTATTAACCTTGGAGCTACAATCCATCGGCATTTCCTAAGATAGTACTAGATGTAGAAGTAAAGTTTTTTCCTAGTGCTTATGCATACATTTAAAATAAGTACATATACTTATATATAACAGGATGTGTAAAAAAAATTTCAAAAATAATAAGTACACCTCTCATACATATACTTATCCCCATTGATCGGGTAACCTAGGCTCTTATAATAAGTGTAACAACCCACTCCGAAACAAGCCTAAATTTCGGCCTAGAAAAGGCCCATCAAAACCAAGATCCATTCCAATGCTGGCTACTGGTTAGTAAAACGAAAAACAGAATAGTGCTATCTGTCTATTTTCAAAACTCACAACAGACAGAATAAAATATTATAGCAAAACAGAACCCATATATTTCAAATAACACAAAACATAACATAGTATTAACAACGAGCGCCGCATCGTCTTTTTCAAAAATACATTTTATGGGCACAATAGAAAATAACATGAACAGATAAGTAACAACTACCACAAGCACCACTATCGCCATCTTCAAGCATCATTATCATGAATAGATGAATAATAACTACCACGAGCTCCACTATCGCCATCTTCAAGCATCATTAACACCTTCTCTAATCAATGTTGTAATAAGAAAGGAGTCAAAACAACAAGCGTTTGGTGAATAAAAACATCGAGCTTTACCATTTTAGTACTTGGGCAGTATAATTTAAATAAGAATTTGTTTTATATATTTAAAACCATTTTCAAACATATTTAATACTTCATATAAGTAAAAGAGTTGGGTCCTCAAGCAACCACTTATTATCTTCAACTCCCAAAGCAGATTTTCCCAAAATCAATAACTCATAACCATCATTATTAATGTCTACAAACGCACGAGATAGAACCCAAGCCACTTAATACCTTTTTAAATAAAAGTAGACAGGCTCTGACTATTTAAGACTTCAAATGAGGTAGGTCCAGTCTAATTCCTATTCCCAAGGCGGACTCCTTATAAGTACCTATTTAGTTCACATTGCATGGAATCTTTTCAAGTCACTTAATGCTACTTTTTATGGTAAGGCAGGCCCTCAAACAACCACTTAATACCTTACCCAAAGCAGACTCTCCTTGAGATACCTTCTATTGTGCTTAACATATAACCATTTACCATTTAATATTTCATTTAGGAAAACAGGTTTGCCTTAAAAAATCACTTAATAACTTACCCGAAGCGGACACTCCTCGAGATACCTTATACCATGCCAAACTACTAACCCTTGGCAATTTAATACTTCATTTAGGGAAAAGAGTAGGGCCCTCAAATAACAACTTAATACCTCTAAGACCCCCAAGCAGATCCTTCCCTTGTGACCCATGCCCCATGGTGACGTATCACATTAGTCCGACTTCATGGGTACTGGTAACCAGACCAGATGGGCACATTTACCCTACAGAATAGGGGAACTCTCGCGTCATCGTAGTTACTTATCATAGATGATGTCCATGTCACTTAGTCTTATTTACAACACTCGTATTATATATATATATATATATATATATATATATATATATATAATTATTCCTCATTGTGTTTATTATTTAGGCTATATAAGAATTCCTTCTTATTCATCCATAATAATCAATTACTTTCCTAAGGGGGGAATAATGACAATTATTACCTAATTAACTAGGTAATTAATACGTTATAATTGTACACTCTATAGGTAATTAATATGTATGTATGTATTTGTGTGTGTGTGTGTATGTGTATGTGTGTGTACACGCACTTATTATTTTATATGCACGCGGTGATTTCACCCTATCTAACATTAAGTGTCAATTCTTTCTTAACAGCAATAATACAAGTCCTTTTTCCATATTATCGATGGTACCATATTTCCAATATTCATAACAAAGGATTCTAATATCCATAAGAAGGATATAATACTCATATAAAAAATAGCAATAATAGACTTATATATAAAAATCTAAACTCAATCTATTGCATCAATCCAGTGGAATAACCTTAACAATAGAAATTGCTATTCTAATTTCATCTTCTATTCCTCTCCTCTTTTACAAAGAAATAAACAAGGGAATCTCTTTTTAATTTTTATGGAATAAGTAGTGCAATCTACGAAGAAGATTAATACTTTCACCCTTATTTTATTATTAAAATTTCATAATCAAATCAAGGAATAAGGAGGAGTGGAATAGACTTTGAAATCAAGAAAAACTACAAAACTATATAATTCCAACAATTCAACATAAACAACTGAGAATCCTAATAAGAATTGATATGTCGAATTAAAGGAGTTTTAGGGGGTTTTATTTTATTTTGTTTTCATAAACCCAAAACCCTTAAGGTTTATTCAAATCCATAATATACTAATCAATTACTGAAATAAAAATGCTAAAATTTCCACTCACGGCTAGTTCTTAGCATTGCTCCTCTTTGGATATGAAATGCCTATTATAATCTCCTTCAGATCTCTTCTTTTTGATATATATACAACAACGGATTTGTATACATATTAGATTATGGAAATCAATGGTTGGTGGATAGCAGATTTAGAAATTAAATAATAAATAAAGATAGGTCTATAGGATTTCTACCCGTACCCTAAGGGAGTTTTCTGAATCTTAAAAGGGATGAAGTGATAGAGCTTCGTCGATGTTCCTAAAATACTGTGAATAAAAGTGAAGAGGGTAGGGTCACATTTATATGGGCTGAGACGTAGCAGAACTGTTGGATGAAACTAGGTTAAAAACGAACAAATCTAGAATGTTTAACCCTCACAAAAATCATTGCTGCTACCCTAAGAAGCGGTTGTCCACCCTCTATGTACTGGTCATCTACTAGGAATCGATAGGTCAGGCCTAGAGGTTGATCGCTTCACTTATTTTACTTACGTTATTTTATTTTCCATTGTGTAATTATTTTATTCCTTAATTATATTATTAACATTAATTGTTAATTTTAACGTCTACTTAAACAAAATTTGAGAATTAATTGTTTATTTGAATTTGAACTCGAATTAAATTATTTTAGACCTGAAAGCTTCAAATGCTCAAAACTCCTTTGTTTGAGCTCCTTTTTCGGCGTATTACATATGCAAATTAATCGGAATTTCACCACGAACACAATGGTATAACTTTTGTGGCGATATTCCAATTTTTGAAAAATTTGCGTTTTTTACCCTTACCTTATTTAATTTAATTTATTTAGTTTATTTACATATGGTTAATTTTACGGTGTGTTGTAAGAGATATCGAATGTGGATACTCTTGAGGGTCTATAGATTATTAGAATGTTGTTCGCTCATGTCTCGAGTAAGAATATCTAAGAAGAAAGGATATTACGAGGTAAATACTCGGAAGATTAAAGTTGAAGCATAAAGAAGAACAGAAAGGATAGAATCTTACTTCCCGAAAGCCAAAGCTTATTAAATCTATAAGGACATCGCACGAAGAAATATTCATTCTTGAAGTATGAACATTTATTATGGAGTGCTTTGATGAACTTACAATGGCAACAGGTTTCGATGATCATGTAAGAAGGTGATTGCCTCCGTTGTTTGAAACTCAAGACGTGATTTAGCACTTTGAAGGTAGGAGTCCCTAGAATTGGTTTACAAATAAAATGTATAAGGAAATCAACAAGTCATGTCCATTGGGATGGACTTGGGTTGGAGCAAGATCGAGCTACTAGAGGAATATTTGTTGGAATGGGTTGAAAGGCAGTACATCGCCGTCTAGGCACATATATCTACCACAAGCTGTATAGCAAAATGAAGCATTGTGTGCCCGTTGATTCTAAGGTGGGAGCAAGACATCATCTTTAGGAATCCCATGTTGTTGACATTTGGTCCTGAGCGTTTTGGTAGTTAAAATCATTGGCATTTGTTAGGAGAATCATCTAGAACTCTTAAACTGATTCATTCATTTAAAGGGGGAGAATGGTCTTGAATCGGTTTTACTTTTACAATCATTCTTTATAGCTCAGTAGTTATTGAGAACCTTGGACCGATAGATACAGAAACTGAACCTAAGCTGTGGTAGACCCAACTTCGGGAGGAGTTGACAGCCCAAGATGATTTTGCCTTCTAAGTTAAATGGTGCTAAGATGATTTTGCAAAACTCTCTCTCTCTTTTAAATAAAAAATATAAAAATAAAAAATAATAACATCCAAGTATTCACTCTCATTTAAAAGTCCTCACGGTTATGCATGAGTGAATTACTTGAAATCTTTGATTATGTGCTTTCATACTCATTTAAAAGTCCTCACGGTTATGCATGTATGGAACGCGTGTAAAAAAATAGACTTAATAAAAACCACCTACGGTCGATAGGTGTATGCACGAAAGTGTGTGCACTCGCCATGCTCTGCTCACATAAGCCCGAAAGGCAGTGCATGAGTGGTATATCTGGCCTCAGTTTACTGAGCTAGGTGTGTAATTTTTCTTGCAAATAATGAGAGAGCAAGCAATTGAAATCCTATCACTATTTTTACTTACTTGATTTGATTTGTTACTGAAAAGAAATGAACATACCACTTTGATAAACTTTGATAATCAACTAAGGATCCATTTCATAATTACACTTTTTTTTATCAACCGAAACAATGAGTTAAACTACTGTCTATTTTTTATGATAACTTGATTTTTGTTGAAAATTTTGATGAGTAAATGACATAAATTTTCAAGTTAATAACCAAAACCAATATTTAATTTATTCGTGTCGATTTAAAAATAAATCCTTCATTTGTAAATATTTTCAAAAATTTGCATTCATCTCTTTGTAAATAAATCTTGCATTTTGTAAATATTTTCATCATGCATTTGGATTTTGTGGGTATCCGCAGAAAACCCTCACGAGACAACACTCGGCCTAGTGGGGACACGCAGAGGTTTAATGGCTTGTTGCATACACTCAATGCAATCGTGCTCCCTACGAAAACGGTTTATCTTAGTTTTTCTTTATTCGAGGACGAATAAAAAGATAAGTGTGGGTATTTGATGTACAAGTAAATGTGCATATTTTTACAAGCATATTTATTCTATTTAAATGAAATAAATGATCATGCTCGGTATTTTAACTTGTTTTAACCAAAATCCATATTAATTTCAAATTGTCACATATCCATCTTCATATAAGGGCAAAACGGTCAGTTGTGTGCATATATTTCTTTGAGAAAAATTAATTAGAAATTTCCGTACTATTTTGCAGGAATTTGATTTCGATTACAAGTTATTTCATGAAGAAGATATGCATGCACAAAAAAGAACACAAAGGAATGAAGATGGAAATAATTCAAAGTGAAGATCATGGAGGACCCCATCTACTCAGTACCTTAATGTACAAATTAGAGGCTAATGCACATGCTTATGGAATTAATGGCTTCATGTGCACTTAAATGAGGATTATGACATGCTAATGATTACTTAGTGGCCACACTACCTCAAGGGCATTTTGGGCATTCTCCAAAAATATGAATTAGGGTTTCATATATGAATAAATACCCATATGTTTCATGTAACTTTCTCTTACTTAGTCTCTCTTTAGTTAGTTTTAGGCTCAAAATAAAACCAAACTCTCTTCTTTCTTTTCATGGCTACTTAGTCATTTCTCTTTTATGTAATTTTTTTATGCAACTTCAATACATGTTCTTTTTCTTTCCATGCTTATTTACTTTCATGTTGTAGTGTAGATTTATTTTTCATGCAAGTAGAATAGTTTGTCTTTATCTTGATTTCTTTTTCTTTTTCTCTCATGTTCCAAGCTACATTTGTTCATATGATAACAAATATGAGAGGCTAAACCCCTTCAATTTAGGGGTAATGAAGCTCTCTAATCATGTAGCTTCAACTTAATTGGATGTTTATGCTCTCTTTTTGTGCTTAATGAGAATGATTGAAGTGGTTTAATGATGTTATTTAGCTTTGAATTTGATAGTCTATGTTGTTCATAACAAATAGGCTATGCTTGAACAAACAAAACACAAATTGCATCTTCATCTACATATAATTATGGAAAAGAAGTGATTGTTGAAATTAAAATTTGATGGCTTATATTTCTAATTAATAGTTAATCGGCCATGCTTAAAATAGATTTTTCTTTCAACTTTGTTGTCATATTTTATGAGATTTAAAAGTTTATTAGTGGTTGTGTTATAGTTTGATGGTTTATATTGAGCTAATTAATAGCACAAATATACCATACTTATGATAAACACATCAACTAATTCACTGATGACAAGAAAAGAGAGATCATAACTTCATTTTGTTGATTCATGTGATCTAGAGAGTGGAAATTGCCTCTAAATTGTCTTAACACTCATATTTTTATCAATTTTCTTTTGCTTGTTTTTCTTCTTTTCTAGTTTAAAATTCTCTTCAACCTTGGTTTAATTTGATTGAATAGATTTCTAAAATCATCAATTCCCTACGGATCGACCCGTATTCGCCACGTACTACAAGTGTATGCCGTGCGCTTGCGGTTATTTTTAATTTAAATTCACCCCACGGTTTTCTAAACCGATAGAATTTCCGTCGACGAACAGTTAGGGTGCTTAGAGCTGCTGAGTGGTCCTGCAATGATCAAAACAGTAACACAATGATTAGTTTGTTTGTTGGCCTTGCACAAGATTTGGTCAATGACCAATGCTAATGTGTTGGTGGAAGGAATAACATGATCAGGTGAGAATACCAAGGAAAGGTAAGCATCCAGACTGGCAACATCATCAGATGGGCAACAAGGAGGAATAGACTGTTATGGCATGGTAGGAATCGATGTTTGAACAGATATGGAAGGGGATTTTATCTTCCATTATCATGGGTGATTTCTGAATCGAAATTTTCTCAAGTAAAGGAGGAGAGCATGTTCCATCAACTTCCATTGGGCGATGCAAACAAAGACTTTTCGAATGAAGTAAGAGCAAATAAGAGGCTGCCATATGTACGATACATTAACTTAACCAATCCTACTGGAAGGTGTGATGGCAATGGTCTATTTGGAGTGATCTCAATAGGGGCTCAGCAAATCCAAGATGGCCCCTTTTGTTCTGTATTTTAACCAAAACATATAAGCTCTATAATGTGACTAGCCAACTAATCAAGGACCTCTAGAAATTAGAAGGAGGATAGAATGTTAGTGAACTTAGCCCAAATAGGAATGGACAGAATTTTTTCTCGAGTAGAGTCAACTGGCGGCTCCATTTGGCGACAATAAACAATTGCCCATCATTAATACATGAATCTGCTCTAAAACCATTTGCCATTCTTCCTCGCTTCCAAAGCCAAAAGAGTACATATCCCTTTCAAATGTCACATTCAATGAACCCTTCAGTTTTTGTTTTTCCCTAAGGTGTTTCTTAACTATTGAATAAGGATGACTATCGTCCATAAAGAAACTAATAATATATATATATATATATATTATTTAATTAATTGATTGACTTTTAACTAATTACTTATTTAATTAGCCAAACTAATTATTAACAATTTTCGATATTTTCAAAAAAAATTGAAAATATTTTTTTAATATTTATCAAAATTTCTTATATATTTCAAATTTTAACTTTTAAATTTAAAACGTCATTTATGATATTAAAACAGATTTTAAAAATTTGCACAAGGCCCAAATTATTTAGGCCTTTATACTAAGGATAGACTTTAGACATAGATCAGACTCGTAGCTAGGGAGAGCAAAGTACTTGTTTATCCAAGCCCAACCTTCAACACTACATTTCTAGACACCCTACAAAATTGTTAGAATTTAATAAGTTGGCCTTAATATTGCTAATTTATACTATATAGGCTAATGAGCTTTTATACCACTGATGTAACTGGGCCAGCCTGCAAAGAAATAAACTGGTATTTCAAAAAAAAAATCTATTTTTAGATCTTATTAAGCCTATGATGTCTAAATTGATTTAGATCTAATCTAAGTAGTTTTAAATAAAATTTATTTTATTTAACTAATTAATATAAAGGTTTGATTGTATGTACGTAATATATAAAATGTATATCTGTATTAAATACACACATACATGTAAGTATACGTGCAACATATAGATGTGTATATTGTTTAATATGGTTGTATATAAGTTTTGGAAATTACACTACAAAAGATAAACTAGCCCCTTTATATACGTATTTGCTATCTTTTTTTATTTTAAAATTATAAATACATACATATTATGTATAAATATACACCACATCATATGTAATTTTGAATATAAATATGTTAACCAATATAAAATTCAAATTTAATATTCAAAAATAACTTAAGATAGATTCAAATTAGAAGATAGATCTAGTCTAAAACTATTTCGAATTTAAAATTAAAAAATTTAAGCATTTCAATATACACACACACATGTGTTTAAGATAGGTTTTTTAAATTTAGAAATATTTGTACATATATGTAAATTTTAGACCTTAATTACAAAAATATTAATTTATCTCATAAATGGTAGTATGCTTAAATTTTAAAGTAATAAATTTTTAATATTTTCCTTTTGGCCAAAATACCCTTTTAATGGAAACTAACTTTTTTCAAATCCTTATGGTTAAAAATCCCTTTTATTTAAAATCCATATGGATTTTAAAATTAATTTAAAAAATATAAATTCCAAATAAAATTTATATGTGTCATATATTTTATATTTATATATTATTATATAATAACTTGGAAAACCTTAAAATATAAACATATATATATGTATATGTAATCAATATTTTTGTTTCATTTATATTATAAATACAAATGTACATCTAAAAAATTAACATACATATAGGTACACACACACATATATATATATATATATATATATATATAACGTGTGTACGTATGAACAAGATTTAGGAAATTAATTTATATGAAGTGTGTGTATGTGTCTATATATATAAGCAACTTCAAATTAAAAAATACAGATTTTAATTTATTTTAAAGCTATATTACCTTTGATTTTTTTTTATATTTTATAAAGTAGCCCAAGGTAAAAATACACATATAATATTTTTTAACGTGTATGAATATATATATATATATATATATATATATATACACATACAAGTATTATAGCAAATAAAATATAAATTCATGATAAAATATGGTTCTAATCCACTCATATGTAATGACATGATTGAAAAAATATATAAGTAAATATTAATTAGATATCACCTGTATTATGGCCTTGATATTCCATCTTGAACGTTGAATTAGAATCTTCTTGGATCGGATCCTAACTCCTTCAAAAATGCAGCTAACTGAAGGGATCACCATACTTTTTAAAATAAATTATATTTGATATATAAGTAAATATGGATTAGATATTAGCTATATTATGGCCTTGATACTGCATCTTGAATGTTGAATTAGAATCTTCTTGGATAGGATCCTAACTCCTCCAAAAACGCAGCTAACCGAAGAGATCGACATACTTTAAAAAAAAAGTAAATATTGATTAGATATTACCTATATTATTCCCATGTTATTGCATCTTGAACGTTGAATTAGAATCTTCTTGGATCGGATCCTAACTCCTCCAAAAGCGCAGCTAACCGAAGAGATCGACATACTTTTAACAATAAATTTGATTTAATTTAATTTTCAGTTTCTAAATGAAAGGTTAGAGGGTATTTTTTTATGGCTAAAACTAGGAAGAAGGGAAGAGCAAAAGTAAAAAAGAAAATGAAGGAGGACATTGAGTTTAAATAAGAAAAAGAAGGAAAGAAAAGGAGGATCAAGATCTCCCATTGTACCTTTTCTTCTTTCTAATTCAAAACTCATAATTCAAATTAATATCACATCCCTCCCTTCCAAGACATGTTGGCCATCCTTATGGGTATTTGGGTCCACATATATTTCCAAACTCAATTGGTATTTACATATTCTAAATCCAATTTAAATATTTTTTGATATCATATATCGATATATATATATATATATATATATACACACAAAAACACATAAATTTTATATACTGTTTAACGGTGGAAATTCTATCGAGTTAGAAAACCACCGAAAAAGTTATAACTAAAATAACCGCAAGCGCACGGCGTACTATCGTAGTACGTGACGAATATGGGTTGATCTGCAAGGAATTGTAGATTTTAAAATTCTATTCAATCAAATTAAACCAAAGTCGAATGATCATTAACTACTAAAAGAAAGTAAAAACAAATTAAAACTAAAGAGAATGAAAATATGAGATTAAAGAATAATTTAGAGGCAAATCCTCTCTCATGGTCACATAAATCAACGTAATGAAATTATGATCTTGATTTGTTCTTTGTGAGTTTAGTTGATGCATTTATCATAAGCATAGCCTAATTGTGTTATTAACTAACACACTTAAACCATCAAACTTTAATGCACCCCCTAATCCATTTACTAACTTCAATGAAAATGATATGAAATTAAAATAAAATCTATTTTAAGCATGGTTTATTAATATTGAATTAGAAACATAAGCCATTAAATTTTGATTCTAAATTCACTTTAATTACCATGATCATATGTAGATAAAGAGGTAATTAGTAATTCATATGACTAAGCATAGCTTATTTGTATTGAACAACATAAGCTATCAAACTCAATATTAAACACAAAATCACACAAACATTCAAATTTCCATTAAGCGCAAAGGAGACATAAATGTAAAATTATGTCGCATCTACATGATTCAAGAAAGCTTCATTGCCCCTAAATTGAAGGGATTAGCCTCTCATTTGTGTTATCATGTCAACACAAGTAGAAAGCAACATGAAATAAACAAAACAAAAAGAAGAGGAAAACGAAAGCTAACGGAAAAAATAACTACTCTACTTGCATGAAAATGAACTAACTACTAACAAGAAGGTAAAAAAGCATGTAAATAAGAGAGAACATTAATTAACATTGCATAAAAGAAAGGAAAGTTACATGAAATAAAATGGCTAAATAGCCATGGAAAAAGAAGAGAGAAGAGATTTTTTTATTTTGAGCCTAAACTAAAACTAAGAGAGACTAAGGAAGAAAAGGGTTACATGAAACATATAGGGTATATATACATGTGTTATATCCTAATTCATATTTTTAGGGAATACCCAAAATACCCTTGAAAAAATGTGGAGGCCAAGTAATCATTAGCTTCTACTAATCATCATTTAAGTGTACATGAAGGCATAAACTCCATAAGCATGTGCATTAGCCTCTAATTGAAAATCAACGTAAGTGGGTGGGGTCCTCCATGTTCTTCACTTTGAATTATTTCCATCTTCATTCTTTTGTATCTTCTTTGTGCATGCATATTTCATCATAAAACCACTTGTAAAATTCACCAAATTTTCTACACAACATAGAAAATTCCAAGTAAATTTTCACAATTTAATAAATGCACAAAAATGACCATTTTACCCCTGTATGAAGATGAATATGTGACAATTTGAAAATAATTTGAATTTTGGTTTAAACAAGTTAAAATACCCAATATGATCATTTATTCAATTTAAATAGATTAAATATGGTGATAAAAATATGCTCATTTATGTATACTTCATATACGTACTATATTAAATATTGATTCAAATAAATCAAATAAAATTTATAGTTACTATTTCAAAAATATTAATTAATTTAACTGATCTATGACAATTATAATTTAATCAAATCATGTGGTATCTCGGAGTATTCAACATTACGGTTGTTTGACTCATGGTTGTAAATCCAGTCAGCGGTTAATATCTAATAATTCAAAATTTAACACTCACACGTTACTTAAGCTAGAGGTGTGATGGTTTGGTCAAATCCATTGCTTATACAATTTCGGTAAAATCCAATTTTACTATTTTATGCTATCCCCGATAGCAACGATTATTTACACCAATTCTCTTCATCAAAACTATGTCACATTATGACTTATGGAATATGATTTTGATCAAAATTCCTGTATCATTAACATTCAATTTGTATAATCTAAATAAAATATTTTTGGTTCAATAGTAGTTATTATTATTAACAAAACTGCTCGGGCTAAAGACTTTGCTTTATGTTGACTATCGTTGACCGTAATACTATCCTCATATAACTAAGTAAACGAATTCACTATCGAATAGTGTTTCACTTCTAATGCTTCAACTCAATTCCAACTATAGTCATTTGATTGACATAGTACCATGATTTAACTATAAGCAAAGTGGAGTGTCCATATTGAAGTTCAACAATACTTTTAAGTCGAGAGAACTGCGTAATATCATCACCTTGTTTTCTCTATTTGACCTTAGATATATTAACAAATAGAAAATTATCAAATGAGTCATTCCATAGTAATCAGATAATCATTAGTACGTAACCCCTTGATGCCTTTAACAGCTGTGAGTAATACGCTGCCCATCAATTGAAGAGCGTTACATACTCTAGTCTCAATGAATTTATCGATATTCTATCTCGATACATCGTAACTAGGAATATTTTAAACAATAAATTTTTTCATTGTGATAAATTTCTCACGATCACAGCACTTTGTAATTACTATTACGAAACCTATCATTTAATGATTTTTTATAAAATATATTTAAATTAGATAATAATTAATGTAACACGTTATGTTAATTATATAATAGAAAGAAAAATACCTTTTATTTTGAATCAGGTTTTATTACAGAGTTAATAATTTACAATAAAATACAGAATTTCTCTTCGAGCATGCTCCTAACTCTATCGCCAAGCACATTGAATGCCCATGTTGTGAGGTTCGATTTGATGATAGGGGCACAATAATGAACTTGTTTTGATACCCCTCACAACTTTCTTAGGAGACCAAAGAAATGGTGGGGTTTGTCGATCCTTACGGGTAGTAGTAATGGTCCGGATCGATCTTAGCCTGTCTACAAAATTTAAAGACCGGTCTGATTAGGATGGGATAAGGCTGCGATGTTCAAGTCACGATAAACTATGAAGATCCCCGTTAATAGACTATAGTTGTCAGGGTAAGTTGCCAAAGTACCATGTGTTGCTCATGTAGAAATCTGATGAAGAAGCAGTAAAGAGGAGCATTACACCGCAATTCATGTAAGTGAGGAACCATGTGAAATAGCCTGATGAGGGCTAGCTGGCTTGGTCAATAACAAAGGAAGAAAGAAGATCGATTCCCTCGTAGCCATAGCGGGCCAGAGAACGTGTGAGATCAACCTAGTTCCCAAACCTTGGGGTAGCCTGTTCGTTGGTAGATGCAGCTTCAATCATCTACAATGAAAAACAAGCACCCTAGACTACTAAACTACCCCAACCTATTTAAAGACCGATTAGACAAAGGAGCAAGCTTTTCCTCCATCACGCGTATGAGCAGCCCATAGTCATAGAGCAAGCTCGTTCAAGCTCTTACCTAAGCTCAAAGCAGGCCATGTGACCCACGACACTACCATCTTGCTACCTAATCCTATTTACGGGTTCGAGCGCAGAGTGTCATCTTCCTACTTTAATTTTGGAAGGGCGGTTCGGTAATATTAACAACACAAAGTTTTATGTGTTCTGTCCAGCGTTTGACATCAAACGACCACCGTTGATGCCATAACGACGTTCGTTCGACGCCTTGAATGATAGAAGTTCGTTGGAAAGATCGTTAAAGCAGCGAAGGTATTTAGGTCAACATAGTAGCGATAAAAAACAAAATGCAAAAAATTAATACCAAAATGAAAATAAAAGAAAAAACTACATGGCAAATGACATAAAAAATCAAGGTTGAAAACACTTATTAATGATCGAAGGTTACAGTTTATAAAAGCATATAAAGAAGACAAGAGTGCCCTCTTTTCTTTTTAATGGTAGAAACACAAAAGCTTAGTAAAAAGTGAGAAGAAGGGGATGAGACACCTTTATAGGCGATGATAAACAACTCAAACCGCTAGATCTACCATATAGAGAGCTATCAAAGCCATCTAGTTTTCTACAGTAACCATGTCAAATAGCATATCGAAAAGGTAAACCGTCTTTGCCGCATACGGGGTAGCAAACCGCCAACCTCAATGACAGTTCCACATTTAGCACCATTAATTGAGGCATTATAAATGAATGACAAGCCCGTGTCCTCTCACAAACACAAGCTTAAGGGGAAAATGTTTTTCGATATTCTCGTAAGTACGGAGTGTGCTGGCACTCCCTACACGACTGGCCCTCATGATGTCAACAGAACATTCCCGACCCCCTTGTGGTCCATATATTTCCAAATCCTAGCACTTTGGCCTGCCCATATTACATGGCCTGCACCGGGCTCAACAGGATAGGCTTACTCGACCATCGGTCTGCTTGGGTCGGGCACATGTATTAGCCAAATAATACATGCACATACATCAGCGGATGAGACAACAGATAGTGGCTCGACATGTGATGAACTCCTTGGAAGTTGACTATCTCTACCATCAATCAATCTCCTGCCAAGTCCACCATTCTTCTTCAACGTCGACCAATCGCACTCTCTAAAGCCACTTTGTCTTAATATGGCAGGCTTTGGCAATAGGTGCCAGACCTTCATTATCAAAAGAAGCTTTGCATGCACTACTCCTTGCACAAACAACACTGTTCATCTAACAAAATCGCCATTGTACAGTAACCACTCTATGTCCTTTACTCCCACGAAAGCAACCTCTACACAACCACTCTATAATCCCTCGCCGCCTGCTCCTGATCTAGGCATGCTCTAGTATGGACCGCCGGCTGGCATCATCTACACCATCGGCTTAGTTTGCATCCTAGCTGGCACACATCAACTGTGCGCCTCGATAAACGGTCCATAGTGATTTTTGGGTCTAGCAGCATCATCTCAGCCATTTAGTGTGTATTCCGACAACTATAAATAGGTCAAGACATGCATTTTTCCAAGGGTTGAACAACTTAAGCTCTCAAGCATTTTACATTCTTGTTACTATCTCTTGTGATCCAAGCTATGGTAAGAGAAACAAAGTAATAAGAAATTCTTCACATTGGACGTAGATCAACATTGACCAAACCACTTTAAACTACAAACATGATCTCCTCTTTTCCATTTTATATATGTTAATGAGTTATCTTTGCTAGTATCAACTCCTAATCATAACTCCAAGGTGAGCTGAATCTTCAGATAATGCCATCCTTTTGCAAACTCAAATGGAAAATTATGTTTATCATTACTGTTATGCACTAGCATAGTTGAAGTTGTGTATGATCTCATAGTATTTTGCTCCAAAGTATTACAAGTAAAATTTGGAAATTTAGTTATAAGTTCCTTATTTATTAAAATTATATCCAGTGTGCGTTGAATGTTCTTATATTCGTCAGGTCCCCAGGTAAACCTATTTCCAATCAGCATAGGTTCTATTAGAATGATTTTAAATTGAAATTAGTCGCATGTTTTTTATGGAATATGGCAAGGTAGGAGGAAAATTAAAATTGGTAATGATGAGACTTGAATTCAAGTTGTAATCAAAGATCTCAAAAACCTTTATCGCCAACTTACATTCATTTCCAAGCAATAGTAAATAACGTGCCGTATTTATGAAAGTTTGAGGCCTTAGGAGACGAGGGCCCTAGGCCATCACCTAGGTGGTCTATGCCTAAGATTGGACTTAGGACCGAGCCATCACCACTTTTTTCATAAGTATGCATGACAGTATTAAAAACTCCATCTTTTATAATGGATAACCATATTTTTTATATAGATAACAAGAGTGATACTTTATTCAAGCAGAATACTCGTTATGATGTTTAAAAGTTCGACCACATGATCTTTATAATCTTTGTCTAAAGCGTTATACCTTTAACCCCTTTAGATAGAGGTCCTTGACATGATGACCACATTTTGGAGTTAAACTTTTCAAGGTTGGATCACAATTTGTTCCTCTCTATTTCAAAATTACTGTACAATGTACTGGTTATCTCTATAAACAATTCCTTGTTATTATATATAACATGTTGTATTCTTTAGCAGACGATTAGATTTAACATTTTTTAATCTCTAAATGTTTGATTATCATAGTTGTAAAGTTCTAAGCTTACCCTACAAGTATTATCATTTTTCTCAAATCTATTTTTATAATTTTTATCATTTAGTTTATTTTCTACCAAAACAACTATACTTGGTTTATGATATTTAACAATGTTTTTAATATCTTAGTTTGCTAAGAGGGTGTATTCATCCCTTTTATATTTCAAGCTAGCCATGATATTTATGTATACTTCAAGCTATCAATGATATTTATATACTAAGCCATATTGAATTGTTTGTTTTCATACGTGAACGCATGAACCGTTAGACATTTTTGGTTGCATAGGCGGCACATGTATAAATAAGGCTACTGATAGGAAAAATAACATTGTTGTAAGTGGGAATTGAAGTCTCCACATCATGCAAGCTAAACTATACAATACCAATTAAGCTAATAAATTTTTGTAAAACAACATGAATGAGTATATATATATATATATTAAACATAACATTCAAATTAGCATATTTTTTTGATTTTACCCCGTCGAATGTGGTTGCTCCACACGGTTGTTTGGTCAGCCCCAGCCCTGTGTGAAACAGCAACACTTTTACCTCCTTTTCTACGGGTCGAACCTTTCACCTCCAACTTTTTAGCTATACATCGTTAGCAATATATAACTATAGCATTTAAGCAAACTAACCTTTTTGCATGAAAAGGCAACGCTCCTCAAAAAGTTTAGGCAGGACTCCTCGAAAAAAAATTAGTTTAATGCTGACGTATATACCGTAAAAAAAAAACAACTTAGAGTAGAGACAGAGCAATAAATCGGGAACAAAATTTCCGCGAATGCTCCTCGATAAATTCCACGCACACCACCGCTATAAAAAACCTAGCGGTTTGACCCTCCCTGTCTACAATACAAGCAGCCAGCTCAGCATTCTTCTCCACGTCGGTGGGTCCCAACCGAAGGTCACGGGTGCGCGGGAAACGTGCTGCCACGTCAGCACTAGTCTCCCCGTATGACAAGAGGCCACACAGCTGCAACACGTAAATGTCAATTCTTTGTTCCTCCCTTCACAATCTCCTGTCCCCCATGCCTCCTTCCTCCTTTTCTATATTATTATTTTTCAAATTCAAACTTTGTTTCGCGTGTGTGTAATATATACACACGCGAACACCTGTGTTACTACTCTATTACAGTACAGTGCTGGGTAATAATTCCTGGCGCCTTGCTATCATTAATTAGTGGCATGTGTAATGTAACTAACAAAGAAATATTATTTTGACAAAAGAGACCTCGTTTGGTAAACCCAAGATTAACAAATAATTAAGCTTTATAGTAAAGTTGTGAAGTGGAAAGGCAGAATCATGTGGCGGTTGTTGTCATTGACGTCGGATCTAAATAGGTTCTGTCTCGATCCATCTAACTTATACATACTAGAATTGATCCGTGCTTCGGACAAGGGTTGTTTACATTTCTGGTAACGGAAAGTAAGAGCATTTTCGAAATTTCAAAATGACGACGAGTAAAAAGAGATAGAGAAGTAGAGATATTGTATTTGCAAATGCAGCTGGGAGCTGACAGTACAGTACTACGAAACAAGTAAATAAAATGGACCAGTAATTAGTACCACAGGCAGCTTGCTAGCTAGCGAGATGTTTAATGTTATGTACAAATTTTTGGTTGATTGATTCTTTTCTACGTTGCACTGATTGATTCTCCTTCTGTACAACATGTTTGATGATTTTCATGCATCATTAATTCGCCTTCAACCGTTCGGTGCAAGCTATTTATTTAAAGATGAGTGTTGCATGTAAACAACGATGATTGATTCATAATTAAACATTAAAAATGAGAATGTCAATTATAACCGTAATAATGAAAACATTCATCGAAATCCGCAATGATATGATAAAAAACTAACGAAGATCGAGTTGTATTATAATACTCAAAAAAGTTAACTGTTCTCAACGACTAATTGAGGCCCTATTTCACTAGTATCCATATGAAGAACAAATGCTAAAACTTGAAGCACAGCTGATCTTGAAATGAATTGTTGCAACTCAAGGAAGCTGTCTGATATATAGAAAGAGATTGCGTGCACGAAAATAAGACACGAGGGACGACGACTTCTTAAAAAAAGCAAATTCAAAATTAAGTTTTGGTAGATGAATCTACGTTTGACAGCTACTTGGAAACAAAAAGTTTGAAGTATCCCGATCCTGAATCTCCTTTAGAAAATTTCAATACTAAGTTTTATGTCAACTTCATTGAGAAGCTTGAGTTAGATGTGGATTGTCTAGACCACCATCCGCAAGTTTAAAGAGGGTCAACTAAAACTAAATCGTCGTCCAATCAAGAACCTCTAACCCAACGAGTTAGATGTATGACGCTTTAGACAATAGTTCTTAGTGTCATGGGTTCGAACCCCGTAATTATCATATTTAGTGCTCTGTCTAAATATGATATCACTTTTGTTATCAAACACTAAATTATCATCCATAATCTAGTGGCTATTGATATAAAAATATATCTTCTCTCACGATTGTTTCTGCTCCTCTCCTCTTGCGACTCTCTCTCAACTTCAGCTCTCATTATTGACGACCCTCGGCTTCGTCAGATCTGTGGTTACTTGGGTGATACGATGTCGTTCTCGTATGTTGACGAGTTCGTACTCTCTGGCAATTTCTTGCGCGATTGTCCACCGTATGTCGCTATTGCCTCGGCCTTATTGGCGAAGGTGGCTGCTCCTATTTCGGTTACTTTTTCTAGTGCAAGTTCGGTGGACATTAGGGTTTACTCTTTGGTTCAATTTGGGGCTTTGTGTCGATCGCGATTCTTGATGGTTGAGAATTGTTTTATGGAAATTTCGCCGATTTTCATCGATGAATTGGTGACGCGTCCTCCTCCATACAGGCGATGGTCGTTGGATGATGATTATTTGTCGTCGTCTGCTTGTGTTGGCTATTCGGGGACTGGCCAGAGACGGGATTTCAACGCTCATTTCGAGCCTTCTTTGAGTTTCTCGGCGGCATGCGACTTTTTGCCTTGTGGGGAGGAGGGGGTGACGGTGGGTGCGGTGGTTTGCAATTTTGGGTGTGTGGTTAGTGAGCAGATTGATGGGGATTTCATCGCCTCATCAAGTGCTGAACTAGCTGCTACATTGGCTTCGTTTCAGCATATTTCTGTTGGTTTAGTGTCGTTTTCAGATGGTTCTGTTGTGTGCGATGGGGGGTACATGGATGTCACCGTGGCTGATGGGGATTTCACCGTCCCATGTAGCCCTGAGCTCGGTGATTCCTTGCCTCGGTTGCAGAATGCTGCTGTTTTCTTTGGGCCTGATGCTTTGGCCGACGTCTCCGATGATTTGCTATGGGTATTTTCAGCGTATGCTGGGTTGTTCGTTTCTCATGCTGAGGTTGAGCTGGCTGGTTGGCTAGTGGGATCTTGGTGGGATCTTGGTGGCCAGTCAGTCAGTTGTTTGGCTAGTGGGATCTTGGTGGTCGGTTCTTTCGGCTTTAACCTTGAGAGAGCTCCCCAGGTAAGTTGTGGGTTGAGCTGGCAGGTGAGTTCTTCTTCTCTGCTTTCTGCTTTGTTCCTTGTTGGAGTATTTGCTGCTGTTGTTTGTTCATGGGCTGATGGTGTTTCTTTATTGATTATGAGCCATGACACGCTTAGGTGTGTGCTTCCTGGCATGGTTGCTCAGTCCGGGACTGGTGACATGACAGGTCATGTAGGCAGTGAGCGCTTCGTTTGAAGCGGTCAGTGCAGGTCTTTTTGTTGGTATTTGATTTGCTGCCATTGCGAGGCCGATTCTGTGTCGTATATGGCTATCATGGGTCTTCATTCGACGACTGATCTTCTGTGGTCTTTACGGAGAACGCTCTTAGCCAGGATCGAGTGGATCGGGCGATATTCTTGGTCTGCTCGCATAGTGGTCTCAGATTCGGATCACTATGCGGAAAGCCGGGAATTTTGCCGGCTTTCCTCGATTCCCTATGTTGATCACTCTGTTAGGACCATCGTGCGAACCACACCTGTCGCGCGGGGCTGTATCATCAGTGACAGTCCGGCTTGGGTTAGGTTCCTACAACACCGTGGGTTGCGTATTATCAGCATCCCTACATATTTCCGATCTCTCCCGTCTGTCGGGGTGTCTTCAGCCTCATCGTCTGGTTGCTGCTCTTCTTTTTGCTCCTTGCCATCGTCCTCTTGTTCCTTATCCATTTCCATTCCAATGCCTAGCGAAGCGGAGATTGCGATCATTAATGATCGCCTCTCTCGCCTAATTAAGAACTCAGCTCCATCCAGATCTTCTCTTAGGCTTTCGGATTCGTTGGAGCCGGCTCAGGTCTCTGCCGAGACCATCCCTCGGGTATCGGCTTCCCGTGTTCATAGACCTTCTCGTCGCCGAACGAGAGGTCCCCACACCACTCCTCGTACTATCCATACTCGCTCTATAGCGGCGATTGAGCAGACAGATCGGTCTGCTTTTTCATCGTTGTATCTTATTTGAGTAGGGTCTGTTTTGTTTTCCCTGGCTTGTCTTATTTTCCTCTGTTTTCAGGCTTTCATGTCGAATTTTCTTTTCTGGAACTTTCGTGGTATTGGCAATGAGGCTTCTTGCGCTAGATTGAAGCGCATTGTCCGCAAACATACTGTTTGCTTGGTAGCTCTGTTAGAACCTTTTGTAGGGTCTGCAGAGATTACCAGGGTTGTCTTGTCGCCTGGGTTTGGAGGTGTTGTGTCCAATGTTTCGGGAAAGATTTGGATTCTTTGGTCCAAATGTTGTGTTGTCCACCCTTTGTTTGACTCGGACCAGCTTATCTCTGTGGTTTGCTCTGCTTCTCATTTTCCTCATCCTTTTCTTTTTTCGGCGGTGTACGCCAAGTGCGATAGGATGGAGAGATTATTGGGATGATATTCTTCATCTAGCTGAGATGGGTTTTTCGTGCTCTGTTGTGGGTGGTGATTTCAATGTTGTCGCTAGTCAGGCTGAGAAACTTGAGGGGGCGGCCATTAACCACTCATCGGTTTCTGATTTCAATTCATTCATTGTGAGCTCAGGATTCTCCGAAATTCCTTTTGTAGGATCGGCTTATACCTGGTCTAATAACCAGGAGGGTCCGAACCGGATTCTATCTCGGTTGGATAGAATTTTTGGGTCCCCTGATTCGCTCAATCTACCTTTTTCTTTCTCTACCTCGCATCTTCATCGAGCCTGCTCTGATCATGCCCCGTTAGTATTGCGATGCTTTCCTAGATCTCTCTCGGGGCCTACGTCTTTCCGCTTCCTCAGTATGTGGTGTTCCCATCACTTCTTTCATCAGGTTGTGGAGGAGTCGTGGTCCTCTCCTATATCAGCTTCTCCCATGGGGGCTTTTTCCCAAAAGCTGAAACGTCTTAAGGCTAGCCTTAAGTCCTGTAATACCCTGGTTTTCAGGAACATTTTCGACCGTGTTAGAGCGGCTGAGGAGTCCCTTATTCTTGCCGAATCTTTGTTCGACGAGAACCCTTCGGCCGAAAACAGGGAGAATTGGGTTTCGGCCCAATTGGCTTTCTCTTCGGAGCTTCGTATCGAACACTCTTATCTTCGCCAAAAGGCGAGGGTAAAATGGGTGGTCGAAGGGGATTCGAACTCCAAATTTTTCCATTCTTCCATTCGTAAGAAAGCCAACCTTCTTTCCATTCGAGAAATTTTGAGACCGGATCTTTCTTTGGCGTCCTCTCCGGCTGAAGTTATGGAGATCATAATGTCTCATTTTCAATCTTTTCTGGGTTCCCCCTCTGTGGCGGATCAGGATCTGGATATTCTCTCTTTCATTCCCAGATTGATCCCTTCTGAGGGGACCGACGTTTTGGCTGCTCCGCCAACTCCGGAGGAAATCCGTGCTTGCGTCTTTGCCCTTAGCAAGGACAGTGCTTGCGGTCCGGATGGTTTTAACGGTTCTTTCTATCGGAGTGTGTGGCCTATCATTCAGTCGGATTTTTATTTAGCTGTCCAGCAATTCTTTGCCGGCAGTCTTCTCCCCATTAGTTGGTCTTCCACCAACTTGGTCTTAATACCGAAGTGTGATTACCCTCGGTCATGCGCGGAATTTCGTCCCATCAGCTTGTGTAATTTCTCCAACAAAGTTATTTCTAAGGTGTTGGCCACTCGTTTGGCTCCGTTCCTTGATCGTATCATCTCCTCCTCTCAGGCAGGTTTTGTGAAGGGTCGTCTAATCACTGATAACGTCCTGTTAGCCCAGGAACTGATTTCCCAGATTGACAGGAAGGTTAGAGGTTCTAATGTTGTTTTCAAACTTGATATGGAGAAGGCTTATGATCGTATGTCGTGGTTTTTCATCATTAGAGTTCTGCGTGCATTTGGGCTTCCAGAAACCCTTATCGATTTGGTTTGGAGACTTATCTCTAACTGTTGGTTTTCTGTCCTCATTAACGGATCGGCCAATGGATTCTTCAGGGCTGGTAAGGGTCTCCGTCAGGGTGATCCTCTATCGCCTTCTCTTTTCGTGATAGCGGCTGAAGCTTTCATACGAGGGATCCACACCTTAACGATTTTCGGCCAGGTTCACCGATTTGGTCTTCCGAGTAGGTGCCCGCTCGTTTCCTCCTTATCCTTTGCGGATGACATAGTCATTTTCTCCAACGGTAACCGGCCGTCTGTTCGTCGCCTGATTCGCTTTATCCATCAGTACGAGCGATGCTCGGGCCAGCTCGTTAACTCGTCGAAGAGTTGCTTCGTTCATGCGAAGGATATGGATCCTTACAGGGTTTCCTGGGTCCATTCGTTCACAGGATTCAGGGCGGCTTCCCTGCCGCTTCCATACTTGGGTATTGTTCTCTACAGGGGCCGGAAACTTAATGCCCTATTCGATCCTCTGAAGGATAAAGTTAGGGGAAAGATCATTCGTTGGAATGCTTCGATTCTGTCTCAGGCAGGAAGATTGGTTCTTATCAAGTCGGTGTTAGGCTCGTTGGGTACTCATTTCTTCGCAGCGATTTCCCCTACCGCCTCTTTCTTTAGGTCTTTCTAATCTTTGGCTTCTTCTTTCTTCTGGGGGTCAAAGGTTGACAATCACCATCATCACTGGGTCTCATGGGACGTGGTGTGTCGCCCCAAGAACGAGGATGGGCTTGGATTGCGAAATCCTAAGGATATTTGTGCGGCTTTTGCTTGCAAGCTGTGGTACAGGTTTGGGACTAACGATTCCCTTTGGGCGAAGTTCCTCCGAGCCAAGTACCATAGTCTGGCCTCCGCAGGCTTTTCCGGATCTCCCTCCTTCGCTAGTGAAACTTGGAAGCACATGCAATCGGTCAAACCTTTCTCTGACTCCCACGACGGCCAATCCGGTTGGGATGGTGGTTCGTTTTCCATCTTGAAAGCTTGGAGTTCGGCTCGTCTGTCATCCCCCGTTCTCCCTATATTCTCCTTCATATGGGACGCCAAAATCCCTCCTAAAGTGTCTTTGTTCATGTGGCGAACCCTTCATAAGGGATTGCCAGTTGATGAGAACCTTCAGCGGATTGGTATTCCTTTTGTTTCCCGTTGCAGGTGTTGCGGCAACGGGAATTCGGAATCTTTGGATCATTTAATCTTTACCGGTTTCTCAGCCAGATCCTGTTGGAATTATTTCGGTAATCTTTTAGGTATCAGAGGTAGCAACAACTCGTTGGAGGATTTACAGTTGACCTGGTGGAACGGAATCAAAGGTAAATCTCTTCGTTCTGTTGTTTTTCGCTTAATTCCTTGTCTGATCTGCTGGCACCTATGGTGTGCGCGGAATAAGGCAATTTTTGAGGAAACTCCCATGGATCCCGTCTCCGTTATTCGCCGGGTTAGGAATGATGTTTTTCTTGCTTTTCAAGGCAGACCTTTCAAGGGATCGATTAGCTCTCGTTCTGGCCATCTAGTAGCTCTGTTATCTATTTTCTGTTCTCAGCCTCCCAATAGGGCGGGAGTTGGTTGATAACGTCCTTAAGCCAGGTGGTTCTGGCTTACCCGACTCCGTAATTCCCCCCCTATTTTTTCCTCTGATTTAGTGGCTTCTGGTTGCAGGCTCTGATTTTATAGGTTTGGTATGGGGTCTGTTATTTCTTCTATAATGCTTGGATTTGGGTGGTCGCTATTCTGGTTCTTGTTTTAGCCGTTCTCTTTTTCGGCTGCCTTTGCTGGATCTCATCCTTTTGTATTGTTTCCTCCTCTGGGAGGAACCTTCGGCAGCTATTTCCGCTTATTCTGATTTTGTTGTGTTTATTAGCGGCTTCTTCGCCGTGTTTTGACTTTTCGCCTTCTGTCGGCTGATTTATTCATTTTTTCCTGTCTTTTTTTTGTTTTTTCCTGTTTCGGCTTGCTTCGCCGGGTTTTGGGTTTCTTTTACTGTTGGTTACCTGTCAGGCTCGTTGACAGCTAGTGTTGTTTATTTATATAATTCTTGTTTCAAAAAAAAACGATAAAAAGATATCACTCTTTGTATGGTTGTCCAAATAAGACAATAGAAACGTTGGTTCAAGACATGCAATGGAAGTGTGATATCTTACCAATTAATTAGTGGAGGACGAAAACATCAAACTGAATACATGCCACTCTTTAATTATGGGTAGAGAAATGGATATATGGACTTGGTCAGCAACTGGGAACGAATTCGCTACTAAATCAGCATAGGAAAAGGTTCGACAGAAAGATCGACATAAAGTTTTGAATAAATTGTCTAAGACAAGGTCAACAACCCGATAATGGCATTGACAATGTACAAAGCGATGATGGGATGGCTTCCAACTAAAGATAGACTTTTCAACTGGAGGATTTCAGAGATCGAAACATGCTTGCTATGTAATAATCATCAAGAAAAACATTCACGTCTATTTTCGAGTGAGAATAGTTGTGTGATTATAAAACGATGGCCAAAATTACAAATTCAGAACCTAAAATGCAGGAAATGGTGGATTACCAGGTTAGTAGGAGGCAAAGAGAAGACTTGGAAGCCAAATGGAAAGATAGCCTTGACAATGGCTGTTTGGAGCATGCATGGCGCATAACAAGATGGAGGTCAGTAAATTAGCAAAGATAGACATGAAACTGGTTTCTAAAAGAATAAGTCAGAAGCTTACCACTCAACAGGGACAAAGAGCGGATGTGTTTGCAGAAGCGGATATGTCGTTGACTAAGGAAGAAAACCCGGTATCAAGATTAGATGTAGGATACGATGATTGACCATATATTGGAAATGAAACCGGTTCCCAAAAGAATAAGAAGGATAGGCCGCCTCCCCACCAATCATAAAGATGTGGAATACGGGGATTGACCATACATTGGACATGGTCTTAGGTATAATCATTGCTCATCATCATATGTATTATGTGTCTATCCACCACACATCAAAATCATACGGGAGACCGATAACACATCTTCCTGCTCCAAGAACCAAATATGAGTCCATCTAACACTACACGTACATTCTTTGGTTATCTCACCTTTGTATCATGATAAGATCCACCGATGTGCTCGTCAACGCAAGGACTCAACTCGATCACGACCCAGCACATGCCTTATGTTGGATCTAGGTCGGTCTATAATGGAAGTTATGGATGAATTTTTTTTACCCTATTGGATCTTTATTGGACCTATGAAGTCTAACTAATTTAAAACATTTTTATATTTAGTTTAAATAAATTCTTTTATTTCATTTAAATTTATAAATAATGAATATTTTTTTTTTTGATTCAAGTTTAATTAAATATCATGGTATACATATGTACCATATACATACATGTATGTGTGTGCATGTGTAATATAATAATCCATGTAAGGTAGAACATATCCGTATATAAATGTTGGAATTTGCATTGCAATGGATATGTTAGCTCATCTTATATGTATTGTTTGTCCTCTAAATATAAGTATGTACGTCTAAATATGTTATTTAAATAAATATTGAAATACAAATATTTATTTATTTATATAATATTTATATTGCATAGATATAAAATATTAATATATATGTATATACACACATATATTAAATTAGATATTAATTAAATCAACGACTATGTAAATATGTGTGTGTGTCTATATATAAACATATATATGTGCATACACACACATATAATATACAAAGTTTTTTTAAAATATAATATACAAGTATATTTTACAATAAGAAATTAACATATATATATGTATATGTATATGTATATGTATATGTATATGTATATGTATATGTATATATAATTATATTTGTAGTATCTAAAATATTTACAAAAATATGCATTTAAATATATATATATATATATGAATTATGAAAAGTAAATAAAAGTAAATATTTTTTTATAGCATTCCAGATCCAATACACAACAAATAAAATATTATATTACAATTTTATACTATTAATTATATATATATACATATATACACACACACACACATATATACACACATACACACACATATATTAGCCGAAAAGCATTAAAATAACGTTAAAAATATTTTCATGAAATATTTTTCAATATTATAATTTTTTAAATTCACATATGATATTATAATGTCATAAAAAAATTCCATAATATTTTGAATCAAAATTATATTTTTTATTATTTAATTAATTTAGACCACGTAGTTAAATGGTTTTGTAAAAATAATAATATATATTTTATAATTCTGATATTTTGGTTGAGAGAGTATATTGAAGATTTTTTATAAAATTTAAAATATAATTTTTGAAACATGTATTATTTTGTATGAATTATTCAACTTACATTTCGAATTAAGTAATATTAAAATTAGTAAACAATTATGAAAAATACTTTGCTATTACCTAAAATTAGATTTAGTAAAATTTGCATACTAAAAATGTAAGACTAATTTAATATGATATGATGGCATAATTAATTATAAGTCTTTTAATTTATGTAATATGACATATTAATATAAATATAATTAGTTAATAAAATAATAAAAATAAAAATAAATTTATTTGGCTACGTATATATAAAATATATATATATATATATAAAATATTTTTTATTACATATACAAACATATAACTATTCAATATGTAACAATATTCATACCAACAGGGATCTCACCTATCTAACAATATAGTTATGACATATATAAACAAGCAATAGAATATTATACATTAATTATAAGTCATATGAGATAATAAGACCATACCAAAAACTTTGCCTTGAAGTACACCTTGTTACGATGAATATCCCCACTTTAACTCTTCTCAATTTGGCAAATTGCTAATTCTTGAATCGTAGACCCTTTGCTATCAAATAGCTACAGCTTTTGTTAGTACTTTAGGTATGTGTTTTGATGACAACAACCATATGAGATCATATGAAATATAAATACTAATGCTTTATCAATTAATATATAGTACACAGTGCAGAATATTTGATATGTGTTGATTAAGTAGACCGTACAGTATTAAGAGCAGATTCAAGAGGTTGATATAAAGATTCAAGAGTTAGAGATTAAAGACTCACGAGTTTAAAGATTCAAGATAAGTTATAGAGTCTTAGATTATTTTGTGAAAGCCATGGTAGCACTTCTTTGTTCTTTCTTTATATTTCAAAAAGGTTTTTAAAATCTATTCTCCAATTTTAATGATTTTCAAATATCTTGGTTTTTGAAAATGATTTTCAAGAATGCTTGTTTTCAAAATGATTTTTCAAACATCTTTTCAAAATAGCTTTCAAATGATTCCTAACACTTTAATTATTTACAAGATTATTATATTAAGCTTTTAAGTATTTTATATTTTAAGATATACTTTAAATTTATTATATTTAGATATAGTTTTTAGTTCTCTAAATGTTTACTGTATTTAAATATAGTTTAATATTTATTAAAACTATAATACATATTTATACATCGTTTGTTGTTTTTTATATATTACTTTTCAAAATAAATTTATATTTAAATTCTTTATATATATTAAAATATTTAAAAATAATTTAATAAAGTTTTCTTAAGTTTTCTTATGATTAAAATATGTATAAACTATGCTTAATTGATTTTACAAAGTACCAAAATATTTCACAAAATTTAATATTTCTAAAACAGTTTTTATAAAGTAATGTTTAAAATTACAAAGGATATGTCGACATATTCTCATTGTGTATGTCGACATATAAGCCGAGTTTTTCAAAATTCAAATTTGGAATGGAAGTTGTCTTTTCACTATTTCTCTTCGTGAATGGACATGACTGTTGTTTCTTTATAAATAAGGGTTTTCTCAATAAACGTATTCAACTACTTTCTCACATTTTCTCTCCTCTTTTACTCTCTTTATTTCTAAAAATCTACTTAAAATCTTCCCAAATTCAGTCAAAATTGAATTCAAACTCTATTGATTACTCTCCGGTCTCTCTCATTTCTCTCACTCAAATCATAAACAAAGTGTTATTCATGAGGCTATAAGATCATTTGTACTCAAGATTAAGAAATTGATTTTGTAAACTCTATCAAATCATACTCTAATACCCTTGGCTATGCTTGGTGTCCCTGAAATCCAAGTGAGTGTGCTTGTGTCCCACTGAATCAAGCGGGTGTGCTTGGTGTCCCTTTGAATCCAAGTGCGTGGCTGGTATCCCGTCCGAATCTAGTGAGTGTACCTAGAGCTTGAAAAATTTGAAGGGCATGTCTCAAAGCCTTGAAATTGAGATTGTATAGACTTTGATATTTGAAAAGAAATTTGTATAAGAAATTGTATAGGACTGGATGTCGGGTAACTCCGAACCGGTATTAAATCCTGGTGTGATCTCTCCAACTTTGTACTTTTTATTTTTACCGATTTATATCTATCTATGTTTGCATCTATGATTGTTGATTTTTCATTGTTTAAACTATACTCTTAAAATTATTCAAAAGGATTTAGAAAAGTTAGTAACACTATTTACCTTCCTATAGAGTTAAATTAACCTTAAGATCCTTACTTCCACAATCTAACATTTGGTATCGGAGCATTAGTTTTCAAAGTTTCACAATTTTGAGTATTGGAAAGTTTATGTGGCTAGTAACACTGTTAGTTCACTTGGTAATAATACCTTTGTCGAAGAAAAATCTACTGCTAGACCCCCACTTTTTAATGGCAATAATTTCCCCTATTGGTCATGTAGAATAAAAATATATTTACAATCAAATGGTTTAGATATCTGGAATGTTACACAGAATGAGTACACTGAGCCCCTAACAAACTTTTCACAATGAACTGCTTGCCAAAAGGCACTTGCACAAAATAACTCTAAACCGTGAATATTTTATTTTATTCATTAGATAAGAATGAATTCACTAGAGTGTCTATTTATAAGTTTGCATATGTGATATGAAGAACATGGCAAGTTACACATGAGGGCACTAGTAAAGTCAAACAGACCAAAATTTCTATGTTAACTAATCAATTTCAATTATTTAAAATGAAACTAAATGAGTCCATTTCTGATATGTATAGTAGATTTTAAGATATAAAACATTCACTAATTGCATTGGGTAAAAAAAATTCTTAAGATGATCAAGTTAGAAAAATCCTCAATTCTCTTATTCTTGGATGGAACCAAAAGACACTTACAATTGAAGAGGCTAATGACAGCACTCCGAAAATTGAAGAGTTAATTGGCAATTTAAAATCATTCATAGCACAAATGCAAGGTAGGAGAGAAAGCAAGGCAACAGGAAAGGCGCTTCCAATGCAACAACAGACGATCCAAATTCAGACAACGACGATGAAGAAATCTGAGTTCCTGACTAGAAATTTCAAAAAAATTCTAAAAAGCGGAAAAATGATAATCTTAGGAGAAAAATATAAAATATCCAAGCATAAATTAATGGGGAATTTTGAAACTGAGGAGGAATTGTATTATATTTACCAGTACTTTGGCACGTCCATTAGACGTGTGCCAAAAAAAACTACGTTGACTTCTTGTTAGTTCAAAATGATATGTAAAACGTATGCAAAACTCAATGTATTCATTACATACAAAAATTTGGTTATTTCGTAAATACCATTAGGAAAAATATATTATGGAATATCTATCAAGATTGTCATGAGAAAAAACAAACATCTAATGAACAAATATAAAAGTATAAATGGCGGCAAACAAAATGCTTATTTATTAGTTGTTTTCCCTTCTCATTTATTCGGACTTGAGAATGGCATTAATAAAAAAAAAAAATAGATAACAGAATTAAAAACGGTGTTTAAGAATATTATGACATAAGCCACAATGTTCATGTGACCAGTAAACTTTAAATTATTGTTCATCATATTCGACGTAAATCTATGTTTCAAATCTAATCATTAATTAATATATGTTGGGAAAAAAGAAAGATAAATAATGTTAAAAAAAATTTCCATTTGAATCTCAATCAATAAATCTGGTTTGCTTAATCCACTTGAAAGTATATGGCTACAATTAAAACAATATAAACTAAATTAAAAACACAATGTATCATAATAGCATTTTATACAGCAAAGTAAACATGCATTAGATGGTACTCAAATTCAAGAAATGGACAAACTGATTCAACATGATATAGTTCAAGAAATGAACAAACTGATAGGAAGTATAAGGGATCATCTTTAAGACAAAAAAAATCTATGAATCACGAATTGAATTTGATCCGTGCAGTCGTGAATTAGCGAAAACAATGAGAGAAATGAAATGCAAGACATATTTACAAATTGAAACCGGAAAACCCAAATCATGAAACAATGAAATCAAATTTGGTAAGAAGATGAATAAATTAATGTGTGGAAGGGTATGAAAAGAACATGGAGCTCATGTCGTGAGAACCACTGTAGTTACTGACGTGAAGAATACAAAAGACCTAATGCCCTTATTATTTTGCAAGACTTTTAAAGGATAGTTTGGACATTTCAAAAGCTTCAAATGAAGGTATTCATATCATATAGAGATATACATGGTTGTCATCATCAAAAAAGGGAAGATTGTTAGTACTTTAGGTGTTGGTTTTGATAATAACAACTATATGAGATCATATAAAATATAGATACTAATGCTTTTTCAAATTATATATAATATATAGTGCAAAATATTTGATAAGTGTTGATTAAAAAGACTGTACGGTATCAAAAGCATATCCAAGAGGCTGATATAAAGAATCAAAAGTTAGAGATTGAAGACTCATGAGTTTAAAGGTCCATGGTATCAAAATAAGTTATAGAGTCATATATTATTTTGTTAAATCCCTGGTAGCACTTCTTTGATCTCTCTTTATTTTTTTCAAAAAGGTTTTCAATATATATTGTAACGACCCTGACTCGACCTTCAAAAATTGATACCAAATACATCACCCGTATTCGAATGCCGCAGATTCAAACGTCGAATCTGGTTCGCCGGAGATTATAACACATTAAGTACAACAACACAATGGAAGAAAATGAATATGTCATTGATACACGATAGTTGATTACAACAATGATACAACAATAATTTATCAATATTATCAGAGATACAAGATATAGCTGAAAGAATATCCTCAATAAAATTTCCAAGTGAGAAATGAGAATTCAACATATTGCGACTCCATTGCCAAAGCCCCAAAGTCTCCAAGCCATAAGTCGAACCACCATCATCGTTGAATGAAGCAAGCTAGACAACTGATGAACCAGATGCAATTGCCAAATCCAAAGGCTCCAAAGATATCGAATCTACACCTACTATCTCTATCTGAAAAATCTAACTCTAGACTGCCCGCTTGGAAAATAGTGGGCACCCATAGGTTACAAAGGGAACAATAAACTCCAGGTGCCCACAATTTTCCAAACGGGCAGTCTAGAGTTAGATTTTTCAGATAGAGATAATAGGTGTAGATTCGATATCTTTGGAGCTTTTGGATTTCGAAATTGCATCTGGTTCATCAGTTGTCTTGCTTGTTTCAATCAACGATGACGATGGGTTCGAGCTTATGGCTTGGAGACTTTGGGGCTTTGGCAATGGAGTCGCAATATGTTGAATTCTTGCATTCTCAGTTGGAAATTTTATTGAGGATATTCTTTCAGCTGTATCTTGTATCTCTGATAATATTGATAAATTCTTGTTGTATCATTGCTGTAATCAACTATTGTGTATCAATGATATATTCATTTTCTTCCGCTGTGTTGTTGTACTTAATGTGTTATAATCTCCGACGAACCAGATTCGACGTTTGAATCTACGACATTCAAATATTTGGTGCTAATTTTTAAAGCTTGAGTCAGGGTTATTTCAGTGGTATCAGAGATGAAGGTTGAACTTTAGCTCAGGAGTATAACACATTAGGTAACTCATTAGAGATAGGGTGAAGTATGCCCTAGAATGAGTATATCCCTAAGATATCCGTCCGTATGCCTCAGTAAATTCTCTTCCTATCCACAGATAGTGAGTATGAGTGCAAGAAGAGGACGAGGTAGGGGACAAGAGAGTACAACTACAAATGGTCAATGCCCTGTAACAACAAAGAAATAATATTTTCTCTATCAATCTCTTTGATCATCGTTCATTTTCAATTCTTTAATGGCTTCGTGGCAGCTGCAAGGAGAAGCTTTGGTGAGGCGGCGGCGCTGCGAATCTTTGATTACGTTCCTAATTCATATTCTCTACATCGGTTCCCTATCTGCTTTTCGTTTTAACTTTAATGAATTTGAAATTTTATTAAAATGAATTGGTTAACTAAATATAAAGTTAAATTGGATTGTATCAATGAAACAATTTCAGTCAAAACCAAGGTTTGAAGTTTTTGTTGTAATTTCTTACGAGGATCAAAATCCGAAGAGGGACAAGTTGATGTATACTTTGGGATATTCCAACCTGGATTGAGTATCCATTGTTTGTTCCGTTGGGTCTAGATATATTCTACGAATGGTTAGTTATCCTTCGAACTAACCGGTGCTCCTGCATATTTCGCAGACTGGATGACCCGAGTACCCTATGGAGTGTAGAATGAGTTCGTTCTCATAACTATTGTTGATATTCTAATTTGGTAAGCCAAATGCAGAATAGATATTCAGTCTGATCTGGAAAGATATTTCTCTATCTTTCATCTGTTCTTTATTGTCTCCCTGTCTAGCAAATTTCGAGGATGAAATTTTCTTAAGGGGGGAATTTGTAGCGATCCCGGTTTTAAATCAAATTTAATTCAGTAATTAATATAAATTTTGGAACTAAATTGTGAATTAATTTAAAAAATTTGGAAAATAAATAGATTGTGAATGGAATGAAATGTATATTTATAAAAAAAAAATATTTTTTTATTCACTTATAAATAAAAATTGATTGTATATCAATTTTTGAATTTGAAATTTAAAAAATAAATGTTTTAGATAATATATTGGATTTGAAATTCAATAATAAATATATTATGAATAAATTGGATTTAATATTCTATATTTTAAAAAGTTTGTTTTCTAATTATAATATAATTATATGGAAGTTATATTTTGAAATTAATATAATCATTTTCTAAAAGTTAAATTTGAATATTTTTAATACTATTATTATTTATATAAATTTAAGTATAATAACTTAAGTTTAATTTTAAATTTATACATAACTAAATGTAATTTGTGTGCATACACACACACACACATTTAAAAGTATAATAAATTAAGTTTAAAATAGTATTGGTTATAAAGATTAGAACATTTTCTTTTAAAATTATAAATATATATAAAAATATAAATAAGAAAACATAAAAAAATGATTTATAAATTTGAATAAAGTAGGGGTTTAAATATATAAATTATAAATTAAATAAAGTAAGGGCTTTAGAATATATTTATAAATTAATTAAAAGTAAAGGACTTAAACACAATTTGAATAACAAAAGATATTTGTAAAATCATTTGGGCAAGCAAATGAACAAGTGTTGGTCTTTGTATATCTTGCTAATGTAAGTGGTAAGATGTATTGTTTTTATTTTTAAAATTTATTAATGTAAATCAAAAGAGTAAAACTAGGCTTCATTAATTCTTCTCTCATTTTCAAAACTTAAAAAAAAACTTAGAATGAAACCAGAAAACAAAACAGAGGAGAAGATCAAAGGAAATCAAAAGAAAATCAAAAATAAATATAACAAAAAATTTCAATTGTTCAACCTGGTTCATAAGCAACTCAAATTCGATGAAGCAAAATTCTAAAATGAAGCCATCACACTGTAACCTGAATTTAAGGCATGCAACAAGTTCAAAATCAATTCCAGTCTTAGTTTTCAAAAGCAAGAAACGGTTACAGATCAAATTTAAAAATCATTTCCAGGCAAAAGAGCTTGTTCTCTGTTCTTTTTCAGGTGAGCAAACCCCTTAAAACTGCCACTTTATCTTGATATCCGTGATTAATGCTTGAAGTTAAGTTGTGAAAAATGGTTTGCATGAATATTTTTATTTGAAAAATGGTTGAACTTCTCTGTATATATAGTGTGCATGTCTGTGAATCTATATATATTCCTCCGTTTGGAATCACATGCACAATTCTACACAAATAAATTAATACCTTCCTATCCAAATACATTCAAGCTATAATTTCTAAAGGTGAAATATTTGTAACAATGTAATATAAGTTTTAAAAATAATTTCAAGTGATCAAGTTGAATATTTGTTTCAAAAATGATAAAATACAGAGATGATCCTATATAAGTTTAAAAATCAATGATCATGATTTCTTGTTTGGATTCTATAAATCCCTTTTAAATTAAACTTACTTATCCGGTAAATATTCAATATAATAAACAGAAAACTGATGTTTTATAGGATATTTATTAATAATATTGTGTTATTAATCAAAAGAAATCCAAAGTTTTTACCCAACCTTAAGAAAATTTCGTCCCCGAAATTTGCTAAGGAGACAACAAAGAATATATGAAAAATGTTTTACCAGATTAAACTGAATATTGATTCTGCCTTTGGCTTACCAAATCAGAATATCAACCATAATTATGAGAACAAACTCATCCAATACTACACTTGGGTCACCAGATCTACGAAATAAGTTGGGGCATCGGTTAGTTCGAAGGGATAACTAACCATTCATAGAATATATGTGGACCCAATAGAACAAACAATGGATACTCAATCCAGGTTGGAATATCCCAAAGTATACACCAATTTGTCCATCTTCGGACTTTGATCCTCATAAGAAATCACAACAAAAATTTCAAACTTTGGTTTTGACCGAAATCGTTTTGTTGATACCATCCAATTTAACTTTATATTTGTTAATCAATTTATTTCAAATAGAATTTTGAATTCATTAAAGTTAAAACGAAAAGCTGATAAGAAAACGATAAAGAGAATTCGAAATAGAAACTTATCTTCAACGATTCGTAGGGCCACCACCACACCCAAAGCTTCTTCTTGTAGCTGCATTGAAGCAATCAAAGAATTGAAATCGGATGATGAACAAAAGAGATTGAAAAGAAAAGTTGTTTTCGTTGTTGCAGGGTATTGACTATAGTGGTATTTCCCTGTCCCCTATCCCGTCATCTTCTTACACTCATACTTACTATCAGTGGATAGCAAGAGAATTTACTTAGGCATACGAACAAGATATCTTAGTGAATATACTCATTCTAAGGTATACTTCACCCTATCTCTAATGACTTACTTAATGTGTTATACTCCTGAGCTAAAGTTCTTACTCAACCTTGAGCTCTGATACCAAATGTAACGACGCGGGTTTTCGCGTTTGAAAATCGACATCCATACTTCACTCGTATTCGAATGCTGCAGATTCAAACATTGAATCCGATTCGTCGGAGCTTATAACACATTAAGTACAACAACACAGCGGAAGAAAAACAATATATCATTGACATACAATATTTGATACAACACATTGATACAAATGATATCAATATACAGCAGAGATACACAACAACGGAAATAAAATAGCACCAGAAGAAGAGATAACATCTTCAATGCTAACCTTCAAGAGAGAAGGGAAAAAAGAATCCAACACTACGGCACCATTACTCAAAAGCTCTAAAGACTTTCACCTCCAAAACCAAAAGCTCAAAGAACTCCCAAACCAATAAGCTCGAACCACCATTATCACGTTAACTAAGCAAGGTCAATCATGAATGCGAGCATCGAAATCCAAAGAGTGAAGAAGATTTCCATGTGCCACCAAACCAGAGACTTTGAAACATATGAAATCTATATCTATTATCTGACTATCTGAAAAATCTAACTCTAGACTGTCCATGTGGAAATTGTGGGCACCCAGAGTTTAGAAAGGGAACAATAAAATCCAGGTCAGCCATGGAAGGTGTGAGCAAACGAAAATATTTTTTTTGAAACAAAACAAACAAAAGAAGTTTTAAAAGAAATCCGCAATGCTTTTTGTAAAATGAAACAACCATAAGGCCTCCCACTGCACACACAATGCAAACGCAGAATTGAAGGAGATTTCTCCTTGTGATAGTTAAACATGCCTGATACATAAAATTCTTTTGATATTATTATTAGTGCATAGTGCAGAAAACATTTCGAAAGGTAATATAAATCTTAGCCAGCATAGACATTTCGTACTATGCCTACTATAGCTAACATGTTCAATAGCAGGTTACCACAAACATTCCATGGCAGGTTATACAACTAAAACCGTACAGGGCACACATTGTTTCTTTGGATTTCCAACAAATGGTCAGGCAAAGGAACTTCCTGGGCCACATGGGTATGCCTCTGGAGGGAAGTCCCAAGAACTTAACCAGCTCTCTGCCAATACAAGGCCTTACCTATGTAACTAGGTAACACCTACAAGTATGCCATCCCCGGTCGTTACCGACCTTTATCCAAGGATCCTCAACCACAAAGCAACAACCACAAAGTAATAAATTTACAGCGACCACATAGGTTAAATATCTAGGCTCCATACTATGATACCATCTTTTTTTCAGAAGAAATGGACATACCCTAGGGGCGTGACCCCTAATAACCTTGCCGCATCTTTCCTGTTTCGACCATTTTCGGGTTATGAGATCAGACGAGGTCACGTCCACAAAGCTACGCTTTACACAAAGGCCATGCTTCGATCAACACATGATCAACAGCACTTCCTATGCCACATTACCAAATTGGGAATGTATCAGTGGTAAACATCAACTACATAACCTCGGAGCTCGTACGTCTCAAAGAAGGGTGTTAAGCTAAGAGAATGAATTCTCCGCCACCAAACAGAAATGTATTTGACTGAAACCAACTTTAAATCTTAAAGTGTAATGTCAGACACACATCCATACAAGTCTGTTCCGGGTTCGAACAGAACCTGAAGGCACATCAAAAGAAGCCCGTGCAATCCGGATAATCCTTAATCATGTCCAGACTCCCCATCACAAAGGGTGATCAAATCTCTATACCGAGGCCATTCGGTGCAGAGACATTCGACGAGTTATACTTTCACTTTCGAAAATACTCGGTCTACATTACCGGTCTTCAAATGCAATCCATAACGTCATATCAATGTTCGGAATGGGTTATATGATACAAAGTCCTCTCTTGGCTAAATCGAACAATGAGCGCTTAATTTTAAAAACATATGGATATTGGGAACTTAGTTAAGTCACAACTTATTACCCAAAACCTTTCTTTCAAATGGTTTAAACCAATTTCCACTTCAAATATTTTAGATAAAAAGATTCACTCCACTTTGAAACAAAGTTCACCAATCTTTCACAAAGATTAATTCATAGCTTTCCAAACTATTTCATTTCCAAATCTTTTATACAAAAGATACACCATTAAGTTCCTCTTCAATTTTAAAACAAAGTCCAACAATCTTTAATAAAGATTCATTTATAGCTTTCGAAACAATTACATTTCAAACTTGAAATCCTTTCAACACAGATTGGAAATCCTTTCTTTATATGAAAACTATTATTATTTGAAAACAAAGAGTTTTCGTTTCGAGAAAATTCGATTTCATTTTCTCAAATTAAAGCCTTTTAAAGTATAAACTTGGGTTAAACTTATATTCCCAAAATAATACTTTTAATACACTTCAAAAATGGTTTAAAATCCATATATATAAATTATATAACTTGTATAAACCTTTCAAACCAAATTTCCAAAACAATTTCAAAACTTAAACAAGATGTATTATATTCAAACTAGATTTCAATTTCAAACTTCCTTTTTCAAAAGCTTTTCATATTCAACCCAATTCCATTTCCAAAACCATTTGGATTCAAAATTCAACTTTAAAGCCATTTTCATATTATTATATTCAAATATCAATGACTTAACCAATTTCCTCGTGCAATCCATATTTGTGTGTGTATAGTGTAGTCTAGAGGTTTTACACAATAGTGCAATATTATCAATCATCACAATCCAAACACAACATTATCGATAAGCGGTATAATCCTATAACGCTTATCGTTCATTTACAAATTCACAGATAGTATGTAAATGTATCACAGATAAATAAATAAATTATGCATAGCTCAACACTTCACATCATAGAATATCACAGATCGGAGACAATCATCCATTCAAACATTCAACACAATTCAATCATCCATAGGTAAGATTAATTAATTATCCGATTATAATTAACTTAAACCAGATTAATTACTTAAAAATAAATTACTAATCCTGGTTAATGAACATTAATTAATTACAAACCATTTTTAATTAATTAACCTTTAATCATTTATTACTTAACCTTTAGTAATAAATTAATTAACCTTAATTAATAAATCAATTAATCTTTAATCATTAAATAATTAACCCTTAATTATTTAATTATTCTTTAATTAATTATCCTTAATTTAATTGTAAAAATCAATCATTCTCTAATTAATTAATCACTAAGAAATTAATCCTTAATTAATAAATCATCCCTTAATCACTTTCATAAATTAATTATCCTTTAAATTAATTAATTATCCTCAAATTAATTACCTTAATTAATTAATCACATAAATTAATTATTCTTTAATTAATTATTCTTTAATCACTTGATTAAACAACCTTTAACCATTAATTAATTATCCTTGATTACTTTCATTAAGTAATTATCTTTAAGTAATTAATTAGCCTTTAATTACTTATCATTAATTAATCTTTTAATTAATCGATAAATTTTAAAAATAATTAAAATTTAAAATTTAACCTTTAACATAAAATTTATTATTAGCGTATAGATTAACTTAAATCTTTAAGTTAACTAAAACTGAAAAACATTTCTTAATTACACCATTTAATTTATTTTAAATAAAATTGGAAATTAACTTAATTAATTCAAGTTAAAAATAAATTATTAAACTCTTATTTATCCAAACCTTTTAAATCAACATTAATTATTTAAAAGTAATTTATTTTAAACATTCAACTTAAAAATTATAAGCCTGAAACTTATTTGAAAATTTGATAAGTACATACACTTAGAAAACTTGTTTAAACATAATTTACTTTGAACTTGGTAAAAAAAATTCTTTTTCATTTTAAAACTTGTAAGCTTGTTTATACATAAACAAAAAAACTCGACCCAACCCAGTATATCCCCGAGCTCAATCCCGTGTTACCCACATTTCCTTTTGCTCTGGATTATTTCGTGAATCCCTTCGAGTTCCGACGTATTCCAGTCGACCTCGTCGCCTTTCCCAAGTTGACGACGACCCACCCCATGCTTCTGACCACCATGATTTTCAAGTCAGTGACAAAAATCGACTTTTGAGAAAATCGACGTGACCCAAAGCAACTGGATTACCAAAATCCCCTCGAAATTCCACCCCCGCCATCTGAAAACATGCGATTGTTCCCAGAGCTTCGCCAGAATCCAATACTTCTATTCCCATGGACGTGATCGCTTCCGATCCAACATGATCAACGGAATTGTCGCGTTTTCCTCTTCGAACCGAACTGGGTTGAAAACCCTAAACCATCGTTGTTTCACCGCCCCGATCATTGATAAATTCAATTAGCATTTTTCCAACAATCTCCAACATACAAGTAACCTTCCATATAAATCTCGAAGCTTAACATTTCCCCGATCATCAGAAATTGACGAATTTTCGATTTCTGTTCATCTCACAATATCTCGGCAACCATGCAACTAAAAATCTTGAAATAACTCTCTAAAATCATCATTTTGTAATACGAATATAATCATATTACCCAAACTTAATTACAAGATGATTAAATTTTAACATATAAATGTTTATCCCTGACATTTTTATTTTTAAAAATAACTACATAATAGATATTCAGGAAATTATTTTTTAAATTAGCATTACATGGTTATAATTACTTTTTGTTTAGAAATCGAACCTTGAAATCATTTAAATATGATGATTTTTGAATTTTCTATCACGTTTTAAAAACCTATAACAAGAACCGGGGTGTTGCTTCCTGTTCCCATACATGCACACCACTTACACATGTATATTAAGTAACTCATTAGAGATAGGGTGAAGTATACCCTAGAATGAGTATATTCCCTAAGATATCTTGTTCGTATGCCTCAGTAAATTCTCTTACTATCCACTGATAGTAAGTATGAGTGCAAGAAGAGGACGAGATAGGGGAAAGTGAAATATTTCACTAGCATAGTGGTATTTCACTTTCCCCTATCTCGTCCTCTTCTTGCACTCATACTTACTATCAGTGGATGGTAAGAGAATTTACTGAGGCATACGAACAAGATATCTTAGGGAATATACTCATTCTAGGGTATACTTCACCCTATCTCTAATGAGTTACTTAATATACATGTGTAAGTGGTGTGCATGTCTAGGAACAGGAGGAAACACCCTGTTCTTGTTACAGGTTTTTAAAACCTAATAGAAAATTCAAAAATCATCATATTTAAATGATTTGAGGGTTCATTTTCTAAACAAAAAGTAATATAACCATGTAATGCTAATTTTAAAAATAATTTCCTGAATATTTATTATGTAGTTATTTTTAAAAAAAGAAATATCAGGGATAAACTTTTATATGTTAAAATTTAATCATCTTGTAATTAAGTTTGGATAATATGATCAAATTCGTATTACAAAATGATGATTTTAGAGAGTTATTTCAAGATTTTTAGTTGCATGGTTGCCGAGGTATTGTGAGATGAACAGAAATCGTAAATTCATCAATTTCTGACGATCGGGGAAATGTTGAGCTTCGATATTTATGTGGAAGGTAAATGTATGTTGGAGATTGTTGAAAAAATGCTAATTGAATTTATCAATGATAGGGGAGGTGAAACAGCGATGGTTTAGGGTTTTCAACCCAGTTTGGTTCGAAGAGGAAAACGTGACAATTCCATCGATCACGGTGGATCGAAAGCGATAGCGCCCATGGGAAAAGAAGTATTGGATTCTGGTAAAGCTCTGGGAGAAATCACACGTTTTCTAATGGCGGGGGATGGAGATTTGAGGGGATTTTGGCAATCCAGCTGCTTTGGGTCGCGCCGATTTGCTCAAAAGTGAATTTTTGTCACTGACTTGAGAATCTGGGTGGTCAGAAGCATGGGGTGGGTCGTCGTCGACTTAAGAAAGGCAGCGAGGTCGACTGGAACTCATCGAAACTCTGGTGCACGTGCACGCGTGATATTGCATGTCTGTGTTGATTAAAGATTCGGGAAGATGAAGCTTTATCGAGGATGAACTCGAAGGGATTCACGAAATAACTCGAAGCAAAAGGAAATGTGGGTAACACGGGATTGAGCTCGGGGGTATACTGGGTTGGCTTGATTTTTTTTGTTTATGTATAATCAAGCTTTCAAGTTTTAAAATAAATAAATAAAAAATTTAACCCAGTTCAAAGTAAATTATTTTTAAACAAGTTTTCTAAGTTTAAGTACTGATCAAATTTTCAAACAAGTTTCAGGGTTATAATTTTTAAGTTGAATGTTTAAAATAAATTACTTTTAAATAATCAACGTTGATTTAGAAGGTTTGGATAATAAGAGTTTAATAATTTATTTTTAACTTGAATTAATTAAGTTAATTTCCAAGTTTATTTAAAATAAATTAAATGGTGGATTTAAGAAATTTTTTTCAGTTTTAACTAACTTAAGGATTTAAGTTAATCTATAGGCTAATAATAAATTTTATTTTAAAGGTTAGATTTTAAAAGTTAATTGTTTTTAAAATTTATTGATTAACTAAAAGATTAATTAATGATAAGTAATTAAAGGCTAATTAATTACTTAAAGATAATTATTTAATAAAAGTAATTAAGGATAACTAATTAATGATTAAAGGTTGTTTAATCAAGTGATTAAAGAATAATTAATTAAAGGATAATTAATTTATGTGATTAATTAATTATGTTAAGTAATTTGAGGATAATTAATTAATTTAAAGTATAATTAATTTATGGAAGTGATTAAGGGATGATTTATTAATTAAGGATTAATTTCTTAATGATTAATTAATTAGAGAATGATTAATTTTTACAATTAGTTAAGAATAATTAATTAAATAATTAAGGGCTAATTATTTAATGATTAAAGATTAATTGATTTATTAATTAAGGTTTATTAATTAATAATTAATGGTTAATTAATTTATTATTAAAGGTTAAGTGATAAATGATTAAAGGTTAATTAATTAAAAATGGTTTGTAATTAATTAATTTTAATTAACCAGGATTAGTAATTTATTTTTAAGTAATTAATCTGGATTAAGTTAATTATAATCAGGTAATTAATTGATCTTACCAATGGATGATTGAATTGTATTGAATGTTTGAATGGATGATTGTCTCTGATCTGTGATATTCTATGATGTGAACTTTCTCTGATTTGTGATATTGTGTTGGTAAATCATATGTGATGGGGAGTCCGATCGGGATTGTGAATACCCGGATAATATGACGACCCAGATTTTCGCGTTCGAAAATCAACATCCATACTTCACCCGTATTCGAATGCCGCAGATTCAAACATTGAATCTGATTCACCCGAGCTTATAACTCATTAAGTACAACAACACAGCGGAAGAAAAACAATATATCATTGACATATAATATTTGATACAACACATTGATATAAATGATATCAATATACATCAGAGATGCACAACAGCGGAAATAAAATAGCACCAGAAGAAGAGATAACATCTTCAATGCTAACCTTCAAGAGAGAAGGAAAGAAAGAATCCAACAATATGACACCATTGCTCAAAAGATCTAAAGAATTTCATCTCCAAAACCAAAATCTCAAAGAACTCCCAAACAATAAGCTCGAACCACCATCATCACGTTAACTAAGCAAGGTCAATCATGAATGCGAGCGCCAAAATCCAATGACTGAAGAAGATTTCCAAGTGCCACCAAACCAGAAACTTCGAAAGATATCAAATCTATATCTATTATCTAACTATCTGAAAAATCTAACTCTAGACTGCCCGTGTGAAAATTGCAGGCACCCAGAGTTTAGAAAGGGAACAATAAACTCCAGGTCAGTCATGAGACTGGTGTGAGCAAACGAAAACAGTTTTATTTGAAACAAATCAAACAAAAGAACATTTAAAAGAAATCCGCAATGCTTTTTGGTAAATGAAACTACCATAAGGCCTCCAGCCGCACACACAATGCAAACGCAGAATTGGAGGAGATTTCTCCTTATGATAGTCAAACATGCTTGATACGTAAAATTCTTTTGATATTATTATTAGTGCATAGTGCAGAAAACATTTCGAAAGTATAATATCAATCTTAGCCAGCATAGACATTTCATACTATGCCTACTATAGCTACCATGTTCAATAGTAGGTTACCACCACATTGCATGGTAGGTTATACAACTAAAACTGTACATGGCGCATATTGTTTCTTTCAATTTCCAACAAATGGTCAGGAAAAGGAACTTCTTAGGCCATATGGGTATGCCTCTGGAGGGACACCCCAAGAACTTAACCAGCTCTCTGCCAACACAAGGCCGGGTTACCTCTGTAACTAGGTAACACCCCCATGTATGCCATTCCCGGTCGTTACCGACCTTTATACGAGGATCCTTAACCACAATGCACAACCACAAAGTAATAAATTTGCAGTAACCACATAGGTTAAATATCTGGGCTCCATACCACGATACCACCTTTTTCCAAAAGAAATGGACATACCCTAGGGTCGTAACCTCTAATAACCTCTTCGCAACTTTCTTGTTTCGACCATTTTCGGGTTGTGAGGTCCAACAAGGTCATGTCCACAAAGCTACGCTTTACACAAAAGCCTTGCTTCGATCAACACAGGATCAACAACACTTCGTATGCCACATTACCAAATTGGGAATGTATTACTAGTAACCATTAACTACATAACCTCTGAGCTCGTACATCTCAGGGAAGGATGTTAAGCTAAGAGAATAAATTCTCCGCCACCAAACAAAAATGTATTTGATAGAAACCAGCTTTACATCTCAAAGTGTAATGTCAGATACACGTCCATACAAGTCTGTTTCGGGTTCGAACAGAACCGAAGGCACTTCAGAAGAAGCCCTTGCAATCCGGATAATCTCTAATCATGTTCAAACTCCCCATCACAAAGGGTGATTAAATCTCTACACTGGGCCATTCAGTGTAAAGACATTCGACGGGTTATCCTTTCGCTTTCGAAAATACCCGGTCTTCACAACCGGTCTTCAAATGCAATCCATAATGTCGTATCATTATTTGGAATGGGTTATATGACACAAAGTACTCTCCCGGCTAAACCGAATAATGAGCGCTTAATATTGAAAACATATGGATATTGGGATCTTAGTTAAGTCACAACATATTACCCAAAACCTTTCTTTCAAATGGTTTAAACCAATTTCCACTTCAAATCTTTTAAACAAAAAGATTCACTTCACTTTGAAAACAAAGTTCACCAATCTTTCACAAAGATTAATTCATAGATTTCCAAATTATTTCATTTCCAAATCTTTTATACAAAAGATACACCTTTAAGTTCCTCTTCAATTTCAAAACAAAGTTCAATAATCTTTAATAAAGATTCATTTATAGCTTTCGAAACAATTCCATCTCAAACTTGAAATCCTTTCAACACAAATTGGAAAACCTTTCTTTATATGAAAACTGTTAATATTTCAAAACAAAGAGTTTTCGTTTCGTGAAAATTTGATTTCATTTTCTCAAATTAAAGCCTTTTAAAGTATAAACTTGGGTTAAATTTACTTTCACAAATAATACTTTTAATATACTTCAAAAATGGTTTAAAATCCATATATATAAGTTATATAACTTGTATAAACCTTTCAAACCAAATTTCCAAAACAATTTCAAAACTTATACAAGATATATTATATTCAAACTAGATTTCAATTTCAAACTTCCTTTTTCAAAAGCTTTTCATATTCAACCCAATTCCATTTCCAAAACCATTTGGATTAAAAATTCAACTTTAAAAGCATTTTCATAATATTAAACTCAAATTTCTGCGACTTAACCAATTTCCTCGTGCAATCCATATTTGTTTGTATGCTGTAGTCCAGGGGTTTTATACATAGTGCAATATCATCAATCATCACTATCCAAACACAGCAATATCGATAAGCAGTTTATCCTATAACGCTTATCATTCATTTACAGATTCATAGATAATATGTAAAGGTATCACAGATAAATAAATAAATTATACATAGCTCAACAGTTCACATCACAGAATATCACAGATTAGAGACAATCATCCATTCAAACATTCAATACAATTCAATCATCCATAGGTAAGATCAATTAATTATCTGATTATAATTAACTTAACCAGATTAATTACTTAAAAATAAATTACTAATCCTGGTTAATTAATATTAATTAATTACAAACCATTTTTAATTAATTAACCTTTGATCATTTATTACTTAACCTTTAGTAATAAATTAATTAACCATTAATTATTAATTAATCAACCTTAATTAATAAATCAATTATTCTTTAATATTAAATAATTAACCCTTAATTATTTAATTAATTATCCTTAATTAATTATAAAAATTAATCATTCTCTAATTAATTAATCATTAAGAAATTAATCCTTAATTAATAAATCATCCCTTAATCACTTTCATAAACTTATTATCCTTTAAATTAATTAATTATCCTTAAATTAATTACCTTAATTAATTAATCACATAAATTAATTGTCTTTTAATTAATTATTCTTTAATTACTTGATTAGACAATCTTTAATCATTAATTAATTGTCCTTAATTACTTTCATTATGTAATTATCTTTAAGTAATTAATTAGCCTTTAATTACTTATCATTAATTAATCTTTTAATTAATCAATAAATTTTAGAAATAATTAACTTTTAAAATTTAACCGTTAAAATAAAATTTATTATTAACCTATAGATTAACTTTAATCCTTAAGTTAATTAAAACTGAAAAACATTTCCTAATTACACTATTTAATTTATTTTAAATAAACTTGGAATTTAACTTAATTAATTCAAGTTAAAAATAAATTATTAAACTCTTATTTATCGAAACCTTTTAAATACACATTAATTATTTAATAGTAATTTATTTTAAACATTCAACTTTAAAATTAAAACCCCGAAACTTGTTTGAATATTTGATAAGCACTTACACTTAGAAAACTTGTTTAAAAATAATTTGTATTGAACTTGGTAAAAAAAATTCTTGTTTATTTCAAAACTTGAAAGCTTGATTATACATAAACAAAAAAACTCGAGCCAACCTAGTATACCCCGAGCTCAATCACGTGTTACCCACATTTCCTTTTGCTTCGAGTAATTTCGTGAATCCCTTCGAGTTCGTCCCCGATAAAGCTTCATCTTCCCCAACCTTTAATCAACATAGACACGCAATATCACATGTGCACGTGCACCGAAGTTCCGATGAATTCCAGTTGACCTCGCCGCCTTTCCCAAGTCGACGATGACCCACCCCATGCTTCTGACCAACTAGATTCTCAAGTCAGTGACAAAAATCGACTTTTGAGCAAAACGACGCGACCCAAAGCAACTGGATTACCAAAATCCCCTTGAAATTAAACCCCTTGCCATCAGAAAACGTGGGACTGCTCCAAGAGCTTCGCCAGAATCCAATACTTCTTTTCCCATGGGCGCGATCACTTCCGATCCACCGTGATCGACGGAATTGTTGCGTTTTCCTCTTCGAACCAAACTGGGTTGAAAACCCTAAACCATCGTCATTTCACCGCCCCGATCATTGATAAATTCAATTATTCGACAATCTCCAACATATAGTTTACCTTCCAAATAAATATTGAAGCTCAACATTTCCCCGATCGTCAGAAATTGACGAATTTACGATTTCTGTTCATCTCACAATATCTCGGCAACCATGCAACTAAAAATCTTGAAATAACTCTCTACATTTTGTAATACGAATATGATCATATTATCCAAACTTAATTACAAGATGATTAAATTTTAACATACAAATGTTTATCCCTGACATTTCTATTTTTAAAAATAACTACATAATAAATATTCAGGAAATTATTTTTAAAATTAGCATTTCATGGTTATAATTGCTTTTTGTTTAGAAATCGAACCCTGAAATCATTTAAATATGATGATTTTTGAATTTGCTATCAGGTTTTAAAAACCTGTAACAAGAATAGAGGTGTTTCTTCCTGTTCCCAAACATGCACACCACTTACACATGTATATATATACATACCATGATATTTACATTTATGTAAATACTTATCACCATTGTATTTCAAACAGTAATCACCAATATTTAATTATCTAGTAGATTCAAGTTAGAAGTAGGAGTTTTTTCACCTGACAATGAACAGAAAACCTGGAATTTTGTTTTGAACCTGAAAATTTGATTTTTATCTGGAACCTATATTTGCTTTGATATTGAATTTGTTGCTTTGCTTTGGATCAAGTCAGGTTGAAGCTTGATGAAACTGATTGAAGCTTTTGTTTCTAGGCTTGAAATGTTTTTGAAAAACTGATGTTTGATCTTTGATTTTATTCTTTTTTTCTTTCTAGTTTTGATCTTACTTCGATTAAATTTTCTCAGGTTTTACTTTCTTTTGTTTTTTCAGATTTAGCACATGAATGAATGAAGAAGATTAAATTGAAAAAAATGAAGAAGCCTGGTTATTTTCTTTCATATGCATGTTAATAAGTTTTTATATTAAAAGAAAAGAAATTTTCTTGCCACGTGTCTATTTTAATTACACTTGTAATTTGCATAACCTTATTTATTTACAAATGTCATTAATATCACTTTTATGTTCAAATCCCTCTTTTGAATAATTTTACAAATTTTGTTTTAAACCCTTGTGCATTTATATTTTATATCTTAACATATATTTTTTATATATATGTTTTTATTTTTATGTAATTTTACGTATAAACATTTTCATTATTCAAAAATATTTAATCTATATACTTTTACTTTTATAACTATTTACATATCCTTAAGAAAATGATTTTTAAACTAATTTTATATTAACAAATGATCACACATATTTTATAATATAAGAGAATTTAACTTAAAATAATCTTTGGAAAATTATTACATAAATTCTCAAATCATATATACCAAATATTAATATATATATTAGAAAACAAATTCTTATTAATTTTTAGAATATAGTTTTCCAATCCAATTTATTTTCAATATATTTATTCTTGAATTTTCAAATCAAAATTTTATTCCACAATACATATTTTTATTTATTTCTAGAAAATTTCACATTAATTCATCATTAAATTCACAATTTAATTCCAAAAATTAAATTGAATCACTTTATTATATTTGGCTAAAATCCGGGAATGTTACAGAGTCCCCTCCTTAAGAAAATTTCATCCCCGAAATTTGCTAGAGAGAAAACATGGAATAGATGAAAAATGTTTTACTAGATCAAACTGAATATTGATTCTGCCTTTGGCTTACCAAATCAGAATATCGACCATAATTATGTGAATGAACTCATCCAATACTAAATTTGGGTCACCAGATCTACGAAATAAGCTGGGGCATTGGTTAGTTCGAAGGGATAACCATTCGTAGAATATATCTGGATTCAATAGAAAAAACAATTGATACTCAATCCAGGTTGGAATATCCCAAAGTATACACTAACTTGTCCTTCTTCAGACTTTGATCCTCAGAAGAAATAACAACAAAAAATTCAAAGTTTGGTTTTGACCGAAATTTTTTTATTGATACCATCCAATTTAAATTTATATTTCTTAATCAATTTATTTCAAACTAAATTTTGAATTCATTAAAGTTAAAATGAAAAGCAGATAAGAAATCGATGAAGAGAATACGAAATAGAAACTTATCTTCAACGATTCGCAGGGCTACCACCACACCCGAAGCTTCTTCTTGTAGCTGCCACGAAGAAATCAAAGAATTGAAATCGGATGATAATAAAAAGATTGAGAAGAAAAGCTGTTTCCGTTGTTGCAGGGTATTGACCTTAGTGGTATTTCGCTGTCCCCTATCTTGTCCTATTCTTGCACTCATACTTACTATCAGTGGATAGTAAGAGAATTTACTAAGACATACGAACAAGATATCTCGGGGAATATACTCGTTCTAGGGTATACTTGACCCTGTCTCTAATGAGTTAATGTGTTATACTCCTGAGCTGAAGTTCTTACTCAACCTTCAGCTCTGATACCAAATGTAACGACTCGGGTTTTCGCGTTCGAAAATCGACATCCATACTTCACCCGTATTCGAATGCCGCAGATTCAAACAGTGAATCCGGTTCGTCGGAGCTTATAACACATTAAGTACAACAACACAGAGGAAGAAAAACAATATATCATTGACATACAATATTTGATACAACACATTGATACAAATGATATCAATATACATCAGAGATGCACAACAGCGGAAATAAAATAGCACCAGAAGAAGAGATAACATCTTCAATGCTAACCTTCAAGAGAGATGCACAATATGACACCATTGTGGGCATCCTGAGTTTAGAAAGGGAACAATAAACTCCATGTCAGTCATGAGACTGGTATGAGCAAACGAAAATAGTTTTATTTGAAACAAAACAAACAAAAGAATTTTTAAAGGAAATCCGAAATGCTTTTTGGAAAATGAAACTACCATAAGGCCTCCTGCTGGTGCTCCGACGACGGAGCAGTAAGCAACATTCCCACTTCGACCGTGAACTCTCCTAAAACCCTACTTTGACCATTCCCCGTCGCCATGATGAATAATCATTACCCCAACTATTTTCGCCGACATCGTCGATCACCCATCTTGCTTCGGTAGAAACCCCAACCACCCTAGTTACGCCGATCACCAGAATTTACCCAAAACAGCTTCTCTGTTCAACTCGTGATTTCTCGCTCGATAGCAAACTAAAAATCTTGATACTATTATCTAAAATCAAAATTTTCTAAGAACGAATCAGGTTATAGAATCCAAACAAGAAATCATGATCATTGATTTTAGACTTATATAGAATCATCTCTATATTTTATCATTTTTGAAACAAATATTCAACTTGATCACTTGAATTTTTTTTCAAACTTATATTACACTGTTACAAATATTTCACCTTTAGAAATTATAGCTTGAATGTATTAGGATAGGAAGATATTAATTTATTTGTGTAGATTTGCGCCTGTGATTCCAAGCAGAGGAATATATATAGATTCACAGACATGCACACTGTATATACAGAGAAGTTCAACCATTTTTTAAATAAAAGTAATCATGCAAATCATTTTTCACAACTTAACTTCAAGCATTAATCACGAATATCAAGATAAAGTGGCAGTTTTAAGGGTGTTGCTCACCTGAAAAAGAATAGAGAACAAGCTCTTTTGCCTGGAAATGATTTTTAAATTTGATCTGTAACCTTTTCTTGCTTTTGAAAACTGAGACTGGAATTGATTTTTAACTTGTTGCATGCCTTAATTCAGGTTGCAGTGTGATGTCTTCATTTTAGAATTTTGCTTGATCAGGTTTAAGTTGCTTATAAACCAGGTTGAACAGTTGAAATTTTTTGTTGAATTTATTTTTGATTTTCTTTTGATTTCCTTTGATCTTCTCCGCTGTTTTTTTTTCTGGTTTCATTCTCAATTTTTTTAAGTTTTGAAAATGAGAGAAGAATTAATGAAGCCTAGTTTTACTCTTTTGATTTACATTAATAAATTTTAAAAAGAAAAACAATACATCTTGCCACTTGTATTAGCAAGATATACAAAGGCCAACATTTGTTCATTTGCTTGCCCAAATCATTTTAAAAATGTCTTTTGTTATTCAAATTGTGTTTAAGTCCTTTTCTTTTAATTAATTTATAAGTATATTCTAGAGCCCTTACTTTATTTAATTTATATATTTAAACCCCTACTTTATTCAAATTTATAAATCATGTTTTTTTATGTTTTCTTATTTATATTTTTATATATATATATTTATAAACTATAATTTTAAAAGAAAATGTTCTAATCTTTATAACCAATATTTTTTTGAACTTAATTTATTATACTTTTAAATGTATATATATGCATACAAATTAAATTTAGTTATGTATAAATTTAAAATTAAACTTAAGAGATTATACTTAAATTTATATAAATAATACTAATATTAAAAATATTCAAATTTAACTTTTAGAAAATTATTATATTAATTTTAAAATATAACTTCCAAATAATTATATTATAATTACAAAACAAACTTTTTAAATATAGAGTATTAAATCCAATTTATTCATAATATATTTATTATTGAATTTCAAATCCAATATATGTTTGCTCACCTGAAAACAAACTTAAGTGGCAGTTTTAAGGGGTTTGCTCACCTGAAAAAAGAGCAGGGGACACAGATTTTTGTTTTTCTTTAAATTTGGAAACTGGAAAATGATCTACACTTGATTTATGTTGCAATCTTGAATTTGAAACTGATTTGAAATTTTAATTGAAGCAAGATCTTTGCCTTGCCTTCCCAGGTTGAAATCTGAAGTGTTTGATTCTAATTTTCCCCTCAGGTTAAAAATTTGAAAACTGGAATATTGTTTTGCTTTGATTGCTTTATTTCAATTCTGTAACTTGATTATATTTGCATGCTTTAGATCTGAAATGCTTTAGGTCTGAATCTTGAAAACTTTGCTTCAGGTTTTGATTTGATTCCCTGGTTTATGTTTTGTTTTCCAGGTTTTAAAAGAAGCCTTTATTTGAATTCAGATTGATTTCCAGGTTTTTGAATTTATTAGAAATGAAGATGAAAGTCTATTGAGAAGTGAAAAAATTAGAACTAAAATGAGTAGCATGATTTATTTCTTTTATGCATGTTAATAAAAATTAAATTTGAAAGAAAATTTAATGCCACTTGTTAAATTTTGTTACACTTATTAATTACATGAGTTTATAAATTTACAATTGTCACTAACATGTATTTTTTGTCCAAACCCTTATTTTATTTTATTTTATAATTATTTTTTAAACCCTTGTTTCATTTTTATTTATGAAACATGTTTTACTTCATAATTTCAATTTTTTTTAAATATATATATATATAATATCCAAAGATGGAATGCCATCAAATCTACACCTACTATTTGATTATCTGAAAATCCCAACTCTAGGCTGTCCGTGTGGAAAATTGTGGGCATCCAGAGTTTAGATAGGGAATAATAAACTCTAGGTCAGTCATGGGACTGGTATGAGCAAACGAAAACAGTTTATCTTTTAAAGGGAAAAATTAAAGAATTTAAAAGAAATCCGCAATGCTTTTTGGAAAATGAAACTACCGTAAGGCCTCCCCGCACACACACAATGTAAGTGCACAATTGGAGGAGATTTCTCCTTATGATAGTCAAACATGTTTGATATGTGAAATCCTTTTTTTTGATAATATTATTATTAGCGCATAGTGCAGAAAACCTTTCGAAAGTACAACATAAATCTTAACCAGCATAGGTACCATTATATTATGCCAGCTATAGCTACCACCTGCGATGGCAGGTTATACATGTAAACCGTGCAGGGCGCATATTGTTTCTTTAGATTTCCAACAAATGGTCAGGCTAAGGAACTTCTTGGGCCACATGGGTACGCCTCTGGAGGGACGCCCCGAGAATCTAACCGGATATCTACCAACACAAGGCCGGGTTACCTCTGTAACTAGGTAACACCACACAAGTATGCCACCCCCGGTCGTTACCGACCTTTATCCGAGCGCTCGACACCAACAACCACAAAGCAAGGTATTTGAAGTAACCATATAGGTTAGATACCTAGGCTCCATACCATGATACCACCTTTTTTCCAAAAGAGATGGACATACCCTAGGGGCGCGACCCCTAATAACCTTGCCACATCTTTCCTGTTTTGACCATTTTCGGGTTGTGAGGTCCGACGAGGTCTCGTCCACAAAGCTACGCTTTACACAAATCCATGCTTCGATCAACACATGATCAGCAGCGCTTCGTATGCCACATTATCAAATTGGGAATGTATCACTAGTAACCATCAACTACAAAACCCCTGAGCTCGTACGTCTCAGGGAAGGGTGTTAAGCTAAGAGAATAAATTATCCGCCACCAAACAGAAATGTATTTGATAGAAACCAGTTTTACATCTCAAAGTGTAACGTTAGACATACATCCATACGAGTCTGTTCCGGGTTCGAACAGAACCGAAGGCACTTTCGAAGAAGCCCTTGCAATCCGGGTATCCACAATCCCGATCGGACTCCCCATTACATATGGAGATCTCTATACCGGCGTGACTTAGTGCGGAGACATTCGACGGGTAATCCTTTCATTTTCGAAAATACCCAGTCTTCACCACCGGTCTTCAAATGTTATCCATATCATCATATCACTATTCGGAATGAGTTATATGACATAAATTCCTCTCCCGGCTAAACCGAATAGTGAGCGCTTATTTTTAAAATCATATGGATATTTGGTATCTTAGTTAAATCACAACTTAAAGCCCAAAACCTTTTCTTTCAAATGGTTTAAACAAAATTTCTTTTCAAATTTTCAAACAAAAAGATTCACCCTTTTAAAAATCACTTTCAAATTGAAACAAAGTTTCACCACTCTTTCACAAAGATTCATTCATAGCTTTCAAAACTATTTCAATTCCAAATCTTTTATACATAAGATACACCTTTAAGATCCTCTTCAATTTGAGAACAACGTTCAACAATCTTTCATAAAGATTCATTCATAGCTTTCAAACTATTTTCATTTCAAAACTTGAAATCCTTTTAACAAAAACTGGTAGTTCTTTCTTTATGTGAAAGCCATCATCATTTGAAAACAAAGAGTTTTCGTTTCGAGAAAATCCGATTTTATTTGCTCAAATTAAAGCCTTTTAAAATATAAACTTGGGTTGAATTTAAATTCCTAAAATAATATTTTTAATATACTTCAAAAGTGTTTTAAAATATATATATATATATATATATATATATGGTATAACTTGTATAACCCTTTCAAAACATAGTTTCCAAAATAATTTCAAATCTTAAATAAGATATATTATATTCAAGCTAAATTTTAATTTCAAACTTCCTTTCAAAAGCTTTTCATATTCAGTCCAATTCCATTTCCAAAGCCACTTGGATTCAAAATTCAACTTTAAACCATTTCATTAAATTCAAATATCTATGACTTAACCGATTTCGCATGAAATCCATATTTGTGTGTGTATAGTGTAGCCGAGGGGTTTTACACAGTAGTGCAACATCATCAATCATTACAGATTCAAGCACAACAATATCGATAAGCGGTATAATCCTATAATGCTCATCTTCATTTACAGATTCACAGATAAATAATATAAATTTATCACAGATAAATAAATTACATAAATCATAAATGAATAAATTACATTCATCATAGCTCAAATCAAAACAGAGCATCACACATCAGGGATATCAAACAATTCAACATCCAATAGAATCCAAACATCCATAAGTAAGATCAATTAATTATCTGATAAATCAGATTAATCACTAATCCTGGTTAATTAACATTAATTAATTATAAACCATTTTGATTAATTATCCTTTAATCACTTATTAATTTACCGTTAGTAATAAATTAATCAATCTTTAATTATTAATTAATTAACCTTAATTAATAAATCAACACCCATTAATTATTGAATAATTAACCTTTAATCATTTAATTATTCTTTAATTAGTTACATAAATTAATTAACCCATAATTAATTACCATTTAATTAGTTACAATAAGTGATTATCCTTAATCACTTAATCAACTTTAACCATTAATTAATTACTTTTAATTAAGTAATTATCCTTAAGTAATTAATTACCTTTAATTACTTCATCACATAAATCAATTATCCTTTAATGTAATTACACAAAGTAATTACCCCTTAATTACATTAAGTAATTAACTTCATTAAGTATTCATACATTAATTATTTTCATTAATTAAATCACCCTTACGTTAATTAAGTAATTATCCCTTAATCATTAAGTAAATAATTATCCCATAGTAAACATAGATAAACCATTTATCTTAATCATTTATCAAACTATATTTGAAAACACTCAGGGATTTAAATCAAATTATAAATTTATTTTAAATCAAGACAAATTTAAAATCATTATACTTTAAAATTTCATTCTTTGAAATTTTGCTTGAAAATGTTCCATGTCTATATTTTGGAAACTTGTTTGATAATAAAATATCAAATGAATTAAAACATTTTATTTTCAACATTTGAATTTAAAATTTTAAGTAAAAAATTTGTTTGACAAAACATGATAAATACTTCACTTTCATTCTTAAGCTTTGTAAACCTATTTACTTGAAAACCAGTATAAAATTTAATTTCAAATTTTAGAAACCAGTTACCATTAAAACTACCTGAGCCCATAACACAAACTACCCGAACAATTGCTCGAGCACGAACCCGAGGCACTACGTCAACTTCCCTGAGCCATTTTCAAATCTTACCGAGCAAAACTTCATCTTCCCCCAACTACCATAACCAATTCCATATCCAACGTGCACCGTGTGTGTGCACCATCGACTGAAGCCCTTTCGATCATCGCCATGATTATCCAAACATCATCGATGACGTGTTCACACACTTCAACCACCCTGAACCGGAAATTATGTCAGAAAACAAAATTTGGTAACTCGACCACTTCCTGGACTTAAACCACCATCAAAAAATCGCCTCGCCCCACCGTGTCGAGCCACCAGCGACCATGAATCTCCGACCATAACTCCATCACGTCATCACGCTTCTAACCCCCATCATGCAATCATCTCCGGTGATCAATTGACATCGTATGAGCCTCGACTACCTCGACATAATAAGCAGCTCCACAAACCCTATATCATCATCGTAAGACCACCACGACCATCGAAAAATTTCTTAGCCAATTTTCCCACTGTTTACAACCTCCCAACTATCTTCACTATAAACCACGATCCACAATTCATCGTCGATCACAGGAGATTGGAAAAATACAAATCTCGTTCAACATACTATTTCTCACGATTTACAGAACTAAAAACTATGAAATGATTCTCTAAAATCATCATTTTTAAATTCGAACTTCGTTATGTAATCAAACTAAAAAATTAAAATGTTTGATTTTTCTGTTGTTTCATAAGTTACATTGCAATGTATTATTTTTGAAATATCCACTGAATATTTTTATTTGTAATTATTTTTAAAAACGAGATTGCGTAGTTATAATCATTTTCTTTTTAAAGATCTTAGCCTAATATTGATTGTACAAAGAGAATTTGAATTTTTAGAACTTGATTTTCAACCTAAACTAAGAACAGAGCCTATTTTCCTATATACCTACATATACACTCAGATATTTGCCATTTATGTAGACATGAAAGCAAATCTACACATCGTTCAAACACATTTCATATCACACTTCAAAGATCATCAAAATGTAACAAGGTTAAGTGGTTTGGTCACTCGGTTTCAGAAGACAAAGAACTGAAAATTTGAACAACTGGGAAATAATATTGATTTCTGGAACTTGATATTTTGTTCAAGTTGTAGTTTGAACTTGCTGCATGCTTGATTTAGCTTAAATATGGAAATTTGTTTTGATGTTGAGATGATTTGCCATAATAATTTGAAACTTGAAATAAATCTTGCTTTGGCTTTGATCTGTTTTATTTCAGTTTGAAAAGAAACCTTTGCTTGATTTTAATTTGATTTAAAAAAAAACTGGAATTTGATTATGATCTGCCACCTGATCCATCTGAGTTGAATTTTCACCCGATCCTTCAGTTTTAGATCAGGTTGAATTTGAGACAGGTTTTGATTTGAATTGCAACTTGAAGTTTGATCTTTGCTTTATCTTTGAGTTTCCAGGTTTGAAATCCTATGTTGCTTTCTGTTTGAATTTTTATTTTGAACTCAGTTTTGATTTTTCTTTTGAAAGATCATAAAGGTTTTAGAAAAGAGGATATAATATGATAAGTTTCAATCTAAAAAAATGAAGTAACCAGGTTTTCTTTAGCAACATTTTATTGGATTTAATTTTTTAGAGGAAATCAAATTGCCACTTGTTAACTTTTGTTAACATTTGTTAACATTTGTAATTATATGATCTTAATGTTTTACAAATGTCCTAATTTGTATTTTTATGTTGAATTCCTTTATAAAAATTTATTTTAAAATTTATGTTAAACCCTTGTTAAACTTTTATTTATAAATTATGTTTTATATTCCCAAAAGGTATATTCATATCAAAGCCTTTGTATTTATTTATCAACTATATTTATTTTTATGTATATAAGAGGAAAGTACTTTAAATCTTTAATTAAATCTCACTTTATGTATATACTAACCAATTTTCGATATATATGTATGTCTTTGTATTTTATTCTTACCTTTTCTATATTTATACAACTTAATAAGAAAATGATTTTTAAATTCTACTTATATAATATTATTAAATAATCACATACACATATATAAAAATATGTATTAGTTTCTTGGAAATCTAAAGTTAATAAGTCAAATTTTATTTCTAAAATATTTATCCTTGAATTTCAGATCAAATTCTATTTGAAATCTACTCATATATATAAACAAACATATATTTTTATTTGTTCCTGGAAATTTTTTAAATTTATCCACAATTTAATCCAAAATTTTATTTTAATTATCAATTTAAATTTGACTTAAAACCTTCATTCACAAATGTCACAACCCGAATTTCAGCATTCGAAAATCGACACCCATACATCACTTGTACTCGAATGCCGCATATTCAACCATTGAAATCCGATTCGCGCCGGAGCTTATAACACATTAAGTACAACAAAACAGTGGAAGAAAAATAAATGATATCATTGATACACAATATTTGATACAACACATTGTTATAATTGATATCAACATCAGAGATACAAGATAACAGCGGAAAAATAACACAACTGGATGGTCTAGACTTTGCAACCATCGACAGTGGAAAGATAACTCCAATAGAATTTCCAAGCGAGAAAGCGAGGATCCAACAGAATGCATCTCCATTGCCAAAGCTCCAAGGACTCCAATCCAAAAGTTCAAACCACCATCATGATGAACTAAGCAACCTTGATCCAATGCGATTGTCAAAATCCAAAGACTGACGGCTTTTCAAATCTACATCTATTATTTGATTATCTGAAAATCCCAACTCTAGACTGCTCGTGTGGAAAATTGTGGGCACCCAGAGTTTAGGAAGGAAACAATAAACTCCAAGTCTGTCATGGGACTGGTGTGAGAAAACGAAAACTATTTTTCTTTATCAAAAGCAAAACAAAAGAATTTAAAAGAAATCCGCAATGCTTTTTGGAAAATGAAACTACCATAAGGCCTCCCCGCACACACAATGCAAGCGCACAATTGGAGAAGATTTCTCTTTATGGTAGTTAAACATGATTGATACGCAAAGATCATTTGATATTATTATTAGTGCATAGTGTAGAAAGCCTTTCGAAAGTATAATGTTAATCTTAGCCAGCATAGACATTTCGTACTATGCCTACTATAGCTACCATGTTCAATAGCAGGTTACCAACACATTACATGGCAGGTTATACAACTAAAACCGTACAGGGCGCGTATTGTTTCTTTGGATTTCCAACAAATGGTCAGGCTAAGGAACTTCCTGGGACACATGGGCGCCTCTGGAGGGATACCCCGAGAACCTAACCGGATCATTACCAACACAAGGCCGAGTTACCTTTGTAACTAGGTAACACCACACAAGTATGTCACCCCCGGTCGTTTCCGACCTTTATCCGAGCGCTTGACACCAACAACCACAAAGCAATGTATTTGCAGTAACCACATAGGTTAAATATCTGGGCTCCATACCATGATACCATCTTTTTCTAGAAGAAATGGACATACCCTAGGGGCGCAACCCCTAATAACCTTGCCGCATCTTTCCTGTTTCGATCATTTCCGGGTTGTGAGGTCCGACGAGGTCTCGTCCGCAAAGCTACGCTTTACATAAAAGCCTTGCTTCGATCAACACATGATCAGCAGCACTTCGTATGCCACATTACCAAATTGGGAATGTATCGCTAGTAACCATCAACTACAAAACCTCTGACCTCGTACGTCTCAGAGAAGGGTGTTAAGCTACGAGAATAAATTATCCGCCACCAAACAGAAATGTATTTGATAGAACCCAGCTCTACATCTCAAAGTGTAATGTCAGACATACATCCATAAAAGTTTGTTCCGAGTTCGAACAGAACCGAAGGCACTTCCAAAAAATCCCTTGCAATCCTGGTATTCACAATCCTGAGCGGACTCCCCATCACATATGGAGATCTCTATACCATAGCTACTCAGTGCAGAGTCATTCGACGGGTAATCCTTTCGTTTTCGCAAATATCCGGTCATCACCACCGGTCTTCAAATGCTATCCACATCGTCGTATCATTATTTAGGATGGGTTTTATGACATATGGTCCTCTCCCGGCCAAACCGAATAATGAGCGCAATATTTAGAAAACATATGGATATATGGGATCTTAGTTAAGTCACAACTTAAAGCCCAAAACCTTTCTACAAATGGTTTAAACAAATTACCATTTTCAAATCTTTAAAACAAAAAGATTTACTTCACAAAGTTCACCAATCTTCCACAAAGATTTATTCATAGCTTTCAAAACTATTTACAATTCCAAATCTTTTATATAAAAGATACACCTTCAAGATCCTCTTCAATTTGGAAATAAAGTTCACAAATCTTTCACAAAAATTCAATTATAGCTTTCAAAAACAATCCCCTTTCAAATTTGAAAACCCTTTTTAACAAAACTGGAAATCCTTTCTTTCTTTAAAAGCTATTATCACTTGAAAACTAAGAGTTTTTGTTTCGGGAAAATCCAATTACATTTGCTCAAGTTAAAGCCTTTTAAGTATAAACTTGGATTGAATTTAAATTCTCAAAATAATATATTCAACATATTTTAAAGATGGTTTTAAAATCCATATATATATAATATAACTTGTATAAACCTTGCAAACTAATTTTCCAAAACAATTTCACAACTTAACAAGATATAGTCTTACTCAAACTAAATTTTAATTTCAAAATTCCTTTCAAAATGCTTTCCGTATTCAACCCTATTACATTTCCAAAACCATTTGGATTCACAATTCAACTTATCAAAAAAAAAATCTTAATTCAAAACATTTGTGACATAACCGATTTCCTCTGAATATCCATATTTGTGTGTGTATAGTGTAGTACCTGGATTTAACACAATAGTTCAACATCATCAATCATCACTGATTTAAGCACAGCAATGTCGATCAGCGGTATAATCCTATAACGCTTATCTTCATTCACAGATTCATAGATAAATAATATAAATGTACCATAGATAAATAAATTACATTCGTCACAGCTCAAATTAAAACAGAGCATCACATATCAGGGATATCAAACAATTCAACATTCAACAGAATCCAAACACCCATAAGTAAGATCAATTAATTATCTGATTAATTTAAATCTAATTAATTACTTATGTATAAACTACTAATCCTGGTTAATTAATATTAATTAATTACAAACCATTTTAATTAATTATCCTGTAATCATTTATTAATTAACCTTTGATAATAAACTAATTAACCTTTAATTATTAATTAATTAATTAACCTTAATCATTAAATAATTAACCTCTAATTATTTAATTATTCTTTAATTAATTAATCACATTAATTACATCAATTAATTAACCCTTAATTAATTGTCATTTCATTAATTACAATAAGTGATTATCCTTAACCACTTAATAAATCTCTAATTAATTTTGATCACTAAATTAATCCACCTTTAATGATTAATTAATTACTTTTAATTAAGTAATTATCTTTATGTAATTAATCACATAAATTAATTATCCTTAATTAATGATTAATTATCCTTAATTATTAATTAATTAATCCTTAATTATAAATTACTTAACCTTTAATCAATATTTAATTAACCTTAATTAGGTAACTAAATTAACCTAAATCAAGAAATTAATTAACCTTAATCCATCCCTTAATCATTAATTAATAAATCTTAATTATTAAGTAACTAACATTTAATTAATAAATTAATAAATTAATCACCTTGATTAATTATCCTTAATTTAATCTTTAATTAACCTTTAATCAACCATTAATTTATTATTAATCAACCTTTAATTAATCTCCAATCAATCATATAAATTAATTAACTCTTAATTAATTAATTGCCTTAATTAATCACATGGATAAATTAATTACCTTGATAAATTATCCATTTATTGATCACTCGCCTTAATAAATTAATTATAATTTAAAAAGCATTTAGAAATCAGTTATATAATTAACCCAACATATATTACTTTTAAAAACAAATCAATTTTAAACTTAAACATTCAATTTTGAAACTTTGTTAAAACTTGTTTAAAATCCAATTTGGCTTTTAAAATCATAGTTAATATGCCTTGAAACTTGATTAAATTTACCATTTCGTTTTAAACTTTGTTCATCCTCAAAAAACTTGTTATAAACATTTGCATTGTTTTAAAACTTTGTTAAATGTTTATTTTAAATTAAAAAAAACCTGATGCATTACAATTAACCCAAGAAATCCCTCTGAAAATCCCGAGCTCAACTTCGTGTCTCCTCTACCTTCACTTGCTTCGAGTTTCGTCACTAATTACTTTGAGTTCAACCCGATGTAACTATGTCTCCCCAAACTCACAATCCATCACTGGTACACATTGACATTGCGTGCACGTGTACAGGTGACGCCAGTGGCTCCGACCATTGTCGATGCCCTCGACGCGTCATCTACAACCATCTCAAACCAATCACGCACCCAGCTCTGACGAAATCACTATAGAATTCGAAAACGAGATATCAAATCCTACTTGGAACAACACAGTCAACCAAACCACCCCCTTTTCCGACGATCCCAGTCACCATCGTCCACGCCATCCCGACCAAGGTTGCCATGATGACCCACGAACCTATTCCCCTGGGTGCGATCGAACTCGATCTGTTATGGACGACGAAATTGTCGTCTCTTCAATATTGAACAGAACTGGGTTAAAAACCCTAAATCCATGTCGCTTGATCACCACGGTGATCGAGAATTTCAACCATTATTTTTTCGTTGACCCCTGGCCCATGATCCTCCTCTGGCCACAACCACGTCGACCACCACCTCCTTGTTCGTCGCGAATTGACAAAAACGTAAATTCTGATCAACTCACAAATTCCCATTAAATTCAAAGTTAAAAATCTCAATATTTTCATCAAAATTCATAAAATTCTAATACGAATCCAGTCATATAACTGAAATTTGAAACCATGAACTTGAATTTTCGATAAAAATGGTTTATTACTGTAATTTCCAAATTTTAGGATATTTATTCCATAAATTCATTTGAAACCATTTTTCAGTTTGTAATACACTATTATGATAAAAAATTTGTTTAAAGATTGTTACCTAAAACTATTTATAGTTTGAGATATGAATTTTCTTTTCCTGGAATTTTTTTTCTAGCTAGTTGTTAACAGAGATATATCTGTGTATATACACAGACAAGCAATCAACAACAATAAATGTATCTACACAGACATGCAAACATTTATACTAATATCTTCGAGTAAATCATCAAAAATCACAATAGATTTAAATAAAATTTGGTAGTTTGCTCACTTGGATCAAAAGAAAAGAGAACAGGAATTGCTTTTGAAACCTAGAACTTGATTTTTGCTTTTAACTGAAAAATGGAAATGTTTAAAATCTTGAACTTTGATCTGATTCTTAGCTTTCTTGTTGATGATGTTTAAGTTTGTCTCGATTTCTCTTTTAATTTGATTTCGGGTTGATCTGGATTTGATTTTGTTTTATTCTTCATTTCCAGGCTTTTAAACTTTGAACTGCTATTTTGATTTCCAAATTCCTTTGTTTTGAATTTCCGGACTTAAAAACTGAAGCTTTGAATTTCTGAGATGAATCTGTACATGATGATTTGTAATGCTATCTTGTACCTGTTTGAACAGGTGTTAGTTTTGATTTTGCTTTTGAATTTTCAGTTTTCTTTTTGGTTTTTTTTATTTCAGTTTTGAGAAGTTTAAACTGAGAATTTGAAAATAACCTGGTTTATCATTTATCATATTTATAATTTTTAGATTAAAAGAAAATCTTTTGCTTGCCACTTGTCTATATTAATTTAACACTTGTAAATTTCATAATTTAAAATTTTTACACTTGTCTATTTATGTATCTCCTTATTTAACAAATGTCATTTACGAAAATTTTATGTTTAAATCCTCTTTTAATTTTTTTTATACATTTTGTTTTTAAACCCTTATTCTCTTATGTTTACATGTTTTTATGATTAACATTTGTCTTTGTTTACATGTATAATGTCATGTACTTATAAATGTATATATTTATAAATACAAACCATTTTATAATTTTAAATATCCTATATATACAAATTACACTTATCTCATGCTTAACTTATTAATTTAAAAGAGGTATATTTATAGTAATTAAAGAAAATTTATTTGAAATCAATTTATACATTAATAAATAATCACATATATATAACTTTTTTTATTCAAGAATTTTTTTGATTAATTCATCATTAATTTCACAATCTAAAATCAATAAATTCACAATTTAATTCCAAAATTTAAATTAATCACTTTATTATATTTGGCTAAAATTCAGGAATGTTACAGATTTCCCCCCTTACGAAAATTTCGTCCCCGAAATTTGCTAGGGAGATAACAAAAACAAATGAAGAATGTTTTAGTAGATCGACCTAAATATCTATTCTGCATTTGGCTTACCAAATTAGAATATCAACAATAGATATGATAATGAACTTATTCAATATTTTACGAATATACTTGGGCCATCCGGTCTACGAATATGCAGGGGTATTGCTTAGTTCGAAGGAATAACTAACCGTTCGTAGCATATATCTGGACCCCAAAGCACAGACAAATAGATTCAATCATCCATAATTATAAAATAGTAGGTATGGTTCCAAATTCAGGTCGAAATACCCCAAAGTTTACACCATCTTGTCCCTCTTCGGACTTTGATCCACACAAGAAATTACAATAGAATTTCAAATTTGGGTTTTAATTGAAATCGTTTTATCGACACAAATTAATTTATCTTCATATTTTGTTAACCAATATATTTCAATTTAAAATTTCAAATTCATTGAAGTTAAAATCGGGAAGATTAATAAGAAACCGATGAAGATACGAAGTAAGGAGTTTCAACAACGATTCGCGGGGCCACCATCACACCAAAACTTCTTTCTGGAGCTACCACGAAGCCATCAAAGAATCGAGATTGGATGAAGATCAAAGAAGATCGATAGAAAAAGTTGTTTCCGTTGTTGCAGGGTATCGACCATTTGTATTGGTACTTCCCTGTCCCCTATCTCGTTTTCTTCTTGCACTCATACTTACTATCAGTGGATAGTAAGAGAATTTACTGAGGCATTCGGACGAATATCTTAGGGATACACTCATTCTTGGGCATTTATAACCCTATCTCTAATGAGCTACCTAATGTGTTATACTCCTGAGCTAAATTCAACCTTTAGCTCTAATACCAAGATGTCATGGTCTAACCTTCAACCCTCGACAGCGGAAAACCTCCGCCATGGTACAAATTGGTACCCTGAACTTGCTTTTACGGCCAGCCTTTTGACTTCTTCACCTACCCGGTTAACCAACCCCTCCCCGAGGACATGTAGGGGTAAGAGTCTCCCGTTCGCCACCAAACGCGAAGCGAGAACCCCCTATCACGTTGTATTAAGTAAGGTCAGTCATGGGACTGGTGACGAAAACATTTTTTCTTTATCAAAAGCAAAACAAAAGAATTTAAAAGAAATCCGCAATGCTTTTTGGAAAATGAAACTACCATAAGGCCTCTTCGCACACACACAATGCAAGCGCATAATTGGAGGAGATTTCTCCTTATGATAGTTAAACATGCTTAATACGCAGAGATCATTATTATTAGTGCACAGTGCAGAAAACCTTTTGAAAGTATAATATTAATCTTAGCCAGCATAGACATTTCGTACTATGCCTACTATAACTACCATGTTCAGTAGCAGATTACCACCACATTCCATGGTAGGTTATACAACTAAAACCGTACAGGGCGCGTATTGTTTCTTTGGATTTCCAAAAAATGGTCAGGCTAAGGAACTTCCTGGGCCACATGGATACGCCCCTAGAGGGACGCCCCGAGAACCTAACCAGATCTCTGCCAACACAATGTCGGGTTACCTCTGTAACTAAGTAACACCACACAAGTATGCCACCCCCAGTCGTTACCGACCTTTATCCGAGCGCTCGACACCAACAAGCACAAAGCAATGCATTTGCAGTAACCACATAGGTCAAATATCTGGGATCCATACAATGGTACCACCTTTTTCTAGAAGAAATGGACATACCCTAGGGGCGCGACCCCTAATAAACTTGCCGCATCTTTCCTGTTTCGACCATTTTTGGGTTTTGAGGTCTGACGAGGTCTCGTTCATAAAGCTACGCTTTACACAAAAGCTATGCTTCGATCAATACATGATCAGCACCACTTCGTATGCCACATTACCAAATTGGGAATGTATCACTAGTAACCATCAACTACGTAACCTCTGAGCTCGTACGTCTCTGAGAAGGGTTTTAAGCTAAGAGAATAAATTCTCCACCACCAAAGAGAAATCTATTTGATAGAACCCAGCTCTATATCTCAAAGTGTAACGTCAGACATACATCCATACAAGTTAGTTTCGGGTTCAAACAGAACTGAAGGCACTTCTAAAGATACCCTTGCAATCCGGGTATTCACAATCCCGATCGAACTCCCTATCACATATGGAGATCTATATATCATAGCTACTTAGTGCAGAGTCATTCGATGGGTAATCCTTTCATTTTCGAAAATACCCGGTCTTCACCACCGGTCTTCAAATGCTATCAATATCATCGTATCATTATTCGGAATGGGTTTTATGACATAAGGTCCTTTCCCGGCTAAACCTTATGGATATATGAGATCTTAGTTAAGTCACAACTTAGAGCCCAAAACCTTTCTTCAAATGGTTTGAACAATTTATCATTTTCAAATCTTTAAAACAAAAGGATTTACTTCACAAAGTTCACCAATCTTCCATAAAGATTAATTTGTAGCTTTCAAAACTATTTACAATTCCAAATCTTTTGTATAAAAGATACACCTTCAAGATCCTCTTCAGTTTGGAAATAAAGTTCACAAATCTATCACAAAAATTCAATTATAGCTTTAAAAAACAATCCCCTTTCAAATTTGAAACCACTTTTTAACAAAACTAGAAATCCTTTCTTTCTTTGAAAGCTATTATCATTTGAAAACTAAGAGTTTTTGTTTCGGGAAAATCCAGTTGCATTTGCTTAAGTTAAAGCCTTTCAAGTATAAAGCTTATCTTCATTCACATATTCACAGATAAATAATATAAATGTATCACAGATAAATAGATTACATTCATCACAGCTCATATCAAAACAGAGCATCACATATCAGGGATATGACACAATTCAACATTCAATAGAATCCAAGCATCCACAAGTACGATCAATTAATTATCTTATTAATTTAAATCAGATTAATTAATTATAAATAAACTACTAATCCTAGTTAATTAATATTAATTAATTACAAACCATTTTAATTAATTATCCTGTAATCATTTATTAATTAACCTTTGATAATAAATTAATTAACCTTTAATTGTTAAGTAATCAACCTAATTATTCTTTAATTGATTAATCACGTTAATTACATCAATTAATTAACACTTAATTAATTGTCATTTCATTAATTACAATACGTGATTATCCTTAATCACTTTATAAATCTCAAATTAATTTTGATCACTTGATTAATCCAACTTTAATCGTTAATTAATTACTTTTAATTAAGTAATTATCTTTAAGTAATTAATCACATAAATTAATTATCCTTAATTAATGATTAATTATCCTTAATTATAAATTAATTAATCCTTAATTATAAATTAACTAACCTTTAATCAATATTTAATTAACCTTAATTAGGTAATTAAATTAACCTTAATCAAGAAATAATTAACCTTAATCCATCCCTTAATCATTAATTAATAGATCTTAATTATTAAGCGACTAACCTTTAATTAATAAATTAATCACCTTGATTAATTATCCTTAATTTAATCTTTAATTAACCTTTAATAAACCATTAATTTATTATTAATCAACCTTTAATTAATCTCCATCAATCACATAAATTAATTAACTCTTAATTAATTAATTGCCTTAATTTATCACAAGGATAAATTAATTATCTCGATAAATTATCCATTTATTGATCACTTACCTTAATAAATTAATTATCAAATTCCATTTAAAAAGCATTTAGAAATCAATTATATAATTAACCTAACATATGTTACTTTTAAAAACAAATCAATTTTAAACTTAAACATTCAATTTTGAAACTTTGTTAAAACTTGTTTAAAATCCAATTTGGCTTTTAAAATCATAGTTAATATGCCTTGAAACTTGATTAAATTTACCATTTCGTTTTAAACTTTGTTCATCCTCAAAAAACTTGTTTTAAACATTTGCATTGTTTTAAAAATTTGTTAAATATTTATTTTAAATTTAAAAAAAAAACCTGATGCATTACAATTAACCTGAGCAATCCCTCAGAAAATCCCCTGCTCAACTTCGAGTCTCCTCCACCTTCACTTGCTTCGAGTTTCCTCACTAATTACTTCGAGTTAAACCCGATGTAACTACGTCTCCTTAAACTGACAACCCATCACTGATACACATTGACATCGCGTGCACGTGTACAGGCGACGGCAGTGGCTCCGACCATTGTCAATGCCCTCGATGCGTCATTTACGACCATCTCAAACCAATCACGCACCCAGCTCTGGTGAAATCACCATAGAATTCGAAAACGAGATATAAAATCCTACCTGTAACAACACAATCAACCAAACCACCCCCTTTGCCGACGATCCCAGTCACCATCGTCCACGCCATCCCGACCAAGGTTGCCCTAAAGACCCACGAACCTATTCCCTTGGATGCGATCGAACTCGATCTGTTGTCGACGACGAAATCGTCGTCTCTTCAATATTGAACAGAACTGGGTTAAAAACCCTAAATCCACATCGCTTGATCACCACAGTGATCGAGAATTTCAACCACCATTTTTCTGTTGACCCCTGGCCCATGATCCTCATCTGCCCACAATCACATCGACCAACACCTCCTCGTTTGCTGCGAATTGACAAAAACGTTAACTCTGATCAACTCACAAATTCCCATCAATTTCAAAGTTTAAAATCTCAATATTTTCATCAAAATTCATAAAATTCAAATACGAATCCTGTCATATAACTGAAACTCGAAACCATGATACTTGAATTTCTGATAAAAAGGGTTTATTACTGTAAATTCCAAATTTTAGGATATTTATTCCATAAATTCATTTGAAACCATTTTAAAAATTTGTATTACACTATTATGATAAAAAAAATTTGTTTAAAGATTATTACCTAAATCTATTTATAATTTGAGATATGAATTTTCTTTTCCTGGAATTTTTTTAGCTTGTCGTTAACAGAGATATATCTGTATATATACATAGACAAGCATTCAACAACAATATACGTATCTACGTAGACATGCAAACATTTATACTAACAACTTCAAGTATATCATCAAAAATCACAACAGATTTAAATAAAATTTGATAGTTTGCTCACTTGGATCAAAAGAACAGAGAACAGGAATTGCTTTTGAAACCTGAAACTTGATTTTTGCTTTTAACTGAAAACTGGAAATGTTTGAAATCTTGAACTTTGATCTGATCCTTAGCTTGGTTGTTGATGATATTTAAGTTTGTCCTGATTTCTTTTTAATTTGATTTCGTGTTGATCTGGATTTGATTTTGTTTTAATCTTCATTTCCAGGCTTTTAAACTTTGTATTGCTGTTTTGTTTTCCAGATTCCTTTGTTTTGAATTTCCAGACTTGAAAACTGAAGCTTTGAATTTCTGAGATGAATCTGTACATGATGATTTGAACTGCTATCTTGTATTGTTTGAACATGTTTTAGTTTTGATTTTGCTTTTGAATTTTCAATTTTCTTTATGGTTTTTTTTATTTCAGTTTTGAGAAGTTTAAACTGAGAATTTGAAAATAACCTGGTTTATTATTTATCATATTTTATAATTTTTTAACTTAGAAGAAAATCTTTTGCTTGCCGCTTGTCCATATTAATTTAACACTTGTAAATTTCATAGTTTAAATTTTTTCCCTTGTCTATTTATGTATCTCCTTATTTAAAAAATGTCATTTATGAAAATTTTATGTTTAAATCCACTTTTAATTTTTTTTTATAAATTTTGTTTTTAAACCCTTATTCTCTTATGTTTACATGTTTATATGATTTGCATTTGTCTTTGTTTACAAGTATGAATATCATATACTTATAGATGTATATACTTATAAATAAAAACCATTTTATAATTTTAAATATCCTATATATACAAATTACACTTATCTCATGCTTAAATTATTAATTTAAAAGAGGTATATTTATACTAATTAAAGAAAATTTATTCGAAATCAATTTATACATTAATAAATAATCACATATATATAAAAAAAATTAATCTAGAAATTTTCTAATTAATTCATCATTAAATTCACAGTCTACAATCAATAAATTCACAATTTAATTCAAACTTTAAATTAATCACTTTACTATATTTGGCTAAAATCCGGGAATGTTATAGGTTTTATTAAAAAAATTCAAACAAATCCCTAGAAAATCCCATTCATCCTCATATTTATTAATGATATTCTATTTGGTAAGCCAAATGTAGAATAAATATGCAGTTTAATCTAGAGAACCATTTTTCTGTGTGTTCATCTGTTCTTTGTTTGTCTCCCTGTTTGGCAAATTTCGTGGACGAAATTTTCTTAAAGGGGGGAATCTGTAACGATTCCGGTTTTAAGTCGAATTTAAATTAGTAATTAAATAAAATTTTGGATTAAATTGTGAATTAATTTGAATATTTGGCAATAAATATATGTAAGTAGATTGTGAAAGTAAATTTTGATTTGAAATTCAAGGATAAGTATCTTATGAATAAAATTAGATTCGTTAACTTTGTATTTTGAAAAAAAAACTAAAGTAAATATGTAGGTAATTTGTAAATAAAACAAAGTATATATGTAGATAATTTGAAAGAGGGATTTAAACATAAAATTATCACATATGACATTTGTACAATTACAAAAACATGCATTAGAAAAATGTAAACTATATGATATGAAAATTTGTACAAGTGTTAACCAAATAATTTACAGGTGGAAAATTTATTTTCTCTTAAAATTTAAAAATATAAAAAACATGTTTTACAAAAGAAAGAAACCCGACCACATTTTTATTCATCTCCATTTTCAAATCTGAAAACCTGAAATCAAAAGGAAAAAAACAACAAAACAAAGTTCAAACTTGGAAAAAGAAAATCTCAAACAAATATAAGCACTTCCAGATCAAAGAATCTCGTCCAAGTTTCGAAACAAAAGTATCTTAAACATCAAATGTTCAAAGTTTCAACCTGGAAAATCAAAACTAGAAAACAAGAACAAAAGCTGAATCAAAAACATCTCAAATCTGAAAACAAATCAAGCCTGGAAATGAAGCAAACGGTCTCTGTTCCTTCTTAGAAAAAAACAGGTGAGCAAACTCTTCATTTTAAACACAGTTTCATTCTGTTTAGTATGTTGTTTACATGTGATAAAATTCTGAAGTAATCTAGATAGTAATGTGTGCATGTACGAATTTATGTGCTGTAGGTATATATACATAGAAAATGTGAGCATGCCTGTATATAGAAAAATCATATCTCTGTTAATAGATTTCAGGTTTCAACCCTGTAAAAAAATTCAAGTTCTCATCTTATAATCCCTTTTAGGTTTGGATGTTTAAACAAAATGTGTTCAAATTAATAGGATCTCAATTGTAAAAAATGGGTTCAAACATTTATATTTAGTTAATATTCATAAAATAAGAAATTACAGTAGAATCTTTTAAAAATCTAGAAATTTGATAGTTTTAATTTCATGTTTTGTTTATATCAACAGATTAGTATCTAAAAATTATGATTTTTAAAATAGAAATCAAAATTTTTAGTATCGGTTCAAGGTAGAGTCTTTGAGTTGAACGGTAAATGGAAATTCATCAATTTTGAGGATCAATGAGGAATTAAGCGTCGAGCTTGGGTCTGAGGAGAGATGTCGCAATGGAGATTAGAGGAAAATTCATGGTTGAGTTTGTAGATCATCGGTGTGGAAATACGACGTTTATTTAGGGTTTTTGTACTGTTTTGGGTCAAGGTAGTTCCTGTGAAGATTTCGACGACATCGTTGCATCGGGTCGCACAGGACGAGGGGGAAACGTTACGTGGGTCATCGAGGCATCTATGGTGGCGGTGGCGAGGTCCCAGGCGTTAAGGATCGTCGGTGCGACATATTTTTGGTTGATCGTGTGTGGTTTTGGTGGACTTTGTCTCTGTTCGATTTCTTTTGAGGGACGATTCGATTTTTTGGTGGTCGAAATCGTGGAATGGTGTTGGTTCGACTTGTCGAAGGGGGCAAGGTTGGTCGAAAATGGTCTGTCTGGTTGTATACGTGCACGGTGTCAGGAGATGTCACTGAGGTTAAGTTTGGGAAAGGAGGTTATTGTCTCGAAGTCGATTTTGAGAAATTGAGTAGTTGGCTCAAAGGCGTTCTCGGGTATGTTCGTAGTAGTTTAGCGTGTCAACAAGTTTTTTAAGTCTTAAAAATAAAACAAAGTAAAATGAAAAGGAGGAGGGGTAACTCGAAGCAGGTCTCAGGGAGAACATGCATTGACTTGAGTAAAAACCCAAAGTCATCTTGGGTCAGAAAAATGATGTTTTTCAAAGTTTTAGAATTTTAACAAATCAAATTTTAATTTGAATAATTTTTCTTAACCCATTTCTTATAAACTAATAAATGTTTTATTTAAATTATGGGTTGGTTAAAAGTTTTTAAAATAAATTATTTAAAAGTTAACTTAAGCCTAAACTATTTTATCACGTATCCATTAATTAATTTAAAGGTTTATTTAAATAATTTCTGATAACGTGATCAAGTGATTTATAAAGGTAGATGGGTTATCTTTTAAAAATTAATTAAAAGCCTTAAGTTAATCTATGGGTTAATAAATGAATTTATCTCATGAGTTATCTTTAATTAATTAGAGTTTTGATTAATTAAAAGATCATCTATTAATTAATTTTAAGGTAATTAATTAATGCAGTTAATTAAAGGATAATTAATTGATTAAGAGCTGATTAATTAATATAATTAATTAGAGGTTAATAAATATAAGTAATTAAAGGTAATTAATTACTTAAAGGTAAATTACTTAATGAAAGTAATTAATGATAATTAATTAATGATCAGGTTTGATTAATCAAGTGATTAAGGGTAATTAATTAAAGGATAATTAAATAATTAAAGGTTAATTATCTAATGATTAAAGGTTGATTTATTTATTAATTAAGATTGATTGATTTATGATTAAATGTTAATCAATTTATTATTAAAGGTTAATTAATAAATGATCAAGAATAATTGATTAAAATGGCTTGTAATTAATTAATAATTAACTAACCAAGATTAGAAATTTATTCATAAGTAATTAATCTGATTTAAATTAATCAGGTGATCAGTTAATCTTACTTTTGGATGTTTATATTGTATTAGATGCTTTGAATTGTTTGGTATCCCTGATGTGTGATTCTTTGTGATACGAATTATTATGATTTGAGCTATGATGAATGCAATTTATTTATCTGTGATAAATTTATATTATTTATCTGTGAATCTATGAATGAAGATAAGTGTTATAGGATTATACTGCTTATCGATATTGCTGTGTTTGGATTGTAATGATTGATGATGTTGCACTATTGTGTAAAACCCCTGAACTACACCATACACACACAAATATGGATTGCAAGAGGAAATTGGTTAGGTCACAGATATTTTGAATTTAAATTTTATTTAAGAAGTTAAACTTTGAATTTAAATGATTTTGGAAATGGAATTGAATTGAATATGAAAAGCCTTTAAAAGGGAAATTTTAAAATTAAAATTTAGTTTTGAATGAACTATATTTTGTTAAATATTATTTGAAATTGTTTTGGAAATTTGGTTTGAAAGGTTTATACAGGTTATAATATATATATATATATATATATATATATATATATGTATGTATGTATGTATGTATGTATATGTATATATATATACGGAATTTAAACCATCTTTAAAGTATTTTGAAAGTATTATTTTGGTAATTTATATTTAACCCAAGTTTATACTTTAAAGAACTATAACTTGTGTATATTTGATCGGATTTTTCTGAAACGAAAATCCTTGTTTATCAAATAATAATAGCTTTCATATAAAGAAAGGAATTCCAATTTGTGTTGAAAGGATTTCAAGTTTGAGATGAAAATCGATTTAAAAGCTATGAATGAATCTTTGTGAAAGATTGTTGAACTTTGTTTTCAAAGTGAAGAGGATCTAAAAGGTGTATCTTTGGTATAAAAGATTTGGAATTGAAATTACTTTGAAAGCTACGAATGAATCATTGTGAAAGATTTGGTGAATCTTGTTTTAAAATTGAAGAGTATCTTCAAGAGTGAATCTTTTATTTTAAAGATTAAAAGTGGGAATTTGTTTAAACCATTTGAAAGAAAGGTTTAGGGCTTTAAGTTGTGACTTAACTATGATCCCACTATATCCACACGTTTTTAAATGTTACGCTCATTATTCGGTTTAGCCGGGAGAGGACTTTGTGTCATAAAACCCATTCCGAATAATGATACGACGTTATGGATTGCATTTGAAGACCCGTGGTGAAGACCGGGTATTTTCGAGAATGAAAGGATTACCCGTCGAATAACTCTGCACTAAGTAGCTATGGTATAGAGATCTCCATATGTGATGGAGAGTCCGAACGGGATTGTGAATACCCGGATTGCAAGGGCTTCTTTATGAAGTGCCTTTGGCTCTGTTCGAACCCGGAACAGACTTGTATGGATGTGTGCCTGACATTACACTTTGAGATGTAAAGCTGGTTTCTATCAAATACATTTCTCTTTGGTGGCAGAGAATTTATTCTCTTAGCTTAACACCCTTCTTTGAGACGTACGAGCTCAGAGATTATGTAGTTGATGGTTAGTAGTGATACATTACTAATTTGGTAATGTGGCATATGAAGTGCTGCTGATCATTTGTTGATCAAAGCATGGCTTTTGTGAAAAGCGTAGCTTTGTGGACATGACTTCGTCGAGCCTCACAACCCGGTAATGGTCGAAACAGAAATCGTTGCAGCAAGGTTATTTGGGGGTAGCACCCCCTAAGGGTATGTCCATTTCCTTCTAGACAAAAAGGTGGTATCATGGTATGGATCCCAGATACTTAACTTATGTGGTTGCTGCAAACTTATTGCTTTGTGGTTGTTGGTTGAGAGGCGCCTCGGATAAAGGTCGGTAACGACCGGGGGTGGCATACTCGTGTCAGCAGTTACCTAGTTATATAAGTAACCCGGCCTTGTATTGGCAGAGATCCGGTTATGTTCTCAGGGGTGTCCCTCCAGAGGCGTTCCATTCGGTGTAGGAAGTTCCTTTGCCTGACCATTGTTGGAAATCCAAGGTACCGAGGAGCCACCCTAACTCCCCTGCAACACAAGACCGGAACCATCCCTTACTGGACAGTCTCGAGCAAGATCACCCCGCGGTCGGGATCAACAACCGCCCACTAAGCCGAAATAAAAGGGACATCTAGAAAGGGATGACCTGACCCTCCAGTGGGGGCTACGCACGAAGCCTTGCTGCATAACCCCTGATTTTCAACCATTCCCATTTGATGAGGCTTGAGGCTAAGCGTGTGACGACCCCACTTCCTACGCCCAGGAAGTAGCATCGTTATTAAGAAAGAAAAGGGTGAGAAAATAGAAAAGATAGAGAAGAAAGAACCACAACATCAGAATCTCACAGCGGAACGAATGAAATATAATAATCACATAAGTATTTACATAGCATATATATAACATCAATCAAAGTGCTACATATAGTACATCACATACTAGACAGTTATAAATACCTGTCTAGTTATACAACTCAATACACAATACATCACAGAGATACCACACAGTGGAACTAAATATATATCTAGAACGCTGAAGCCTCCTGCTCCATTGCTCCTCCAAAATTCGTCAAAGCTAAACCTGAATCCCTTGGCTACCCGTAAAAATTTGGGTACCCGAGAGTTTATGAAAACAAAAATAAACTTCGGGTCAGACATGGGTCTGGTATGAATAACAGGTTAAAGTTGGTTAATTTTGAAAAATCCTTTGAAAACAAAAAGGTATCACGTAAGACTTCCCACACATAAACATGGAAAAGTTTTTACCTTACGCTAACCAAAACATTTGATAGGAAATTCTATGATATTATAATAGGTCTAGGGTTTTCAAGTAAATAGAAAATAGCCGAAATTGTTACATTCATTAAATTCCAGCTACTAGCCACAAAAGTGGGTAATACAATCAAAATCGTTGGCACTTATTGGATTGTGGATTCCATACAATGGCAGGGCTACTGGGGTACCGCCCGTCACAGTACGTGGCCTATATCAACGTACCGAGGATTACTCCCTTCATCCCCTGCAACACAAGGCCGGAACCATTCCTTACTGAACAGTCCCGAACAAGATAAACCCCGCAGTTGGCTGCAGACCAACTGCCCACTAAGTCGAATAAAAAGGGACATCTAGACAGAGGAATATCCTTGTCCTGCTTGGGCATGACCCACCTAACCTTGCTGCACCTCCCCTGTTTTAGCCATTCCCGATTGATGAGGCTTGAGGTTACGATTACCTTTATAGAACATATTTCTTAGAATGCTCATCGTCCGCCTGACAATGTGTTGAAAGCATTCAATCCATACAAGTTCGTTCCGGGTTCGAACGAAACCGAAGGCATCATCTCGTTACACTCGTTTTGGAATCACCCTCAGAGTTAATGACGATAACCCTTGCATTCTGAGTCTTCATCTTCACTTCAGATTCACGACCTATCGTTAATTTGGAATCGATGTGGTTTTTGGATATTCCTAATGTGGAAACCCGATCCCGGTCTCATCGAATTCCAAAACGTGTCTTTTAAGGCCAAGTTGTCTATTTAGTCTTAACAGTTAATTCAATATCATCAATATGCACAGATAGATAATTCACATCTCATAATAGATAATCACATCATCATCATAAACAAATAATTAATATCAACATCCAATACACGTGGCACTCCTTTTGCTACTCCTTCGACCATCTCTCCCCTACCTCCCCTCCAATACACGTGGCACTCGGTCGCCTATGCTAGCCGCGGTGCTCGAAATTTCTAGCACAGTTAAACATAGGTTTAAAAACTTGAATCTCATACCGATGCTTCCCCTCCATTTGCACGGCCATCCCCTATTTTCCCCAACTCCACGGCAACCTCCTCTACCACCAGACCGAAGCTCAACCCCCCATATCCACTTGATCGACCACGGCAACTCTAAATACCCAAAACACTAAAACACCAACTGCTCTCATAAAACACCATAAAAATTCCAAAACTTACCTTAAAAATCATATTTTTGCATATGAATTCAGTTTATATTCATGAATTTGTAATTCATTAAACTTGAATTTTTTCATGTTTGAAGATGGTTCTGTGCTTTAGCTCTTTCCAGTGACAACACAGGTTTAATTACTTAAAACAAAATGTTAAACACAAATTTATAGTGTAACAAATATATTTCATTCAAGGCTTAAGGTTTAACATGGATTGAACAAGATCAAATAAATTTTTGAACAAAGTTTGGCCATGAAAAATTGATCAGAGATTCTAAATTTTACAGTAATGCACAGTATATGTATATATCTACATTCAGGTGATTCTCTGCAACATATACTTGTATGCTTACCTTACATATCATCACAGAAAATACATACCACCATTCTAACTTAAGTTGTGTTGAATAAAACAAATAAGAAAAATGTTACTCCTAGAGAATTCAGATTAAATTATCAAAAATATATCAAATCAATTTAATATTTAATGCAGATTATTAAATTGATATTGCTAGAAAATTCCGGGTCGTCACATTCCTCCCCCCTTAAAAGAATTTCGTCCCCGAAATTTAAAAGAAAAGGTAATTTAATAATATATTTAAGATTTTAAATTAATTTTAAACCATAAGCATATATCAATCACATGCTAACAATCATCACAACCAATCTACTCGATCAACAAAGCTAACTATCCAGATAAAATTCTGGATAGAGCTCCCTAGAGTTTCCCAGTAGAATACCGGAATACTCGATCTATAGAATCTAAACAGTCTATACTACTAATCTATAGAACTCCTTTGGATCAGAGAAAATTCTTCCAAAATCAAATCTCCGATTCTGAAATCCAAATTTCTTTGATGATCCAGAGATGCCTTCAACCCTACTGATCAGCTCAACCTTCGCTGATAACTCCTAAAACAATCTGAATCCAAAAACAATCCAGTAGAATAATTTCCAAAACCAACCAAAACCAAGTACTCAACCTCTACTATCATCAGTAGAAAACATCCTCTCTTTCCCAGAAAAGAAAAACAAATGCACTTCCAACTGCTTCCGCTGCACAACTCAGATCTGGATGGATGAAAATGCTAATGATGCACATAAACATAACTGGACAACACATGACAAAAATATGATTCAGCAGATCCAAAATAGAACTCAGAAATTCCTCCAAAACTTGAGTCGCTTTACCAATTCCTCTCTCTAGAAACCATTCTATTACTAAGCTGAACCATCGACACTTTTTCTGAAATCCAGTCGATATCAAACTCAACTCCTCAGATGCTAAGACAAACAACCGACTTTTCAAAGATATCCAGAAAAATTCTGCCATCCCAGAGAGTGCTCAACTATCGCAAGTCACTTTTGCGATCAACCCAGGCTAATATCCAAAGAAAACTGCTCTCTCTTTATCAATCTGAACAGCTTAAACTTATCCAGCCAATCCATTGAAGAAACGGGTTCACAAATTGCTTCTGGACTCACCTCTAAAAAACTGCTGACAAAAGACTTCCTCGCGTGCTGGCAGAACAATCTGAGCTGCAACACTCCTACTGATGCCAAAACTCCTTAATCTAAAATTCCTCGGAAAAACTCAGGCCTCAAAGCCAATCACAACATTCCACTGAACTCAAACTCAAAACTAATGCAGCCACACTTCCTTATCCAAAGATCTTTGAGAACTTCTTCGGAAACAAACCATCGCTACTGCATCTCAACACACAACTATTTACTTCTTGAGTTACCAAGATAATATTCTAGCTTCTGCTCAACTCACACAATCCAAATTCTACTCATCCACTCCTGTATAACAAAATGGACTCCAACAGTTTCCCTCCATAGATTAGGTGAAATCCTTACACCATGAATCTATTCGAGACAGTATTAGGTCTACAGTCTCGTCAAATATACTTCCAATCACAGGTAGTCGTGTTACACACACCACTACTCAACCTACCCTTATACTTATATTGGAAAACCCGAACAGGTAATCCAACAAATAGATAGAAAATAAATAAATAAATATATATATATTAAATTTACAAATACGCTCTCTCAGGAAAGAAATCACTTAAGAGCCTAGGTATTCACTCAACCTAGCGCTCTGATACCACTGTAACGACCCCACTTCCTACGCCCAGGAAGTAGCATCGTTATTAAGAAAGAAAAGGGTGAGAAAATAGAAAAGGTAGAGAAGAAAGAACCACAACATCAGAATCTCACAGCGGAACGAATGAAATATAATAATCACATAAGTATTTACATAGTATATATATAACATCAATCAGAGTGCTACATATAGTACATCACATACTAGACAGTTATAAATACCTGTCCAGTTATACAACTCAATACACAATACATCACAGAGATACCACACAGTGGAACTAAATATATATCTAAAACGCTGAAGCCTCCTGCTCCATTGCTCCTCCAAAATTCGTCAAAGCTAAATCTGAATCCCTTGGCTACCCGTAAAAATTTGGGTACCCGAGAGTTTATGAAAACAAAAATAAACTTCGGGTCAGACATGGGTCTGGTATGAATAACAGGTTAAAGTTGGTTAATTTTGAAAAATCCTTTGAAAACAAAAAGGTATCACGTAAGACTTTCCACACATAAACATGGAAAAGTTTTTACCTTACGCTAACCAAAACATTTGATAGGAAATTCTATGATATTATAATAGGTCTAGGGTTTTCAAGTAAATAGAAAATAGCCAAAATTGTTACATTCATTAAATTCCAGCTACTAGCCACAAAAGTGGGTAATACAATCAAAACCGTTGGCACTTATTGGATTGTGGATTCCATACAATGGCAGGGCTACTGGGGTACCGCCCGTCACAGTACGTGGCCTATATCAACGTACCGAGGATTACTCCCTTCATCCCCTGCAACACAAGGCCGGAACCATTCCTTACTGAACAGTCCCGAACAAGATAAACCCCGCAGTTGGCTGCAGACCAACTGCCCACTAAGCCGAATAAAAAGGGACATCTAGACAAGGGAATATCCTTGTCCTGCTTGGGCATGACCCACCTATCCTTGCTGCACCTCCCCTGTTTTAGCCATTCCCGGTTGATGAGGCTTGAGGTTACGATTACCTTTATAGAACATATTTCTTAGAATGCTCATCGTCCGCCTGACGATGTGTTGAAAGCATTCAATCCATACAAGTTCGTTCCGGGTTCGAACGAAACCGAAGGCATCATCTCGTTACACTCGTTTTGGAATCACCCTCAGAGTTAACGACGATAACCCTTGCATTCTGAGTCTTCATCTTCACTTCAGATTCATGACCTATCGTTAATTTGGAATCGATTTGGTTTTCGGATATTCCTAATGCGGAAACCCGATCCCGGTCTCATCGAATTCCAAAACGTGTCTTTTAAGGCCAAGTTGTCTATTTAGTCTTAACAGTTAATTCAATATCATCAATATGCACAGATAGATAATTCACATCTCATAATAGATAATCACATCATCATCATAAACAGATAATTAATATCATCATCCAAACAGATAATTAAATATTATCATACTTAAAACATACATCCATATCACATAGACATTATCCATTCATAACTGAGATCACAATCAATCAATGAAATATCAACATCATCCATCAGCAATGATTTATGAATCACAATGTATAATTAATTTAAAATGAATTAAATTAACTACTTCCATTTTAATTAATTTAAAATAAATTAAATTAATTACTCATTCCATAAATCCTGCTCTCACAATCATTATTTAATTATAAATCAAATTAATTATCCATTTTCTAATTACAAGAATAATTTAGTCTTTAATAGATTTCTCAAATGAATTATTCTAAATCATCTATAGCAGATTAACATTTAATTACTTACCCATTAATTATTCCTTAATTTACAATTCTTAATTTCATCATTAATTATATTAATTAATGATCTTCAATTTATATTCAATTACTTATTTAAAATAATTAAGTGATTAATCTTTACTTAAACACAATTATTAATCACCTCTTGATTAATAACAAACCAGTAATTAACTACTCTTAATTACCTATTAATCAATCCATGATTAATTAATTTCATAGGAAATTACTCAAATTACTTTACTTACAAATTATCTTGTATTAATTTCATCAGGAAATTATCATCTAATTACTATTCTAAGTAATTATGCTCCATTAATTACACTAAGTAATTACACATACCAAATCATCAAATGATTTCTAAGATTAATTAATATTAATTTACTTAATTTAAATCTTCTTATCCATTACTTATATATTCACATTAATCATCTTTGATTTGAATATACTTGACTGCATTCTAGAAGTTTTCTTTAATTCATTTACAGTAAATTAATCTTGAATAAATCCATTAATTACATTTATATAGATTTATTACCATTTAATTATCTTGTTGATTTATTATTCTCAAATAAATCAATTTCTCTAATTCCCATCATTAATTATTTTAATTAATGATTTCTAATTTCATTTTCATTTGTTAATTATATTAAGAATACACATCTTCAAAACACAAATATTAATCCTCTTGATTAATATATATAGTAATTAATCATCCTAAATTAATTACTTCTCAATAAATAATTTCATTTAAATTATTGAATTAATTAATCTAATTAATTTATTAAAAAAAATCAATCATATTAATTAATTATAACATATTCTGGTTAATGAACTTCATTAATAATTATTTCATTATTTCCTTCTAACATAATCAACTTATATTAATTATTATTAATTATAAGTTAATTAACCATTATTAATTTAAAAAAATCTAATCTATAGTTCTAAATCACACATTTGTTAATTAATTTATTAAATAACTTTTATTACTACTTTTACACTATAATTACTGGTTTAATTAATTTCAATCATTAATTATTCTTACTTAATCAACTTAGGAGTTAATGCATATAAACTCTAAGTCTTCATTACTTAAAGTAAATTATCTTATTATTGATTAATTTCACTTCCAATATGTATGAAACATTGGTTTCAAATTACTTCTTAAACAAATTCTAATTTTATCCTTAAATAAGTTTTATAACTAAATTTTCAAAAACCCTTCTTAAACTCACATGTTTAAAAGCATATTTAATATTTAAAACTTATCAATTTAAATCATAAAACTTTACTTTTATTTCTTATCTAGAATTTAAGTTCTGATTTCAATTTGGGTGTTATCTTTGTTTAAATCTTCCTTAACAATATATATTTCATTTTTGATTTCAACTCTTTTGAATTCATTCAAATATTTAGCACTTTTTAAATTAATAAAATAATTTAGATTATGAAACTTAATTACTTCCAGCAATATTTCAAAATTATCTTAAATTCACTATTTAAATTTGTTTAAAACTGGGTTTGACTTTGTTTTTAAATTTCAAAACAAAGGTTTCAAAAAAAAACAGTTGAAACTGTTACAGGTTGAAAGAAACACACAGAACACTACTACCCGAGCCCCCCCTGTGTTTGCTTCGAGTAAGACGCGTGTTTCCCCCGAGAAAATCCGTAGGCTGCTTCGAGTTATTTTATGTGCGCAAAAGAAAATAAACACAAACCTGGAAACGCAACTCCTCACACCCCTCCAAACCTGTCAACTCCACGCAGCGGCGGTCTCACCACCGGAGGCCACCAAACTCCGGCTACTCCTTCGACCATCTCTCCCCTACCTCCCCTCCAATACACGTAGCACTCGGTCGCCTATGCTAGCCGAGGTGCTCGAAATTTCTAGCACAGTTAAACATAGGTTTAAAAACTTGAATCTCATACCGATGCTTCCCCCTCCATTTGCACAGCCATCCCCTATTTTCCCCAACTCCACGACAACCTCCTCTACCACCAAACCGAAGCTCAACCCCCCATATCCACTTGATCGACCACGGCAACTCTAAATACCCAAAACACTAAAACACCAACTGCTCTCATAAAACACCATTAAAAATTCCAAAACTTACCTTAAAAATCATATTTTTGCATATGAATTCAGTTTATATTCATGAATTTGTAATTCATTAAACTTGAATTTTTTCATGTTTGAAGATGGTTCTGTGCTTTAGCTCTTTCCAGTGACAACACAGGTTTAATTACTTAAAATAGAATGTTAAACACAAATTTATAGTGTAACAAATATATTTCATTCAAGGCTTAAGGTTTAACATGGATTGAACAAGATCAAATAAATTTTTGAACAAAGTTTGGCCATGAAAAATTGATCAGAGATTCTAAATTTTACAGTAATGCACAGTATATGTATATAGTAATGCACAGTATATGTATATATCTACATTCAGGAGATTCTCTGCAACATATACTTTTATGCTTACCTTACATATCATCACAGGAAACACATACCACCATTCTAACTTAAGTTATGTTGAATAAAACAAATAAGAAAAATGTTACTCCCAGAGAATTCAGATTAAATTATCAAAAATATATCAAATCAATTTAATATTTAATGCAGATTATTAAATTGATATTGCTAGAAAATTCCGGGTCGTCACAAAGCGTTACCTTTTTAAGAATATATCCCTTAGAATGCCCATCGTCCACCTGACGATGTTTCGCAAGCATTCATCCATACAAGTCCGTTCCGGGTTCGAACGGAACCGAAGGCACTATTCCTACTACATCCATTTTGGAAATATCCTCAGGATTAGTAGCGACTAGCCCTTGCACTTCAATACTCCATCTTCGAATCCAAAAATCGTTTTTCACGAAAACGTACAAACCGGATCGAAGTGGTTTTCGCGAAATAAATCTCGATCCCGGTCTCTTCGAAACGATCAACGCATTTGGCCAATATTGATAGTCGGTTATTTAACTATCAATTAATATTCACAAACAACCATCAGCCAATAAATAGTTTTCAAAATTATTTATTTATCTCAAAATATCTTTACAAGATATATTTCCACTTTTCAAAATTCCTTTGAAAACAGTTTTCAAAACTACCTGTCTTTCTCAGAATAAATTCCAAATATTTCTATTTCCACTGAGATCACCAAGCACAAGATTTTAGATTTAAAATAATTTCAAAACACTTTAATTGTAAAGTATGTTTAATATTTAATTTAGAAACTTTTACTTTAGTACTTAATTTAAAATAATACTTTAGAAACAAATGAAAATAAGTTTACTTTATAAATATAACTAGATTTTCTTCTTTAAACAAAATACTAAATCAATCTTAAAATTATTATTATGATAATAGATTAACAAATTACTTACTTTAGAATTTCTTTTAGAATAATTAAATTAAAATTACTTCAATAATTGATTAAAATATATACTATATGAATATTTGTGAATAAGGTTACTTTATAAATATAAACTAGGGTTTCACCTTTAAGACAGAATTACCAAGTCCCTCTTTATAAATTATTACTACGGTAATAGATTTGAATAAATATTTACTTTAGAATTTAAACGTTTAGAAATAATAAATTTCTAAGAACATACTTTGTAAAACAACATTCAAACCTTTATTTTATTTAAACACTTACTTTGAAAACGTACTTGGCTATCCAGATAAATATACTTCTCTTCACAACCTTTAAAAAATAAATCATTATTTATTCTTAAACAGATTTTTTTCATTCCTTTAATAAATTCCTACCTTGAACTTATTCTTCCAAATATCCAATTTCAAACACTTAAATCAATTTCCAAATTGATTTCCAATTTACTTCATTTTGAAATAAATTTCTTTAATTACTCAATTCATTTCAAAATTCATTAAGTATGGACTTAATTGTTGTTGTTGTTATTATTTTCCATTTGATTTTAAAACTTTTAACTAAAATATACAAATTCCAGATTTTTCCCAATTTCTTCTTTATCCTTTCCATAATTTAAATCTTAACTTTTAAATAAATGGTTTGTTCTTTTTAAAAAAAAAACACTGAAGATTAACATTCATTAACTCTCAGTTAATTCAAATTTCCCTTTCTATATCTAAGATTTGTTTATTAGAATTTTTTAAGTCACTTTATTCCCTTTTCAAATTCATTCTTTAAAGTTATTCTATAATTATTTTACTTACAATCCACTTCTTTTATCTTCTTTCCAAAATTTAATTTATATATCTTTATGGTAATTCATTATACCCAATTATATCCAATCAAATCATAGCATTCAATATTCCACTATAATTCATCATAGAATATCAATATAATCACAACTGAGGGTATTAAATAATTTAAATAAATGTTGAGGGATCCAGTTGGATCCCTCCAACCTGTTTTCCCTGCATCCACATATGTTAGCACAATAATACACCAATTTCAAAATATACCATACTATAGCATATCAATCAACTCAACCATTCAACAATTATTTAAATTTAATCACATAAATTTAAATTTAAGCTGAGTGAGATTAACTCACCTTTGCATTTGATTTACGACCCACTTCAATCTTGTCTTGTTTTCACACTGACTTTAGACCTTGAATAAACATTTTATATGCTTTATTAATATTTGAAATAATCGAACAACTTGTTACCAATTAAATAAGTTTAAATGTAATTTAGTTTTAAACAAGTAATTAAATTTTAAACTAATTCCCTTTTGAAAATCTTTTAGTAACTAAAATAATCTAAATAAGTTAGTTAAGCATTTTTATTTTGTTTTTAAATGATATCTAGTAAGTTAAAATGTGTGCGTGTATATTTTATCTTCAAAATAAACTATATAGGGTTTAAAAAAAACTAACTTTACATATCTATCTATATATGTACTGTATATCCATAAAAATCTTCTATTTTTACGGTAAAATATTTATTAAATTTACTGTACATATTTTAAAACCTAAACGGTAAGTTGAAACATATATTTATAACAATTTTTTTTCCAGCAGTTAACACAAATAGAAATTTACTTACTGTAAAATTTCCTGCTATCAAATTAAATTAAAAGTTTGTTAACTTATTTAACCTTAAATTAAAAAAAAACTTTATTTACCTTAAGTCGTACGGGACTCACAATCACGAGCTTGCCCATCGACAGCCAGAGACGAACCCACTCCCCTTGCTCGACCTCGTCGCGTCCCAAACCTCAGATCCATTTGCACGCAAAAGGGTTTCTCCGCCGATACCCCACTGTCGCGACCCCACTGTCGCGATCCATTTGCCAAGCATCGCCGAATCCCTCGCCTCCAAGCCCCAGAGCAAAATCCCAAGTCAAATCGAACGAGCCTCTCACCGTTGACCATCGCAAGCGCCGCCGTACCCTTGCGCGCGTGATTCGAGATGCCGCGATGCCCTCCCCTCCTTCCAGCTCTCGCGACAGAATTCAATCACTCTCCCTTTTTTTTACATATGGCCATTAAAATTTTCCTCTTCTCGGTTTGAATAACTGAAAGAAAAGGAATTAATGTTGAAGTATCGGCCTCCTACTATTGCTAAGGAAAAGAAGTCGCGAGATAAATAGAAGGAGAGAGAGTATGACGAGATTTTTTTTTAAAAGATGGTAGCGTGCTCTGGAATGTTGTCTGCTGGAAGGAGACACGATGTTTGAAAAGGGAGAACAGACGTGCCAACATCATCAGCTACGGCGTTTTTGAATTGAAAGGAAAAAGTATTGACGGAATGAAATTACGGCAGAAAGAAAATTTGACTAGACAAATATATTTTTATTAAATTTTAAACCGTCTCCATATAAATTTCAGTGCGTTTATATATCGTATGCTCACGCAACAACTCCAAACGCTATGAAAATTGAAATCCGATAATTATACAATATTACGGATCCAATGGAACTGGTCGTCGAGTTCCGAGACTGTGCCTCGGAAGGCTATTTTTAAATTCAATTTAAACGATAAAATTTCAAAACTGAACAAACCACTTCCAAATTAAATTTTAACACTTTAACTATCTTCACTATCATCGATATAAATTTTATAAGCCTTCAAATTATTTAATTCAATAATTAAATTATCAAATAAATTGTGATATTTGTAATTCCAGTTAAAATTATTATATTGAATATTTAAAATCAATTAAATATTCCGATTTTAAATGCTTGAAAATTCCGGGTCGTCACATTCCTCCCCCCTAAAAGAATTTCGTCCCCGAAATTACTGGTTAGGAAGAATGGTCCAAAACCCGTTACCATTTCTCCAAAACCAACAATTTAACATTCTACCAACTATCCTCTTATAAAAGACCTATTATTATTCCTATTAATTTCCAAACTTTTCCAAAAGCTTCTACAGTTTTCAAATAACTTACTTGTTCAACTATTCAAATTATAATTCAAAACTAAATTTTGAATTAAGAAAATTTTCTCAAAAATTTTCTAACTCTTTCAATTTCCGAAAAATTTCGCCAGCGTCTCCTTTGTGCGGCTAGCTCGGTACAACTACAAAATGGCTCTACGGCCTCCCAAATCCAAAAAGAAAACAAAATGCCAAGTGGCTCGATCCAAAAACCCAATCAAATTTCATACCAAAATTTAAATACATACCTTTTTGTCGAGCATTTCAATTTTTTTATCATCTGAAATCAAAACCAATTTTTCTTTCTCTTTATAATACCTACATATCCTGCTTAGCACTAATATCCAATCACACTATTCCCAAAACATTATATCAACTTTCTTACAAACTGTCGGTATTTATTCATTGAAATATTAACTTTGATTATATTTGTAGTATAAAGTTTTCATTTAAGAATTCACCATCCTTTCTTAAGTTAATATAAGCGTTTAATATGTTTCTTATATTTATTTTCATCTTACCGCCTTAGTTTATATCTGTTTCTATTCAAATTGATTTATCTCCATTCCATATGAATTCAATTTATCTTTAACCCTGAATATATAAATTTTATTCGTCATTTATTACTAATTCATGTCATTACTTTAATTAGTTCCATTTACTAACTTATTTCAATTTTTCAGTTTTAAATCGTTTTGTCGTTAACAAAATTTCCCAAAAATTTTCAAATTTTTTTTTTCTAACTCCCAAAATTTTTGAATTTTTTCGGCAGAGTCTCCTTTTTACGGAGGAGCTTTTGCAATTTGACAAGAGATATAAATATATATACATCGACCCACACGGTCGGAAAAATCAAAAACAGTTCATATTTTCTATTTTTATTGCGTAGGCGTACCTTATTTAGCATTTTAAGCAAACAGCTTATTAATTTAGCAGTTAGCGTGCCCAAAATCCAGCCACGCGGCTTCCCGGTACCTGTACTTACTCAATTTAAACATGTAAGTACCAAATATATGAAGTTTAACAGCATATCACTTATTTGCAATAGTTAAAACATATGAATTCTAAAAGAAATTCACACCAAACATTTTCCCGTAAGTAATTTATATAGTTTCTATACTAATTCAACTGTTTCACTTATTCATATCCATTTTCATTCAATTTGAATGGTTTTCAATCCATTCGTATACAACTTCATCAATTTGAATGGTTTAAAATTCAATCGCTTACAATTAATTTATTTTTAAGCAAACTGAACTCATATTTAATTCAATTGCTCTCAAAATCAATTCATTTTACTTCTATCAATTCATAGGATTTTAATTACTCCTATTTGCATCCAATGACAATTTATTTTATTCAATTTAACAAGATCTATGTGAATAAATAAGTCTTTATATTCTATAACCGATTTAAATTGATTTTAACTCAATTTATACTCAATTCTATTCCATTTTTAATTTATTCACAATCCATATATTCTCAGTTTCATTGCATTCCAATTTTATTAACCAAACTAGTTCATTCAAAACCATTAACAACTTAGGTTCATCTTCATTACCAATTAATTTTCCTTTTTATTTTAATTCATTCACAACCATTTATTTAGCTCGACACATTCCATTTCAGTTTTATTCACAATCCATTCATTTACATTCCATTCCATATTTGTTTATTCCAAACTATTTTATTTAGCTCAAAGACAATCTAAGCTATTTCATTCAATAACAATTTCAATTTTATTCATGATCTATTCATTTGCGATATTCATTTAAAACCATTCTATTAAACTTGAAACATTCTATTTTTCTTATTGTCTTAAGTTACTTCAATTCCTTAACAATTTAAATGGTTTACAATTATTTATTTAAGAATTTTCATTCCATTAAATATTTTCTGTAACTCACCGAATTTTATTCCGATTTAAATTTATTTTTACTTGATTTAAATTCAATCCAATATCATTAAACTTAATTTTAAGTTAACTTCAATTCAACTCTCCTCCATCCATTAGCTTAAGTCAATTTACTTTAATTTATTAAAATTTTATACTTAAGCTCATTTTAATTGATTACAAGGCCATTTCTAATTTATTTCCACTTAGTTGGATTTTATTTGCAATTCATACCATTACTATTTTACTTCAATCACATTTTTATTCGATACATTCCCTATCTATTTAATTTGTTAACACTTCAAGTTAAATTATAATCTATAACTGAAGTTCTGGATCCACTATCCATTTTCAATTTACCACCCAATTTATTTACCACAATTCAATTACATTTACTTTACCATCGATCCAGGTCGAATTTCATTTATAACTTGACTTTATTTCCAAACTTCATCATAAATTCACAACTCAGCTTCTACTTAACTGCATTGGTTCTTATTACATATTTTATTATCTAATTTATTATCTAAATAGTCTTTCCCCAATTTATAATCTAAAACTTGATTTTTAATTCCAAACATCACTTCATTTAATTTTTCTTAGTTCAATTTATTTTATTTTTTTCAAGTTTGGATTTTCCTTCGTTTTATTATCCAAAACATCAAACAATATTTATTATGGATTTTCTATCCCACCTTTCAAATTTAATAAGTCACGACTTATTATTTTCACAATTCCATTTATTATAGGCTTGAATATATTATTCCTTTATTTTTAACTCAAGCCTTATGCTTATTTATAACCCAAGCATTTTTTTTATTATTATTATTTTTATTCCATGGATTTCAATTCCTTTACAAGTTATTCTAATTTATTTATTTCCATTCCAATCCTTATCCAATTTATTTTCCATTTGTTCAGGAAAGAATTTAATTCCATTCAATAATTCAATGGAATTCTTATTCCAATTAAATTTTATTTTAACTCCGATTTATTTAACTCAATTCGGTATCAACTTAATTCGAATACAACTGGATATTATTTTCAACTTATTCAATTTATTCCAATCCAGTTAAATTTTTATTTCCCAATCCAAGTTAATTTCATTTTTAACCTTTCCTTTAAATTTAAATTTCAACATTCAAAGCTTATATTCCCTTCCTGATTTAAAAATCATCTCAATTTATAAGCTCACAACCCATCTTATCAGGATTTTCAAACTCCCGGCTTTGGGTTCAAATTTATTTTGAAATCTTCAAACTTCTCAAATCACATTTCTCAAAAGTCAAACCAATCATGGTTTTATTCCTAACAAATTTCTTTTGAAATTTTCAAAAACAACTAGTTCTTCTGAGCAAATCAATTATTTTTTTGGCAGCAATCCATCACTTAGAAATTCAAAAATGAATACTGATGATGCGGCCGTCGTCATCAGAATTATTTTCCAGTAATCCAAGTGATTTCAATGCTATATCACTTTCAAAATCCATTTAAAACAACTTTCCTTTCATAAATACCCCCAAACAATAATGTTATTATTTATCTTCAAAACACTTCCAAATTTCCGGGATTTTAAATTTCCAAATCCTGCTTAAATCAATTTTAACTATAATTCATTTGTATATGCTCATACAAATTATCATCTGATTATATTTCAATTTATAATTTACATTTATAATTTATATTTATAAATTTCATTTCATAATTGAATTTATCTCCTTAATCTTTGGTTGTATTTATAAATTTCTAGTTAAATTTCCACTCAAAAATGATAATACTTTAAATATCATCATTCCTAACATCCAAGCAACCATATATTAGTTAAATAGTTTTCAAAAACTTTCTTTATATCAAACTATATTTTTGGGTAACATTATTTCATTTACCCACATTTAAAACAATACCGTGTCGATTGTTCTATTCAAGTGTTTAGAAACCCCTTCGATACAGTTGCGCAGACAGTGTCGACGAAGGTTCATATGCCACTCAATAAATCAATCAACACAATATTAAAACAATTTATATTCACTAAAAAATACGCGTTCATATCTATTATTACACTCAAACTCATTTTAGAGTTCTACGAACTCTATTCCAATGAGTAATTCCCAACAGAGCCAAGGTTCTCGCTTAACCCTTCAGCTCTGATACCAAGTGAAACGACCCGCAAATCCGTACCCCTTGAGTCAACACTATTCTACAACAATCAACTCAAGTTGAACAGAAATACGAACCATTTGGGTTAAAGAAGAAGAGGTAGAAGAAGAAAATAGAAATCAACATCTAGCCATCGCAGCGGAATAAAATATAATAGATGATAAATAATCTTTACTCAACATCAAATATTTCTATTTATATATTACATCATCAGAGTACATCAATCACAGCTCAATATCAATATCATACAATGGATACACAACAACTCAAAAAGCGGAATATATATATAAAACAAGTACGAATGTACGTATCGTCATCCAGCTCGTCTCCTGAGCTCCACAACATCATATCCTGTATCCTATAATACTCGGTCTGACCCAAGCATTACAGTTAAATAACACCCGAGTCAGTCTGAAATACCAGCGTGAGAAAATCACACTCAATTGATTATTAAAGTTTCAAAAATCCTTTGAAAATAAAAGCATCTCGTAAGACCACGCCACAAATAAACAGGTCGGGTTTTTACCTTACGATAGCTAAAACAATTTATTAAAGTCCTCTGATATTATAATAGTGTCTATAGAAAATAAAATAGAATCTAGCTGAAATGCTTGCAACTCACGTTTCAGCAATAGTTGGGCACAATCAAACCGTACGGGCGCGTAGGGAAATTGGATTCCAACTAATGGCTAGGCACTGGGGTAGCACCTGTCACGGTACCTGGTCTAGATCAGTGTACCGAGGAGCCACCCTAACTCCCCTGCAACACAAGACCGGAACCATCCCTTACTGGACAGTCCCGAGCAAGATTACCCCGCGGTTGGGATCAGCAACCGCCCACTAAGCCAAAATAAAAGGGACATCTAGACAGGGATGACCTCACCCTCCAGTGGGGGCTACCCACGAAGCCTTGCTGCATAACCCCTGATTTTTAGCCATTCCCATTTGATGAGGCTTGAGGCTAAGCGTTACCTTTTTAAGAATATATCCCTTAGAATGCCCATCGTCCACTTAACGATGTTTCGCAAGCATTCATCCATACAAGTCCGTTCCGGGTTCGAACGGAACCAATGCACTATTCCTACTACATCCATTTTGGAAACATCCTCAGGATTAGTAGCGACTAGCCCTTGCACTTCAATACTCCATCTTCGAATCCAAAATCGTTTTTCACGAAAACGTACAAACCGGATCGAAGTGGTTTTCGAGAAATAAATCTCGATCCCGGTCTCTTCGAAACGATCAACGCATTTGGCCAATATTGATAGTCGGTTATTTAACTATCAATTAATATTCACAAACAACCATCAGCCAATAAATAGTTTTCAAAATTATTTATTTATCTCAAAATATCTTTACAAGATATATTTCCACTTTTCAAAATTCCTTTGAAAACAGTTTTCAAAACTACCTGTCTTTCTCAGAATAAATTCCAAATATTTCTATTTCCACTGGGATCACCAAGCATAGGATTTTAGATTTAAAATAATTTCAAAACACTTTAATTGTAAAGTATGTTTAATATTTAATTTAGAAAATTTTACTTTAGTACTTAATTTAAAATAATACTTTAGAAACAAATGAAAATAAGTTTACTTTATAAATATAACAAGATTTTCTTCTTTAAACAAAATACTAAATCATTCTTAAAATAATTATTACGATAATAGATTAACAAATTACTTACTTTAGAATTTCTTTTAGAATAATTAAATTAAAATTACTTCAATAATTGATTAAAATATATACTACATGAATATTTGTAAATAAGGTTACTTTATAAATATAAACTAGGGTTTCACCTTTAAGACAGAATTACCAAGTCCCTTATTATAAATTATTACTACGGTAATAGATTTGAATAAATATTTACTTTAGAATTTAAACGTTTAGAAATAATAAATTTCTAAGAACATACTTTGTAAAACAACATTCAAACCTTTATTTTATTTAAAAACTTACTTTGAAAACGTACTTGGCTATCCAGATAAATATACTTCTCTTCATAACCTTTAAAAAATAAATTAATATTTATTCTTAAACAGATTTTTTTCATTCCTTTAATAAATTCCTACCTTGAACTTATTCTTCCAAATATCCAATTTCAAACACTTAAATCAATTTCCAAATTGATTTCCAATTTACTTAATTTTGAAATAAATTTCTTTAATTACTCAATTCGTTTCAAAATTCATTAAGTATGGACTTAATTATTGTTGTTGTTATTATTTTCCATTTGATTTTAAAACTTTTAACTAAAATATACAAATTCTAGATTTTTCCCAATTTCTTCTTTATCCTTTCCATTATTTAAATCTTAACTTTTAAATAAATGGTTTGTTCTTTTTAAAAATAACACTGAAGATTAACATTCATTAACTCTCAGTTAATTCAAATTTCCCTTTCTATATCTAAGATTTGTTTATTAGAATTATTAAACTCACTTTATTCCTTTTTCAAATTCATTCTTTTAAGTTATTCTATAATTATTTTACTTACAATCCACTTCTTTTATCTTCTTTCCAAAATTCAATTTATATATTTTTATGGTAATTCATTATACCCAATTATATCCAATCAAATCATAGCATTCAATATTCCACTATAATTCATCATAGAATATCAATATAATCACAACTGAGGGTATTAAATAATTTAAATAAATGTTGAGGGATCCAGTTGGATCCCTCCAACTTGTTTTCCTTGCATCCACAGATGTTAGCACAATAATGCACCAATTTCAAAATATACCATACTATAGCATATCAATCAACTCAACCATTCAACAATTATTTAAATTTAATCACTTAAATTTAAATTTAAGCTGAGTGAGATTAACTCACATTTGCATTTGATTTGCGACCCACTTCAATCTTATCTTGTTTTCACACTGACTTTAGACCTTGAATAAACATTTTATATGCTTTATTAATATTTGAAATAATCGAACAACTTGTTACCAATTAAATAAGTTTAAATGTAATTTAGTTTTAAACATGTAATTAAATTTTAAACTAATTCCCTTTTGAAAATCTTTTAGTAACTAAAATAATATAAATAAGTTAGTTTAGCATTTTTATTTTATTTTTAAATGATATCTAGTAAGTTAAAATGTGTGTGTATATATTTTATCTTCAAAATAAACTATATAGGGTTTAAAATAAACTAACTTTACATATCTGTATATATATATATACTGTATATCCATATAAATCTTCTATTTTCACTGTAAAATATTTATTAAATTTACTGTACATATTTTAAAACCTAAACGGTTAGTTGAAACATATATTTATAACAATTTTTTTTCCAGCAGTTATCACAAATAGAAATTTACTTACTGCAAGATTTCCTGCTATCAAATTAAATTAAAAGTTTGTTAACTTATTTAACCATAAATTTAAAAAAAAACTTTAATTACCTTAAGTCGTACAGGACTCACAATCACGAGCTTGCCCATCGACAGCCAGAGACGAACCCGCTCCCCTTGCTCGACCTCATCGCGTCCCAAACCTCAGATCCATTTGCACGCAAAAGGGTTTCTCCGCCGATACCCCACTGTCGCCGCTACCCCACTGTCGCGACCCATTATCGCTACCCCACTGTCGCGACCCATTGTCGCTACCCCACTGTCGTGACCCCACTGTCGCGATCCATTTGCCAAGCATCGCCGAATCCCTCGCCTCCAAGCCCCAAAGCAAAATCCCAAGTCAAATCGAACGAGCCTCTCACCGTTGACCATCGCAAGCGCCGCCGTACCCTTGCGCGCCCTCCCCTCCTTCCAGCTCTCGCGACAGAATTCAATCACTCTCCCTTTTTTTTTACATACGACCATTAAAATTTTCCTCTTCTCGGTTTGAATAACTGAAAGAAAAGGAATTAATGTTGAAGTATCGGCCTCCTACTATTGCTAAGGAAAAGAAGTCGTGAGATAAATAGAAGGAGAGAGAGTATGACGAGATTTTTTTTTTAAAAGATGGTAGCGTGCTCTGGAATGTTGTCTGCTGGAAGGAGACACGATGTTTGAAAAGAGAGAACAGACGTGCCAACATCATCAGCTACAGTGTTTTTGAATTGAAAGGAAAAAGTATTGACGGAATGAAATTACGGCAGAAAGAAAATTTGACTAGACAAATATATTTTTATTAAGTTTTAAACCGTCTCGATATAAATTTCAGCGCGTTTATATATCGTATGCTCACACAACTCCAAACGCTATGAAAATTGAAATCCGATAATTATACAATGTTACGGATCCAATGGAACCGGTTTCGTCGAGTTCCGAGACTGTGCCTTGGAAGGCTATTTTTAAATTCAATTTAAACGATAAAATTTCAAAACTGAACAAATCACTTCCAAATTAAATTTTAATACTTTTAATATCTTCACTATCATCGATATAAATTTTATAAGCCTTCAAATTATTTAATTCAATAATTAAATTATCAAATAAATTGTGATATTTGTAATTCCAGTTAAAATTATTATATTGAATATTTAAAATCAATTAAATATTCCGATTTTAAATGCTTGAAAATTTTGGGTCGTCACATTTGTGTATCAAGCATGTTTGACTATCATAAGGAGAAATCTCCTCCAATTCTGCGTTTGCATTGTGTGTGTGGCGGGAGGCCATATGGTAGTTTTATTTTCCAAAAAGCATTGCGGATTTCTTTTAATTTTTTTTGTTTTTCTTTTTTCAAAGATAAACTGTTTTTGTTTGCTCACACCAGTCCCATGACTGATCTGGGGTTTATTGTTTCCTTTCTAAACTCTGGGTGCCTACAATTTTTCACACGGGCAGCCTAGAGTTAGATTTTCAGATAATCAGCTAGTAGATGTAAATTCAATAGCCTTCGAAGTCTTTGGTTTGGCAATCGCATTATGGATCGAGTTTGCTTAGTTCAGTTTGATGGTGGTTTCAAGCTTTTGGATTGGAGTCTTCGAAGTTTTTGGGATGAGCTACTTGGTTTTGGAGCATTAGAGATGGAGTTGCAATATGGGCGTTGGATCTCTTTGAAGCTTTTGTTGTTAATGTTATCTTTTCCGCTGTGTATATTGTCTCTGATAGTTTTGATATCCATATTTTATCAAACTGTTGTATATCAATGATATATTCATTCTGTTTCCGTAGTGTTTTTTGTTGCACTTAATGTGTTATAAGCTCCATTCGAACTGGAGTTCGACATTTAAATATGTGGCATTCGAATACGAGTGAGGTATTTGATGCCTATTTTCGAACGCCGGATTTCGGGTCGTGACATTGATTTTTCAAATAATCTTTTATATTTGTTTAAAATTGGATCTCTGCCAACACAAGGCCAGGTTACCTCTGTAACTAGGTAAACACCTACAAGTAAGCCATCCCCGGTCGTTACCGACCTTTATCCCGGGATTCACCAACAAATAGCAATAACCACACTGTTAAATATCTGGGCTCCATACGATGATAACACTTTTTATCCAAAAGGAAATAGACATACCCTAGAGGCGCGACCCCTAAAAACCTTGCAGCAACATTCCTATTTCGACCATTTCTAGGTTGTGAGGCTCGGCGAAGTCTCGTCCACAAAGCTATGCTTTTCACAAAAGCCATACTTCGATCAACGCATGATCAGCAGCACTTCGTATGCCGCATTACCAAATTGGGAATGTATCACTAGTAACCATCAACTATATAACCTCTGAGCTCTTACGTCTCAGAGAAGGGTGTTAATCTAAGAGAATAAATTCTCCGCCACCAAACAGAAATGTATTTGATAGAAACCAGCTTTACATCTCAAAGTGTAACGTCAGACACACATCCATACAAGTCTGTTCCGGGTACGAACAGAACCGAAGGCACTTCAATGAAGCCCTTGCAAATTCGGATAATCCCTAATCACGTTCGAACTCCCCATCACAAAGGGTAATATAAATCTCTATTCCGGGGATCGGCCGGTGCAGAGACATTTGACAAGTAATCCTTTTGTTTTCAAAGAAACAAATTGAACAATAATTGCATATATGTCAACTAAAATGGCTTCCGTCCCTGTTCCTACGACCGTCTCTGTTTCTACTCCCGTCCTCGTTTTTGATCACCCTTCCGTCCCAGTTCTTGCTCCCATCCCTATTTCCAATCATCATCCCGTCTCCATTCCCATTTCCGTCACTGTTACTGATCATCCTTCCGTCTCTATTCCAGCTTCGGTCCCTGTTTCCGATCATCTTTCCATTTCGGTTCCTGCTTCAGTCCTTGTTCCAGATCATCCTATCGTCCCTGTTCATATCCTTGTTCCTGCTCAACCTTCTGCTCCGTTCCCTCTTTCGTCTTTCACCCTCAGACCCCCGGCGTCCTCTGTCCCAAAGCCTTCATCACTCTCCGAATCAAAAAAACCCACCTCAACCGGTCTACATTCTCCATACTGCCGACGCCCAGGCAGTCCATAAGAAATTGTACGCCCAGGTGGCGGCTTCCTCCCCTCAGCCTCCCCTGTTACCTAACCCACCAGTCGTCAAGCGTCACAAATTCCTTCCCATATTTAGATCGACCTATTCAACAGTTGAATTTCTGAAGTCCAAGCATCGATGTCTCCATTGTGCAGGAAAAGACCACGTGGCAAAAATGTGTAGGGAAGCAAAGATTTGCTTATTTTGTGGATTTTTCGGTCACTCACAATCATTGTGTCCCAAGAAAAAAATCGTTTCAACGCTTCGTTATCTGCGCATGTTATACCAACTCACCAGAACTCAAATCGCGCAGACAAAGAGGGTCCCACCTTCTGATCCTATTGGAAAACGAAATAATATATCTCAAATCGCGCAGCCAAAGTGGGTCCCACCTTCTGATCCTATTAGAAATCGAAATAATATATCTCAAACCAATATTCACACTCAACCTCCCTCCCAAATCTCTCCCACAAAATCCTCCTCTCCTCTTCATTTCCCAATGGAAGATCCCTCTAGATATTTCACCGCCACTATAGTCGATGGTTTCTGGACCGTCGAAACACTTTCCATCACCCTAACAGCCCATCTTCAGATCCAAGAATGGCCGATATGGTTACTATCAGACAATCGTTTTATGGTCTTCTGCCCCTCTGTGATTTCCCGTGAACAAGCTCTAAGACTCAAATCGATCACCAAAATAAACAGCACTGGAACGGTTCTTATTGAACCCTGGTCAGACTTCGTACCGCCGTCTGCACCAAGCTTAGAACCCCCGTCTTAGGCTTGAGTGCGGGGTTTCCCTGAGCTATTGCGCAACAATCTAGAAGTGGTGAGTACCGCCTTGAATTCCATTGGCGGACCAGTAATTCTGGAGGAATGTGACTGGGCTCATTTCATTAACCGTTACCTTTACCTACAAATTCAGTTCCTTGAAGGCATAATACTCCATGCACTTTTGTAACTCGACTCAATAACGCTGATCATTTGCTCATTGTTGACCGTTGTGACCATGGACATCCCAGAAGATGACCGGAGACTCTCATCCTTGGCACTGACATTGAGAGAGACTGGAAATGTTTCAACGAACCTCTCACCATCCCATCTAATCAATCTGACTCAGAAGCCCCCTTTTTACGCCATGAATTTTGAGGCAGTCATGTCCCTGCCCAATCTTCCTTCTGCCCCATAACATTTTATTCCGGACGACTCTCCGGAGGTATTAGGACCACTTAATGGTAGTGATTGGCCTAATTTAGAGCCTCGCTGGGACCCACCAGCTGATCTTGACCTCTCTACCCCAATCCATCTCCAAACCCCCCAGCCGCAAGCTGAATCGCCTCCCCCAACTGCGACCCATCCACCACCCCAAGTCTCCACTTCAGCTCCGCAATAACTAGCTTCGCTCTCCCTAGCCCTGGTTCATTGAAACAATAGACTAAACCAAGAAGTGGCCGCTCCAGGAAACTGCGGTAGTTTTCTTAAACCAATTGTTTTTTCCTCAACTAACTCTAAATTAAATAAATAAATAAATGGGTCGTTGCATGGGCATTAATTTATCTGATGAACAATACATAGCCATGCAATTACTAGAAACCGAGCGCATGTCCTAATCCTAATAAAAATAGCTTCGTGGAATGTTCGGGGTTTGGGGGATCCCTCTAAATGTCACGTCATCAATCTTCTTCTAGCCCCCCAAAAAATTGACATCCTTCTTATTCAAGAAACCAAACTTTCAGACCCGTCCCTTTCCCTCATTAGACTTATAGGTGGTCCCTATCTGTCTGGTTGGGCCCACATAGATGCCACTGGCTCAAGTGGTGGTATAATCACTATTTGGAATGAATCGAACTGGACCATGTGTCAAACTATTCACCATTCTGCTGCTCTACTTATAATCCTTCGACACCTGGGCATACTATATCTCTTCTCTAATGTTTACGGTCCTCAAAGTTCTCATGAGAGAGAAGCTCTTTGGTCGAATTGTCTAGAACTACCTTTCTTTTTAATGGTCCTTGGATTATTGGAGGAGACTTCAATACAACCAGATCTCCCTCCGATAGAAACTCGGGTAACTATTTACAAGACTCAATCGCTTTTAATGATTTTATCAATTCCTGCACGCTCATAGACCCACCCATCAGTAACCGCCTCTTTACATGGTCAAACCGCAGATTTATTCCATCTCTAGCAAAACTAGATCGCTTCCTATTCAACCCCGCTTGGGATGACCTCCACCCATTCACGCTAATCAATGGCCTTGCCTCGACCCTATCAGACCACTACCCTCTTCTTCTCAATTCTGGATCCACACCGACCCCTCATAGACAATTCAGATTTGATCATTTATGGCTCCTTGAGCCATCTTTCGATGACTTCGTCAAACTTGCATGGTCCCAACCCTCCCAGCTTAAATCAGCCACTGCCAGAGTGGTTTTCGAACTCCATTTGCTCAGAAAGCTCATTAGACCATGGGCAAAATCCATATGGGGTTCGATCCGCTCTCCTAACGCGGAGACCTAAGATAGCATTTTACATTTCAACATACTAGAAGAATCCTGCCCCTTGTCTGTTCCTGAATCTGGTCGCTTGCATGAGTTGGAGGTAGAACTAGACAGACTCATCAAACAAGAGAAGATTGGTTGGAAGCAATGTTCTAAAGCCAAATGGATTGAGGACGGGGACAAGAACACTGCCTACTGTCATCGTATTGCTAATGGTCGCTAGATCCACTTTCATCTCGGAAATCCTCCATAATGGTACCATCTTCACTAATCAATCTGACATCCTTTGTCTTTTCACCGAATACTATCGCAACATCCTTGGCAGAACCTCTCCTCGGCTCCTCCCTATTGATTGGAATCTCCTCTACCCCAACCCTGCCCTTATCCCTGTCGATTCCCCCTTCACTGAAGAAGAAATTTGGTCGGCCTTAAATGATATGGCCGATGATAAAACTCCTGGTTCAGACGGCTTTGGACCTCTTATTTTCAAACATTTTTGGGCAACTATCAAATCTGACATTATTGATATGTGTGTAGAATTTCAATCTAATCCCTAACTGATTGCAAGATTAAACTATGCCAACATCATCCTCATCCCCAAATCCCCTGGTTCGTCCACCCTTCCTTCCTTTCGCCCACTCAGTCTCCTCAGCACAACCTTTAAAATTATCACTAAACTCCTCACCAATCATCTGCAAAAGGTTATTGGTTCAGTGGCTGGCATGGAACAGTCGGCGTTCATCCTGGGCCGAAACATCTTAGATTATGTTGCAGCTACCCAGGAAGTTATCACATTCTTTCACCACTCCTCCACCCCAGGAGCCCTCCTCAAATCAGACTTCTCCCAAGCTTTCGATTCTATTAATTGGTATTTTTTTACTTGACCTTGTGAAAGACAGAGGTTTCTCAGATACTTGGTATAGCTGGATCAAATGTATACTAGATACAAGTTTTTCAGCTATCTCTATCAATGGTTCCTTAGGAGGGCATATAAAATCAGCCAGAGGTCTTAGACAAGGCGACCCTCTCTCGTCACTTCTTTTTGTGCTCATCTCTGATGTCTTCAATCATATGGTCAAACTCACCATCTCCAATAACCTCCTTGTCGGCATCAACCTCCCTAATTCTGAGCTGTAAGTCTCCAACTTACAATTTTCTAATGACACCATATTATTGATCTCCCCAAATCCAGACCTCCTCCACTGTCTCAAAGTCCTATTATATATCTTCGAACTCATCTCCGGCTTATCCATCAACTTTTATAAGAGTTCCATCCTTATGCTCGGCGACGCCCATCACCTCGGCCCCTTTTCTGCCTCTTTGCTCAACTGTAAACTTGACCATTTCCCCATCACCTACCTTGGTATCCCTCTTCACCCCACCAAACTTGCTCGACAAGACTGGCTCCCAATAACATCCAAGATCGAATCTCGGTTATCAACATGGAAAGCCAATTCCCTATTTGCCGCAGACCGCCTCATCCTTGTCAAATCAGTGCTATCCGCCCTCTCCTCATACTGGATGTCGTTTCATGTACTGCCAAAATGGGTTATAAATAAAATTGATTCTAGTAGGTGTTCTTTTCTCTAGAATGGCTCTAAAGGGAAATGTTTAATCAATTGGAAGTCAGTCTGCCTGCACGAAGATCATGGTGGTTTAGGGCTAGTTAATCTTCGCTCTTTCAACATCGCTCTCTTATCCAAATGGCTTTGGCGTGTCATCACTCCAGGCCACTTCATCTGGAAAGATTGGACCCTTCAGTATAATTACCAATCCAACCCTCATTTGGTCCTCCACACTTCCCGCGCCTTTCATTCTCTCCATTCTGGGCAGGTATTTCAAAACTCACACCCCGAATCAAATCCCTATTCCATGTATCCATAGGCAACGGTCGCAACTGCTTTTCTAGCTTGATATCTGGCAAGATAAATCCCCCTCGCCCACTCTCTCGCTAATTTATTTCCCCATATCTCCCACCACAATAGATTTGTTGCTGATTTAACCTCTCTCGGTCCAACCAGCATTTGCCCCCTGCTCTCTTTGACCTTAACACGCTGATCGACCTTAACTCATCCTCTAACCTGCTCCTTTCCATCCAACTCACGAACTCGTCAGATTACTACATCTGGGCACTGGCTCCAGAGAAAGACTTTTCGGTTGCCTCTTGCTATTCATTCCTCGACCATCCTGGTAGGTCATTCTCTTTTGCAAGACTTTGGAAATGCATACTCCCTCCCCGCATCCTTTTTTTCCAATGGTGCCTCATCTATGCCCGTATTAATACTAAAGATAGACTCAGATGTTGGAACACTCAGCTTGACCCTCGTTGTGTCTTGTGCTCTTTGCATGAAGAATCCATTGTTCACCTTTTTTTCGAATGTGACTTCTCCTATTACATTTTAGCCTCGGCCAGTGCCAACCTTATTCACTACATCCCGACCATACACTCGTTCTTTGATTATTGGCAATATAGAAAAACAGATAAAATTCTCGATTCCTTCATTGCTATCTATGGTTGGTTCATCTGGAAAGAAAGAAGTGCTTATGTTTTCAATAAACCCAAAAGCAGTATTAATAGAATTTGTAACAAAATCTCCTATTTGTTTTCTCTATGGACAGGCTCAGTGCATAGGCGTCCCTTCACTTGGCATCTTCCTCCCAGCAACAACGCTTCTACAGATTAATAGTTCATGATCGAGCCTAACCAATGGATCCCTTTTGCTGCATTCACGGGAACTTCAATTCAGCTCACACCAAACAATGCTCTCACTTTGACTGTTTACATTATAACTTTTCTTCTACCATTTTATATACAACTGGCTGCATTTGGCCCTTTTGGGATTTGCTTTATCCGCAAATACTTATATTAGCTATCAACCAAGCTTGTTGGTCGACCTCGACTCCGACTATTTATAATATATTTCATCTAATCGGCTGTGTAGCATTGCGCTACACACCCGTTTATCTCAAAAAAAATCCTTTCATTTTCGAAAATACCCAGACTTCACCACCGTCTTCAAATGCAATCCATAACATCGTATCATTATTCAGAATGGGTTATACGACACAAAGTCCTCTTTTGGCTAAACCGAATAATGAGCGTTTATCTTTAAAAACATACGGAAATTGGGATCTTAGTTAAGTCATAACTTAAAACCCAGAACCTTTCTTCAAATGGTTTAAACAAAATACCATTTTCAAATCTTTAAACAAAATGATTCACTTCACAAAGTTCACCAATCTTTCATAGAAATTAATTCATAGCTTTCAAAACAATTCCATTCAAATCTTTTATACAAAAGATACACCTTTAAGATCCTCTTCAATTTCAAAACAAATTTCAACAATCTTTCACAAAGATTCATTTATAATATTTTCACAAAAGATCCTTATTTAGAATTCACTTTGATTCAAAACAAGATTTACTAAATCTTTAAGAAAGATTTATTCATAGCTTTCAAAACAAATTCCTTTCCAAAATTTGATTTACTAATCCAATCTTTAGCAAAGATTCATTCATAGCTTCCAAAACTATTTTCAATTCAAACTCGAAATTATTTCAACACAAATTGGAAATCATTTTTTTATATGAAAGCTCTTACTATTTGGAAAACAAGGGTTTTTGTTATGGAAAAATCCGATTACATTTGCTCAAGTTAAAGCCTTTCAAGTATAAACTTGGGTCCAATTTAAATTCTCAAAATAATACTTTTAATATACTTCAAAAGTGGTTTAAAATCCATATATATGGTATAACTTGTATAACCCTTTCAAAACGTAGTTTCCAAAATAAATTTCAAATCTTAAATAAGATATATTATATTCAAACTAAATTTCAATTTTAAAACTTCCTTTTCAAAAGTTTTTCATATTCAACCCAATTCCATTTCCAAAATCATTTGGATTAAAAATTCATCTTTTAAAACCATTACATCATTTGAATTAAATTAAAATATTTGTGACTTAACTGATTTCACATGAAATCCATATTTGTGTGTATTGTGTAGTCAACGGGTTTTACACAATAGTGCAATATCAACAATCATCACAATCAAAACACAGTAATATCGATAAGCTGTATAATCCTATAACGCTTATCTTCATTCATAGATTCACATATAAACAATATAAGTTCATCACAGATAAATAAATTACATTCATCACAGATGAATAAATTACATTCATCACAGCTCAAATCAAACAGAGAATCACACATCCAGGATATCAAACAATTCAACATCCAACAGAATTCAAACATCCATAAGTAATATTTAAGCTAAATTAAGCTAGGAAACAACTTTTCTCTATCAACTCTCTTTTGATCAGTATCCAATATCAAATTCTTTGATGGTTTTCTGGCAACTCCAAGAAGAAGCTTCGGTGTGTGTGGTGGCCCTGCAAATCTTTCTATAACATAACCCGAATCAATCTTTTCATGACTTCAATAAATTTGAATTTTTAATTGAAATAAATTGGTTAACAAAATATGAAGTTAAATTAAATTGAGTATCCATTGTCTATTCTTTTGGGTCTCGATATATTCTACAAACGGTTAGTTATCCCTTCGAACTAACCAATGCCCTTGCATATTTCGTAGACCAGATGATCCAAACATTTCGTTAAATATCGAATGAGTTCGTTCTCATATCTATTGATGATATTCTGATTTGCTTAGCCAAATGCAGAATGGATATCTAGTTTAAACTAGTAAACCATTTCTTTGTGTGTCCATTTATTCTTTGTTTGTCTCCCTGCCTAGAAAATTTCGAGGGCGAAATTTTCTTAAGGGGGGAATCTATAACGATCCCGGTTTGAAGTCAAATTTAAATTGATAATTAAAATAAAATTTTGGATTAAATTGTGGATAAATTTGAAATTTTTCCAGAAACAAATAAAAATATATGTTTGTTCATATATATGAGTAGATTTCAAATAGAATTTGATCTGAAATTCAAGGATAAATATTTTAGAAATAAAATTTGACTTATTAACTTCATATTTCCAAGAAACTAATACATATTTTTATATATGTGCATGTGATTATTTAATAATAATGTATAATTAGAATTTTAAAATCATTTTCTTATTAAGTTGTATAAATATAGAAAAGCTATGAATAAAATATAAAGACTTACATATATATCTAAAATTGGTTAGTATATATATAAAGTGTGATTTAATTAAAGATTTAAAATACTTTCCTCTTATATACTTAAAAATAAATATTGTTGATAAATAAATGCAAATGCTTTGATAATAATATACCTCTTTGGAATATAAAACATAACTTATAAATAAAAGTTTAACAAGGGTTTAACATAAATTTTAAAATAAAATTTTATAAAGGATTTCAACATAAAAATACAAATTAGGACATTTGTAAAACATTAAGATCATATATTACAAGTGTTAACAAAGTTAACAGGTGGCAATTTGTTTTCTCTAAAAAATTAATTCAATAAAATGTTGCTAAAGAAAACCTGGTTACTTTATTTTTTTCATATTGAAACTTATCATATTATATCCTCTTTTCGAAAACCTTTATCATATTTCAAAAGAAAAATCAAAATTGATATCAAAATAAAAATGAAAACAGAAAGCAACATAGGATTTCAAACCTAGAAACTCAAAGATAAGGCAAAGATCAAACTTCGAGTTGCAATTCAAATCAAAACTTGTTTCAAATTCAACCTGATCTAAAACTGAAGGATCGGGAAAAAATTCAACTCAGATGGATCAGGTGGCAGATCTTAATCAAATTCCAGTTTTTTTTTTAAAATAAAATTAAAATCAAGAAAAGGTTTCTTTTCAAACTGAAACAAAATAGATCAAAGCCAAAGCAAGATTTATTTCCAGTTTCAAATTATTGTGGAAAATTATCTCAACATTAAAACAAAGTTCCAGATTTAAGCTAAATCAAGCATGCAGCAAGTTCAAACTGTAACTCAAACAAAATATCAAGTTCCTGAAATTGATATTATTCCCAGTTGTTCAAATTTCTAGTTCTCTGTCTTCTAAAACCAGCTGAGAAAACCGCTTAACCTTGTTACATTTGGATGATCTTTGAAGTGTGATATGAAATTTGTTTGAATGATGTGTAGATTTGCTTGCATGTCTGTAAACATGCGAAATATCTGAGTGTATATGTAGGTATATTGGAAAATAGGCTCTGTTCTTAGTTCAGATTGAAAATCAAGTTCTAAAAATTCAAATTCTCTGTACAATCAATAATAGGCTAAGATCTTTAAAAAGAAAATGATTATAACTATGCAATCTCATTTTTAAAATAATTGCTAATAAAAATATTCAGTGGATATTTCAAAAATAATACATTATATTGCAACTTATGAAACAACAGAAAAATCAAACATTTTAATTTTTTAGTTTGATTACATAACCAAGTTCGAATTTTAAAATGATGATTTTAGAGAATCATTTCATAATTTTTAGTTCTGTAAATCGTGAGAAATTGTATGTTGAACGAGATTTGCATTTTTTCCAATCTCCGGTGATCGACGATGAATTATGGATCGTGGTTTATGGCGAAGATAGCTGGGAGGTTGTAGATCATCGGAAAATTGGCTAGGGAATCTCTCAATGGTCATGGTGGCCGTGCAAAGGTGATCTAGGGTTTGTGGAGCTGCTTAGTATGTCGAGGTAGTGAGGCTCGTACGATGTCAATTGATCACCGGAGGTGATCGTATGAACTGGGTTAGAAGCATGGTGACGTAATGGAGCCATGGTCAGAGATTCAAGGTCGCTGGTGGCTCGACGTGGTGAGGCGAGGTGATTTTTTGATGGTGGTTTAAGTCCAGGAAGTGGTCGAGTTGCCAAATTTTGTTTTCCGACATAATTTCTGGTTCAGGGTGGTCGGAGTGTCTAAACACGTCGTCGATGACTTGTAGGTGATCGGGGCAATAATCAAAGGGGCTTCAATCCATGGTGCACCTACACGGTGCACGTTGGATTTGGAATTGGTTGTGGTAAGTTTTGCTCGGTAAAATTTGAAAATGGCTTGGGGAAGTTGAAGTGGTGCCTCGGGTTCGTGCTCGAGCGATTGTTCGGATAGTTTGTGTTGTGGGCTGTGGTAGGTTTAATGATAACAGGTTTCTAAAATTTGAAATTAAATTTTGTACAGGTTTTCACGTAAATAAGTTTTGAAAGCTTAAGAATGAAAGTGAAGTATTTATCATGTTTTATCAAACAATTGTTTTACTTAAAATTTTAAATTCAAATGTTGAAAATAATTTTTTTTAATTCATTTGATATTTTATTATCAAACAAGTTTCCAAAATATAGACATGGAACAAGTTTTTCAAGAAAAATTTCAAAAAATGAAATTTTGAAGTATAATGATTTTAAATTTGTCTTGATTTAAAATAAATTTATAATTTGATTCAAATCCCTGAGTGTTTTTAAATATAGTTTGATAAATGATTAAGATAAATGGTTTATCTAAATTTACTATGGGATAATTATCTACTTAATGTATAAAGGACAGTTACTTAATGTAATTAAACTAAGGGTGATTTAATTAATGAAAGTAATTAACGTATGAATACTTAATGAAGTTAATTACTTAATGTATTAAGGGGTAATTACTTTGTGTAATTACATTAAAGGATAATTAATTTATGTGATGAAGTAACTAAAGGTAATTAATTACTTAAAGATAATTACTTAATTAAAAGTAATTAATTAATGGTTAAAGTTAATTAAGTGATTAAGGATAATCACTTATTGTAATTAATTAAACGGTAATTAATTAAGGGTTAATTAATTTATGTAATTAATTAAGGATAACTAATTAAAGAATAATTAAATGATTAAAGGTTCATTATTCAATAATTAATGGGTGTTGATTTATTAATTAAGGTTGATTAATTAATAATTAAAGATTGATTAATTTATTATTAAAGGTAAATTAATAAGTGATTAAAGGATAATTAATCAAAATGGTTTATAATTAATTAATGTTAATTAACCAGGATTACTGATTAATCTGATTTAAATTAATCAGATAATTAATTGATCTTACTTATGGATGTTTGGATTCTATTGGATGTTGAATTGTTTGATATCCCTGATGTGTGATGCTCTGTTTTGATTTGAGCTGTGATGAATGTAACTTATTTATCTATGATGAATGTAATTTATTTATCTGTGATAAATTTACATTATTTATCTGTAAATCTGTGAATGAAGATAAGCGTTATAGGATTATACCGCTTATTGATATTGCTATGCTTGAATCTGTAATGATTGATGATGTTGCACTATTATGGAAAACCCCTGGACTATACTATACACACACAAACATGGATTTCAGGGAAAATCGGTTAAGTCACAGATATTCGAATTTAATGAAATGGTTTTAAAGTTGAATTTTGAATCCAAGTGGTTTTGGAAATGGAATTGGATTGAATATGAAAAGCTTTTGAAAGGAAGTTTGAAATTGAAATTTAGCTTGAATATAATATATCTTATTTAAGATTTGAAATTATTTTGGAAACTATGTTTTGAAAGGGTTATACAAGTTATACCATATATATATATATATATATATATATGGATTATAAATCACTTTCGAAGTATATTAAAAGTATTATTTTTGGGAATTTAAATTTAACCCAAGTTTATATTTTAAATGGCTTTAATTTTGAGCAAATAAAATTGGATTTTCCCGAAACGAAAACTCTTTGTTTTCCAATAATGATGGATTTAATATAAAGAAAGAACTACCAGTTTTTATTAAAAGGATTTCAAGTTTTGAAATGAAAATATTTTGAAAGCTATGAATGAATCTTTGTGAAAGATTGTTGAACGTTGTTTTCAAATTGAAGAGGATCTTAAAGGTGTATCTTGTGTATAAAAGATGTGGAATTGAAATAGTTTTGAAAGCTATGAATGAATCTTTGTGAAAGAGTGGTGAAACTTTGTTTCGATTTGAAAGTGATTTTAAAAAGGGTGGATCTTTTTGTTTAAAATATTTGAGAAGAAAATTTGTTCAAACCATTTGAAAGAAAAGATTTTAGGCTTTAAGTTGTGACTTAACTAAGATATTTACCAAATATCCATATGATTTTAAAAATAAGTGCTCACTATTCGGTTTAGCCGGGAGAGAACTTTATGTCATATAACCCATGCTGAATTGTGATACGACGATATGGATGGCATTTGAAGACCGGTGGTGAAGATCGGGTATTTTCGAAAATGAAAGGATTACTCGTCGAATGTCCCTGCACTGAGTCGTGCTGGTATAGAGATCTCCATATGTGATGGGGAGTCCAATCGGGATTATGGATACTCGGATTGTAAGAGATTTTTCGAAAGTGCCTTTGGTTCTTTTCGAACTAAGAAGAGACTAGTCTGGATGTATGTTTGACGTTACACTTTGAGATGTAAAGCTGGTTTCTATCAAATATATTTCTGTTTGTTGGCGGAGAATTTAATCTCTTAGCTTAACACCCTTCTCTGAGACGTACGAGCTCAGCGGTTATGTAGTTGATGGTTACTAGTGATACATTCCCAATTTGGTAATGTGGCATATGAAGTGCTGATGATCATGTGTTGATCGAAGCATGGCTTTTGTGCAAAGCGTAGCTTTGTGGGCGAGACTTTGTCGAACCTCACAACCCAGAAATGGTCGAAACAGGAATGTTGCTGCAAGGTTTTTAGGGGTCGCTCCCCTAGGGTATGTCCATTTTCTTCTGGATAAAAAGTGGTATCATGGTATGGAGCCGAGATATTTAACCTACGTGGTTGCTGCAAACTTATTTCTTTGTGGTTTTTGGTGTTGAGAGCTCACGGATATAGGTCGGTAACGACCGCGGATGGCATACTTACAGGTGTGACCTAGTTACAGAGGTAACCCTGCCTTCTGTTGGCAGCGATCCGGTTTGGTTCTTGGTGGTGTCCCTCCAGAGGCGTTCCATTCAGTCAGGAAGTTCCTTAGCCTGACCATTGTTGGAAATCCAATCAAACAATACGAGCCCTTTACGATTACAATTGCATAACCTGCCACATCAAGCGGTAGCTATAGTAGGCATAATATAATGGTGCCTATGCTGGCTAAGATTGATATTATACTTTTGAAAGGTTTTCTGCACTATGCACTAATAATATCAAAATGATTTTTGCGTATCAAGCTTGTTTGACTATCATAAGGAGAAATCTCCTCCAATTGTGCGTTTGCATTGTATGTATGCAGGGAGGCCTTATGGTAGTTTCATTTTCCAAAAAGCATTGTGGATTTCTTTTAAAATATTTTTTTTTCTTTTGATAAAGATAAACTATTTTTGTTTGCTCACACCAGTCCCATGACTGACCTGGAGTTTATTGTTCCCTTTCTAAACTCTGGGTGCCCATAATTTTCCATACGGGTGGTCTAGAGTTAGATTTTTCAGATAGTCAGATAGTAGGTGTAGATTCGATATCTTTGGAGCCTTCAGATTTGGAAATATCATTTGGTTCATCAGCTGCCTAGCTTGCTTCATTCAACGATGATGTTGGTTCGAGCTAGTGGTTTGGAGCTTTGGCAATGGAGTCGCAATATGTTGGATTCTCGTTTTCTCACTTGGAAATTCTATTGGAGTTATCTTTCTGCCGTCGATGGTTGCCAAGTCTAGACCATCCAATTATGTTATTTCTTTCCACTGTACCTTGTATCTCTGATAATATTGATAAATTCCTTTTGTATTCAACTGTTGTATATTAATTGTTTTCTTCCGCTGTATTATTGCACTTGATGTGTTGTAGGCTCCAGCGAATTGGATTTTAACGGTTGAATCAACGGCATTCGAATACGAGTAAAGTTTGTATGTCGATTTTTGAATGCGAAAATTCGAGTCGTTACAATTGGTATCAGAGATAAAGGTTGAACATTAGCTCAGGAGTATAACACATTAGGTAACTCATTAGAGATAGAGTTATAAATGTGCTAGAATGAGTATATCCCTAAAATATCCATCTGTATGCCTCAGTAAATTCTCTTACTATCCACTGACAGTGAGTATGAGTGTAAGAAGAGGACAAGGTAGGGGACAAGAAAGTACCACTACAAATGGTCAATACCCTATGACAACAAGGAAACAACTTTTCTCTATCAACTCTCTTTTGATCAGTATCCAATATCAAATTCTTTGATGGTTTTCTGGTAGCTCCAAGAAGAAGCTTCGGTGTGTGTGGTGGCCCTGCAAATCTTTCTATAACATAACCCGAATCAATCTTTTCTTGACTTCAATAAATTTGAATTTTTAATTGAAATAAATTGGTTAACAAAAATATGAAGTTAAATTAAATTGAGTATCCATTGTCTGTTCTTTTGGGTCTCGATATATTCTACAAATGGTCAGTTATCCCTTCGAACTAAACAACGCCCTTGCAAATTTCGTAGACCGGATGACCCGAATATTTCGTAAAATATCGAATGTGTTCGTTCTCATATCTATTGATGATATTCTGATTTGGTGAGCCAAATGCAGAATAGAAATTCAGTGTAACCTGGTAAACCATTTCTTTGTGTGTCCATCTATTCTTTGTTTGTCTCCCTGTCTAGCAAATTTCGAGGACGAAATTTTCTTAAGGGGAGAATCTGTAACGATCCCGGTTTTAAGTCAAATTTAAATTGACAATTAAAATATAATTTTGGATTAAATTGTGGATAAATTTGAAATTTTTCTAGGAAAAAATAAAAATAGATGTTTGTTCATATATATGAGTATATTTCAAATAGAATTTGATCTGAAATTCTAGAATAAATATTTTAGAAATAAAATTTGACTTATTAACTTTATATTTCCAAGAAACTGATAAATATTTTTATATGTGATTATTTAATAATAATGTATAATTAGAATTTAAAAATCATTTTCTTATTAAGTTGTATAAATATAGAAAAGGAATGAATAAAATATAAAGACATACATATATATCTGAAATTGGTTAGTATATATATGAAGTGAGATTTAATTAAAGATTTAAAATACTTTCCCCTTGTATACTTAAAAATAAATCTCGTTGATAAATAAATACAAAGGCTTTGATATGAATATACCTTTTGGAAATATAAAACATAATTTATAAATAAAAGTTTAACAAGGGTTTAACATAAATTTTAAAATAAAATTTTATAAAGGATTTCAACATAAATATACAAATTAGGACATTTGTAAAAATTAAGATCTTATAATTACAAGTGTTAACAAAAGTTAACAAGTGGCAATTTGATTTTCTCTAAAAAATTAAATCCAATAAAATGTTGCTAAAGAAAACCTGGTTACTTCATTTTTTTCAGACTGAAACTTATCATATTATATCCTCTTTTCTAAAACCTTTATCATCTTTCAAAAGAAAAATCAAAACTGAGATCAAAATAAAAATCAAAACAGAAAGCAACATAGGATTTCAAACCTGGAAACTCAAAGACGAAGCAAAGATCAAACTTCAAGTTGCAATTCAAATCAAAACATGTTTCAAATTCAACCTGATCTAAAACTAAAGGATCAGGTAAAAATTTAACTCAGATGGATCAGGTGGCAGATCATAATTAAATTCCAGTTTTTAAAAAAAAATCAAATTGAAATCAAGCAAAGGTTTCTTTTTAAACTGAAACAAAACAGATCAAAGCCAAAGCAAGATTTATTTCCAGTATCAAATTATCGTGGCAAATCATCTCAACATCAAAACAAAGTTCCAGATTTAAGCTAAATCAAGCGTGCATTCCCAATTTGTGTTGAAAGGATTTCCAACTTGTGTTGGAAGGATTTTAAGTTTTGAAATGGAATTGTTTTGAAAGCTATGAATGAATCTTTGTGAAAGATTGGTGAAACTTTGTTTCAATTTGAAAGAGATGTTAAAAGGGTAAATCTTTTGTTTAAAAGATTTGAAATGAAAATTTGATTTAAACCATTTGAAAGAAAAAGTTTTGGGCTTTAAGTTGTGATTTAACTAATATCCCAATGTCCATATGTTCTTAAATATTGTGCTCATTATTCGGTTTAGCCGGGAAAGGACTTTGTGTCATATAACCCATTCCGAATAATTATACGATGTTATGGATTGCATTTGAAGACCGTTGGTGAAGACCGGATATTTTCGAAAGCGAAAGGATGACCTATCGAATGTCTCTGCACCGAATGGCTCCGCTATAGTGATTTGAAGACCGATTCATCTTAGAAAATTATGATTTTAGACAATAGTATCAAGATTTTTAGTTTGCTATCGAGCGAGAAATCGCGAGTTGAACAGAGAGCTAATTTTGTGTAAATTCTAGTTATCGGCGTAACTAGGGTGGTCAGGGTTTCTACTGAAGCAAGATGGGTGATCGACAATGTCGGCAAAAATAGCTGGAGGGACGATTGTTCATCATGGTGACGGGGAATGGTCGAAGTAGGGTTTTAGGAGAGTTCATGGTCGAAGTGGGAATGTTGCTTACTGCTCCGTCGTCGGAGCACCGGAGGAGGTCGGTCATGGATGAAACGAAGCAAGGATTCATGGCGAAGCTTCTAATGGAAGTTCGTGACCTCTGGTGGTCGTGATTGTCTAGGCGAGGCATTTTTGTTGAAATGTCTGGTTCTTGGTTGAAGTCGAGATGGCTCGATCTCGATTTTCAGGTCAACTCGTGTTTCTGGGTGGTCGATCGTGACGAGATGATCGTTGTCGACTTATGAGTGGTCGCGACGGTGACCGGAGGCGATCGAGGCGATGATGTACGTGCACCATGTGTCACTTGTATCTGGTGAAGTCTAGGTGGGTATGATGTTTGGGAAGAAGAAGGCGCCTCGAAATAGTACTCGGGGAAATTTCGATCTGGCTCGAGTTAGGTTTGGGGTGAGTACGCGTAAGTTTTAACAAAGTTTAAAATTTTAAATTTATGAAACCGGTTTCAAGTTTGGCCGAGGGACTTTGTTTAGTTAGCTCGGGAAAAATTATGAATGGCTCGGGTCCGTTGTTTTTGGTATAAAAATAGTTTAAACTTTAAAACTAATCAAGTTTTATTTTGAAACAATTTTGTTAAAACCCATTTCTTTTGTAAATGATTTATGTTTATCTAAACTTTGAATTGGTTAAAAGGTTTTAAATAAAATTGACTAAGTTTAAAAAGTGTTAAGATATGTATAACCTTTAGTTTTAAAATTTATTTTAAATAAACTTAATAATATTAAGAAGTTAATTAAGAAAAGATGTTTTAATTGTTAATTAAATTTAAAGTCTAAGTTAATTTATTTATTAATGATAATTATTACAAGGTTTATCAAATGAAGATTTTTAATGATCATTAAAGCAATTAATTAAAGATAAATGAATTACTTAATGAGGGTAATTAAATGATAATTACTTAATGAAAGTAATTTAAAAGGATAATGACCAAATGTAATTAAAAATACTAATTATGTAATTAATTAAAGATTTATTTATCAAGGTAATTAATTTAATTATGTGATTAATTAGGGGTTAATTAATTAATAATTGAGATTTATTAATTTATAATTAAGAAGTTAATTAAGGTTAATTAACTTTAGAATTAAGGATAATTAATTAATAATTAGGTTAATTAAATATTAATTAATTTGGGGATAATTATTAAAAGATAATTAAATAATTAAAGATTAATTATTTAATGATTAAAGGTTGATTTATTTATTAATCAAGGTTGATAAGTTAATAATTTAAGGTTAATTAATTTATTATTAAATGTTAATTCATTAAAATATTTTGTAATTAATTAATATTAATTAACCATGATTAGTAGTTTATTCATAAGTAATTAATCTGATTTAAATAAATCAGATAACTAATTGATCTTACTTATGGATGTTTGAATTCTATTGAACGTTGAATTGTTTGATATCTCCGGTATGTAATGTTTTGTGTTATGAATTATTTTGATTCGAGCTGTGATGAATGTAATTTATTTATCTATGATGAATGTATATTATTTATCTATGAATCTATGAATGGAAGATAAGCGTTATAGATTATACGACCTATCGATATTGATATGATTGAATCTGTGATGATTGATGTTGTTGCACTATTGTGTAAAACCCCTGGACTACACCTTACACACACAAATATGGATTGCACGAGGAAATTGGTTAAGTCACAAATTTTGGAATTTAATATTTTTCAAACGATGAAAAGTTGAATTTTGAATCCAAAATGATTTTGGAAATGAAATTGGATTGAATATGAAAAGTATTTGAAAAGAAGCTTAGAAATTAAAATATTTGATTTGAATTTGAATTCAAGATTTTGAAATTGAGTTATTTATATATATAAATGTATAGAATTTGAAATTATTTTGGAAACTATGCTTTGAAAAGTAGCGATACAAGTTATATAATATGTATATGGTTTTCTAAACCATCTTTAAAGTATTTTAAAAGTATTATTTTCAGAATTTGAATTTAACCCAAATTTATACTTTAAAGGCTATAACTTGCGCATATTCGATAGGATTTTCCCGAAACGAAAACTCTTTATTTTTAAATGATAATGGCTTTCAAATAAAGAAAGGATTTCCAGATTTTTTGAAAAGGTTTCAAATTTGAAATGAAATTGTTTCGAAAACTATGAATGAATCTTTGTTAAAGATTTATAAACTTTGAAAGGGATCTTAAAGGTGTATCTTTTGTGTAAAAGATTTGAAATGGAATTGTTTTGAAAGCTATGAATTAATCTTTGTGAAAGATTGGTGAACTTTGTGAAGTGAATCTTTTTGTTTAAAGATTTGAAAATGGTAATTTGTTTAAACCATTTGAAGAAAGGTTTTGGGCTTTAAGTTGTGACTTAACTAAGATTCCATATATCCATATGTTTTTAAATATTGCGCTCATTACTTGGTTTACCCGGGAGAGGACCTTGTATCATATAACCCATTTCGAATAATGATACGATGAAATGGATAGCATTAGAAGACCGGGGGTGAAGACCAGGTATTTTCGAGAACGAGAGGATTACCCGTCGAATGTCTCTGCACTCTGTCGCGCCGGTATAGAGATCTCCATATGTGATGGGGAATCCGATCGGGATTGTGGATACTTGGATTTGCAAGGGCTTCTTTTGAAGTGCCTTCGGTTCTGTTCGAACCCGAAACAGACTTGTATGGATGTGTGTCTGACATTACACTTTGAGATTTAAAACTGGTTTCTATCAAATACATTTCTGTTTGGTGGTGGAGAATTTATTCTCTTAGCTTAACACCCTTCTCTGAGACGTACGAGCTTAAGGTTATGTAGTTGATGGTTACTAGTGATACATTCCCAATTTGGTAATGTGGCATACGAAGTGCTGCTGATCATGTGTTGATCGAATCATGACTTTTGTAAAAAGCGTAGCTTTGTGGATGAGACTTCGTCGAACCTCACAGTCCGGAAATGGTCAAAAGAGGAATGTTGCGGCAAGGTTTTTAGGGGTCACGCCCCTAGGGTATGTCCATTTCCTTCGGGATAAAAGATGGTATCATGGTATGGAGCCCAGATATTTAACCTATGTGGTTGCTGCAAGCTTATTGCTTTGTGATGGTTGGTGTTGAGGGCCCTCGGATAAAGGTCGGTAATGATCATGGATGGCTTACTTGTAGGTGTTACCTAGTTACAGAGGTAACCTGGCCTTGTGTTGGAAGAGATCCGGTTTGGTTCTTGGGGGCGTCCCTCTAGAGGCGTTCCATTCGGTGTAGGAAGTTCCTTTGCCTGATCATTGTTGGAAATCCAATCATCCAATACGCGCCTTGTACGGTTTTAGTTGTATAACCTGCCATTTACTTATGGTGGTCACCACTATTTAGATGGTAGCTATAGTAGGCATAGTTCGAAATGTCCATGCTGGCTAATATTAATATTATACTTTCGAAATATTTTCTGAACTATGCACTAATAATAATATCAAAAAAGAACTTCCGTATCAAGCATGTTTGACTATCATAAGGAGAAATCTCCTCAAATTGTGTGCTTGCATTGTATGTGTGACGGGAGTTCTTATGGTAGTTTCATTTTCCAAAAAGCATTGCGGATTTCAATCTTAAATTATTTCGTGGTTTGTTTTTGTTTAAAACTGTTTTTATTTGCTGACACCAGTCCTATGACTGACCGGGAGTTTATTGTTCCCTTTCTAAACTCTAGGTGCCCACAATTTTCCACACAGGCAGTCTAGAGTTAGATTTTTCAGATAGAGATAGTAGGTGTAGATTCGATATCTTTGGAGCCTTTGGATTCGGCAATTGCATCTGGTTCATCAGTTGTCTAGCTTGCTTCATTCAACGATGATGATGGTTCGAGCTTATGGTTGGAGACTTTGGGGCTTTGGCAATGGAGTCACAATATGTTGGATTCTCCCTTTCTCACTTAGAAATTTTATTGAGGATATTCTTTCCGCTGTATCTAGTATCTTTGATAATGTTGATAAATTCTTGTTGTATCATTGTTGTAATCAACTATTGTGTATGAATGATATATACATTTTCTTCCGCTATGTTGTTGCACTTAATGTGTTATAAGCTCCGGCGAACCAGATTCGACGTTTGAATCTACTGCATTTGAATACAGGTGATGTATTTGGTGCCGATTTTCGAAGGTCGAGTCAGGGTCATTACATATATTCTATGATCTTAATGATTTTCAAACAACTGGATTTTAAAATTGACTTTTAAGAATCCTTGTTTTCAAAATGATTTTTCAAACATCTTTTCACAGTAGCTTTCAAATAATTCCTAACCCTTTAATTATTTACAAGTTTATTATATTAAGTTTTTAAGTATTTTATATTTTAGTAGATACTTCTAATTTATTTTATTTAGATATATTTTTTAATTCTCTAAATGTTAATGGTATTTAAAATTAATATTCATTAAATATTATGATTTATATGTTTACATATTGTTTGTTGTTTTTCTTTATGTTAATTTTCAAAAGAAATACATATTTAAGTTCTTTATTTATATTAAAATATTTCAAAATAATTTAATAATTTTTTTAATTTTTATTATGATTAAAATATGTATAAACTTTGCCAAAATGATTTTATAAAGTATCAAAATATTTCACAAAATTTAATATAGTCAAATTTTTTTTTTATAAAGTAATTTTCAAAATTACAAAGGATATGTTGACATATCTCATCATGTATGTCGACATATAGGCCGAATTTTTCAAAATTCAAATTTTGAATGGAAGTGTCTTTTCGTCGTATCTCTTCGCGAATGGACATAATTGTTGTTTCTCTATAAATAAGGGTTTTCTCAAAAAAGATTCAAATATTTTCTCTACTTTTTCACTCTCTTAATTTCTAAAAAGAAAATATACTCAAAATCTTCTCTAATTCTATTAAAATCAAATTCAAACTCTATTGATTTGATTCTCTGTTGACACTCTCTGATCTCTCTCATTTCTCTCACTCAAATCATAAACAAAGTGTTATTCAAGTGGCTCTAGGATAATTTTTAATCAAGATTAAGAAATTGATTTTGTAAACTCTATCAAATCATACTCGAATATTCTTGGGTGTGCTTGGTGTCCCTAAAATCCAATTGGGTGTGCTTGTGTCTCGTCTGAATCAAGTGGGTGTGCTTGGTGTCCCATTTGAATTCAAGTGGGTATGCTGGTATCCCGTCCGAATCCAGTGAGTATACCAGAGCTCGAAAAATCTGGAGGGTGTGTCTTGTAGCTTTGAATCAAAAATGTAAAGATTTTGACATTTGAAAATAAATCCGTATAAGAAATTGTATAGGACCGAATGTAGGTTAACTACGAACCAATATAAAAATCCTAGTGTGATCCCTCCAACTTTTTACTTCTATTGCATTTATGTCTATGTTTGCTTCCATGATTGCTAATTTTTCACTGTTTAAACTATCTCTACTACTAATAAAGAAAATTTGTTGGATTAATTTACTCAGCATCTTTTTGAAATTCCGAAAATGCCCTTGCTTTCTGTTTACAATAATATAAACAACCCGTGTGCGAAGCACGGGCCAATTCTAGTACTCTTAAAAAGAATTCAAAAAGATTAATAAATGTTAGTAAACACTATTCGTCACCCTCTAGTGTTGAATTAGCCTGAAGATCCTTACTTCCTCAATCTAGCAGCTTTGAATTGATTTGATTTGAATATTAATGGAGCTCTTGGAGGCATTGATCGATCAATAGATCATTTGTGCTCAATATTAATAATATATATTAAATTTGACACTAATTAAATAAATGATTACGTGTATATATATATAGACATATATATGCAAACACACACACAACATACAAAGTTTAAAAAATATATATACACATATATATTTTATAGTAAGAAATTAATATGTATATATGTATGTATGTATATGTATATATGTATATATAATTATATTTATAATATCTAAAAAGTGTTTGTAAATATGCGTATTTAAATATATATTTACTTATTTATTTATACAATTATATCAATTATGAAAATTAAATTAAGTTTTTATTTTTATAACATTCTAGATCCAATCCATAGCATATAAAATATTTTATTATAATATTTTATTATTAAATTATATATACACACACACACATACATATATATTAGCCGAAAAGCATTAAAATAATGTTAAAAATATTTTTGTGACATAGTTCTCAAATTTTAAATTTTATGAAATTGAAATATAATATTACAAGGTCAAAAAAAATTCCATAATATTTTGAGTCAAAATTATATTTTTTATTATTTAGTTAATTTAGGCCACATAATTAACTGATATTTAAAAATAAGAATTTTGATTTTTTTATTCTAGAATTTTGGTCGAGAGATAATATGGTGATGAAATGTTTTTTAATTTTTTAAATATATATTATTTCATATGAATTATTCAACTTATATTATGATTTAAATAATATTAAAATTAGTAAATAATTATTAAAAAATACTTTTTTGTTACCTAAAATTATATTTAGTATAAATTTGCATGCATAAAAATATAAGATCAATTTTAGCATGATATAATGGCATAATTAATTATAAGTCTTTTAATTCACGAAATATGACATATTGATATTAATATAAATAATTAATAAAATGATAAAAATTAAAATAAATTTATTTGGATGTGTATACATAAGATCTATATAAATTTATTATTATTATTTACATATACATATAATGATTAAATATGTGACAATATTCATACGCATAGGAATCTCATCTAACTAACAATATAATTATGATATATCTAAACAAGCCATAGAAAATTATACATTATTTATAAATTATATGAAATAATAAGACCATGCCAAAACTATTCTGTTAAGTACACCTTGCTATAATGAATAGCCGTCCTTTGAACTCTTCCCAATTCAGCAGATTGTTAATCCTTGAATCGTAGACTCTTTGCCATCAAATAGCTGCAGCTTTGAATTGATTTGATTTGAATATTAAGGGAGCTCTAGGAGGCATGGATTGACCAGAAATATAGAGATAGAAGGCAGCCAAAAGTTCTTTAAAATTTTGGGTAAGGGGCCTTTTTATAGTGATTGAAATAGAGGGAAAGGTTGATCACATCTTATACCATTTCTCACCAAATCTCAACCATCAATATCCAAACCCTTCTACCATTTTTAACCGCCCATATACCTCATGTTTTTTGATGAAAGTAGCTTCGTAACATCATGTTGTAATAACTTATTTAAATCCAAATAAATAAAACTAATTAAATCCGATTTAATTGCTTGTAGATGTCGCATATCGATCGATATATTTATAAATATTATAAACATATGCAATAATATTTATTCCTCAAATCATATTTAAAATCTTATAATCAGTATTTCATAAATATTAAATAATTCATTTAATTTGTAATAATTATACACTAATTAAATCATTTGGTCTAAAGAGAAATCATCGCATCAGTTATGTGACTCGTCAGTTGTAAATTCGGTCAGCGATTAACGTTAACCTACTCGAATGTTAATATTCACATGTTACCTAGTAGGTTGTGTGACATTTTATCCAAATTCATTGCTTACTTAGTTTCATGAAATCCAATTTTAGTGTATTAAGCATTACCCAGTTGTGACATTTATTTACACCAATTCTCTTCGTCAAAACTATATCTCTTTGGACTTACGGAATTTAGCAATGGTTAGAACTACAACATCGTCCATATTCAACTCTATAGCCCAAACACAAAGTCCTTGTCTCAATAATAACAATTATTATTAACCAAACTACTCTACCCGGCGAGTTTAACTTTGAGTTGACCATGATACTAACCCCATATAAGTTAGGAGATGAATCCTCTCTTGAATAGTGCTTTACTTCCAATACTTCCACTCGATCCAACTATAGTCACTAGATGGATGGCATGCCATGATTTGACTATAATCAAAGCAGAGCATTCATATTGCAGATCTATGGTATTTTTAAGTTAAGAGAACCATGTAAGTCAATCACATTAATATTTTCTGTTTGACCTCATTTATATTAACCAACAGAAAACTATTGAGTGAGTCGTTCTGTAGTTATCCAACAACTATCAGTGCCTAGCCCCTTGGTGTCCCTAACAACTATGAGTAATACACTATCCAATATTTGGAGAGTATTATATACTATAGTCTCAATGGATACATCGATATCCAGTCTCAATGCATCTTGACTTGGAACATTTAAAATAGTATATCTATTTTCATTGTGATAAATTACTTATGGTTATAATACTTTGTAACTAGTATCACAAATCATACCATTTATGGGTTTTCTATTAAATATATTTTTAATTAAATTAATTAATTGATATAATGCCTTATATCAAGTATATAATAGAAAGAAAACACCTTTATTTCGAATAAGATTGGTCAATGAGTTAGATATATGGAACGAATTACATAATTTCCCCTAGGGCATACCTCTAACTTTATCAATCTCCCACTTGCACTTAGGGTCAATTTTGGAATCTTATTCCTTCTTCTCTAATCGGTTTTTTCAAAACCAATTGGGTCAGTCCCTCTGTAAACGAGCATTTATTATGTTTTGATTATCCACTCTATCAGTCAAATTTCTCGGATGTTGATAAATTAGCTTTATCATATGGAACAATTCGAAGTATGTCTCTCGACTTCCAGTGAGCTCTAAGTTCTATTGTGAACTATAACATGACATTATTATCACATAGCAATGTTATAGGATTCTCAACCTTTGAAACTACTCTCGGCTTAGTTATAAATTTGTGCATTTATTATATATTTGCATATATATATATATACACACACACACAAATACATACATACATATATGTACGTATATATATATACGTACATTGTTTTATTATGGCGCTATTCAAATCAATGAATCGACCACAAACTTTTCTATTTGGAACATTTCTAACTTAAAGAATTTTATTTTATACTTATTATCGCTTGTGAAGTTTGAGTCTGAACACTCCTTCATAAGGAGTTTGCTATTTGTGTAAATATTCTCTAGTATTTCATAAATACACTAGAATTCCTCAAACAACCTTTAGAAATATCAATTTGGATATGATATTTGCTGCATGTATCAAATACATAAACAAATCATGATATTATAAACAATATAACATGTATGACAATTCCTATTCGCATAAGGAATCCATCTTACATGCATGTTCCGTATTAAACATTCTAATAAGATGTCTTTTAAAATTGTTATAGAACATTCCTAATATATTTTATACTTACTATAAAAACATCATTAACAAATCCAACGTCGAGTATCAAAACAACTAAAGCTGATTTTAACACAAGTACATCGTTAGAGATCAACAACATATTGTTTACGTATAGTTTATAAATATCAATGAACCTTTTAACATTCTTTATTATGAATACATGCTTCCTTTGCACTTTGACTAAAAACTAAACTATCCGATATTTCTATTAAAATTCTTATTTAATTTTGATGCTTATATCATATGTAAAAACTCATAGCCTTTATATCGCTCCGACTAACTTTGGGACACTTTGGTTGTTATGTGTAAATAGTCTATTCATAATCATTATTTAAAATTTTCTATTTTAGCATATCTTTTCCAAAACAATATGTCTTATTAAGCGATAATCTTGTGAGTAGATCATGAATAACTTGATCATGTTGAATGATGAATCTATTACGCTAATTTCAACATTTGAAATTTACAAAATTATTTTTATCAACGTTGCTCATTTAATTCCACCTGCATTAGTCTTGCTCATAAATACACAATCTTGGCCGATGGATGACATTCCTTCGGTTACGACTACCAAAATCTTATTTTGATAACGTACTTGAGTTCATTTTCAGCTCTTCGCATCATACCATATTATTAACACTCTTAATGGTTTAATTAAACAACCGAGGATTGTATATTTTTGACATTGATAAAAAAGTCATAGTTTCTCTTCAGTACACAAGAATACTCATTAGACACTCTAATGCAATGTGTTCGTTTAGCTTAGTTAATTTCGTTTTATCTAATGTGATCAGTTTTATCTTCGGATTGTATCCAATTCCATTTTACTATCAATAATTTCCCAAAGAAATTTCTTCACTATAAAGTTGGTATTTTTTTGAAACAATAATTTTTCCTCAATGCAATAGAATAAGTATTCATAAACACACTATGAATTTTCTTATATATAAAACTGACTTGGTTTTAGTTTACAAAATTTATTTAAAACATAAATATGTCATCCAATGAGAGTCCTTCTCAAACTCCTTTTGGAGGGATTCATAAAAAACACTCACTGACAAGACTTTAGACCTACACAACCTGCCAACTCCTTGACCTTGGATATGCTGAAGTTTCTTAACCCTTATCTTAAATGATTTGTAAACTCTTATTTAGATGAAATAATATTAACCTTGTGTACTACTTTTAAGTACCCAACCTTATAGAAAGATATTAACTCAACTTCACTCACAATCAATCGTACTTTGTCCAACAAAATTTGATTGTTCCTTATCGTAACATCATTATGATCATAGGGAAGATGACTTGTGAGATGGAATCTTTATTCAACTTTAGGTACATTTGGAACTCTTTCCAATATACTCACTTATCGATCAAATCGAGTCATTTTATCTTATTGCATATTGCACTATTTACTTCCGTTTTATGCTCTACGAGCTTATCATACACTTATACATGCATATCAAATACACATGTCCATATCTGCGATTACTCATCGGTGAATATGCGAAGTACATGGAATCATTTTGGTGTTAATAAACTTACGATTGCATACATTTATATGTATCAACCTGAAGAATTCATCAACTCCTATGACCCTCCAACTAAATGCATGCATTGTCCATAATTATTTGGGATATAATTAACCATTATCATATGATTCACAATCATATAATAAAAATTATTTCACAAAATATCGCTTAGTCTATAATTCCAAAATAATTGTAAATAATTTTAGATACCTCTATATTCTTCAGTGCATCGCTTTCATTATGGAAACAAGTACCACATTGCAGTTTTATTTCATAGCAAATATTCATAATATTCTCATTGAAACATAGCTATGTCTATTTTGCAATCGACACTGAAAAATAGTCATTATTTCATAAATAATGTGCGATACGTTTACGAAAATAATTTTTGTAATTTGATGTAATCAATAAGTGTTATATGGCATGCTTCCACTATTTCTACCATTACTGTAAGATCATACTAAATTTGGAGGTCCATCATTCACTTCATATAGTTTATTCATTTCATACGCTGTAACTAGTTTAGAGTGGGGGGTTTTTTGATCAAATATCTTGAACTAAAAGAAATAAATATTATAGAAAGTGATGTTCTATATGAAAATACATTTCGAAATAGAAATTATATTTCTTATCTCAATGTTATACATCAACCGGTATTATTAAAATTCGCTTTCGATGTTTCTTTATGAAGCGGAAGTGACTAATCATTCTCTTCATCCTAGTTGTACCTTAGATCAAATCTGCTCTTGTACATTCAGTTTTCTTTTCTAAATCATCAAACCATTCAAAAGAAATCCTTTAATACAATATCATAACGAATTCTTTACAAAAGCGCACTTAAACATCCTTAACGTTTAATGGCATCAAATATGTTGTATTGTTCATAAACTTATCAAACTGACATATCAACGATCAAGTCCTTAGATATATATTGTATTTTTGGTCTTGTGCTATATTTAACACAATACGATCTTTATCATAATCAATCAAACTGAATGCTCGATCGTACTATGGTTTATTTGGTTTTTCGAATGAACTAATTTCATTGAAATATTGTACATTATGAACCATGACCAGTCTGCATAAAAAATCTAAATGCGATAGTATATGGATCAAATATCCTATAGTCTTGTAGTGATTTTAGAGTTCGAAACTCATAGAATGTAATAAACAGTCTCAATCAAATAAACACGTAAGCGACCAAATTATGAATGAATTGGTTATAAAATCAATTGCTTGCATGGGTATAGAAAATATTAACATGCAATAAGTATTTATTAGTAAGTGTATGTTTTATTTTTATTTATCAATCTTTAATTCAATTCATTTGTATATTTAGTTGATAAACATTTTATCAATCATGTTAAATGCATGAATTTATCAATGTAGATGATTATAACATAATATAGTATATGTTCTTATAATATTAGAAAGGTTAAATATGGTCATTTCATTTTTCTAATAAGGCTCCCACCGGCCTTTTGTGTTTCACCAAACCTTAAGTGAAACATAGAAGCCTTTCGACTTCACTAATGGGAGTTAGGACTCGTTTGCCTTGGGAATCTAACCTTGAGGATAGCTCAACAAATCATATGTCCACATATGATGGAAAACTCCTTATCGGTTGTATAGCATACAACTCCTTACCATTGTTACCATGTCCAAATCCCACCTTTACCTTGAGGAAAGCTCAACAAGTGAAGGGGGACTATTTAGTCGGACGTACCATTTCGCAATGGCCTAAGTATAATGCATGTACCTGGAGAAAAGCTCAACAAATACGTGCAGTTATCTTACCTTGTCTATTTAATATATTAATAGTACAGCACATAACATCCACAGCTTGAGGAAAGCTCAACTAAGTAGTATGCAAGTAATCTATTAATATATAAACGATAGAGGATAACTTTATATTAAAGATTCATAATCTTCAGTATATTATATCGAGTGATATCGACTTATGAAATAATGTATTTCTTATTAAATACCCTCGTAATTCAAGTGTCGGACATATCCGAAATCACGGTATACGTATATTTACATATGTATTTATTCCATAATTTTATTTAAACTTTCTTAATATTCCACCTTTAGTTTATACATTCATATTATATAAGTTTTATTTTATATGACTTCTGTATTCCATATTACTTATATAATAGCCTTATGTATATATTATATTAATTAAATCTTGTTAATTAATTTTTAATTACTTAAGATTTTAACTAATTTTATTTTATTTTACTGTAACATTTATAATAAATATTTATTACATACTATAACCTTTATAGTATTGCATATATATCTTATATATATATGTATATTCATTTAATTAATTAACCTTTTATTTATTTATTTATTTATTTAACCTTTAATTTATTTGTTTAATTACTTAACCTTTAATTTATTTAATTAAATTATATTAGTTAAATTATATTAATTACGAAATTCAATTAATATACGTACATGTATACTTATGTCATTTAAACACTTTAAAATAGCATAATATATATCATAATATATAATACGTGTAGTCATTCATTAATTAATTAAATTATTTAATTAATATATTTTATTAATCTCATTAGTAAATTTTATAAATTTCAAAATTAAATTTCAAATATTTTGAAAATTTTACGATATTATACATATATATTATTTTAATTTTAACTTTTAAATTTAAAATGTTGTATTTTAAAATTTTAAAAAAAATTAAAAGTCTATATTATAATATTTGTGCTATTTTTCTTATTTTAAATTTAACCTCAAATTTAAAAACTATATTTAAATTTTCAAACAATTTTTATAATTAGCCCGAGGCTAATTCAAATTTTGGTCTTTTCTATTAGGGAAAACTTTTGGGCTACGAGCTTAATAGTTAACCCTAACATAACTAATTTAGACGGCATAGGCTATTGGGCTTCGATACCATTGTTGGAACTGGGTCAGACCGTAGTGGAAGTTATGCGTGGATTTCAATTTTTTTACCCTATTGGATTTTTGCTGGGCCTTTAAAGTCTAATTTATTTAGAAAATTTCTAAATTTAATTTAAATAAAATCTTTTATTTAATTTCAATTTATAAATAATGAATGGAATTTTATTTAATTCAAGCTTAATTAAATATAATGGTACACATATGTATCATATACATACATATATGTATGTGCATGTGTAACATAATAATCCATGCAAGGTATAACATGCTCGTATATAAATGTTGAGATTTGCATCGCAATAGACATGGTAGCTCATCTTATATGTATTGTATGTTGTCTAAATATGTGTATGTATATATTAACATGTTATTGAAATAAATATAAAAATAAAAATTTACTTATATATATTTATATATTTCACATAAATGTAAAATATTAATAATATATATTAAATTAGATACTAATTAAATAAACAACTATGTATATATATATATATAAACATACATATGCATATATATACATAATATACAAAGTTTTTAAAAAATATAATATACACATATATTTTACAGTAAGAGATTAATATATATATATATATAATATGACGACCCACATCTTTTGGACGATTCAAATCGACAATAAATCGTAGATGTCTAACTCAAACCATTCAAAAGGGTAGATTATCAATAGTGTTTAATAAGAAAATTAGAGAAAAGAAAGAAAGCAATACATAGAATCTCACAGCAGAATGACAAAATATAATAGTCAAATAAATAGTCCATGAAGGTGTTTTACAATATACATTTGATTTCAATTTTTTTACAACATAATAGGAGTACAATCAACAAACATACCAAAATAATGCAATGAAATAATAGTAGTAAATACGGCCTAGCAAACTCCATCTTCATCTTCAAGGAATAATGTCTTCAAACACTGAAATACTCAGGCTGATGCGAGCGTAATGAAATGACAAAAACAGGAGCTGGAATTAAAAGTTCCTATGTAAGTTAAATCAATAAGAAATAAATATGAGTGTAATAGCTTCAGAGATGTTTACGGGATTTTCCATCTCCAATCAAGTGTACAACGTGAATGTAATAACTTAGGAGATGTTATAGGATTTTTCATCTCCTAGGGATCCGTTAAACTATCTATATATAGTAAGATACGCTATATATATAGCGTCTATCAGCAAAGCAAAGTATTAAAATAGCGTTAAGACTTTACATCGATCCCCTTTAACACATTTTTAACATTGTCCTACAGTTTGCCTTAGTAGCATCACCAGTAACGTCGGTAGCCAGGGAAGCGCATGATAACACAACACTAAAACAAAATCATAGTGGTCGCAAATAAGGATAAAAGTATGACAAGGAACGTGAGGTAATACCCAAGGTAGGATACTACCAGTTCGAGTCGTAGGGCTGGTGGTAATGTATTGTAGCCACGACTGCCTACCACCTTCCAACACTCCTATAATCAAATCAAGGTGCACCGATCAAGTTTCAAATCAAGATGGTAATACGGAGAAGTGTGTCCGCTAGGGGTAGCTTGCCTACTTGGCCCTGACAAACCATCATGTTTTAGTCATTTCAAATTGGCATAGGTGTCGTGGTCATCCATCATCGTTCTCTTTCTTCAAATCCAGCAATCGTTCACTAATCCAACCACTTAATTCTAGATCATCCTCCACGTACACAGTTATTAAAGTGGTTTCGGTATTGATAGAAAGTATGCAAATATTCAACCCTGGTCCCTTTAACAACCAAACGTCATTTTTCACATCTGTTGGATCTTTTAAATTTCAAGAACAAGTCAAATTTCATATCAAAATATCAGATTCACTTCGAAATCCTTTTCAATTCAAAATAGGTTATGCCTGCATATCAAAACAATCGTATTTGAATCAATAATTTAAATCCAAATAGTTCCCTCTTTTGAAACAGTTTGAATATTGAAAATGGTTTTGAATAATTAAAATAGTTGAATATTGCAGAATAATTTGGAATAATAAAAATAGTTTAAAAATTGGTAATAGTTTTAAATATAAAATAATTTTAATTTTGGAAATAGTTTTGCTAATTAAAAATAGTTTATGTATTGGAAATATTTTTGATAAATAAAATAGTATATATATTAAAATAGTTTATATTAAAACTATTTCTTTTCCATAACAATTTGAACTCATGTTCCAATTCCAAATCACAACGAATTCAATTTTTTGACTTCTAGTTCAAGTAAACTTCATATTCAAAGTTCACTTTAAATCAACCTCAATTCAATCAATTTCCAACTTACTTCAAATTCAATTTAAACTGTTTATCCAAAGGCTGAAAATTTCAATTCAAATTCTCATTTTAAACAAATTAGTTTAAATCCATTTTACATTTAGAACTTTGAAATACAAATTTAAAACATTTAATTAAAATAAATTCAAAGTTTAAATTAAAATTAAAACCTTCAAAATAATTCACTTCCCATAAATTTAAATCATATCTCAATCTTAACTTAAAGACTTCAAATTTAATCTTTCAACAATTTCAATTAACAGTTTCAATTTCAACATTTCAAAGCTCGAATTTAGAAAATAATTTAATTCATATAAATCCAATTTTTATTTTCTTTAAAACGATATCATTTAAACTAATTAAATTCAAGATTTTAAAACCATTAATTTAACAAATCCAATGTCCGTATATAATTTTATACCATATGTCCAAGTGATCGGTTAATTCAAATTTAATTACGATGGATATATATCATTTTAACCCAAAGTTAAATGATAAAGGTATATATCATTTCTACCTATTTCTTAGTTAATTTGAAATAATTCAGATGACAATTTATAGGATGTTAAATAATAATGAGGTAATAACATGAATATATCAAAATAAATCAACAACCATACATCCAACATCAATTAATAAACATCCAATTGCAATCAACATCCAAATCAACCAATATGACCACAGTTACTAATTTTTAATTGTCGGTGTTAAACTAGCAATTAATATTCAATATTAATTTAAATGTCAATTTAATCCAATATAAAATTCAAATTAATCTAAATGTCAAATCAAACTACCAAACAACAACCAATAAAATTCTTATCACTTCATAAATTCAATTCAACTAATATAAGAAGATATAGTATTGCGCGAGTGGGTTTAATCACTCACCTTTGATTTAAAGCCCATTAAAAATCCAATAAAAGCCCAAAATTTCAACAGTCTTCAAATTCAACCAGACCAGTTTCGTATTGTTCGAAATTTTGACACGAGCCCAACGGAAGAAATCGCGCATCAATCGGAATATGTATGCAAAAGTTATTCAACTTAGACGTTTGAAATTTTAAAATTTAATTAAATAGAAAGGGCAAAATGGTAATTATTTCGTCACCTTCCCAAAACCAACTGAGCACGTTCAAACCCATAGTCGCCATGCCCAGTTCAAAACCACGCCCAACCACAGGCCACCATCGCCCAATCCGAGGCCACCACCATATCCGTGTCGCCAAGCTCCACATACGCCTAAAGTTTGAGCACTTCCGACGCTCTCAATCACCTACGACCAAGCCTTGAATGTCACGCCTTCATGGCCATATTTTGGCGAATCCAGAAGCAATTAGCTCGATCCAACTATAGTGATCGTAGAAGAGATCGAGCTCTACAACATTCATTTTGGGGTCAAGCGATTTCGTTAAGAGATGAGAGAGATCCAAGGGAAAGAAAGTGGGAAGTTTTCCACCGTTGAAATTTGTTAGGCCGACGGCCATGGAAAAATTAGGGTTTCTACAATATTTAACAGTATTTTCATCTTAATTTGCAAGCCAATTTATAGCGTGAGGTCCAAAACAGCTCGAACTCTAAACGAGGCGTGCTGACGGGCAATTTATATGTAAAAAGGCCTTCTGAACACAATGGAACTAGTTTCAAGGCCTAATTCCATCGTATACAAAAGTTAACATTTTATTGTTTGATAAATTTAAATTAAATTATATTCAAATAATTTACAATTCACAACTATGGACAAATACAATATTTCTAATTTATGAATACGTTATTACCAATAAAGACGTTCATTAATAATTTGATTTTATTATTATTATTACATATTTGAATCAAATTTGGATAATTACATTTCAAAAATAACTTTTTACATGCGAATATAAATGATTGGGCCAAAGCGATAACAAATGCCCGTAAAGCTTGTTTCGTTCTCGAAACAAAAATAGGTTATCCTATATGTCGAAATATAGGTTTAAAATTTTTTAAACTCAATGAAACTAATTTCAAACCCTAATTCTATTGTATATAGAAGTTAGCTTTAAAATCAAATTATATTCATTTTTGCGCGTTAATTGAAACGAATTATTATTAAACTGATTTAATTACTTTTGAATTCTAAGTAAAGTTTTTTATCATCATTCTTGATTAAACTGGAATTAATAATATCTTAAAATTAATTTTTATATGTTAAATCCAATATTTCAATAATAAATTAATTTCAACATTAAATTACAATGGAAATAAAAACCCGTTTATTATAATTTAAATTCCAAACAAATTCTTTTATTTTGTTTTAAATTCTTATTATAAAATCAACAAATACCTTATGTATTTATCAATGATGAATTTCCATTTATAGCACTCATTATTCTGAAGTTAACGTCTGTTTTTATATTAACTGGTAATATTTCATTTCCATTAATTTTAGTGATTTTTAAGTTAATTTCAAATGGATTTAATAATAAGATGAGAAATAACAATTTTTACATTTAAATAATTTGAACACGTTTACACATTTATAGCTTACAACAAAGATCATAAATTTACTTACAAATGTTGAAACCAATTTCAATTAATTAACATCTGATTTCCTTGTTTTATGGCGAGATTAGGTGAGTCTTCGGTGTCCGAACCTTTGCGTCAGCCTCTGCGCAGATCCTCTAGACGTAGATCGCGTGACGCTACGGTCATCCCCCACACTATCCGTACTCGCTCTATAGCGGCGATAGAGCAGATTGATAGATCTGCTCTATCCTCCTTGTATCTTATCTGATCTCCGTCTGAGTGGTTTCTTTTGCTGTTTTCTTTTTCTATACTAGGTGTTGGCTTCATGTCGAACTTTCTATTCTGGAATATTCGAGGTATTGGTAACGAAGCTTCTTCTGCTAGGCTTAAGCGGATTGTCCTAAGCATTCCATAGGATTGGTGGCTCTTTTAGAACCTTTTGTGGGACCCGGGGAGATCACTAAGGCCGTGTTGTCGATAGGTTTTGCTGGCGCTTTATCCAATGTTTCAGGTAAAATCTGGATTCTTTGGTCCAAAGATTGCAATGTTCGCCCAATTTTTGACTCGTCTCAACTTTTAACTATCTTGTGTAATTCCTCCATCTCCCCGCAACCGTTTATTTTTTCGGCGGTATACACCAAGTGTGACTGGTTAGAAAGATTATCTCTTTGGGATGACATTTTGTCTCTAGCTGATTTCGGTTGCTCGCTTTCAGTAGTGGGTGGCGACTTCAATGTTGTCGCTAGTCAGGCTGAAAAATTGGGAGGGGTCGTCGTCAATCGTCTCTCGGTTTCTGATTTCAATTCTTTCGTTGCGAGATCTGGGTTATCTGAAATTCCCTTCGTTGGTTCCGCTTTTACTTGGTCTAACAATCAGGAAGGTCCGAACCGGATCCTCTCCAGGTTGGATAGGATTTTTGGATCTGCTGATTGGTTCAACCTCCCATTCTCTTTCTCTATCTCTCATCTTCATCGGTCTTGTTCTGATCATGCGCCTCTTGTTTTACGGTGCGCTTCGCGATCTTTATCGGGGCCTTCTTCTTTCCGTTATCTTAGCATGTGGAGTTCCCACCATAGTTTTCTTCAGGTGGTTGAGGAATCGTGGTCCACTCCCATTATGGCTGCTCCCATGGGGGCTTTTTCTGGGAAACTGAAGCGTCTTAAGGCTTGTCTTAAGACATGGAATTCCCATGTTTTCCGAAATATTTTCGACCGGGTGCGAGCGGTAGAAGAATCTCTGATTCTTGCCGAAGCATTGTTCGACGAGAGTCCATCGGCGGAAAACAAGGAGCTTTGGGCTTGCGCTCAATTGTCTTTCGCTTCGGAACTTCGTATTGAGAACTCCTATCTCCGTCAAAAGGCGAGGATCAAGTGGGTGGTCGAAGGTGATACGAATTCCAAATTCTTCCACTCTTCTATTCGAAAGAAAGCTAATTTGCTTTCTATTCGCGAGATTGTGAGAACGGACCAATCTGTGGCTTCGACTCCATCTGAAGTCAAAGAGGTATTAGTCTCTTATTTCCAATCATATCTGGGATCTCCATCGGTGTCCGATCCGGCATTGGACATCCTGTCTTTCATACCTCGGATTGTTCCTGCAGTGGGAAGTGAAGATTTGGCTTCCCCGCCTTCGACAGATGAGGTTCGTGCTTGTGTCTTTGCTCTTAGTAAGGATAGTGCCTGTGGGCCGGATGGATTTAATGGTTCCTTCTTTCGTTCTACTTGGCATATCATCCAAGCTGATTTATGCCTGGCAATTCAGCATTTCTTTTCCGGGGCCGATCTTCCCATTAGTTGGTCATCCACTAATTTGGTCCTGATTCCAAAGTGTGATAATCCTCGGGCGTGTTCGGAGTTCCGCCCCATCAGCCTTTGTAACTTCGCTAACAAAGTGATATCCAAGGTATTGGCCACTCGTTTGGCTCCTTATCTTGATCGCATTATATCTTCTTCTCAAGCGGGTTTTGTTAAAGGTCGTTTGATCACTGATAACGTCCTTTTAGCCCAAGAACTTGTTTCTCAGATTGACCGTAAGGTCAGGGGTTCTAACATTATTTTCAAACTTGATATGGAAAAGGCTTACGACCGTATGTCCTGGTTTTTCATCATCAAGGTTCTTCGTGCTTTCGGATTCCCTGAAACCCTAATTGATTTGGTTTGGAGACTCATTTCCAACTGTTGGTATTCTGTTCTCATTAACAGATCGGCCAATGGTTTTTTCAAAGCTGGTAGAGGAATCCTTCAAGGCGATCCTCTATCTCCTTCTCTTTTCGTTATCGTGGCGGAGGCCTTCATTCGTGGCATCCACACTTTGACGGTTTTTGGTCAAATTCAGCGATTCGGTATTCCGAGTGGGTGTCCGCTCGTCTCTTCTCTGTCATTCGCGGATGACATTGTCATTTTCTCCAACGGAACTCGGTCCTCTGTTCGCCGCCTTATTCGGTTCATTAAACTGTACGAGAGGTGTTCGGGCCAATTGGTCAACTCGGAGAAGAGCTGCTTCGTCCACGCGAAGGACATGGACCATGTGAGAGTTTCTTGGGTCGAATCTTTTACTGGATTCAAGGCTGCTTCCCTTCCCCTCCCTTATTTGGGTATAGTTCTTTACGGAGGAAGGAAACTTAACGCCATTTTCGATCCTCTTACGGATAAGGTAAGGGGTAAGATTATCCGTTGGAATGTGTCTCTTCTGTCTCAAGCTGGTAGATTAGTGCTTATTCAATCAGTTCTGAGCTCTATGGGTACTCATATCTTCGCCGCTATGACCCCAACTGACTCTTTTTTTCACTCGTTCCAATCATTGGCATCCTCTTTCTTCTGGGGTTCGAAGGGTGACAATCGCCGACACCACTGGGTGTCTTGGGATGTTATCTGCCCTCCTAAGAGTGAGGGTGGTTTAGGTTTGCGTAATCCGAAGGACATTTGCTCGGCTTTCGCTTGTAAGTTATGGTTCAGATTTGGGTCTAACGATTCCTTATGGGCCAAGTTCCTCCATGCTAAGTATCAGAGACTGGCGTCCTCTGATTATGCAGGCTCTCCTTGTTACGCCAGTGAGACTTGGAAGCATATGCAATCAGTCAAATTGCTCGTTGATTTTCATAGCGGCCTCTCCGGTTGGGATGGTGGTCCGTTTTCTATTCTGAAGGCCTGGAGCTATTGTCGTACACCATCTCCAGTCCTTCCTATTTTTTCCTTCATTTAGGACGCTCGCATTCCTCCAAAAGTCTCTCTCCTGATGTGGCGAATTTTCCACTATGGGTTACCGGTTGATGAGAACCTCCAGCAGATTGGCATTCCGTTTGTTTCCCGATGCAGGTGCTGTGGCAACGGGGAAACAGAATCGATTAATCATTTGTTTTTCGGTGGATGGTGTGCTAGATCCTGCTGGAATTACTTCGGTAATTTTTTGGGTGTTCGTGGCATCATCACCACGCCGGATGATGTGCAGTCATCTTGGTGGTTTGATTGCACTGGGAAATCTCTTCGCTCAATCATCTTTCGCTTGATTCCTTGTCTGATTTGTTGGCATGTCTGGTGTGCGCGGAATAAGGCTATTTTTGAAGAAGTTCCAATGGATCCTCTTTTCGTTGTTCGGCGGGTAAGAGATGATGTTTTCTTAGCTTTTCGGGGCCGACCATTCAGAGGTTCGGTCAGTGCTCGCTCTGGTCACTTAGTGAACCTTTTATCTATATACTGCTCTCAATCTTCCAATAGAGCGGGTATTGGATGATTGCCGACCCGGGGAGTGCTAGTTCTGGCTTACTAGCCTCCTTTCGGTCCGTCCTACCCCCATCCCTCTCCAACCCCCCCCCCCCCCCCCCCGTTTTTTTTCTAACAGTGTGAATATTGCTTACAGGCTCTTGATAATCTGGGGTGGTTCTTTTCTCGCTGTTCTTATGCTGTTTGGAGTTTGCTTCAAGGAAATCTTTATCCTCTTCCTACTGTCGGTCTTTCAGTTTTGGTGGTATTGGTTTTTCTTCCGGTTATATTGAAAGGGAGGCGGATGAGCTTGCTTTTCTTTGATTGATGGTCCCTCAACATCGTAGTTGGACGGTGGCCTTGCCGGAGCTCGATTACGACGTTGGATGGACGGTGGTATCCAGTAGCTCATCGGGTGTGTAGTGTGGCTAGGCTAGAGATTTTTCCTCTGCTTCTCGTTAGTATCTATTGGTTCCATTTTGTTTGTTTCGTTTTATCCTATGTTATGGGTTTTCGGTGTTGTTTTCTTTTGGATGACGTTTTGGTTACCTGTCAGGCATGTTGACAGCTTTTGGTTGAGTTTAATTATGATATGCTAATTTAAAAAAAAAAGAGAAAAAAAATATATATTAACCTTTATTATTATAATTGATTGAAATTACATTAAAACAGTTGTCAATTATATCCAATCCATATTATTAAATTCCATTATAATAATTTTTTAATTAATAAATCATGAATTTTAATTTCTGATAATATTAAATTCCAAAGTATTATTTAATTTAATATTTTTAATTATAAAAAATACGGGTCGTTACATATATTTATGTATGTATCTATATATAAGTATATTTATAATATCTAAAAAGTATTTATAGATATGTGTATTTAAATTTATTTGTTTATTTATAAAATTATATCAATCATGAAAATTAAATTAAATATTTATTTTTATAGCATTCTAGGTCCAATTGATAGCACATAAAATATTTTATTATAATTTTATATTATTGAATTTTATATATATATATATATATATATATATATATATATTAGTTGAAAGCATTAAAATAATGTTAAAAATATTTCCATGACATATTTTCAACTTTTAAATTTTATGAAATTGAAATATGATGTTATAATAACACAAAAAAATTCCATAATTTTCTAAGTCTAAATTGTATTTTTTATTATTTAATTAATTACGGCCACATAATTAACTGAATTTTTAGAAATAATAATTTTGATTTTCTAATTCTGGAATTTGTGTCGAGAGATAATATAGTGATAAAGAATTTTTATAAATTTTGAAATGTGTATTATTTTGTAAGAATTATTCAACTTATATTTTGATTTAAATAATATTAAAACGAGTAAATAATTATTAAAAAATACTTTGCTGTTACCTAAAATTGCATTTGATATAAATTTGCATATATAAAAATATAAGATCAATTTTAACATGAAACTATGGCATAATTAATTTTAAGTCTTTTAATTTTTGTAATATGACATATTAATATTAATATAATTAATTAATAAAATAATAAAAATTAAAATAAATTTATTTGGCTGTGTATACATAAGTCTATGTAAAAAATGTTTTTTTATTATACACATATACATATAACCATTCAATATATGATAACATTCATACATATAAGAATCTCACTTGACTAATAATATAATTGTGATATATATGAACAAGTAGTAGAATATACATTAATTGTAAGTCATATGAAATAATATGACCACAGCAAAAATTATGCTTTGAAGTACACATTGCTACGATGAATATCTCTCCTTAGATTTTTTTTCTCAATTCGGCAGATTTCTAATCCTTGAGTCGTATACCCTTTGCTATTAAATAGTTATAGCCTTGAATTGATTTGATCTGAATATTAATGGAGCTCTTGAAGGCATGGATTGGCTAACAAAACAGAGATAGAAGGCAGCTAAAAGTTCTTCAAAAGTTAGGGTTAGGGGCCTATTTATAGTGATTGAAATAGAGAGAAAGGTTAATAACTTCTTATACCATTTCTCACCAAATCTCAACCATTAATCTCTAAACCCTTCTACTCCTTTTAGCCGCCTCTATACCTTATGTTCGTGATGAAAATAGCTTCTCAAAGTCATGCTATAATAGCTCATTTAAGTCAAAATAAATAGTACTAATTAAATATTACGTAATTGCTTGTCGATGTCACATATCGATTGATATATTTATAACTATAAATGTACACAATAATATTTATTCCTTAAATCATACTCAAAATTTTAAAATCAACATTTCATAAGTTTTAATTAATTTATACAAATTATAAACTAATTTCACCATTTTGTAACGACCCACCTTTTTGATCCTCAAAAGCCAACATTAATACATCCACGATATTCATGTGCTGAACATCTAATGCCAGAAAGATAAATCGTTAGGCTGAAAGAAAGAAAAAGACAGAATAGAATCTTACAATGTGACGAATAATATATAATATACAACAGGTTTTTGTAAAAAGGAACTGAAATTTAATATACATACTATCATTGAAAAAAATTAACCAATCAGCCGCCTGGACAGTTATAACAACTCGTCATCACAATTGCAGATAAATACAGACAAGAACAAAAACAGTGGTAGATAAATATACGAGAATACGTCTTGGAGGATCTCGCTTGTCTTTTGAAGGTCCAAGGCGTCTAGCTAAATTTGAAAATATGCTCGGGCTGACCCGAGCATTATAAGAAAAATAATGCTCGGATCACTCTAGTAAAACCAATGTGAGAAACACAATAAAATGGAATAACTTAACAAAAACCTTTCAGAATAAAGGTCTCTCATAAGACCTCGCCACACATAAAGAAGGATAAGTTTTATCCTTGCGATAACCCCATCATTTTTATTTGAAAATCCAATGATATTAAAATAATGTCCAGGATTTGAAGTAAATATTAATCATAGCCTTAAATGGTTACATTAATTACATTCCAACATAATAGGTATATAACTTAATCAGTAAGGGCACATATTGGAGATTGGATTTCCATCAAGGATAAGGCTACTGAGTACCGCCTCCCACGGTACTCCTCTAGATGTCAGCGTTCGTCGATACAAGTTGTTTAGGATAAGAAAAAACCGAAGGCACTACTTATACCGCATCCATTTTGGAATCACCCTCAGAATTAGTAGCATGTAGCCCTTGCACTTTAAAGAACTTCATCTTCGATCATCTCAAATCAGGCTCGAACCTCTTCCAAAGCGTAGAACGTGCATATAGTTTTGGAGTGATTACGATTTTTGAGTCATCTCATGTAAGTACGCTTTCCGCATACCAGTTACCTCTTCCAAAGCGTAGAATGTGCATACAGTTTTGGAGTGATTACGGTTGACGAGTCATCTCATGTAAGTACACTCTCCACTTACCGGCCGCGCCGAAACTAAATCAATAGTTCTAGTAAACTCAACCCTGTTTCTTTTGAAAATAATTAGACAATAATAAGAGCGGAGATCTCCTCCTAACTGTTTGATGAACTAATTTCCTTATCATTTGTCTTAGAAGAACGAAATAAGATTTATATGCACAGTACTGCATCATCGAAGATAACTATGCCATATAATCCATGTATTTCTCCTAGACACTTCTAGAGTTACATTTTAACCAAGATTTGATGATCGATTATTTAACTATCAAATAAACATAATCAATCTTCATTAATTAAATTTCTGTGAATTATTTGATTCAAGATTTCTTTCTAAAAGATATATACACATGCAATCCCCTTGTTTTCCTTCAATACTTGGACAAACATTCAAATACATATCTCACCGGTATAAGTATATCAACAAAAAATTATACTTTTAAAACTTAGAAAATATATCCATATACGTATCTCAATGGTATAAGTATTATTAATAATACTCAAGGAAGATTTCCTTTTCCCGAATTCATATTTAAATGGGCAAAAAACAAGTATCATTTAAAACGTTTCTTTCTATAAAGCAAACTACCTATTCTTCGGTGTTAAGTATTAAAAGAACGTTACCATTCCACCATAATTAAGAAGGATTAATTATCAAAAATCAAATCTCGTTCCTTTTATAAAGTTCCTTTTGATAAGCCCATTTCATATTTACAAATCCTTTTATAAATCTCCAAACTTATTTATAAAACTTCTTTTACAAATCTTTAGAATTATTTATAAAATTCCTTTCTATTTATAAACTCTTTTATAAGTTTTAAACTCTTACCCATTTCTTCCTTTATAAACTCCTTTATAGAAAATCTTTATAAAATTCTTTATAAAACTCATTTTATAAATCTGAGACTCATTTTTATAAATTATAAATATATCTAACACAAATCTTCATTATTTTTAAAAAATCCCTTATAAATTCATTCTTTTATTAATGAATTACCATTTACAAATCTCTCTTTTATTACAAGATATCATTTATAAATCTCTCTTTCATAAAATATCTCCTATAAAATCGTTTATAAATATTGTTTATAAATCCCCTTAACAAAATCTTAATTGTAAATCTCCCTTTAAATAAAACCTTACTATTAAGTAAAATTCCTTTTATGCAACAATTATTATTCATAAACGCCTTTATTAAATTAATTAATACCCTTTAAACATAACAAATAAATAAATAATTAACTTTAGAACATCAGAAATAAAATAATTAATTAACATAAAATAGCATTGATAAAATAATTAGTTAACTTAAAATATCATTAATAAAATCAGTAAATTTACTTAAACCATAGTTAAATCAATTAACAACTTAAAACACCATAAATAATATAATTAAATCTTTTTAAACTACATCAATAATATAATTAAATATTTAAACAATATTAATAATATAATTAAATAAGTTTAAACATCTTGAATAAAATAAAATGAATTAATTACTTCAAACCTTACTAAGAAAATAAATCAACTAACTTTAAAACATCATTTACAAACAGTTAATCTCAAACTGCTATGAAATTGAAGTTAAATTAAATCCATAACTTTAAAAATTTGGAAAGAGACTTAGCGACCACAATGGTACTTAAACAAGCCAACATTTCTTTTAATTTAACTTCCTAAGTCATATTACCAGTATTTACATAAGCATGCATATATGTAAATAAAACCAATCAGCAATCACTAGCTCGTCCATCACTTATCCAGTATTGATATATGAATAAATGTCCAAATAAATATAATAGCAGAACAGAGATTTATTCTACCAAACAGATGTTGTCAATACTCTATTCAATTAACTATAGCGGAATGTGGATTTATTCTGCTAAACAGGTGTCCAAAATAATATATTCCATTTAAAATAGCAGGACGGTGTTTTATTTGACAAAATAGATAACACCAATGAAGTATAATTAATTTAACTACGTCATGGTTTAAAATAATGCAATTATATTCAACCCTAATTATTTTACTTCAAAATTGCACTTCATTAAAACTATCAACTATTTATACCGAAGTTTTTTACTTGCCAATAAGAGTTTAACGAAAATATTCGTGGTTAAGTGGATTTAAAATGAGTGAGTTATCGCATTTTAAAATCAACACGTTAGTTTTATAAAATTTAAAAATAAACAAGGGCCAAGCTAACCAGGCCAAGCCAACTCCACTACAAACCCGAACACGCATCTATAACCAAGCCCCAATTCCTTATTTCCTACATGTGCCTGCAAACATATCTCTTCCCTTTCTTCACGTCCATGTACCAAGAATGAAACCACAAACTTCCACCCATACACCATACACAACATACATACTATAAGGCCTAACTTCACATAGCTAAGCCTGAACCCGAAAACTTCTATAACAGCTCTTCCCCTCCTTCTATTCCTCTCTTTCATGTGCATTTACAAGCTTCCAATCTCAACTAAACATCCTCCACCCACACACAAGTAACACATACACACAAGACAACCATGCATGGCCTAATTCTAGCCCAATAGCTTGCCACCCCTCACCAAAACATGCCAGCATATTCTCTTCCCATCTAATCTCCAACCAAATCATTGCTCAAGGCCGAAAACCCGCACTCACTTCTCTACTCACGGACATGCCTGCTACTTCATAGGCAAGCGCACACGCCACCTTCTTCAACCCTAACGCACTATTGCATGCTACACCATCCACACAGCCATGCACACAAGAACACTCATTTACACTCACACACAACAAGCTATATTTGCATAGGAGAAAGATAGGAAAAAGGAAGAGAAAAAGAAAGAGAAAGAAGAAAAGGAAAAATGAAAGGGAAAATGGGAATGTGAGAAAGCTTTTTGCGTAAAGTTTCATGCGGTAAGAAAAGAAAGTAGAATACATAGTGAAAGAAAAAATGTAATGAAGTGTGTCCTTATTTTTTCCCTTGCGTGTTGTCCCATATATGTAATGCAAAAGTATCTCATGGCTAAGTAAACTTATAGTACAAAGATTAAATGCTACCAAAGTCATGAGCAAAGGACATGGAAAAGATAACAATTAAATGCAGGCCACCAAAGTCATGAGCAAAGGAAAGGAAAAAGAGAGATACGTAAGATTGTAGTGTGTGTTGTATAAATTATGTTCTTGGAAAAAAAATTGGGGGTACTCTGCCATACAATATCCCGTTGGCGTACGGACCACGAACGACAAAAATAAAAATATGACCACACACAACAATTTGACACGATCATATAACAACAATAAAATAAATAGGTTAACATATTCTATAAAGTTTCAAAAATATCAACATTTGCCGCAAAATGCATCTAACAAAAAATTAGTTATTTTTCAAATTAAAATTTATGGAAAAATCCTATAAATTAAACTGAATATACACTATTAAAATCAAGTGGTTTTATATAAAAAAAAAATTGATTTTCTTATTATTTATTATATTCGAATCAAATTTGAATATTTAAATAAATTAACTATTCCCATTTGAAACGTTAAAAATTTCGATTCGTTGCATTTTTCCCATTAAAAAATTTGACCCTGAAATTTCATCTCAAACAAACACTGAAGGGAACCGGTAAACACAAAAACTTATCTTAATCACTTCCCATAATTATTTATGAAAACATTTTCATAAAACCTAACTTAAGTTCACAAACTTAAATAAAACCCCTACTACGTCCTAAGGTATATACCACTATTTGGTTCAAACCTTTTTATTTTGGATTTATTTCCCTTAAGTAAACTCAAGATCCAAATAGCCGGTTTTATTTCGAACCCTTTTTGAAACAATACTATATATTTTAGCTATAAAAAATGTACATATAGACCAAGTAACTCGAAAATGATACTAAGGAACCGAGTGCTACAAATAGTATTATATTTTCCTTTACCAAGAAGGATAATAATTAAGTGGAATGCTTACCATCCAAACACATCACTTTTCCATTTTTTTTGTTATTTTTGGACCACTCAAACTAGCTAACATAAAATTATTCTTCTATTTCGAAATTCCCTTATTGAAACAGTACAATATATATTTCTAAACAAATATTTTTAACACAATATCAATTTCCAACTTGCTTTGGGTTCGTTCGAATTCGAACTCGTTTCGATTGTACAATGATAAAGAGAATAATTTACTAAGTGCACTACGATTTTCGCCTAGGCAAACATTCGATCGTCACTTAGAATATTTTTTTAATAGTCATAAAACAAATCATGACTCATTCCCCAAATTAATCTAAAGAAAATATATATTGCTTTAAAATATTTTCAAGTAAAACACTTACTACTTTTCTTTAAAACATTTGAGTTAATAATATACTTATTTCCTTTTGTAAATCAAATCATGCTTTTGGGATCAAATCAAAATTTACTTTATCAAACAATTCTATAAAAAATTGTTATGGTAGCATTTACCTACTTAGAAATTCAAAAATAAACATGGATGATGTTGCAGTCATCATCAGAATTATTTTCCAGCAACAGAAGTGAGTTCAACGCTTCCTATTCCTTCAGAAATATTTCGATTCTTAAATACTTTCAAATAATACTATGACTATTTCTCCCAAAACCATGAAAACTACTTTTCAGAAGCATCAAGTGTAAGGGAACCACTTATTTCAAACCATTCGCATCCACACATGCCGGACTTGAATTGCTCAAAACAACAGATTGTTAATTTATATTTGGCAAAACTCGGTATATACAATAAACAAATCAGTCACAGAATCACAGACACGGAGTATTACCACAATAAGCAGCGGAATAGAATATATAGTAGTTCATGAAGCTACTATACAAACATCAGAGTATGAAATAAAATAAAACATAATATCTCAAATACAATATAGTCTCGAATACAAAAAGATGACAAGTCTTAAAAAACAACTTGATAGCTGAAAGCTGAATAGATATAGATGGATCTCCAGACGAAGCTCCAAACTCCAAAGATTGGTCTCAAATGCTATGACACTCAGTATAAAATGAGCATAAAGCAAAACACAAAACACTAGAGTCGGGATTAACATTCTTATATTAATAAATTCAACTCAAGTGAAATGTCAACTGAAATACAAGTAATTTAGAGGATGTTTGGGATTTCCACCTTCTAAGGATCCGTGGAACAATCTACTATGTAGTACAATACGCTATTATAATATGTATATAGTAAAGTAAAGTATTAAAATAGCGTTAAGGCGTTACCCATATCCCCCTTAACACATTTTTATATATTCTCATAGTCTATACAGTACCGTAATTCCTCCATAAACTAGAGGGCTATCAGAGGGCACTCCATAGGTATGGTACAAACCAAACACGTAGAAGACGCGATAAGGCATTCGACAAGGCACTCGAGGCATTGCCACGGTAGATATACCGTTTGCGTATCCGGACTGTTGGTAATGCATAGCAGCTACTACCTACCACCTTGTGACACACTCCCAAATCAAAGTGTACCAAATCAAATCAAAAAATAATAGAATGGTATCGAAGAAATGTGTCCGATAGGAGAAATGACCTCACTTGGCCCGGTATGGATCCTGATTAAACCACATCAAGCTGACTCATGGGAGTCAGGGGTGCGCTAATACCTTATATAGAATTGTCATCAAACCATCCTACTTCATTTTGGAATCTCCACCACGTACACAGTTGTTAAAGTGGTTTTCGGTATTGGCAGAGAGTATGACAATATTCGTTCTCGGTCTCTTTAACAACCAAACATTATTCCACACCGTGGTAATTTCATTTCAAATACTTCATACTTCATATCAAAATATCATATTCATTTCAAAACCATATCAAATTTGATGTCCTTATTCACTTTAAATAATATTTACTCCAGAATCGTAATACTTTAAAATTATAACATTTTCGAAATCATAACACTTTTGAAATCATAACACTTCCATAGTCATAATAGTTCCAACTTAAACAGTTTAGATATTGAGAATAGTATATATATTAAAATAGTTATAGATTAAAATAGTTTGTATATTAAAATACTTTTTATAATAAAATTTAGTTTCTACAATTTCGCAAATCAATTCAAATCATCTTAAATCCCAAATTCAATTTAAGTCGGTTCCCGTTTAACCTTTTCAATTTAAAGTTCAAAAATTCAAGTTTATACATTAAACCGTTTGCAATATAAATTTCATTTACACTTCAACATTTAACTTTATTTTATTCAAAATTCGAAAATATTCACTTAACCATTTTAATAACAATTTGTTGAAATCCCAATTTATACATTTAAATCAATATTCAATCTCAATTTTTATTTAAAGTTGAGAGTATTCATTTAATCACCTTTTATCAAATCAAGTTATAAATCATACCTTTCAAAATCTCAAAAATCAGTAAGTTCAAATAAATTCTTACTTAAATCCAATTATTAACCAATTTAAATTCCAAGTCAACATTTATTTATTTTCCCATCCTTTATTATTAAAGCTGTTAAAAATCTATTTTTAAAATATTAATGTAAATTCAAATAAATACTTAAACATATTACATACTAATTAAATTAAATTTTATTAAATTAAATCTTATTATTAAATGTATATTTTATTAAATCTATTTTATATTTTAAAATAAAAAATTAAAAGAAAAATCCTAAAAAATATATTTCTATGAATTAAAATTTCTGAAACACATTATTTAAAAATCTAGATTTTATACACATATAAAAATAGCCTATATATGTTATATTTTGAAACCAAAAAACCATATATTTCCTTCCAAACTTTGAAAATCATTTTTCAAAATATAGACCAACGATGTCCGTATATAATTTTCTATCCTACGGTCAAGTGACACAGATATTTATCATTTTAATCTGCAATTTTAAATATTTACAAGTATATATATCATTTCAACCCGCAATCCTAAAATTCAAAATTAATGAAAATCGCTTGGGTTTGTCATTTCAGCCCACAATGATTTTCCCTTCTTCTATAATATCGTTCGGGTATGTATCACTTCAGCCCATAGGGAATTTTAAACTAACAGAAAACTTGCAGAGTGAGAACAATTATTATGAAATTTAACATATCAACAACAGGCATATATCATCAGTAATAAATTAAATATATATACACAACAGGATATAGTGTCATATACCACAGGTGAACAATTGCAGATAATGACATATCATATTTAACAATTAAATAACTGAACAATTCAAATTTAACAACATATTTCAATTGTCGTTTCAAATGAAATCAAATTTACTAAACATAATAATGTTAATCGTGAGTGGTTGCTCACCTTTCGAGGCTAGAGAAACAGAAAAATGACACGGACACACACACAGATAAGCGAGAAATCAAAGCAACCAACTGTTGTGATCAACTCTGAACAGCGGCGAACCAAAAGAAAAGCACGATGAATACTAAGTCTATGAACAAAGAAAAGACAGGCTGGAATTTGATAATCGATGGATACAAAATATAAAATCTTAAAAGTCTAAAATTTCTTACATAGAAATCTTATATTATATATTTTCATTAAAATCAATATCCAATTTGAAACACAAATCAAAATAAATTCTGTATATATATATATATATGCATTTTAAAAATCAATTTTTAATTAAAAACCCATATTATATATATATTCATTTCAAAATATCAACATAAGATATCATATATTTATATATATGCACACACACAAATAGATTATACATGGATGTACGTCACTTATACCAATTTTTTATATAACAACAGATTTGTATTACTTATAAACATATACACGTAGTCCAATAGATCAGAATATAGCTTATACAACATAAAAACTAATATATATTTAAAAAAATCTTATAACTTTATATATAACAATAAAGCAGCTAACTGTATTTATATATAACAATAAATCTGAACAGAATAACACACCAAGCTTTGAAATAATATATATAATACTTTCCAAAATACTAATATAAATGTACGTATAACATATTACATAAATATAAACATACCAAAACATTAACAAAACATATTGTTATATAAATATATACATTGTCGAATATATATGGATAGGCATAATCAGAATACTAATAGAACTGTCATACATAAAGACACTTAGAATATTAACCAAAACTGTTATATACATATACTTTAAAATATTGAAAAACTGTTATATACATATACTTTAAAATATTAACAAATATTATATACATATACTATGAATTTTTATAAATATGTTATATACGTATACTTAAAATATTACCAACTTGCAAAGGCTCGATAATTGGAAGGGAGTCTCAGTGCTTGGGTCGAGCGGAGGCAGGGCGGAGGAGGCGGTCAGGCTGTTCAGGTGGTGCGTTGACGTGGGTTGTGCAGCTAGGGGAAGTGCAGGTGAAATGAGGTGGGAAGATGAGGCTGTGGGTTGCTTTTTCGGAGGGAAGGCCGACGGTGTGGGTGTTGGTGAGTACGTGGCTGTGACAGGCTGGAGAAGCTCGACCGCGTGGAGAAAAGAAGCAGGTGGCGGTGAAGGGAAGTTCGGTGGATGATTGAGGTGAGGCGGCCTATTGAGTGATGATGGGAGGGTGGTTGTGGCTTTCACGGTTGGAAATGGGTTGCAGTGTGGTGGTGGGTGGTCACCAGATGGAGGTGGAAGGAAAGAATGAAGGGCGGTGGAAAGCAAGAATGATTGGCTGGCAACATATATATAGCTTTATATTTTTTTTTAGGAGAAGACGGAGAGGAATAGAAACAAAAGGGGACGTAAGCATGGTTCCAAGCATGGCGAATCAAAAATGGACCTGTCTCTCAAAATATATGCAAAAATGCAATATAATATTTATTTTCTATTTGAAGGCCAGAACAAAAATCAAAACAAAAAGGCAGAAAGAAAACGGAGAGAACAAATAAGAGAGAGAATGGAACGAAGGGACAAGCCAATAAATAAATCGAAGCCAAGGAATGGTAAAGTCACAACACATCAATTCAGAAATTATTAACAGCTAGAGGCTATTCAAATCGGATGGGAAACCGAAAGGACAAAGGAAAAGCCAAAAGGCTCAAAATACGGAAACGATAAAGCAAATCGTTTCACTAATTTCGTCGCGTACGGGATACCAAAATGCACAAATGAGTATATTACAGAGCTCAGCACGATGAGACTAACAGAAGATACACAGTTATCAGCAATACAATCTTCTTATCATGATGATGGGAGGGTGGTTGTGGCTTTCACGGTTGGAAATGGGTTGCAGTGTGGTGGTGGGTGGTCACCAGATGGAGGTGGAAGGAAAGAATGAAGGGCGGTGGAAAGCAAGAATGATTAGCTGGCAACATATATATAGCTTTATATTTTTTTTAGGAGAAGACGGAGAGGAATAGAAACAAAAGGGGACGTAAGCATGGTTCCAAGCACGGCGAATCAAAAATGGACCTGTCTCTCAAAATATATGCAAAAATGTAATATAATATTTATTTTCTATTTGAAGGCCAGAACAAAAATCAAAACAAAAAGGCAGAAAGAAAATGGAGAGAACAAAGAAGAGAGAGAATGGAACGAAGGGACAAGCCAATAAATAAATCGAAGCCAAGGAATGGTAAAGTCACAACACATCAATTCAGAAATTATTAACAGCTAGAGGCTATTCAAATCGGATGGGAAACCGAAAGGACAAAGGAAAAGCCAAAAGGCTCAAAATACGGAAACGATAAAGCAAATCGTTTCACTAATTTCGTCGCGTACGGGATACCAAAATGCACAAATGAGTATATTACAGAGTTCAGCACGATGAGACTAACAGAAGATACACAGTTATCAGCAATACAATCTTCTTATCAAAAGTCGATATTTCGCTGTCAAACTGCTGCAAATTTGTCGAAAACAAGATAAATGGGGCTAGAGAATTCCAAATTTGACGAAATGAAATATGACATCTCACTCCGAGAATGATTTAAAATTTATGATATAAAAATATTCAGATTTCGTAAATATTTTATTTTCATCTAATTAAGTGATTTTAAATTTAAATAGAAATTTACACAATAGAGTTAACTTTCATATTCTCTAATGAAATTTTATCACTTACTATGTTTAACTAGACGTATTCCAAATATCAAATTTTTATTTCCAAATTCAATTTTTTAAAATTTCACAAAATTCAGTTAATAAAGTTATTAAAACCGTTGAAATTTCCAGGTTGTTGTACCAAGATTTAAGTTATCAAATTTTCTACTTAATCCTTTTTATTTATTAGCCACATTTTTGTAAATCAATTTTATAAAATCATCTTCTTATTATGAATTCGTTTCTCAAATATTTTTTCAAAATATTCTAACTTTCCATTAATGACTACTTTTTATTAAAATTCAGTTTAACCAACCTTGACATCAAATGCCTTATAATCAAATTGTGAAAATTAATTCATAAAGTGTTCGTTTCAATGTTCTCCTAATTTCTACTTACCCAACTCCTGGTTAGGAAAAGAAGAATTGCAAATAAATCAACAACACTGGTCGATGCCCAAAACTGGACGAGCATGACTAATCAAATCCTAAATAAAAATAATTGCACATTATCATTTCCTAACAAACAAACATAACAAAATAATTATATTACCTTTTTGAATTTTTTTCTTTATATATAAAATATGATTCTAGGTAAAATTATTTCATTTATGCATTTTTAAAATAACACCATGTGGGTTGGCCTAGTTTAAGCGTTTACAAAACCTACCAATAATATTGGCTACTCGTATTGACTAGAATCAATCCAGCGAATCTGGCCTGGATCTTGGCCGATCTGCTCCAGCATGGTTCGCAGAGATGGTATTGGTTATAAACCACTTAACAGATCAATCAACACAGTCTAAAACATTTTTATAGCGCTAACAAATACATGCTCAAACTCATATTAGGGTGTTACTAACTCTATCTCTAATGAGTTTACACCACCAATGCCAAGGTTTTCGCTTAACCTTCAGTTTTGATACCAATTGTAACAACCCATCTTTTTGATCGTCGGAAATCGACACTAATACACCATGGTATTCACGTACTGAACATCCAAGTGCCAGAAAGACCGATAGTTTAAGGTGAAAGAAAGAAAGAAAAAAGATAGAATCTCATAATGCGTTGAGTAATATATAATATACAACAGGTCGTTGCAAAAAGAAACCGAACATTAATATGCATACTATCATCAGGGAAAATCTAACCTATCATCAGCATGGAGAGTTATAACAACCCATCCTTACAATTGTTGATAAATACAAACAAGATCAAAAATAGTAAAAGGTAAACATAAGGGAATATGTCTTGGAGGATCTACCTTGTCTCTCGAAGCTACGAGGTGTCAGGCTAAATCTAGAAATATGCTTGGGCTAGCTCGAGCATTATAAGAAAAATAACGCTCGAATCATTCTGGTAAAACCAGCATGATAAACACAATCAAATGGAATTAGTTCATGCTATAAAAACCTTTTAAAATAAAGATCTCTCGTAAAACCACGCCGCATATAAATATGGACGAGCTTTTACCTTACCAAATCCCAATCATTTTTATTTGAAAATCCAATGATATTATAATAATGTACAGGGTTAAAAATAAAAATTAATCATAGCGAAATAGTTACATTAATTACATTACATTATAATAGGTATACAGCTTAATCTATAAAGGCATGTATTGGAGATTGGATTTCCATCAATGACAAGGCTACTGGCGTACCGCCTTCTATAGTACACCTCTAGAAAAATGCACCGAGGGCCTCATATGGACCTCTTACCAACACAAAGCCGGCTGCTCCTCTAACATGGCATACCAGATTACATCATTCCTCGGCCAAGGCTACAAAATAGTATGCACCTGCCATGGCCCAACTTTTCCACATGCACACGCATACCAAATCTATAAATACCGATTCTAGATCGAGGAACGACTGCTCCTAATGGTAACAAACCATATAACTCTGCTGCATACCCCTGTTTAATCATTAATGAGTTGTGAGGCTTGTGAGGTCACGATTACCTTTTTCTCTCTTAGCAAATCCCACGTGGAATGTTAACAATACCTTCTAGGCATGATGCAATGCTAGCATTTATCCATACAAGTTGTTCTAGATAAGAACAAACCAAAGACAGGACTTCTGCTGCATCCATTTTGGAATCACCCTTAGAATTAGTAACAAGTAGCCCTTGCACTTCAAAGAACTCCGTCTTTAATCATCTTGACCAGTCTCGAACCTCTTCCAAAGCATAGAACATACACATAGTTTTGGAGTGGTTACGGTTTTCGAGTCGTCTTATATAAGTACACTTCCCCGCTTACCTATCGCTCTAAAACCAAATCAATAGTTCCATAAACTCTACTCCGGTACTTTTGGAATTAATCAGATAATCATAAGTGTGAAGATCACCTCCTAACCGTTTGAGTGAATAAATTTCCTTATCATTCGTCTTAAGAGAACAAAATGAGACTTATACGCATAATACATCATAATCACACTACAAGAAAAACAGTCTTTCATAGCAGTATATAGCCACTATTAAACACAACTATAGCGATTTGATGAACATTGTATATCAAAATGTTATTTGACAGTAACCTCATTCATTGCATTATCTTTTTATAGCACTTATGTCTATAGTTATAATGATTTTTAAGAGCCATGCTTTTTTACTATATATTTGATGCACCCCACTATTACATTTTAACAATAATAATCAAAATGAATCTTATTAAATAGATAACAATTTGAACAATGTATGAGTGAAAAAATAGTAATCAGCAAACGTAATGCATATTCATGATAACAAACTAAAGTATCAACTAACAAAATAAGTTCAATACATTAAAAAATAAGCTCCAAGATCAAGAACATCTAATCCTTTAGTATTAAAATAAGCAAGTGCTTGATTCCATGAGATGGAAGGAGTAGATAGGTTAACAAGTTTCATAGTAGATCTCAGCTCATCGCGTCTTCCTATGAATACTGGGTACTTGGGTGCACCAGCCTACATAAATTATTACACAACGTAGTGTTATTATTATTTGTGCAATTAAAAAAGAAGAAGAAACATTTGGTGGCAAAAGCAAATGGTACATACTAGTCCAACAGCATCTCTGGTAGCAAGATTTAGAATTTCAGCACAGGAGACAACACCTGGACATCTTATTTCAAGAACTCATTTGATTCTATCGATAATTCAAATGCTCTAAGCCTTGCATTTTGTGGTGCTTCCTTCTCCGTTCCTTCTCCATTAAGTAGAATTGATGCATCATAGACCTATCATGTTAACCAAAATATTTGTTTATTACATTATACGTCTACAAAATTTCAACTGAAAAAAGAAAACATGGAAATTGCATTTAGTTGCTTACAGTGACAAAGCAGTCGGAGTAGAGTAGGCGAAGGAGAGTAGGAGTGATGGAAGGGTCTTTTTTCCAAGCTAAAGTGACTTGATGAAGTATGAGTTGTTTTGCGTATATGCATGTTTTGTTCACTTTGTAGTAGTGAAGCACTAATCCTTTTAATGGTAATATCTTGTTCCCAGGAACTTGCGATTCTGATATTTGTATCAGTGCATTAAGAATTTTTATTATACATACCAGTATTGTCCACTGCTTCCTCATTTTTTTTAACTTGTTTGATGAAGTTGGATTGTGATTTTTTGCTAGGGAATTTGGCGTCTTTATATATAGTTTTGTGTCAGTGGAGCGGTGATGTGAGTGAGTGTAGGATTTTGATCTTTAAGGGATCCGATAAGAGTGATATTTGATTGTAGAGAGACTAGGGTTTGTTGGATCCAATATGAGGATTCCATTGATATTAACGTTTTCCTTTATTTAAGTAAATTAGTACCCTGTAATAATACCGTCCAAAAATAACTCCAACCGATGATTTAAAGCATCAAAATCAGCAAATTAAATTTTCTTGAAGGCAATACTGATGGTGATAAAAAAAGCACTCTGTCGACTTTCTACCAAAAGTACTATGTCTTCATACGACTCCGACGGCCAAATGGATTTGATCAATTTGAAGTGGATCGAGAGCAATGATTTTTCAAAGCTTTGTACTCATTTTTTCCACTTACTGTAATCGAACAATGTTGACTACCTCGCTCAATGAAAACCGCAATGAATAATTTCTAAAAATACTAGGGGACTAAACACACGACTTTCGTGTTGGACACTTTGCTTAAATGTGTACAAATCGGGATATTTTAATTTTTGAAGAGAAGGAAGAAATTTGTTTCCAAAGGATAAGAGAGCAGAAAGCTGTGACAGTAGAAGGCAGCGTGCTTGTGTTGTTCATGTCTGTGCACATTTGTGTATGTTTAAATTGGAATTATTATTTTTATTATCAACTTAGTTAATTATTATAAGCTTATTTAGTTTTCATTAAACGTAATTAATGCTGTTAATTTTTATAATCTTAGTTAATTTTATTGTGATTATTATTGTCATTTAAATTTTATTCTTACAATTAGTTAATTCAATTAATCTTAGTTAATTTTATTATTATGATTATTTAACTAATAGGATTATTGTAGTTGTTGCTATTAGTATTATTATTATAAACTCAATTAATTTTTATAAACTTAGTTAATTTATTATTATTATTACATAAACTTGTTATTTTTTATTAAACTTGGCCAATTTGGTTAATATTTTATTATTATTGTAAGCTTAGTTAATTATTATTATTATTATTAGTATTATTTTGTATAAATTTGATTAATTTTTATAAAACTTAGTTAACTTGTTTAATATTTTATAATTTATTATTATTATTAGTATTATTAGTATCCTAAACTTAGTTAGTTGTTATGAAAGTTAATTTTTTTAAATTCTGTTTATTTATTATTATTGTTATTATGATTTTTGTTGTTGTTAGTATTATTAATATAAATAAGTGAGTTTCATAAACATTAGTTATATTATTATCATTACTATAAACTTAGTTAATTTTTATACACTAACTTAATTTTTATAAAACTTAATTAATGAGGTTAATTTCTTTATAATCTTGGTTAACTTATTTTTATTTTGACTATGATTATATATATTTATTAATTTTTATAAACTTAGCTAACTTGGTTAATATTTTATAATGTATTAAGATTGATCTTAGTTTAAGGGACCGGTTTTGATACCTTAAAAACTTCCTGGTTTTAAGGTACTATATGTTTTATTACAAACCTTGCCAGCTAAAGAGTGGTAGCCTACATCCAGTTTGTAAATACTTTTTAAGCCTTGTATATTGCAAATTCAAGTTCCTACATACTACTAAAACATAGTTTAGAAGCGATAATTGATGACCTGTAGCTGCAAGCTTGCTTAGCACTACAAATAGGAAACTTGAAGTTGCACGCTTGCTTGCAACATGCAAGCAATTTGTATTTACAAGCTTGCTTGCAACTGCAAGCTTATAACTTGCAATAATAACTGAGAATCCTGTGGAAATAAGGTTGTACAAAAATATACCAGGGAACAATCAAAGTTTTACAGGTGCATGTTAGTTTTTTCCTTTTTGACATAACAATACAGTAAATTAAACATCCCATACTTTATGATTGATCTTGTAATAGTTATAGAGTTAATGCCTTAGTGTAAACTTACTATGATTTATCTTAGTACATCGGTTAACTTTGATAGGATGGCACCGACATCTATTTTAAGTTGCAAACAATTTGATATGATGGCTAGTTTTACTTATTGTAGAAACAACATTACTCTCTTACTTAAGATGTACTGCATCACAGTAGTAAAGTACAATCATAAATTAATCTTTTAGCATAACAATATCATCTCACATTTTTATTACATTGAAAAATCCAACATTAATTGCAAAATATTTTGATCATCAGTACATGAAAATAAAACAATAAAACAAGAAAAAAAAATGGAAAACTCTAAAGTGGTGTTTAGTTTGCTTTTTCAGGTTTCATGTTCGCTTTCAATTTTCCATTTTGAGTCTTTTTTGGAATTTCCAGAATGCACCTAGCAGGAATTCCCAAAATATTTTGGAGGAAATCAACCGCAAAGTCGGTCCATGATACTACTTCTTTGGTTGTATGTGTAATTAGTGCTTAACTACGAATTGTTGGAGGAAAATTTTTGCAAATTCCTATCAATTTTTATTGGTCGTTATGAGAACTAATTTCTATATCTTCCCTATCCGACTGGCCAATGGGACATATTATATTGCCATAATCTCCAATTTGCTATAAATTTGTTTAGTTGCATGCGCTAATTTATTTTTTAAGCGATTCTAATTTGATTATTAATTGTTAATTCTCTTGACGGTTGAAGTTAAACAAAATCTTCAGCTATCGGTTATATTTTTTCATAGTCCAAATAACGTAATTACTTAATCGATTTTTTAGCTAGCAATTTGTCAAATCAACAGTAAGTAGGTATAATTTCTACTTTAATCTAGATCAATCTTGGTATTATAAGAGCATTCCCAATGCTGCTACACTAACTTCCTATTTTATATTATATTTTACAATATTATCAAACAACTCTTGGCGAGTTACCCCCGACACATATAATTCACTCTAGGTCTACTATCCTCTATCCCAGTTTTAAAATGAAAACTGGAAGAAGGCAAATTTATTTTCATTTATCACCATTAATCAAAAAGAGTAATTCGGTTTTAAAATAATTCATTTGACACTATAAAGAATTTACTTATATTACCTCTCTAAATCAAAATGTGTTCCCTCTTCAGTTCCTTGAAAATGATCATCCGTTGAGGAAGATGCTAAGTAAACATGATAACAATGGAGATTGTATAGCTCATCTATAATGGTGATGAATCTTCTAACCTGAAGTATAATAACACATCATTATTCAGGCAATCTTCCAAATGAAAACACACTGGAAAAGAAAAGGAAAAAGCCAACACTAAACTACGACAAATATTGGGTATCATGTACTAGTGAGCCGATTGTCTCGAATCCGCAAACTCATAACAGGAATTTCAGATTTGAAAACAGTGTGATAATTCCTATCTATAGCAATATAGTCCGATGTACCAACCTAAGAAGAGCTAATAACTAATTAGAAGCCACTAACACAAGTATAAAAACTGTCCATTGTTATATGAGTATATATGCACACCCAAATGGGCCTATATCTAATCGTAATGTACATGTATTAATTTAAAAACACGCTTCTAATCCAAATATTTACCTAATTTTATAAATCTATTAAAAATTTAAATACTAAAAATGAGATTACATTTAAAATCAGTTTCTACATGGTGTATAATTAACTATTAGTGGAATTTCTCACGGTTTAGTATGTTTGCTTTCTGTCTCAGTCTTACATAATTTAAGTGCCTTTTCTAACTAGTATACCAACTTACTTTGGAATTACTGAGAGACATGTCATTAAATAGTTTTTTTAGTTGCATTTTTTTATTACTTAATTTTTACAGTTAAAATTAATTCCGTTATGAAAGCACTTTAATAGAACTACCTATATATTATTCATCTTTTTTAGTTTCTTTCAAACCCAGAAACAAATTCACTAATAAATTTTGTTCTCCTTTCTCAACTCCTTCCATTTTTTTATTTATAAACTCCTTTTATTTTGTCTTAAAATGCACCTAAAACGTATTACCTGAAACATATTATTTTATTTTTTTCAAAATTTCCCCAACTTTTTTTTATATGTTTGGAACTTGTTTGGCATTCTTACAAAAATTAGTTTTGTTAGTGACAGAGGTTGCTTTGGTGTAGCATGTATGTATGCATAGTTTTTTTCAGGTCTTGATTTTATTAGGATCTTCGTCATGTTGCTTAAATGTTGGTAACAATAATTGAACAAATCTTTGAAGGAAAATTCATATGTTTTAAATTAGACCCCATCTCCATACATACGTATGTTATTTTGAATATTAGATTAGATGTGAAGCACCAAGGTAACCATACTCTTTTCAACGCTTAGAATAAATAAAAAAAGATGACCAAAGTCTCCTTCAAAAATTTTCTAGCAAGGTAATAAATATGTAGTAGCTTTGGCATTATAGCGTGACTTTAAAAACCTGATGAACTCTAAACTTTGATCGATAACGAAGGTAAGCACTGAGTAAAAAAATACAATGGTATAACTTTTTTTGAACTAAATTAATTTCTTAAAACCAAATAAACAGCTTCAACTTAAAAGTAGACAAAGACATTTGTGGAGACATGTTGTAGGCAAAAGGCGTATAAAACAATAGTATGTTTGCTTTCTATCAATAGTTCAAAATGATACTGCACTTCAATTCATATAAATGCACTGTTAAAATTGTTAAATACTATAAAAAAAGAACATACATTTCATAGGTTTTTGAAACACTAAAATATCACAAAACTGGTACCTATAGTGATGAAAAAAGCAGTAGTTTAATGACAGCATAAAGAAGAGGTTTTGACAGCGTAAGCCAACCAAATTTTATGTAATTTTATAGGCCACTCACTCAACAATGTGACTGTATTCTCCACCCTTGTAGATCTAAACTCAATAAACTCTGCTCATATATTCTGGAAATAAATGAACGAACGAATGAATGAATATAATTGCAGACAAATGTCTAATATTGTTGTAGACAATCATATCTTCTAGTATGAAGTTGACTTTATTTGTCTGTCACTTGTGCTTTGAAGTTGAAATTTGTACATGGTTTTATTCAGCTGAATGCAAGATTTTAAATACATAACCACATAATAGAATAAAGTATCTATACAATTTGATCTAAAATCTATGTTCATACAAAAGTCAGAATTTAGGTGGGAAAACAATCAAAGATTCCCTTGACACTCAAATTTAAATCTTACATTGTGTTTCTCTTCGTCCATGTTTGTAAAATATAGTTGCTTATATAGCACTTTCCACTAACGTAACAGGAATAAATGCACACTAAGATTTTACAAATTATGAAGATTTTAGCAAATAAGTGGTTATTTAGTTATACACTTATGCGTATTATTAGATGAATACGGTCTAACTTAGAGATAAACATATAATGAAATTTAAATCTGATGCTCAACGTAACACAACTACATTACTGAAATCAGTCCATAAACTGAATGTCAGAATTGAATGTACCTTTTTTCCAGTCAAAGAAAGCATAAATGACTATCCTAGGATATTTTTATTTTACAGCTTGGTTACTAATTCTTCTTCGAAGGCAGCAACTGAAGAAACATATGGTTCTCAATCATCATTCTAGCCTTTCATACCTGTAAAAAATCTTATACTCTGGGATTAACAAATTCTAAAAACAAAGAAAGTAAATATAGTATATGTGGCCTTTTCACATTTTTTCCTTTAGGCATCTAATTTCCAATAAAAGCTTTTTGGGTCGAATCCTAGGCCATTGGTCAATATTAAATTAGCCAGAGGTATGTTCTACCATCCATACCGCATTCGATAATCTTCATGCTTAGCATGGGTTAAAATCGATCCAGGCCAAATTTTTGAATCCATATTTTAGTTTTCTATCCTAGTTGATGTAAAAGCGTTTAACCCGTGCAGTACATATATTATGCACAAAATTAGAGTTGTTGAAACTAAATTGAGATCAATATGAATACCTCAATGCAAATGATTTGCATTACAATAGTAACACTAATGACAGTAATAACTCATTGATAACTACAGCAGCGCACTGATGATTTGTTGAGCGTAATCATCGGCAAATACCTGCAGTGGATTAAGTTGAAATCAGTTTAGCGTAATCATTGGCAAGGGAAAGTTGAATAAATCGAATTTAGTGGAAAAATACATTTGGTCGAAGTTGAATGGAAATTAGCTCAATGATGATTATTGCAATCATCGGCAAGTACCTGTTGTGGAATAAACTAAAGTTGGCATAGTGATGATTGAGCGTAATTGTTGGTAAGGGCTGATCGAGTAGAACGAAATCAATGAAAAAATAAATGTGGCCAAAGTTTATTGGAAATCGGATCGACGATGATTGAGTGAAATCATGGGAAAATGCCAATCTTCGTTGATTGCTAATCGCAGGCAATAGTTAATCATGGTGGCTGCTGCTTTGGATCGTAGTTCGATTGTTGTTTGATGGCACGTGATGGGACGATGCTGGTGGCTTGCAACAATGGCACATCTGGCTACGCCTCTGCCAATTAGCGGCTTGCGACCTCTAAATACTTTTGCGATGACTAGAGACAAATGCTTTGACTTAAAGCCATTGGTTTTCCAGTATTGGTAAAGCCCTAGAATGGTGGTTTTCGAGGGACAGGGAAGTGGGTTTGGGTGATTATAACTTGACAAAGAATTTGTTTTTGGATTAGAGGGGATAATTCGAGGAAGAGGAAAGTGGTAAAAAAAATTAGGAAGTTGGCGGCCACGAAAATAAAAGCCTGCCTGAATGCGATACATATCCAGTTCCCTCCTAATTGAAACAAACTAAGATAATTAAAGAAAATAAAATAAAATGATAATGTATGGGATAAAGCATTATCTATTGGCATTGTAAAAATCTACCTTTCTTGTAGTGTCAAAGACAACTATGCCATATAACCTCCATGTTTCTCCTAAATATTTCCAAAGTTACATTTTGGCCAAGATTTTATAGTCAGTTATTTAACTATTAAATAAACATAATTAATCATCATTTAAATGAGCTAAAAACAAATATCATTTAAAACATTTCTTACTATAAACCAAACCACATGTCCTTTAGTGTTAGATATGAAAAGAATTTTACCATACGATCATAATTAAGAAGGAATGATTGTCAGAAATCAAACCTAATTCCTTTTATAAAATGCACCCATTTTATATTTACAAATCTTTTTATAAGATCCAAATTTATTTTTAAAACTTCTTTTATAAATATCTAGAATTATTTATAAAATTTCTTTCTATTTATAGAACTCCTTTTCAAATTTTAAACACTATCCTATTTCTTCCTTTATAAACTCCAATATAGAAATTCTTTATAAAAATCCTTTTATAGATCTAAAACTCGTTTTTATAAATTATAAATATATCTAACACCAATCATCGATATTTTCAAAATGTCACTTATAAATTCATTCATTTATTTATGAATTATCAATTATAAATATCTCATTTATTATAAGATATCATTATAAAATTTTCTTTTATAAAATATCTCCTGTAAACTCCTTTACAAATATTGTTTATAAATCCTTTTTACAAAATCTCAATTGTAAATCTCCCTTTAAATAAAACCTTTCTACTAAGTAGAATTCCTTTTATACAACGATCATTATTCATAAATGCCTTTATTATATCAACCAATATCCTTTAAACATCATAGATAAATAATTAATTAACTTTAAAACATCATTAATAAAACAATTAATTAACTTAAAGTATCATTACTAAAATAATTAGTTAACTTAATACATCATTAATAAAATCGATAAATTTACTTTAATCATTGTTAAATCAATTACCAACTTAAGAAAACATAAATAAATCTTTTTAAACAACATTAATAATATAATTAAATATTTAAACTATATTAATAATATAATTAAATAAATACAAATAAATCTTTTTAAACAACATTAATAATATAATTAAATATTTGAATATTAATAATATAATTAAATAACTTTTAACATCTTTAATAAAATAAACTAAATGACTTACTTTAAACCATTATTAAAAAGAAAATAAATTAACTAACTTTAAAACGTTAATATAAACACTTAACCTCAAATTGCTATAAAATTGAAGTTAATTTACATCCATAACTTTACAAATTCGAAAAGAGACTTAGTCACTACAATGATACTTAAATAAGCTACAATTTCTTTCAATTTAACTTCTCAAGTCATATTACTAGTATTTACATAAGCAGGCATATATGTGAATAAAATCAATTAGCAATCGCTAGCTGATCCATCACTTATCCAATATTGATTTATTCACATATTAATTAACTAGTATATGAGTAAATGTCCAAATAAATATTATAGCATAACGAGGATTTATTCGGTGAAATAGATGTCATCGGTATTCTAATATATTAATCACAGCAGAACAGGGATTCATTCTGCTAAACAGATGTCCAAAATAATCTATTCCGTTTACAATAGCAGAACGATGTTCTACTTGGTCAAATAGATCACAATAATTGAGTATAATTAATTTAACTACATTATGTTTAAAATAACGTAATTATATTCAACCTATATTACTTTACCTCAAATTTTCACTTTATTAAAACCATTAATTATGTATACCAAAGCATTGTACTCATCTATACGAGTCTAATGCAAAAATCCAAGGGCCAAACAGACTTAAAATGAATGCGTTATCGCATTTTAAAATCAACATATTAGTTCTATAAAATTTAAAAAAAAACATGTTTAAATATATCCTCACCCAAGCTAACGAGGCCAAGCCCACTCCACTAAAACTCAAACCCGCATTTACAGCCAAGTTCCTAACTCCCCATTTCCTATATGCGCCTACAAACATACCTCTCTCCTTTCTTCACGTCTATGCACTAAGAATGAAACCACAAATTCCCCCTACACACCATACACAACACACATACTACACGGTCCAACTTCACGCAACCAAGCTCAAACCTGAAACCTTCTATAGCAGCTCCCCTTCTCCTTTTATCCTTCTCTTTCATGCGCATGTACAAGCTTCCACTCACTTCCAAACATCCTCCAACCACACATAAGACAGCCATGCAAGGCCCAATAGCCTAATATGCATGCCACCCCTCACCAAAACATGCCAGCACATTCTTTTCCTATGCAAGCTCCAACCAATTCACGGCCTAAGGCCCAAAACCAGTACCCACTTCTCCACATACAGCTATGCCTACTACTTCCCATGCAAGCATACACACCACCTTCTTCAACCCTTATGCACTATTGCATGCTTCTTCATCAACACAACCATGCATACAAGAACACTCACCTAAACGCATACATAAGCAAGCTGCATTTGTAGAGTAGAAAGAAAGGAAAATGGAAGAGAAAAAGAAGAGAAGGAAGAAACGGAAAAATGAAAGGGAAAATGGGAATGTAGGAAAGCTTGCTGTGTTAAGTTTCATGTTGTAATAAAATAGAATGGAATACATAGTGAAAGAACTTTATTTTAATGAAGTGTGTATTTTTCCCCTTGAGAGCCATCCCATCTCTACTACTAATAAAGAAAATTCGTTGAACTAATTTACTCGGTGTCTTTTTGAAATTCCAAAAATGCCCTTGCTTTCCGTTTATAGGTTTGCGCTCAAACAAAATATCAACGTATACAATAACACAAAAAGCTTGTGTGCGAAGCAGTGGCCCATACTAGTATATGTAATGCAGAAACACCTCACAGCCTAACATTAAATGCAAGCCACCAAAGTGATGAGCAAAGGACAAAGAAAAGATATATATTAAATGCAAGCCACTAAAGTCATGAGCAAAGGACATGGAAAAGAAAGACATGCAATTGTAGAGTGTGCTGTATAAATTTAGCTTTTAGAAAAAGTTTTAGGGTACTCCAACACACAATATCCCGTTCGCGTACGGACTGCGAATGAAAAAAGTAGAAATATGATCACACACAACAATGTAAAACGAGCTAACTTATTATGCAAAGTTTCAAAAATACCGACATTTGCCGCAAAATGCATCAAATGAAAATTTAATTATTTTCAAAATTAAAAATTATGGAAATTTTTTATAAATTAAAAGTAAAAATACATTATTAAAATCAAGTCATTTTTATAAAACAAATTGATTTTTCATATTATTTATTGTATTCGAATCAAATTTGAATATTTAAATAAATTAAATATTCTCATTTGAAACATTAAAATTTCGGATCTTACACATTTGGTCTAAAGAGAAATCATCATATTGGTTGTGTGACTCATTAGGTGTAAATTCCGTTAGTGATTAACATCGAACTGCTCGATTGTTAACAGTCGTAGGCCACTTAGTAGGTGGTGTGACATTTTGGCTAAATTTATCATTTACTTAGTTTTGATAAAATCCAATTTTAGTTTATTAAGCGTTACTTGGTTGTAAGTTAAAATTATATCATTTTGGACTTATGGAATTCGGTAATGGTCAAAATTCCAGCATCGTCCATATTCAACTCTATAGTCCGAACGCAAAGTCCTTAGTTTAATAATGACAATTATTATTGACTTAACCACTCTAACCGGAGACATGGACTTTGAATTGACTTGATTTAATCGTGATACTAAACCCATATAAATGAGGAGAAGGATCCTCTCTTGAATTGTTCTTCACTACCAATACTTCCACTCGACCCAACTATAGTCACTCGATGGACGTCATGCTATGATTTGACTATAATCAAAGCCGAGCTTTCATATTGAAGATCCACGGTATTCTTAAGTCAAGAGAACTGTGTAAGTCAATCAGATTGATTTTTTTATTTGACTTTTGTTATATTAACCAACAGAAAACTATTAAGTGAGTCGTTCCATAGTTATACAATAACTATCAGTACCTAACCCCTTGGTGCCTCCAATAGACATCAGTAATACACTGTCCAACATTAGGAGAGCATTACGTACTCTGGTTTCAACGGATACATCGATATCCAGTATCGATACATCTTGACTAGGAACATTTAAAATCGTATATCTATTTTCATTATGATAAATTACTCACAGTTACACCACTTTATAAATGCAATCGTAAAACATACCATTTATGGATTTTCTATTGAATATAATTTAAATTAAATTAATTAATATAACACGGTATATCAAGTGTATAATAGAAAGAAAACACCTTTATTTCGAATTAGATTGGTCAACGAGTTAGATATATGTAATGAATTACAAACTTCCCTTGATCATACCCCTAACTTTATCACCCCAATGGTGACAAACTACTGGCCTAGGTAACATAGAGGCAAACATATACATCAGTAGTGCCCAGCTGTATAAATATAATGTTGTCATAGATTTAAGGCATGACCCCTCAATCAGGTAACCAGAGTGGATACTGGCCTAATCTAGTTCACTCTCGCATCATAAAAGAAGTTGGACAATGAAAGACAAACAAATACTACCTATATATATATGTATATATGTATATATGTGTGTATCTGTGTGTGTATATGTGTGCGTGTGTATATTGGTTGGCACACAACGATAGAAATATACTAACACACGACAATAGGGACATAGCCATATAAATATGCTGATACATGGTAATAGGCATGAAGCTTAGCTCACCGCAGTGAGCTCCACATCATGGTCTCATCCTACTTATCTCCGTATGAGTGTCATCCATGAGTAAAAAATAACCGTATAAATACCACAACGGTGTCCCATACCACTGTGTATTACTAGTTCATTTATTCAGTGATCACAATTCATCCTCACTCCATCATATATTTTATATCATGAGTAATAAGAATAGCTAGAAAAGTATTACAAAATGTCCTATATAAAATGATATTTCTAATCCGTTCACTCAAATTTCTCAAAATTTAGAATCTCCCCTATATTATTCCATATAACCATTCTAATGAATAACTGAAGAAAAATTACCGAAAGTCTCATACCAAATGGTATTATAAAGTCTGTTTATTCAGATTTCTTGTTACATAGAATTAAAATCATTCACGATATAAATATCACAAAATGCTAATATCATGAATTTATGTAGAAGTATGTCATCACCATATCAAAAGAAAATAATCAAAATAATATCTAAAGGTGAATCATTCATAACATCCAAATAAATATGGAAGAGACGAGAAATTAGAAAAGCATGGAAAAATCTCACAAATCAAATATGCAGAACATTCTTCTGTAATTCTAAATTAAACATATTAATTATAACATATACTTTAAAATTCTTAGACTATAATTAGAAAATACTTCTTATTTTTCAAAAATTATATAAAACTTTTGCATAATTATCTAAAACCATAATAGATTTCCTTTTAATAAATTAATAGCTTTTAAATATAACGGAATTCTAAATTTTAATAAAACTTTACTTCGTAAAATCACATATCCACTTTATACAAATTATCAATTTTATTCTCAATAAAAATATGTTTATTTATCCGCCATATTTTTTATTATTTATTCTTTTTAAATAAACACTCACAGGTTTTATGCACCGGTGTGCACCATCGATCGACCCATATTGGTTAACTAGTTAATGGTCGACCAGTGGTCGACTAGTGTTGCTACATCCAGACGTCGATCTTTTGATCGAATTACGATGACTTATGTCTTTCTTCTTGCCATCTTCTTCTTCAATTTAATGTGCACGAATGATATAGGCACATAAATGATACTTCATACATGATTGTATCAAAATAGACATAGGTTTGTGAGTTAAATTACTCACCTTAAGCTTTCCAGTTTATCTTTCCTATCTATTTGTATATTCCAGAATTTCAAAGGATGATCAAAACACTAATTTCTTTATAACCATAGGAGTAGAATTATATTGAGAAATACATACTTAAATTTAGGAATTATTGGATTTCATTTCAATTTATTTTATATTTGGAGGAGGGGATTAGGTTTGAACTTCTACTGTATGATGATAGATAGTAAAGTCCCTCTTACCCCGAAACCAAAATAAGATACGAGATAGTGGTTGAGAATGAAATATCCAGAATAGTCTAAACATTATAAATTTTAGGTTCGGGGGTTTAGGCCTGTAAACTTAGATTTAGGATTGAATATATATTACTATACATTTATTTTCTTCTTTCTTTCTTTTTAGAACATATTTACAAAATAATTTACAAAGCTCGTTATATAAATAAAATAAAATTCCTTATTCAATCATTTTTTATATAATTTTTGAAATCATTTAAAACTCAAAATATTAATATTACTCTAAAATATTTCATCAAGAAAAATATTACTCTAAAATATTTAAATTCAACTTTTATTAATAAATCACATTTTGAAACATTTAATTTCAAAATTAATAAATTTCATTAGCCAATATTCTATCATTAAATTCCAATTTTTATAATTAAATCTGTAATTATCCTTATACTTTAATCTTTAAAAATCTATTTTAATTAAGCCACTAATATTAACTTTAATTAATTACTTCTCAATATCGGATTGTTATAGTTGTGTGCTACGATGCTTGTTAGATAAACCCCAATCATGTCTTTTCCCACCATCTCCTAGTTTTTTTAGCGCCTTAATGCCTTCATCGATGCTAATTATGATTGGAAACCTAATATCTCCACCTCTTGTAAAAAAAATTAATCAGGGAATCAAAGCCATCCAATCTCCACTTATTTGCGATAACTTGAGCACCTATTTAATCCTCCTAGGAATGTTTCTTTCGCCTCCCACCAAATCAAACTCAGACCCTCTAGCAGTGTGGATGCAAGGTTTCTATTATGCACAAAATTCTGATCTAGGGTTAAAGAAAATTCCTCTAATGCCAAATTTTAATTAAGTTCCTTTAATGTAAGGGTGTAAACCCTCAGATCGGACCAGACAGAGATGTCTTCAGTTTCTATCTTAAATGAAATTGGACCATCGAGATTTATGAATGTACAAATTTCGCTATCATAATTCATGTCTAAATAAAATCGTATAGAATTGGAAGGATGTTTTTCGGCCTCGGACTCGAACGGAAACGAACAGACATTGCTATTTACCTCACATTTTCTGTTTTTTAGTAGAGTTTATATTAATTATATTATTTTTATTAGTATGTACTGAAATATATGCATTTCATGAATCTTTACTCAATCAACCAACCAAATAGTTGTCATAAATAATTTAGAGAACGTAACCGATATATTGAATTATGAACAGTTCAAACAAATTTGAATGAACAAGGGTCGGACAAGTTTTTGCTCGTACAATTTTTTTTTGTCCTAGTTCATGTCCTAAATGAAAATCCAACGAAACTAAGATGGATATTTTTCAACCATGGACTTGAACGGACATCGGACACTCGTACAAAATTGACAGCCATACTCTAATGCCAAATTGTTATGAAAATTTCAGGCATATGCATGGAATATCCAAGAATCTAGCTTGTTGATTAATTATCAATGACCAATTCAATGAAAAATTTAGGCATATATATATATATATATATATATAAATCTATTTTCGACAGTGCATTAAATATACATACATAATAAACACACACGCATATATTACAACTATAACAAAACTGTATTTTAGTAAATTTACAAATACACATGTTTAAATTAATCTGTTAATAGTATATATACATATTTATTTAAAATTTAATTAATTTAAACTTTATCATTTTCGATCGCAAAAGGTATTATTTTAGATATATTATATATATATATATAATTAGAATTAACCATATCATGTATTTATATATGCATATTATTTATTCTAAATCAAAAGGAAATTTTTTCGTAAAGCTTGAGAGTAAAAAAAATATTGTTGTATATGCCAAGAGTTATATATATATATAATTAAAATAAGGTATATTATACTTTAAATACTTAAGTCAGAAAAACTATTTTTCAAATATGAATACATGTATAAACAAGTGGGTATATATTATTAATATATTTGAAAACATTTTTTGGAAATAACACATGTGTACACATTTGTACGCAAAAATAAAATGAGTGTACATGTTTATAGAATAAAATACTAATTACTTGCCAATAGGGTCGGCGTAATTGGTTGGTAGTTTAGACTGCGAGATTAAAGGTCACATTTCGATTCTCGAGATAGACACTTATTGACATTAAAGAATCATTTTAAAGAAATAAAAATTACCATAGATTTGTCGATGGTCGATATGTTGTCTTATTAGATGTTTCTCGTCGGACTATAGTTCCTTCCTCATTCTCATCTGGTGTAAAAATCTTAACTTCAAGGCTCTAACAAGTTTTAATGGAGGCTAGGATTATTTTAATTGTATGATTTGAATAAGGGGAAGTGATGCTATTTATAGCAACCAGAAATATCAAATACCTTCACCTTTTCCTGTCTTTCAAATCTTGATCTTATCTAGGTCAAAAGACCCATTCAAACTCCACTACCCCATGATTTCCAATCCTCGAGGACACTCCATGACATTGGGCCTAATTAATACACTATATATTAATTAATTAAGCCCGTATTTTTAATATTTAAGTTAATATACAGTAATTATATAATTTTAATGAATTTTAAGGCCTTAAATAAATAATTAAATCGACGAAAATTTAATAGCATTTGCATTACCTTTTACTATTAACTTATAACATTTATAAATTAATTTAAATAAGTTGAACTAGAAAAATTACTAACATTGTTTTGTTTATATCTTAGTGCGACCTTGATAATATTCAACCAATTTAGAGACTAAAGCATGTATTGAATTTTGTTTTATTTTCTTCTGTTCTAAATATGGACGAAATATGAGAGGGAAGGGGTAAGTGCTATGGGAAATAGTTTAATTCCTTATTAATTTTTCCTTGTCCCTCTCTCTAATATAATTAATGCTTTTAATTCTTTTCCCATAAACCATTCCTTTATTTGAAAGTTAAAAGTTCATAATATATTAAAATGCAATTATCCACATAATTGCATATTTATTTTCTACAACATTATTTATTTATTTATCTCTTAATTAAATATCCAGAGTGTAATTAATGGTGTCTCAAAATGTAATCAATGGTGTATAATTTTCCACCCCTTCTGTCTTCACTTCCAATGTTATTTCATCCACATCGTTCTACCTCATCTCTTCTCTTTTTATCCCGCTTTCTTCTATAATTTCGTGTTCCTTCTTTATTTCACATTTCCCTATTATTACCTATTTTCCTTTTCGTTTGCTTTCTACTCGTCATGCGTTATGGCTATGGTTTCCTCCTTTAGCAACTTCATTCTACATTTCCAACAACCTTTTCTCTTTTGACCTTTCTCGACTTTCTCATGTGCCAGAGATTCAGCAAGAGTTGGAACGAATTAGGAAACCGTCGCCATTTCAACTATTCATGTCCGTTCTGACTTCTAGATCTTAGAAATATTTAAGGTGTATGGTTTGTTATTCTAATTTGGTAAGGTATTGCTTGGGTACTGGCATATGTTTGGTTCATATCTAGGGTTTGCTAAGGAGTTTTACTGTATGTCGCGATGTATTCTATAGTTTGAGGCTGAAGGCTTTTGCCATTTTGATCATTTGATCTTGTTTGATGGTGTCATGCTTCTTTAGTCTACCCTTGCAGTGTCCTTCTTCCTCCCTTCTATCAAACCATTTGAGATTGCCTAGGCAGCTAGTGTATGTTTGCTTGAAATCGGGTGTCATGCTTAATGTACTAACATTAAGAGTGGTGGCTTGTTGCGGTAGTTTTAGAGCTCGTCTTTTTTAGCCATGGCTTGTGTAATTTACAACGTTTGGTACCCATGGCTATTTGGTTTTCATCTTTTGTATGGCATAAAGGATAGCGTGTCAAATTATTCTAGCATGCAATGGTGTTTGTTCATGCTTGGATTGTTATTTCAGCAAACTATTAGCTGTATTATGTAGTTTTTGATGGCTTGACCTTTGTCAAAGTGAATGCATTATCTGGTGTGTCTTGGAATTAGTAATGTATGTTATTGTCTTGTGCAGTTTATGCTTATATGCACCCTACGTGGTGCTTATTTAGTGTAAATGAATGCTTATGCATCTTAGTACTGTATGTTTGCACCCTGCGTGGTGTTCGTGTTAGTTGTTTTCATAGTTGCTGAGGCATCTCTGCCTCATATATGTAATATTTGTTATAAAGCGGTACGACCACTATAATTCGGATGCTTATGCAAAATAATAATATATTTTTTTGCCTGAAAAAATATTCGAAATAATGTGCTATAAATATTAGGGCTATTACAAGGAGGCATGCTAATATTAAGATTTAGTTTTTATTCCTCTATGAGTATAGCTATTTATGTATGTATATAATGATGGGATTTACAATCGTCCGTAGTTATAACTCTAATCACTCAAGGGTGGCTCTTGAAATTTTACTTTGCAATTATTATAATATATCAAAATGATGTAATTATCGGATTATGTAACGAAGCATATAATAAATAAATGGAAATGTTTTATGAATTTTTTAAAATTCCTCTACTATTAATTTTAATAATACCATTATTAATTTTATTTAGATGTTAGAAAGGAATACAAATGATGGTTGCCGCATCATTAGTGTGTATTTCGGGCCTCCAAATGGAGAAGGTTACGGAGCCCAAGATTTGCACCACAAGTCACTTATTTAGCCACATTTATTTTTTCTTGTATCCATTCTTCTCAAATAAAGGAGATGGTCCATGGGACTCTGTTACCTTCTTCCCTTCATTTTCCTGCCAGTAGAATCAAATCGCTAAAATCTCCTACTACGCAATGGCAAATCAAACCTTCTTGTCATGTAGAATCCAATGTGCAAGCTTCTATTCATATGGCGATCCATTCAAATTTTGAGCTTTTAAATTGTCACATTTTCGTTGCTCTTCATTCCCTTGGCCTTTTTGAGCAACATTCCTAGTTTAGATATTAACTTGCTTTGGCACATTTGGTTGCCTAGTAAAGCCTATGTCATTCTTCCTCCTCGTCCTAAAGTTGATGATCCGGATGAGGAGACTGAGTACCTTATATATTGATGTTGGCCAACATATCTCTCGGCCTTCATTTGTTCCCCCTTGGTCATCAAACCTTACTCCATTTTCGCCTCCATCCCTAGTCCCTCCTTCATCCATATTTTAATGCATTGAGGTTAACATTTATGGAGATGACCCTGATCTTATTGTGATTCTACTTGAATTCATCCTATAATGAGATCATCCTTGTATGTGTGGTTAAATTTTTATCCACCTTTGTGGTGTATCCATGTTTTTTTGTGACGAAAATGTGCTTTATTCATTCCGTGTGAGTTGTAGTAACCGAGGCTTATTTGTAAAGTTAAAGCACTTTGTGATTCTATAGCGATAGAGGTGCAAATGTTATAGCGGGGATAATGTGAAAAATACTGGAGGTGCAAAAAGCTTTATTGGAAATAAAATTGAATCTTCAAAGTTAATTTGTTCTCGTTCTTAAATTATTTACGTAGGAAAAAAATATATTTTAATCTTATTTAAGAAAATAGAGAATATCATGATTTATGAAGTCCTGGCTTGGTTACTAAAATAAACTTTACCTTATGTTGAGCACTTAGACCTTAAACATAGATCTTCACCTTAAATTTGTTGATTTGGTCAAAAAAGAACTAGTCAACTTAACCTTTTTGTATTAATGTTGCTAAAGCGGGCGCTAAAAGTCATTGATTTAGCGGGCGTAAGTGAAATTATCAGAGCTTTAAGTGGATCAAATATTTAATAGCATTAAATCGAGAAAGCACAGTGGTTGAAGAGCGTTATAAGCTTTAGCGAAGATTTGAGGCTTTAGTAGAGCTATTGCATAAAGCCTCATATATCGCACTATTGCATTTAATCATGTTTAATAAAATATGATAGAGGATCATTCAACTATACTTACCTTACCATAAAAAACAAATTAAACATTAATTGATATCCAATAAATTAATTATAAACTTAATTAATAATTATTTTTAAAAAAACAATATATTCTACAAAAGCAAATCATTATAAAGAATACCTTATTTATCTTATAAAAATGACTAGAGTAGTAATACGTATAAACTAGAACATAAAAACTTAAAATATTAATAAAATTTGAAGTTTAACATATTGAAACCACGTGCAATAACTTAAGAAGATTAGAGTTCAATTCTACAAGAATATATTCAGAGCTGACCCAATCTACTAGGAGGATAAATGTTAAAAGATTCAAAGTTAGGGTAGAAAATAATTAGAGGCCCTAATGTGACGACCCCACCGCTATACCCAATTTATCTAATAACTTTTCAGATAATGCCGTCTACTAATCCGAAGAATACGACTGGTTAAGGGTGACCGAATGTGAATACATCCTTATACTAACATTAACATGTCATTTATACCTTGTTCTTAATATCTACCCCAAAAGCCCAAGCGACCTGAAACTTGAAAAATCTCAGCCTGACCCAAGTATTAAAAATAAACAGGTCAAAGTGTCTCTAAATATCCAAAAATGATGAGAACGTGATATAACATAAGAATAAACGACATATACATAAATCTTAATATCCAAGATATAACAAGTTGCAAAATTAATTTACTCAGAATTTATCTCAAGGCATATGGATATATATTTAGGTTACAAACACAGATTACTCACTAAACATAGAATTATATAATAAAGCATAATATTTCTATCACAGAGAAACTAATTCCATACCATGGCAAACAAACAATTGTGGTACCACTCGTACCGATCTGATACCAAAGTTTGGGAACTCAGAATCTCGATACGATCATAAGGATCGGAGAATACAGAATCTCAACATGATCATAGGGATTGGGGAAAAACAAACAAAATCTCGTATCTCGGTCAATCACATGGAATGTGGAAAACCATGTCTTGGCCGATCACAATTATCGGGGAAAAATCCATAAGCATACTTCTTAAGGATCTATCAACCTCGCCGAACATCAAAAGAGAGTAACTCTAACGTGCTAAATACTATCACTTTTAGTAATCATGAGAGCTTATCCAAAATGTCCCATACTGTTTGGTGAAATCCAAATATTTATTATAAGCTAGTAATTCTCACTCATTACAGATAACACTGGAAACCTGAACTATATTCTCTTAAAGATTTATCACCCCCATGCCAACCTCCAAAAGAGAATACAACCCTAAAGTGTTAAATACTTTCTTATAAGCAATCATAAGAATTTAACTCAAGTATCACATACTACTCGGTGAAATTCAAGTATGCGCTAGTGGATTAGTAAATTCTAATCAAACATATTCAATGAGTTGTACCATATTCGACGAAGCGTTATTTGAAAGCATTTAAACCAATCGATAACACTACGTCGATTATCAGTATTTTCCAAATTATAGAATTAAGATTCTCAAAAAAAATTATTTTTAAAATCCAATGGTCACACAATGATGTCCAAAATCATATAGAGACCAAAATCTATATTAAGATTTATTAAATAATAGGTAATAATGTTATTAGAAAATTATAAAGATTTTTTAAATCAACATTTGTGTGTGTGCGCGCGCGCGTATATGCATAAATTTCTTATAACTTCACTTACAACTTTTAAATGATCCATTTCCATTATAAACTTTTCCATTAAAACTATATTCTTATAGAACTTCTATGAAATCACCTTGAAATTTAAAATATCCATACACACACACATTTATATTCCCAAGATATCGTTATCCAAATTATACACATTTTCATACACATACATATATGCATATGTGTGTGCAATAGAAAAATGATTTATCTACAAAAAATGTTTCCTTTATAAATAGCTTTACTAGTTGATAGAGATAAATTGTATATTTAGCACTTAAAACATAGAATAAGAACTCGGTACAAAAAAGATCATCAAAGTAATTCAACAACTCGGAAATATCATTAAGATTGACATAAAGAGAGCACACAAATTAGCACATAACAATCAAATAAACAACCGGGCAATTGGACGGTCGAGCGGACAGTCGATGGCTTCACTTGGAGCTGGAATAGCTCCAGGAGTACACACCACCAGTGCACCGGTCATTGCAAAACCAAGAGCTATTTCAGCTCGAAGTTGCCCTCCGATAGTCTGTCGATTGGTGATTTTCATGCATTGTTTGCTCTTACTTCTCAAGCACTATTTATACTACATGAAAACAAAAAAACAAATGTATATTGATAATTAAATGATCATATGATAAGGGTTTTATAACTCAATTTACAGTAAATCAACCAACCAATGATTTCATCCAAGTTCAGCAAATAAATCAAAATCCAAGATCATTAGACGTAAATGTGTGGGTTGAACAACTCACCTTTCACTAGAGATTACAAACTATCTTCTCAAATATGCTAAGCTAATCATCTTCTTCTCCAAAACACCTAATTTTCTCTTCTAACCAATAAATTTAGAAATTAAGAGATGATTAGAATCCTAAATTTATGAGATAAGAAGGTAGAGCTAGAGATAAGGATCAATTACTTAGCTTCCATTTGATTTATTGATTTTTCCTTGATTTCTTATGATTTTCAAAAGATAAACTAGGGCTTGCTTTGCTAAAAACTATGGTTTATGACAAATAAAACATATGGGATCTTCTAAAAAGGGAATTATGGGACTAATAAGGATTACTAACCTATTTCTGCTAAGGACTATTGTGCTCAAAAGAAAGTTTAAAGCCTAAAAAGGAAAAATAAAACTACAAGAATTAATTTCCTACTAAGCCCAATAGGAATAATTAAATGTAATATTTTGTTTAATTACCTCATAACATTAGTCAATACAATTTATTAAAGCTAATTTATTTTATTTAGCCTTTACAACCATTTAATAATATTTCAAAATAAATTGAAATCTCCTTTAAAGAAATGATAACTCATTTCTTTCCGCAATTTAAATCAATTATTCACAAAGAAACTTTAATTACTCAATTAATTTCCAAATTCCAAATTAAAATTATTTAACCATAATTAATCATAAGTAATTATGTATTTAACAACAAGGTTGTTACAGACTCCCCCCCCCTTAAGAAAATTGCGCCACCACATTTTCTTAAGCCAACGAATCAATAGAACAATATTCCCATTTTAGTTATGACTTCACAAATTCCAAATTCTCAAAAGTAATTAACTATTTGGTTTTTCATTTCCATAACCCAATTATAAACCAAATTTAAATCTTAATTTCATTACACTAGATTAAAAATAAGATAAACCATTTTTACCTGCTTTTATTATCCCTCGGTATTGCTTTTAACAAAATATAAAATGGTTTTATCCTTATAAATTAAAACTCCACATTAATTAATCCAAGAATTTACTCTTTTACTCAATTTCTTACTCTATAAATTAAAATATCTCATTCTTCTAAATAATATTAAGCCACAAAATTTTGTGATTCACTTTGTCGCTTGATCGTCTAAGCTTTCAACATTGTCTAATCAAGTTTCTCCGCTTCACACAATTATCTAATGGCACAATATTATTTAAATTATTTTCAAAACTCAAATTATAATTCAATTTGCAAAAATAATTATTTCTTATGTCCAAATATCTCGTTCGATGTTTAGGATATATCGATCAAAATCCTTAAACATCTTCCGAAAAAGTCAACACAATTAAATAATTCCAAAATATTCTCAGTTATATTTATTTATTTTTAATAACATCCATGCATCCAAAATATATATAAATAAATACAACCAAGCAACAATCCTAGCAGGAAATCAAATAAGACAAAACTACTCTTTATCTAAATCCAATAGAATTAAATCTTGCTCCTTCATTACCAGCTCTACTGACGGTTGATTTCTTCCAACTAACCCTTTATCCCACCGGAAGATAGAAAACTCACATAAAGATATTTAATTATATCTAAACCAATCTAGATGCAAATTTAATCTAAATGGAAACACTTTTCTTCGATGGAAAATATACCTCATATAGATCCACTAGAACTCCCAACCATACAGGAATTCCTTTTATTCTTCTTTTCCAACATAGGACAAGTAGAAATTCGATGACCTTCCATTTTGTAATACTTGCAAAATATCATGAAAGAAAAAGTGTGAGGCCTAGAACACTTCTTAGCTAAACGATCATCTTCTGCACGATTATAGCACAATGTATGACTCCTAAGCGGTACTCCAAAATGCGATTCCTTTTGTCTTTCCTCCTTATTCTTAGGCTGAAAATCGTTTGGCTCAATGTACTATTTCCATTTTAGCTTTGGATCCTCTAAAGCTTCATTTAAAAATTCTATCTCAAAAGGGAGCTTAAATTGCTCCCAAGTAAGCCATGCCTCAAGTACCTCCGAATTTAACCGATCATACCACTCTAAAGCTTTCTCTTGAAGTTGACTAGACGCGAAATATATATTATGAAGGTTTGATAAGCCCGTCCGAGTAAAGATATGCTCACATGTTCTAAGCTAAACCTACCTTATCTTTACTCTCAAAACCCTTAAATGGTCTTCCTCCTAAATCACTATAGTCTCGGCTAAATTAAGCAAATGTAGTTCTAGGAATTTTAGAATTGAGGCAACTATAGTAAAATCCTGAATTGTTCTCACCAATCCCTTAAGTTGAAAACTAGGCAAAAAAATACTCCTTCACCAACATGACTATTAGACGATCCAAGAGGAAATCTTGGAGATCCTTCACTAACCATAACTCAACTCTACATAATCAAGACTTTAAATTAGAAATAATTGCAAATATTATATAATAATATTTTTATACTTGAAGTAAGTCTCAAATACGATCCAATTGATTACACCAGTAATCAATTTATATTCGTAACCCTAATAGTTAATAAAATTATAAACTACAAGAACACCTAAGGGACGAGACTTCTAGGTCATCTAGGTCAAGTTCTAAACTCTGAATCAATTTATAATCTATAATGTTCTGAATACTACTCTGATACCAAGCTGTTATGAACCCATTTTTATACCCGGTTTAGCAAAGAACATTTCAAGTAATGTCGTCTGCTAATCCAGAGAATATGGCTGGTCAAAGACAACCGAATGCGAATATATCTTTATACTGATATTGATACGTTATTTATACCTTTTTCTTAATACTTGAACTGAAATTTGACATGTATAGTATTAATACAAACTATTAGAAACATCGATAAAAATATTCAGAACGTTATATAATACGAAAATAAACATCAGAGTTACATAGATCACAGTGAAATAATATATATCATGTACAATACACCGTGAGTCTACAAAATGTAATGCTAGACTCACATAATATATAGTCCAAAGTAAGACACTATCTCTAATCATACATACCGTAACACTACATGTACATATCCTACAACAGATAAAACTAAAATATCATAATGATCTATCTTCTACTAGTACACCTACCCAAAATCTTGAGCGCTCGGAAAACTGAAAAGCCGCAGCCTAAGCTGAATATTAAAAATAAATCGGTCGGACTATCTCTAAGTATCCAAAGAGGATGAGAACGAGATATAACATAAGAATAAATGACATATAGGTAAATACGGATATCCAAGATATAACAAGTCACATAATTAATTTACTCGGAATTTATCTCAAAGCACACGGATATATGTTTAGGTCACAAACACAGATTAGTCACTAAACACAAAATTACAGAATAAAGCACAATATTCCTAACATAGGGAAACCAATTCCATACCGTAGCAAACAAACAATTATGGTATCACTCGTACCGATCTGATACTAAAGATTAGGAACACAAAATCTCGACACAATCACAAGGATCAGGGAAAAACAAACAAAATCTCATATTTCAACCAATCACAAGGATCGTGGAAAACCAAGTCTCGAATGATCATAATGATCGTGGAAAAATCCATAAGTATACTTCTTAACGATCTATCGGCCTTACTGAACACCAAAAGAGAGTAACTCTAAAGTGTCAAATACTATCACTTTTAGTAATTATAAGAACTTAACCAAAACGTCCCATATCGTCTAGTAAAATCGAAGTATTTACTATAAGTTAGTAAATCTCACTCTTTACGTTACCACTAGAAAACCTGAACTATATTCTCTTAAGGCTCTATCAGCCCCATGCCGAACATTAAAAAAGAATACAACCCTAAAGTGTTAAATACTTTCTTCTAAGCAATCACAAAAATTTAACTCAAGTATCCCATACTACCCGGTAAAATTCAAGTATTCGCTAACAGAGTAGTAAATTGCACTCAAACATTCTATTTAATGAGTTGTATCATACTCGAAGAAGCGTTATTTGAAATCATTTAAACCAATCGACAACTTTAAGTCAATAATTAGTATTTCTCAAATTGTAGAATTAAGGTTCTTAAAATATTTTATTTATCCAAAGGTCACATGAGGATGTCCAAAATCGCATAAAGTCTAAAATCTATTTTAATATTTATTAAATAATAAGTAATCATGTTATTAGACAATTGTAAAAAAGTTTTAAAATCAACATTTGCGCGCGTGTGTGTATATGTATAAATTTCTTATAACTTTACTTATAACTTTAAATCGATCCATTTCCTTTCTAAACTTATCCACTCAAAACTATATTCTTAAAAAACTTCTATGCAATCACCTTGAAATTTAAAATATCCATAAACACACACACACACACACATCCAAAATATCCTCATCCAAATTATACACATTTTCACACACACAAATATATATATATATATATATATACATACATATATATATATACACATACATATACATATACATATATGTATGTATGTATATGCATGTATTTATGTGTGTGTGTAATAGAAAAATGATTTATTAAAAAAAAGTTTGCTTTATAAATAGCTTGACTAATTGATAGAAATAAATTGTATATTTTGCACTTAAAACATAGAATAAGAACTCAGTACAAACAAGATCATCAGAGTGATTCAATAACTCGGAAATATCATTAAGATTAACTTGAAATAGAGCACACAAATTAGCACACAACAGTCAAATAAACAATTGGGAAACTGGACGGTCGAACGGGGAATCAAAGGCTTCATCTCGAGCTGGAATAGTTCCAGAAATGCACGCCAGTTATGCACCGATGGTGCCCACCGGTCGTGGTGAAACTTGGAGCTATTTCAGCATTAGGTTGCCCTTTGGCAATTCGTCGATCAGTGATTTTCGAGCATTGATCGATCTTACTTCTCAAGCACTGATTTATACTACATGAAACATAGGAACAAATATATTGGTAACTTAAATGGTCATATGATAGGGGTTTTATAACTCAATTTATAGTAAAACAATCGGCCAATGATTTCATCCAAGATCAGCAAATAAATCAAAATCCAAGATCATTAAACATAGATGTGTGAGTCGAACAACTCACATTTCACTAGAGATTGCAAACTATCTTCTCAAGTATGCTAAGCTAATCATCTCCTTCTCTAAAATACCTAATTTTCTTTTTTGGTCAATAATTTTAGAAATTAAGAGATGATCATAATCCTAAATTTAAGAGATAGGAAGATAGAGCTAGAGACAAGGATCAATGGCCTAACTTCCATTTGATTATTTAATTTTCCTTGATTTCTTATGATTTTCAAAAGATAAACTAGGGTTTGCTTTGCTACTGACTTTGGTTTTTGAGAAATAAAACGTACGGGATTTTCTAAAAAGGGAATTATGAGACTAATAAAAATTACTAACCTATTTCTCCTAACGAGTATTGGGCTCAAAAGAAAGGTTGAAACCCATAAAAGGAAAAATAGAATTGCAACAATTAGTTTCCTACCAAGCCCAATAAGAATAATTAAATTTAACATTTTGTTCAACTATCTCATAACATTAGTCAATTCAATTTATTAAAGCTAATTTTTTGGCTTTTACACCATTTAATAATATTTCAAAATAAATTGAAATCCCCTTTAAAGAAATGATAACTCATTTCTTTCCACGATTTGAATCAAATTATTCACAACAAAACTTTAATTGTTTAATTAAATTTCCAAATCCCAGATTAACATTAATAAACCATAACCAACCGTAAGTAATTATGTAATTAATAACAGAGTTGTTACAACTAAGGTGAGAATTAAAAGCCAACTATTGGAAACAAATGCACAACGTCAAACGTAAACACTGTTGGCTTAAGTGCAAAGGCAATCATCTTACCACTAAACTAAAATTACTTTCGTTTACTTAAAGTACGAAAGCTTATATGCATAAAATAAATATAAATTTGATGTTCTCAAAATTTGAAGGTTTTTTTTTTCCATCAAACAGAATTTATTAACCATCACCAAAAAGCTGTCAACATGCCTGACAGGTAACCCAAGAGCAAAGCACAACAACTATACCAATCAAATGACATCCAAAGACATACATAGTAAGAACAAAAGACTAAAACCACCAGTAGTCGGCGAGTCAGAACGGCGACGAGAGAAGGAAGCTGGCATGGAACAAAGACGATGAGCTCCGAATAAACCACCGCCCATCAAACATCGTAATCGAGCTCCGGCAATGCCACCGCCCGATGCCGATGTCGGAAGACAACCGAGCACAGCAACCGCTAGAAATAAGACTAGCTCACATGAAAAAAAGACCCAACAAAGCGCCCAACATCCGAAGAACAGCAAAAGCGGAAGCCGAGAAAAAGAGCCAAATGTCTTTCAGCTAAGCAACACCCTTAAGCGGAAAGAATAGCTCCAACCAAGCCAACATAGCAAAACCTGAAATCATAATCCAGAAAAAAGACGAAATACACGGGGGGGGGGGGGGGGAGAGAGGAGAGAAAAAGGAAACAAGAAGACCAACGAGCAAGAGACACAAGTCTCGAGATCGGAGATCAACCAATTCCCGTTCTAACGGAAGGCTGATAGCAGGTAATTGACAAAATTTGAAGGTTAGCTTGGCCACTGCTTTGGTGTCTTTGGCATAGTTTTTATGACCGGACCATGAGCCAAACCGTAATAACTCAAGTTATAAGGTTTGGACGGTTCAATCATTCAAACCATCAAAATCGTAAAAATGTTTAATAAAAAATTTACACATAGAAATGCAAGCTATAGGAAAAAAATGCTAAATAAAAATACTAGCTAGACGACCAACATGGTTGGCTCAGTTGGTTGATAGCACTGACTACAAGACTAAAGGTCACGAGTTGGATCACCAAGATCGACTCTTATAGGCATTAATGGGCCATGTTTAGAAAAAATGCTAGTTTGACGAGCTGCAGAGGGTCTTCAAGGTCTGCAATCGAAATTTTATACTGCAATAGTGCAAAACTGCACAGACATAGCTTCAGTTGTGGACATGATAGCAGTGCGAAATGATATAAATTTAGTATCGACGAACTCGACGAAGCCTGCAATGGTTTGGAGGAGCTTGCAGCTGTGAAGAACGAAGTTGTGGAGCTTTTTGTTTAGGTTTTGGGCGATGATAATTTCTGCAATGTAGAAGTTTTTGTTTTTAAAATAGCACATAGGATGAGAGTGAGAGAATGATACAGTGAGAAATTAAAGGAAAAAAAAAGAACCGCGGTTCAACAATGTAAAATGGATGGTTGGACCACTTGTTTGAAGGTCCGACCTGGGTTCGTACACGATTGAGGTCTAATTGAGTTACGAAACGAAGTGATCAATGGTACAGGGTTATTCGAGATCGGACCGAAGTTGGATCCGGTCATGGAAGCACTAGTCTTTGGACCGTCCTGAATATATTCTTTGAGAGAAAAGGAAAAACATGAATTGTATTACACCTATAAGGCCACAACTTAACTCAAGCCTGTACCTAGGCTTGTAAACAAATACTTCGGATATGGATGGTACTATATCTATATCTGTATCCGAAATTATTTCACATATCGGATATCCGCATCCGTGGATATCAGATAATTACTTATCTGCTAATGATCGGATAATTATTTTCAATCTCATTAATTATGCTAGATGAAAAATAAACAAATATGATGACAATAAATAGTTTTGAACAACTAATATGCATTATATTCATGTAACACATATTATTAACTTAATAACAATAAATAAACATATGCTTATTTTTGTGTTAAAATACAGGAAATATTAACTATAATTTGACAAAAACCGAACGAATGATTTTCGGATGCGGATACCTTTGTATCCGCATTCGTCTTTTTGTTTATGTCGGACATTTATCTGCTTTTTAGTACGGATGTGGATGTATTTTGAATTTTTCGAATATTCATCGACAACCTCTATGCACCATGAATTCTGTTAGGCTTTCTAGAGCCCGTAAGAAATTGGTTGGTTAGTTATTTATTGTCTTGCTAAACATAAGACAATGTAGTATAAAATTTGAGATTTGGAAAATAAACATAAAATATATAAGCCCTAGTAGTACTTGGAGGAGGGAAGTAAAAAATTTAGAACAAATTTACATACATACATATTTCTAAAAAACTAAAGTGTGACTAACCGTAGCTTGACTCGAGACAAAATAGACTACGTAGAGAAAAGGAATGCTAAAAATATCAAAGCATGGTCCAACGTTGTCTTTAAAATCTATTTTGACTGTCTTTCCCATCTTTCTTTATAATCATTTTCTTCATCTTAGTCTTTCTATTATAAATCACAAACTCATCCAGCCTCCCTCTCTCGTACTGAAAGGAGGGGAAGCTTTTTTTTTGAGAGGAATGTTGTTTGGCTCGAGGTCGAATTATCTTTATTTCAATGAGATGATTTTTTATTCAATAACAAAATAATCTATATAAAAAGGAATAAAAACATGTATAGATCTCGGACCAGGCTTCATTCCCCTCAATCAAAGCTCCCATAAACATCAATTATGTTCATTCTTCCGTTCATTTTTTTTACTTGTTTATCTCGTTATACGAATCTCTACGGATAAGAAGGCAAGTTTTCAATTTTTGATTTTATTTTTATTTTGGCGTTTGCAGATTACAATTAATTTTTTGGTTTCTTCTGGTACAGTAAACTGCAGATTGGCGTAATGATGAAGTCTTTTTTCACTGTATCGGATTCTCTGTATATCTTTTCACTGACATGAAAGGTGAAAACTTTTTGCATCATTTCTTTCATTAAGTGTATACATATTTTTTATTTTGCATTACTATGATTTTGGTTTCATATACTTAACTGACAAAACCTTAAAGCTTAAGTTTATTTATAAATTTTGTTAATGAATTCTCATGGTGTCAATTAGTTAATTAGCAGAACCTTACATTTCTTTTTTGCACATATCTAGTATCAAAATAAGAATGAAGTCAGATGGATTATATTGCACTGTTTATGGTTGATGAATGTGTGCTTATCAAATTATTGCTTCAACTATTTTCTTAAGGATGATCTTGGACATATAAGAAGAAAATAAATCTTCAAAATTTCTGTTTTGTGGATCATTACATTGCCAGTTCAAAGGTAATAAAGTGCAATTTACATTTATGTTATTATATACTGGAATCAGTACAGATTTATTCACCATTTGTGCTGGCCTAGTGTCTTATTTTGTTTAGGTTACCAGTATAGGAATACAGTAGCAAGTGAATCTACTCAAAATCAAAATACGCACCTATATATTAGATGTGATAATATTTTTTAGCGTTGTTGTAGCATAGACTTATATCTCATTAATATTTGTACCTGGAAGTTAGTTTATACGGAGAGAATTTCAAGAAAAATATGAATGTTGTAGTATTTGTTTAGTTTATGGCTTATATATGGTGTGTTTCATTTAATTGATATTGAACATCATTTTTAATGTTTAGTCTTCCTCTTATTGATTGGTTTGTAAAATAAACAATAAAATATTAAAGAAAATATTATTTGTGTACATCGTATTATAACTAAACGACTAATATCAGGAACTTAATAAACGGTGAAATATTGTTTAGTGTTGTCCGGTTTCCTTCTCCATAAAATTTTCATTGAATCTCAAATTGTCAAGGAAATAGTGATTGAGGTTGAAGATGATACTGATATAGCTATTACAATGTGGTCTCAAAGACAAGGTGGGAAACTGCACCTCGAAAACATACAACTACTTGTACAGGTATATACACAGGAATCGATGAATGTTTGAAAAGAAAATGGTTTGAGATCGACAGTGAAAATTTGTATCAAAAGGATGGTATGAGTTCATTGTACTCAAAAGCCCACTTTATCACAAGCAAATAGCGTTATCCAGCCCCCAATGCAGCAATAGATCTGGGCCAGGTTAACTTTCAGCCCACTAGCCGTACATAGCCTACTAGCAACATATGTCAGAGAGAAGGACAAGGAAAATATGAAATTTTCTTAATGCTTTAAAGCTTCGAGGTACTGCCGTCTATACATAGCTGTGGATATATGCTTCAAACGGAAAGTGCCTATTGGAAACAACAGTCAACTCTATTCAAATTTTAACAGTTCATTCCAGTCAGACCTGTACATGCTTCTCTTCCTCTTTTCTTTCTCTCTCTCTCTTTCTTCTCCAGAACAATTCCAAATTGCACTTTTTATTTCAAGTTAAGACTTGATTTAGGGCAACATGCGCTATAAGAATACTCGTATATGATTTGGAAGTACTTTACAAACATTCAGAGCGTAGGAATGAGTGCTGTTTGGGTATATTTGATTCAACTGAACATATACTTAAGCACGCACATTTATAGGTTCAACTGATAAACCTCTGTTGCATTATCTATTAACATGCTATTATCACAAATTCATATAATGATCCACATCATAAAGATGCGTGTCGTCAAAACATATCTGAAGGTGGTTTAAAAAGATTGTAATATGCTTTGCAGGTAGAACACAATCAATGCAGAATCCGTAAATCCAAAATAAAATAGTAAAGAAATTTAAATATTACAGTTCTAAAGTGAAGATATATTTTGACGGAAACGTTAATACCGATCTTCAATGGCTTTCCTCAGATCTGATGATGGAGACTTTTTTAGCGTTTTCCTTTTCTCTTTTCTTTTTGTAAACTTCTTGGACTTGAAAAAAACAACTTAAGAAATGATCACTTAAATAAAAAAAGTAGGCACAAGAATGTTTTGATTTTGAAATATCATCAATCCAAATAGAGAGGGATGTGTGTGTGCACGCAATGTAATTATTAAGAACAATCTGAATTTTTCCATCAAAAATTTAGATGCATTTTCATTAATTCTTTAAATGAAATTGGTGCACAATTATATCATAGGCCACATAATAATCAGCCTAACATTCTGTCACTTGGCCATAATGTTATAACATAATAAAGCATACATTCAAAATGGACAATATAATTTTCATTAATCGTAAACCCGTTCAGTTAGAAATACCAAACTAAACTAATGTAATCAGAATAAAAATGTCGTTAGTTGATCCTCATTAATTATAACATTTGGTACTCTTTCCAACCATGGTTAATAATCTTCGTGTTCAGTCCTCAAAAGTAATTTGCTTAGATTAAATAAAACTATACGTATCATATTAAGTAAATTTATAAATTTAAAGTCAATATATAATTAAAGACTTAGTACATAACATTACACATACACACACAGTTTTCAAAACCGAAACTATAATACATTAACTAAACCCATGCCGGCAACATGCTCTTTGCAAAATAGTGGGTGGAAGCATTTTTGTTAGAGAATTAGCTAACATAGCTCTTGTATTAATTAACGTGTTGTATCATAATAGTACCATCTTTAACTGTCTCTAACAACAAGATATCTAATGTCAATCCACATAGATGCACCACTTGATTTGTTATTCTTAGACAAGAAAACATCAGCTTCATTAACACAAAATAATGTGAGTGGCCTAGCAATACTATTATTTACTCGATGTCCTGATATAATTTTTTATAACAAAACCGCTTGACCACTAGAATTATAATATAGCACAAATTCTACTTGCATAGTGGAAGATGCCTTCATAGACTGCTTAGCACTCTTCCATGAAATTGGTCCCCCAGCAAGTCGCCATTCATAAATGCATTTTTCACATCTGTTTGATTTAGTTCTAAATTATAATGAGCTACAAGGACTAAACAATTCTTAATAAATCTTTCTTCAAGACAGAAGAAAATATATTATCAAAATGTACATATTATCAAAATGTACGCATTCTTGTTGTGTAAACCCTTTAGCGACTATTCTGGCCTTAAATTATTCAACGTTACATTTGGAGTTAGTTTTAATTTTATAAACCCATTTAGAGCCTACAGGTATAACCCCGACAGGTAACTCAACAAGATCCCAAACTTCACTAATTTCCATAGATTTCTTCTCGTCATTCATGACTTCTAATCGTTTAGATGATTTATCACTCATCATAACTTGCTTGAATAAGATAGGATCATCTCCATTAGTTATATCACATCATTCGTCAGTAAGGTATACGATATAATCATCGGGTATGACAGATATTCTCTCTCTTTGTGATCTTCATAAGGGTTCTTATGGCAGCATAGGAGCTTCATCAACATTAGAAACATCATGAACACGAGTTTCTTCATTAGCCTCCTAAACAAGAGGTATATAATTGGTAACCTTTCGAATTATCAAAATTGGAGCATAAGTCTGATTTTCTTTGAGATTTACTATTTTATTTACATTATTCTCACTTATATTGCCATTTTCAAAAATATACAGCATGCCAGGTCTCCATTATTCTAGTGGTATATGATAGGCAATAAAATTTGAAATCTTTATATCTCTCCGGATAACCAATAAAATAACAACTAATAGTTCTGGAATCATGTTTCTTTAGTTGCGGATTCTAGACTTGTGCTTTAGCAAAGAAGCCCTAAACACCCAAGTATTCTAATTGCGATTTTTTGTCGGGCCACAATTCATAAGGTGTTTTTAGAATAGATTTACCAGGAACCTGATTTGGAACATATGTAGTTGCTTTTAAGGCTTATATCCACAAAAGGTCCGGCAATGTGGTATTGCATATCATACTTCATACCATATTCATTAGTGTACGATTACATCTTTCAACATCTACATTCTATCGATGATCTCCAAACATAGAGTACTGATGAACAATACTTTCTTCTTGAAAAAATAAAGCAAACAAGCCTGATGTTTGACCAAGGTCAGTATATCTACCATAGTATTCACCGTCTCTATCTGATTGCACTATTTTAGTTTTAAGGTTATGTCGATTCTCAACTTCAGCCTTAAATTTTTTGAATTTATCTAGTGCTTCAGATTTTTATTAATAAGATACACATAACTATAGCAAGAATAATCGTCAGTGAAAGTAATAAACAATTTATGCCCATTAATACTCAGAGTAGGAAAAGGACTGCATGTATCAGTATGAATAATTTCTAACAGTCCCCCACTTTGAGTGGCTCCATTCTTATTTCCCTTGACAAATTTTCCTTTAACACATTCTACGCAATTGTCAAAATCAAAAAATCTAATGTTGAGAGAATTTCATTTCTAATGAGATGTTACATTCTGTCCCTTGAAATATGATCTAACATGCGATGCCATAATCTAGAAGTATTCCCAACATCACGATTTCCCTTAACTTCATGTTTATGATTAATACTAGTAATATGCATAGATAATTGAGATTCATAATACGAAGAATTCAAACATAATTTATATGTGTTGTCACATAATAATCCAGAACCAACAGCTTTAGAGTTTCTATATAGTTTCAACTCATTATTTCCAAACTAAAACGTAAATCCACAAGCATCAAGTCTAATAGAAATTAGATTCCTAATCACACTAGGAGTATAAACTACATCATGTAAATCAAGAATAAAGCCACTCTTTCAAAACTAAATGAAGGAGTTCCAACAACCTCGAATTTAATGTCTAATCCATTAACAACCTTATGTCTCCTTTCTTCCCTTTGAAGCATCATCCCGGAATGAAATCCCCTACAACGAGTTCATAATGTGTACAGAGTTACTAATATCAACACGTATTTAATAGAACATCAACTAAAAAGATTTCATAAGTCATGAAATTTAAATCATTACCAGTTTTATGAGCCAATCTTTACACTTCACACAGTGCTTCCTCATATATCCACGTTTCTTACAGTGATGACACTTAGAAGCATGAAGGAGTTTTACCAGATATACTTGCCTTGTTAATACCAGTAGTCATATTCACTTTAATTTTACTTTACCATTGTCCTTATTTTTCGGTTTTGGACTTTAAGCAGCGATATGTGCATAGAGATAGCTTTCTCAGCCTTAATCCTTTCTTCTTCGTCAACACACATAGCAATTAATTCACTCATTTTTCACTTTTCTTTTTGCATATTATAATTGATCTTAAAAGGACCAAATTGTGCAAGAAGAGGTGTCATAATGAAATGAACTAAAAAGCCTTCAGAAATTGTCATATCCATGCCGTTTAATTTTACGGCCATATGTCATTCATCATCATGATATGTTCACGTACACAAGTTGTCCTGTTATACTTAGTAGTGAGTACTTTCGTTATGAGAGTGCTTGCATTATCCTTAGAAGTACTTTTAAACTGCTTTTCAATAGAAGCCAGATACTATTTAGCAGTGAACATATTATTTGCATCATCCTTTTTCAGAATACCTTTTCTTATAGTAGTTGTAACAATACCTTTTATAATCGTGAGAGACATGTAGTTCGACTGCTCCTACTTTGTAGAAATAGCCTTTTCATCATTAGTACTTGTCGTTATAATAGTAGGCTTGTCCGCTTGTAATGCTTGGTCAATATCTAGAATGCCAAGACAAATTTCAATTTTCTCTTTTCAGGTGGAAAAATTAGTTTCGTTCAATGGTACTATTCCAAATATTTGAGCTGAACATTATTCAATGCTGCATTAGATTTAGAAAATTGAAACGCTTACTATTATCAACTATAAATTCACAAATAACATAACAGTATTAAATCTATTGAATATAGAGGGATCAACAGTAATCATACCGAAATAAATAATAAAACACCAAATTATATTTCAGTCTTATCGTAATAATTGTTGCATAAAATTCAATTCATATTACCGTTGGGTAGAAACAAATTGAATTGTTAAAATAAATAAATCCACTTAATAAATCATAACGGCAATTAAAGCTAGTAAAATTTCCATTCATAATCTATTAAATATAAAAAGTAATTTCATGAAAATTTATTTCTATCACCATTGGACAAAAACAAACCAAATCATTAAACAAATAAATTCACTTAATAAATCATAATGGAAATTAAAGTTAGTAAAATTACCATTCATAATCTATTAAATGCAAAACTGTAATTTCATGAAAATTAATTTGTATCACCGTTGGACAGAAACGAATTAAATCATTAAAACAAATAAATTCATTTAATAAATTATAATGACAATCAGAGTTGGTAAATTATCATTCATTTTCTATTAAATGTAAAAACATAATTTCATGAAAATTAACTTGTATCACCGTTGGATAGAAATGAACTGAATCATTAAAACAAATAAATTCATTTAATAAATCATAATGGTAATTAAAGTTAGTAATATTACGTTCATAATTTATTAAATGTCAAACATAATTATGACTTTAATCATAAAATTCATTTTAATAAGTGGCCATTAAAATTCAAAGCTGATAGAAATTGAAAACAACCAACTATTAAAAATAATGTTATATGGTTTATATTATTTTGATAAAAGTTAAAATAAACAATAGAGAATAATAACAGATTCAAAATGCAACATACATAAACATATCAAAACACTTGGGTCAAAATTTCACACAAACTCAATTGCATTAAATCCAACATATCAAAAGGAGAGTGCCTATGTGATTCTTGACATGATGCCTCTTGGTCAAAGGACTTTAAGATTACATCTCCATCAAAAATATATTTATTAACATCTATGCGTATACATAATAGAGAATAATAATGCTCCTTTTAAATCTTTCGTCCAAAATTATAAGAAAATATTCATACATAAATTAGTTAAATCTATATAGCTTTTGTACGAACCACTGGGAATCAATTTTATACAAAAAGCATCGTTTATGAATTTACAATTGCTCCGATATCAAATGAAAGAGATTTAACAAGATCATAATATGTTTTGTAGTTAGAACATAATTAATCCAGAATCTATAAATCCAAAATAAAATAGTAAAGGAATTTAAATCTTATAGTTGTGAAGTGAAGACATCTTCAAACGGAAGCGTTAATACCAATCTCGAACGGTTTTCCTCAGATCTGATGATGGTGACCCTTTTGTGTTTTCTTTTCCTCTTTCCTTTTTATAAACTTCTTGGACCGAAAAAAATGTTTTAAGAAATCTTACCTTAATACAAAAATGGACAGAAGAACGTTTTAATTTTGGAATATCATCGGTCCTAATAGAGAAGGGGTCTATATATATTCTGAGGCAACATTTGAGACCAGTATAATTATTAATAGCAATATGAGCTTTTCCATCAAAAATTCAGATGTCTTTTCATTAATTCTTTAAATGGAACTGATGCACAATAATAACATAGGCCACATAATAAATAAAACTAACAATATCGTCCAACGTCAGGAATATACAACTAACACAAATGTCTACGTGCGTACAAACATATAAATAAACATGCTGAAATATAAATATATAACCAAATATCTACGTACATACATACAAATGTACAACATAAGAAACATCCAAACAATGCAAACCATAATATGAAATATGTCTTACTAACACAAATTGTAATATCCCATTTTCCCATACCCTTTGAATCGACAATAAACCACACATGTCTAACTCAAATTGCACGAAAAGACGTATCATTAAGGGTAGGAAGAAAATAAAAACAGAGCAGAATCTCACACGAATGGAATAAGATATATTATTTCAATAATAATCTTTACAGTGGAAAATGTTAAATAAAATATCAGAGTCTAACATAGATTCAGCTTGGACAGTTATAAACTTCTATCCTTACAAATGCTGAAAACAACAAAACAAATACAATAGATGTAGCGGATAATAGAAGACGTCCATACGATGATGAAGATCTCCAGCTCTCCTTTAGAAACTCCAACCGTAAACTCAACCTAAAACTACTCGTATCTGACTCGAGTATTAAAAATATCCGGATCAGGTTTGATAAACTAGCGTGAGATACTTGAAATTTAAAATGACTATATTATCAAAACCTTTGAAAAGAAGGGTATCTCATAAGACCACGCACGCACATAAACACGGACGGGTTTTTACCTTATGATAACCAAAACACTTTTATACCAAAATTCACTTGATATTTATTTAATGACATTCCTTTGAAAACACTTTTCAAATAAACTTATTCAAATAAGGTATCAACACCATACTAATTCTAAGGTAATATATCCGGACTGGGTTAATGGAATATCCGAATGAAATACATGATACCAAAAGGGGTAGCTGAAATGTTTGCAAGTCATTACTGTTATTTTGGGACTACAATAAAAACTGTAAATCTCTTTTTGGGATTAGATTTCCAACATGATAGGAAACTATTGGCCTTTTCTCCGATCCATGCATAACAAACATAGTTCCCACGGTGCTTTAATCGCCTTTCTCAAGCTAGTCGCTTGGAACTGTACTTGCTATACTACCACTTATAACCGTTAATTCCTTGCTTTTCTCAAGCTAACCACTTTATCAAAATGGGGAAATAAATGCCTTGAGGTACGTTTTCCCCTAAAAGGCCCAACATATGGGACGCCACCATACATACTCACTTATTTTGGATTTTTGTCTGTTATACCATATAGTATCCCATATCATCTTCTAAGATGTGAGGCTAGTGAGGCTACGCTCAATTTCTTTAAAGCCATGCTTTTCATACAAAACCATGCTTTGATCATAACAGGTTCCACTTGAATGCTACATCGTCAGTCCACATCACATGAATGATTTCTAGAAAAGTACAACTTCCTGAGCTCGTATGTCTCGAGAAAGGGTGTTAAGCTAAAAGAAGTTGCCTTCTCCGCCACTAACTGATATACTTTTATAGAAACCATACAAATGTGATTTAGAATACAATGTCCGACAAACATCCATACAAGTTTGTTCTGGGACTGAATGAAACCAAAGGCACCCTCTTACTACCACTAGTAGCAAGTAGTCCTTGCAATCTGAAAAATCTCCACAACGAGGAGACCGCTGCTATAAATAACTATATAATGGGGGCGATCTAGAGCATGTCAACAAGCAGTCCTCACGCTATGAGATCCTCGGTCTTCAATAATCATCATGTTCAACGTTTCTTCACTTTCGAACGTATATATTGGTTCAAAGTGGTTTTCGGATTGAAATCACTCAAATCTGACCCCGGTTCCTTCGAAGCCGACTATCGATTTAAAATGTGTTAAGTTCATATGTGGATATCAATCATCAATCAATTAATTCATCTTTTATTTGAATCAAATATCTTTCTTAGATATATTCTTTTTAATTTATTTCATTTTCTTTTCAAGAGTATATGGAATCATTAAGCCTCATTTATCTAATCATTTGGTTTATATAAATCTTTCTTAAATCCTGGAATAATTCCAAATCAATTTCTCCTTTACTTAGAAAAACCTTTTCAAATCATTCATTTAATCTTAATCAAAGATTTCTTATATTCAAGATATAGCTTTTAACTTGGGAAAAATATTCCCAAATCATTTATTAAATCTTTATCAAAGATTTCTTTCTTAACTTTAAATCGTATTCTTGCAAATCGAAGATTTTCATAACAGGGCACTATTTCCACCTTAGATATGGTAAATTTCACCTATGGGGACTAGTGGCAAGTTATCCTATATCATGAAGATCTTTTTCATCTATGATCATTGTCTTCAATATATTTTATTTTGAAAATTAGTTTGAAGGAGTTTTTGGATCGGAATCACTCAAATTCGATCCCGGTTTTTTCGGATAGGAATCACCCAATTCCGATCACGGTTCCTTCATACCAATCATTGATGAAAATATGTCAAGTGGTTAATTAACATTAAAAGAATTTTGTTTCATTTCTTTTATTTTGGAAAAACTTAAATATGATCTTTTAGAGCATCTGGGCTTTCTTTTCAATCTGTTCCGCCTCTCTTTTAAAAGATAAAGTGAAGGCTAGGTAAGTTTAGGGCACTGGTTGCTCCATTCCTAACCTTAGTTACACACATTATTTTATCTTCGCAAATCTCAAAGGCGGAACAAATGTACTAGTCGTTTCCGCATACTTAGTTTGTTATTACATTCAATATTCTTCACTCTTTTTTTAGGTGGTATAAACAATTCCTCTTAACCATTTATTCAAACTCTTATTAAAATTTTCAAATCATCTTTAAATTACTTATTTATTCTTTAAAGATCATTCACAAAAGATTTAGGAAAGAATTGTTACGTTCAAAACTACACTTCAAAGTTATGTAAAACTACTGCAAAAAGCGTTGCAATAGTGTTTTAAAAGCTACATTCTTCAAAATGACTTTTATATCATTTAGAAATCCATCTTTTCAACTTAAATCTCTTTTAAAACATTTTAAAATATTCTTAGAATTTATTTAATATTTTTAAAATATTTAAAATATCAATTTTTAACTTTGGTCACTTTACTGCAAAAGCGCGATTTTTCTGAAAAACTACTTTGGACGTATTTAAAATATACGAGATGAAATCTTGATTTTCTTTCAATATTTCTTTAAACATATTTGAATGTTTATAAAACATTTCTAACTCATTTTAAAACTATTTCCAAAAGGTTTAAGCATTCCATATACACCATTTCAATTTTAAAAGGAAAGTGATTTCTTTTGTGCTTATCGACGTGTATTAACGTGATTTAGTAAAATGATTTAACAATCATGTCAAACGATCAATACTTGATGATCAAAGCATATATAAGCATCCATAGCAATCATGACACAACATCAAACATGTATATATATGAATATAGATATTAAATAGAGTTTCTCACCATAAACCAAAGTGATAAACTTCCTACCAATATTCTAATCAACCAACACCTCACTAAATACTTCCTGCTCCATTGGAAACTAGAAAAAAATACCCTCTCCCTTCCAATAGCTTGGTCGAGGCTTGAGATGGAGGTTGGCCAAAAGGATAGAGAAGAAGCGGTAGAGCTTTGAACTTGAGTTTCCAAGATTTAGATCCAAAAAATATGTTATCTTGTATCTAATTTTAGACCCTCTAAAACTCAAAATTTAGAAAAGATTTTAACTAAAAAATTGTTGAAAATTATTTTCTCTTAAATTTAGGAAGAAGAATCATTTTAATACAATTTTTTTTAGGGATATATGATAGAATGAAGAAGAGGTATTGCCGGATTGACAAAAATGAAGTCCAAAAATGCACTTTAAAGAATTGAGTTTTAGATATAGCAAACCATAAAACTGTAAAAAGTGCTCAACATAAAAGTTTTAGCTATTGGAATTTCGTACGATTTGAAAAAATAAATTCTTAATTTGGATCAATTATGATCAAGTTATGATCAAAACAAAATGGACTATTCTTTTTTTTAAAAACTAGGCCAGAGAATATACTGGAAAGAAGTGGATTTTTGACTTGGTTAATATTAGAATGAGACAAAGTGGTCAATATGAAAGTTATAGCCACTAGAAAAATATATGATTTGAGAAATAAAATTTTGTATTTTGGTTCTATTTTGAATAAGTTATGGTCGAGAGAAGAAGAAGTAAAATATGGAGAAAAGATGAGTTTGATTTGAAGAGAATGAACATTGATTTCTTTTGAATATTTTAACATTATTTCCTTCTAATTTTTTTCCTATGGCTTGGAAGCCATTAAAGAGGAGAGGAAAAAGTGAATAAGCTTGAGAAAAGAAGAAGAAAAAATGTGAATGAAAGTAAAGAAGGATGTGGGTATTTATAGGGAACGAAAGAAGTGGTAATTTACCAAAATAACCTCTTACCAAATTACCAAACCAAACTTACTTCAACATAAAGCAAACTCCACTTTTTCAACACTTAACATAATCCTTTCACTTCTTACTTTATGTCTTAGTCACTTAAAAATTAAGTAAAGAAAATTAATTATGTTGTTGGATTTTAATGTGATTTGCATTTGATGTTTACTTTTGACTTTTCTTGAACTTACTTACTTTTCTTAATGACATTCTAGAATTTCCTTATCTTATTTAGTAAAAATGAACTTAATTAGTGAATTTATTAATACTTACACTATTTGAATATATGTTTCTATATAAGAAAATAAAAGTGCAACAACATTGCGATAACTTTCATTCGAAAAACGTTGATTTTCGACAAAATGTTTTACGGTCACATTTTAACGTTTTAGTTAAACTATTTATTTATGTAAAACAAATTTAAAAATAAGTTTGTATAATATTATTTAAAAAGGGATTTTAGGCTCAAGGAAAAAGTTGTAGAAAAATGTAGTTATAGGGACAAAAAGTTTTCTTTTTAGGCTGAAGGACACTTTTTAGTGTAAATCACAGAATGATAGTTAACTATCATTTTCTGTTTACACTAACAAATATCCTTCAGACTAAAATGCAAACTTCCTGTTCCCTGAGACTAAATTTTTTTCGCAACTTCTTCCGTGGGCCTATTTTCTTGATTTAAAAATATAAACACTCCAAATAAATTAAAATAATTTATTTAACCATTTTGAAACTTACTTTTCTAAAATCAGCATTTTGTCACTTTTGTCGATATAGGCAAATGTTATTATTTTTGTGTATACTTTTCTTTCTAAATCCTATCTAATATTGTTTGAATCATATAATCTTACCTATTTTATATTTAAAATCACTTTAAATTTTTAATTTAAATTGTATATTTTAAAATTGTCAAATTTTAGGTTGTTACATTCTCCCCTACTTAAAAGAATTTCGTCCTCGAAATTACAAAAAACAAAATTTTGCCTAAAACATTTGTCTTTAAACTTAATTCCATACAATATACACAGATCATTCGTATGAAATATCTTATTCGATCTCCTATTCGAATACATAATTTTATTTCCGAACTAGTATCGATCCTCCAATCCTCTAGTGCGGACACCGATTAGACTTCTAGATCCAAAACTTTGCTTTCCTTGCATAGTTCTCTACTATGATAGAAAACTCAAGTATCCAACCATAAACCCTAATCAATGTTCACTTTAAAGAAACAAGTGATAAATCCATTTCCAGATTGGTGTAAACACATCCAAGTTCTATTCTCGGATATTTGATCAACATTGTGTGACGAAATGATCTACATATAATATATGTATTTATTAACCCTCAAAAACTTTCATAAAAACTTTATCCTAAGCTCAAAATCTTTATAAAGGTGCCTCTTTATATAATCCCTTTAATTATTTATTTTCAAATACTTTTGTTAAAGGAAAATATTCTAAAGAGACCATTTTTCACTCAAAAGATAATTCATCTTAATAAAAAGGTTTTTCTACAATTTTTTAACTCAGTATAATTCCTTTAACACTAATATTATTTATGAATCATTTCGTAAAACTATTACTTAAGTTTATTTCATCTTATAACTTATGTAAATTAATCACATTTTAAAAACTTAAGTCCAAATCATTAATTAATGCTAGAATTCATTAATAAAATAATTTCTAGGTTATAATTACCTTTTTGAGGATTCATTATTTTACTTAATAGTTCATGACTTAAATCTATATTTGTATGATATAACTTTACATCCTAAGAGTATATATAAATTCCAAATTTCAAATTGATTTTACTTATATCCGTCCATCTAAGAGATTTTTCAGACTGTCTTGTCGCTTGGTTTTGGCGGCGCTCTGTCTAATGAGACGGGTAAGATTTGGATTTTTTGGTCCAAAGATTGCGTGGTTCGTCCTGTTTTTGATTCGTCTCAGCTTTTATCTGTTTTGTGCTCTGCTCCCGCTTTCCCGCAACCATTCCTTTTCTCGGCTGTGTACGCCAAGTGCGACCGGATTGAGCGATTATCTCTTTGGGATGCCATTTTATCGCTTGCTGACTTTGGTTGCTCGATCTCAGTGGTGGGCGGGGATTTTAATGTCGTCGCTAGCCAGGCCGAAAAATTAGGTGGGGTGGCTGTCAATCGGCAATCGGTTTCGGATTTCAATTCTTTCATCGTGCGATCTGGTTTATCGGAATTTCCATTCGTTGGATCTGCTTTCACTTGGTCCAACAACCAGGAAGGCCCGAATCGGATTATCTCTAGGTTGGATAGGGTTTTTGGTTCTGCTGGTTGGTTAGACCTTCCCTTCTCCTTCTCTGTTTCTCATCTTCATCGCTCTTGCTCTGACCATGCGCCTCTGGTCTTACGATGCGCTTCTCGGTTGTTATCGGGGCCTTCTTCTTTCAGGTTCCTTAGTATGTGGAGTTCTCACCACAGTTTTTTACAAGTGGTGGAAGACTCGTGGTCTGCTCCCATTGTGGCCTCTCCCATGGTGGCTTTCTCTCGGAAACTGCAACGTCTTAAGGTCTCCCTTAAGTCGTGGAATTCCCTTGTTTTCAAGAACATTTTCGATCGTGTGCGAGCGGCTGAAGAGTCCCTGATTCTTGCTGAATCGTCGTTCGACGAGTGTCCGTCGGCCGAAAACAAGGAGAACTGGGATCTCGCTCAATTGGCATTCTCCTCGGAACTCCATATCGAGAATTCTTACCTTCGTCAGAAAGCAAGGATCAAGTGGGTGGTTGAGGGTGATATGAACTCCAGGTTCTTTCACTCTTCTATTCGAAAGAAAGCTAATTTTCTCTCTATTCGTGAGATTTTACGTCCGGACCTGTCTATGGCTTCGTCTCCTTCTGAAGTTATTGAGGTTATTGTTTCTTACTTTCAATCTTATCTTGGTTCTCCTTCTGCGTCAGGATCGGTGTCGGACATTCTGTCCTTTATTCCTAGGCTTGTTGCCACTGCAGATAGTGACGCTTTAGCCATCCCGCCTTCTTCTGTTGAGATTCGAGCCTGTGTCTTTGCTCTCAGCAAGGAAAGTGCCAGTGGACCAGATGGCTTTAACGGTTCTTTCTTCCGTAGTACCTGGCATATTATCCAAGCTGATTTTTGCCTGGCTATTCAGCATTTCTTCTCCGGAAGAAACCTGCCCACTAGCTGGTCATCCACCAACTTGATCCTCATTCCTAAATGCGAAAGACCGACGGCCTGTGCGGACTTTCGCCCGATCAGCCTCTGTAATTTCGCCAACAAAGTTATTTCTAAGGTCTTGGCTTCTCGGCTGGCTCCGTTCCTCGACCGCATTATCTCCTCCTCTCAGGCTGGTTTTGTAAAAGGACGTTTGATCACTGATAACGTCCTCTTAGCTCAAGAACTTATCTCTCAGATTGACCGGAAGGTCAGGGGTTCTAACATTGTTTTCAAACTTGATATGGAAAAGGCCTATGATTGTATGTCTTGGTTTTTCATCATCAAGGTTCTTCGTGCTTTCGGTTTTCCTGAAACTCTTATTGATTTGGTGTGGAGGCTTATTTCGACCTGTTGGTTCTCTGTTATCATTAACGGATCGGCCAACGGATTTTTCAAGTCGAGTCGAGGTATCCGTCAAGGCGACCCACTATCTCCTACCCTTAGCGTCATTGCGGCTGAGGCATTCATCCGTGGCATCCACATGTTGACTGTTTATGGACAGATTCAGCGTTTTGGGATTCCTAGTGGGTGTCCCCTTATATCCTCCCTTTCTTTCGCGGATGACATTGTCATTTTCTCCAATGGTAGCCGTTCTTCCATTCGACGCCTTTCTCGGTTTCTCCAGCTATACGAGAGGTGTTCGGGCCAACGGGTTAACGTTTCGAAGAGCTGCTTCATTCCCGCGAAGGATATGGTCCAATCGCGTGTTTCCTGGGTTGAGTCCTTCACGGGTTTCAGGGCCTCATCTCTTCCTTTTCCTTACCCGGGTATTGTACTCTACAGAGGTAGAAAACTTAACGCTCTGTTCGATCCTCTGACAGATAAAGTTAGGAGAAAGATTACGCATTGGAATGCTTCTCTTCTGTCTCAGGCAGGCAGACTTGTTCTTATTCAATCGGTTTTATGCTCGATGGGTTCTCATATTTTCGCTGCTGTGACCCCTACTTCCTCCTTTTTCCGTTCGTTCCAATCTTTGGCTTCTTCCTTCTTATGGGGCTTCAAGGGCGACAACCGTCGTCACCATTGGGTGTCATGGGATGTTATTTGCCGTCCTAAGAATGAGGGTGGGCTAGGATTGCGCAATCCGAAGGACCTCTGTTCGACTTTCGCTTGCAAGTTGTGGTACAGGTTTGGGTCCAACGACTCCTTATGGGCGAATTTCCTTCATGCTAAGTATCGGAGGTTGGCTTCTTCGGGTTATTCCGGCTCTCCGACCTACTCCAGTGAGACCTAGAAGCATATGCAATCGGTCAAACTCCTAGTCGATTCTCATACTGGCATGTTCGGCTGGGATGGAGGGTCCTTTTCCATTCAGAAGGCCTGGAATTCTGTTCGTCTTCATTCTCCGGTCATGCCTATTTTTGGATTCATTTGGGACGTTCGTATCCCTCCTAAAGTTTCTTTCCTTATGTGGAGAGTGCTCCATAAGGGGATTTCGGTAGATGTGAATCTCCAGAAGATCGGCATCTCTTTTGCTTCCCGCTGCCGGTGCTGTGGTAGTGGCGAAACGGAGACCGTTGAGCATCTGTTCTTCATGGGCAGGTGTGCCAACTTCTGTTGGTGTTTCTTTGGTTCTCTTTTGAGAGTCCGTGGGTCCATCTCTACGTCTCATGATTTGATGTCTTCTTGGTGGATAGGGAGATTAGGTCGTTCCCTTCGATCCATCATCTTCCGCTTGATTCCTTGTCTTATTTGCTGGCACATCTGGTGTGCGCGGAATAAGGCAATTTTCGACGAGTCTCCAATGGATCCCCTATCCATTATTCGAAGAGTCGGAGAAGATATGGTCTTGGCTTTTTGTGGTTATCCTTTCCCCGGTAGGGTCAATCATCGCTCTGTTCGCCTTGTGAACCTTTTATCTATTACCTGCTCTCGTTCTTCCAACAGAGCGGGAATTGGTTGATATCCGTTTTGGACAAGGGTGTCCTCGAGTCTCATGCCGGTCCGTCTTCCCCTCAGCTCCCCCCCTTTTACTATTAATTATTTTTGTGTTTTGTGTGGCTTATGCTTCCAGGTATTTGGCTCCTTGGGTAGTCGATTCTCTATGTCCATCATATGTGCGGTGCGGAGCTTTTGGGGTTCTTCTGTTTTTATCGTTCTGCTTTCTTTCTGCTGGAAGGTTGGTGGTCAGTTCTTTCGCCTGTGTTGGAGGGTTTGCGGTTTGGCTTGCCCTTCCCTATCTCCTTGTTCTCTCATCATCGTCATCGGGCGGTGGCCTTGCCGGAGCTAGATTCAGCGGTTGATGGGGGGAAGGGTCCCTTCGTTTGTTTTTAGTTGTTTCTGTTGTTGGTGGCCTTTGTTTTTTGGTTTGTTGCTTCATTTGTTTTTCCCCGTTTTTTTGATGGTGAGTTACCTGTCAGGCTTGTTGACAGCTTTTGGTGGTTTCTATATATCATTCTTCAAAAAATATATATATATATATATATATATATATATATATATATATTAAAACCACTCGTATTTAAATCCTCAAACTCTTAAATCTTTTTTTCCTTTGTAAATCAGATTTATAAATTATCCTTATCTTATTTCATTTACTCAAAGTATTTCACAATCTTTTACTAAAAGTTTTCATAAATTTCTTAGCTTTGAGTTAGATATGATTCTGAAATTTTGGGCTATTCAAAATCGTCGAAAATTCTGCTTTATTTTAGCAATTAGTGATCCCAATTTAGCTTTAGTTTAAACACTTTTATAAAGATTACCAATCAACGATTCACATCATTTCTTTAACTTAAGAAAATTATATAGATCAAGTAACTTCGAAACAATCCAAGGAACTGGGTACTACCAATAGTATCATATGTCCTCTTAACAAGAAGAATAATACTTAAGAGAAGTGCTTACCATCCGAACACATCTCTTGCCCATTTTTAATTTATTTCCGAGTCAATAGAATTAGTCATCATAAAATACCTCTTTTTATTTGAATTAAAACCATTTTCAAAATCCTTAAAAGATTACTTTATAAAACCTATTTTATAAATTTATTTTATCTTATATTAATTAACTTCATTTAAATTACCACAATTCTTTTACTCGAATTTAAATTCTCTTTCCTTTTATATTTATCTTTTTACAAATTAATTTTCTATTTTTCAAATACATTTTTATCTTATATGTTCATTCCTTAAAAAATCTTATTATCAAACACCTTATGTCAAAACATGAAACTTAATTCACAAGGTATTTGTACTTGAACTTTTAAATCAAACAATTGATCAATTTATGATAGTAACTTAACATTATTTAATTTATTATTTTGGAATAAGTATTAAAGATCTTAATTACCATATCAGATTTTTTTTTCTTATTGATTATCTTTATGAAACATCTTATAATCAAACTGTGAAACTCTAGTCACACGATGTTCATAATTAAGTTTCACTAATCCTGATTTCTAACTTACAACTTTTCAAAATATATACCTTATATTCAAAAATATAATCCTAGCTAAAATTATTTCATGTGCCAATTTTTCAAAATCAGTGTGTCGGTTTGCCTTGCTCAAGTATTTAGCAATCCCTATCGATTACATGGAGCTCTCATGCATCGGCTAGAATCCATATACCACTCAGCAAATTAATCAACACCAAATATTTCTATATCCAATAACAAATACATGCTCGTATATAATACACTCAAATTCATTCTAGGATGTTAGTAAACCTATCTCTAATGAGTTACTCATCCTAGGGTATTACTAACCCCATCTCTAATGATTCTTTAACCAACCAAAGCCAAAGTTCTAGCTTAACCTTTAGCTCTGATACCAAATGTAATGAACGGGTTTTTCGGACCCGCCCCGGTAGGCTTTTCAACCATCCCGCTACCTTCTACTTTTCAACATAGGGGCACTCCTGCTTTTCAACATAGTGGTGACTACGTGTGGTACCTCGAATCCGCTTTTACGGCAAGCCTCTCGACTATAAACCAACCCTTTCACTCTAGGATATGTAGAGGTAAGGGTCTAAACTTCGTCACTGTTCACAAAGCGAGAATCCCCTATCATGCTGAACATAATCAAGCAAATCCGATATCCGGTTCCTTCGTACCAATCATCGCTAACAAGATGTTAAGTGGTTAATTAACATTCAAAGAATTTTGTTTCTTTTCTTTTATCTTGGAAAAACTTAAATATGATCTTTTAGAGCATCCGGGTTTCTTTTCGATCTGTTCCATTTTAGTCTAAAAAATAAAGCGAAGGCCAAGTAAGTTCAAGGCACTGGTTGATCCATTCCTAACCATAGTTACACACCTTGTCTTATCTTTCCAAATCTCATAAGCAGGATAAATGTACTAGTTGTTTGCGCATACTCGGTTTGTTATTACATTCAATATTCTTCACTTTTTGTTTAAGTGGTATAAACAATTCCTCTTAACCATTTATTCAAACACTTATTAAAACTTCCAAATCATCTTTAAATTACTTAATTATTCTTTAAAACTCATTCACAAAAGATTTAGGAAAGAATTATTACGTTTAAAACTACACTTCAAAAGTTATTTAAAAACGTTGTGAAAAACGTTGCAAATAGTGTTTTAAAAGTTATATTCTTCAAAATGACTTTTATACCATTTAGAAGTCCATCTTTTCAACTTAAATATTTTTTAAAACATTTAAAAGATTCTTAGAATTTAGTTCATATTTTAAAACATTTAAAATTAATTTTAAACTTTGATCACTTTACTGTAAAAGTGTGATTTTTTCTGAAAATTTGTTTTGGTCATATTTAAAGTATACAAGATGGAATCTTGATTTTCTTTCTTTATTTCTTTAAACATATTTAAATATTTATAAAACATTTCTAACTCATTTTAAAACTATTTCAAAAAGGTTTAAGCATTCCATATTCACCATTTTAATTTTAAAAGGAAAGAGACCTCCTTTGTGCTTATCGATGTGTATTAACGTGATTTGGTAAAACGATTTAACAATCATATAAAAAATTAATAATTGATGATCAAAGCATATATAAGCATCCATAGAAATCATGAAACAACATCGAACATGTAAATATATAAATGGAGATATGAAATGGAGTTTCTCACCATAAACCAAAGCGATAAACTTCCTACCAACATTCTAATCAACCAACACTTCACTAATTACTTCCCACTCCATTGAGCACTAGCAAAAAACTCCCTCTCCCTTCCAATAGCTTGGCCGAGGCTTGAGATGGAGGTTGTCCGTAAGGATAGAGAAGAAGCGGTAGAGCTTTGAATTTGATTCCCAAGATTTAGATCTGAAAAATAGGTTATCTTGTATCTAATTTTAGGACCTCTAAATCTCAAAATTTAGAAAAGTCTTTAATAAAAAGTTGTTTAAAATTATTTTATCTTTTATTTGAAAAAAGAATCATTTGAATACAAATAGTTTTGAGGGAGATATGATAGAATGAAGAAGAGGTATTGTCGGATTGACAAAAATGAAGCCCATAAATGCACTTCAAAGAATTGAGTTTCAGGTACCGCTGAACTCAAAATTAGAAAAAATGCTCAACATAAATGTTGTTGCTACTGGAATTTCATATGATTTGAAAAAATTAATTTCTTAATTTGGATCATCCATGATAAAGTTATGATCAAAACAAAATGGGCTATTCTCTGTCTTAAAATCTGGGTCAGAGAATGCATTGGAAAGAAGTGGATTTTTGACATGGTTATTTTAGAACGAGACAAATTGGTCAACATAAAAGCTGTAGCAATTGGAAAAATACATAATTTTAAAAAAAAAATTTGAATTTTGAAGAATTTATGGCCGAGAGAAGAAGAGGTAAAATACGGGAAAAAATGGGTTTGATGTGAAGAAAATGAACATTGATTTCTTTTGAATATTTTGTAAATATTTTAACATTATTTCTTTTCAATTTTTTTCCTATGGCATAGAAGCCATTAAAGAGGAGAGGAAGAAGGTGAAAAAGCTTAGGTAAAGAAGAAGAAGAAATGTGAATGGAAGTGAAGAAGGAGGTGGATATTTATAGAAAAAAAGAAGTGGTAATTAACCAAAATAATCTCTTACCAAATTACCAAACTGACCTTACTTCAACCTAGAACTCTACTTTTTCAACACTTAACATCATCCTTTCACTTCTTACTTTATGTCTTAGTCACATAATCTTTAAGAAAAGAAAAGTAATTATTTTGTTGGATTTCGATGTGATTTTGATTTATTGTTTACTTTTGACTTTTCTTAAATCTACTTACTTTTCTTTTTGACATGTTAGAATTTCCTAATCTTATTTTAGTAAAAGTGAATCCGATTAGTGAATTTATTAATACTTACACTATTTGAATAAATGTTCCTATATAATAAAATAAAAGTGCGATAATATTGCGACAACTTTTAATCGACAAAACATTGATCTTCGATAAAATATTTTACGGTCACATTTTTACGTTTTAGTTAAAATATTTATTTGTATAAACCAAATTTAAAAATAAATGTTATTTAAAAACATAAACACTCATAAATAAATTGAAATAATTTACTTAACCATTAAAACTTACATTTCTGAAATCAACATTTTGTTACTTTTGTCGATATAGGCAAATATTACTATTTTTGTGTATACTTTTCTTTCTAAATCCTGTCTAATATTATTTGAATCATATAACCTTACCTATTTTATATTTAAAATCACTTTAAATAGTATATTTTAAAGTGGTCAAATTTTGGTTCGTTACACAAATACTACCTAATACCCCGAAACCTACCCGCGTCGCTACCATTATCATTAGCAGAGATGTCCTAATTTAGAATCTGTTTTAATAATGTACCAGAAAGCAAACTAGGCTTCTTATCTAGCATACCAACATGTAACTTAAATGGTCAGTTTTCTTTTCTCCATCAGTAACTGTTGCACCTCGATTTAATGATAATTCTAACATTTAACCAAATTTGTTTGTTAATAATAAGTAAATTTTTATTTTAACAATTGTGTATGTGTATTTAACAAAAAAAGCTAAAAGCAGAAGTTTATTACAATTTTAGGATTTGGACTGAAGGAAAAACTTACAAAAATTTAAATCATGTCATTCTCTTCTTCCATCTCAACTTTATACCATCGAATCTTCCTTCACAACTTTATTTTTGGTCCTTTATAATCTCAACATATACCCTTCTCCGATTTCAATATGGAATCTCAACGTCGAACCTTCTGCATTCATCTCAAGGACTTAAATAACTTTGTTTTGGCATCCATCTCAGTGATCTCAATAAGTTCGATTTAAGTTTAGTTTTTCTTTACTTTGAAATACATTCACAGCATGATTCACTTTTAGATTTTTTGTTCTATTATATAGATTTTTATTTTGTGATCTTTCACTGTCAATTTTGTTGATTTGTTCATGGCTACTTTGGGTTCAAACAATAGTAGAAATATTTTCAGGTTTGCTTTTATATATAATGCTATATATATTTATCAGTCTGCATTACCAATTCATTATATTGAATTTCAAAAATATAATGCCATGCTTATCTGTCATTTTTCATTAATGATTTATCCTAGTGGATTTGAAAAATAAAATGTTATGTTTATCTATCATTCTACATTATTAATTTGTATTATTTATTCTCTTTATTTTTTGTATTTTTTTATTTTGTTTCACTTTCTTATGTTTTTCTTCTTTTGCAGCAATGATGTTGACAATGTTCAGCAAAATAGCTTGCTAATTGTTTTTGAATATAATGAGAATTGTTATTCCACTCGCCTTACCATAGATTCTTCTTTGTTTGGCGTTAAGAGTGAAATTCGTGAAGTTTTGTTACATCTGAGTGCTTTTTCTATTGAGACATCTTATATTTTAAAAAATAAGGTTATTGTTACGGATACCGATTTAGGTTTGTTTAGTATTATGTGCTTTTTATTTTATGAGAGGAGTCTATATTTTAATTCTACCATTAAGTCAATTGTTTGTGGACTGTAATTTGATATTGGTGGTAGTAATTAAGGTACTTCCAGTGTACAAAGTACTTCAGTTAGCAGTAGTTCTGCTAGAAACAATGATTCGTATGTTGATTCCTCTTGTTATTTGAAAGGTTTGTTGAAAAAAGTTCTTAAAAATCTCATATGAGATTTCTTGATTTTTGTTTTAATGGAGCTAAGGATTTTATGGAGGTTCTATTGGCTTATCAAATTAAAAATGGACATTAATGAGTAGAGATTTAGTCAATTAGACTAATGCTAAAGATTACTTGCTAACACTAGGATTAAGTGAAAAATGATGAGTTAGTTATGTAGTGAAAGGTAAATAATATAAGATATAGAGTGGTTCGGCAAAGCCTCCTACGTCCACCATAAAGTTCTTTTATTATATATTTCTCTTAAACTACAAAGAATTACAAGATAATAAGAAGAAAATAGACAACATCTATAACTAATAAAGTTGTGTAATCTTAAGGACTTGGGGTATCAAGAGCCCTGGATTGTATGTATTATTCAGAATCCTTGTATTTTCCAACCCTTTTGAAGTTGCAAAGTAGGAAATATTCATAGTTGTTGAAGTGGATGATGAACATTTGAGATTGAGCTGTTGAACTGGCGAGAAAAACGCCTGACTGTTGATATGGCTACAAGAATAAATGGGCGACAACTGCCAAGGTGTAAGAAGATGTGCTACAGATGAAAATATACTCATGGCTCCTCTACACTAGGCATGGTCCTCCCGTTTAATGCGCCTGGCTTCACATTAAATGCTGATGTTATGCCAATTAGTTCAGCCGCCCAGCTATAGTTCTTTAAATAGATGGATGGATAGTTTGTCATTTACTTAAGTGCTTACATATCAAGTCGTGCTGAGCTGATCGACCGATTGTCAATGATATGAAATAGACTAAAGATCTTGCTAAGGACCATGTTGGGAAGATAGTGCACAGCCGGGTGTGAGGTGATCGAGAGGGCTGCTTGGGATTAGTCGAAGACGACTGTACTAAGGCCAGTATAAGGGTGGGCCAAACTTGCTTGATGTGCCACTTGTTGAGCCTGACTTGAAGAAGGGCCGATCATCAACTGGAGTGATATTGGGTGACCGTGTTAACTTGGAATTGTGCTAGAAGTATATTGACATTGGAAGGTAGATCGTTACTGAGCTAAGCTTGACCAGACTGAGCCGAGGCTAGATCTTACCTAAAGGTGAAAGGTTCCTAGGGAGAAGGAGATTAGGTTTAATCTTGGTGCTCGTTGAATAAAAGGGGTGGTTGAGACCATCATGATCTTGAGCCAGCCTATGCGGGCCAGTTATAGAATAGTTGGGCTATAATAACCTGCACCTTAACGGTCCCGAATTATGACTAAATCAAAACCCAAGTCCATTAGGGCATGGATCTTTGGTATTGGTAACCTATAAATAACACAAGTATATCAGAGTGCAATAAATACAAACTCACAACGGAATCGAAAAATATAATATAACTATGTATCGACTGAGGATGCTACCTCGGAATATCATTCCTAGGATATTTAATTGCCTTACTGGCATCAAGCATGAATAAGAAGACTTAACCATCTACAACTCCCATCTTGCTCCAGTAGCCTGTCCTTCTATCCTATGAGATGTAATGAAGAGAGGGTTTAGAACAACATTTTGGTGATTGGAAAATTGGCTTTATCCATAGCACAAACTTATACCCATTGGTTTCTGTTTAAATGTTATGTCTTACTATTTATGGCTTATCGGTTAAATCATAAGATAGTGTACAATATGCCTAAGCTAACCTTTTTCAAGTATTAATACTGACATATGCCTGTTGTGCATAAGCTATGTAAAACCTTGGCCACTTAATATTTCTCAAATATGAAGTGGGCCCTTTGCATTGTCAATGTTGGCTATCGGTCCTAGCTACAAAGACTGATGACTTCTATATATATGTATTTATAATATATAATTGTTGTATCTATCGTTAATAAAGTCCCAGCCATATGAGAGATCGTATCCAAGTCACTTATTACTTCTTCAATAAGGACTAGGCCGACTCTGACCATTTATTCCTAATTCTATCATTTATTATGCGGTCTATTCTAATGTTCTAATTATATTTGATGCGAATATTAACGTGTATTGCATTGTACCAATTATATACTTGAATGTTTAGAATGGTTATACATACTTACATATTTATTTCTTTTATGTTTCTAGTCATTAACCCCTAAATAAAATACTCCTTTCCATACTTTAATCCATTAGAGTTACCCTTTTAAAAAGGTTTCCTATTATAACTTTCCAAAAATTAATCTAAAATAAAAGATTTGCTCGGTTTGAATTTCAATGTAGTGTTTATTTTCTTTTTATGGAAATAGATATTGTAAACTGCGAAAAAAGAATCCATACTTTACACATCTCTTTCCTTTGTTTATGTATATTCCTTATCAATCAAACACTATACTTTTCTATGTAATTATGAAATTAAACAAGCTATTTATATTAGAACATGGCACAAACACCCAAGACATTGAAGTAAAGAATGAAATAAAGAAAGTTAAAGAAAAATGAGGAAAAACTAGTAGACATTGAGTTTATAGTGGTTCGGTCAACTGATGCCTACGTCTACTTAGCTTATCTATTAATTATCTTGTTGTTTACAACTTCTGCTCTTATGGATCGGTATGGATCCTTGGAAATACAAATAAGTTACAAAAAAATTATAAACACACGTAGAAGATCCTTTAAAATGAGCCCATGACCTTCTATTTATAGCCATAGGTCGTTTGAAAGTTCTCCTCCAAGATCTCCCTCATATTCTCCACATCCATTCGTAGTTGAGCTCGAGAAAACGTGGCCATATCAGCAAATATAATGGATAGGCACAATCCATAGGTATGGATCGGTACCAATCCATAAGATTTCCTTATGGAATTTTCCCATTTCCTTGTTTAGATCTGAGTTGTTGTTAGCTTCATGTTTTCCATCTTGATCACCTTGTTTGGTGCTTGTTTTTGGATTAACAACTTGGATCGATGAAGGAATGAAGTTCCTGATTTTAGATGCGCGGGATGTTTAAAAGAAAAGCACATGCGATCCATCTAATAAGGCTTGGAATGGGTTGCTATCAACATGGCTTGGAAGTATATGAGTTTTGAGGTGATTCTGGTGTAGTTGTATGGATCGTTATCGATCCATTACTTCAATGGATTTGGTGTCCTTGACTTTAATTGTTGCTTTGCTTTTGCCTTGTAGCCTTGGTTGTACTTGGTTGCTAGGCTTCTTGGCTATCTTTCTAGGGTTCTTGCCTTGATAACTTTCAAGTCTGAACCATCAAGTTCATCCAAACACCGTCCAGTCAAAAGGCTGGATAACAATTGCACCCCCCAAAGTACATTTTGTTTCCAACATGATGTTCTTTGAATAGAGAAAAGTTGGGCCCGCTGCATATGGCTTTGATCCATACTTCGAATGGTTATCATCCCAGTTGTCCCTCCAATAAATCGAGGAACATGGAAAGTTAAAGAACTGAAAGACTGGACTGATAGGAGTGTTCTTCCTACCAGAACGAGGGAAGCATCACTATGGAAAGGATGAATGTATAAGGCAGCAAATGTCAGGGATGCAGCCTCGGTCCAAACACCATTGAATTCTTTATTTTGGGTAGCAGTATTGGTCCTCGACCATATCCTTTCTTTGAACTATTTTGGTGCAGTGCATCGCCTTTTGATTGTTCGTTGCGATGCTTCACCAGTGTCTAATACTAAAAAGACCGGAGTGTGCCTTCATAATCTAGTACTCCAAATCTTGTAGTTTTGAATAGATTCCTTTTATGGGCTTTATAGGTTTGACTTTACTGCTTTATTTTGATTGTTAGGTGTTGAATATGTTCATGCTCACACTTTGATTATCTGCTAGGTTCTAATGCTTGCACGTTCTTTCATAGAAACATTCATGTAGGCGCATACATATGCACATTCTTTTCTCTCTCTTATATTTTTTATGGTTCGATACCGATCCAATACCATAAAGCAGGCGAGTGAATCGCCTAAAAAATTGGGTTTGGGGGTATAAGACCAAACTCTACCCTCCTTCTCTTTCACTTTTTTGCTATTTATGAATCGAGCTTCCTTTTTTCCATCAAAACTTCTTTAACACATAATCAAAGTTTAGACCGTCATCACCTAAACCTCAACCTTCAGCAGCCTCTTGCCACGATCAAATTCGAACCTTAAATTAGACTCGATCCATTCTTGAATCTGATCCAACACTTGAATTGATTATCTCCTTCGATCTTCGAAGCATCTAGGGAGGCGGCGATGTTGGTGGTGAGCTTGGACAAGCTTCACGTTGATGACCGCTATTGGATTTGGGGATGAAGCGAAAGAAGGTGAAAATCCTCTAAGCTATGGATCGGCACTAGTCCGATCCTTAGTGGATTTTGGACCTTAAACACACTTGAGAGTTTTGCAGTATTAACTGAAATTTATGTTTTGACAACCATTATCTCTCGAATTCTAATGTGTTTTCAATGCTCGGCCATTGACATGGAGCCCGTTGCAACGGTCAGTAATGACGGTCACTTCAGTTAATATTTTGACTTTCAAATGAACTGTTGCATAATACTAGAAATTAACACCGCACGAAACTACATTACACTTTAGTTTGCATCAAAGCCCACCTGTCTTTCACTTTAGCATAGAGGCACAACCTTAAATTTTTTTTCGATATCACTTGTATGTTGAGTTTTGGTAGCAATGGATCATAGATGCTCCGAGTGTCTCTTTGCGATGGCAGCAACCCCATTAACTTCCAAATATGTTGAGTCTGATCTCAAATCTAGTTCGATTGAAATTCCTTCTACCTAACATACCCCAGCGAAGTCTGTGCCATAGCTAATAAATCAACAAGCCAAACAAACTCTCTCGGAGATTCCGCTTGAGCCCGTAGAAGGCCTTGAAGTTTAAGCTACTCCGGATACTCTCAATGATTTCAAAATACTTGATGATCTTGCAAACTTAGTTGCTTCAAATATCAGAGAGGGATCACTTAGAAGGATTTGTGAACAATATGGTATCCTATTCGAAAGTGTGGTGGTTCCCACATGCCATCAATGAGCATTTCGCCCTCCAGTTAGGTAGACCAAGTGTAATCAATACATGTGTTTGGTGGGGTGTGTCCCCACAATTCAATCAATTCATTCTGCAGTTGCTGCACTCCATGAGGCTGGCTCTAGCTCAATTACACCCTAACAACTATGCTTTCCTAAATTGCATATTCGTTGTCTTGCTCACTACTTAAACCGTGTGCCAACTGATAGAGAAGTCTCGTACCTTTACAGCTTCAAGCACCGTAAAAGCAATCCTTCTCTAACATTCTTGGAATCCTCCAAGGGTTGTAGAATAATAACTGACACCTAGAATAAGCTTAGCTACTTTAAAGAGGAGTTCTTTATCCGTTATCCACCTGGGTTCACACAATGATGGTTATCTAGGCGTAAGCTTTACTCTCATTCTTTCTACTTGAGACCGCTTCATAATTTTGTCTGCTCAGATCATCTTCTTATGCTTTTTTTATGTGCCAAACAGGTGTAGTGGTGCGGTATTAACAGAGACTCTTAGGACGCTTCATGAAGTCTTGGACATGATTAAGGAGGTGAAGACATTGCTCACCGATGAGAATATCTAGGATCACAAATTGTTAGAAGCAGGTCGCATTATTGGTCAAGTTTTGGCGACCTCGAATGACGATAGTGATGACTCCCCGTCTGGGGAAGGTGATGAGAATCCAGACATGTCCCCAATTTAGAGTCCAGTTACCAAGGTCAAGGATGTTTAGGAGCACGTTAGAGAGAGTATAAGCGGTGGATTAGGCCACGGTGGTGTAAATGCAGATTTCAAGCTATCTAGTGATAATGGCAATGACAACCAAGAATTTCTTATAAACTAGCAACCTACAATAATGATTGTCCCGATGCAGACTTCCATTCCTCTTCTAGCAACCACGATAGCAGCCAGTGATCCTTATAAGGGTTTTGGGTTGATCCTGGATGAGTTTGTTCCTTCATCTTAGAAGACATAAGCCTTTAGGGTCTTGACTGCCCCATTCATCTATAAAGTGGCTTGGATAGCACTCTTGGGGGAGGGGGGGAGATCACTCCCATCAGCAAAATTCAAACCCACGGTTCATTGAGGGGCATTAGGAAATTTACGCACATGCACACACATATACCACATGTTAATTATTCAACGTTATGCTTTTCATCCTGTTATGACTAATTTCCCAAGTTTCATTTGTAGGATCGATGGAACACGGTAGTATGTTTGATTCCTATGAGGACTAGATGTCTCATTGTAGGAGATGCCATCTACGAACATGCTCCCACAACACCAGCCATGATTCTACTTCCTGTTGACACTTAAGCCAAGAAAGAGAAGAGAGAGACAAGGAATACAAGTCGCATGATTGATCATCGAGGCAATAGTCTAGATCTAGGTCATCTTTACCCAGGAGTCTGGAAAACTATTCCACTCGATCTAATGATGCCCCACCCAGTGATGTCTCTCGATCCCCTTTGTCGACTTCTTCTCACACTCAACTGGTAGTGCCGCTACGTTTATCTCGACACTCTTAAAAGTTGACTAAGGTTGTTACCTTCGAATCTTCTCACCCAAAAGCCGAAAAAAATCCATTCGATCTCCCGCTATTATCAAAGAAAAAGAGATTCCTCCTAGTCCATAAATGGTCGCCTTGAGGCATTAGTTTTCTAAGATTTGTTTTAATTGTATTATGTTTGCTCCTAATATGAAGGAGATCCCATTTGAAGACAAGGGCCAAACGATGAATTATATTGGCGATGTTTATGATCAATATTTCTCATGGAAGAGAATGGCCAAGAAGATTTCTGAATATGCTGAAAATAAGAAGGTAGAGGCTGAGGGGTTGTAGCTTGTGGCTAATTAAGACAAGGAGGCAATCAATCATCTTGAAACAGAAGTTGCCGAGCTAAAGAAAGCATCAGTAGAATTTGAGCACAAAGTCAAAAATTTGTCTGAAGCAATTGAAAGGGAGAAGAAAAACCATCTGGACCAGATCGAATCTGCTCACCATCAAAATAATCTTTTGTCCATGGATTAAGAGTACCTAGCAAAAGAAGTAGATGAGTTTAAAGCCCAACATGAGAGAATGAGAGAGCAACTAGAGAAAGAGAAGAAGGAGAAGGATGTTGCTCTTATGTAGGCTCACAACTATTGTGAGGAGTTGCTAGATGCTCATAAGGAGAGGGACGATGCATTGGCCCACACTAAAAATGTAGATGAATTGGTTGCAGCCGCTGAGAAGAAAACCAAGGATAGGTTTAAGCCGATCATTATTAACTATAATGCCAATGATCTCAAGTTTTGAGATTAACGTGGCTTGGAAAGGATTATCCCAAAGTTCTAGCTCTAGTGTGTTAGAAGATTATGTGGCAAGAGCAGCAGGATTTGGAATGTGGTGAGGCGACTTTGGCGGAGATGGTCTGTGAGATTCTAGGTCCCAGGCATATCAAAACGCTAAGAGATGGTGAGCATATTCAATATCTGAAGCTGGCTTCCACAGTTCAGAAAGATCTAGTCGAAGGCTCCGAACTACACCTTTAGATCCCATTACCAGTTCCATTTCTAGGCCTTCGGCCGCTTCTACAACTTCGCCCAACCCTTTGTGCAATTTGGATGCACTGTAGATACAAAGATGAGCATTATGTCCCCAATCCTTAAGAGAAGTCCACATGGTACTCGTGCCTACATAGATCCTTATACCAACAGAGGAATTTCATTAACGTCGCCTATATTGGAGAAGATCCACATGAGCCCAGTCAATGTTGCTAATCTCTCCTTTCATCTTTCTCAAATTTTATGTCAACATGCAATTTCCAGTCCCCCGAAGGAGGGATCCCAACCATGGCAGCAAGCAACAAATGCATTGCATGAAGATACGACTGGTAACTACTAGGGAGCTATTATGGAGGTGGATGTTCTCATTACTAGATCTTCTGAGCCTATCTCAAGGCCCAACATGCAAAAGATCACCCAGAACCAAGCCCACTGGCCAAAAAGACTAAGGAAGAGCCGATCAAACATATCTCTCCACCCTTATCTATTGCTTTATCTAGTCAAACCATCCGTGCCTCCGTCACTCTAACTAATCCTGGGGGGTGCTCAAAGCGCGCTGGTTGGATCTTTACATAGTACCCCTCTTAGTGCCGTGGAAGTGGTGGTAGAAGCAGAAAAAATAAAGGGGCCCAACGCACCTTCTTTCGGAGAGAAGAAGAAGAAGAAGCCCAAGAAATAAGCATATGTTTACTTCCTTTTTTTTTGACTGTATAGCCATAGGACTTGTTTTATTTTTGGCTGGCTTTTTGATGGTTCAGGCCTCGGCTTTTGCTTTCGGTTTAGTGTTAATAAAACCTATATCTTTTTCCAAGGTTTAGTCAATGTGAATAATAAAGACTTTTGTTTTATTCAAGTATCATGTAAACCTTTTTAAAGTCTAAGAAATGCGCCTATCACTTTGTTCGTGCATTTGCAAACAATTTTTCACTATCACTGATAGATTAAACCATTAGTATATTTTGCATTCTTTCGGTCTAGTCCCACTAGACTAGAGTTGAGAATCAGCGTGATAGTCAACTTGGTGAGCAAAGAGCGATCACTAGGGCACCTATCATCAGTTGGCCACACATGACTATATTAGGCTTTTGGACTCGATCGAGTCCCGATCACCTAGAAAGGCACTTGAACACCTTGTTCGAGAACATTTTGAGTGCGATCGTGATTATCTTCGAGTATCAATTGAAGCAATTCATTTTAGATGGTGGTTTAGGCATCCTTCTCCAGGATGCATATCCTAACTACGTCGAACTCTAGGCGATGGTTGGAATTAACCACCCAAGATAGTGATTTAGACATTCCTATTTAGGATGTTTACTTTCGATCGTGCGTATCTTCGAGCATAGATAGTTCATATTAGATCCCACCCGACTCCGGACATTGATTTTCGCCTTGCCATATTCCGAGCAAAGGGTAGATGCTCTGCCAAACTCTGGGCATGAGCAGTAGGGATGAACTATCTCTTTTTACCCCTTAAAATTTTAAACTTATGCCCCTAAGTCAGGGGTATGTGGAGTTAGATGGGATCTATCTTCGGATGCCAAGAGTAGTTGACTTCAAAGATCGTATCGTGGACTATAGAATTCAGTTGGTATCTAATCCTGGATACTTCTACACCTGCATTATGCATATACAAGTTCATTCAACTTTATTATAGATCATGATTTTATAATTAGACAAAGACATAGTCGTAGATTCAAAAAGTCATTTCATTTTATATGTATGGGGAATGATAGCATCTGTCTAGTTACATCAAATTTGACTAAATATTCACAAAACTAGATTTCATGCGTAATAACAATGCATGTGTACTCTATTCCGCGCTTAGGGAAATGAAACCCCACCTACAGTCACCATTTTGAACATTCCATGTCCAAGCCTATGTTCGATTGCGTACAGACTTTCCCAGCTTTGGCTCGTATTCGCTGGTTCTGGGATGATTTGTTCAAGGACAAGATCGCCATTTTCAAAAGTTTGACTTTCGCTCTTTGTGTTATAGTATCGGGTGACTCGTTTTCGATGTGCGACTACTCTTAGGTCAGCTTCATCATGCTTCTCATCGATCATGTCAAGAGACTCCAGTAGGAGCACCTCGTTTGTTCTAGGTCCAAGTGAGCTACATAATGAGAAGGTACTTCAAGTTCACTTGGAATCATAGCCACCGATCTGTAGGCTAGGGCGAATAAAGAATAGCCAGTCGTGAATTTGTGGGTTATCTTCTAGTCCCAAAGTGCTAGTGACAACTTATTGATCCACTTACCATTGGCCTTCTTCAATTGCTTATTAAGAACGGACTTAATTATCTTGCTTATAGTTTCTATCCGTCCGTTCGTCCGTGGTTGCGCTAACACTGCAAATCTCTTCTCAATATGATCTCTACCGTAGATCTTTGAACTCGGTGTTGTCGAATTCGGTTCCATTATCAAAGATAATTATTTTGGTGCCTTAAAGCGATGAATGATATTCCTAACTGCGAAGTTGATTACCTTCTTAGTTATGATCATGGCTAGCGGCCCCATATCAGCCTACTTTATAAAATATTTAACAGCAGTGATGGCATACTTCACCCCACCTTTGGATATTAGTAGCACAATAATGATGCCAATGCCTAAAAAGAAAATGGCCATGACTGACCATCTGCTCAATCTCTATTGCCGAGGCTCCAAGAACCTTTATGTACCTCTAGCATTTTTCACACTTTTTGGTGTAGTCAACTACGTCCCAATTGACAGTTGGCCAGACGTATTCATAGCGAAGAATCTTCTTCGCTAAGATTTACCCCCTGGTGTGTCACCGTAAGCCCCTTCATGCGTTTGCGCGAAAAGTGGGCAAACACCTCCAAGTCGTGAGATTTAATGGGTTTTATGTGATTCTTAATGATTTAGACGAGTTATGTAAATATGAAAAAAGCAGGGACTGAAATGTAAAAGACACACAGATTTATAGTGGTTCGGCCAGAACGTGCCTACGTCCACTTTATATGTTATTATCTTCTTTCTTTCGGATTACAAGTACAATGCTTTGTGTACAAGTATATGAAAGTAGTTTGAAAGTTCCTTCCGTGCTTGAGCTCTCAAACCTGTCTGCCATTGTTGTATCCCTGCCCCTCTATTTATAGAGTGAGGCTGGGGGCAGGGGTCCTGAATGTATATAGCTGCTAGTGGGCCCGGGCTGAAGCAATTTGGCCTGGTAGTTATCTGGTTCGGCGAGGCTTCATTCGGCTGTGCTTAGAGAAGTTGGAGCTTGGTTCGGTCATGGTGGTCCGGTGATAGGCGTGGTCCGGTGGTGGTCTAGTCCGGTCGTAGGTTGGTCCGGTAGGGTGTTGGAGAGGTTGGTCCGGTGGACCTGGACCGGTGAAGTCTGGTTGTAGGTTGGTCCGGTAGGGTTTGGAGAGGTTGGTCTGGTGGACCTGGACCGGTGAAGTCTGGTTCGGCAGGAGCTTATGCCGAATGCGGTGGAGGTTGTGCCTTGCCGAATGGATATGGCCGAATGAACTATAAGTCGGGCTTGCCGAATGGACCCTTGGACATGAGTGTTGAGCGAACTCCTTACTAGATGGAATGGAGGTCGCCAACCCGGGTGAAACTGCCGCTTCTTGGTCTCGAGATCTTCTGGGTGAGAATTCGCCCAACATTTGCCCCCCAAAGTGGGGCACGTGCTTGCATGTGTTGCGCTTTGTTTCCCTGCAGTAGGAAGGCGTATTTTGTAACGCCATGGGCTGGATGCTCGTATCCTGTTGATGTCCTGCAAAGGAATTTACGGTTTTAGTGTGACTTCAGATAATGACCGTTCAGGATCGAAGCATTTGAGATGAAATGAATCGCGCCGTTCGGGGTGAGAGGTGTACCCCGAGGGGGCTTAGCATTATCGATGTCAGGTTCACGTCAGAGTGGGTCCCTGGATCGTTTGTCCAGGTGGTTTATCGCCAGCTCAGAGCATGCCTAGGGATCGTTCGCGACCCCGTACATGTGTAAGTAGCTTAGCCATTTCATAATTATCAGAATCAAATATCCATTTGGCCGATGAGCTTAAAAAAGGATGTCAAAGTGCAAATTCTCACGACGATAGGGTTAATAGCCATTCAGAGCGTGCCTATGGACCGTTCGTGGTCGCGTACACGTGTAAATGGTTAACCCGTGTTGGTGGGAGATTTACTACTCATTCATCGTTATTATAATTTTTATTTTATTAGTAAGCTCTGAAGTTCGGTACTTATCTGAGTGAAGCGCTCTGCATGCCCCCTGTTTCCGGTCTTTGCTGGTAGAGATGGTTTCGTTCGGTTTCTGGTTGGTCCGGTATGTTGGTATTGGTCCGGTATTCTGGTCCGGTAGGCCGAACCAGTTGGTTCGGCAATCCTGAGCTCGCCTATATATAGAGGCTACACCCCCCTTAGTTTCTTCTTACCGAACCAGAGAGAGCCGAATCAACTGACCACCGAACCAAATCTTTGCCGAATCAAATCTTCACCGAATCAGGTATATACTCTTTTGCCGAATGATTTTTATTACCGAATGGGATTATGCCGAATGCACGCGAGGTGTCTTAGTTTGCCGAATGAGCCTAAGGCCTTAGTGCCGAACGACACGTATACCGGATGAACTCTTAGTGCCGAATGAAACTTTTATCTCCCTGCCGAATGAACTCACTTGCACTGCCGAATGAACTTGATATTTTAGCAGAATTCCGTACTTATGCATTCTTTTTTGCTTACATCTCTGTATTCTTTGTTCTAACAACCTGTCTTTTCACCTTTGTGTATGCAGATAAATGTCTCGCAAGGCGGAAACACGATCAGACAGACGGAAATCCAAAGATAGAGGCGAGCCTTCTTCCGTGCCCCCAGCCCAATCAGGATCTGGGCAGCATCGACCTGTTCCGAGGTCGTTAGTGGACGGATATGGTCCACAGGAACTTCTGGTTTCCCCTCCCGATTGCTTTCCTATCTCCCTAAAGGAGGAGCAACTTGATGTCATCTCTCGTTCATTTGGGATAGACAGGGCTCTTATGCTGCTGCCGGGAGATGGGGTGATGCCGTATAATCCCCCCGAAGGTTACTTCGCTTACAGCAGGTACCATTGCATGTGTGGTGCTATCCCTCCTATCAATGCCTGGATAGTCAGCTTTACCACATATTTGAAAGTGGCTCCATTCCAGCTTCAGCCGAACTCCTATGCCATTCTGGTAAGCCTCTTCGTCATCTTCCAGAGGAGATACGGGCGCCCTCCTTCTAATCGGGAAATTCGGTATTTGTATAACCTGAGGGGCTACAAGAAGGGGTCTCCGTATATTAGTCTGGAAGCGGCCGTGCCCTTCAAACCGGTCTTGGACTTATATTCAAAGTTCACCATGTTCAAGAAGGAATGGTTCTTCGTCAAGGACGATTCTGTTTCTTTCCGCCTTTTCACTTCCGGCTGTAAGATTAATTTCATTTATATTTTCCATGTCCTGATTGTAGTGCTTCTTCTGACACGCTTCTATTTCTTGCTAGCGACAGGTGGCATTGCTGTCGTGGAAGATGATTCTTTGGCGCGGATGGCTGCTGGAATAAAGGCCATTCCTGCGCGGGACAGGTCGGCTTCGTTCCTGATCAGGAACGCTACCCTCCTGGAGTACAATTTGATCCAGCCGCACCAGTCCATTGTTAAGCAGAGGGACACGGCTGAGGAGAAGGCTGCTAAAGCTAAGGAGGGGGTCACGGTGAAGAGTGGCAAGAGAAAACCCTTTGCACAGCATCCCGTCGTGGGGGGTAAGAAGCTTAAAGAATCGGAGGGCCCCTCTCCTAGTACTTGCCCGATCATTCCGGAGGAGGAAGGTGTGGAAGAGGGCGAAGGAGGCGATATGGAAGGAGAGTCGGAAGGCGGAGGAGATGGAGATGGTCAGGGTGGTAGTGGTGCTGGTGCCTTAACTTCTGGGCAAGACTCTGAGCTGGATGAGGCCCTCCGCCAGGCCTTCGGGGAATCGGAAGGGGAATCGGGAGCGGAGAAGGCGAAGGAGACTACCAAGGTCGGGGCTGGTGCCGATCTATCCCCCAGGGGTTCCTCAGCCAGGGTGACTTCGGCGGTGCAAGGTGAACTTTTGTCCTATGTCGATTCCATTTTCGATAAGGACTTAGAAATATTTTATGGTTCACTCCCGTCCTGGAATGAGATTCAGGACTTATTGCAGTACCCCACTCCTCCGCAGGGTTTGTATAATAGACGTGCCTTCACACTTTTCTTCCTTTTTACTTAACATGTCTCCTGAATTGTGGACCATTGTATGTTCGTAACACTTGTTCTTTATTCCAGGGGCAGGCCAGGTGGTTAAAACGTCAGACGTTCGACGCCGCCTCGAACAGTTCAAGTTGATGAGAGCTTCTGCGAAGCCTCCCACTGGTCGTACTGGGGACGTGGTCAAATACCGTCCTCTTCTCGGGGTCATCGAAGAGGGCATTTGGAAAAAGAAGAGGAGTCGTTCTTTATTTGAGCCTTCCCCTGGTCCCCAGCTTCCTGTTCAGCCTCCTCGTGATGCCACCGAGGAGAGCACGGAGTTTATCCCCCCTCCACCTCCTTCCAAGAATCCTACAGTTATCCGCATAAGGCGTCCTGACGTGCCCCGTGACCCCTTTGCCGGTCATCCTGACTTAGATCCAAGCTCTCGGGATATTTCATTTGATGAGGCCACGGGTGAACACCTCCTTCCCCGCAACCCCATGGTACGAGTGTTAGACGAGGCTAAGTCTCTAGATCTTGATCTGCTTACCACTCGGGTAGTTACCATGGGAGACGAGGCCAAGGCTAATATTGATCGGGTGGCTGAGGAGACCAAGAAGTTAATGAAGTATCATGCTCAATTGGTCAAGGCCGGGGAGGAGATTGGAAGTGCTAATATTCGGTTCCGGCTGAAGGTTGCTGATCAGGCCGAACAGCTTGCCGGTCAAGCCGTTCAGATTTCTCGGCACGAGGAAGCCTCCAGGCGTCTGAAAGAGACCATGGAAAAGGCTAGTAGGGCGGAATTACGGAAGATGGAGGCCGCTTGTAAGGAGCGGATCGACATGGCCATTGCGACAGTGGATGAGGTTCGGAATGCGGATCTCGAGCAGGTAGAGGAGTTGTCTGGGAGGCTTGAGGCCGCGGAGATGGCTCAAGTCAAGTTAAAGGAGGAGATGGAGGAGATGAGGAGGTCTCTCCAGGCTGACTGCTCGAGATACCGATCAGAGAGGGATGCCGCTGTCGCCAAGTTGCAGGCTTCCGAGGCCAGGGTGAGGGAGTTCGAGGAGAATGAGGGGATGATGGACGAGATGCTGCAGGACATGTACTTCCGCACTTGGAAGGAGGGCAGCTTGTCTTGGATGGATGACTATCCCCGGGTCATGGCCAAGATATATCTCCGGGCTTTAGAGGAGGCCAGGTTCAATGCGGGTAAGGAAGGTGGAGTGGCTTTTAGCCTGGATGTGGTCACTGCTCAGTTCTCGAAAGAGGAGCAAGTGGCGGTGAAGGAGGGGATGCGGTTGCTCGCTGCGGAGGAAGCGGGTGTGCAACTGGAGGATGAGGATCAAGCGGCGAACGCTGGTGAGTTATTCTTCTCTTTTCCTTTTCTTTCCGGGTTTCCATAACTTGATCGTTTATCGTTTGTTTAATGGATTCCTTTTCTGAATTGGACAGGTGGAACTTCCGATCAACATGCTGGGGGTTCCGGCCCTGCGGCCAAATAGGCTTGGGAAGTTGGTGATGGAGTGTGGACGCAGCTGGTTACTCGTCCGGATTCGGCCGCTTTTTATTTCTTTTTTACTGTTGTTTACGTTAGTCCAAAACATTGATGTGACTGTAATAATATTATTTGCAGAGAATAACTTGGTGTGATTTCATAATATAAGCTGATTTTGTTATGTTTAAACGTTGTTGTCATTTTGATGTGCTGCGTGAGAAGTATAACCATGTATATGCCTGTGATTTTAGTTGTGTTTGATGTTAAGCCTTTGCTTGAAATATAATTTCATGTTTTTCATTGTTGGTGTGACATATGAATAATGCTATAGTTATGCATCTATGTACAAGAGAAGAGAGTACCGCCCTTCGTGTTTTATTTGCAGGCGGTAGTTTTGAGCATCTTGTGTAACTGATCATGAATATATCTGAGTACCTTGCCACCCAGTACGTGGGCTTAGATTCTCATGAGTGAATGCTCCCTGTTCGGTTTCCTGTACTTTAGAGTTTGTTATACAGGATAGGGGAAAAGTATTTAAATGAAATGGAAATGTAGAAAAAGTAAAACTTCCAGTCACGGAAGGCCGTCGATGTGCTTAAGTTCGTGGCAAACGGGTTTTGTAGTCACTTTCCCTAGCTGTGGGTCTTGGAGACATTTGTCACCCATCTTACACCTCCGCGGGGAGTTTTCTTTTTTACCACAGCCGCACTTAAGACACATCGGAGCCGAGATCGCGCACGGTAACTACCCGAACCATTATGGTCCGTAATCGTGGGTATTATTCGATTTACCGTGGCCGGCTAGCGTGGGTGCCGTTGGCCGTGAACTACCCCTGGCTGGCCACACCTTATGTTGGGGCTTAAAGTAGGTTCACAGTTGCCGGCGAGCCGAACGCCGTAATGAGCTGCCATCGGCTATAGTCGGCCTTTATGATGACTTATAATCGGCTCATTACAGTTGGCTTTGAGGGCAGGCGCGAGCAATGAGTTAACCCACAGCAGAGGGATGCTGGAGCAAAAGAGTCTCATTGGCGAGTGCATAGAATCGTAGCGTACCTGTTAGGCCTTGTCCAGATGAGGCCGTGGTGCGTCTTGAGTGGAGATGAGATGCCATAAGATTTTGTTCAACAGAAAAGGATAGAGCTTAACAAGCAGCCAAGATATAAAGGAACGAGTTAAAAAGAGACAAGATTTTTTAAAGTGGTTCGGCATGAAAATGCCTACGTCCACTGATTCTCTTTGTTAATTCACTTCATATGGGCAGTACAAGTTAAGAGAAGTATCGACGGAGGTGTCGGATGTTCCATGCCCTCTGGAACACCTCTCCGTCCACTGTTGACAAAATATAAGCTCCGTTGTGGAGGTCTTTATGAATTACATATGGTCCGTCCCAGATGGGGTCCAGTGCCCCGGGGCGCGGAAAGATTCGCCTGAGGACAAGATCTCCTTCTTGTAAGATGCGATGTTTGACTTTGGAGTTGTATAGTGCTGCCACCTTTTGTTTGTGAGCTGCTGCTTTGAGAGCTGCATCGTTTCTCCTTTCCTCAATCAGATCCAAAGACATGAGGAGGAGTTCTTCGTTTTCTTCTGGATTGTAGTGGATCCTACGATGGGAAGGAACAATAGTCTCAACAGGGAGCATTGCCTCCGATCCGTATGCCAAAGAGAAAGGAGTATGTACCGTTGATGTTCTGAAAGATGTGCGGTAGGCCCAAAGTGCCGTAGGAAGTTCGTCCACCCAAGCGCCTTTTGACTTTTCAAGTTTCTTCTTGATTAGGGTTTTGAGAATTTTGTTGACAGCTTCGACTTGTCCGTTTTCCTGAGGATAAGCTACCGATGAGAAGCTTTTATGAATTCCATGCTCTTGGCACCAGTCGGCGAATTCTTCGCTGTCAAATTGGAGTCCGTTGTCTGATATGATCTTGAGTGGTACTCCGTACCTGCACAGAATATTTTTGATCAAGAAGTTGATAACTTTTGCTGAAGATATTTTATTTAGGGGTCCCGCTTCCACCCATTTGGTGAAATAATCGACTGCCACTATAGCATATTTGGCCCCGCCCCTGCCCGTTGGCAGTTCTCCAATTAAATCAATTCCCCATATAGCAAAGGGCCAAGGGCTGGTCATTTGAGTAATCTCATTTGTGGGTAGTCGAGGAATCTTGGCAAATTTCTGACATCTGTCGCATCTCTTGACGAAGTCTAAGGCGTCTTTGTTTAGCGTGGGCCAGTAGTATCCATATCGGAGTATCTTTTTTGCCAGAGTCTGCCCTCCAGTGTGATCTCCGCAACTACCTTGATGGATGTTGAATAAGATTTCCTTGGCTTCCCTTCCAGCGACGCATCTGAATAAGGGGCTAGAGAAGCCACGCCGATAGAGGATGCCTTCTTGTATTGTGTAGTGGGGAGCTTTCCTCAAAATTCTCCTGACTTCATCACGTTTGTCTGGTAGTGTGCCGTCCTGCAAATATTTCCGGATAGGAGTCATCCAAGTTGCTTCTTCAATTGCAGTTATCAGATTCACTTGTTCAAAACTTGGGGCTAGCTGCCTTGAGATGGCTAGTGCTCCGGAAATGGTGCTATTCATCATACTAGCTTGCTTTGCTAGTTCATCGGCCTCTTGGTTATCTTCTCGAGGAATGTGTTTGATTAGATAATGGTCCAATTGGTCGAGCAGCAGTTTGGTTTTCTTTAGATATGTTGTGAGTCGTTCTCCTCGTGTTTGGAATTCTCCTAGTACTTGGTTTACGATAAGTTGAGAATCACTATGAAGACATAAAGAATTGACTCCAATTTCTAAGGCAAGCTCCAATCCCGCTATTACTGCCTCATACTCCGCATCGTTGTTAGTGGTCGCGAATTCTAACCTTAATGCATAGTACATCTTTCTTCCCCTGGGGGTGATTATCACAATACCTGCCCCCGAGCCTTGTTCGTTCGATGCTCCATCTACAAAGAGGTTCCATTTGATGTTTTTTGCTATTTCAAACTGATCCTTGCCTTCGTTGGTAGTGAATTCGGCAATGAAATCGGCCATGGCTTGCCCCTTGATAGCGGTGCGAGGATGGTAGGTGACGTCATACTGACTTAGTTCAATGCACCGTTTGAGGAGTCGTCCAGAAGTGTCGGGACGATGGAGCACCTGTCTTAGTGGCTGATCGGTTAGAACTCTGATGGAGTGAGATTGGAAGTAGTGTCGCAGTTTTCGTGACGCGATCAATAAACAATACGCCAATTTCTCAAGTTTAGGATATCTGGCCTCTGCCCCCGTAAGTCTCTTACTTATAAAGTACACCGGGCGTTGTGTGCGGTCTTCTTCTCTTACCAGGGCGGCGCTTAGAGCATGAGATGATACAGCGAGGTATAGGTATAGCTCTTCGCCTTCGTTTGGAGTTGAGAGTACTGGTGGTTTCTGAAGGTGTTCGATCAGGTTAAGGAAGTCTTTTAAGCATTCATCGGTCCACTCGAACTTTCCTTTGTCTTTCTTGAGAGCTTCGAAGAAAGGGACGCACTTGTCAGTTGCTTTGGAAATGAATCTGCTTAGGGCGGCTACCTTTCCGTTTAAGCTCTGCATTTCTTTTCGGGTGGAAGGTATCCTTATTTCTTTTAGAGCCCGGATTTGTTCAGGGTTTGCTTCAATTCCTCTGGAATGGACAATGAATCCTAAGAATTTTCCCGATGACACTCCGAAGGAGCACTTTAGAGGATTTAGCTTCATTCCATATCGGCGAAGTACCTGAAACATCTCGCTCAGGTGGCTTACATGATCGTCGTCTTTCCTGGACTTTACCAACATGTCATCCACATATACTTCCATAGTTCGTCCTATTAATTCCGCGAACATCTTGTTGACGAGGCGCTGATAGGTGGCTCCGGCATTTTTGAGTCCAAAAGGCATGACTTTGTAACAATATAATCCCCGGTCAGTGATGAAGCTAGTGTGGTCTTGATCGGGAGCGTGCATGGGAATCTGGTTGTATCCGGAGTATGCGTCCATAAAAGATAAAAGTTCGTGCCCGGCAGTGCTGTCCACAAGTTGATCGATTCGCGGGAGCGGGAAGCAGTCTTTCGGGCAAGCATCATTTAAGTTGGAGAAATCAATGCATGTTCGCCACTTCCCATTAGCTTTCTTTACTAGTACCGGGTTAGCTATCCACTCGGGGTAGATGGCTTCTCGTATGAAATCATTAGCAAGTAGGTTCTTTACTTCCTCGTCGAGGGCTGCTGATCGTTCTGCTCCCATGCTTCTCTTTTTCTGCTTTATCGGTGCCCTGGTGGGATCGATGTTCAGCATGTGGCATGCTATGTCTGGGGAGATTCCTGTCATATCGGCATGTGTCCACGCAAATACATCTAAGTTGTGGCGGAGAAAGTCGATGAGTTGATCCTTCAATTCTGTTTTTAGCTGAGACCCTATTTTTAATAGTCTGTTTGAATCATGTTTGTCTACAGATACGAATTCCATGGCCTCTGCAGGCTCAGCGGTAGCCTCCTCCTCCTTATCCCTGGGGTCTAGTTCATTGAAAGGATCGCTGGTGTATCGAAGAGGATGGGCTTTCTTTAGTTGCTATGCTTCCAAGCTTTTCATGCAGAGAGTAGTCTCTGCATCTTTCCCTTTATTCTTTCTATGGTTATTGCGAAGTTCAGTTACATAGCAATCTCGAGCGGCGTCTTGATCTCCTTCAACTTCTCCTATTCCGTCATCTGTTGGGAATTTCATCTTTAGGCACCACGGGGCTAGGACAATTTGGAAGTCAGACAAGGCTGGTCTTCCCAAGAAGGCATTGTAGGCCGAGTGGTTTTCTATTAGTACGAACGTTTGTTTTCGCACAACGGAGCGGGGATGACTTCCTATTTCGACGAAGAGGTCAAGTTGCCCGAGGGGCATTTTCGCATCTCCAGTGAAACCGTGCAGGGGTTTGTTGCAGGGAGACACATCCTTCATTGACAGTTTCATTTTGTCGAAAGCATGCTTGAACAGGATATTGACGGAGCTTCCTGTGTCTATTAGAATTCGGAAAACTTTAGCTGGACCGAACCAGGCAGAGATGACCATGGGATCCATATGCGGATACTGTCTTCCTTCTAAATCACGCTTACTGAATACGATGTCCTCACTCTCTTTCCGTTTCGGGTGGCGTTCTTCCATAATGGAGTTAACATAGCCTTCAGCATTTCTAAGTGACTTGCCGTATCTTTCCATCTCTGCCCAGCTTCTGCCGGCGATGTGTGGTCCTCCCGAGATGGTATGGACCACTATCTTCTCTTGACTAGAGCCACTGGTGTTGCGATTCCCTCCGCTTACTTCTGGGAGGGGTCGCTTTGAGTTCTCATTGGCAGGAGTTGGAGTCCTGTTCTGACCTTTCACATAGCGTTCCAGCCTTCTTCTCCTGATGTGTTCTTCGATCAAGTCCCGGAGATGGTGGCATTCATTGGTGTCATGTCCGTGGGATTCGTGGAAGCGGCAGAACTTTCCAGACTTGAGTGCGTTATCAGATTCTTTCTTGTGCGGGGGGCGCTTGTATCCGAGTTCGCCCTGAGTGGCTAGAAAGATGTTTTCGATTGTTTCATTCAAAGAAGTGTAGGAGTCAAATCTCGGTCCTGGTCGATATTGGCGTTTTTCAACCTTCCTGCCCCCAGCATTGTCTCTAGATTCATTTCTTCGAGTGTCCTTGGCTGCAGCGGGAACCTTGTCCAAAGTTGTCTTACCTTGTTGCCCTGACTGCCTCTCAGTGGCGGCGTCTTCAAGTCTCATATACTTTCCAGCTTCATGGAAGAAATCAGGTAAAGTAGCTGGTTTTTCCTTAGTTAGTCTTCTAGCGAACTTGGTATCTGGGTGTACACCACTACAGAGGGCCATTAGGGTGAGCTTCTCATCGGCATCTTGGACTGCGGCCGCTGCAGCGTTGAACCGGGTTAGATATTGTTGCAGTGTCTCTCCGGATTTCTGTTTGACATTGGATAGAGAATAAGCATCCTTGGGTTGTTCTACATGGATGCAGAACTGGCTAATGAACCTTTCTTTCAACATCTCCCATGAGCTGATAGATCCTTGGGGTAGATGGCAGAACCAGGAGGTAGCTAGATCTGCTAGGAATAGCGGAAAGCATTTACACAGCACCCCTTCTGTTGCTCCGCTCATGAGCATATGCTGGGTGTATCTTTGTAAGTGTAAGATGGGGTCGGAAGTTCCCTTGTAAGGTTCCATGGTTGGCATTTTCCATTCCCGGGGGGTGATGGCAGTTTCGATATTGCGGGTAAAGGGGCTGGTGACCCTAGCGCCTATTCCTCGGTCCCTTTGCTCCCGTTGGACGCATTCTCTGAATAGTCGTGCCATTCTTTCATCAGAATTTGGAGTGGATAGAAATGAACTTGGTTCTTCCCTGCGAGATCGGTCTCGTCCAGATGACCTGTAGGGATGGTATAGTCTATCACTTCTGACGTTATCCAGTGGTTGCCTCTGGCTGCTCGGATGCATGCTAGGACCAGCTACAGTTGCCCCCGCCTTGATCTTCCCCTGCGGGGTTCCGTTTCGAGCATTTCCATGGGGTCAACTTCGGGCTGGGTTCTAGCTCGGCTTCGTTCAGCGGGGTTTCTATGATTAGGTGGCATGACTGGCTCAGCTACATCCGACCCTCGCCTGGCGCCTCCCCCACTGGGTTCGGTTCCAAGCGCTTCATCGAGTCGGAGTTCGGGCTGAGTCCGGGCGCGGCCCCTATCATTGTTGTTCCTGTTGATGGCTTCCTCGAAGAGGGAAGACCTTTGCTGTCTCCGAGATCCTCCAGATTGAGATTCATCCCATGATTCAGTGTTGCGGTTGGATTCTTCGGCATCCCTCAAGCGCGTCATGAGTTGGTTCACCAAAGCTTCTTGTTGGGATGCGAAGCGGTTAGTCACTTCCACCACAACTCTGTCTAGGTCTGCTCTAGTGATTACTGCCGGTTGTTCCGCGGCAGGGGCTGTTGGAATTGCCTGATCTACATGTGGCACTGCTGTTGTAGTGGGATGGTTCTCTTGATCTGGATCCACTGGATTTGGAGCGCTGCTAGTTGCAGCGTTCTTTCCCTTGTTGGCGTCTTTTCTTGGTCTGGAAGTCATGTTTCCTAGGCAATGAAGGATGCTATTGGGAAAGAAGGTTGAATGAGGGAAGCTGAAGCTTCGAGTTCGAAGTTCTCAGTGAAAGCACCAAAAATGTTTGCGCGAAAAGTGGGCAAACACCTCCAAGTCGTGAGATTTAATGGGTTTTATGTGATTCTTAATGATTTAGACGAGTTATGTAAATATGAAAAAAGCAGGGACTGAAATGTAAAAGACACACAGATTTATAGTGGTTCGGCCAGAACGTGCCTACGTCCACTTTATATGTTATTATCTTCTTTCTTTCGGATTACAAGTACAATGCTTTGTGTACAAGTATATGAAAGTAGTTTGAAAGTTCCTTCCGTGCTTGAGCTCTCAAACCTGTCTGCCATTGTTGTACCCATGCCCCTCTATTTATAGAGTGAGGCTGGGGGCAGGGGTCCTGAATGTATATAGCTGCTGGTGGCCCCGGGCTGAAGCAATCTGGCCTGGTAGTTATCTGGTTCGGCGAGGCTTCATTCGGCTGTGCTTAGAGAAGTTGGAGCTTGGTTCGGTCATGGTGGTCCGGTGATAGGCGTGGTCCGGTGGTGGTCTGGTCCGGTCGTAGGTTGGTCCGGTAGGGTGTTGGAGAGGTTGGTCCGGTGGACCTGGACCAGTGAAGTCTGGTTGTAGGTTGGTCCGGTAGGGTGTTGGAGAGGTTGGTCCGGTGGACCTGGACCGGTGAAGTCTGGTTCGGCAGGAGCTTATGCCGAATGCGGTGGAGGTTGTGCCTTGCCGAATGGATATGGCCGAATGAACTATAAGTCGGGCTTGCCGAATGGACCCTTGGACATGAGTGTTGAGCGAACTCCTTACTAGATGGAATGGAGGTCGCCAACCCGGGTGAAACTGCCGCTTCTTGGTCTCGAGATCTTCTGGGTGAGAATTCGCCCAACATCATGCACTTCCTTGAACACTCACTTGGCTTCTTCTTTTGAGAAGCACTGAAGCAAGGGAATCGAAAATCTCTTCTCGTACCATGCTCCATTTTGAATAATGTATCTTGAAGCTTGATGAAGGAGCCATCGGTTCTCGTTCTTTCTATTTGGAAGGGTTCACTTCTGTAAATAATCGTTAATTGGAGTGATCCATGATTCCTCATGTTTAGCATCCAAGATCCAATCGACATCCACCAGTCGATGCTCGAAGCTGAAAGCATCCCCACTTGGACCAGGCTTGCAGCTGTGCATCTCCCAAGCTAGCCAACTTGGTCAGCTTATCAGCCTTCATATTTTCCACTCTAGGAATATGCGTTATTGTGCAATGCTCGATATCACCGAGCAAATCATAGGCACTATTCAGACATGGAGCCAATCTTGCCCCTTTCTCCTGAAAATCCTTTCTTACTTGGCACGCCATTAGTTGGGAATCACAAAAGATGTGTAAAGTTTTGACTCCCAACTCCTTTACAATTTTGTGGCTTATGATTAGAGCTTTGTACTCCACCTAACTATTCGTTGTGGAAAAATTGAGTTTCGGGACGTAACAAATTGAACATTTTTCATGGTCACCGATACCACACCTACCCTAGAAGAACGCTCATTAGATGCGCCATCATGGTTCATCTTCCAACTAACATCCTGCTCTCCACTGCTTTTCGAAGTATCATCTCGTGTGGTATAGTCTTCTATGAAATCGGCCAAAGCCTGGCCCTGGATTTCCCTTCGTGGATGACAGGCGATGTCCTACTGGCTTAATTCAATGTTCTATTTAACAGTCTCCCAGATTTCTCTGGTTCTTGCAAGATCTATCTTAAAGGATGATTGGTTAGAACCTTGATCGTGTAAGATTAGAAGTTAGGGCGAAGTTTCCTTGAAGTGATCAACAGGCTATATACTAGTTTTTCCAGCTTTGGGAAATTCCTCTCTGCTCTATTTAATCGCTTACTAATGTAGTACACAGGCCTTTGGATTCTAGAATCTTCATAAATGAGCGCTGTGCTCAGGGAACGATTAATACTATTAGATAAATAAACAAATCTTCTCCTTCCAAATATTTCAATAGAATAGGCGGTCTCTCCAAACGGTCTACCAGAGCCTGGAAAGCATCCTTGCATGGCTTCATTTGAGAAAATTTCTTTTTCTACCTTTGAGGATGTTAAAGAAAGGTATACACTTATCGGTGGCTCTTGAGACGAAACGACTTAATGCGGCTACCTTCCAGTGACGACCCGACTTCCTAGCTTCAGGAAGTTGCATCATCTTGAAGAAAGAAAGGGATAGAAGAAGAAAAGAAAGAGAAAGAAGAAACACAAACAACATCAGAGAACTCACAACAGAACGAATGAAATATAATATATCACATAAAATATTACATAGTATCATATTACATCAGAGTACACAACCTTATACAACAGATATTAGGCAGTTATAAACATCTGTCTAACTATACAACTCAAGTACAACAGAAACATATACCAAACAAACACAGCGGAACCATAATATATCTACACGCGGAAGCCTCCTGCTCCATAACTCCTCACAAAAATTCGTCAAGAAAACCTGAATCACTTGATTACTCATACAAAATATGAGTACCCAAGAGTTTAATAAAACAGAAAATAAACACTCGGGTCAGACAGGGGTCTGGTGTGAGTAAACGGTTTAAAATTGCTTAACTTTAGAAAAACCTTTGAAAAGAAAAGGTATCACGTAAGACTTCCCACACATAAACATGGAAAAGTTTTTACCTTACGCTAACTAAAACATTTGATAGAAAATCCAGTGATATTATAATAGTGTCTAGGGTTTTCAAGTAAATAAGAAATAGCCGAAATTGTTACATTCATTAAATTCCAGCTACTAGCCACAAAAGTGGGTAATACAAACAAAACCATAGGGTCTCGTAGGGAAAATGGGTTTCCATCAATGGCAGGGTTACTGGGGTAACCGCCTGTCATAGTACGTGGCCTAGATCACCGTACCGAGGAGCCACCCTAACTCCCTTGCAACACAAGGCCGGGGCCATTCCTTACTGAACAGTCCCGAACAAGACAACCCCGCAGTTGGCGTGCGATTCCAACTGCCCACACAGCCGAATAAAAAGGGACTTCTAGACAGGGGAAATCTTGCTCTCTAGTGGAAGCTACCCACGAAGCCTTGCTGCACCTCCCATGTTTTAGCCATTCCCGATTGATGAGGCTTGAGGCTGCGATTACCTTTATAGAACTCATATATCTTAGAATGCTCTTCGTCCTCCTGATGATGTTCTGAAAGCATTCAATCCATAAAAGTTCGTTCTGGGTTCGAACGAAACCGAAGGCACTATCTCGTTGCACTCATATTGGAATCACCCTCAGAGTCAACGACCATAGCCCTTGCACTCTAAATCATCATCTGGAACCTATAAGTACTATTCCGTCAAACTCATTACGGAATCACCCACAGAGTTATACTGACGTATAGTTCTTACACCTCGAGTCTTCACAAAGCTCCACTTGGATTCACGACCTAACGTTTAATTGGAATCGATGTGGTTTTTGGATCCCAAATATGGAAACCCGATCCCGGTCTCACCGAAACCAAACACCATTTTAATGTCCAAGTTGTACTTAAGGGTTTAACAATTTAAACTCATATTCAAGGTGATATAACAGGTAGATGAATAACATTATCACAATAGATAATTCACATCAAACATTCATCTCCACAAAGCAGCATATCACATATCATAGATATCCAAATCATCCAGTATCAACCAATATCAATCACCCAATATCAATCACTAAGTATTGATCAACCAATATCAATCAATCAATAATAACCAATCAGCCAAGCAGAATTGATTAACTCTTAATCAATTTGATTACCTAAAATCCTCCTTCATTTATTTATTCCAAATAAATTAATCATCTCTAACGATCTTCCCAAATTAATCTTCCTTGATTAATTATACTTTAATTACATTCAAATAATCTTCCTTAACCACATTCAGTAATTAACCTTTAATTACTATCATTAATTACAATAATTAATGATCATTCATTTACTTTCATTTATTAACTATAATTAATTGCACTAAACCCCAATTAATTACAATTAATTAATCGCACTTAAATTAATAACTTATACTAATCAATTTTGATTAATATCATTAATTACATTAATTAATGATCCCCATTAATTAATAATTCTCTTTAATTAAATAGTTAACTTGTAATTGATCAACTCATTAATCATAATCAGTAATTAATAATTTGTAATTACTTATCTTAATTAATTAAATTCTCATTTAATTAAGTTAACCCTTGATTAATTAATCTAATTAATCAATCTTTAATTACTTTATTAAGTAATTATTAAATAATTAAATTAATAAATAAATCCTTAATTAATTACCTTATTAATTAATAATTACATTTTAATTAATTACACTTAGTAATTAATCATAAACAAAATTCATTCATAAATTAATTAGTCACATTAATTAACTAAAATAATTAAGTAATTAACTCTTAATTACTTAACAAATAATTATCTTCTAATACTATCATTAATCAATCTTGATTAGTTCCTTAATTAATTACATAACAAGTAATTAATTCCATTATTAAATAATCCTTAATCCTTTAATTAATTAATTGCTCCAAAATTAATTAACTTCAAAAAACAATTTAATTAATCAACTTCTTAATTGATAACATTAAGTGATCATCATTAATCACTTCCATTAAATTACTCCATGAGTAATTTCTCTAATTACTTTCATAGGCAATTCAAAAATTAACCATTAATTACTTCGTTAAGTAATTACACTTAATTAATTCATAATTAAGTGATTATTAAAAATTAAATAAACAATTAACTAATTATTTAAAATTAATCAATTAATTAATTTCTTGTATTTAAAGAAAACTCTTTTAATTAATTAAGAAAAACATTTATCTTAATTAAACTCTTTACTTATTAATAAATCATATTAATTAAGTATCTTAAGTTCATATCCAAATAATTTAACCTTATCTATCTTCATAAATAAATTATTTGAAATAAATCAAATTTTAATAACCTTAAAAACAAATTATTCAATTTTGATTTCAAAATTATAGCAATAACCTTATTTTGAAAATAAGGAATTTAGAAATCAAATTATAAAATTTAAAACACTTAAATTATCTAGTTCAAACTTATTCATTTACAATATAAATTGAAACCTAGTTTTTAAATCATTACTTTATAAATTCACTTTAAAACTTTGATTTAATACTTAAGTTCAAAACATTCCTTTTAAATTAAAATTCAAAATTTAATGAAGTTGATTACTTCTAAAAAGAAATCATTTTAAACAAATTTAAATTTTAAAATAAATTCAATTAATACTTCAAAGGGTTTATTAACATTTACTTTAAAAGAGAAAGTTTTAAAATTTGTAAATTAATTTCCCATTTATAAAAACTGTTTTATATTAGCACCAGAAAAGTGGTATCGGGTCAAACCCGAGAGGAACCCATCAAAACCCCGAGTCACCCACCCTTCTGCATCTACTTCGAGCCGATACCCTGAAAACACGAGCGACACTTCGAGACTACCTACGTCTTCCCCAACCAAAACTTCCCCGTCCTAAATCGTGCACAACGTACACGTGTGTACGGCGCATCCAAACCTAGCAACTCTGACCATCCATCTAATCGTCGACCAACCACGCACGATCTTGGCAACCTCCCCCACAACCCAGATCGAAAAATCCAAGCACAAAGCGAAATTCGACCCTATGGCTCAAGAAAACTGCAGCTGCTCGACCCAAAAATCCATCACCACCGATGGTCGCCTCCACCTGTAAACCGCAACGGCCTTCCAAAGCACCGCCGAACCTCCACGCTATCATCCCCCACGTCACGATCGACTCCGATCATAAAACCAAGTCGCGAATGCTTCCACAGCTCAACCCAGCCAAAAACAGAAATAAACCTTAGATTGATCAGTTTCAAATGATTCATTTATTTAAAAATTCAAAACGTATTTTTCCCTACATCCCTATCATTAAAACAAGCTTCTCCCAAGATTACAAATCAAATTATTGTATAGATTCACAGAAATCACCAAAAACTGCAAAAATGCTCAAACCCAAAATTCTCCTTATTTTCACAACTAAAAATTATGATGTGAACTTTAAAAATCATAATTTTTTGTCCTTAACATATTCACGAAATTCAACTCAGAAAACATGGAAGTTGATTTTTGGCTTGCATCAGTAGTTTACTGTAATTTCATTTTTTATTTAGAATTATTTGTAATTTAAAAATCACAGAAACTACTCTTAAAACTTCTATCTATCATTTACATACAAATTTCATTGAATCGTTAAAATCAAACAATGGGTTAGTGGAAAATTTAAATTTTCTAAAGGATTGAGCAGCCCGTCTGATAGAAACAGGAAGCGGGGTGTTTTCTTTTTTCATAAATACATAGAGTTATAAACATAACTACAAATTCAATAATAAACAGAATGATTTTCATGCAGTATCAATCAAAACTTTCAGATCATCACATGCATGTAATAAAAGCCCAGATCAACTGTTTTTTTAAAAAAAACATTTACTCACCTCAATTTATAATATGCAGAGCAGATTTTTCTTCAGGCCTTTGAATAAAATCTGAAAAAGCTTTTAATTCCTGTAGAAATCTAAATCCTTGCATGCTTAAATTAATGATTCAAAAAGGTTGAACTTGATTCCATTTAGTTGGAGGTTGAATAGTATGAAGAACTTCATTAATTGCAGGTTTTAGAACTTTGAAATGTAGTTTTGGTTGCAGATTTCCTTGATGTTGTAAGCTTGAGGTTTGCGGATTTTTAATTTACTTCAAATTTTGATTTTTTGTTTAAATCTTTCAGATTTGTAACTGGTTTACTGAATTGCCAATAATTTTGAGAAGAAGAAAGAAAGTTTTGGAAAAATGAAAAAGGAGAAGCAATTTTCTTTTATGTTTTAAATTTTCAAACAAATGAAAGATGATTGCCACATGTTCATAAATCTTACATTTGTCACTTTACTTGATTTAATTACTTACAAGTGTTATTTAGAGGTGTCTATAAGGTTACATTTGTACTTAAGCATTTTAAATTAATTTTTACTTACCTTAAATGTAAATATAACTTACTCAACTTACTAAATAAATAAAATTTGCATATGTCTTTCTCAAATGTTTTTAATAAACTTTTATTTAATTTAAATGTAAATATAGTCCTACTTATTCAGGTTACTTTATAAATAAATTCTTATATATGTGAATATAAATTTACTTTTAAAAGAAAATGTTCTAAAACTAATTAAAATATAAATAATTTCTTATACATAGATTTAAAAATCTAAAACATTTATAGATACATTTATAACTATTTTAAATTTTAAACACTTTTAAAGAAAACAAACAAAATGTTTAAATCTTTTTAAACTATCATTTTTAAAATAAATAACAATATCATATTTTGAAAACAAACAATTATCTTATAATTGAAAACAATTTAACAAATCTAAATTAACTTTTGAAAATATAAATTAAACAAAGCGTTAAATTACAATTATAAATTATCAACTGATAAAAATTAAATTTCAAAACAACTCAAATTATAACATATATATTACAATTTGAAAATTCAATCCTTAATTTAAAACAAAAGATATTCTATTCACAATATATATCAAATATATATATTATAAACAAAATAAAATTTTATTAGCTTTTGAAAAACAATTCTAACCAATTTTAAATTGTTAAAAAGATATTGATCACGCTTACCAGATTAAATATTTATTAACCTTAAAAAGAATAAATTTACTAATTTAAATTAAATTTGTAAAGAAAAATTATCAAACCAATTAAATTATTAATGCAGATTATTAAATTGATATTGCCTCAAATCCCGGGTCGTTACAATCCTCCCCCCTTAAAAGAATTTCGTCCCCGAAATTTAAAAGCAAATGTAATTTTATAATCCAGCAAAGATTTCAATTTCAAACAGCAAAGCAAACCTAACATCCAGTTACTAACGCCATAGCAATCAATCAAACAAACAAACCTAACTAATTATTCTGTCCCAAATCAGAATAAATCTTACTAACACTATTTCGGGTTTCCCAAGTATAAATCACCGGGAAACTCGCTCTACAGAAGCTAACAAACTATACCACCACAATCCAGAACTCCTCACATCTCTAGATCCTTCAATCTGAACAGAACATCACACTTTACTCAAGTCCAGAACAACTTCCAGATCCAACTGAACTACAGATTCAACAACCAATCGATGAATCATACACGTATTCCCTCAGAGATACGTGAAATACAATGAATTCCAGCTATCCAAACTGGCAATTCAATCTTATCTTATCAAAAACACAGATAAGAAATCTCAAATGCCTCAGAACTAGCCATCCAATCTTACCCAACTACTGCTCTCAAACCAGAGAAATCTTAACAATAATGAAGACACCAACTTCGAATTCCAAATTCCTTATCTCATATCTGCATAACTTAACAAACAATCCTGGGTTGCCAATCTCCTTCCTGATCAGCTCAACCTATGCTGATACCTCCAGAAACATCTAGACCAAAGCAAACCAGCTTCTGGATCCCATTCAACAGAAAAATCTTCCAAAATCCATCAAAATCCAAAACACAAGCTCTACTTCTCAAGCCATAGCAAACTGAACTTGCTTCCTTCCTTGTACAGCTGCTACCTCGCTTCTGCTGCACAACTCTGATTCTGAAATAGATGAGAATACTATTGATGAACACGAGTACAAACTTATCCCATATATCCGAGAAACTTTGTTCATCAAATCCATAAAAATATGAGTGACTCATCTGACTCGGTCACACAACTTTACTACAGAATCCAATTCAAAAACTAGATCTGACCAATCCAAACTCCAAAGAAAATTCCTGGGCTGCTACACCAACTCTTCTCTCCATGGGCCATCCTACAACCAGGCTAACTACCAGTATCGCTTCTGGAACCAAAACAATATGGAACTCAACTCCAGATGCAGACAGCCTTCTGATTACTTTAGTGCCTCCTACTTCCACATAAGAATTCTCAGTCTCAAACAAAAGATTACTCCAGAAAAATTCTCAAACTAATCGCAAGTCACTTTTGCGATCCAACCTAGTTCGGATTCCAAAGAAACTGTCCCCTCTTTACCAATTAGAACAGCCTTAAGCTTCTCCAAACAAGGTTAACCCTTCAAGAAAACATCACCACCTACCCGGACTGCTGAAAGATGAACGACAAGATTTCTGAACCATCGGAGAAACAACCACACTGCTGCTTCCAAACTCTACCTCGATGATACTGCGAAGCCAAAAGACCTTCTCATCAGCACACCGAATCACTTCGAGTTGCACTACTACCATAGCTGACCAAAGACTTCTAATCCAAAGGCTCTTCAAAAACCAAAACCATCAACAGACCACACAACGGACCTCCAAGATGGCAGACAACTTCCAAAGAAATTCGGACTCCAAACCAAGCATCAACATCTCGCTCTTATTAAGGAATAACAAATGAGACCATGCCGAAGAGAAACAACTCATAGACCTTAGTCTCATATTCCAAAACAGACAACCTCCGTGCCGAAGATCCAAACAACTTCTACACAGATGAGTCTTCCCTACAACAGGTAAAGACTTCCCTTCAACTACTTCCAAACCGCTTCAAGAGAAAACATCTTCGGAAAATATCCATAGATACTGCATCTCATCACGCAGTTATCACGATACCATCACTTACTTCTGCACTTCCGACAGATCCAAACTCAAGAGAAAATAAAATTCGCTCACCCGAGCGAAATCCAAACTTACATTTCAAAGATAAACTCCAAATCTTCAAAAGATTGCCTTCGGATATCAGAGAAATCCTTACTCCAAACTACAAATCTCACTCGAGATGGTACCTGGTCTACAGTCTCGACAAATATACTTCCAACCTCAACATATGGACTTCTCCCATCAGTGGTAGTCGTGTTACACACACACACCACTATTCCATCTACCTCTAAAACTTGGTTGGAAAATCCGAACAGATAACCCAACAGATTAGGTAGATACAGATATATGTAAATATAGTTATATATAAAAATGACAAGTACGCTCCCTCAAGAAGGACACTAGACCCGACTTCCTATCTTCAGGAAGTCGCATCATCTTGAAGAAAGAAACGGATAGAAGAAGAAAAGAAAGAGAAAGAAGAAACACAAACAACATCAAAGAACTCACAGCGGAACAAATGAAATATAATATATCACATAAAATATTACATAGTATCATATTACATCAGTGTACACAACCTTATACAACAGATATTAGACAGTTATAAACATCTGTCTAACTATACAACTCAAGTACAACAGAAACAGATACCAAACAAACACAGCGGAACCATAATATATCTACACGCGGAAGCCTACTGCTCCATAACTCCTCCAGAATTCGTCAAGAAAACCTGAATCACTTGGCTACTCATACAAAATATGAGTACCCAAGAGTTTAATAAAACAGAAAATAAACACTCGGGTCAGACAGGGGTCTGGTGTGAGTAAACGGTTTAAAAATTTTTAACTTTAGAAAAACCTTTGAAAAGGAAAGGTATCACATAAGACTTCCCACACATAAACATGGAAAAGTTTTACCTTACGCTAACCAAAACATTTGATAGGAAATCCAGTGATATTATAATAGTGTCTAGGGTTTTCAAGTAAATAAGAAATAGCCGAAATTGTTACATTCATTAAATTCCAGCTACTAGCCACAAAAGTGGGTAATACAAACAAAACCGTAGGGTCTCATAGGGAAAATGGGTTTCCATCAATGGCAGGGCTACTGGGGTACCGCCCGTCATAGTACGTGGCCTAGATCACCGTACTGAGGAGCCACCCTAACTCTCCTGCAACACAAGGCCGGGACCATTCCTTACTGAACAGTCCCGAACAAGACAACCTCGCAGTTGGCGCGCGATTCCAACTGCCCACACAGCCGAATAAAAAGGGACTTCTAGACAGGGGAAAATCTTGCTCTCCAGTGGGAGCTACCCACGAATCCTTGCTGCACCTTCCCTTTTTTAGCCATTCCCGATTGATGAGGCTTGAGGCTGCGATTACCTTTATAGTACTCATCTATCTTAGAATGCTCATCATCCTCCTAATGATGTTCTGAAAGCATTCAATCCATACAAGTTCATTCCGGGTTCGAACGAAACCGAAGGCACTATCTCGCTACACTCATATTGGAATCACCGTCAGAGTCAACGACAATAGCCCTTGCACTCTAAATCACCATCTCGAACCTATAAGTACTATTCCGTCAAACTCATTACGAAATCACCCGCAGAGTTATACTGACGTATAGTTCTTACACCTCGAGTCTTCACAAAGCTCCACTTGGATTCACGACCAAATGTTTAATTAGAATCGATGTGTTTTTCGGATCCCAAATATGGAAACCCGATCCCGGTCTCACCGAAAACCAAACGCCCTTTTAATGTCCAAGTTGTACTTAAGGGTTTAACAATTTAAACTCATATTCAAGGTGATATAACAGATAGATGAATAACATTATCACAATAGATAATTCACATCAAACATTCATCTCCACAAAGCAGCATATCACATATCATAGATATCCAAATCATCCAGTATCAACCAATATCAATCACCCAATATCAATCACTCAATATTGATCAACCAATATCAATCAATCAATCAATAATAACCAATCAGCCAAGCAGAATTGATTAACTCTCAATCAATTTGATTACCTAAAATCCTCCATTTATTTATTCCAAATAAATTAATCATCTCTAATGATCTTCCCAAATTAATCTTCCTTAATTAATTATACTTTAATTACATTCAAATAATCATCCTTAGCCACATTCAATAATTAACCTTTAATTACTATCATTAATTACAATAATTAATGATCATTCATTTACTTCCATTTATTAACTATAATTAATTGCATTAAACCTCAATTAATTACAATTAATTAATCACACTTAAATTAATTACTTATACTAATCAATTTTGATTAATATCATCAATTACATTTATTAATGATCCCCATTAATTAATAATTCTCTTTAATTAAATAGTTAACTTGCAATTGATCAACTCATTAATCATAATCAGTAATTAACAATTTGTAATTACTTATCTTAATTAATTAAATTCTCATTTAGTTAAGCTAACCCTTGATTAATTAATATAGTTAATTAATCTTTAATTACTTTATTAAGTAATTATTAAATAATTAAATTAATAAATAAATCCTTAGTTAATTACCTTATTAATTAATTACATTTTAATTAATTACACTTACTAATTAATCATAAATAAATTTCATTCATAAATTAATTAATCACATTAATTAACTAACTAAAATAATTTAGTAATTAACTCTTAAATACTTAACAAGTAATTATCTTCTAAATACTACCATTAATCAATCTTGATTACTTCCTCAATTAATTACTTAACAAGTAATTAATTCCATTATCAAATAATCCTTAATCCTTTAATTAATTAATTGCTCCATAATTAATTAACTTCAAAAAAAAATTTAATTAATCAATTTCTTAATTGATAACATTAAGTGATCATCCATTAATCACTTCCATTAGATTACTCCCATGAGTAATTTCTTTAATTACTTTCATAAGCAATTCAAAAATTAACCATTAATTACTTCATTAAGTAATTACACTTAATTAATTCATAATTGAGTAATTATTAAAAATTAAATAAACAATTAACTAATTATTTAAAATTAATTAATTAATTTCTTATATGTAAAGAAAACTCTTTTAATTAATTAAGAAAAACATTTATCTTAATTAAACTCTTTACTTATTAATAAATCATATTAATTAAGTATTCTTAAGTTCATATCCAAATAATTTAACCTTATCTATCTTCATAAATAAATTATTTGAAATAAATCAAATTTTAATAACCTTATAAACAAATATTCTATTTTCATTTCAAAATTATAACAATAACCTTATTTTGAAAATAAGGAATTTAGAAATCAAATTCTAAAATTTAAAACACTTAAATTATCTAGTTCAAACTTATTCATTTACAATATAAATTGAAACCTAGTTTTTAAATCATTACTTTATAAATTCACTTTAAAACTTTGATTTAATACTTAAGTTCAAAACATTCCTTTTAAATTAAAATTCAAAATTTAATGAAGTTGATTACTTCCAAAAAGAAATCATTTTAAACAAATTTAAATTTTAAAATAAATTCAATTAGTACTTAAAAGGGTTTATTAACATTTACTTTAAAAAGAACAAGTTTTAAAATTTGTAAATTAATTTCCCTTTCATAAAAACTGTTTTATATTAGCACCAGAAAAGTGGAATCGGGTCAAACCCGAGAGGAACCCATCAAAACCCCGAGTCACCCACCCTTCTGCATCTACTTCGAGTCGATACCCTGAAAACACGAGCGACACTTCGAGACTACCTTCATCTTCCCCAACCAAAACTTCCCCGTCCCAAATCATGCACAACGTACACGTGTGTACGTGCGCGTCCAAACCTAGCAACTCCGACCATCCATCTGATCGCCGAGCAACCACGCACGATCTCGGCAACCTCCCCCACAACCCAGATCGAAAAATCCAAGCACAAAGCGAAATTCGAACCCAAGGCTCAAGAAAACTGCTGCTGCTCGACCCAAAAATCCATCACCACCGATGGTCGCTTCCACCTGTAAGCCCCAGCGACCTTCCAAAGAACCGCCGAACCTCTACGCTATCATCTCCCACGTCACGATCGACTCCGATCATAAAACCAAGTCGCGAATGCTTCCATAGCTCAACCTAGCCAAAAACAGAAATAAACCCTAGATTGATCGGTTTCAAATGATTCATTCATTTAAAAATTCAAAATGTATTTTTCCCTTCATCCCTATCATGAAAACAAGCTTCTCCCAAGATTACAAATCAAATTATTGTATAGATTCACAGAAATCACCAAAAACTGCAAAAATGCTCAAACCCAAAATTCTCCTTAATTTCACAACTAAAAATTATGATGTGAACTTTAAAAATCATAATTTTTTGTCCTTAACATATTCACAAAATTCAAATCAGAAAACATGGAAGTTGATTTTTGGCCTGCATCAGTAGTTTACTGTAATTTCATTTTTTATTTAGAATTATTTGTAATTTAAACATCACAGAAACTACTCTTAAAACTTCTATCTATCATTTACATACAAATTTCATTGAATCATTAAAATCAAACAATGGGTTTGCAGAAAATTTAAATTTTCTGAAGGATCGAGCAGACTGTCTGAAAGAAACAGGAAGCATGGTGTTTTCTTTTTTCATAAATACATAGAGTTATAAACATAACTACAAATTCAATAATAAACTGAATGATTTTCAGGAAATATCAATCAAAACTTTCAGATCATCACATGCATGTAATAAAAACCCAGATCAACTGTTTTTTTTAAAAAAAACATTTACCCACCTCAATTTATAATATGCAGAGCAGATTTTTCTTCAGGCCTTTGAATAAAATCTGAAAAAGCTTTTAATTTCTGCAGAAATCTGAATCCTTGCATGCTTAAATTGATGATTCAAAAAGGTTGAACTTGATTCCATTTAGTTGCGGTTGAATTGGTATGAAGAACTTCATGAATTGCAGGTTTTAGAACTTTGAAATGCAGTTTTTGTTGCAGATTTCCTTGATGTTGTAAGCTTGAGGTTTGCAGATTTTTAATTTACTTCAAATTTTGATTTAGTGTTTAAATCTTTCAGATTTGTAAGTGGTTTACTTAATTGCCATTAATTTTGAGAAGAAGAAAGAAAGTTTGGGAGAAATGAAAAGGGAGAAACAATTTTCTTTTATGTTTTAAATTTTCAAACAAATGAAAGATGAATGCCACATGTTCATAAATCTTACATTTGTCACTTTACTTGATTTAATTACTTACAAGTGTTATTTAGAGGTGTCTATATGGTTACATTTGTACTTAAGCATTTTAAATTAATTTTTACTTAATTTAAATGTAAATATAACTTACTCAACTTTCTAAATAAATAAAATTTACATATGTCTTTCTCAAGTGTTTTTAATAAACTTTTATTTAATTTAAATGTAAATATAGTCCTACTTATTCAGGTTACTTGATAAATAAATTCTTATGTATTTGAATATAAATTTACTTGTAAAAGAAAATGTTCTAAAAGTAATTAAAATATAAATAATTTCTTATACATAGATTTAACAATCTAAAACATTTATAGATACAATTATAACTATTTTAAATTTAAACACTTTCAAAGAAAACAAACAAAATGTTTAAATCTTTTTAAACTATCATATTTAAAAAAATAACAATCTCATATTTTAAACAAACAATTATCTTATAATTGAAAATAATTTAACAAATCTAAATTAACTTTTGAAAATATAAATTAAACAAAGCTTTAAATTACAATTATAAATTATCAATTGATAAAAATTAAATTTCAAAACAACTCAAATTAAAACATACACACACATATATATTACAATCTGAAAATTTAATCCTTAATTAAAAACAAAAGATATTCTATTCACAATATATATCAAATATATATATATATATATGTAAAAAAAATAAAATTTTATTAGCTTTTGAAAAACAATTCTAACCAATTTATAATTGTTAAAAAGATATTGATCACACTTACCAGATTAAATATTTATTAACCTTAAAAAGAATAAATTTACTAATTTAAATTAGATTTGTAAAGAAAAATTATCAAACCAATTAAATTATTAATGGAGATTATTAAATTGGTATTGCCTCAAATCCCGGGTCGTTACACTTCCCATTCAAGCTTTGCACTTCTTTGATTGTCTTTAGGGCCTCAATATTCCTTAAAGCTGCAATCTTCTTCAGTTGGCTTCGATTCCCATGTAGTTCACGATGAAGCCTAAGGATTTCCCTAATGCAATGCCAAATTATCAATTCAAAGGGTTGAGCTTCATCCCCTACTTTTGGTAAACACCAAACATCTTTGCCAGATCCTAAACATGATTTGTCAATCGTGGAGACTTCAACATCATATCTTCGACGTACACTTCTATTAAACGTCCGATCTACACTTGGAACGTCAAATTCACCAGCTTCTGGTAACTTGTTCCCGCATTCTTTAGACCGTAAGGCATGACAAAGTAACATTACAACCCTATTCCAGTTATGAAACTGGTGGGCTCCTGATCCAGGACGTGCATGGGGATTTGATTTTTAACCAAAATTGGCATCCATTAATGATAGCAGTTAATGTCTAATGGTTGAATCTACTAGCCGAGCAATCTTTAGGATTAGTAAGTTGGCTTTCGGGCATGCCATATTCAGGTCAGAATAATCGATGCAAGTTCTACACTTCTCGTTTGACTTCTTCACCCAAACTAGATTGGATACCCATTCTGGGTACAGTGCGTCGCGGATGAAGTCACTGTCTTTCAGCATATCCACCTTCACTTTCGATGAAGTTGAACTCTCCAAACCATGGTTGGGGCGTTTCTACTTCATAGGAACACATTTAATGTTCACATTCAATATATGGCATACTATCTCTAATAATATTTCGAATATGTCGAATGTGTCTAGGCAATCACATCAAAATTTGCTTGGAGAAAACCATTCAACTCTTTAATCATTCTGGGGCCACTTGAGATCCAATCTTCAGGACCCGATTAGGATCATCCTGAGCGATAAAGATGTTGATTATTAACTCCATTGGAGCAGCCCTTGCAATATAAAGTTCTTTCCTCTAATCGATATCTTTATGGAACCAGTAATGCTGCCTGAGGCAGTGCTCGTCCTGTGATTGCTAGCATATAGAGATATGACGCAGACAGTCTTCTCCATACACTTTCCTTTTTTAAGCTGCCTCGCCTCTTTTGGCTCTATGACATAACATTCACATCCAAGCTCTATTCCCCATGCACAACTCCCACACCATTCTCTGTTGGGAATTTCATCATTAGACACCATTGGGAAATGGCCACCTTAAAATTATCTAGGGTCAGTCAACTAAAAACGCATTATAAGTAGAAAAGATATCAAACATAGCGAAGTTCACAACCACATCCTCTTGCGGGAACCTTCTCCTAATGCCACCGGTAAATCGATACATCCCATATGTTCTGTTGCCATTCCGTTAAGTCCCTGAATATGAGATTTACACGACTTCAGATCCTTGCTTTCCAAGAACATCTGGTCATAAGCTTTTTTGAATATAATGTTGACTGAAAAACAACAGATAACCGACACTTTCCTCATGATAACCAACCCAATCGTGGCCGGAAAAACCCCAAGGATTCCATGTTAGAGCTTCAACTCCATCGGCATCCCTTTCAAAACACAATATCATCAGTCATGATTCTAAATTGTTTTTTGGAGCTCTGTCTTCGATGGTAAATCGACTTTCAATATTAGCGTGCTTCAGAGCGATAACATATCTTTCCATCTCGTTCCATCTCTTCTCCACCGGGTGTGGTCCTCCATGAATGGTATTGATTATCAATAGTTTTCTCAAGCCGCTTGGGCTCTCATCACCAGGCCTGGCCCGCTCATGTGGGAATGACTATCCCTTGGGGTTAGAACTTCCTTGCCCGCTATCCTATGGAGATTTCACAACCTATTGCCATTTCCTTTTTTCTTTTCTAATCCTCGATCACATCATGTAAATGCCTACATTCGTTCGTATCGTGACTGTTGATTTCATAAAATTTGCAAAACTTCTCAGATTTCTTTTCCTTTTTAGCCAACACCTTCGGGGCCGGTTTCCTATGTTGCTTGGTATCTTGGGTCGCAAGGTATATATTCTCAATCAAATTGTTCAGCTAAGTGTAAATAATCATATTTTGAGAACCTAGGACATTTCTTGGAATCAGACTTTTTATATCGAGCCCTCTAATCATTCTTTCTATGACCACCACTTTTATTTTGATCATTCGCATTGACGTTCCCGGAATTCCCTCCGGCCTTTTTCACTGCCACATTGCTTTAAATCACCTCAGTCGATTGCCCACTGCCAATTCTACTAGCATTAGTACTTGCCTCCTCTAAATGCAAGAACTGATTTACCTTTCTGTAAAACACATCCATCGTCAACGACGGTTTCATCTTTAGCCATCTCCCAAAATCAGTATCTGGATGAACCTCCCTTATCAGTACCATCAGAACGATATCCTCTCGAGCTTTAGTAACTTGGGTCAAAGCGATGTGGAATCTGCTTATAAAATCCTTCAACGACTCTTCCATCTCCTAGAAGAGGTTTAATAAAGACATCATATATGTCAGACAGGTAGTACGTAAATAGAATTGGTTAAGGAATTTTCATGCTAACTCACTGAAAGGAAATATGGATCTCGGCGGAAGCTGGATGAACCATATCATCCCAACTCCTTCAAGGAAAATAAGTGAACAACAATATCTAATAGCATCAGTTGCTCTGGCCAAATCCATATGCCATTCATACTTCATTTAATGCTGCCTCGAATCCATTTTTCCACAATACAATGGCATCGTAGGCATTACAAACCTCTTGGAATATTGCTCATGTAGTATCTCCTCAATAAACGGGTTTCATCCAGGGGAAACTCCCCATTCATCGTTATTTCGATGCTGATTCTTACATACTAACTTCCTTACCATCTCAGGCAAAAAGTTTTGCTCACTACAACAAAAATACCTTTTCGCAACTGCTAAAAATAGTTGTAATAGGTCTATTATGACGGGCAACTGCCAGTCTTAATATCCAAAGTTGTAACAGAGTTGGAGATTTTTACAACTGTCACTGATAGTTGCAGGAGCAGTTGTAAAAAACCTTTTTACAACTGCTTTTGACAGTTGTGGTAAAGTCTATCGTAACTGTTGCATTGACAGTTGTTATAGGTCACTTTTGCAACTGCTAATAGCAGTTGCAATAATACTTTTTACAGTTGTAGTAAATCTGTTTACAACTGCTACCAACAATTGCAATTCATCTTTCGACAACTTCCATTAGCCATAAATTTCACAACATTATGATTAAAACCGATATTTCACTAATAACAACTATAATCGTTAACATTACTTGAAGCAACACGAACCATTCACATTTAATAAAAGCTAAAACAGTTCAATTTTACACTAATTTTGAATTCATAATTCTATTACAAAACATAACTAAATGCATAATATACGTCAATATAAATACAAATACGTACTAATCAAAAGAGGTAAATTCCCCATGCCAAGCAATAATTCTCCCAACCGCTTGTCTTATAGTACAGATGTATGAAGCAGGTCTATATTGAATAGCTTAAGAATCCACCATCAAATCGACCTAAAGTATAAAATTATACCGTTTAATGGGAAAGAAAACAAGAATCGAAGCAACATTTATGTGATATAAGGTCATAAATAAAATTGCAAATGATGTAAAGTAGAGGTATATTTTAATAAAGTAACAGATGTGAAAGCAGAAGGTATATTTTAATAAAGTAGCAGATGTGTAGTCAAATATCAAACCTCATTTATCAATACAAAAATGTCCAGCATATCTACCATTTCTATTGTTTTAATAATGATGAGTTAACATCTAATAGTTGCATAAATCATCATGCAGCAGCTTAAAATTTATGGATACCCTACATGTTCAATTTTATGCCCTTTAAGTTTTTGTCAGCTAGCTTTTATATATACCGTGCCACTATAAGCATATTTTGTATAGTATATGAACTTTTAGGAGAATGCCAGCTAAAATTTCCGAGATTTTATCTTCCACTGGAATTGCAAAAATAAAGATCAAATAAACTAAACAGTTTAAAGATTTCTAATACATATACATAACATGCGATCGACTTTTCATTGAGGGTGAGTCGATCATTGATTCAATCCCATTGGGGATGATCTAACAAAGACACATTTAGTGTTGATGCATGGTAACTAGAATAAAATATGTTAGAGTGCCTTAAAGGCCTAGAAATCTTTCAAGCTAACTTCAAACAATACATGACCATCGTTTAGAGGCCTTCTAATTAGGTGAGAAAAAGATTTGAAGTAGATATTACAATGAACTAAATGACATGATCCCTGCTCAACGCAACCAAATTCTACATAACTTATCAACCACAACCACTTTTGTTTACAAGCATAACCATTTTTGTACAAATACCTATACACCATACAAATTTTTTCAAAATTTTGCTTAGCGGGCTTCGCCCTGGGCAGGGTCTATGCATAAGCACTCATAACTAATTATAAGCAACTTATTCCAATTTTAGTGTTTAACGGTTCTTTATATGGAACTTACAGAAATGACATATAAATAGAAATGGAGAAGCGACGATTTGTTGCTTATGACTTATGAATGTATCTCATAAGCAACTTATTTTTCTAATGGGATTTTTTTTGTCATGTATTATTTATCATAGTGCACAATACAATATATGATTATTAGTTATACTATGCTTAGTTAATATTTATAAACTTACTGAATTTTTATAAAACTTAATTAATTTTTATAAATTCGTTGATTTATTATTAAATTAATATTTTTATTATATCATTATTTTACTCATTTAAAGTTTTATTATTATTATTATTATCATAAACCTTAATTAAGTTATTATTATTATAAATTTTAGTTAGTTTTTATAAAATTATTTATTATTGTTATTATACTTAGTTCATTTTTCGTAAATTTTATTATTATTATTATTATTTAGTTATATTTTTATAATGCTTAGTTATTTAATAAACTTATTGAATTTTTATAAACTTATCGAAGTTTTATAAAATTTAGTTTGCTTTTATAAATTAGTTAATTTATTATCATTATTACTGCTACTATTATTATTGACTCGTTTAATTATTATTATTATTATTATTATTATTATTATTATTATTATTCTTATAAATCTTAATTAACTTATTGTTGTTATTATTATAAATTTTAGTTAATTTTTATAAAATTATTTATTATTATTATATTTAGTTAATTTTTTATAAAATATTTTGTATTATTATTTTGTCGTATATTTATAATACTTAGTTAATTTTTACAAACTTATTGAATTTCTATAACCTTATTCAATATTTATAAAACTTAATTAATTTTTATAAATTAGTTAATTTATATAGACTCGTTTAATTTTATAAAACATAGCTAACTAGTTATTTGTAAACTTGTTATATTGGGATGCCATAAAAGAATAACGACAACCATAAAAGAACTACAAATAATATACTTGCTTTGTTCGTGAATCTAGACAGCACCACTTGCACACTTGTAATATTCCTTTGATTCACTTAGTTAAATTCAACATAATTAAAGATTATATAGCACACTTGTTTCAAATACACAAAGACTTAGTATGTTAGTTCATGTTGCATTTGTGTGATTTTTTTTAACGTCCAAACTGAGCAGATCTCAGTTCTTGACATGCAAGTAAATATTTGATTCTCTTTTTGTCAAGGACTGGAAACCAGTCTACAGTGCAAGTTTGATTAGAAAGAAATAATTGATTTCAGGGTGTTTATGCACTCTCTGAATCCAATATCCAAAAACAGTTACGGATATAAACACAAATATGACACTATCTGAATCCGTATCCATCCATTTACAGGCCTATAGCATATGATATAATGCGCATATAATTTTATTAAAACGGGTCCCTTAATGTCTCATTGGAACAGCACGTGTGCCACCATACTAGAAAAATATATTCAAATCTTTTCCCCAATAATATGCGAAACATTAATTATATTTAGTCCTATCAACAAAAGCTTTACATGTAATAAAGAAAAAGTGATGAAAAATACATTATCATTTCGCCTGATTTTGGTATTGTACCATGCCATTTTGGAATAGCTTGTGCTCGTTCAACATATGCTGCATTTGTACCAGTTCCTAGTATCATGGCCATAACAGCATCATTATCGTAATATCTCCTACCTACCAATGTTCCTATTGTATCATTGATCTACAGTAAAGAAACAGTTCAGAATCAAACATCATTCATACAATGTTATATGTTGTATATTGATGTTCCTGGAGAAAGAAAGGAAAACTATAAGAAAGCACAAACCAGTGTTGCAAGACGCGTATCAAGACCCTATCTTTTCATTGCCTTCGTCAATTTGGAAACCACGTCTTCTCCTTCTTGGCATAAAAAAATTGAGAAATTATCTATATTTTCGACTTTATAAACATGAATCTTCGTAGAACAATAAATGCAGTGAATTATCACTCTTAAGTCAATATGATTATTCATTATGCCCTGCTGCCTGATGAACTTCTAGTTGATTCATACACACTGTATACATGAATAGTATGGCAACCTATTCAAATTAATCAAAATTTATGATATGAATATAAGTTTGATATATTAGTTTCCTAAAGCATGAATCATGCTAATTTAAACACATATGTTTTCTGAATTCTGAGGCAGCAATAACTGTGAAGCTAATGTATGATATTCATATATACTCTATACTATGCATGACACTCGTGAGACAACATAGTGATAACCTGAACTATGTACATTGACACACAACATCAAATAAAAATTCTCTAGTCAAGATTTAGAAACTGTGTTATATAAAACTAATAAATTCTGGATTTCACATTGAATTTATATGACTGGTTTCAACTTGCTAATCTACGCTTCGACATAGCAACAAATAAAGAGTTCTCTGGTCAAGCTTAAAAATGAATAATGACCTCAAATTATACATGAATCACCAATTTTTTTCGAAAAATAATATAAGTTTTAAAATACAAAATTAATAGTAGGAACATGAACCCTGGTCGTCTTCCAAAGCAAAAGCTTTAAACAGTCAAACAAAATCAAGGAACAAATAAGAATAATGGGTAGAACCTAAAGTATGCGTCTGCATGCTACCATAAAGGAAGCAATTAATGCAAGCAAATCATAACATCTAAACAATGGATAAATCAAAAATGCAAAGGAAAAACTCTTAGCTAAGCACAAGGTGTGGAACTAATTTTTTGTTTTATTCTTGTGTCTTCCTTTCTAAAACTTGGTTGCCGGCTCCACTACAAATGCACTTTTACCTGCTCCATTATTACAACAATGCATACAAAACAATCATAGTATCATTTTTTTTGTAAGTGGCAAGTCATGATTCAAATTCGTGGTTCTTCACGTGCATCTTCATATGTTTTTTAATATTATTATTTTTGTAAGAAAACTTAAGTCTGCATCGTTCCTATCCTTTCAATTATGGCCCCAGCTGCAGTAACAGTCGTTATTGCTTAAAATTTTGGTATACTATATACCAGTATACTTGATTTATTTGCGATAAAGACACTTAGAATTTCAAGATTTGAACTCAGCAATCTTGATATTGGTCGGTGGTATCTGTTCTTCCTCGATTTGTACTTTACGGTGTTGTCCAATTAGTTAGTTCTTAGTTGGTATTTGTTTAATATTTATTAAAATTTGCAATCTTTAGAAACTGTGTTAAATTTTATAAAACATTAATTAATTTTCATGAATTTATTTATTTTATATAAAACATTAACTTGATTATTTTTTATAAAAATTAGTTAAGATTTAAAAACTCAGTTGAATTTTATAAAATAACTGAATTTTGAAAAACTTGGACAAATTTTATAAACCTTAGTTAAGGGCTTATTTAGATTTTTGTAGTCTCAACATGGATAAATGTACTAAGGTCAATTATTTTTTTATCCTTTTCCTATAAAATTCCAAAATTGTTTTTTTAAAGGTATGCAACATTCTTTGTGCACTTCATGAACATTTCATATGCGTTACGGTCATCAAAACATATAATATACATGGTCATAACATCTTACATTTTGTTAAAGTTAGTATATAACTATTTAATATTTATAACCAACAAATAATATAAACCATATCCCAAGTGGACAAATTGAACACGATTACTAGGCTCAATTCGATAATTAGCATCAATTATTATCCAGACTAACTTGCTATTTAAAAGCAGGGGAACACATAGCCATCAGGGATGAACTTGCTATGTAAAAGCAGGGTAAACAAGAAAGGGAAAACCCACTACCACAACAGAGATGGAAAGAGAATAGGAAAACTTGATAAAAATAAGCTAACACCTTGTAAGCTACTCAAAACTACTTCACCAAGTAGTGAATTGATTTTATATGATACGTGATGTCATGCAACTATATCATTAGCTAACTTAAAATTATATTATTAATTAACTAAAAAATTGTATGATACAAAGGGTCATGCAACTATATTATTAGCTGACAAGTATACCCGTTACTGGCATGTAGTAGTCAAGGAAAATCACATGTTAAGTGAATTATAACGTGAAGACCAACTCCAATGGCAATACCCACTGTAATTACCTGTTATTTTGAAAATCTGTTATTAGCTGATAAGTATACATGTTGGTGATGATAGCTATTAGAGAGTGACTTGACATTGTGATGCATATTTCACATAAAAGTAGGGTAAGGTACAACCACTGAAACAAAAATACAACTATCACTTCGAAATGGTTAATCAAGGTTTGAAATCTACATTCAAAGTTAGTTCATGCTATAATCATATTTGGATATCCAACATCACGAATGTTGATGTCATAATACAAAATTACCAAAATTAATAGATACAAGGTATGAATTTGTAAACACAAAATAACATAAAACACACGAGCTCCTCGGCTATATATCCGGAATGATTCAAAGATGCTAACATCAAATTTCCAATTAAGGAATTTAATATCATATGTACATAGAGCTTCCAAACAAAAATGTTTATTTAAGAGCACATTACAGTTTTAATGATTAAACATCCAAAAGAAATACATAATAAGTATCTAATGTACTAGGATTAGAAATCAACTTTTAGATAAATATACCTTAAGAAAATTAAGATTATCATCAAAAGGAACCACAACTCCCAACTCAGCTTAGTCTTGTTTCTAAGCCTAGTAATAGTATTTCGACACACGGGTAGTAAATTAGTGTCATATTAAACTTCAAAGTCTTAGCGCCTCCTTTAGCAACACAAATACGATATCCCATAACATGATAAACTGCTCTGTTACTATAATACATGAATTTCCATATAAGTAGCCCAGTACATATTGAAAACCATAGTAAGATCACCCATATTCTTTTCCAATTGTCATGGATGAAATACTTTGCATCATGATACCATCTTCTTATTGGATTTTGTTTTTTGACGGTTTTAGTTTTGCACTAAATATTTGGCTCAGGTTTCTGCTATTGCTTGTGCTAGTACGTATATGGTATATTGCATTATGAGAGTGCAATTTAAATCATAGTAAGCTCACCAATGACTAAACAATAGGACCTATGGATGGTTTGAATCAATTCAAGTCAAAATCTGTACATGGCCTATTAAATCAAAATTTGAACCTATACATAACTACATAATCATACAAAAACATGAAAATAACACAGAAACAAACTACAACCAAATGCAATCAACAAAAATAACCTAGAAAAACGAAACTAAAATCAACATATTAAAAAAGAATGAAAAAGATCAAACCTTTTGAGCGATAGCATGAGTGAGTTCGAGCGATAGTTGCGGCCTGGGATCGGCGACAATGATGATTTAGGTTTTTTTTTGGATCTGCGACTAAATATTATAAAAATGATTTTTTTGGCGTTTAGACAATGATTTAGGATTTTTTTTAAGGAAAGAGCAATTTAGTTTTTTTTCACGTTTGGACGAGGAGAGGAAATGTAAGGAGGGATATTGAGAGTCCCTATTTGATAAAATATAACATTTCTTATAATTGTTGAAAACATTTGTTGTAAATAATGTTACAACTGCTAACAAATATAGTTGTCAAAAGTGTCTTTATTACAACTGCTGAAATAGAACAGTTGTTACAAAATATCTATTACAACTGCTGAAATAAAATAGTTGTTAAAAAATACTTATTACAACTGCCAATTTTTGCTAGTCGTAAATGAAAGGTTGTAATATGGTTGTTTTGTTGTGGTGGCTCTTTACAGGATCTATCGAACGATGATAATTGAGGTTTGTACCTAGTGTTTGGTTCGGCAAACACTCTCAGGCAGACTCACGATACATGGATTCTCCTGACTTCGGGGGAACCGTTCATCCAGTAGAACTATTCGTTTGATTTCAACGTAACGGATTAACAACATCCATCTGATATCTAGCATTTTAGTCCTCAAGAGTACATCTTGAGGTAAGCCCAACATCATCACCCACTTTCTGACCCATCAAACCAAAGATCATTAGTTTGGTATTGATCCATGAGGATAGACCATACCGATCCCCAAGCCTTGGCCATGGCTATTTTTTGCCTTTGCTACGAAGCACCATTATCCTTTTTAACGATATCCTTTTTTCTTTCTCTTTGCCTTTGGCATGATGAAAAGGAATCGTCAGACTCGGAATCGGTGGTTGTCGGGTCCTTCTTGCTTCATATACGATTACATTTAACTCATTAGTAATTTGATTCTCTCCTGCATCCATTGGTTCATTTCATTGTGACTTTCCTGCAACTTGTCCTCCATCTGTTTCATTATGCGGTCCATTCCAACCCTTGTTATCACGTCAGACGGGTTTTGGATCTCAAAAGCATCTGGTTGTGCAACTTCATATACATGTTGAATATCAATTTCTTGACATCTTCTGCAGTTCGAGAAGTTGTGGATCGGTCTCTTTATGTGGCCATGGTTGAAAGTAGTTGGTGTAGATTTTTTGGAAATCTGAGTAGTTCACTACACCAAAATATGTTTTTAATTGCGTTTGAAAAACACTATGATAGGATATAACAAAGTTGTTAGAAACGCTGTATAATGACACGAGGTTGTAGATACAAAATTTATAACAATAAAAAATTAAACGCTGTTAAAAATACTTTTCGACGGCATTCTTTTACTGCTGTAAATAATTTTCTACTGCGTTTACTATATGCTTTCAAATATGTTAATGGTGTTTTCCAACAGCATTTTATAAACGTTGTTGTTAATTTTTCATGGCATTTTTGTCCTGTAGTAGTCATATGCAATATCTGTTCATAGAATTGATAGCATGATTTAAATGCTGTCGTAGTAATATGCATTATCTTTTCATAGAATTGACAACATGATTTAAACAATGTTGTTTATTCCTACTACTTTTATAGCACCCATATCGTGTTGTGCCATTGTAATATTTACATACTCGTATCATTAATCTAAACCTCGTTTTATTATATTTCAACCAGATAATATACATAGCATATACAAATCAAACTAAAAACTATCATATAAAAGCATAACCATTAATCATTTCCATAAATTAAGTTAAACACTATATCCATTAGCAAATGTTACATAAATTGATAAACAAAGACAATATTTATAAACCAACTTCATACAACATTAGACAAAGGCACAAAGTCTTGTTTAGGCTGATCTTTGATGTGATTAAACTTCAACTGCAAAATCACCATATCAAAACTGATAATAATCAAATACGCATTATATGAACTTGTGTACAAAGTGTGATAAATAATTTGAATCAATATTCGAATGATACACCTTACCTTGCCGTTCCCATCTTGAAGACCTGCTTTCAAATTGGAAAGATCTCTAGAGAGCAAATTTGTCTTCATACCTTCAGCATGTTCCTTGATTCCTGTAATACATTAAGTACAAGCCAACATATATATATATATATATATATATATCATCATAAATAATAGATTTATAGAAAGAAGACCATAATATAAATTAGGAATTGCTTCAAAAACAAACATCAAAGTAGACCAAGTAATGCTAATTGAGAATGAAAGTCCTAGAATGCCATGATATTCTTCATGGCAGAGTACAACCTACAAGTTATAATTGAGCAGTAAAATTTATACCCATATTCTAAGTAAATAACTAATATGCAACAGCTAAAAAATACAAAGCAGGAATTTGTGCAAATGCACAAAACTGGAAATCTTGACCTCAAAGAATAAATAAACATGAACTTCAATTTAGCTTAAAATGGGTCCTGGTTATAGTGTGTCCAAGGGACTAAACCTTAACATAATTTCTTAAGAGAAACAAACACAAACATTTAAATAAACATAAGACAATAATTTAGTTGAAATTTTCTTATACTTAGTTAATTTTTATAAACTTATTCAATATTTATAAATCTTAGTTAACTTAGTATTATTACTATTATAAATCTTAGTTAATTTTTATAAACTTATTCAATTTTCTAATACTTAGTTATTTTTATAAACTAATATTGTTAATTTTTATGAACTTAACTTGTAAATTTTTATAAAACTTAGTTAACTTATTTATTTATTTTATAACATTTAGCTAATTTTTATAAACTTATTTAATATTTATAAATTTTGGTTAAGTTATTATTATTATTATAAATCTTAGTTAATTATTGTTGTTGTTGTTATAGAAGATTTAGTTATATTTTATATTTTTATATACTTAGTTAATTTTTATAAATTAGACTTGTTAATTTTTATAAAACTTAGTTAATTTTTATAAAATTCAGTAAATTTTATAAACTTAGTTAATCATTATTTTGTTCCTATAAAATTGTCAATTTTTATAAAACTTGGTTAATTTTAGTTAAGTTTATATGATACTTAGTTTATTTTATAAACTTATTTAATTTCTATAAATCTTAATTAATTTTTATAAAATTCAGTTAGCTTAGTTAATTTTTTGTTATTATTATTACAATAATAGATTTAGTTATATTTTATATTTTTATAATACTTATTTAAATTTTATAAAACTTTGTTAATTTTTATAAACTTGGTTAATTTATTATCGTTATTATTATCATAGACTCGTTTAATTTTTACAACACATAGTTGAAAATTAACTTGGTTTATTTATTATTGTTATTTTTATCATAGACTCATTTAATTTTTATAAAACATTGTTAACTTACTTATTTATCATACGGATCCAGTAGGATATTGCCAGTATTTATGTTGTAATTTTTAAACCCTAGTCCAAATAATAATTGGACATCTTATATTGTATCAACATCTGCATAGTTTGCAAATTTATTGATATGAAAAAACATCACATATAGAACATACGATGCATTGTAGCTTTATAATTACAGTATGAGATCGCTGTTTTTTGTAAAAATTAAAATGGAACGATATGGTTTACAGAATAATGGTAATGACCAATTTTAATACAAAAAATGCATCACATAATATTTTCTATTAATGACAATTAGCATGAGTATACAAACATAACTGTTATTCATGGCCAACATGAAGAAAGAGTTCCATAATTGAAAGTAATAACAGTGCGTAAGCTGAATAATAATATTTGAAGAAAAAAACCTACCTCAAGAAATTATCTCAATCGTTGTTCATACCAAATATGTTATATGCTAGCCTAAAAGAGTGAGACGGCAAGAAGACGAGATAAATAACAGATTTAATGGCCTGAAATATGAAGTAAGTAAACTATTGGTTTTGTTAATTTAATTAAATAAACGTACGCATCTTTCCACAATAGCTCTTGGTTTGAACTTTGATAGGCTGGAGCAAGAAACATGCATTGTATATATTGCGATGTTTGATTGATTGTAGATTTTTATTAATGGGCTTGGCCATTGGGTGCATAATAATGAATTCAAACCCAACATTAGTCTTTTCACGCTTGTTTACAAAATTTTCATTTTCCTGTTAGCAATTTTTGAATAGTTTTCATTATTGCTACTTTGTTGAAAGAGACCCACAACTCAAAGCCCACGAATAATGCAAACTTGGGCCTAAGTTTAATATGAACTTCTTAAAGTTGGGCTTTACAGAGTGAGAAATTTTGAAGAAACCGTTACTTATCATTTAGTCCAAGGAGTGACGAAGACAGTGATTCCTCAGTTTGTGATAAAAAAGAATATTAGCATAGATCGTTTTTTTTTCTTCTTATACTATGCATCCTTTTGTTTAAAAAATAGTGTATAATCCAGAGGTAGTGCTTGTACCAGACCACTTCCAAAGAAGCATTTATCTCTACTACTAATAAAGAAAATTCGTTGAATTAATTAACTCGGCGTCCTTTTGAAATTCCGAAAATGCTATTGCTTTCCGTTTACAATAATATAAACAGTCCGTTTGCGAAGCACGGGCCAATTCTAATACATATAACCATAATTTAAACATAGAAAATTTTGTAGTACCTACCCAAATGAAACAAGCCCATAGCAGTAAATAATCATTACCAGTTGGAATGGAGGGAGACAATAGAAGCATTTGGAAGCTGCAACATGAATTAACAAATATAATTAGAATAATAATGAAATATATTTTTCTAGTAAAAGTATATGGGGTCCAGGACATGTGTCAAAAGATTAAGAATTTGTTTATTTGCTTTTTTCTACCTATAAGCTGATGTATTACCTATAAAGTGACCATTACTATGTATATAGGGTTATTATGTATGAAATGAAATATTTCTTATTTATTTTATTTTCCTTTTCCATTTATCCTTTTGTTTTATATTTGCTTCTTCTTCATTTTATCACTTCTTTGTCAGTAGTGGTTAGTTCACTTTACTCCCTTCTCTCTTCACCTCATTGATTAGATCATAGCCACGCTCCCAAACATCAACAAGGACCAAGTTAGTACCTTACAAAAAGTGAAGTTTTTTACAAAAATAGAAAAGAATAATCAAAGGAGAGGGCCCATGATAGGGGTCCCTCATTTCTTATGAACACAATTAAGAGGGAAATAACATCATTCTGCATATTACTATGGCTTTTATACTAGTTTTACCACCACAACCCACGTGGCCTTCGTGTGTATAATAAGTTGGAAATAGGAACTAATTGAACCCATCCTACTGAAATGCTGACTATCAATATGTATATGTATGTTTATTTTGTTATATAGTCTTACCTGCCCTAATTTTTTGATTATGTTTTATATGTTCAGGTCTTTTTGCACTCTACTATAACCAATGAACAAGTTAAGAAACCACCCACTGAAAAGTGGAAAATAGGATTGGCTCAAAGAAAGAGACACTATTGTACATGGTTCATAAAAAATATGTAATATATACATCAGATACTTCTTACGATAAATCAACATTTAATACTCTGGAGGCTGATATCTTCTATTTGTGGACATAGTAAGAACCACATCAAAGGCTAAATACAAAATCAATTAACGTAAAGTGAAGTTTTTCTATAATATCTTTTGCATTTTTTTATTATTCCCCTAATTTCACTAATTATTAATATAATTTTTTCATAATTATTTTCTATGTTTGTGATTAACGTGTATGATAAGTTTCACAGTCATCCTTAATATGAACTAAAAATTATATACTTGACGCCCTTGAAGATTTCCCATTTTTACTGTAGAGATTTTGATTCATCATCTAACACAAAACAGTAAAAAATTATAGTCCTGCTATTCATCTATTTAGTAAACATAATTTCTTGAAACATTGCCGTATGTTGATCCACGTGTTGAGTGTAGTTAATCATTAACTTACATTATATTTCATTCCCAATCGAAAATGTAAGTTTTGAATTATTGTGATTTATGCGAACATATGTAAATGATAACCTATTCATTGATGGAAACATGATAAAAAACACAATACTTTTAAACAACATCTAGGAGAGCATTGCTAAACACAAATAAGTTGATGTTATTATTGCAGACAGGACATGAATAAAATACATGAAAAGCGTTCAATCAAATAATACAGGAGGAACATTATGCATTAACCAATGCTAATTTACAGTAGCCATCCATATCCAACATTTCTAACCAAACAATCAGAGGCTTTTTAAACTGCCTAAACATCTGCTGGTTAAAATATTCAACAAACATTTAGTAATTTACAATTTTTCAATTTAGTATCAGTTTTGACGTAGGTAAACAACTTATGTTGGAGATAAAACATATGACATGAGTAAAAGGGCAGTGTCTTTTGGTAAAGCTTATCCTTGATAAAACATTGGTATGCCAAGAAAATAAAAAAATAAAGACCTCGGTGGAAGTTCAGATTTTGCATTTCTCATAACACCTTCAATTACTATGGTAGCCTCGGGTGCAGCAGCATAAACAACCAGACCAAGCTGGTAATAACCAATTGAAGTAGCTTGGAACCATGCAAGGTTTACTAAAATGCCATGCGTGCATAGAAATGGGTTCGTATGAGTTTTCATCCAGCTTATAACAGGTAAAATAGTAGCTTCAAGTTTGCCTTTGCATACTAGATACAACTGTGCATTTAGTCCAACAACAAGTCGATACCATGTTGTTGGAAGTACTAGTTGTAAGATAAAGACAGTGTCACGGTATCATACGAAAACTGGATTACAAACAGTTCTTTGTTTTATTCAAAATAGTAGCTAACCTGACCCATGAGACTAGTAAGTACATTGTAACTATAAAGTGAAAAGGGTGACATGTAACTTCCATCACCTCAAAAGGGTAAACACAAGGGGAACCTTTGATGCAGATGAGGGGGAAGTTTGGCTCTCTTTTCATCCCCACTAAGATAAAATTCCACATATGCTAGCACCGGATCTGGCATTGCGCCACCTATCTAACACGGTATAATTGTATGTATAAATGAAGAAATATTATTTCCCAAGAATAAGTTAGAACATGATAAATGATATGCTAATACGTTAAGCCCTTCACAAAAGCACACGAACGACATGATCTTAGGCATGCATGATCATACTCTGACCGCACAAATTCATGAAGTAGTTGTAATTTCTTTCTCCTATGCCATTGTTGCTTAGATAATGCAAGAGTTTATGTAGCAGTAGAAATGATATTGTATATCCCACCATTGATAACTAGCTAAGGCATTGATTTCATCAATAAATCTGTTATGCATCTTCATACCTGTAATTTAGCTCTCATAAAATCTCAACTCATATAGACAAACTGGCAGAACTAAAAATGTTTTATAACTAGAGATTATATTTATACACCAAGAGGAAAATAAAAGGCCCAATTAAAAGTGAAAACTAGTAAATAACTACAAAGGAAAAAATTATACAATCTCCATTACTTCAAAAGGCGACGAGTGTGGAAGATACCATGGTTCAGTAAATGTATTTGTACCCAAAAAATGCATTCTGTGAGCATGGTTTCATGACTCTTCAACCCTATTGGTTTTGCAGTACTTGAATGCAGGATTACAAGGTATCAAGAGTCAAGACAGTGATTAATAAGGCTAGGAAAACATTAAGACAATACCATGCTAGAAACCTACAAAAATACCTTATTTAATGATTCCAAGAATGGGAATGAATTATAAACCTGTAAACCCTGCTGAGTTAGGGCTGGCCCAAGTAAATTAGCCATGCCAGAAAGTTTCATCCTTGAAACACTTAATACTACAGCTAACAATACAAGTAGACCAACAAGAAGAATACTAAATAACCAAGGTCTACCAAAAGTGTTCATTAACTCTTCTAGAGTAGTGTAACAGTGTGGCATATGGTACTGTTCAGATACAGAATTATAAGGACAATGGGCTTCAGTAACACCACCTGGTTAAATATACATGCTAATTAATATTTACAACCCATTCATGAGTCATAACTGTATTTTGTAATAATATAATGGTATACTAGTCTTCGGTCTAGCTGTTTTTATGTTAAAATAGTGGAGTGGGCCTTTATTTGTGTAAATCTTCTTTTACACACATATATTTATTTGTATTTTTTTTAAATTTGATTAAAGAATTTGGAAAAAGTGTGCACTTTTTAGGCATCTTCAACGCTTGTTTTTTGAAAATAAAAAGGCCCTTATATGTCACAGGACCCACTAAAAACAATTTACACAAATGATACTTCTGCTCAAACAATTTACATCCACCAGAACTCCGCCATAAACTAAAAGTAATTCAGGCTAAACTATAAACTCAATCAAATATGATACACAGCGATTTTGAAATCAACTGAAAACTAATTTTAAGAATAAAAAACTCAGCAGTTCTGCCAAGTTTAGGGCAATCAAACGAGGTATGACGTGCATAAAAGCCAACGAGAGAGATGCTCGATTGAGATCCTACATGGAGGATGAAAGAAGATGCGATTTCTGGAGTAGGCGAATTGAAATCGAAATGGATGGGAGGGAAAATGAAAATCGATGAAGAGGGAGATGAATTATTATTAGAGGAGGAACTTGACTTTTTTTCCTAAGTAAATGTGAGTTGGCGGCAAACCAAAAAACTTAATCGACTACTTTTATCAACATTTAACCCTCGAAATAACTCTTGGGAAAATATAATCAACAACATTTAAGGTTCGATCGCTAACAAATAATGCTGCCAAAACCTAGTTTTGTTGTAGTGGTTCAATAATGCAAAGAACGAAAGAACTGGATCAATCTCTCGGATTTAAGCAATCCAACAATAGATGTTGATCCAAATGTCCTAAAAACAATGCTCTCAATAAAGCATCAAAATATTTATACTGGAATATAGCACAAACACCTAAAAGATTGAAGTAGAGAATGAAATGAAGAAAATTAAAGGAAAATGAGGAAAAAGCAGTACACACAGAGTTTATAGTGTTTTGGCCAACTGATGCTTAAGTCCACATAGTTTATCTACTTATTATCTTACTGTTTACAACTTATGTTCTTATGGATCGGTGCGGATCCTCAAAAATACAAAGGAATTGCAGAAATTAAGTAACACTTGAAAAGATCCTTAAAATGGGTCCACGATCCTCTATTTATAGATGTACGTCACCTGAAAGTTCTCCTCCATGATCTCCCCCACATTCTCCATGTCCAGCAATAGTTTAGCTCAAGAAAACATGGCTACGTCAAAAAATATGTTGGATCGGTATCGATCCATAAGATTGCCTTATGGACTTTTCCCATTGCCTTGTTTAGATGTGGGTTGTTGTTAGCTTCATGTTTGCCATCTTGATTATTATGTTTGGAGCTTATTTTTGGGTTAACAAGTTGGATCAGTGGAGGAATGGAGTTCTTGATTTTAAATGTTCGAGATGTTTGAAGGAAAAGCATATGCTATCCATCTACTAAGGCTCGGAATGGGTTGCTATCATGATGGCTTGCAGTGTAGGAGTTTTGAGGTGATTTGGGTGGAGTTTTACAGATTAGTACCGATCCATCACTTTGATAGATTTGGTGTGCTTATCTTCAGTGGTTGTTTTGCTTTTGCCTTATGGCTTTGGTTGTACTTGGTTCTCGGGCTTGTTAGCTATCTTTCTGGACTTCTTCCCTCAATAACTTTTAAGTCCGAACCAGCAAGTTCATCCAAACTATTTCCAATCAAAAGGTCGGATAAACGCAACTTACGGAGATCAAATGGATAATATTTCCAACAAACTAAAATTTAGAAATTCACATTCTAATAGAATTAGGGTAAATCCAAATTATACTAATATCTTACAACACATTTGTAGATCTGAAACAAATTCTATATCTTCATCGTGATACTACTTTTAAAAATTTGGGTATTGAATCTCAAATTATGTAAACAATATTACTATTCATTTACAAAATATGTAGGCGGTGTTTTACATGTTTAATTCAAGCAAACAACTCTTTAGATCTTTATTTAGGCATAAACATCAAATTAAAACCCAACAAAATAAATTCCAACGTTATAAATAAATTACATAATTTCCCACTTACCTTTTAAGCTTTTCAAATCTCCAGATTTGAATCCAAATCTGTTTATTGACCCCTTTTCCATTCTAATACAGAAGAATATGTACAGTAAGGTATATACATATTATTAGAATTACAGATCTGAGAAGAGATTAGAGGTTAAGGGGAATATAGATTGAAATTTACCTTTTTCCACAGTATTGTTTCGTTACTTCTCTTCTTCTTTTTTAGTTTCCGCCCTTTGCCAATTTTTTTGTATATATATAATATTTCATAATTTAGAGGAATAGTGGAGAAGAGAAAATGGTAGATCTTTGCTGCTTAGATTGTAAATTATGAGAAGACAAGTGAAGGGTTAGGCCTTTATTTATAGACGCACGAATCAATCGTAACCGTTAGATTAAAATATTTAAATCCAAGCCATTAGCCGAGATTCAAACTCTGGCTGTTATACCCCGACCGATTGACCGCTAACTGTCGACCTATCCAATAAAGGAGGTCGACCGTGGGTCTTGCATTATTATAATTTATTTCCTTTATTCGTTTTTAATTATTTTCACACCAGAAACTTTGAATGCTAATAATATTTTCATTTGAGCTTCGATCATGAAACTTTAGATATAAAAGCTGCTTGGAAAATCGTCACGACTACAATGGTGCAAGCTTCATGAACAAATTCTACTTTTTGCTGAAATTCTATTTTTATACCCTTATTAATTAGTTACTAATTATCGTTAATTTTACGGTGTGTTACATGGGCTGGCATTGTTGGGCCAGACTACCTTAAATTGGCCTGCTAATGACTTGTAAGAAAATTGAGCAATATTTTGTCCCCTAAATCTGTATCCCCTAGCGGGTGCAAGCTTGTCAAATCATGAAAATTTTGCTGATTTTCAACCCTTCCAAACATTATATGCACTTTCCTCCCGTATTCATATTATTGGTTTGTGACGGTTTATTTTTTCAAACATGACAACGCCTCCCACAAGAATGGATTAACTTTGTTTCGATCTCTTATGAACATATGTGATTCTTTTTGCCTTTTGAATTCAATGCACACGATTGAAACATCGGTGTATAAATACCCCTTCTCCTCTTCCTGAACTAATAAATTCTTTTCCTATGAAAACTCTTCATAGCCTACTAATCATTACACTTAGCTACCGATAAAAAGCTGCTAACTTCATCATTTATTTCCTTTCCAAACTTCTTTGCATGTACGTCTTTTTGTTAAACCTGTTTGGTATGTAGAGAAAAGAGAAAGCTGTCTCAATGCTGAACTACCACTTGTCGATTGTAGTTCAAACAGTCATCTGTAACCTTCTTCTTAAGATGGATCTTGCCTTACCAGTTGGCTTAGGCCTGTGCCTACTGGACAGGCCTTCAATGGTGACCAACCATCATTGTTATACTAATAGGCCAACTAAGAGTGGCGGATTTCTTCTCCATCCTGCTCTAGCGGTTCAAACCTAAGCCAGCTTGAATGCTTCATTGCTTTGCTGGAAAGAGTAGCGGTTGTCACCTCCACCTTCGATTTCATAACTATTGCCCCAGTCATCCTCTTGGTGATGTCAACTAGGAATTTTTGAGACATCTTGCGAGATTCAATATTAAAGGCTTCGAAAATGGTAGCATTCCCTTTTCTTCAACAAGTTCATGATCATTTGGAGCGCTGGTGGAATTCATCTCTACATTTGGAGCTGGATCTTCTAAAGTGTTCCACTAACATGCCTCTTCTTCTCTCTTTATTCTTTTCAACTAACTAATGATAAGAATATCATTTTAAGCCTAGCGGGTTGAGCATTGTGTCTCTACTTCTTTGAATCGATTGAAATAGTTATTTTGTTGCCATTTTGGCTTGTTTATCTGCATATGACTTATTGAGAAGAGTGCTTTGAATAGCCGATAGTTCTTACACTGTTTTATAGAAATTCCTTTCATTTTTTAGGATATGTTAAGTAATGTGTGAAAATAAGGCGATCTAGGTATAATCATTAATGTAGACTAGGTGACGGCCTGGATATGTTAAGTAAAGTGTGAAAGTGTGAATCTACACACTTAGGGCTATAAGGTTCTCTTGGGTGATACTTTGCCAACATGAAGCGGCTGTTGATCCTGAATAAAATCGAAGTGGATTTCTTGCTCAGACACTTCAGTATAAGTAATTTGAATAATAGGGAGGCATGATAGATGCATCCTGATCATAAGGACATGAAAAAGAATTTATCCATAATAGTGGGCCCGGCTTAAGATTGTGATGCCCCTGGTTCTTATACGAGGCGACCGACTTTGTGAGATTAGGAGCTACCACCAATGCTTCAGGGTTAGGGGGTCTTGGTAAGTACTAGGGCACTGGCCAGTCTATTGGATCCATTGAGATCCCGCCACTTATTATTGAATGCTCTTGCTGGAGAATTAGAACATCCTTCTTTGCTTTCCTAAAGGAAGTCCCATAACATTCCCATACCCTTTATTGATTGCCCCTGGTTTCTCCGACCCCATCTTGAATGGGAAACTTCAAAACAAGGCGGTTATAGGACACGACAGCATCCAGCTTAGCAACTGTCAGTCGTCCTATTAATAGGTTTTAAGTAAATGGGCAATTGAATACCATAAAGCTTAACTTAATCTTTTTAAAGAGGGACTCTTGATCAAAAGTTGCTACAAGTAAGGTCGAACCCATGGGAACAATGCCTATACCCCAAAGCCATAAATAGGCAAGGCGCATGGAGTGAGGCTGGAGGCAGGGAGTTTGAGAGGTTTAAAGACATTCTTGAATGTGACTTTTACCGAGTTGCCTCTATTAATGAAGGCCCGATGCAGATTGGTGTTGGTCAAGGTGAGAGTAATGATCATAGGGTCACGTTAGGGTAGGAGACTACTTCCTTATCTTTGGCAGTGAAGCTGAATGATCGTTCAAATCCCAGTCGAGATGCCTTGGATGCTCAAAATTCCATTGAATAAATTTGCTCAACTGTACACAGTTCTCTTTGATACCGAAACTGGACCCCGCAACGACGTGGCTACATGCAGGCCACCACATATGGTTAGGACCATAGTGATGTCTTGGACATTGGCACTATTGGACCGATAGGACTGATTTTTCCATTCTTTATTGTTTTCCCTCAATTAATGTCAAACAAACCCTAAAAGTATTCCTTCTTGGATGAGTCTTTCGATTTTACCCTTGAGCACACTGTAGTCGGTTATTGAGTGGTTGTTGATTTGGTGAAACTTGCAGTACTTTTCAATGTAGTGAGGTTCCCCGCTTCCCGTCTTTAATTGCGGTAGGCCTTTGAAATTGCACTCGGTTCCTGATGGAAAGATCCCTATTCAAATGAGAATAATTATTATACTAGGATTTGTATTGAGGGTCGGCTTTTGGATGCTTCTAGTGTCAACATGACAGCTGCTGTTTCAGTGACCGTTGTTCTTGCGAGGACCGTCTTGGGCATGACACCTTGCCTTGTCATTGCCGTCTGAATGATCTACATCTTTCAACGTCATCATGTCGTTAGCCCATTGATAGAAATCGGTTAAATATAAAGCCAGTTATTTTTGGAGCTCTCTCGAAGTCCTAAACTTATATCTGACCCTTAAACATTGGGCTACGACCAAGCTACTTACATCTGCATCCCTAGCCTAGGTGGATTCTTTATTGAAGCGACTAAAATATGATCGCAAGATTTCAGAAGGACCTTATTTGATATTTCCTAGCTCACTAGCCAACATGAAATGGGTACGAGATGTGAAGAAATGAATTTTGAACTCTGCGTACATTTAGGCGTAGGAGTTGATACCGCCTAATCGCAGATGCAAGAGATAATGGGATGTTGATCCTGAGAGGGAGGAAGGAAAAAGCAAACACTTTACTGAGACAGAAAGCTGGCCAACGCGGGTGATGGTATTTCATGTCATGATGTGGTCAAATCAATCTATAACCCAATCACACTTGTTAATAGGAGGCAAAGCATACCACCGATTAATGTGGGCATCCAAGACTTCAAGAATGGCTCCACTTTCTCATCCTTTGAGAATGCCTCACTACCGGTATTTTGGGCTTGTATTATGTTAAGCTGATGGTTGATGATATGCATTTCTTCTCTAACCACAACATTGGCCTATTGTAAGATGTTCTTGACAACCATGGACTGAGGGCTCCGCCTATGCCTTAGTGGAGTAGGAGATCGATGATGAGATGGAGAATGATGATGAAGAGAACAAGATCTCCCTCATGCACAAGGGAGATCTTGAATGCATGGCTTGCTTTTTTCTTTGTCTTCTTTTGGCCATACCCCTATGAGAAATGGAGTATGCCAAGAGGGCCATATGTTCCTTCCCAATGGCAAGCGGGACTCTACTGAGATGGTCAAAAGTAGAAGTTCATTGGTGATCAAAGGCTGATGGTCATCCCACTGATGGGGAATGACGATGACTTGGCCCTATAGGCGTAGCCACATCTGGGGCAAGTTCAATTCGGCTAGGTATGCATTTAATGTACCTTCTGGGATGGACGTGAATGTCCGTAAGTGGAGTTTTGAGTACCACCCTCTTCGGGGCATCAACAGTGTTGAAGTGTTTAGGATTTAATATCCATCGCGAGGCATAGGCTTACGAGCAGGCACGTCAGCCAAAGTTTACAATGGCTCGAGAGTCTATTTGTGCCCTTAAGCTAATCACTTCACGAATCTTCTGACCCACATTTGACAGCTGTAGCATCATAGTATGCCATATTTCATCGTTAATGCCCAGATTGGGCTAGGCTTCACTAACGAGAGTGGTTATGTTGGTTACATGCTCGTCGGAGTGTTTACTTTCGAATGGTGGGAGATTATCTATGGTAACAAGTTGCATCCGGTCTTTATGAAATAGAATATATGCAGCATTTTTGACCTACAATCCTTTAATATTTAGAGTCCCACCATCAATCTTAATGTTCATCTTCATTATTTGTTGCTATGAACTTTAGCTTCAAGCATAACATATTTTTTGTTCTTCCTAGGATACTAAGATTACTCCTACCCTAGAACTACGTTCATTAGAAGCTCTTTCTACATACAACTTCCATTGGGAGATTCAGATCACATCTTCTTCCACTTCTCCATCATGGACAGCGAATTTGGCAATGAAATGGCCGATGTATGTCCTCGTACAGCCCCACATAGAATGGTAGGTTACATTATATGGGCTCAACTTGATATTACATTTCTGTAATCTCCCTAAAATTTTGCATCGATGCGGTACTTGACTCAAAAGATGATAAGTCGGTATTTTTATTGGGCGAGCCTGGAAGCATGGTCACAAATTCCTTGAAGAAATCGGCAAATAGTACACCGAATTCTCTAGCTTTGGATAATTCTTTTTTGCTTTGGTGGACTGCTTGCTGGTATGATATATGGGCCTTTTGATTCTAGACTCCTTATGTACCAAGGCTGCACTCACTACGCGAGTAGATACTGCTAAGCAAACAAATAGATCTTCTCCTTCCAAAGCGTTTGACAAAATTGGTGGACCCTCCATGTGATCTAGTTGGTTCTTGAATGCTTTTTGACATTCCTTCGTCCAAAAAACTTCCCCCATTTTTTTAAGGTCATTAAAGAATGGTACATATTTATTTATTGCTTTCAAAATAAAAGGATGCACTATAGCAACTTTCTTATTCAATCTCTGCATCTCCCTCTAATTTTTAGGGCAGTAACATCTTTTAATAATTTCATCTATGGTGGGTTAGCTTCAATGCCCGTTGAGTTTACTATAAAACCCAAAAACTTGATCGATGCGACCCTAAAAGATCATTTCAATGGATTAGGCATCATCCCTACTTTCAAAGCACATCAAACAACTTTGAAAGGTCATGCATGTGTTCATCGATCACCGTGACTTCATAAGAATACCGTCCATATACACCCTCATCGTCTGTTTGATCTCATCTTTAAACATAGTATGTACCAATGCATTGCTATCTAGTTGTAATCGGAGTACACATCCATGGAGAATAACAGTTTATGTTTGGCATTCTGTCCAAGAGCTAGTTGATTTTGGCTACGGGAAGTTTTCCTTTGGGCATAGTTTATTTGGATATAAATAATTGATGCATGTTTGCAGCTTTCCATTTGGCTTATTGACCAGCATAGGATTCGATACCCGTTAATGGTATTTAGATCGTAGATAAAGCCATTTTCCTACGACTTATCCGCTTCTTTTTTCAATGAAGCGGGACGTTCAAGATCCAATGCGTCTCTTTATTTCAAAATATGGTATCTTGGGTCCTCATGCAATGTATGGTATGTTACCTCCAGCGAGATCCCACTCATGTTGGAATGTGTCAAGGTAAACACATCAAGTTTGCCCAAAGAAACCTTACAACCTCCATTTTCATTTTTAGGCCAAGCTAAGATTTGATCTTTAGGATTGGTCATCCTCGTTGATCGGGCTGTTTATCATCAACTCCACTGGTGCAGCCCTTGCATCCTTTGGCTCACTTCATGTACCCATAGATTTGTAAAAGTTACTATAGCTCCTGAGTTATGGCTTAGGCAGTAATTTCTATGCATTAATGGTTTTGATGCAGAGAGTCTTCTTTGCACCCTTTCCTTTCTCACATTGTTTCGTCTCCCTGACCTCTGCAACATAACATTTATGACTAATGCTTTGGTCACCCTAAATAGATCCTATTACAATTTCGGTGGGGAACTTCATCATCAGGCACCATAGGCCAACGGCTATTCTAAAACCGGCAAGCGTGGATCTGCCTAATAAAGCATTGTAAGATTAATATGTGTTGATCACAATAAACCTTTGTTACTGCACCATCTTGCGGTCTTCTTCACTCAACTCAGTGGACAAAATCAATATAACCAATAAGCTCCTTGGCCTCTCCAATAAATATATATATACACTATTTACAAGGCTTTAGGTCCTGCCTACTAATCCTTATCTAATTAAAGGTTTTCTTAAAAGAAAATATTAACTGAGCTCCCACAATCAATCAGGACTCGGTGCACTATTTTCGGTCCAACAATGACCAAAATTACCATAGGAACAAGTAGCTGCGATTCTACCCCATCAGCATCATTGTTTCTAAAACAATATCATCATTTACTATTATTTTTATTTCGCTGGAGTTCCATCTTTCTTGGTGAAACAAGTCTCTAGAATCATATACTTCAATGAACCGCCATACCTTTTCATTTCATTCCATCTTTTCTTCAATGGATGAGGTCCTCCAGTAATGGTGTTAATAACAATTCTCCTTTCACAATACGTAGGTCCCTCTCCACTAGGCCCAGCCTAATCCCGTTAAGCCATATGCTTTCGGGATTTATTGTTCACTAGCCCACCAACTTGCAAGTCTCTCACAAACTGCTGCAGTTTCTTTTTCTTGGTCAAACCCTCAATTATATCTTTTAACTGCCAACACTCATTGTTTTCTTTCCATGTATTTCATGGAAGCGACAACACTTCCTTGAATGACTTTCTTCTTCAATTGCCTCTCTCCGAGGCAGCTTCCTATAATTCTCAGTCCCTTTCATAGCAAAACATATGTTTTCAATAGAGTCATTTTGTGGAGTGTAACATCTAGGTCACATACCTCAGATGCTTCTTAGTGTCTAGTTTCATACCACCAGCATCTTGGTTTCTCCACTTCGGTGTATTATTTCCAACATTCACGACAATGTTTTTGGTGCTCTCATTGGTTTTCTTAGCAGTAACATTGCTTTGTACAAAATCAGACGATATTCTACCACCATTCGGTCCAGTAGCCAGGTCTGCCTATTATAAGCATAGAAACCAAGATGCCTTGCATTAAAAATCTTCCACGGTTGTAGCTACTTTCTTTTAATCCATCTACCAAATTCTATATCGAGGCGAACCCCCCATTTCAAAGTGATCAAAACAATCTCTTCCTTTGGACTACTAACTTCAGTTATAGCAGTATTAAATCATCTTAGAAAATCTTTCTAGTCTATTCAGAACTCTGATGGACGTTTGATAACAACATTACATCCTTTAGTTGATCTATGTGGAACCTAAATTGCATCATGGACTTCCTTGAGAACTAACCAAAAGAATATATAGACCTCGGGGCAAGCTGATTAGACCATATTGTGGCCATGCCTTTTAGGATTATAAGGAAGCACCAATAATCACTTCATCGGTAGCTCATGTGCCATCCTGTGCCATTCATATTTAAGAGATGCTGTCTCGAATCTATTGTTCCTTAATAAAAAGCATCATCGGCATTAAAAACATCTTGGAATACTTTTCCTATAATATATCATTGACGAATAGGGTCCTCCTAGCGACGGACCCCGATCATCGTTACTTTTCTACTGGTTCTCATTCAGCATCCTTCTCACCATATCGGCTATATACTCCGGACTGGTCTGGGTAACTAGATGGCGATTTTCAAGACAACCCTAAGCTTTTGACTCCATAAACATTCTTGGTTATTTTCCTGATTTTTAGGCTCCTCTCTCTTTGGGAGTGTTGTTCGTTCAAACCCTCGATGTTGTCGTCCTTTCTTAGAAGGTTCCGTGAGATTCTTTTGAACGCTACTAGTCAGACCATCAACTCCTAAGGAATTTCAACCTTAAAATTTCTAAGAATCACTCTTCCAGATTGATTGGTATCAAGTTGTGATGGATCGGTACCAAGTTGTAGCTTTTCTACAGAACTTCTTCACGTCCCATTTTCAATGTCACAACATCCCTCTTTTCATTTTTTACTTACCATCTCTCCGATTTATATCTTATAATGAAGAACTATCTTCTTCTGAGTTCGAAGATGACGAATCTTTATGACCTTTCTTTTGCCTCTGAGGTAGTTGAGTCACAATAACAAAGCTTCTTTCAATCTCCTTTGAAATAGCATTATGACTTTCCAACATTTTCTTATTCATCTCGAACATCATCATATCCAACTTCACTATTGTGACCATCTTTGGTGCACTCAAGATTTTAGAAAAAGTGGGTTGACTCATTTACTCTCCGTGTTGGGAGTTTTCATTTTCTGGATCAATGAAGGATTTTAAGGTGGTTTACTTCTCCTTATACTTTTAGGGGCCACTACTTCTAGATCTAACGATAGACTTTCATCCAAATCTATATAATCATGGGCCTTCAACGCCAAATCTTTAATTTAGCTGATTGATGTTGAAATCCAAAGTTCTAAGTTAGATCTACAATTGAGAATCTCGAATGTTCTTGGTGAAAGACATAAATATAAGCACCAAAAGTGGGAAAAACACTCAATCGATTAATAAACAAAAACTTTAAAACTTAAGCGATTTAAATAAGATAAGAACACACAAGAATTAGAGTGATTCCGCCAAAATCAATAGCCAATGTCCACTATAAACTTTGCTACTAATTATTCTTTTCCATTATAATTAGATTCTTGGAACTTGATGTAAAATGACATGGGTAAGGATTTGATAGAGTTTTGGCATAAAATCAAATACAGAGATCAGAAGAGAATACTCTTTTTCAATGTACCACCTCCTCTATTTATAGATGAAAACCATCACTAAAATTGCTAAAAATAGCTCACACACATTCTCTACTTCAGGCCTAAAGCTCCAACCAAGAGATCGTGGCCAAAATCATGGTCAACGATCGACTAGTACCGATCCCTAAAGATTAGAATCTGTATCGAATTATGCATTTTGTCCCAGCTTGCTTTATTTTGGCTTTATTTTCCTTCTCTTGACTAAGCCATGACGACTCGTCATACATCGCAATGGATCGGTATCGAGTAGTGGATTATGGAATGGTCAAAAATTGTGTGTTGGACTTGGGACTTCATATTTTTCACTTCTCATTAATTGACTTATCTGAAAAGTGGCTAAGTACTTTCTCATGGTCAATAAGGTTCAGCACCGATCCTTGAGACATCATCTACATTTTGGCATTAGACTTGCATTCTTGACTTTTGATCCATCTCACGAGCATTCATTGGCTCTGACTCATTGAGATATTACTTGATTTAATATCAGGATAATAATATAAGTATTAAATATTTTTTATATGAATACTCATACATGCATACATAAATAGATCGGACAACAGATATATATACAAATCCGTCATAAGGTATATTTTAATCTATACATATTTAATTACATAAATGAACACACACACACACATAGATATATATGATAAAAACAAATTGGGTACAACCTATATTATGGCCTTGATGCAACACCTAGAATGTTGAATCGGAAAATTCCCTAAATCGAATTCGTTATCTTCTAGAAGAGTTACTAACTAAAGAGATCATCACACCTTTGTATTATATTCAATTTTATTTATTTTGGAAATTAGTGAAGAGGGAGGAAAATCCTTTTAGCTAAAGCTAGGTAGAACAGAGGCTCAACGTAAAGTTACAAATGAGGGGAATGTGATCTTAAATAAGAAAAGAAAGGAGTGAAAATGGGGATTTAGGTATCTCTTTTTACCTCTTCTTTTCAACTTATTCAAACTCATATTTTAAACAAATAATACATCCATATCCCCTCGTGATAGCCCGTTATACATAGGGATTATAGACCCACATACATTTCCAAACCCAGTCAATAGCTGCACATTTTGAATCCAATTTAAATGTTTATCAATATTGTATATCGATACGAACATATATAATTTTAATATACGTATTATATTAACCATTTTTTCAAATAAATCATATAATTTTATAATTAATATTCGTAAATATAATTAATTTATAAAAAATATAATTTAGTCAAATCGTGTGGTATTCCAGAGTATTCAGTATTGCGGTTGTGCAACTCATAGATGCAAATTCAGGTAGTGACAAATATCAGACAATTCGAATATTAATGTTCATACACCACCTTAGCTAGTTGTATGACAGTTAGGCCAAATTTATTACTTAATGTTTTTAGTAAAATCCAATTATTCTATTTTAAGTCGTCCTTGGAAATGTTGATTATTTACATCAATTAACTTCGTCAAAACTATATCACATTAGGACTTATGAAATTTGGTTTTGGTCCAAATTCTAATATCATTCATACTCAACTTGTATAATCAAACATAAATTCCTTTGTTCAATAATAAAAATTATTATTAATTGAACTACTCTGACCAGAGACTTTTGAACTTTACAATAAACACAAGTGTATTTAGACTGTGCAGGCTCAATCAAAATTCCTATTGGATCTCTATTGGGCCTAGTAGTCTAAATACATTTAGAATTTTTCTAATTTTTTTTTTACTTTTATCTGTTCATAATTGTTTAAAAATTAGTTTAATTTAATTTTAATCGATTGTATATTATGATGAGTGCATTAAATGTGCCCATGTGTAAAGTGTAAGAGCAATACACAAAAAGTGTACATAGTTAATGTGAATTATGTTTAGGTTTTGGGATGTACACCGCAGTGGACACATTTTCCGTTTTATGTCTTTATCATCAAAAAGAAATGTGTTTATATACAAACACACATACAAAAATAAATGTCTTCTATAACAATTTACATTGGAATAGGCTTTATTTATATTACATACAATAAATCAATGAATGCAATGTCTATTAAAGTAACTCAAAAGTTTACTAATATAACTTACATAAAAACCCTTTGAAACTTTGAGTTAAGTAAAAATGAACACATATACACACAAATGTTATTACATAAATATTTAAACTTCTATTCACAAACAAATCAAAAAAAGATTTGAAATAAAACAAAATAAGAATAATATCAATGTAGTTTTTGAAATAGAATGCTTGCCTTTTTAAACAAAGATTTAGTACTAGTTTAGATACAATTTAAAAACAAGAAATAGGTTACCAAATTAATGTTTTCGCTTTTGATTTAATTACTAAAACAATTGTAAAACAAGCAATAAACCACCACGTTAATTTTTCCTCTTTTGTTTAAATTAGCAAAATTAGTTTCGGAATAATTTAAACATAAGACAATTAAGTCAATGATTTATGAACATAATCATTTCAAAGTTTTACTCATATAGAAATTTCAAATCTAAATCTTCTAGTAGGAATACAGACATACAAACAAGATTATTTCAAATTTAAATTTTCTTTGATAATAATAATAAAATTAAACGACGTAGGCGTATGCAAATTCGTGATAAGAAGGTCTAGATCTAGGTTAAAAAACTAGATAAATTAACATACAAAATAAGGATAAATGAAATTATTATTATTTGTAACAAATAGATAGCAAAGAACATGGCAAAGGTGTTTTTTGATCAATGTGATAAGAATATATAGTTGATTCAAAAGGGGAACTCAAATATTCAAATCTAAATCCAAACCCATATATATGAATGGAAGAGAGGAGAGGATTAAAAGGATGTAAAGAAAATTAAAAGATATATGAATATATTAGAATTACCTTAAAATGAAACCAGGAGAAACATCTAAAATGATAGAACAAACCCAAGATCTGTAGATCATTCTCTAAATCTGCAGCAATAAAGAGATAACCACCTGTTCCTATTTAATTTTTCTTGATTAAAGTTTGGAATTTTGAAGCTTTTTCCACCATGGAAATTTGGCCTTGATGCTTTTATAGAGAGGAAAAATGATGGAGCAAGATCTAATTAAAGGAGGAAACAAATATGTAATAAATATATGGTTTTCTTCTCTCCTTTAATTAAGATTGCTCCCTTATTACAAATTCAAAAACCCCTCCCCATCTTTACATCATTGTCGAACATCACCATGGGCTTGGAGCCTAAAAAATCAAAAATCTAATTAATATTATCTCCATTTAAATCTAATTTAAATTTCCTATCGATATCGTATAACGATATGCACATTTATAACTTTGTATATATGCATATTATTAAATACCGATGGAAATCAAACAAATCAAACAAGAAATATTTATCAATTAACATCTCACAAATACTAATTGGTTTAATCTATTTAAAACACATTTCGGTATTTGTGTTGCTTAAATCATATTTATACATCCCACCGATATCATATATCAATAACATGTTATAAGTTTTATATATGCATGTTACTGAAAACTAATGGCATCCAATACAGATTAATATAAAATAGTTTGTTCAAACATGCTTTGAAAGCACACAAATTTGTTTAAACATGCTCTAAACTAGGTTCAGTAGTATTTCTAAATCGAATCACCTCATTTACAATTATATTTAGTACACTGTATTTGATTCATCCAATGGATAATAATATGATATTATATTTGAGTTAACAGTGTTTAGAGAACACATAATGTGAATTTATGCAATGAAATTATAATAATAGGATGCAAATTGAGTTGGGACTGGGAAAATTACCTCTCCTTTTCATAAAAGGTTATTTTGATCTATGTTATGAATCTACCTCGCCTTAAACTCTTTAAAGACCTTGAAAGTCACTTTAATAAATGAGGTATTTCTACATCTAAGCATGAAAAATAAGAAGTAGCCATGTCCTGCTTATATATGATGTTGCATGGTATTCAATAAATTTATTGGTTATCACCGAGTTATGTAGTATTTTGAAGTTCTTTAGAATTCATTATGTTTCGATAAACTATTTCTCATTTTCGTCCTTACTAGTTCAACATGTTTCTTGGTATATGCAAGAAAAGAGTATATAGGACTTTAACATAAGTTGTTTGAGTACTAATTCAAGTATAACTTGTTATATTTATTATGTCATAGGTAGAATAACTGTACAAGTTGTACGGTTATAATATGGTGGAAAGAACATTCGAGAATCCGAGGACACATTTTTCCATAAGTTAGCGATATCCAGATGTTTAGCATTACTGTAAAGTAGAAGCAAGCACAACACTATGTTACTACTATAAAATTAAGGATATTAAGTGCATGTCCTGCTCCCTATAGGATTGCAGTTGTATAGGACTTTAATTCTCTCAACAGATCGAGGTAAGTATCTTTTAAGGGCCTTAGTATATATATTTATACTTTGTGTTATGTTCCATTCTTATATTTTTCTTATTTAAAAAAATTACGACTTCATACCAATTCAAACTATATTTCATATGGCAGTGTTAGATGTGGTCAAACTAAAATGATGTTCGATCTTTCCCTAACTATTGAATTTTTTTAACTAACCTTATGAAATATAGGTTATTTAATATTGAAATGTAAGGCCTTTATCTTGAACGAAGTCTTATAACTCTAGGTATACACTAAGGAAATAATGTAATTACAAGCAAAGTATAACAGATTCATCCTTTTAGTAATTTTGATTATATTATAAATTCATAATAATAAGTAAAAAAAGACACACCAACTTGCAAGTAGTCATTTTCTAGTACACTTGTCGAACTCTAACTTTAAGTTTGAATAATATGGTGAACTTATCCATGTGTGTATTTCATGACCGTACATCTTTATTTCTATATTGCCTAGTAACTTTGAGTAAAAGAAAGAATATTCCCATTTTTGATGACTTGTAAATATTCTTAAGTAGTGTTGTAGACACTTCCTTCACGTTGAAATTTTTTTCATAAAATTATTTTAATTGTTAGCCGCTATGGAGGGGGCAACCACCCTAGGTCGGGTGTGGGGGAAATGCCCCTGCGGACGGCGATCGACTTGGTCGGTCAGGTCGTGGGGGTCTAACGGGCTATGCCCCTGGTAGGGTATGGGGTAATGCCCCATCTCGAAAAGTTATATTTGGTTGGCTTTGAAATTGGATTCAATCGCCAATTGTGGTATCCGTAAGCAAACGATCATGGGCAAACGGTCATGTCTATTAGGAAGCAGATGTTTTCCCCCTCCTATAAAAGCAGATCCCGTATCTTTGAATGAATATAATTTTTTTTCTTTCTTTTGATTTTGAAACTATCAAATAAGAATCATCAGAAAAACTTTTGAGTACTCTTTTGATATATGCAAGTAATCACAACTTGCACAATTATTCCCCGAAAGAAGGTTTTCAATCAACCCTTTATTATAATGAGAGGGGAAAATATTCTTGAAAGAAAACGATCCATTCATCCCTAGGAGCAACAAATCCTCTTTGGAAATTACCAATACTTCATTAGATATGTTAACACTAAGATGGCGAGATTGAAATCCATAGCCATGAAATTCATGCTACCGTTATAATAAATTATAAGATTAAAATGAATGAAAAGATTAATGTGCTTTATCAAAATATGTAATGTAAAGACTAGTTCACACTTTACAATGTTATCAGTTAAGACCTTGAAACTTATTAGTATTGATCTGGAATTGGTGTTGGTTTTTTCTTCTTATTGTTAGTGTACAAAGTTATATAAATTATATGATTATAAAAATCAAAAGGTCAAACATGATCACTTTATCAAATACATCTAACATATTAATAGCTCTATTATCCTTTGCTGATTGAAAGTTGAATAACATGATTCTTTTGAGTTAATACAATTAATATTTTACTATACATACTCTATTTCATTATATTTTGTAACACCTCACCTCTATACCCATATTATCCAAGAGTATTACTGAGTAATACTGTCCGATAATACGAAGAATGAAGCTGTAAGTGGTACACACATGAATATTCCTTTAGACTAACACTGGTATGTATTAAAACATCTTATAAATAACTAATCCATACATACACAGTATTGGTACAAAGCAATAGACACGTCTGCCTCCAAGACAGAACAATATATAATATATAGTGCATCATAGAGAACACTGAGTCAATCGCAGTGATAACATATGATATATACAATTATGTTACAAGGACACAATTAAACTCGAATGTCAATTATATATACATGTAGAGATTTATTTCACATTAACATCATATAACAAGTCCTTAAGTAACTCCTCTAATCCCAATAAATAATTGCTGATCATGTTGTCACTGTACATGAAATGTCTTCGATTGACCCAAGTATTATAAAATAATACACAGGTCGGACTATGTCTAATCAAGGGTAAATAATAATAATAATAGCATAACACTGACATCGATAATCAAGGTATAAGATGATATTCGAATAGATGTATATAAATATAATAATGAATACCATGAATGTACACATGTATAAAATTATAAATAATCATCATTGTATCATATTATCTGACAACTCAATCTCATATAAAACAATCCTCTTCGATATCAAAAGAAGTTATCACCCACATAGAAACAGATCAAATAGGAAATCATGTAATCAAAAAAAATGAGTGAATCATACATATCCGTATAAATCAAGAAAACAACGATAAGTGAGATGTCACTACGTATATTGGGCAAGCATGAAGCAATGCCTCGGTATCTCTCAATCTCATATATAAAATATCATCGTCAAATCAATAAATTCAATAAGCAATATTTGAGTCAGCTCACGACAATCAAATATAATCAATAATTGGTAGGCTGTCTCCCTGTAAAAAATAAGCCGTCTGTCCAACAAGGATTCGGGGTTGACTATACTCTAAACGTCTTAGATATAATCTTATCTCATATGTGAACTGAAACCAGACAGAAGACTAATAGCCATATGCCAGCTCCAAGAACACAGAGTGTACTATGTTGTATTTTCTGAAGTTCATCTATCCCGTTACATTAGTTCACGAAACCAAATGGGAGACCGATGGCCGTATTCTCGCCCTAGGAGCCCAAGGTCACCTAACTAGATTTGCTCCTACAGTCTTCAGTTACCTCGACGGACATCCTGACATATATCCAATAACGGCTTGGTCACGACCCTTCTTTACCCCTATAGGTAATAAATTGTTGGCGTATGCGACATAAGAAAGTGGCTATAGGGCACCTACCATACGAGTCACCTAACCCAAACCTTGTAATATGGGGCCCCTACCTCATGAGGTACGAAACCTAAATCATATGATGCACATCTACATAATATCCAACAACGTTGTCGTAGATCAAGAGCATGACCCCACGATCAGGCCGCCAGGGTGATTCTGGCCTAACTGGTTCACTCCCAAACCATAAAGGGAGTTGGACGAAGGTTGACGGACACATAGTATATACAATGGCGCCACATGAACCTACATATAAGTCACATCGTAACTATCAAATACTCAATGTAGTGAGTATCACATACAACATACCCCATATTGAGTGCCGCCCACGAGCAAAATAATAATCAAATAAATAACATAATAGCATCCCATACCATCCCGCGTTACCAGTCTGTTTATTCAGTGCTCATACATCACACTCGTCCTTCTTAATTCTATATAACGAGTCTAAAGAAAACCAAAAAAGTATTACTAAAAGACCAATACTAGATGGTACCACTGAACTATTTATTTAGATTTCTCGTTACACCGAATAAAATAACACTAATCAAATAGAAAGATATCATCACCGTATCATAAGCCATATCAAAATCAGATCAATATCAATGGTGAATCATTCATGTTATCAAAATAAGTGTAAGAAAATGAGAAATCAAAAAATATAGAAATCATACCTAAAAATATCATTTAAATTAAGAAATAAAATTATAGTAAAATTTAATATAATATTTCTTTAAACAATTAGATCAAATACTCAAATACGTATATAAAACGTTCAAAATCACTTTATAAATTAAATATGCATTATAAAAAAAATCATAATTTTTTACAAATAACTATTTTTGAATAAATACATAAGCTTCAAAATAAATTTATATGTATTGCAAACCACATAATATAATTCAATACTTTCACTATATATCTGAAACTTTCAAAATCATTTTAGAAATCTAACATAATTTATAAAATCACTTTATACTCAAAATCATGGATATCTAATACTAAAAATCACTTAGTAGTGTTTAGAAATCATTTTACAAAAATCATTCACATCCTCCAACTCATTTAAAGGAGATTAATATTTTTTTACATAATGCATAAACCAATAAACCACCTTTTTAGAACTCTTTTAAAAGACTTTAAATAACCTTGAAAATAAAAATCGCTTAAAATAATATTATCGGTTTCATATATATTTTATAATGTAGCAATATAGTATAATTTTCCTTCATAACACATCCCAATTGTATGATATATTATTATATTGATTTTTAAAAAGAGTTTTAAAACCAAAGAAAACTACATTTTTATTTATAATTCAAATTATATTTTTGGCTAGTTAAATAAAATTTCTAAAAAGTAGCTGGTTAAATAAAATTTAATAAATTATTTATAAAATACTGTTAATAAAATTCAAAAAGCCCTAAATAATATTCAAAGCTTTTCAAAAATCTTCTGAAATGAGAAAATAAATAAATATTTAAATGCATAGACTATGAGGTAAAATTACTCCACAAACATATCAATGTACATCTCTATAGATATATCGCGTAACCTGAGTCAGGTTTTGTCGAACTCCGATCATCCATAAAATACCAAAATATCGAAATACAGATATTGTTCAACCTAAATGAATAGTGCTCCATTTGTTAATTGACACTTCCAACCACCATAATCATCCAATTCAATATCAACCAATTACTAAAACAATAATCAATCGATCCCAACAATAACATAGTAATTCCAAACAAATAAATCCATATTAACTTAAGTTCATCAAAGCAACAACCAATTAATAGCATATAGATGGAATATATAGATGATAGTTATAAGTAAATAAAATTTACTTACCTCATTTTCCCAGTAAAGACCGAGGAAATATTTACTGCTTCAATCCCTAACTAGCACAAATTCACCATTGCTTCTTTGTCTCCTCCTATAGCCAAGCACAACACTAAATTAACCCATCACCATGGTAAACATAACTGCCACCATAATCACGTCTTCATCTAGTTATTCACAACTAGCATCACACACATTACCCCGCACAGCTATCCCATCCAATCGCTTGCGCCTCCACAGACTACTACAAATCGCTAGCCAAGGTCATGTCGAACCTTCACCTCACTCAACCCTGTAGTCGCGCCTCCCTTTTATGCCAATTGATGCAGAACCAATTTTATACACAGGCTATCGAGCCTTCCCTCTCCTCAAGACGATGACATGAGCGCCTCCCAGATCAAATGACACTCAATCAATCATTTTTTATTAACTTGGACGTGATTTTGATTTTGGGATGTTAGGGCAACTTACTTCAAACGTGTTGAAATTGTTTAGGCTCCAAGTAAATTTTCAAGTTCTTGAAAAGGGGAGAATGGAGTATAAATTAAAATGGGCTTGGGCTAAGATTTCTTAACCCATTTGTTTATTGTTATCCTTACTTCACTTTTAGATTATCTTTTATTAATTTGTATATTTTTTTACAAACTAATTTAAATTGATTTACATTTCGTTGTTTCGATAATTTCCAAATTTATTTCAATTATATAAAAAATAATCACACTTTAAAATATTTATAATTAATTAAAACATTTAATTCCAATATATTATTCAAAAAGGATTTATTAATTTAATTCAGTTTATTAAAATAAAATCTTTTATTAAATACAGTTTAATTAAGTAAAATTTAATTGCTATAAATAATAATTATTGAAATCAAATTAAAGAATTTTATATTAATTATATTTATTTATTATTACGCCATAGAAAGCAGGATTGTTATAAACTCCTCCGCTTAAGAAAATTGTGTCTTAATAGGGAGGGGTCAAACAACAGATACCCTGACTTTCTTCGTATCTAACGCTCTTCCATTAAACTCAACTACCCAATCCTCTATGTGGCTCTTTTATTAACTTTTCTTATTGTATGCTACAAATCCATTCAACAACTTTTACTTTTCACATGCAATAAAAATTCTGCAAAAATTTTCTTGTTATCGGATTTTTCGAAATTTTTTGGCGGTGTTTCATTTGTACGGAGAGTATTCCGAAAAATCAAAACACAATCTAATTACATGATATACATCTCCAAAGAGACATTCCAACACGGGGCATCTCGAAACACGGGAAAACAATATAATATCGTATAATATAACAAGATACTGTAAAAACATTCCTTGTTATTAGCATTTTAGCAAGCTATTTCACATTTATTCAAGAAAAGCGACCTACATTGCCAACTAGTAAACCAAAAAAAAAAAATCTTCAATACCTATATTAACTCAACTTTTAACATTTGCTTCATATAGAGAAGTTTTATAAGTTTGCTCTTATGTGATGCAAAAGAAATGTAACTTCTATGTTTAATCACTTTTCGACAAATTATAAATGTTGAAATGACGAAATCAAGTTATGGTTTCTAAAAGTTAATTGTTATATAGTCTGTTAGTTTATCAAAACATCTTTCGAATTGCAAAATCATGGATTACAACTCAAGTTATGGGAAATTTTCTGAAAATAAACAACTCAAATTTTTATTAATACAAGCGCAGGTCTTCCTATGAAATGTGTGTTTTTAGTGTAGTGAACGTCAAAATTTTACAGAACACTTAAAACAAAAGTTGTTTGTTATATTCTTAGCTTTCCAGAATAGGCAAAATCGTTGAAATGGATAAATCGTTTGAAAGTTACACCTATATGACCATAGTGCCAATGCATGGGTCAGAAAGTATACATTCGTTCTTCTTATTGTAAGCATATGATCAATTACAAGGATGCTTTGAACATCTTGAAACTGATCTTATAATGAAACAATAGGTCTAGTGAAAGGTAAGGCAAGATTGTAACTAGAATTCAAACCGTTCACTGTTTTAAGCAAAAGCTGCTTTAAGAAAAAGGTAAGGAAAGGCAACAGAAGACATGCAACATACATATTGACGCAGCGTAGGAAGCGAATTCGACGATGTAAATCGAATCCGTCCAGGATCTCACACGATTAGCGGAAATAATCGGTGAATAGACGAAGAATCGAAGGATTTAAGAATACCGAAAGGGCCCAAATCCGTTGATCTCGAAGATACCGAATTTTAGCAATCTTCAACACGTTGATCGCGCACGATACGTGAAGAAAGATCTACAATTCTTTGAGCGTTGATCAAGCGCACTTGATTCCGCGAATTGGCTTCAACGTTCGTCGATTCGAGCGCGCTCGAATGCCGAAGTGGAGATAGGAGATAACACTCGACTACCAATTTAAAAATGGAGGCTCATAGCACAAACCAAATTTTATTCAAATTTCAACAACCTTACAAATGACACGACTTGCCTATTTATAGGCATACAACTCAACACACGACTTAAGAAAATTACAACACAAGCGGTTTACAAAGAAACGACATAAGGAAATACAAGCAACGACTTAAAACAAACTCGGCAGCGACTTAAGAAATGCGGTATTCATCAGCGACCTAACTGAAGCTTCATTCGCGACCTAAAATCAACGGCGACTCAAGAAAGTTCGTTCGCGATATAACAAAACTCGGCAACGACTTATGGTGGAAGTCCTTCCTCATCTTCGCGACATAAGAAATTAGAAAGAGCGACTTAATGGAATTGGCTGCACGCGACTTATGGTGGAATTGCATATGTCGTTCGCCTTCTGGAGTATCTCGCGCGCGACATATGGAGGAGGGGAGTAAGTCGCTCGCGACATATGGAAGTTTCGCGGCCTAGGGTTTGGGCGCGTTGGAGGCTTTTGCGACTTACTGCAATCGATGCTCGCTCGCGACCTAGGGTTTTGGCCGCGACTTAAGGAGGTGAGCGCTTCATCATCCTCCCCTTGTTGGAAGGAATTCGTCCTCGAATTCACACCCTCGTCACTTTCGACAAGTTCCTCTCCATAATACGGAATCAAATGTTTAACATTGAAATCATCAGAAGTATGAACCTCTTCCGGCAACCTTAACCGGTACGCATTATCATTTATCTTCTTTAAGATTTCCACTGGACCAATCTTCCGAGCTTTCAACTTGTTGTAAGTTCCAACCGGAAAACGATCTTTCGTCAAAACGGCATATACAAAATCTCCCTCTTTGAAGACAACACTCCTTCGTTTCTTATCCGCCATTTGTTTATACTTTCCATTCGACTAAAGCAATCGTCCTTGTACAACTTTGTGGCATTCCTGTAACTCATTCACCAAATCACTAGCTCGTTTAACTACCCCTTTCTGATACGGCACTGTTGTCAAATCCAACGGTCCCTTTGGAATGGTTGAATATACAACTTGAAACGGACTGAATCCAGTACTTCGATTGACTGCATGATTATGAGCAAACTTTGCTTGACATAACTTCATATCTCAGCTTTTCAAATTATCTTTCACGAGACATCTCAGTAAATTTTCCAACGATCGGTTAACCACCTCCATTTGTCCATCAGTTTGCGGATGGTAAGCGCTACTAAACTTTAGCTTCCTTCCGACCATCTTCCATAAACTCAACCAAAAATGGCTTAAAAATCTAGTATCTCGATCAGAAACACTAGATTCTGGTAAACCATGCAAACGATATACCTCTTTAAAGAATAATTGAGCCACTCGAACTACATCCGCTGTCTTCTTACAGGCTATAAAATGTGCCATCTTCGAAAACCGGTCCACCACAACAAATATAGAATCATTCCCCCTTTGAGTTCTAGGCAAACCCAAAACAAAATCCATGCTGATATCAACCAATGGTCTGGTAGGCACAGGTAACGGCATATATAATCCGGCATTCGTAGCTGTTCCCTTCGAAACCTGACAGATATGACACCTCTCCACAAATCTCTACCTCTTTCCTCATTGACGGCCAAAAATAAGATGTGAAATTAACTGTAAGGTTCGATCCCGTCCCACATGTCCTTCTTCATGCAACTCTTTAACAATCTTCATTCTCAAGCTACAGTCTGGTATGCATAATCGATTCCCCTTGAACAAGAATCCATCAACCAACACAAATTCATCAGTACTCCCATCCTTAACTTTCTCAACAAACTTTGCAAAGTAAGGATCCTCCTCAAACAATTCTGGCAATAATTCGAATCCTGTCACTTCAACCTTCAACGTTGTCAACAAGTGATTCCTCCTGCTCAAAGCATCCGCTACACGATTTGTCACCCCTGATTTGTGTTTCACAACGAAAGTAAATTGTTGTAGATATGCTATCCACGAAGCATGTCTCGCTGAAATCTTGTCCTGCCCTTGTAGATGTTTTAATGCCTCATGATTAGTGTAAAGAACAAACTCCTTCTGAAACAAGAAATGTCGCCAATGTTTCACGGCTTGAACAATCGCGTAAAACTCTACATCATAAGTATTATATCTCATCTTGGCTCTAGATAATTTCTCACTGAAATAAGCAACTGGTCTTCCATTCTGACTCAATACTCCACCAATCCCAACCTTCGAAGCATCAGTATGCAATTCAAACAACAACTGAAAATTCGGCAGTACCAGAATTGGTGCTGTCGTCAAAAGTGTCCTGACCTTCTCAAAACAACCCCTGCTTCCTCCGACCATGCAAAATTCTTTCCTTTCATGCAATCAGTTACAGGTGCCATCACACTGCTAAAATGTGGAATGAATCTTTGATAGAAAGATACCAATCCATGAAAACTCCTCACTTCAGTAATTGTCTTTGGCTGTGGCCAACTCCTGACAGCTTCCACTTTATTTTCATCTACTTGAATACCTTCCTTTGACAGAACATACCCCAGAAATAAAACACTGTCCGTCATAAACACACACTTCTTTATTGCTGCATAAAACTGCTCTTGTCGTAGAATCAACAATACTTCTCGCAAGTGCTGGATGTGTTCTTCCATACTCATACTATAAATCAAAATATCATCAAAGTAAACAACCACGAACTTCCCAACAAATGGTCTAAAAATCTGGTTCATCCATCTCATGAAAGTACTAGGAGCATTTGATAAACCAAATGGCATAACCAACCATTCATATAGACCTTCCCTAGTTTTGTAAGCAGTCTTCCACTCATCACCCGGTCTAATACGAATTTGATGGTATCCACTTTTCAAGTCAATCTTTGAAAACACCACTGCCCCACTCAACTGATCTATCAAATCATCAAATCTCGGCATAGGAAATCTGTATCTCACAGTGATTTTATTAAGAGCCCGACTGTCCGTACACATCCTCCATGTCCCATCCTTCTTCGGCACCAACAAGGCTGGCACAGCAAATGAACTCAAACTCTCTTGAACACGCCCTTGTTCTAACAACTCCTCCACCTGCCTTCTTTGTTCTTCATTCTCTTTAGGACTCATCCTGTAATGTGGCCTGTGAGGTAATACTGATCCTAGTACAAGATCAATCTGATGTTGAATATCCCTCAAAGGCGGTAGCTCCTTTGGTAACTCTTCGGGAAACACATCACTGAATTCTTCCAATACCGGCTTCACTTCCTCTGGGACTTCAACGGTTCAGTAGCTTCTTGTCCAATCAACAAAAATACTTCAGGACTCTCCTCCACTTCTTCAACAAATTCCTTCAAAGTCAGCAAAGTTTTAAGCTCCTCAATCTCTTCTGACTTGCTCTCTACCTGTGGTCTCTTCTTTGGAACTAAAATAATCATAACGCCTTCAAACATAAAACTGTAGCTATTGGTCCGGCCATCATGTTGCACTGCTCGATCATACTGCCACGGTCTTCCCAAAAGCAAATGACAAACATCCATCTTAACCATATCACACCAGATCTCGTCTTTATATTTCTTCCCAATAGAAAATGGAACTCGAACTCGCCTGTCCACCTTCACCTCTCCTCCTTTTCTTAACCATGCTAACTTGTAAGGATTGGGATGTTTCTCCGTTTTCAACTTTAACTTTCTAACAGCTTCATTAGAGATAATATTGTCACAACTTCCTGCATCAATCACAAACTTACAAACTTTCCCCAATATAGTGCATGTCGACTGAAAGATGTTACTTCTCAACCAACTAGGCTCATCCTCTTGTTTCGGTGTTAAACAAGATCTTCTCATCATTAGATTACACCCTTCATCTCCTGACGCGATATCCTTTCATTCTCCTCAACTGGACTATCTTCACCTTCAACAGCATCCTCACTTTCAACTTCAGCTATCATCGTTCTCTTCTTTGGCTTTAAACATTCATTGCTCTTGTGACCAAATTCTTGACAATTAAAACACTTGATACTATTGTTGACCTTGGTCTTTACAACCTTATTGACAACCGGTTTAGTAACAGCTTTTGAAACAGTAGTATTGCCACTAGTTCCCTTCACTTGATTATTGGAATTTGTAAACACACCACCACCTCTTCTGCCTTGCTTCTCTCAAGCTAACGCCTTCTGGTGTGCTTCTGCAACAGATCTGGGATCAAACATATTCACCATATCTTGAATCTGCATTCTCAACCCTCCAACAAACCTAGTAGTCAACTGTTCCTCTGTCTCCATGATGTCGTTCCTGGCAATCAGTTGATAAAATTCATCTGCATAATCATTCACTGACCTTATTCCCTGTCTCAAGTTCTGTAACCGTTGATACATAAGAGATTGATAATTGTAAGGTAAAAATGTAGCTCTCATCAATTTCTTCATTTTCTCCCAATCAACAATCTTCGACTTCCCCATCCGTTCTCGTGTAAGTTTGGTTTGCTGCCACCACGCCATAGCTATCCCTCTCAGCCTAGTAGCAACCAACTTCACTCGACAGTCTTTCGGAACCTCCTTGAAATCAAAGATCTCTTCAACATTAGATAACCAATCTAGAAATTCTTCAGCCTGCATACCACCCTTAAACTCTGGAATTTCAATTTTCATTCTGGACTCCCATTTGTGATCATACTCTGAATGATTTCTTCCTTGGCTTCGGTTTCGACTATGAACACTTCCTCCATCAAACTCCTCATCAAAATCTGATGCATATCGATATCGTTCATGACCAACAATATCTCTACCACCATTTCTACCACCAACATTTCTTCGATCTACATTCCTCCGATCACGATAATCCACATCTCTCCAATTTCGTTCATCAACATTTCTATCACGGTCGTCCACATTTATACGATCATGATCTTCTCTTCTCTCCCTACCTAAATGTGGTGAAACTCTATTTCCCCCATGACTTGATTCAGGTGAAACCCTTCTTCTACTTTGATTCATTTCAAGCATCATTCTCTCTAGTCGACCAATCCCTTCATTCAACTTCTCAGTGAAACTCTCATTGATTCGTTGCTCCATTTCTTCGGCCTCTTCTCTTCCATACAAAGCATTAATATTGCGATGACGTTGAGCTCGTCTCGGAGGCATGATTGAACTTCACAAAATTTCAACAAAACAACTTCAAACTTCAAAAACTTCAACAAAACAAAGCCACGGCTCAACTAGCTCGAACAAGATGAACGACCTAAGGCTTAGGTCGGCTCGGTTTCAAACAAAGCACGGCTCATACACACTTCAACAAACAAGGCACGGCTCAAGTTCAACACCTTGGCGCGCAAACTTCCCACAAGCAAAAATCCAAACACCCTTAGAACTTTGATCCAAAATGATATGGATTTAAACTCCAAACTTGTTGCAACTTCACGATGAACACCAAACTTCTCAACAATTTGCAAATCCGACCTCCAAACTTCAAATTCTCAAAACCCAAGTCTCCAAATAATGCAAACTTCTTGCGATCTAGCTCTGATACCAAATTGACGCAGCGTAGGAAGCGAATTAGACGATGTAAATCGAATCCGTCCAGGATCTCACACGATTAGCGGAAATAATCGGTGAATAGACGAAGAATCGAAGGATTTAAGAATACCGAAAGGGTCCAAATCCGTTGATCTCGAAGATACCGGATTTTAACAATATTCGACACGTTGATCGCGCACGATACCGTGAAGAAAGATCTACAATTCTTTGAGCTTTGATCAAGCACACTTGATTCCGCGAATTGGCTTCAACGTTCGTCGATTCGAGCGCACTCGAATGTCGAAGTGGAGATAGGAGATAACACTCGACTACCAATTTAAAAATGGAGGCTCAAAGCACAAACCAAATTTTATTCAAATTTCAACAACCTTACAAATGACACGACTTGCCTATTTATAGGCTTACAACTCAACACACGACTTAAGAAAATTACAATACAAGCGGTTTACAAACAAACAACATAAGGAAATACAAGCAACGACTTAAAACAAACTCGGCAGCGACTTAGGAAATGCGGTATTCATCAGCGACCTAACTGAAGCTTCATTCGCGACCTAAAATCAACGGCGACTCAAGAAAGTTCGTTCGCGATTTAACAAAACTCGGCAGCGACTTATGGTGGAAGTCCTTCCTCATCTTCGCGACTTAAGAAATGAGAAAGAGCGACTTAATGAAATTGGCTGCACGCGACTTATGGTGGAATTGCATATGTCGTTCGCCTTCTGGAGTATCTCGCGCGCGACATATGGAGGAGGGGAGTAAGTCGCTCGCGACATATGGAAGTTTCGCGACCTAGGGCTTGGGCGCGTTGGAGGCTTTTACGACTTACTGGAATCGATGCTCGCTCGCGACCTAGGGTTTTGGCCGCGACTTAAGTAGGTGAGCGCTTCATCACATATTACTTAGCTTATGGGTTTGACCATCGCATACACATAGAGTAAGTAGGATTTGGTATTTTATTATGTAATTGATTTTTATATAACTTAAACACATGATTGTGAACTTGTAGATCTTTGACATTTTTCATACACGGTTGTTTTTTTCCCTCCTTTTTTCTAATGAATAAATCATATAATATACTTCATCGAATTCTACTGAATTCCAAACTTTAAGAAAACATAACATAATCATGTAATTTGGCATGAAATTGTTTTCCGACTGGAAGCAAACTATATATATCTGTTCATATTTTTTTTTATTTTTTTATTTTTTTACCATTTGACCATATTATACATTGGACAAAGCAACCACATATTCATATGCTTTTACAACTAGTTTCAACTAGCAAATAGACTATGGAGACAACATATGAAAAATGGAGTCGTTACTTGACTTAGCGCATGCTTAAAAACAAAGTGCTATTAAGCGTTGATTAAGCGGTATTCATATTTCCAACTCAGGATGCAAGACATGCGCTTCTATTAGCCTAGTCTAAGTTCATTAAGATATGAAAAATTATCAAACGTCAAGAGTAGAAAATAAATTATAACCTCACTGGCAAACCAAATTTGTGGAGTGTTCATAAAACCCATAAAACAAACTTATCTAAAATGATTATATATCTCGTACCATCTTAGTGTTAAACAATGGAACTTGTAATAGCGAATTCTTGCTTGCAGAAAGAAACTGGAAAAGGATAATAGGGAACTTTAAATCTAGACACCAATATTTAGAGACTTTTTTTCTTAATCAAATTTATATCATGCTTCGTATATTTTTTCCAACTGAGCTATGGACCCATTGATAATAAGACTAAGATGAAATAGAATGTAATCGGCTAAGCACAAAGTTTATACTGGAGCAATAAAATAATACACTTGTGGATGCTGTTTAGTAAACAAGTTTTTCATCAAGAGTGTGTGTATACCATGGAACCAAAAATAGAGATGCAAGTGTTGCACTTTGAGTTGGACTAATATAGTCAAAATTTGAACTCAACGTACAGTTGGTAATAACTGCTGAGATCCTTTTACCGATTATTCACATATATGCTAATCACTAATTCAATGTCAATTCAACATCGTTTATAGGTCATTCCTAGCCCCAGATGTGTAGATAAACCAGTTACTACACTACAAAAAAATTGGTTATTTGAGACTCATTTATTCTGTCTCTAAACAGTAGATTTTGTCTCTAATTTATATTTGAGACCCACTTAAAACAAATAATATTTGTCTCTAAAAACAGGTCTCTAAATAACTAGAGACCACAAACATTTGTCTCTAAAATATTAAAGACCCCACCAATGGTCTCAAATAAGAGTCTAGATTAGAATCTTGTTAAAGACAAATTTATGGGTCCCTTGTAAAACAGTAGAGATCATAATTAAGGTTTCAAATCAGTCATTAATACAGTTTTTTATTATAATGCAATTGGAGCCAACAAATGAAACATAATATTATATTAGTTTCATCGCAGTTCAATGAACAAACAAATATATCTTCAAACTCAACATATAACAAGACAATGGATAAATTTTCAGATCATGTAAAGAAAGAAATAACCAATTTTTTATTGCTAGGAAAAAAGTACAGAATATCCAAATTACAAATGTCAGAACTAGAAAAACACATTTGAGCTAATATCTAACAAACTAGACATGAAACAAATCCAAGCAAAACAAATACTAAAGTAAAAGTAAAAAAATAATGGCATACATCTGCTAGGATCCATGCTGGAGGGGTGTCTCAATAGCCAGTCATTTTTTGTGGTTTGGTTTAACCTTTTTGCTCTTTGTTGTGCACGATTAGATTTTTTTTTTTTTCAAGATAGAAGTTGCTTTCTTTCCCCACATCTCATAAACCTTGTGCTCATAAATAACGTCAATAGTATATGCCCACTACAAAAAAAAAAGCAAGATAACTAAATGTACATTTATTACTATATAGTTGGCTCCAGAACTTCTAAAGCACTCATAGCTATGCAAAAAAAAAATTATAGAAGCAAATGTAAAGAAGAAACAAACAAGAGGGACTGATGCATGTCTCTACTCTAGTCAATGCTTTCTTCTTTCCTCCAATCACCTGAAACTCGTAACGAAGTCTGAAATAACCAATACTTCTTTCTATATCTAATATTTGTAAAAATCATAGTTGTTATAATAAAACTCCTATCAAATTCTTCGGTTTAGAACTTATTTTTAGATAAGGTTATATGTCAAAAGACATACCAATTGAGCTATTTTTCTTAATCAAGTGGTGAACATTCGTTGTATAAACGCTGATTTAAATATTCAACAGTCCCTTTCTGAAACTGAAACGAGTCGTTTGTAGTGCAGCAGTTGCATGGACCAGTAGACTTTAGGTTTGTCAACTACATTTATGTCAAGCAACATGTTGGTTGGGTTTCTTCAATGTCTCTACATCATAACAATTTGGTTTAAGGTCAAAATTCATCCATGAAATTGTATAAATTATACTGTACCCCATTGGCATGTTACTGGCACAAAGGAGATCATAATTCAAGATATAAATGCTAGTAATAAATTACAATTTATTGCTAAGGATGAACACACTAACCCTACACATATCACTTGTTATGAACAATTTGAACGTTTTTGGTTGAAACAAAAGTGTAATTGAAAGCGAGATTGAAGGAGTGGAGCTGGGGGCAAAGAAGTAGTAAGGGTGGAGTAAAGGTGTTCTTAGCCAGTGGGAAAGTAAAAGATTGCGAAAGTAGGGTGCACTTATTTAATGAGAAATATTATTAACATTTTAAGGATTATAGCTATTTATCTGATAGATTTATTATGTCGTAACTAAAATTCAATACTCAAAAAGTTTTATCAAAAAATCATTATTTAATAAAAAATACAAACATAATAGTTTAAAAACTACATACACAACTTAAAAATATAGAAATAAAATAAAATATTGTTATTCCATAAGTTCAATTTATTTGGCTCACTCGGTGCATCTAGAAATTCGAAACATTCTCAATCGACACATATAAACAACCTTTAATCGTTTCCCGTTACGATCTAAATCATCGTTGATTTGACTCTAATAATACACTTTAACCTTACAATCAACTAATCGCTGAAAATGAAGAAAACATGACTTTCACATTATTGTTTCCAGAGAATTCAAATGAGAACATTAGATTCGTCTTCAAGTATCATATCCTTAAATTTCTTAACTTCTAGTCCGTCCAGTTACTTCCAAAATCTAAACCATGACTCATAATATGTGATAGTGGAACACAATGTTCTTGCATTGTTCATGAAAAGTCGGTATTTAAATGATATAGTGAGGTGTGCAGACTTTTTTTTCCAATTTCAAAGAGATTGCAGAAGCCAAAATTACAAGATTCACCCTAATAAGCATGCGCAACAGATGATATTTATTGTATTGGGTGGGAAAAGGTGTATAGCAACATAGTCTAATAGCAACCAAAGTACAGTTTCAATTTGAGCGATCATGCTAACTAACTAGTAACTTTGACATCTAACACTGTGAACAGATATAATTTTGGCAGCCAACGGGACCTTGATGTTTCTATTTATTATTAGCAATCGTACTATCATAGAATCAACGCAGTAAGAAATTTTAATTTTGATCTTGAATTTTCTTTCAAAATAATGACACAAGAGATAAATTGTTGATTCTTTAAAATAAGACATGACAAAAATAGTTATAGAAAGTAAAAAAATATCCTAAATAGCTCCCATGGTATCAGTGTACAAATTCGCATTAACGACAAAGGTAACAAGAAGTTTCAAATTTAGATTTAGGAAGTACATGATTTAACTTGAAAAAAGTTCAACAAAGAACTAAATTATACTAAAATTAAATTCGAATTGAGTCGACTTTTGAATTAAAATTAATATACCTAACAAACATGACACATTTAAAATTTGAAGCCTGGTCCTTTGTATATTAGGTCCCATTCTTTAAAAAGACGGGGAAAAAACACCAAGAGAAGAAACATCTGCAATGTTGATCGCTAAGGCACCATAGAATAAAAAAAGGGGTCGACTCACAATAGTTAAAAGAGCAAGGTCCTTTAAAATATAAAACATAAGAAAAAGGTTGAAGTCCAAATTTTCGCTTACTCAATTTACTAAACTTTAGGCACAATTTAGTTATGAGCTTAGCTATGACTTTTTGAGAATCAAGATAATAGTCTTGGTTATGTAATGTAATAGCATCCTGACAGTCCACATTTCAATTTTGAAGCCTAGTCCTTAGAATTATCAAAGATATGTAAAGGATGTCCTGCGTTTTGCATCAGGGAATGAATTCATTTACAGTTCTTTTAACACTCAAACCAAGTGTGTTGTTCGCATAATAATATTCAATAAAAAGAAAATTCAACATATATCATAAGCCAAGCAATATAATATATTTTTGTAATATTTTATTCTATGTTGTTTCGGTTTTCATGCCTAAACAACACTGACATTACTATATTTGGTATGAGAATATCATGTGAGACCAACATGTATCCAAACAGCACTGACATTAATCAAATCAAACACTAATAGAAAATAGACATACCTTAAACTCATTAAATAACACTAGTCTTTTAGTCTTAGGAACTTTCGAAAATGCTTGTCACGGTTCGTAAATCGCATATCCCAAATAGATCCAATAAGACATGCAACAGATTTATTCTTAAATCTATTACAATCAAAAGAACTATAAACTATTCAATATGCATTATTTTGTAATGTAAATACAAAATTATGTAAAACTAACTGAGTTCCTTTCCGTTCAAGAGGCCTTATTTGCATAAAAGGATCAATGGGAGTATCATATCCTCTGACTAGAATATACTCCCTTTTGTAAGCTATATTTTCCACCCCTGCTTCATCCACCTCATGTTCTTCAATTTCCTATGCATTGTTTATCTCTTGGACACCTACTTCTGCTTTAAAAGCCTGGACCCCTCCAACTTCCACAATATTTGGTACTCTGTCCTTATAAGTAGACCAGTGGTGCTTTTTAAGTCCTAGAATATAATACAGTTCATGTTTTATGCACAAAAACATATAAAATAATAAAAATAGAAATATTGTCCCATCTACCGAGTTACAAATCCTACAAGAGCCAACAATGAGCGTTGTAAGAAAACTGAAAAATTAAGGCATTGTTGCATTATGTAGAATGGTTTAAGAAACAAATATATGTATCATGTATACGGTACACATCAGCTGTCAAAGTGTGTAAAAGAAGGAAAGATTGCAAGTTAATTTACCAAGAATTTGAATCTCTTAACACAATAAGCTGCTCACATGAAGTGTAAATCACCAGCATTTACATACTATGAGAGTTGTGTTTGAGCATAACCTATAAAAGGAACCGACAACATAAATTGCAGTAACATGGGACCAGATTCTAGACTAAATGTATTAAATCCATATACTCTTGCTAGAGACAAGAAATACTGGATCAATGTGGCTTGCACAAAATAAACAAGTTTCCATTTCCAAATCATTGTAACCAGTTCAAACGTTTTTTTAACTCGTAGTTAGAGCAAGCTAAATACAGGTAGTCCGTCGCAAAATAAATGAAAATATTTATCAAATACAAAACACGTTCTCAAACGAGCTTAAGTTGCAGCTAGGATATCCATATGTACAAAAGAAACTTGATGATAGAAATAAAGTAAAAGATCAACAATGATAAAAAAAATGTTGATAAAAGAGTAAAGTAGCAAGAAAAATTAGGTTAGATACTAAAGTAATATTTTTATCTCACTTAAAACTAAAGCCTAAATGCAAAGTCGAGCATGACCTATTCCCTTTTGGAATCAGATGTGAGTTATTTAACTACTATTGAATCAAAATAAATCAAATATAAAAAACTTTACTGTTAAATTTACATATTTTGAAGGCCTAAGCATTCCGAAGTACTTTAGTTCAAAATTTGCCAAAATTAGATTGTAGAAATTGCATAATTCAGAACCATATACTAAGATCGAATTGTATGAAATATCTCTTAATTAATCAATGTGAACTATTATGGATTAATCAAAAATCAAATAATCATAGCCAGATTAAGAGCTTAATTTATCAAAGCAACCATCAATAGATAATCAATTAAACTTCTCCAACACTTTCGAATCCAATCAAGTTTAGCAGTGGTATAGTAAAACACCTATATGAACTAATTATACATTGAAATTCATATAGATTTATAATTAGATTAGGAAAGCCTACCCTTATTTTCTTCAAATGATCTTCCTGTATAACTTGACAGCAAAATTAGTATCGACGTCCACAAGAAGAGGATCTAGGGTTTTCAATTTTTTGAGGACGAAAAATCACGTTGTTGGCTGGTGACGTGTACACTAACTTGGGATAAAAGGAAAATGGAGCGGTAGTGGTACTAGCAAATGGGCATTTCCTATGTTGAGACCCACCAAAGACAATTATTTAGTCTTTTCTAAACCCATTAGAGACATAACAATTTTGTCTCTAATTAGACCTTGATTAAAGACACAAGCATTTTGGGTCTTTAAAATTGGTCTTAATTTTACTTTTTTGGTGTAGTGCTATTGGTATCTACTCTTTTAGTCAACCTTGCCAGTTTAACATTTATACAGTTTAATTCTTATCCAGTTTATGGATCCATCTCAAAAATATATCATGCAAACCATTTGCCCACAATTACAATCTCCACTTCAAATCTTCCACCTTTTGAAATGTACATGTATAGTCAACATATGTCATAATTTTAGGACCATAGCACCGATATATGTGTGTGTAGGGAAAGTTTACTTGAACACAATTTGACGACACAAGAGATCTCTACTATTAGATTGCCCCCCGAATTCCATCTTTCATGTAAAGACAAAATGATCCGGTTGTCCAGATCTGTTGTGTTCCTATTTGTGTTATCAATTTGTGTTCAAATAGCCAGCCCCATATAAACATAAATATATATATATATATATATATATATATATATATATATATTGCTGGTTTTGATTTTAATTAATTAATTTATTTTAGAGATGCGAATAAAGAAGAGTCGAAGTATTTTTTTCCAAAACATATTATTCTTTTGAAACCATTAGGTCGAAATATCTCGTCTTAGTATTTAGAATCTCATCTATAGTGTTGGTCAAGCGCATCCACCAGAATTCCTAAAGCACTTAACGGACAAATTAACACAAATTTAATAACAAAAGCCTTTCAATTATTTTAATATACAATTAATTTTCTTACTTTGTCATAATCTATGCTTGCCTATAATAAATTTACATATTAACAGTGATTACACCATCAAGCAATTAATTAGTTTAGTAATTCAAATACTTGTGTATATATAGTCAAATTTAAGCAATAGACGACATTGCAAGTGATTATACACCAATTAACGAACAAACAAACGCCTTTAGTGGAAAGCTTTCAATCAGCATCCGTTGTGCACTCTGATCTCTACTGGATCAGACAACTATATTCAAAGCCATATAGAGGTTATTCATCTTCACTAGTGCCGATAATACTGATCTGGCTAACAACTCTTTATTTCACTATCTCCATCATAACTTAAATTCCACACGGAGTCATACACACAAATATTAAACTTGATTTGTTAATTTCTAGAAGTTTCTTATTATTAAAGTTTCTAGAATCTTCTTCTATTTAATAGAATTTGAAGAGAGCTCTAGAATTTTATATTGGTTGCTAGAAATAAGAATTATATAAAAGTTATGTTTCTAGAGTTGTCTAAAGAGAAAGTTCTAGAGTTGTCAAATGAGTCATGTTTCTATAATATTCTATATCTAGAATGTTCTATTGAGTCATATAAATAGAAGAGCTCTCCCCTCATTTTGTAATTGATCAATCAATAAAGCAAGAAAGAAATCATCAATAAAGAAAATTTTTCTACTATAAAATAAAATAAAAACTCCTTTTTCTTATATTCTCTCCCTCTTTCTCCAAAAATATTCAACAAAGTGGTATTAGAGCGAGGATTTTTTAAAAGATAGAGATGGCGAATAATGGTGTTCGCCTACAAGTTCCAATGCTTACCAAGAACAATTAGGATAATTGGAGTTTAAGAATGATGGCTCTCCTTGGAGCACACGACGTGTGGGAGATAGTTGAAAATGGCTATACCGAACATGAGAATGAAGATGGTTCATCTCAAATTCAAAGAGATGGTTTGAGAAAATCAAGGACAAGGGACAAGAAGGCCCTTTGTCTAATTTATCAAGCATTGGATGATGACACCTTTGAAAAAATTTCTGCATCAAAGTCGGCCAAAAAAGCATGGAAGAAGCTTCGAACGTCTTACAAGGGAGCTGATCAAGTCAAAAAGGTACGTCTTCAAACTTTAAGAGGAGAGTTTGAAACTTTGAATATGAAAGAAGGTGAACTTGTTTTTGTTTACTTCTCAAAAGTTCTAGTGGTTAGTAATAATCTTAAAAGAAATTGTAAGAAGTTAGATGATGTAAGAATTATAGAGAAGATTCTAAGATCATTAGATCCAAAGTTCGAACATATTGTCGCCATCATTGAAGAAACAAAAAACTTGGAGACCATGTCAATAGAGGAACTTCTAGGCTCATTGCAAGCTTATGAAGAAAAGAAAAGAAAGAAGGAAGAGACCGTGGAGCAATTCCTTAAGACACGGATTGATTCAAAAAAGGAAGAAAGTAATCGAAGCCAACAAAGATGGGCTGGTGGCCAAGAAAGAGGAAGAGGTCGTGCATATGGACATGGACGAGGTTGGAGGCCCAACTATGAAAATAACAACAGCAATAACAGTAAAAGAGGAGAAATCTCAACAAGAGGTCGTAGGAGAGAAAATTCAAGGTATGACAAGTCACGTGTTAAATGCTACAATTGTGAGAAATTTGGATATTATGCTTCTGAATGTAGAGCTTCAAAGCATAATAAAGTTGAAGAGAAGACCAATTACGTTGAAGAAAAAAGCCAAAAAGATGGTACTTTGCTGCTGGCTTATGAGGAAAAGAAAGAAGAGTTAATCTGCAAAGGATTATCGAAGATTGTCGAGAATGATTATGAATGGTCGAATGATTTGAAGAACGTGTCGCAAATTGACAAGAAAACATTTGCGAAATTACGATGGAAGAACGTTGATGAAGTAGCATATGATCATATACTTGGACAAGATTCCACAAAAGAATCGTTGAATTTATTGGAAGAAGTATATGGAAAGAATGATGCAAAAATAACAAAAGAAGACAATCTGGTTCATGAAAAAGAGAAAAAGAAGAATATTGACAATGACAAAGATGTTGAAAATTTATTGGAATTTGAGGAGTTAGAGAATGATAAATTGGAAGAAGAAGGGAAACGTGTAGATGACGAAAAAGAAGAAGATGAAGAAAATAAAGAAAGCGAAAATGACACCGATGATGAAAAGTATGAAAGTAAAGGAGATGACAATGAAGAAGGCTTGAATCAAGGAGATAAAATTCAAAAGCATAGAGGAAATTTGATGTACGAGCACGAATCTAAAGAAATGGAAAAGGAGAATGAAGGCAAAGTGGAAAGCGATTATTTTTATCATGAAAATAAGTAAGTGAGCAAAGCTTATATAATTTTGAACAAACCAAATTTTCAAGTAATGTTTTCAGAAATGACGGACGAAAGTGAAATTTGAAAAGCATACATAGAAATTGGATTGGTCAAAAACTGCAAGAGCCAAGTTATGAAAGAATGCAAAGGCAGATTATATGACTCATGCAAAATTTATGGTACTGAAACAAGGTGGATGTTGGAACGCTTAGTTATGGAAAATCCTATTGTAACGAAGAAGGACGATATGAAAGAGATAAAGCAAAAATCTGTGAACTTGTATTGAAGATCTCGATGTTTGATAAGAAGGTCGATGCAATGAAGAAAGTTTGGATAATATCTCTATTACTGTCGAAGCACGTGAAATACAAAGATTACAAGTACTGCTTAGAGTCACAAATCAAGTTGAAAAGGGGGTGTTGAAATATTTAACTTGATTTGTAAATTTCTAGAAGTTTCTTATTATTAAAGTTTCTAGAATCTTCTTATATTTCATAGAATTTGGAGAGAGCTCTAGAATTTTATATTAGTTGCTAGAAATAAGAATTATATAAAAGTTATGTTTCTAAAGTTGTCTAAATAGAAAGTTCTATAGTTGTCAAATGAGTCATGTTTCTATAATATTCTATATCTAGAATGTTCTATTGAGTCATATAAATAGAGGATCCCTCCCCTCATTTTGTAATCGATCAATCAATAAAGCAAGAAATAAATCATCAATAAAGAAAAGTTTTCTACAATAAAATAAAAAACTTCTCTTTCTTATATTCTCTCCCTCTTTCTCCAAAAAATATTCATCATCTCCATCATAACTTAAATTCCACATGGAGTCATACACACAAATGTGATGGGGATAAAATAATATATCTGCATAATAAGAAAAATAACAAGTACGTCCCCAGATGATTACCCCAGTTGTAGAATACAATAGTCTATGATATTTGTTTGATGATAATATATATATATATATATATATCCGTTTAAATGAATTTGTTACTGTACTATTTTATTTCTTCCACATAATTAAACAAATATTTGTTGAATAAAATAAATAACTCAGAATTCTTATTTAAACAAATATTTTATTCAAAAAAATATTTTATTACAAATTTAAACTCTCACTACATTTATACATTTTCAATTACAATACAACTTCGAGTACAACACAATTTTCACTATACAATTTTACATACATATTCACTCTTCACTTGTATTTGATCTTCAACTCTGTTAAAGCCTGTATTTAGCATTTGAATTAGCTACAAAATAAACACCGACGCGGTAAAATTGAAAAACAAATATCTTTCAGTGTATAATGAAGTGTGTGTTTGAAAATATTTTTGCCTCAGTTATTTGTGTTATTCATCATCATTTTTTTATTTCATCTTACACAAACAACTTATGACATGCATTGTGTATCACTGTACTTGCCATAAAGTCATGCACATCAATATACACTTGCTTGTTAAAATTGCAGGACATGTGAGAACAAGGTTAAACCCAAACTGGATTCAACTCAGGTGCAAACAAAATAAAGGCATGAAAATGGAGCAACAAAAGACAAGCAGATTTCAAATAACAACACGACATTCTCACATGTTCAAGACAACATTTAAACAAGCAACCAGACTAGACATCATTCAGGCAATGTAATTGTGACGACCTGAAAATCCGTACCCTTTGCATCAGCAATAATCCACACATATCCAACCCAAAAGGCACAAACTAACGGAAAGTCAAGAGAAAGAAAAGAAGAGAGAAGAAGATAAGAGAAGAAAGAGAGAAGATAGAACCAAACAGAATAATACAGAATCTCACATCGCAACGGAAAACATATAATATCATATCAATGATCTCTACAAAACAGAAACTATATATGTACACATCAATCAGAGTTCAACAATCAGTCAGAGTTATCAGCCTGAATAGTTATAATAACCTGTCCCCACAAATGCTGATAATAACAACTAAGCAACAATGCAGCGGATAATCAAGCAAATACGGATGTACGAAAATGAAGATCTCCAGCTCTCCTGCTGAAGCTCCAAAAGCACAAAAGCATAACCTGTAGATATACTCGGTCTGACCCGAGCATTGAAAGGGAAGAACGCCCGGATCAGTCTAGTAAACCAGCGTGAGAAACACACTCAACTGAATTTATTAAATTACCAAACTTTTCCTTTATCAAAACAAAAGTATCTCGTAAGACAAGTCCACACATAAACACGGACATGTTTTTACCTTACGATAACTAAAACATTTCATATCAGACTCATGTGATATTATACTAGTGTCTAGTATACAAATAATATTTAAAATAGCCGAAATTGTTATCATTATTAAATTCCAACATACTAGGCTTTATAAACAAATTGGTAGCTACGTAGTGGAGTTTGCATTTCCATACAAATGACCAGGTGAAGGGACTACCTTCCGAAGGGGTACACCTCTAGATAGATGTCCCGAGGCACAGAACATCTGCCCTCTACCAACACAAGATCGACCCACCTCTTAACTAGATGGTACCGATTATGTCATCCTTCGGTCGTTACCAACCTTTTTGAGGGCCCTCATAGCATACAAACCACAATAATCAGATGCACGACGTCATAGCGTGTAAAGATATATCTAGAAGAGGATGATCATATCCTAATTGGGAATGACCCACTTAGCCTTGCCGCATCTAACCCTGTTTTGATCATTTCTTGTTGATGAGGCCTGATGAGGTAACGATTACCTTTCACAATCACATATCATATCACTTAGAATGCCACACGACCATTTCCGTTGACTACTAATTGCCCTCCACAAAAATACAACCCCTAAGCTCGTATGTCTCAAGGAGGGTGTTAAGCTAATAGAAGTTGCCTTCTCCGCCACCACTGATGTACGTTTGTAAAAACCAATGGATGTAATCTATAGAAATGCAATGTCAGACAAACATCCATACAAGTTGTCCAGGAACAGGACAAACCGAAGGTACTTTCCTACCACGTCCTGTCGGGAAATCCCTAGGATTAGTAGCGAATAGTCTTCGCATTGGATATTTCATAAATGAAGAGACCACTGCTACTGGATGTATATTGTGATTTTAACCCCAAACGATCAACAAGCAGTCCCCCACTATGAAACTCTGAAATATCACTATCATCACAAGCAACCTGCACAATCGTCGCATATACATTGGTCCGAAGTGGTTTTCTGATAAATCTGATCCCGGTCTCTTCGCACCAACAACGCAAAAGCATTTCTCAACCTCACACAGCAATTAAGCCTCATAGACTTATCATGTTTCCAACTTTCAACTTGCTATCCTTCGGGCCAAGAAGGAAGCTCGATAGATTGGAGTAATACTCCGCACTATACAAATCAACATCCTCAACGCAACTGATAATCAAGCCTACACAGAAGGCTACGTACGACTAAATAGTTCCCACATCAAGTCGAGGAACTAAAATTTTTGGGTAATTTGATAGTCGGTTATTTAACTATCAAAGCAAACAAATAAATATCCAGCACCATAACAATCACTACGCCCTTTTTATTAATCTTTTATTAATTAGACCATTTGCTAAATATCCACTTCAATTTATCTTTTAAAAAGATATATTCTCTAAACCATTTCAATTTCTACACTGGAAAACATTTCCAAATACTTATTTAACAATAAGTAATTCACAAATCTATTTATTTTCAATACTTGAAAAATATTTCATATACTTAAAACACGATTGAGTATATATTTTATTCTTTAAGGAAAGCATTCTCTTAAACATCTTTATTTTGGGTCAAAACGAATGTTGCGTAAAACATCGTTAAGACAACCCAAAATCAATAGTATAGGGATTCGAAAACTAGATAGATATATAAATCCCAGTACTATACAAAATATTTCCTTTCAGAAATCATCTACTATAATAATAGTGTTATAGTCCATCATTTCCTTACTTCTCGAAAATGTCTATTTCAACAATAAATGTTGAAATCTGTGTATTCGATATTTAACACACTTTAAAACAACTTTCAACCATTTAACTCTATTTAAATATCACTTCCCAAAACATTTATTTGATATATTATTCACTGTCCAAAATCGTGAATATAACTCGTTTACCAAATTAAAGCTTCTACACATTTAATTCAGGATTATCCACTGTCTAAAATCGTGGATATATCTCCTTTAATAATTATTATACCTATCAAATTTATTTGATTTTGGATTTATAAAACAATGTTTATAAATTCCTTTTATATTATAAAAACTTCAATATACAAAATTCCTTTATTAACCAGTTCCATTTATAACTCAATTTTATACCCAAAAACCCAAATTATAAGTTAATTACCTATAATTCATTTATTTACAAAAATCATTCTTTTTATAACATCATCAATTATAAATCTGTAAATCTTATTTACTTATAAAACTCATTTATAACATCATTTTAACAATTATAAAAACTCCTTTATAATTCAATTATTCTGATTTATAAAAATTCAGTTTTATAAATCTTCTTTATAAACCATTTATATTAGCCAAAAATCTCAATTTAAACCATTTCACAAAATAATCAACTACTTATTTCAAAAATCACATTTCGGTTATATTTCACAAAAATCATAATTTTTATAACAATAAAAATTATAACATTTATTTATTTAAAATAAATCCATTCTTAACGATTCAAAAATTCAATAAAACATTTATTTTCAAAATCACTTTTAAAATCCTTTTAAATTCAAAATCCTTTTAAATTCAAAATCGTTACTTTAACATTTTTAAAATTCCAAAAATAGGCCCAATGCTGCAATAGCACCAAATACATCAATCGCGGCATCCAAACATCATATATCAATATGATAACAGAATATATCGCAAATATCTGTAAATAAATCAATACTGTCAAGGAATCCATTTGGATCCCTCCAACTTGTCACCTGCAACAAATATACATATTAGAATATGTGTACAATGTCTGCTTCAAGGCAGACGCGCGTACAAAGGGTCATCCGCTCATACACGGGAACGTATAGGGTCTCATCTGCTCCAATAGGCAGGTATATATCCAAATACCAATCAATATATCATATATCATCCAAACAATCATCAATCATCATATAATAAATTATTTCTCACTTATATAAAAATATCAGTGAGTCAGAAAGATGAGTTTTACTCACTTTGCTTGCAGTCGCAGTTTCAATGTTTTATTCCGAATAAAATTAAACGAGCGTTTAATTTCACCCAAAATTCACATTAGCTCCAATCAGCCCCAAGCCAACTCCATCGCGTAGTATTCGTCTCCAACGCAATTCGTTTCGTGCGAAACGGATCTTATATGACAAAATTATGATATTTAGAAGTTAATACAATTTTAATACAATTATATAAATCAATTTTCTTTTTTATTTTAAACCTTTTTTACATATGGCCGTAGGATCCTGGAGATGAAATCAAGGCCATTCTTTCCAACTTCTACTCCTTCTACGTTTCGTTCCCAGGTAAAAGAAAACGCACGCAAAAAAACCCATCCCCTTCGAAACGTTGACCGACCCAAACCCTACCCACGAACGCCGTGAACACGATCGAACACCATCGTTCCCTTCACCTACGTGTGCTCCACTATTGGCCGCCGTATCATGAAGCTCGACCATCATCTAGCCTGGGAAATCATGCACGAAATGCACGCACTTTAATGAAAACTGCAGTTGATTCGTAGCTTCGTTTTCGATCATCACCATATGGAATCGAAGCTCTCATTACGCTCTTCGATTTTGTAGTTGAATGTTTTTCGAATCGATTTGTGGATTGGAAGAGATTAGTGGAAGAAATTGGCAATTTTCGACCATTGAATGGAGAAGTGGCGGCTAGCCCTAGGGAAGTTAGGGTTTTGCAAAAGTGAAGAATTTACGTCCTTTTATAGAAAATTTTAACGCACTATTCACTCGAAATTTTTCCAAACTCCAAACGAAGTCTGCCGCCTAGTGTTTATAATGTTTTACCCCTATTCCGAACGCAATGGAATATATATCGGGAGCCAATTCGATCGTATTTGGAAGATAGGCTTTCGACTCGACTATTTAAATTCAAAATTCACTTAAACTGATTTCTACGCATTTGAGCTTGCCCCGGACAAACCGTAAATCCGATTGACACGAAATTTGAATCTTACAATAATTTAACATTACAGATCCAATGAAACTAGTTTCGTCGAAATCCGAGGCTATTTGAAAAATGGCTATTTTCACTCGTTAATTAAATATTAAAATATTCAATTTTTTTGCAATTTCACTTTTAATTCAATTTTAAAAGTTCTACAACATTATTCTAATTCAAATATGATTTAATACAACTTTATAAATCATTTTCATTCATTTAAATCCAATTTCTAATTATTTCTGCAGTTTCTAATATTAAATTATCAATTTAATTATCCAATTAAATCCTTATATTGCAAATATAAGTTATTAGACTTATAAAATTAACTTATGCATATTTAAAATCAATAGAATATATGAATTTCAAATGACTGAAATTCTAGGTCGTTACAGTAATGCAATGCAACTCAACATAACAACAACTCGTGAACCAGACCACCAATTATAGAAAATGTTCATAGTGCACCGAACCAGACTCCAAGTGAACTCAACAAGACAGTGGGACAAGGCTTCAAAAAGAAACCAGATCAGATTTTAATTTCAACATGTAAATCAATGTACATATGAAGCCTCAACCAAAAAAAATAGACTATCATAACTAAGGCTGACAAGACCAGTCAATGAAATGACTTGAAGCAATGCAATTTAACTTAAAGCAAAACCAGAATTCAGTCACAAGTACAGGGATGATAACAATATGAAGTACACACACATATATGTACAACGTGATAGCAAGCATGCACATAAACAGGGGCAGTTTAACTCGAAGCAAGTCATAATGAAACACAGACCAAATCAATGAAAACTTCAAGTGGAACCAGTCCAAACTACAATGCAACCAGACTCCAACCAAACAAGGCTTCAAAGATGCTCAATTTAAATGGGTTAACATGAATATGTGCATACAAGGATATGTATACATGAATGAACACGGTAGTTTAGATTACCAAATGAGAACACAAATGTGCACAAGGAACCGGACTTCAAATCAAAACAAGACATGGACAAGAGCAATAAAGGCAAAACAACAACAACATTTACAAGACAATATACATGAAGACTTCAAGTTCACCAGACACAGTCACACATGAACACACATACAAAACGTAACCATACTTGATCAATTGCTTATGGTTATAGAAAAATTAGTTCAGGCATGAACATAGATAGACATCATATCAAACTCAAGCAATCTGCCAGAGAATCACACACACGTAAATGCAAGCACTCGGGTGGACGCAGCAACTGGCATAAAATCACAATGCAACATGTTTAGATTTCTAGTAGAAGACAATGCAGTCGTGAGTTATACTGATGAACATGTCAAAAACATATCAACAAAGCAAAGAACAGGAAAGAGTTGAAAAATTCGCAATTAATATCATGATGAACGAGTCAATCTTTAGGAAGTCAAAATCAACCCAAAATATATCTCAAATTCAAAAGAAACATGGAAGCGAATGATGAACGAGTCATAGGAGCAAAGAACAGAGCAAATTCAAATGTATCGGAGATGAACAACACAAACGTTCAAACGAAATAGAATGGCCAAGCAAAGTAACTGAAGAATTCAAACCAAAATATATGAACGAGATTATAGGATTTCGATTTCTATAAATTATACCTAACTCATCATCGGTAATATTCATTCGAGTTTGAGAAAAATTCTAAAGAGCTTACATAGAACAAACCAAAAACAAATCCAAAACTCGAAACAAGTCGAGCATAATTAAAAATCGAAAAGGGAAAAATCACATACCAATTCAAAGCAATGTCCATTCCAACTCAACATTGAAGCGAGCATGAGCAATCAAAGCACTGAAAATCGATTAACTAAGAAAACCAAAACGAAAGCATACTTCAGTCGATCAATTTCCAAGCGGCGGCTTCAATTCAACAAAACCTACTTTCGGATTGAAAAGAAAAGGAGGCGGTAGAAAAATAAAGAAAAAGGGAAACTTTGTTTATCTTTTAATTGGGGCCGCACTGTTATATTTTTATATGGGGCCGTATAATATTGTATTAGGGTTTTAATTAATTGTCTTGTTTTGTTTTTTAATTTTTATCAAACTCTAGATTAACTAGGTTATGAACTAGGGTTTTGTAGTTCGAGAACTCGCAACTCAGTGCTGAGTTGTGGCAGGGTTTTGAGCTTAGAGTTAGGTTAGTCAAGTTAGCGAGTATCGTGAGTTTACATATTTTTGTAAGCGTCTGATTACTTAATTTCTAGTATAAACCTTGGGGGAAACATGTAGACGGTTTTTTCCCAAGTTGGGTAAAACTGTGTGTTATCTTTTCTGCATCGCTTTCTGTTTTTGTTTTCATTTCCACACTAATTTTTAGTATCATCCCTTCCGCTCTAGGGTGAAAACGATCCTACAAGTGGTATTAGAGCTAGGAACAAAAACCTTTTTTTGTTTTGATTTTTTAAAATGGCTTCTTTCAATAATGCTTTTGCTGAAGGTTAGTCCATAGATATACTATAATATTCAATGGTGAATATGAATATTGGAAAACTAGAATGAAATTTTTTCTAAAAACCATAGATGCATCGAATATTGTTGAAATATGATATAGCACACCAAAAGTAATGGTAGGCAATTAAGAAGTTGAAAAACCTATGGATCAATGGACAGATCTTGAAAATAACCTGCAAACTGCTAACGCTAAGGCTATGAATTCTATTATCTGCCCATTAAATCAAATTGAATTTAACCGTAGATGCATCGAATATCGTTGAAATTTTTTCTGAAAACCATAGATGCATCGAATATTGTTGAAATATGATATAGCACACCAAAAGTAATGGTAGGCAATTAAGAAGTTGAAAAACCTATGGATCAATGGACAGATCTTGAAAATAACCTGCAAACTGCTAACGCTAAGGCTATGAATTCTATTATCTGCCCATTAGATCAAATTGAATTTAACCGTATCTCACATTGTTTAACTACACAGGAAATCTGGCACACGCTTGAAGTGACTCATGAAGGAAATTCCCAAGCTAAAGAATCCCGCCTTGCCATGCTCAGTAGAGAGTACGAAAACTTCACAATGGAAAAAGATGACAATGTCAAAGAAATGTATGGACGAATTTTTAATCTTGTATACAAATCTAAATCTCTAGGAAGATCGTGCACAGAACTGGAAAAGGTCCGAAAGATCCTCATAATTCTTCCACGAAATTTTAAAGCAAAAGTGATTGACATCTAAGAATCAAAGGATCTGCAACAGGTTAAAGTTAAAGAACTCATCGAAACCCCACCACTTGTGAGCTAGAAATCTAATTCAAGAAAGATCATGAACGGGGAGACACACAAAAGAAATCAATAGCTCTCAAAGGAACGATAGAAAGTGAAGATGATGATCGTAATGATGAAGGAGCAACTGAACTAGCACTGATAATAAAGAGGTTCAAAAGGTGGAACCATAAATATGGAAATCCAACCCTAAATAAACAACTAAAGAGCAGAATCATCGAAGCTCTAGATAACTCAGAAAAGCAGGAGGAAATTTGTCACAAGTGCAATAAACTTGGTCATATCAAGCCAAATTGTCCTCAAAATCAAGTCAGCAAAGGAAAGAAACCGAAAAGGAGAAGTTTTGCAGCAACTTGGGTTGAAAATGATGAAGATGATAAAAGCATTAGTAGTGAGAGTGAAATAGCAAATCGGTGTCTTTAAGGAGAAACAAGTGATAGCGATGATGATGAGCCCAACGAGGTATCAAAAACTTACTCACTCACAATTACTTATATAATTTCATGAAGTAAATGGCTATTTTGAAAGATATAAGTAGAAGTACGCTAAAATTGAATCACAAAGAGATAGTTTGATAGAACTAAATAAGCAGCTTGAACAAAATGGTTCAAAACTATAGAAATAAGAGCTTTAAGTGTGATAAGTGTCCATCGGTAGAAGAGGAAATAAAAAAAATCAGAAACTAAATTAAATCGCTTGAAAATGAAATTATGATTTTGAAAGAAAGTGAAAATACTAGAAAAGAAAATTCTAATAAAAAGTGCACTTTATTATTGAATGAAAATGAATCTTTCAAGTCAAAAGTCCAATAATTGTCTACAACTTTAGAAAAATTCTCCAAAGGAGAAAGATCGCTAAATATGCTATCAGGGAAACAAACTGTTAATACTATTAGACAAAGACTTGGGTATAATCAATCTAAAAGGGTAAAAGTGAAACTAATCATGTCAATTCCAAGTGCATGATTTGTGAAAAAATTGTACACAATGAAAACAATTGCTGGTATAGACCCAAACACACGAAAACCATACCAATTTGGGTTCCTACAGGCACGAATGTAAAATCCCTTAAAATTAAAAAAATCTGGGTGCCAAAAAGAATAAAGACGGACTATTTTGGTTCTACTCAAACTTGTTTTTCAAAAATCTTTATCACTAAAAATCATGGACCAATGAAAACAAATAGGTCACAAAACTCTTTTCTCGTGTATGTGTGTTGGCAGGCTAAGGAACAACAAGATTGGTACTTGGATTCTGGCTGTTCCAGGCACACGACAGCGACAAATCAAATTTTCTTAGCCTAGAGAAGTACAAAGGTGGAAGAGTCACAATGGGCAACAATGATAAATGTAAGATTATTGGTAAAGGTGATCAACTTGGAAAATTTGAGCCAAAAGTTGATGAAGGCGTTGATAATCAAAGCAAGGAAACAATCAAAAGCAATGTGAAAGAGGAGAATGAAAAAGAAGTGAAAATCCAAAAGAAACTGCAACCGCGGAAGAAGTCTAAAGAAATTTGGAATCAAAGAGATTGGAATTCAAAGTGAAAAAGGTATGTTCATCTCTCAAAAAAAATATACCAATGAGTTTGTCAATAAATTCTGACTGAAAGATGCTAAACCTGCAAAAATTCCCATGAGCACAACAATTAAACTTGATCAGGATGAAAAAGATAAGACAGTTGGTCAAAAGAAATATCGAGGTATGATTGGATCACTTCTTTATCTTACTGCTTCTTGACCAGACATTATGTTCTCTGTTTCTTTATGTGCATAGTTTCAATCAAATCAAAAAGAATCTCGTTTAAAACATGAAAAAAAGATTATAAGGTATCTTTTGCACTTGCGTACCCCACGATTTGGTCTATGGTATCCAACTAATGATAACTTTGAATTAAAAGGGTATTCAGATGCAGATTATGCTAGTAGTCTAGTTGATAGAAAAAGTACTAGTGGAATGTGTTTTATGTTGGTATATTCGTTAGTTGCATGGTCAAGTCGAAAACAAAATTGCATTGCATTATCTACCACTAAGGCAGAGTATATTTCTCTAAGCAGTTATTCTGCTCAAATCTTATGGATGATACAAACGTTGCAAGACTATGGTATAAATTTTAAGCAGGTTCTATTATGTATGATAGCAAAAGTGCAATTGATCTCACAAATAATCATGTACATCATTCTCGCACCAAGCATATAGATGTTAGACATCATTTCATTAGAGATCACATTTTCAAAGAAAATATATGCATAAACTTCATTTCAACTAATCCTCAATTGACTGACATTTTTACAAAACCCCTTCCAGAAAATAGTTTTTGTCAATTTCGTCTAGGTTTAAGCATTTTAGAAATGTGATTTTATTTTTGATCTTAAATGCCTATGTTAACTAATCTTACTCCCTATTGATTATTGAAAAGATAAATAATGCTTAAAAAAAGTGATGAGTGTTGATATTAATCATACATAATAACTTGAGACAGTATATTTAGTAAATTTCTTTAAAAATTTAAACAAAAACTGTAATAACTTTGTACAAATTCCATGACCATCTCTATTCTTATCATATTTCTATGACAAACACTCATCAAAATCCATTATAGTATGTCAAAATGTGGTATTTAAACAGGAAATTATTCATTTTTAAAAAAAGTTAGCATTAAAATATTCCAAAATGTACTTACCCTCATTTAAAAGTCCTCACCGTTATTCATGAGTAAACTGCTTGAAATCTCTGGTTATGCACTTTCATGCTCATTTAAAAGTCCTCACAGTTATGCATGTATGGAACACATGTCAAAATTGGACGAAATAGACGAGTTGATTCTAGCCCCATTTAAAAGTCCTCACAATTTTGTGTGGATAGATGATGCTTAGAATTCATTTTTTAATAAGAATAAGAAATATCACTAATCTCATTTAAAAGTCCTAACGGTTATGCATGGTTAGTAAGTATTAAAAAAATTCTTGTCATAAATATACCAAAAATGGACACGGCTATATGGTTTTCTATGTCAACATCACTCATATCACTCTAAAATATAATGTGCACCTAACAGAGTATTTATGATGTTTGTCTGATTGTTTCTTTAAATTTAATATGTATACTCGATTAGGTATTAGTGTTACATTAATGTTTATCACTTTATCACTGTTATCTAACACTATTACTCTTTTGCCGATAGCAAAAGTGGAAGAGAAGTTAAGATTTTGGCAAATAAGTTCAAATTTTTTATTTGCATATTCTCATCTAGGATTCACTGCCTTTTTATTACTTTATTTGCATATTTATTTATTTATTTTCATGCATATATGAAGGGGGAGCTTTATTTTTAGGGAAGTATTCAAATAAGGGGAACTAATAGAGTTCATCAAGACAAAACACACTTAATAGAGTCAAAATCTTCATATATGCTTTTTTTCATCAAAAGGGGAAGATTATAGAATACAATAACCTATGATTTTTGTTTGATGATAATAAACATATATATATATATTCATTTAAATGTATTTGTTACTGTATTATTTTATTTTTTCACATAAGTAAATAAATATTTGTTGAATAAAATAAATAACTCGAGATTCTTATTTAAACAAATATTTTATTCAAACAAATATTTTATTACAAATTCAAATAGTAAAAATTTGAGCTCTCACTACATTTATACATTTTCAATTACAATACAACTTCGAGTACATCATAATTTTGACTATACAATTTTAAATACATATTTCACCTCACCACATATTCATTCTGCACTCGTATTTGATATTCAACTTTGTTCCAACCTGTATTCAACATCTAAACTATCTGCAAAATAAACATTGACGCGGTAAAATTGAAAAAGAAATATTTTGCCGTATACAATGAAGTGTGTGTTTGAAAATATTTTTGCCTCAGTTATTTGGGTTGTTCGCCGTGTACAACTTGTGACAAACACAGTGTATCACTGTACATGCCATAATGTCGTGCATATCGATATACACTTGTATGTTAAAATTGCAGGGACAGGTGAGCACAAAGTCAAACCGAAACTAGATTCAACTCAGGTGCAAACAAAATACAGGCACAAAAATGGAGCAATGGAGCAAACAAAAGACTAGCAAATTTCAAATAGCAACTTGACATGCTCACAAGTCAAGACAAGATTTTAAATAAGCAACCAGACTAGACATTATTCAGGCAATGCAATGCAATGCTACTCAACATAACAACGACTCATGAACCAGACCACCAACTATAAAAAATGTTCAGAGTGCACCAAACCAGGCTCCAAATTAACTCGACAGGCCAGTGGAACAAGTCCTTAAAAGGAACCAGACCATATTTCAATTTCAACATGTAAATCAATGTACACAAGCCTCAACCAAAACCAAGCCAGACTATCATAACTATGGCTAACAAGACCAGGTCAATGAAATGACTCAAAGCAATGAAATTTAATTTGAAGCAAAATTAGAATTCAGGCACAAGTACAAGGATGATAACAACATGAAGTACACATACATATATGTACAACATGACAGCAAGCATAAACATAAAAAGGGGCAGTTTAACTCGAAGCAAGTCACAATGCAACACAAACCATATCAATGAAAACTTTAAGTGGAACCAATCCATACTACAATGCAACCAGACTCCAACCAAACAAAGCTTCAAACAAGCTTAATTTAAGTGGGTTAACATGAATATGTGCATACAAGGATATGTATACATGAATGAACACAGCAGTTCAAAACCCAAACGAGAACACTACTGTGTACAAGGAACCAGACTTCCAATCAAAACAAGACATGGACAGGAGAAATAAAGGAAAAAACTATAACAACATTTACATGATAACATACATGAAGACTTCAAGTTTACCAGACATGGTCACACATGAAAACACATATAAAAAATAACTAGACTCGAGCAACAGCTCATGGTCATAGCAAAATCAGCTCAGGCATGAACATAGACAGATATCAGATCAAACTCAAGCAAGTAGACAGAGAATCACATACACATGAATGCAAGCACTCAGGTGGATACAGCAACTAGCACAAAATCACAATGCAACATGTTTAGATGTCTAGTACAAGATAATGCAGTCGTGAGTTATACCGTTGACATGTCAAAAACATATCAACAAAGCTGAAAACAAATTAAGGAAAGAGTTGAAAAAGTCATAGTTAATTTCATGATGAACCAATCAATCTTCAGGAAGTCAAAACCAACTCAAAATATATCTCAAATTCAAATGCAAGATGGAAGCGAATGATGAACAGATCATATGAGCAAAGAATGTTCAAATGAAAATCGAATGGACGAGCAAAATAACTAAGGAATTCAAACCAGAATATACGAACAAGATTATAGGGTTTCGATCCCTACAAATTAAACCCAAATCATCATCGGCAATATTCAATCGAGTTCGAGAAATAATTCTGAAGAGCTTATTTGGAACAAACAAAAAAAATCCAAAACTCGAATCAAGTCGAGCATAATTAAAAATCGAAAAGGGGAAAATCACTTACCAATTCAAAGCAATATCCATTCGAACTCGACATTGAAGCGACCATGGGCATTCAAAGCACTGCAAATCGATTGACGAAGCAAACCAAAACGAAAGCATACTTCAATCTATCAACTTCCAAGCGGCGACTTCTATTCAACAAACCCTACTTCCAAATTGAAAAGAAAGCAAGGTGGCAGCGAAATAAAGAAAAGGGGAAAATTCATTTACCTTTTAATTGGGGCCGCACGGTTATATTTTAATATTAGACCGTATAATATTGTATTAGGGCTTTAATTATTTATCCTGTTTTGTTTTTTTGATTTTTATCAAACTCTAGATCAACTAGTTACGAACTAGAGTTTTGTAGTTCGAGAATTCGCAACTCAGTGGCTGAGTTGTATCAGGGTTTTGAGCTTAGAGTTAGGCTAATCAAGTTAGCGGGTCTCGCGAGTTTACGTGGTTTTGTAAGCGTCTAATTACTTAATTTCTAGTAGAAACCTTGGGGACAGCACGTATGCAGTTTTTCCCGAAACTGGGTAAAACTATGTGTGGTCTTTTCTGCATTGCTTTCTGTTTTTGTTTTTATTTCCACATTAATTTTTAGTATCACCCTATTCACTCCACCCTCCAGGGTGAAAAGAATTCTACACCAGTGACCATCATATACTCTTACTATACTTTTAATATAGAGTAACTACTCAACACACCTACGGGGACAAGGACACTAAGCTCATCTAAGATCATGACTCGTGCCTTTAATGTATGATGTATTGAACTGAATCTGCTCTGATACCATTTGTAACACCCCACCTCTATACATATGTTATTCAAGAGTACTACTGAGTAATACTATCATATAATACAGAGAATGAGGCAATAAGGGGCACACATGTTTATATTCCCTTAGACTAACACTGGTACGCATTAAAACTTTTGATAAATAACTAATCCATATGTATGGAATGTTGGTACAAAGCAATAGACACATGTGTCTCCAGGACAGAACAATATATAATACACAGTGCATCACAAAGAACACCGAACTAATCATAGAGATAACATATAACATATATACAATAATGTTATAAGGATACAATTAAATTTAAATGTTATATATACATACATACAGAGATTCAATGTCACATTAATCTTATATAACAAGTCCCTACGTAACTCCTTTAAGCCCACTAAATAAGCGTTGGTCGTATCGTCCCTAAAGATGAAATGTGTCGGGTTGACCTGGGTATTAAAAATAAAACACGGGTAAGACTATATATAATCAAGGGTTAATGATAATAAAAAGATAACATTTACATTGATAATCAAGCTATAAGATAATATGTCAATAGATGTATATAAATGTAATAATGAATACCCTAAATGTATACATACATAAAATTATAAATAATCATTATGGCATCACATTATCTAACAACTACATCCCATATAAACAATCATCTCCAATATTAAAAGATGTCATCACCTCTTCAAAAACACATCATATCAGAAATCACATAATTCGCGAAAATGGGTGAATCACATATATCTAGAAACCAACGTATAAATCCATAAAACAACGATAAGCGAGATATCACTAAGTATATTGGGCTGGCACAAAGTAATGCCCAAATATCTATATAAAATATTATCATAAAATCAATAAGCCAATAAGAAATGTTTGAGTAAGCTCATAACAATATCCAAAATATAATCAATAATAGGTTGGTTGTCTCCTTATAAAGAATAAACCGTCTGCTTAAGAAGGATATGATGTTGACTATACTCTAGACGCAAGCTCAGGTATAATCTTATCTCATATATGTATTTCTACCACACGTGAACTGAAACTAGATAAGAGATTAATGGTCGTATGCCCGCTCAAGGAACCCAGGGTTTACTATGCTATATGCTATGAAGTCGGATACGTTCCTCTACATTATTTCATGCGAACTAAAACAAAACGGGAGACTGATGGCCTTATGTACTGACCCGACTTTTCAACCTTCGGATGTCAACACTAATACATCCATAGTATTCATGTGCTAAGCACTCAAGTGTCGGAAAGACGAATAGCTAGGATAAAATATAAAGAAAAAGAAATATAACAATAAAGAAGAGAATACAATATCAGAATCTCACATGCGGAATGATAATATATAATATCTCAAAAGGTCTTCACCAAGAAGGAAACCTTTGTATACATAAATCAATCAAAGAAAACCAACCTATCATCAGCCTGGACAGTTACAACATCATGTCCTTACAAATCATGGTAGATATAATCAAGTAATGCAGTGGAAAATATGTATGGTCGAAAACCATTTAGCTCCTCTCCTAGAGCTCCAATGAACAACAACTAAATCTGGAAACATAATCAAGCCGACCCGAGGATTATAAGAGTATAACACCTGGATCAGTCTAATAAACTAGCATGAGAAACTCAAATCACATAGAATTTATTATATCTTCAAACCTTTCAAAATAAGGGTATATTGTAAGACCACGCTATCAGTAAACATGGAAGGGTTTTCCCTTATGATAACCAAATCATTCTATTATAAAATCTAGTGATAATATAATAATGTCTAAGGTTCGAAATATATATACTCATATAGTTGCGATGCAAGTGAGTGTACATCACAGCAATAAAGGTATACAATCACAACTGCTAAGGTGCGTTTGCCAATTGTGTAGAATTCCACGTAAATCTCTTCGAGGAAGCCGAATCTAAACTACGGCACAAGGATTAGAGATATCCTTCCATGCATCATATATCTATAGATAAAATATACAATAGGAAAACATAGCTGGTCCATGCCCGAACATGTGGCATCGGGTCACATCACTCCGGCATGCATATCCGTAAGTTACATTAGACTAGAGTGCCTGCACCCTTTAAGTTAGCTAAACCCTATAGGCCGTGTCTCCATTCTCTGGTATCTATCATTACCGATAGTGAAGTCACGTTCAATATCTCAGCACACGAGCCACAACTCGAAGAGATTCCATACGAGCTCACAGATCTCCGAACCATATATGGATTCCTATATCCCAATAGATCTCAGAATCATACATGGATTTCTTAACAGATCTCGCAATCACACATGGATTCCTATACCTCAACAGGCCTCGGAATCACACATGGATCCCACATCTTGAATAGATCACCAACATCCACATGTGTTCGAGCATCTTAAATAGATCTCAAATCTCCATATAGATTCCAGCATTACGAAGCAATCACGAAGCAATCACGAAGCCATTATGAAGTAATCATGGACCAATCATGAAGCATAGAACTCATATATGGTTTTGGAGTGGTTACGTTTCAAGTCAGCTCATATATGCACACTCCCCCGCTTACCGGGTGCTCCAAAACCAATCGAGCGATTTCTCGAAAATCTCAACCCCGGTTTTGTGGGAAATAAATAGACAATATATAGATCGGAGATCACTTCCTAACCGGTTAAGCGGACGAATTTCCTTACCATTTTCCCAAGAATAGAAAAACAAGTCTATACGTACAGTATAGCATCACCAAAGGTTACTGTACCATATAAACCTCATGTTTCTTCTGTATATTTCTATAGTATATTCTGGCCAAGATTTGATAACCAGTTCTTTAACTATCAAACAAAAAAACAATCCAATACAATGAAAATAATCATATACAGGAAACCAAGTCCCCGTATGCCGTCCATAAGCAAAAACACACAAATCATGATCAAAACAAACTAGCACGATCAAGTCATATAAACGACTTCTAATCCCCTTTTTAATTAATATTCATTCAATAATTAAAAACCTCTTTTATCAGTAAAAATAATTTTTACTCTATAAACTCCTTTATAATTCCTTTACTATACCAAACTTCCTTCTCACAACTTCTATATATTAAAATACTTTTAAAAAGATAGATATTTACATATACTAATTTCTTTATAAAACTATGATATTAAATAAAATACTATAAGTCATTTGTAAGATATTATAATATAAAACCCTTTTAGGAATCTTTATTTAAACCATTAATAACCTCTAAAATGATATATATAATAAATGTACTTTTAAAATACTTTTACTATATTTTAAAATCTTTCATTTAAAACCCATTTAAAAACCTGTTTTATAATTTAAAACCACATTTTTATAAATCCATAAATGATTTTCAAAGTATATTTAAACATTTTTATTTCCTAATAACGAGTACGTTAATATTACTTATTATGGATATGAATAAGCAGTAGGATATCTTCTAAAGTTAACTTTAAAATCACATATCACAACGATTTCAAAGTGCATCCATCGTGACTGTTTCGCTTCTACCGTTTATAACTTCCGTTTCCAAATTCCACAAATGTCCAAAATAGTCTCATTTATGCCTAACACACTACACTATGTATAGAACAACCCCATATATATGAACATATATATTCCCACAATTTCCCATAATTTATCCAATTTAACATATGTCAGTTATCAGAGATTTCAAAGCACATTTATAATGAATAAATCGTTTCTAACATTCATAACGTACTATCACTATTCATAAAGCAATGTCAAACATGTAAATAAGTAGTCTAGGCAATGATGCATGTTATAGATGATCAAATAGAGATTATTATGCTCAATAATAATGTTCTCACTTGCATTACGAAACAAGACGGGGTTTAAAAGTAATAACTTGCATTGTTCGTTGTACAGTTTGTATTTTCAATACAACAACAATTTACATATATGCATAAAATTTATAGTCAACCAATTAGTGAGTAAAAGTCACCAAAGCTCTAAATGCTTTCATGTTTCTAAATAGTCCAAATTCGATTTTGACTTAAATTCCATCTAGCTCCAAACACAACTAATGTAACTCCATCGCATAGATAATCATGATACGATTGCAATGACAAAAATGGTGCCTCAAGCGGACCTCATATGAGTAAGGTACGATCGTTAGAACTTAGAGATAATTTAATTCTAATTAACATAAATTAATTAAGGTGATTAACCGAATTACCTTCTTCCTCAACCCAGCTGACGTCATGAACCTTAACCGCGACATCCCATCACCCAAGTCACTGCTTCAGACGAGTACATCATCGCTAACCGCCACTGACCACTTCGCCAACCATGCCTCCACGACGGAGCATAAACGAAAGAATGTCGGCAATGTTCATCCCCCATTTGCTGCTGCCACCGTCGACGTGGTGACTCCAAAATTCATCAACGTGAAGCTCTCACCATCCTCTAATAGTTTGCCGAAGCGCCGCCGGCCCTAGATCATCAATGGCGACCAAATTCCAAACCCTAGATGCAACATTCATCGTGAATTCATAGCTACCTCGCCTCGATCCAAAATGATCCAACCTTTCACAACACTCAACGCACCATGCCTAACATTTTCCTAGTTGAGACCATCGCTTGAAACGGTCCCTAGAGGTGCCGATCAACCACAGTGGTTGGATTTGGCTTGGTTTAGGGTTAGGATTTTAGAAAATAAAGATAGTAAGGCCCTTAAGTAGAAGATTTTTGAACATTATTATTCACCCAAACTCCAAACGAGGCTTGTCGCTTGACATTTTTTACCAAATACCCACACTCTGAACACAATAGAACAGTATCGGGGATTAAATCCATCATATACAGGAATTGGCTTTCAAAATCAAATTATATTATATTTAGTTCCTAAAATCAATTGTTATGCGTTTCGAGCTTGCTCGACCACGTAGTACGTCCAGTCATCATAAAACTCGATGGCGTATAACAATTCATTATTCCGGATCCGATGACACTAGATACGTCAAAATCCAAGGCAGCGCCCCGGAATGATAATTTCACATGTTAATTAAAATGAATTATTATTAAAATGATTTTAATCACCTTTAATCATTTTAATAATAATTTAAATAATCCTAATATTTAATTATAAACCGTTCAAAAACCCGGGTCGTTACACCGTATATCTACCCCAAAAGCCCAAGATCGCCTAACCAGACCTGCTTCTACAGTCTTCGGTTACCTCGATGGACATCGTGACACATATCCATAGTGGCTCGGTCACGACCTTACTTTGCTTCTATATGTAATAGACTACCGGCCTATGCGACATAATAATAGGAATGTAGGGCCTCTACCTTACGGATCACCTAACCTAAATCTCATAATGTGGGGCACCTATAAAATAATATGATGCACATCTAAATAATATCCAACGAAGGTGTCATGGATTGAGGGTGCGACCGCGCTATTAGGCTGCCAAAGTAGACTCTAGCCAATCTGGTTCACTACTGAACCATAAAAGGGAGTTGAAAATAGGAAGACATACATATAGAATATATAAAATATGCCACATGAATCTACATATAAGTCACCTCATGACTATCAAATACTCGTAGCAGTGAGTATCACATAAAACATACCCTGTAACACAAAGACGTCCTATACCACCATGTTTTACGAGTCTGTTTATTCAGTGCTCATGCTCACACTCATCCTTTTTTATTCAATACAACGAGTCCAAAGAATAACGGAAAGAGTTTTATCAAAAATCCCATACCAGATGGTACGACTAAATCGTTTATTTAGATTACTCATCACATAGAATAAAATAACGCTAATCAAATAGAAAGATGTCATCATCGTATCATAACCAATATCATAACTCAAATCAATATCAATGGTCAATCATTCATGTTGTCCATGTCAATATAAGAATGTGAGAAATCAGAAAGTATAGAAATCATACCTAAAAATATTATTTAAATTAAGAACCAAAATTATAATAAAATTTAATATAATCTTTCTTTAAATAATTAAATCAAATGCTCAAATACGTATATAAAACATTCAAAATCACTTTATATAATAAATATTCTTTATAAAAATCTTCCCATAATTTTCTACAATTACTTACTATTTCGAATAAATATATAAACTTCAAAATAAATTTATATTTATTTCAAACTATATAATATAATTCAATACTTTCACTGTACATTCAAAACCTTCAAAATAATTTTAAAAATCTAATAAATTTATAAACATCCTTTGAAAAATTTCTATAATTAAATAATATTTTAAAATATATTTATAAATCACTTTATACTCAAAATCATTAATATTTAATATTAAAAATCACTTAATAGTGTTTAGAAATCATTTACTAAAATCATTCAAATCCTCTAACTCGTTTTACATGAGATAAACATTTCTTTTCCGAATGCATAAACTAATAAACCACCTTTTCAGAGCTCTTTTAAAAGCCTTTAAATAAGCTTTAAAATAAAAATGCTTAAAATAATATTATCGTTTTCAAATTATATTCTGTAAATAGTGCCTTTGTAACACATCCCAATCTTATAATATATTATCATACCGATTTTTAAAAAGAGTTTATAACCAGAAGAAAACTATATTTTTATTTATAATTCAGATTATATTTGTAAGTTTAAAAGTGGCTAATTAAATAAAATTTAGTAAATAATTTTATTAAAATTTTAGAAACCCTAAATAATGTTCAAAGCTTTTCAAAAGTCTTTTAAAATAAGAAATAAATAAATATTTAAATACATAGATTATGGAGTAAAATTATCGAACTCCGATCATTCATAAAATACCCATATTTTAAGATATAAATATAGTTCATTTCACAAATAGACAGAGCACCATTTGTAAATTGACACTTCCAACCAACGTAATTGCCTAATTTAATATCAACCAATTACTAAACCAATAATCAATCGAACTCAAACGATAACATAGTAATTCCAACCAAATAAGTCCATATTAACTTAAGTTCATCAAAGCAATAACCAATTTATAGCATGTAGATGAAACATATAGACGATAGTTATGCATAAAGAAAATTCACTTACCTCATTTTAACACCAAAGACCAATGAAATCTTTACTGTTTCAATCCTTAGCTAGCACAAATTCACCATTGCTCCTTTGTCTCCTATGCAGCCAAGCATACACCAAATTAACCCATCACCTTGGTAAGCACAACTACCACCATAATCACGTCTTCATCCAGATGTTCACTACTAGCATCACACATACTACCCCGCACAGCCATTCCATCCGATCACTGCCGCCTCCATGGACTATTGCAAATCACTAGGCATGGTCACGTCAAACCTCCACCTTACTCAATCTTGTAGTCCTGCCTCCCCCCTATGCATCACGACCGCACCAATGTCATCTATAGGCCATAGAGACTTCCCGCTCCGTGCGACGACGATGTTAGGGCTAGCTGGCTTCAAACGGGTTCAAATGGTTTAGGCTTTAAATAAAGTTGCCAATGAAAGTTGTCAGAAAAGAGGAGAATGGAGTATAAATTAAAATGGACTTGGCTAAGATTTCTTAACCCGTATTGTTATCCTTTCTTTTAGATAATCTTTTATTGATTTGTATATTTTTTTACAAACTAATTTAGATTGATTTCCACTTCGTTCTTTCAATAATTACCTAATTTATTTCAATTATATAAAAAATATTTACACTTTAAAGTATTTATAATTAATTAAAACATTTAATTCATTATTATAAAAATAATTTATTAATTTAATTCAATTTATAAAAACAAAATCTTTTATTATATACAGTTGAATCAAGTAAAATTTTATTTTTACACATAATTATTAAATTAAAATTAAATCATTTTTATATTAATTAAATTTATTTTTTATTACAGCGTAGAAAGCAGGATTGTTACATATTTTATACTTTTTTCCTTTCTTCATGTGCAAAGAGCAATAACATTAGCTTCTATGAATAGAGCGCAAATAACATTTGTTCATTACGGTCAGAGAGTTTGCATGGAACCAAGTGTTGAATAATGCTGTTGGGATGCATAGTTTCTTGCGTTGAACCAAGTGGAAATAGTTATGTTTATTGATGTTGGAAGCATGGAATCTAATCTAAAGTTCACATAGTTTCAGAACTGCACATTGCACCTGAACATGACATATGGCACAACTTTAGGCAACATTAGCATATACCGAATTGCCTGCTAGTCTGCACATTATGCCAAACAAGGAATAGGCAACTGCAAAAAATGATTATGGGTGGCTTGCTGAAATACATTATGCAGACGTTTGACATTAGTTTACATAAATGAGGTCTACAGTGCATACTATACTGGAAAGCTAGTCAAGATGGTGCAAAGACTATACTGGAAATACTGGTAAGAAAATTAAGCACATGCAGGCTATATTGGATATGGTTCCACAAACCAATGCATGCTAACGAACAGTTAATGGTGGTTGAAATAGTAGTCCTATACAACTGAAAGTGCTGCAGGTTGGAGCTGGTTAAGGCTAAAGTACAGGGTGCTGCAAGTTGAAATTTTGCATAGTTAATGTAACAATCTGCCTTTTCGACCCTTAGAAATCGATATTAATACATTCATGGTATTCATATGCCGAACATCCAAGTGCCAAAAATATAGATAGTTAGGGAAAGAAGAAGAAAGAACCTAAGGAGAAACTAAACAGCATAGACTTTCACATCGAAACAAATAATCTATAATATAATAGTGATCTTTATAGAAGAAAACTTTTATATATATATACATTCATCAGAGTACTCTAACCTATTATCAACTTGGACAGTTATAACAACCTACTCCTACAATTGGTGATATCTTAAACAACAACAGAGGAAATAAAAGAAAATATAGAAGTATGTCTTGGGCATCTAGCTCGTCTCTTGAACTCCAAAGCATCCAAAGCTAATCTGAAAACATGCTCAGTCTGACCCGAGTATTACAGGAAAATAACGCCTTGGTCAATCTGGTAAAACCAACATGAGAAACTCAAATCAAAAGGAATTATAGCATGACTTATAAAATCCTTTAAAATCGAAGATATCTCGTAAGAGCATGCCGCACATAAACAGGGACGGGTTTAACCTTATAATAACCAAAACATTTTTTATATAAAATCCTTTGATACTATCATAATGCCTATGGGTTTAAGTAAATATAACAAGTAGCTATGATGTGTGTACATGACAACAATAATATGCATGCAATCAAAAACCGAAGGCGCTTATTAGAGAATGAATTTCCAACAAATGGCAAGGTAAGGTACTACATTTCGAAAATCTGTATACCTCTGGATAATATATACAGTGAGCTTGAAAACCTTTCAACCTTTGCCAACACAGAACCGGCCTACCCCTTATTGGATAGTACCGAATATGATCATCCATTGGCAGTGATCATCAACCAAAAATGAGCCCCAAAGCATAGATAGAGATATCGACACTAGATCTTAGCGATGATCATACCTTAATGGTAGCGACCAATATAGCACTGCTGCATCTCCTCGGTTTTTCCATTCTCGGGTATGAGGCTTTAAGAGGTCATGATAACATTTTTCCTCATAGTAGACTATCTTGGAATGTTAACATATCCTTTATGCAGAAATGCAATGCCAACATTCATCCATACAAGCTCATTTTGGATCTGAACGAAACAGAAGGCAATACCTCTACGACATCCATTCTGGAATCACCTTCAGGATTAGCAGCAAGTAGCCCTTGCACTTTAAAGAGCACCGTCTTCAATCATCTTCAAGATGTCTTCCATTCAAATGCATATGTTAGACCGAAGTGGTTTTTGGATAACATATTCGATCATGGTCTCTTTGAACCAACAAAAGATAATTTCCGTATGACTCATTCTCTGTTCTTTCAGAAGTATGCAACAAGTATTTGAGTCCTCACCAATGAACTCGCATATAAAATCATACTTCCTATATCAAAATTGGCCAAGATTCGATAGTTGGTTACTAAACTATAAAATCCACAAACAAACAAAAATCTAGAGATTTAATTACCTATAGAAATCGCTAAGCCTCAAAATAAGTTTCCATTTATTTAAATCTCTTTTCAAAACGCTTATCAAAATATTCATATACTTATCACTGACATAAGTATATTCACAAACTATTTTTTCAAGCTTCCTTATTTTAAAATCATATTAAAAGGATCAAGCAAATGTTATTTAAATTATAGATAAGGAAAACCCCAAACATTATTCCTTTGGTATTAAGCATGGAACGAAAGTTCCATGCCACCGTAGTCAAGAAGATCAGTTAAGGGGAACCCCGTCTCAAATTCTTTTATAAACTTCTTAAATAAATTCTTTTAATAAATCACTTCCATTTATATAATCCCCTTTATGATTTAATTCCAAAACCATTTATAAAGCACTTTTATAAATATTCAAAAATCATTTAGAAAACCCTTCTATAAATATCTAAAATAATTAACAAAACTCTTTTATAAATCTCCAAAATTGTTTATAAAATCTTTTTATAAATCTCTAAGAGCAATCAAAACACTTAACTTTAGATTGATATAGAACTAAATTCAATTTGAAAACCCTAATGTTATAAATTCGCAAAGGAGGCTTAGTGACCATAACAAATCAAGTTTCCATTTATTTAAATGTCTTCCAAATCACATAACAGTCATTTACATGAGTCATCGTATATGTAAATACAATCCATAAACAAATCAGGGAATAAAATGACAATACAAACCAATTGGCAAATACATGTCCAAATAACATAATAGCAAGATGGTGATTTGTCCTACTAAATAAATGTCCAAACAATCTATTAAATTTTGTTATAGTGGAAATGGGATTTATTCTGCTAAATGGATGTTGAAATAATCAATTAATTAAAGCTATAACAGAATGGTGTTTTATTCTGCTAACTGATGTCAATGTTGAGTATAACCTATCCATATTTGTATGGTTAATTAATGAGAAAATAGAAACCCTTGTGTTTAAAACTATTCTTTGTAAAAGAAAGTTTCCTTCAAACAAACTGATTCTTGAAAACATGGTAATTAAGAACTTAAACCTCTTTTCAAATAATTAATTACAAGCTGAATCCTTTTAAAAACACAATTTTAAATCATATTAAGTCTTAACTTAACTTAATTATTAGTTAAGAAATAATTAAAATTTAATAAATAATATTTTATAAATTAAACCTTTAATTAATTTATAATTTTAATAACTAAACACTTACTTAATAATTAGTTAATAATTAATTTAAAATAAATCATACACTTAATTCATAATTAACAAAAATAAATCTTACTTAATCAAATATCAATTAAAATTAATCTCACTTTTAAAAGATAATTAGTAATTAATCTCCACTTAAGTATAATTAATAAACCATGTTCAATACTAATTAATTATTAATTATTAATTATTCAACTTAATTAATTAATTAATTAATAATAACTAATTAATAAATCCTTAATTAACTTCTCAATCATTACTAATTAAGTTTTATAAAGCATTTCCAAAGTGTTATAAGTATAAAAACTTAATTAGCGAAAAGTGAACTTTTAGCGAAACTACATCCATAACGACTATCGCTGTGGATGCCATAATTTGAAAACTTGTTTTGGATCTTTCTTTTGAAAACTTAACTTATGGAAGCTTACTAATGTTATTAAACTTTAAGTATGTGTTTTGAAAACTAAGAACAAATTTGAACATAGAAAATTATTTTGTTTTTTAAAACTAGAACTATAGTTTCACACAAGGATTTTAAATCGCCACTACCATGCAAATGTGCTAACTTTTTATAGCATGCAACCATATAATCATATCCATAACATAAATATAAATGTCACATACAAAAACATAAGCAAGATCATATCTTTTCATGCATTAACAACATTTAGACTTCAAATTTCAAGTCAAATATAACTTTACGTCCAAGCATATATAAATAAATATATATACACACACAGACAAATATACATACATATAACCATAACATCAACATCATTTCTCAACCAAACATCCATCAAATTTACTACTACGTTAAAGCAAACATAAAGTTCAAAACTTGTTTAAAAATTTGAGCTTTTTACTCACCAAAAGTTTTTAGAACAAACTAAATTACCACAACTTATATCGTCCTTAAATCTTGGATTTCTTATTGGAAAAACTTGATTTTGACCCTTGAAGAGGGACTTTTGGTTCGGACTAGGTGAAACAAGATTCGTCCTTGGTTTGGGTTGATGTGGACTTGAAATTGAAAGAAGAAGCGGAGTAGGAAGAAAATGAAGGATTTTTAAGTGATTTTAAGAGTTAAGAAGTGGAAGAACTTGATTTTTAATATTTAAAGCTAAGGAAGCCATTAAAAGTTTTTAAATTTAAGAAGTCAAAGATAAAGTTTTGAAAAGAAAATAGGAAATGAAAATGGAAGGGGGAGAGAAAATGGTGAAAGTGTTTTTATGTAAATTAAAATAGTGAAATTACCAAAATAGACTTTAAGTACCATGCCCTCCACTAAGAAGCTTCCACATCAGCCACCCATCTCCTCCCTCCCTCATCTATTACACAGTGGTACACTCCTTTGTCCACCATGTAATACCCCTTCTTGTATGTAAGATTTGAGATGAAGTAATGTGCCATGATTTCCTTTTTTATTTAATTTTGTTAAACTTGGAAATTCGTTGCAAGTCTACATGGTGGATTGTGTAGTGTATACGCAAGTATATGTGACAAAATATATAATGCAACTAAAAAAATATTATTCTAAGTAAATACGGAATAAGCACACCAGGAATTTATACTGGTTCGGACCTCCCATTCTACATCCAGTCCCGAAGCTCCCCTTCGGAATTCGACTATCAAACACTCTCGCTTTGCCCGAAGGAATAGGCTTAGTTACAATAAATTGTTCTTGTCATATGTGTGTTCTATAACGCGGATATTGACTAATTAGTACAAATGCTTCCAATATATATCTAGAGAGTATTGTTTATGAAGAAATAAATATTTGGAAGAGTGAAATACAAGTAAAGATTATTAGAGATCAAGAATTTATGACAGAGTGTGTAATTAGAGAGCATAAGTAAGTAAGGTGAATTTGTTCTCTTGATTCTTGATGATATAAATAGTTGCAGAGAGGTTCTTTGAGTAGTTTCATCCATTAACAAGTGCTCTATAGTTGCTTCTGTTGATGATGAAGAGTTGCAGTGAAGTGAAGTGGAGATGTCTATTCGAATGTAGCAGTTGAAGTTCATATCTGAAAGCCGAGTTTGAATTCATACGTCTAGCATTTGTACCAGACGTCTGGCATTTGTATCAGATGTCTGATACTATATTTTTTTTTTGTACATAGTAGATTTTAAGATGTCTAAGTGCTATTACCAGACGTCTAGTTTAGTCTATTTGTCGTTCCTGAGGACTTTTCCAGACATCTGGCTTGTGCACCCAGACGTCTGAAACTTGTGCATGTCTGTTTCGTACATCCTTTCTTTTGCTTCTTTGTACCTATCGATTTGTAGTCTTTTGTAGTGTTTTTGAGACTTGTTCTTGTCTTTCTAGTGATGTTGTTCTAGCAAGTACCTATATATAGAAATATATATACATATTCTATTTCCATTATATAGTTGTTATCATCGAAAACGTGGATTTGATTTCCAAACAATCTCCTCCTTTTTAATGATGACAACTATACAATATACTTACATATTTTTTTTATAAATCTCCCCCTGAATATGTGCTTTCCATCAACTGTGATATTTATCGTTTTCCCCCCTTTGGCATTATCAAAAAGGATTTGTAACCTTTTAAATGTAGATATTAGGTTTATTTCATTAAGTAATTACCAAACATTGTAAGATTACACAGAAATAACAACCAAAAAGGAAATTGCATTAATCACATTAAACGATTTCATTCATACATTTGTATCATTTTTATACAAATAGATGGAAACGTAAGAAAGCTAAGGATTTTTTAATGAAGATTTTTCTTGATCATCTCCTTTGTCTTCAATTTTGGAAGAGCTTGCTTGTTTCTTAGGAGATGTCGGAGTATGTTCGAGAGGTTCGTTCTCCTCATCAAAAAGTTTGGAATGTTTCGAAGGAGGAGGAGAAGGCATTGGAGTTGGCCAGTCTTTTGAAGGTGGTGTAGGACCACGAACCCCTTGAAGAACCTCTTTTAGAATGGATAATACAATTGAAAGTGATGTTTCAACTATGGCTAGGCGAGAGGCAAAAGATTTTTCAAAACTGTCAATGTGCTTAGCCAACAATTTTTGATTTCAAGACAAAATAAGCTGATTTTGGCGAGTTAGGTCGCGAATACTCTCATTTGGATTCATCTCTATGCGAGTCTCCAAAATATCATCCTGGGATGTTTAATCAAAGGGTGTAGGAAGAGGATGAGTATTTTCGTGATGTTGCTCCACCTCTTGTGATGGTTCAGGTTGTGTTTGAGGTGGAGGCCCAGCTTTTCTGGCTTGACGACATTGCATCCACTCCTCAAATGATATAAAATCCGAAGGATTTTTTGGTAAGTGCATCAGAAAGAAAATTTTGGTGGATGCATATTTCGGAGAAATTTCTTCAAAAGTGGATAAATATGAGGGGATGTTATGAGCTCGTGGAAATCTCATGACATATGTAGGATAAATGATGGATGGGCGTGATCGAGTCCAAAAGTGTTTGAGCTCGTCAAATATAAATTTTGCCCAATTGACCCTAGTTCCATTGAATATAGCATATATGGCCTTATGCTCTAGTTCCTTGATCTTCTCATGACTACCAAGGCAAGGAATGATAGTATTGATAATCATTCCAGTGAGAAGTCTCGCCTTAGGTCGTAGGTATTTGGATACGAATCTAGGCATTTCATCTTTCCACATTTGATGTGTTATATTATCTCCCGGTTTCAGACGCATACCCGGAATATTATAAAAATCTTCTTCGGTGTCGGAACTTCCGAGAGTTCGGTCTATGGTTCCTGGAGTAAGTCTAATTATATTGTCGTAAACACTAGACCATAGCCAATTATCATCGTTATCAGTGTTCCATACTGCTGTGCTATCCAAATTTGTATAGAAGAGAAATATGGCTAACCGATCAATTTGGATGTTATTTGAATTAAAGGAATCAATGTTTCTAAACCAGCACTTTCACACATTTCGTCTAAATCATACGTTGGAAACTTTAGCAAATTATAAAATGGACCTGTATGAATTTCTTCTTCTGAATATCCTTGTATCTCTTTAGTGAATGCGGTACACGATTCATCCATCGCTCTTTTTGATCGTCGGAGCAGACTTGAGGGATGGATGAAGTTGCTTGGTCTTGCTTTTGTTTTAGGAATCTTAGTGTTTTTTGTCTTAGGAGCCATTGAAGTCGAGCGATTGTGGAAGAGAAAATAATTTTGAGAATAGAAAATTCGACCTTGCTGTAGAACCGAAGTAAAATGCAAATGAGAAAAAGTGAAAAAATAGACGTTGGCAGGGTAATTTAGAGTGTCGATTAAATTTCAGACATCTGGAAGGTGAATCAGACATCTGATTTAACCTAGTATGAATGCAGTAAATAGAATCAGACGTCTGGTTGTTGGTGGTAGACGTCTGGAAATGCTTGATTTTTAAATTTTGGAAGGCAGAGAGATTTATCAGACGTTTGGTTGAAGAATCAAACGTCTGGAATAGGACGAAGTGGTTTTTTTGTAGGACAGAAAAGTTTTCTCAGACATCTAGATATAATATCAGACGTTTGAAAATGGTATGAGTTTTTATCTTATGGAGGTAGACACTTTGTTCAGACATCTGATCAATAGTTCAGACGTCTGAAATCAACTGGTTTCTACTTTTATGAAGTAGAGATGATTTTCGGAAGTCTAGAAGATTATATCAGACGTCTGATATATGCACGATGGTTTAGAATTTGTGTGAAACCATAGTGTCAGACGTCTGATGGCAAAGGTCGGACATCTGAAAATACCAATTTGTCTTCAAATAGCCTAATTTTGAAGGGTGTTGCTTATTTTTCGAGAGTTCGATTTTAATAAAACATAGTATTATTATTTGTGAAACAGAATACAAATATACGTAGATAAAAATACAATGATAATAAATAAATTTATTTAGAAGACGATGGATCATTGCGATCTTCAGATTTATCATCCCTTCATGGCTTGAGTGGAGACCATATATTTCCATGTTTATGAGTTATCGGGGAACCAGAGAATCACCTAGGTGAAGGATCCAAAGTTGTACGATAAGAGGCAGAGGGATCCAAAGGATTGCAAGGAATTGGAAGTGGTTCATGTACATCCTTCTTTCGTGAATTATAAAATTTTATCGCTACTTGCTTTAGAAAAATTAGTCGTCGTACTGTGACCTTTTGTTCAAAATATAATTCACGTTGTAAATCTATTTGTTGTCTTTGGTAGTGATATATCTCATCGATTTTCTTCTTGGTATTAGGAGAGATAAATAGAGATCGTTTGGGCTCCTTTTCATCAGGAGTGAATCCCATGTGTTAAGTGGACCACCTATAAGTCGGTTCGTGATTTGGTGTAGGAGTAGGAAGGCGATGAGGTGTATCCGCTGAGCTATCCATTGATGGTGTCGAGAAGGAGAGATGAGAGTTGTCGCAAGACATGCTTATATTTTCTGCGGTAAAAATATGAAATCTATATAATTTTTACCTTCTGTTTTATAAAGAAAAATTATTTATATATGAATTCAAAGGTTATTCATAGGTAATTTTCAGAAAACAACCACCTAAAAAATTTAAGGTGAATGAGTTAATAATTTTAATTTGTGGATAAAAAATTGTTAGCTAAAATTTGAATATTGAAAATGTAGTATTAGTTTAGAAGATCATTAAGAGAGCATATTCCTAAGCCGCATCGCAGTTTAACAAATGTTTGTTCATTTAGTGGTTTTATGAAAATACCTGCTATCTGATTCTCATTATTTACGTATTCTAATGTAATAATTCGTTTTTCTACAATTTCACGTAAAAAATGATGTATATCTATATGTTTAGTGTGCGAGTGATTTGCAGGGTTTTTGATAGATTTATTGCACTCGTGTTATCGCAATATATTGGTGATTTATTGATAACTTTGCTGAAATCCGCAAGCCTTTTTTGCATGTATATCACTTGTGCACATGCCAGAGCTACCGAAATATATTCGGCTTCGTAAGTAGATAAGGAGATACAATTTTGCTTTTTGCTAAATCATGAGACTAATGATTGTCCACACGTTCCGCTAATACTCTTACGATCTGTTTTACATCCACTAAAATCCGCGTCACTATATAAAACTAGTTCAAACGATGTACCCTTAGGGTAAAACAAACCGTAATCTCTAGTATTTGATAGATATCGTAAGATACATTTAACAGCTCTTTTGGTGAGATTCTTTTGGTTTTGTTTGAAATCGGAAACAAAGACAAACACTCGTCATAAGGTTGGGTCGACTAGCCGTCAAATAAACTAAGGAGCCATCATACTATAATATAATTTTTCATCAAAATCTTTTCTGTTATCGTCTTTCTCCAAGTGAACACTAGTACTCATTGCAGTTGGTTTGCTTGAAGTTTTATGCATTTCAAAACGACGTAATAGATCGTTACAATATTTTTCTTGATGTATAAAGAAACCATTTTCCAGTGGTTTTATTTATAAACCTAAATAGAAATTTAATTCTCCCATATGAGGCATATCAAATTCATTTTTCATAATATTTGAAAATTGATTACAAAGATTTTCGTTAGTTGAGCCAAAAATAATATCGTCTACGTAAATTTATACAACTAAAATGTTGTTATTTTCTCGTTTAATAAATAAAGTCGTATCGATTTAACCTATTTGGAAACCAGATGAAATTAAATGATTTTTAAGACGTTCGTACAAGGCACGGGGGGCTTGTTTTAAACCATATAAAGTTTTTTGTAATTTAAAAATAGGATCGGGATATATTTCATGAACAAACAATGGAGGTTGTTCAACATATACGTTTTCTTTAATAAAACCATTTAAAAAAGCACTTTTGACGTCCATTTGAAATAATTTAAAATCGTGATGATGTGCAAAAGCAAGTAATGTACTTATGGCCTTGAGTCTTGCTACTGGAGCAAAAATTTGGTCATAGTCGATACCTTCTTCTTGATTATAATCTTGAGCGACTAGACATGGTTTGTTTCTAACTATATTTCTGTTTTCATCTGCTTTGTTTTTAAATACCAATTATGTTCCAATAACCGAATGATTTTATGGTCTTGGTACTAATTCCCAAACATTATTACGTTCAAATTGATTTAATTCTTCTTGCATAGCTATTAACCAAAAATTATCGTATGAAGCTTCTTTATAATTTTTTGGTTCAAAATTTGACACAAATGCAATATGACTTATTTGGTTAAGTTGATTTCTAGTTACTCTTAAATTCAGATCTCCAATGATATTATCTATTGGATGATCTTTTAGAATTCTAGGAGATGATTCTAAAGTATTATTTTATGCATTTGTCTCATTATTAAAAGAATTTGTTGTATTTGTTATTGGAATTATTTCTTGATCGTCATTAGAATGATGGTTAAGAAAATTTTCATCAAATGAAACATGTAAACTTTCTTCAATTGTGTTAGTTCGTTTATTAAAAATTCTATATGCCTTGCTACGATCCGAATATCCAACAAAGATTCCTTCATCGAACTTCAGGTCGAAATTTTCCAAATTACCTTTTGTATTTAGTATAAAAAATTTTGATCCGAAAGTTTTAAAATATGAAACTTTAGGTTTTCTTCCAAAAAATATTTCAAAACAAGTATGTTTAGTCATAGGTCGTATAGTTATTCGACTCAAAACATAACAAGCCGTAGCAATAGTTTCAGCCTAAAATTGTTTTGGTAGACCGCTACTATTTAATAGTGTTCGTGCACATTCTTGTAATGTATGATTTTTTCTTTCTACTACACCATTTTGTTGAGGTATGTGGGGAAAAGAAAATTTATGACTAATAGCTTTTTTTAAAGAAAAATTATGATTTATACCTTTTTTATTACAAAAATTAGTAGAAATATCATTTTCGAATTCTCCACCGTGATCGCTTCGATTATTTTTAATTTTCAAATCCATTTGAGTTTTAATTCTTTTAGCAAAAAAATTAAAAATTCCAAAGGTGTCACTTTTATGTTTTAAAAATAAAGTCCATGTATATCTTGAAAAATCATCAACTATTACGAAAACATATTTTTTGTTATTCATAAATCGTACTTGGTTTGGACCAAATAAATCTAAATGTAATAATTCTAATGGTTGTTTTGTAGAAATATTATTTTTAGATTTAAAAGAGTTTTTCTTTAGTTTTCCAATTTGACAATCGTCGCATAAATTTTCTACTTTGTATTATATTTTAGGTAAACCTTTAACTGGCTCATATTTTGCTGGTTTAATTAATATGACAAAATCGTTTATGCCATAACCATGGATCGTCATGTTTGGCTGTTAAACATAAATTTGAATTTCGATTTCTATTTATATTTAAGACATAAATATTTTTTTTCTCTAAAACCTCGAAGAAAAGTTGTTTGTTATTGTCGAAAATACTACATCTATCTTTTTCGAAATTAATTTGAAAACCTTTATCACGTAATTAGCTAATACTAAGTAGGTTGTGTTTAAATTCTCTACTAACGAAACATTTGTAATAATAGGAGAGTTAGAAATACCGAAGTTGATGACTTCTCTGATGCCAAAGACGTATCCTTTTGAATTATCTCCAAAAGTTACTGTTCCACCGTCGATATATGTTATATTTGATAACATTTTTGAGTTTCCGGTCATATGCTTGGAGCATCCACTATCAAGTATATGTTTCTCCTTATTTTTTATTTTGGGTACCTGCAAAGTAAAAGATGATTTAATTAGTACCCATTATTTTGTTAGGGTCCTAGATGTTAGGAGGAGCTGGTAGTCATACCTAAGACGGTTTAGTACCTTTATGAATGTAATTTTTATTATAGACTACGTTTTCTAAATAATTATTAATAAGTTTTTGTCTAATCAAATTATTATTTGTTTTAGGAATCCAAATTTTTATATTTTTGGTATTCATATTAGACTTAGGTGATCTTCTAGTCTTTTGATAAATACAACTATATTTCTTAATATTATTCCCTTTTTGTTTAGGAATATATTTAAATCCTATTCCATTTCTATTACCCGATGGTTTTGAAGTTTTGATAAGATTTTCCAAATCTTATTTTCCTTTATTAAATTTTGAAACATTATTTATAATTTTATCTAATTTTTCTTTTGATTCTAAATTTTCAATTTTTAATGTTTCCATATTACTCTTCAAGTTGATATTTTCATTTAACTAGTTATCCTTTTCTAGTCTAGTTTTTCCAAAATCAATAGCTATAATCTCATTTTCAACCAAACTATTTTTAATTTTTTTCTGAGATAATTCTAGTTCCTCTTTTAAAATAAAATTTTCATCTTTTAACATTCCTACTTCAAGTTCTAATCTATTTATTTTGGCTATATGTTCTTTATTCAATTTTTTAATTTTTCTATATTTATCATCTAATTCCATGCTAAGTTCTAATAATTTATCGTGGCTAAGTTCAGGACTCATCAGTTTGTGCCATAAAGCATACATTAACTTGTTCTTCGTCACTATCATTGTCACTATCTGATGATAACGAGGAATCAGAGTCATCCCGCGTTACTTTAAAAGCTTTCTTCTTCTTGAATTTTTCAAATTTGTTCTTATTTTTATCATCGTTGAGCTTGGGACCGTCTTTCTTCATATGTCCAAATTGGTCACGTTCATAGCATTTGATTGATGTTTGATTTGTTGAACTTGATTTTCTTTCTTTCTGAAATCTAGCCCTTTTTCTAAACTTCTTGAATTTTTTGTAGTTTTTGGCAATAAATCAATTTCTTCTACATCTAAGTCGGAGTCTTCATTTGTTGTTGGGAAGCTATGTTTTTTCTTTTTCGAATTTTATTCTTTTCATGCTTGCAGATTAGCTTCATAAGACATTAATTTCCTATCAATTCTTCAACTAAGAGTGTTGAGAGATCATTAGCTTCTTCGATAGCTAATACTTTTCTTTTCCACTCCGAAGTTAAAGAATTGAGTATTCTGTATACTAAGTCAAAATTTGTGAATTGAACTCCAAGTGCCATCAAATCGTGTTGAATGGTTTGGAATCTAGAATACATGTCTACTATAGATTCATTTTGTTTCATCTTAAATGATGAAAATTGATTTTGTAAAATTGAATTCTTAGTTTCTTTAACTTTGTTTGTGCCTTTGTGTGTAACTTGTATGGCACACCAAATATCATATGCAGTGTTACATAACATGACGCATGAAAATTCATTCTTATCTAATGAGAAAAATAAAACATTCATAGCTTTGGCATTATTAGAAACTGCGATTTTTTGTGCATCATTCCATGTGTTCATAGCAGTGTTAGGTGCTTTATATTTACTTTGAGTCGCTGACCAAATATCTAATCCATTTGCTTCCATAAAGATTCTCATACATATTGACCAATATGCATAGTTAGAACCATTAAAAAGTGAGGGTCGTGCTATGGATTGACCTTCTTGAAAAATACTTGCCATATTAAAGTGATTCAAAAACGTGTTACTGTACTTCGATCATACCTTCTTTGATACCAATTGCAAGTCTATAGGGTGGATCGTGTAGTGTATATGCAAGTATATGTGACAAAATATATGATGCAACTAAAAAAATATTAATCTAAGTAAATATAGAATATGCACACTAGGATTTTATACCGGTTTGGACCTTCTGTCCTACGTCCAGTCCTGAAGCTCCCCTTCGGAATTCGACTATCAAACACCTTCGCTTCGCCCGGAGGAATAAGCTTGATTACAATAAATTGTTCTTGTCAAATGTGTGTCCTATAACACGGATATTGACTAGTTAGTAAAAATGATTCCAATATATATCTAGAGAGTATTATCTATGAAGAACTGAATATTTGAAGAGTGAAATACAAGTATAGATTACTAGAGATCAAGAATATATGATAGAGTGTGTAACTAGAGAGCATAAGTAAGTAAGGTGAATTTGTTCTCTTGATTCTTGATAATATAAATAGTTATAGAGAGGTTCTTTGAGTAGTTGCATCCATTAACAAGTGATCAATAGTTTCTTCTGTTGATGATGAAGAGTTGCAGCGAAGATAAGCGGAGATGTCTATTCAAATGTAGTAGTTGAAGTTCATATCTGAAAGCCGAGTTTGAATTCAAACGTTTGGCATTTGTATCAGACGTCTGATACTATATATTTTTTGTACTTAGTAGATTTTCATACATCTAAGTGCTATTATCAGACGTCTGGTTTAGTCTGTTTGTTATTCCAGAGGACTTTTCTAAATGTCTGGCTTGTGCACCCAGACGTCTGAAACTTGTGCATGTCTGTTTTATGCATCTTTTCTGCTATCGAATTGTAGTCTCTTCTAGTGTTCTTTGAGCCTTATTCTTGTCTTTCTAGTGATGTTGTTCTAGCAAGCACCTGTGTATAGAAATATATGTGCATATTCTATTTTTATTGTATAGTTGTTGTCATCGAAACCGTAGATTTGATTTCCTAACATTCGTCACATCTTTCTTACATAAGTTCACAATAAATTTATATCTATAACACACTCAATTAAAAATTATTACTTTTACGAGCGTGTGTTTAAATATATTAAGGTGTTTTACAACCTTTTAAACAACATTTAGATAGCGAAAAATTGAATTTTCGGAAAAAGTTCCCGGTCACATTTTCTAATTTTCCTTGAACTAAATGTTTTCGTAAAGAAAACTCAAAAATGAATTTTAGTCATTAATTATAAATTAAAGAGGGTTGTTTAATTATTAAAACATTATTTGAATACTTATGACTAATTAAATATTCACTGATCAAAGTGGTAAAATACCAGGTCTTCACATTCTCCCCCTTGAAAGAATTTCATCCCTTAAATTTCACCACATGAATGACTCGTGCTATTCATAAATTTGCATGATGTTCATAGATCACCCATATACAAAAATCAGATTTGATCCCTACTCAAATACATAACTTCACTTCAAAGCAAGTATCAGTCACTCAACTTACTAGCGCGGACTCTGATCAGGCTTCTTGACTAGAAATCTCTGTTCTCCTTAGATAGACATATATTATGATTGAAAATTTTGCTTCCCTTTTAAGAATACTCATCAAGTGTTCGCTGTCAAAATCAAGTGATAAATCCTTGTTTGGAATGGTCTAAAAACTTTAACTCGAATCTTGGATCAAGAACTATATGAGAAAGGGAAATGATCTACGTACAACCTACGTACTCCTCTAAAGGTTCTTATCTTCCTAAATTACTTTTAACCCTCCAAAAATATTTATGGAAGCATTTCATCAAATTCTAATTTAGGTCCAACATTTTAAAATGACATAACTAATTTATGAAGCCTTTAATAAAATCATCCACAAAAATGCCATTTTGTAACACAATTTTTTCTCATTCCTCGTGGTTAAAAGTGTTAAAAGCTACGAACGATTATTTTCGTTAGACACAAATTCCAACAGTTGTTACTATCTAGAACCATAGTACTTCCATAAATAAAATAAACTAAATAGGACAAAATTGTAATTTATCTTTTATTTTTACTGATCTCGCTACTAGCGCTTCGATGCTTCCCCTTTTCATTGTTCCTTTTTCGCTTTTTAGGGTTACCACTTCATCCTTGTTCTGGCTCCGCCTCATTCTCGCTCTGCCTCCGCCTCGTACTGGCGACGCTGCGCCCCGCCTCCGCCTCGTACTAGTGACGCTCTACCTCCGCCTCGTATTGGCGATGCTCTCCCTCGTTTAGATATTTTTATTTGTTTTATTATCTTAGATTGCAATTGGGTTTTCACCAACTTCTATTTGAATTTCGATTCAAGTAGTATTGTTTATTTTTTCCGTTTAGCTCTCAAATTGAACATCTATTGTCAAATTGCCCGGTGTGCTACAAGTGTAATTCATGTATTCTTATTGAAATGCAGTTAAAGACATTGATTTAGATACTGTAAAGGCTATAAATGAGTTGAAGAATGAAGTTGAACTATATCCCTGATTGAAATTTGGTCTCTGTAATTGAACCCATGGATTGCTAAATTAGCCCATTTAGTTTAATTTGATGGATGGTTGTAAGCTTTGTGAACATAAAAATTTATCCCAACCATTTCATTATAAGCAATATTAACACATTCATAAAAGTAACAGCCATTCACTCATCCTTTAGTAACCACATATTCATATATCCACCATCTAATAAGTACCAAATTATCCCGCTTTGACCAATCCTTGCTGTCTTTTCCTATATTATTTATTTAGTATAGGAATTCATCTATAAAAGATTTTTTTCTTTCATATTTTTTCCTCTTCTTTGTTGTAGAAGTTGCATTGTTAACTTTAGTAACATTCTTCATTGAAACTTTATTTTTATAAATGGAAAGTTTAGAGTAATGGAATGGAATAGTAAATCGTATTGGAGTGAGAAATTTGATTGAATCAAAGGTCTATTTGCAACTAATTAATCTTGAGAATATGGAATCTTAAATTGGCTATGCATTTAAGCTAACCTTGATTTAAAAGAATCTAGAATGAAGCATGCTAGTGAAATTTGCAGGAATAGTCAGTTTTTGATTGCAATATCAGTATTATTTACAACCTTGATAGTAAATATTATGTTGTTAGTGGTTTATCAGATCTTGGTAATTCATGTTTTTATAAATTCTGTTATGCAAAATTTATTGGCTTTGAGTATGTTATGTGACTATTTATTCTAGAATGGTTTATAGATTTATTTTTGCCTCTGCCTTTAGAGAAAAGTATATAATATTTATAAACATGAATGTGCAGTTATGGATTATTCATATACATTTCAATGGCAGCAGCATTAATAAGAAATGTAAGAGAAAAGTCTTACTTAATCTCATGTTTGGTTCAAATGTTATTACGGTCTTGTTTACACTATATTTTCTCCCTTTTTAGAGTTGCTATGTGGAAATCCTGTAACATAAATCAATAAAAATGATCTACTCATTTCTTAAGTTAGTTAGCTTTCAGAAAAATTAAACTGAAGGTATATTATCATATGTTGCTATTCTGACATTGCTTGATATTCAAGCCTAGACACGGTTGCAATCATCGTTATTATACATATATAATGGAATATGCAAGAATTGATGAGTATGATGCATGATATGCATACTATGCATGGTGTTTTTTAAAGTACATATCGCACTGAAGTAATTAAATATTCATATGTTACTAATAAACTACAATTAGACGCGATAGAAACTTAACTATATAAATGATCATAGCCTCTCTGCAAGCAAGTTTTCAAGCATGAGATCATGTTTCTTTATGGCAGACAAAACTTTTCCTTAGGGGAGATTGAGGAAGTGGTATTATATAACTAGCAAGTGTTAGCAAAGACAGTACATAGTTGACACTCTAAATACTACATTATAGTTGAGTCAAAAGAAAAAAGAAGAAAGAGTTCTACATGGGTCTACCAGAAGATCATGAAACTTGCAGAGAACGTGTGTTTTATATCGACTAACTTTTCAAAATGCTGAATTGTGGTTTAGTACACTAGTGGGATGCTTAACATATTATAATCAAGATTTACTAAAGAATTTCAGGTAATTTTCCAAATGTTTTCATTTAGGTATTAGATACACTCTTTAGCTTATTATTCTAGAAGTATGGTTTTCCATTAAAGTGTGGCTTAAAAAATACAGATGTGTCTCATATTTATGGTAGTGATTAAAATTTTCTTTTATACCTAAATCAAATCATTTTGAAAGCTGATGGTAATTAGCTGAAAACGCGAACATTGAATGATTAGATGCTTGGAACACTACACCAAGTATGCCATTTTGCAGTAGTATATCCCCTTTTAGCAAGTTTAATTACAAATATCATGGATAACTCTAAAGAATAAAAATCAATATGTTTTACTAAATGTAATATTTGGTAACTTTCATCACACATTTTCAGTTTCATAATTAGTTTTTACTGATTTTGTTTAAAAAAGTTCATGTCATGTTGGACATGTGAATATATATTTTTCATTTCGTCTTGTTACTCGAAGTTTTAATATGGTAATCATGTTATAATTTCTGTAGTCAGTTGTTCTTTTATCTTAGATAATTTATTGATGTAATTTTGGTCAACATTAGCAAAAGATTACAGATTGCATTGGTAGTTGAATGTAAAGGATAAAAGGAAAGCTTTATTGATCAATATAACAAAATGAATCAAAATTTAGTAACAAGCATAAAAGTATCTCCACCTGCTCAAGTGCTTATGCTGCTTACTCCTAGCTACTTTGTTTGAATAGTTTTTGATTATTATTCTGTTTACTTTCTTTTTATTAGATTGCAAGTTTATTTGTGCTCTGTGTGCATATATATATATATATATATATATATATATATATATATATATATATATTGTAAGTTTATTATTCTTATAATTTTAGATATTTTTTTACTTAAATCCAATTACAGTAATTAATTATATATTTAGTATCTTAAATCAACTATAATTTGATTTACATAAAACAATAGCAAAAAAATATAAGATACGAATATACCACCTTATTTGGTTCTTCATTCCCAACTATAAATTAAATTGTATCTTATATTAACCATGAGTATTTTGTTGACTTACGTACAAAAAAAATATAAGATGCTAAATACAAGCTTATTTGTTTGATTTTTCATTGTCAACTATAAATAAACCATAAATAAAATTATATCTTATACCAGTTATAATTATATTGATTATTTATTTGATTCATATATCCATTGTTGGTCCTTTTTCCTTTTTAACCCTTTTTTCTCCTTTTTTCCTAGCTTTTATTTGAACTTTTATTTATATATCCATTCATCTATTCATGTATTTGATTCATATAAGTATGTTTCAAGTTTTATTGGATTTGCAAAATTGGGTATGACAAATAGTTCTTTTAAGCTTTAGCGTGATTTGGGTTACCACTTATTTCATTAATCTTATGATTACCATCTTCTTTTGAACTGTATTGAATTATTTTGATGACACTTTGTGTTTTTTTAAGAAAATAAAAGCTAAATCAGTAAGGATTAAAGAGGAATACCAGATAGATCCTTTAAGGATTAGGGAGAAAAGGTGATCCATATTGCAAAAAAAAATTCTTTTTTTGTGTAGTTATAACTATAGCCATCATTGACCAAACTTAACAATTTTCGGTTTTTTGTACTATGTATTCGTTGAAAGAGACTGTGCTATAGGATCATGTAAAATGAATAAACTACTTGTGCGGAATAAGTAAATAAATAGTAAAAGCAGTATAATAAATGACATCAGAGATTTTTATACTGCCTCGAACTCCCGTTCTACGTCCAGTCCTAAACTCCTTCTGGAATTAAACTAGCACACTTTACTTAACCCATAGGATTAGGTTTGCATCGCCTGAGCAACCGAACATGACTTCTACCACCTAAGCAACCGAATATGACTTTTACCGCCTGAGCAACCGAACATGACTTCTTTACAAATAAAAAAGTATCTGATAGTAGTATGCTGTTTGAATTGCATATATAAGTCAATTAAGTAAAATCTTCCTATAATCTTCTCATTTATGGTATATATAGTGTAATATGCTTGAGAATAGTGGAAGATAGAGTGATCAACGATCAGAGAATGTAAGCAGTTTGAGTGCAGTTGGAGAATAGAGAATAGATAAGAATTCAAGAATATTAAAATTAATTTTTGGTGAATTGTTTGTTGAATTCTGAATCTATTTTTAGACAACAAAAGGTTGCAACCATTGATGAAATATAAGGATGGAAAGAAACATGCGCAACCATTGATTTTGAAGATGTTTCTCTTCGATGAAGAGAAGTGTCTTTTCATAAAAAATAACCATTAAAAGCGGAATATTGTAAAACAATAAATTTGTTTCAGCAAACAACCGTCTGAATGAAGGCATTCAGCCAGCTGAATTCAGCCTGTTTTTTTGGGTAATGCATGTATGTATGTGTGTGTGTCTATATATATATATATATATATATATATATATATCTTTTTAGGAGAGATTTTAACATATTACTAAATGATAAAAGGACTCTAGATAAAGGACTATCAGCTTCAATACTGTCTGAATATGAATCTGCAACAAATTTTCTGCATAACTGATTAGTACATACAAATATTTACTTATATATTTTGTCATCATCAAAACAATGTAAAATTCGAGATTCCAACATTCTCCCCCTTTTTAATGATGACAACTATATAAGTAGAAATAATATTTACATAAGCACTTACCTTAACATTGTTACTCCCCCTATCAATATGCATAAATATTTAACTAACTTTCTCCCCCTTTGTAATCGACAAAAAGAGAGATATGGACAGAATCATTGTTGAACAAAGATTACATTATATAAATAACTCATGCTCGAGATGTCATGACTAAAGAAAAAATATATTCATACAACAATATATAAATAACTAGAAATCCATAGACGTTTTGAAAAAAATTGCAAACTGAATCTAAGAAAAATAATTAAAAGTGGGTAGAGAAAGAAGGCTGATCATCATCAGAATCCGAACTCGAAGATGACCAATGAAATGGAGATGGGTTGTGAGCTTCGGTGGATGTAGATCGGGAACAAGAAATTTTATCCTATATTTTATTAAGAAAACCTTTTATGGAGTTGAATTTATTTTCTATTTTCTTTTCAAGAGCCTTAATATCCCGATGAAGTTTGGATTGATTTTGGGAGAGAGTGATGATAGCTTGTCTGGAAGAAGTTTCCAGCCCAATAACTTGAATGGAATCGTCATCCTCTTCTTATTCTTCATGTTGGGTATGTGAAGAGGAGGCAACATTAATGTCACGAGGTTGTGGAATACCTTGTTGAATATTGAGACTATGTTGAAAAGAGACGATTTGTTATGGAGGAGGCTGGTGAGGAAGACCCATCAATCCTAAAGTTTTTGCGCCTAACTCATTAATGCTTGAAAACTCAAAGTCGGGTAATGGAACACCGAAGTCGAGAAGTATATGCATAATATAAGCACCATAATGAATAGTCTTATATTTTCTTCGGATTTTGATTTCTCGAAATTCATCTAAAATGATTTTACTCCAATTTACTTGTTGGTTCAAGTAGATTGAATAAAGGGCTTGAAAATATCTTTTATAGACTTTTCATAACTTCCCATTCGAGGTTGTGGAGAGCGAATGAAGGCATGGCAAAGAAGGCAAACTTACGGCCTTAAGTTGCTAGATTTTAATGCACTTAAATTTGTAAGGTGATCAGACAAGAAACGATGAGAAACCTCATATCTATGATCCATATCAACTTCAATATCATCAACGTCAACACCTTGATAGGGACAATATAAAATATTCCCTAATCTTTGCAAAGGCAAAAATATTTTTGTGCCATAAACAATTGACCAAACACAATCTTCTCGATGTTGAGGGTTATGATGGTCTAGATTGAGATTTGCTGGAAAAAGTTTAATTAAAAGAAGATTAATTTTAACATTATTAGGAGCATACCCTTTGAGATGATCAAAATGAAATTGTTCCACCAATTCTCCAAATCGATAAGCTGCAAAATCCAAAATTTTCATGAAAGCCCCTTCAAAGATATTTGAATTTTTCATAGAATGTATCGAGAGATTGCAACATCATTCTAAAGCCATTGACGAATCTGATCTTCGGAAGAACCGAAAGTGGATTCCCTTGTGCATTAGGTCTAGGAGCCATTAGAGAGTGAAAATGAGGAGTAATAGTTGAAAAAATGAGAAAGATGAGCTAGGGTTCTGAATTGAATGGGTAAATGGTGAAAAGATGAATATATAGTAGGTGAAAAGTAAGGGTAAGATTGGAAGAAAATTTTTAGGGCCTAGTTTAAAAAATGCCTCGGAAAGAATTCACCTGGCTGAATTTATAAAAATAGCCGCCTGAATCCCTCTGAATTGCAACCTGCAAGAAAATAGTTCATTTTTGAACTAATTTAGACGTCTGTTTTAAGTGATTCAGCCATCTGAATCTAGGGGAAAATAATCCCTTGAAAATATTCGACCGTCTGTTTTATTACAGATAGCCTGCTGAATTCTGGGAAAGCTTATGGTTTCCTTTACTTTTATAAAAAATGTAAATATTTTTATATAAACAAACAAGATTACAAAATTTACAAATACTTTTAAACAGATTTGGAAGAAGAGCATGAAGTGCAATATTCATCCGGTTCTATTTTTGTGTTCTCTTGAAATGCCCTGAGTGCTGACCATCTACGCGTTCCCATGAATTAGGAGATATTGGTGGACGCTATGTCGATAGTTCCTAAGTATTGCGTTGGGATGGAGAACAAATAGGAGACAGTTGATGTACCGTGCTTTTGGATGAAGATCCACAGAATTTCAACGCGACTAATTCCAAAAAGCTTAAACGCTTGGCGTTAACTTTTTGTTCATAATAAAGTTCGCGTTGTAATTCCAACGATTCTCTTTGATAATGATGAATGTCATCTATCTTCTCTTTGGCAGATGGTGAACCAAAAAATAGAGACTGTCTTGTTCTTTTACCAGGTGGAGTATAACGTGTGTGAGTAGAATTAGGAACAATTGGTACTGGTTCATAAATCGGTGTTGGAGTAGGTAAATTCACCGATCCCGAACTAGGAGAAGAATAAGATAGAGCAGAAGATTCAGAATTATGCTAGAAAGATATATTTTTGTTGAGTAAGAGAGACGAAATTGTTTTTTATTTTAATTGAATGCAAAAGAAAGAGAAGAAGTAGAGACATTTTATATGTAAACTTTCATATAAATAGAAAGAATATTGGTAGTAAAGATGTTAGGAACCAGAGAAAAAATGGTTGGGAAAAAATTGTAAGGAGAAAATAAACAAAAAAAAAAGAATGTAATCAAAAATTATATGTAAATAAAAGAGTAGTGAGGTGGTAGAGAACCAGATTTCCAAGAAGAGATCCCCAGTTCGAGTCTTTGAAAAAATTTAGTAATCTTTTTGGGATACAATTCCTAATTCTCTTCCTAATTTTATGAAGATATTTTCATTTAAAGGTTTTGTAAATATATCCGCCAATTGATTTTCAGAGGAAACAAATTCTAGTCTGACTAAATCCTTTTCACTATTATCACGAAGAAAATGAAGACATAAGTCAATGTGTTTAGTTCATGAGTGACTGACAGGATTTTGGTATAAGTTTATAGCACTAGTATTATCACAAAAAATTGTTGATATAGATAAGTTTACACCAAAATCTTGAAGTGTTTATTGCATATAAATGACTTGAGCACAAAGTAAGGCAGCAAAAATATATTTTGCCTCACAAGTTGGGAGTAAAACACAATTTTGTTTCTTGCTAAACCAAGAGACTAAGGATTGTCCAATGAAGTGACAAGTCCCACTAGTACTTTTTCAATCCGTCGGATATCCTCCAAAGTCAGCATCACTATATGAAACTAACTCGAAAGGACATTCTTTCAGATAGAAAAGTCCAAAATCTTTGGTTTTTCTTAGATAACATAATATGTGCTTTACTTCTCGCATATGTGATTCTTCAGGATTTACTTGAAATCGTGCACATAAACAAACACTCATCGTTATGTCAGGTCTACTAGCAGTTGGATAAAGTAATGATCCAATTATACTTCGATATAATTTTTGGTCAGCACTTTTGCCATCTTCTTCTCTATCGAGATGAACGGTTGTACTCATTTGAGTTGATTTAGCAGAAGTATTTTTCATATTAAAGCGTTTAATTAGATTATTACAATATTTTTCTCGATCGATAAAATTCGATTTTCTATTTGTTTAATTTGTAATCTAAGAAAGTAAGATAATTCTCCCATATGTGACATTTCAAATTCTTTGGTCATTGTTTTTGAAAATTCCTAACATAAATTTTCATTTGTAGGGCCAAAAATAATATCACCTACAGAAATTTGAATAATTAAAATATCCTTTTTAGTTCATTTAATAAAAAGAGTTTGATCAACCTTCCCAATTTCAAAGCTAGAATCTATTAGATAGCTCTTAAGATGTTCATACCAAGCACGAGGTGCTTGGTTTTAGACCGGTAAGGCTTTCTTAAGTTTATAGACATGGTGTGGAAATTTTTCATGAATGAATAATGGATGTTGTTCAACAAAAACATTTTCTTTTATATAACCATTTAAGAAAGCACTTTAAACATCCTTTGATAAAGTTTGAAATTATGAAAACATGCAAATGCCAAAAAGATACGTATTGCTTCAAGTCGTGCGACTGGAGCAAATGTTTTGTAACGACGGGTAAAATTCGATGATTTTAAAATAAGTTAATTAATCAGGATTTCTAATTTAATTTAAAAGTCTTAAAATTTATATTGGAATGAATGTAGGAATTAGATGAAGCAATTGTAATTAAAGGATAACAATTTAATATTCATATGGCAATAAATTGAAATAACGTAAATTGACGTACTTGGTTATAAGTTATAATTTGTTAATTAAATTTGATTTGTGAAATTAATACTGTAAGAAATGAATTGGAAATAGTATTAATGAAATAATAACTGAATTGAATTGCAACTATATAAATGAAAGTAATTTTTATTAAGCGGATGTCAACATTGAATAAATTAATTGAAATAAAATCTAAATGCATGTTTGGATTGAACATAAGTAAATTAAATTAGTAGTATGAAAATATATGCCAAAATTGATTTTTGTAATAAAAGCTTATGTATGTGACAAAAAGGTAACGGAAATGTTTATGGTAAGTTGCCTATTCATTTATTTAGATTGTTAGTTGAAATTTGAAATAAGTTGGTAATAAATGTAAATAAATGATACATTTATGTGAAATGTAACCAATGTTAATTTTCTTTATATTATAACAAGGGGTGGATTTAAGAAGTGAAATTGTAAAATTTGAATAATGAACATAGTAAAGATGGCAATCCAATCAAATACTTAGGAATCGAATTTTATTTGGAAGGTAATCTAATTTATGAATAAAAGGGTAAGTAATTAGGATTTAATTCTACATTAATTGAAACTGAATGTAGATTTAATGTAATAACGTTAAGGCTAACTAAATTTGCATTATAGATGGAATTATAATCGGGATTGATAGATAACGAACTTAAAAATATAATTTAAGAGCTGATAGGTTTAATAATAGAATGAAGAGTCAACTAAATGTTAAGTTAATACAAATTAAGGTAATAGTGGGGAATAACGTGAATTTTCTTCATAATATGATAAGTGGTAGAATACAACATAAACTTAAGTATAACATTTGGTTTGAAAACAGTTATTAAAGGTTACCTGTTAAATCACCAAAAAATATCGTCACAACGGCTATTTTAATGGCCGCCTCTCTATAGCGATTCCGAAATTTTCTATTACTGCTTCTTTTCCCCTTCTTAATTCGCTTTCTCCCAGAGGCTGCTATCTCCGTCGCTGCGTTTTAGTGTTGCTTGTTTGTTGGTTATGTTGCCGTATTTGGGTGGCGATGGAGAGTTCGTTCTCTCCGGTTCTTTCATTCGCCAGTGCCCTTCTTTCGCAGCTATTGGAGATGCCATTCTTGCGGTGGCCTCCGGTCCTCTGTCTGTGGTATTCACTGGTCCGTACTCTGTTGAGATTAGGGTTTATTCCCTGGCCTCTTTTGGGGATCTGGCCAGATCCCGTTATTTGTGGGTCGAGAATTGTTTTATGGAGTTGCTGCCGGTCTCTGATGGTGGTTTGTTGTGCCGCCCTCCTCCCTGTAGGCGTATTTATCAATTCGATGCTGATTGGGTGGTGTCGTCTCATTCTGATGTTTCCACAGTTGCTTCGAAGAGGGACTTCACCACCCTTTTCGAACCGCTGTTAACTTTCTCTGTCCATTGTGAGATTCTGCCTTGTGGGGAGGAGCCGCTGGTGGTGGGTTCGGTGAGTTGTGGCTCTGTCTATGGTTCTGATGTTTTGGAAGAAGGGGATTTCATCACCCACTTCGCTCCGTTGGTTAATTTTTCGCCTGCTTGTGAGGTTTTGCCTCGTGGGGAGGAGACGCTGGTGGTGGGCTCGGTTTTCTGTGATTTTGGCTTTGGATTGGATATTTTGGTCGAAGGGGATTTCACCACCCCTTCCACTCAGGATGCGGTGCTTCCCTCCCCGGTTCCTTATTCATCGTTTTGTGGTTCTTGGGATGGTACTGGAATTTTAAGATTGGAATCTGTAGCTCCGCTGGTGGTGGGCTCGGATTTTTGTTATTGTGGTGCTGGTTTCGACGGTGCTCTTGTTGTTTGCGTCGTAGGGGACTCTGACACCCCATCCAGGCTGGTTGCGATGCTTCCCTCCCCTATACTTTCGTTGGTGTTTCGTGACTTTTGGGTTAGTCGTGGCGGTTTGGCTGTGGGTTCCAATGCGATTGATATTGGTTGGGTTTTTCGTTTTTGTCTATCTGTTCGATCTCCTCGACCCTGTTTGTGGGGTGTTTTGTTGCGCAAGCAGATTTTGGTGGGTTGCTCTATTAATCCCCTCGTCGCGCAGATGCTGGTAAGTGTTTTGATGGCCGGTCAGGTGAGTATCTCGATTGTGCATTTTCAATTGGTCGTTGATATTGGGATTATGTTATCTTGTCGGTTTGTGTCTTTTGGCTTCTTCTTTGTGGTTTTGAGCCTTGACGCGCTTCGGCGTGTGCTCCCTGATATTGCTACCCTGGTGTTGATTGGTGGCGTGTCAGGTCCTTTAGGCATTGTGTTCTCCATTTGGAGCGGATAGTGTGGATCCCTCTGTTGGATTTTTGTTATGAGCCATAGCGAGGCCTGGTCAGTGCCGTTATTGGCTTATTATTGTCTTCATTCGCTGGTTGGTCTTCTGCGGTCTTTACAGAGAACTCCCTCATCCAGGATCGAGAGGCCCGGGCGATATTCTTGGTCTTTTCGCATAGTGGTCTCAGATTTGGATCACTATGCGGAAAGCCAGGAACTTTGCCGGCTTTCCTCGACTCCCTCTGTTGATCTCTCTGTTACGACCATCGTGCGAACCACACCTGTCGTGCGGGGCTGTATCATCAGTGAAAGTCCGGCTTGGGTTAGGTTCCTACAGCACCGTGGGTTGCGTATTATATGCAGCCCTACATACTTTCGTTTTATTCCGTCTGTCGAGGTGTCTTCAGCCTCATCGTCTGATTGCTGCTCTTCTCTATGCTCCTTGCCATCGTCCGCTTGTTCCTTATCCATTACCATCCCGATGCTTAGCGAAGCGGAGATTGCGATCATTAATGATCACCTCTCTCGCCTAACTAAGAACTCGGCTCCATCCAGATCTTCTCTTAGGCTCTCGGGTTCGATGGAGCCGGCTCTGGCTTCTGCCGATCCCATCCCTTGGGTATCGACTTCCCGTGTGCAGAGACCTTATCGTCGCCGCACGAGAGATCCCCACTCCACTCCTCGTACTATCCGTACTTGCTCTATAGCGGCGACTGAGCAGACAGATTGGTCTGCTTTTTCATCGTTGTATCTTATTTGAGCTGGGTCTGTTCTGTTCTCCCTGTCCTCTGTTTTCAGGCTTTCATGTCGAACTTTCTTTTCTGTAACGTTCGTGGTATTGGCAATGAAGCTTCTTGCGCTAGATTAAAGCGCATTGTCCGTAAACATTCTATTTGCTTGATTGCTCTGTTAGAACCTTTTGTAGGATCTGGAGAGATTTCCAGGGTTGTCCTGTCGCTTGGGTTTGGAGGTGCTGTGTCCAATGTTTCGAGTAAGATTTGGATTCTTTGGTCCAAATGTTGTGTTGTCCACCCTCTGTTTGACTCGGACCAGCTTATCTCTGTGGTTTGCTCTGCTTCTCCTTTTCCTTATCCATTTCTGTTTTCGGCGGTGTACGCCAAGTGTGATAGGATGGAGAGATTATCCCTGTGGGATGATATTCTTCATCTAGCTGAGATGGGCTTTCCGTGCTCTGTTGTGGGTGGTGATTTCAATGTTGTCGCTAGTCAGGCTGAGAAACTGGAGGGGGCGGCCATTAACCGCTCTTCGGTTTCTGATTTCAATTCGTTCATTGTGAGCTCAGGATTCTCCGAAATTCCTTTTGTGGGATCGGCTTATACCAGGTCTAATAACCAGGAGGGTCCGAACCCGATCCTTTCTCGGTTGGACAGAATTTTTGGGTCACCTGAATGGCTCAATCTTCCTTTCTCTTTCTCTACAACGCATCTCCATCGAGCCTGCTCTGATCATGCCCCGTTGGTTTTGCGATGCATTCCTCGATCTATCTCGGGGCCATCTTCCTTCCGCTTCCTCAGTATGTGGTGTTCCCATCACTCCTTTTTTCAGGTTGTCGAGGAGTCGTGGTCCGCTCCTATCTCAGCTTCTCCCATGGAGGGTTTTTCCCAAAAGCTGAAACGTCTAAAGGCTAGACTTAAGTCCTGGAATTCCCTTGTTTTCAGGAACATTTTCGACTATGTTAGAGCGGCTAAGGAGTCCCTTATTCTTGCCGAATCTTTGTTCGACGAGAACCCTTTGGCCGAAAACAGGGAGAATTGGGCGTCGGCCCAATTGGCTTTCTCTTCGGAGCTTCGTATCGAACACTCTTATCTTCGCCAAAAGGCGAGGGTAAAATGGGTGGTCGATGGGGATTCGAACTCCAAATTTTGTCCATTCATCCATTCATAAGAAAGCCAACCTTCTTTCCATTCGAGAAATTTTGAGACCGGATCTTTCTTTGGCGTCCTCTCCGGCTGAAGTTAAGGAGATCATAGTGTCTCATTTTCAATCTTTCCTGGGTTTTCCCTCGGTGGTGGATCAGGGTCTGGATATCCTCTTTTTCATTCCTAGATTGATCCCTTCTGAGGATGCGGACGGTTTGGCGGATCCGCCTACTTCGGAGGAAATCCGTGCTTGCGTTTTTGCTCTCAGCAAGGATATTGCTTCCGGTCCGGATGGTTTCAACGGATCTTTCTATCGGTGTGTGTGGCCTATCATTCAATTGGATTTTTGTTTAGCTATCCAGCAATTCTTTGCCGGCAGTCTTCTTCCCATTAGTTGGTCTTCCACCAACTTGGTTTTAATTCCGAAGTGTGATAACCCTCGGTCATGCACGGAATTTCGTCCCATCAGCTTGTGTAATTTCTCTAACAAAGTTATTTCTAAGGTGTTGGCCATTCGTTTGGCTCCGTTCCTTGATCGTATCATATCCTCCTCTCAGGCAGGTTTTGTGAAGGGTCGTCTTATCACTGATAACGTCCTGTTAGCCCAGGAACTGATTTCCCAGATTGACAGGAAGGTTAGAGGTTCCAATGTTGTTTTCAAACTTGATATGGAGAAGGCTTATGATCGTATGTCGTGGTTTTTCATCATTAGAGTTCTGCATGCTTTTGGGCTTTCTGAAACCCTTATCGATTTGGTTTAGAGACTTATCTCTAACTGTTGGTTTTCCGTCCTCATTAACGGATCGACCAATGGATTCTTTAGGGCTGGTAGGGGTTTCCGTCACGGTGATCCTCTATCGCCTTCTCTTTTCGTGATTGCGGCTGAAGCTTTCATTCGAGGGATCCACACCTTAACGATTTTCGGCCAGGTTCACCGATTTGGTCTTCCGAGTAGGTGCCCGCTCGTCTCTTCCTTATCCTTTGCGGATGACATTGTCATATTCTCCAACGGTATCCGGTCGTCTGTTCGTCGCCTCATTCGCTTTATCCATCAGTACGAGCGATGCTCGGGCCAGCGCGTTAACTCGTCGAAAAGTTGTTTCGTTCGTGCGAAAGATATGGATTCTACCAGGGTTTCCTGGATCCATTCGTTCACAGGATTCAGGGTGGCTTCCCTTCCTCTTCCTTATTTGGGTATTGTTCTCTTTAGGGGCCGGAAACTTAATGCCCTCTTCGATCCTCTGACGGATAAGGTTAGGGGAAAGATCATTCGGTGGAATGCTTCGTTTCTTTCTCAGGCAGGAAGATTGGTTCTTATCAAGTCGGTATTAGGCTCGCTGGGTACTCATGTCTTCGCAGCGATGTCTCCTACCGCCTCTTTTTTCAGGTCTTTCCAATCTTTGGCTTCTTCTTTCTTCTGGGGGTCGAAGGTTGACAACCACCGTCATCACTGGGTATCGTGGGACGTGGTGTGTCGTCCCAAGGAAGAGGGCGGGCTAGGATTGCGAAATCCAAAGGACATTTGTTCGGCTTTTGCTTGCAAGCTGTGGTACAGGTTTGGGACTACCGATTCCCTTTGGGCGAAGTTCCTCCGAGCCAAGTACCAAAGTCTGACCTCCGCAGGCTTTTCCGGATCTCCATCCTATGCTAGTGAAACTTGGAAGCACATGCAATCGATCAAACCTTTCTCTGACTCCCACGGCGGCCAATCCGGTTGGGATGGTGGTTCGTTTCCATCTTGAAAGCTTGGAGTTCGGTTCGTCTCTCATCCCCCATTCAACCTTTATTCTCCTTCATTTGGGACGCCAGAATCCCTCCTAAAGTGTCTCTGTTCATGTGGCGAACCCTTCATAAGGGATTGCCAGTTGATGAGAACCTTCAGCGCATTGGTATTCCTTTTGTTTCCCGTTGCAGATGTTGCGGCAACAGGAATTCGGAATCTTTGGATCATTTAATCTTTACCGGTTTCTCTGCCAGATCCTGCTGGAATTATTTCGGTAATCTATTAGGTATTAGAGGTTGCAACAACTCGTCGGAGGATTTACAGATGACCTGGTGGAACGGTATCAATGGTAAATCTCTCCGTTCTGTTGTTTTCCGCTTAATTCCTTGCATTATCTGCTGGCACCTATGGTGTGTGCGAAATAAGGCTATTTTTAAGGAGTCTCCCATAGATCCCGTCTCTGTTATTCGCCGGGTGAGGAATGATGTTTTTCTTACTTTTCGTGGCAGACCTTTCAAGGGTTCGATTAGCTCTCGTTCTGCCCATCTTGTGGCTCTGTTTTCTATTACCTATTCTCAGCCTCCCGACAGGGCGGGCGTTGGTAGATGTCCTTCCTTAAGCCAGGTAGTTATGGCTTAACCGTCTCCGTCTCCCCCCCTTTTTTCCCCTGATTTAGTGGCTTCTGGTTGTAGGCTCTAGTTTTATTGGTTTGGTTTGGGGTCGGTTATTTCTTCTACTATGCTTGGATTTGGGCTGTCGCTTTTCTGGTTCTTGTTTCGCCGTTCTCTTTTTCGGCATCCTCTGCTGAATCTCATCTTTCTGTTTTGTTTCCCTTCTGGGAGGAACCTTCGGCAGCTATCTCCGCTTTTTATGATTTTGGGGTATTTATAAACGGATGCTTCGCCGTATTTTGTTTTATGGACCTTCTGTTGGCATATTTTTTGTATTTTCTGCTTTATTTGGTATTTATCTTCCTCGGCTTTATTCGCCGGCTTTTGGTCTTATTTTCTTTGGGTTACCTGTCAGGCTTGTTGACAGCTTCTGCTTACTATTTATATATCTCTTTTCTATAAAAAAAAAGGTTACCTGTTAATTTATCGATGGAATAGGAAATAAAATATTTATAAAATAAATGTTACACTTATGGGAAAGGAAAGAAAATGTTTAGAAGTTATGATATTTGAGTATATTAAGAAATGGGGATTGAATTGGAATAAATTGCAACGAATCTAATAAATGTTACATTAATGTGAAATTAAGGTAATATTTGGAAAATATGATAATGAGTTTCATAATTGAACAAGTTGTGGAATTAAAAAGGATGGAAGAATCAAGATTTATTTAGTTATTGGAATGAAAATTTATAATTTAATTCATTGCGAATAAATGAAATTTAATATGGTAATTTGCGAAATAATTAATGATTGAATTAACATAGAATTGGTTGTTAGTTATTAAAATTGTTAAGAAATCAAAAGCGATAAATTTTATAAATTATAATTTTTTTGAAATTGGATTGGATTAGTGATTTAATTCAGTTAATATTAATTTATTTAATTTATGGAAAAAGAGCCATTTTGGCCACTGACTCGGATTTCGACGAAACCAGTTTCATCGGATCCGTAACGGTGAATTATAATAGTGTTTCAAGTTTCGTAGCAATCGGACTTATCGTTTGATCGTACGGACTCGAAACGCCTTGAAATAAACGCAATTGAAATCAATTGAAATCAATTTGAAAATATTTTTTTAGCACAACTTCTCCATACAATGAAATTTGAGCCTGAAACTTTTTCCGTTGCGTTTAAAATGTTTTAAAACACCGATTTTGATATATGGGTTTACCCAATTTCGTTCCGGAGTCAGAACGGGTTTTTTTTGGGCCACGTTAGCATTAGCGTGTATATCTATCAACCCGATCCATCTATTTTTCAATTTGCCTATAAATACCCTGTTAAACCCTAGCCTCCACCTATTCTCATTTATTTGTGCATAAACTTTCATCAATTCCTCTTCTTCTTCAATGGATACAAACCCTAGATCCAATTACAGTTTAGAATCAAAGTCAAAAATTCAAAGTTCTTAGAAAATTCTGAAAAAAATATATGCTGAAGCTCTCTAAATGCGTAATCTGCTGATGAAATTCGTTTTTCAATTCGAGTTATCGTTCGCTCTGAAATTAAAGATTTATCCACGATCGTTCATCATCGTCGCAATCAAAGTCGTCGGCTCGAGAAACCATTTCTGGGTATTGTAGAGTGGACGAAGGGGAGTGCATCAGTAGTGTTCGTTCGTCGAATCGACGATCAGATCGACTGGAATTATTCGTTAGGGTTTGTTAAATTAGTGGCGGCTGGGTTTTTTTGGGGTCGATTTCAGGGTCGATGGTGGTCGCGGGGGGGGGGGGGGGGGTCTAGCATGGAGGAGGTTCGGCGGCGACAAAAATTTGGAGGTCGCGATGGTGTCAGGCAGTGGCCGTTTTGTTTTGTGCGTGCGACATGGGTTGAGGCCGTCGTTCTTCTTGGGGCATGCACATCTTGTTTGCTATAGGGGAGGTTAGAGCAATGACGTGGCAAAGCATGTTTGGGGTGAGATGTGTTCCATTCTTTTTATTTTTTTTATCGAATTCGATCACAATTTTTGCAATATCTCTCGCATACGAACTCCGATTTACGCACGGTTTTTTTTAGGATCGTAATAAAATTCCGGATCTGTTGACGCTCGTTGGGATGAATTTGGAGACCGTCGAATTTTTGGGTTTAAATTCAATTTAAATTCAAAAGGTGAGTGTTTTAACCCACTCACAACTTCTAAAATTTCTTATATTTGTTAAATTGACTTAAGATATGGGTAGAAATTTATTTATGGCTGTTTGACATGTTTTATTCATCATCTCTGTTAAATCGCATTAATTTAATTTAACTGTTAATTAATATTATTATTGCTTATAAATTGACAGTTAAAATTTATTTAAATTGCATATAGACTTCCAGTTTAACAGTTATTAATTTATTTATTGAATATAAATTGTTATTTAATAACTGTCAATTATTACCTGTTATATTTTATATGCTATATATTTTGATGTTTGTTTAAATTGATGATGACTGAATTAAATTGGTTGATGATTGATATTGGGTGAATGGATGATGTGTTCTGTCTTATAAAATCTGCAAGTTATCATGCATATCCATTTCATTCGAGATTGCGGTTTGAAATGATATACAACCGCATTTTTATTTTTAAATTGCGGATTGAAATGATAAATATCTGTATCACTTGACCATAGGATAGAAAATTATATACGGTATATATATAAAATTATTTTTGAAATGATTTTTACGGTTTGGATGTGATACAGTTTAATAAATATTAAATTTGGATATGATATAAATATATTTTATATATACATACATAATTAAATTGTTGAATTTAAGCTATGCATAAATCTGTTACATAAAAATGAATAAGTTGAAAAATGGCATTTGATAATTTATATTATATGATTAAGTACAGGTTTAAGATCTTGTATATAAATAGAATTTTTAATGATTCAAAAAAATTTAAGAGTGAAAGATAAATTGGAAATTTAATTTGAATTGATTAAAAAAATTTAACTCCATAAGTTGATGTTAACTTATTTAAATTGGAAACTTTAGAGGGATGATATTTATAACTGGATTTAATGAATAATTCTAGTATAAATAAATGGAAGGAAATATTTAGCGTTAATAAATTTAGTTTCATTTTAAATGGTTATGGATTTATCATGTAAACCTTTCAAACTAAATAATAGGAAAATGAATTGTTCATTTGAAACCCCTACCTTAGTTTTGAAATTCATTAAATACACAAGGTTGAAATATTGAAAATCGAAGTGTTTTATTTAAACTGAAAGAGGATATAAAGGTTATGGGTTTAGACTGAATTTAAAGTGAATAAAAATTGTGAAGGCGTGGAAATTATTTACTTTCAAATTTTTTTAATTCAACTGTTTTATTTTATATGCTATTGAATATCCAAATCATTTAAGTTTTGAAAGTTATGGTTTTAAACTATGGATTTCGAAGTATTATGTTGAAAGTTAAAATTCAAATGTTTGGTTTCGATGTATTATAAATATTAAAAGTGGCATGATTTTGGGAAAAGAAATATATTTGGAATAAAATAATATCATATTTATTTGGGTTTTAAAAAGGAAATGATATCGTATTTATGGGTTTTAAAATGGATAATTATATTCTGGTTTTGAAAGTAATTATTTTTAAAATGACCGCGGTATTGTAATAACGTTTGGTTGTTGAAGAGACCGGGATCGGAAGTTATCATACTCTCTGTCAACCCCGAAAACCACTTTAACAACCGTGTACGCGGTGGAGATTTCAGAATGAAGTAGGATGGTGGCGGCATTTCATGTAAAGTAAATACGTGGACCCAACTCCCGTGAGTTGGCATAAGGTGTCTAAAACAGGAGCGATTGACGGGTTAATAAGGTAGCACCTTTGATCGGACACATCCCTTCGATATTATAATTTGACTTTTGGATTGATTCGGTGGCCACTTTTGATTTCTTTGATTTAAGTTGTGGCTCGAGATGGGCGGTAGCTGCGCGCTACGCGTTACCACCGACCCGGAAGCGTAATTGGTATATCTACCTTGGCATTGCCTAGTTGTGCCGTGTCACCTACCCTATCGCGCCTTGTACGAGTTTGGATTTCCCCCGTAGCCCATGTGGTATCCTCTGGTGGCTTCCCGATCAGGAGGGACTATGATATTGGATGGACTACTGGGACTATTACGTGTTAAGGTGGAAAATGTAAAGTCTTAATGCTATTTAAAAGTAAGTTTATTTTACAATTAGACACTATTATAATAGCGCAATATACTACATAGTAAATAGTTTAACGGATCCTTAGGAGATGTAAATCCCGAGCATCTCTTGAGTTACTGCACCCATATTTAGTTCTGTTAATTTAACTCACATAAGATCTTTTAGTTCTGACTCGAGTGTTTTTGTCTTTTCAAATTCGCTCGGGTCAGTCCGAGCGTTTCAGGATTTGAAGATTTAGCTCTGGAGGACGAAGACGAAGATTTATATTATTATTATTTATACTAGCGCACTACACTCATATTGTTCCGCTGCATTGATATTTATTGGTATGTGAACTCTGATATTTATTGTATAAAAAGAATCAAATGTTTAGTAAAAATATTTTATGAACTGTATATTATTTATTATATTTTATACTTCCGCTGTGAGATTCTATTTTGTTTTATTTCTTTCCTATTTTTCTTATTTACCCCCTAACAATCCGCCCTTCCGTATGGTTTGAATTGGCACGTGTGTCGATTTAAAGCGTGCGAAAAGGCCGGATGTTACATGTTTCTTTGTAGTCAATTCATTCTTCTTGATTATATCCTTGTGCAACTAATCTAACTTTATTCCTAGTTATATTACCTTATTCATTGGCTTTATTTTTGAAGACCCATTTAGTACCAATGACTATTTGATCACTTGGTCTAGGAACTAGTTCCCAAACTTCGTTTCGTTCAAATTGGTTTAGCTCTTCTTGCATAGCTATAATCCAACAGTCATCAATAGACACTTCTTTTGTATTTTTAGGTTCGATTTTGAAAGAAAAGCTACAGGCCCAATTGATTAAGTTGATTTCTAGTTCAAACATGTGAATCAATTTCTCCTATGACATTTTCTACTGGATAATCTCATAAAATCCTTGGAGGAGATCTTAATTCATTTTCATTATGAACAATATTTTCATTTTCTTCAAAGGTATAAACAATGTTTTCATCTTCTGCAGAATTATTTTGAGTAACCATATTTGTGACCGTCTTAGGTATATCCTCATCATCCTTAAAATTATTATTAAACTTGAAATTTTCGTCGAACGAAACATGAAGTGTTTCTTCAATTGTTTTTGTTCTTTTATTGAAAATTTGATAAGCTTTGCTTCGTTCTGAACATCCTATGAAGATTCCTTCATCAGATTTTTGATCGAGTTTTCCAAGTTGATCTTTTGTGTTTAAGATAAAACATTTTGAACCAAAATTTTTAAAATATAAAATGTTTGGTTTTCTTTGATGAAAAAGTTCATACGGAGTGTGTTTTGTTAAAGGTCGAATGGAAACATGATTTAAAACATAGCAAGCAGTTGCTACAGCTTCTGCCCAGAAATATTGGTAATGTGTTTCCATTTAACAAAGTTCTTGCACATTCTTGTAACGTTTATTTTTCCTCTCTACAACACTATTTTGTTGTGGTGTCCTAGGAAAAAATTATGGCAAATTCCCTTTTTATTACAAAAATGGTCGAATGCTTCATTTTTAAATTCACCTCCACGATCACTTCTAATATTTTAAATTTTTGAAATTTTGAATTTTCTTTGCAAAATTTGTGAAATTTTCAAAAGTATCATTTTTACTTTTTAAGAAAATAGTGCAAGTATATCTTGAAAAACCATCTACTATAACAAACACATATTTACTATGGTTTATAGATTGAATTTGAGTTGGACCAAAGAGATCTAAATGTAATAGTTCTAGTGGTTGGATAGTAGAAATATTTTTCTTTGATTTAAAGGATGATTTTGATAATTTCCCTAATTGACAAGCATCGCAAATATTGTTTACTTTAAAGTTCATTTTTGGTAAACCTTTTACTGAATGATTTTTGGATAATTTATTTATAATTTTGAAATTAATATGACAAAATCTTTTGAGCCATAACCAAGGATCATTCTCTTTGGCTATTAAACACGTATTTGTATTATAATTTATATTTATATTTAAACTATGAATATAAATATTTTTATCTCTAAAACCTTCAAAAATAAGATTTTTATTTTGATCAAAAATTATACACTTATTTTCAGAGAAAGAAATATTGAATCCTTTGTCACATAATTGGCTGATACTAAGTAAATTATGCTTTAAATTTTTAATTAATAAGACATATGTAATAAGAGGTGAATTAGATATAACGTTATTGATCACATCGCCTTTGCCGATGACATATCCTTTGGAATTATCTCCAAATGTGACAGAAACTCCATCTGAGTAAATAATGTTTGTTAGCATCCCTTTATTTCCTATCATGTGTTTCGAGCAACCACTATCTAGTACCCATTTTCCTCTCTTTGCATAATATAGAATTAACATTGGTACCCAGCATTTTATTTTGGGTCCTAAGAGTTAGGTTTTGGGAAACCAAACCCAAGATGGTTCAGAATTCCTTTTGAAAACAAAATCTTTGTTTAATGAACAGTTCTTGTAAAATATTTTATATTCTTATTTCTAATTGAACAGTTATTTGTCTTAGGAACCCAGATTATAATTGATGTAGTAAAATTTGAAATTTTAGAAATTCGTTTTTCATCTTTATTATTCCTTTTATATGAAGAATCTTTTTCTTTGGAATAATTTTAGAAGATTGTTCATATCCTAGTCCTCTTTCATTTGAAATAGATTGAGAATTTTCTATAGTTTTGGAAACATTTTCTCTACCTTTATTAAAATTAGAAACATTTTTAGTAATGTCTTCTAACTTTGTTTTAAAGCTAGAGTTATCTAACTCTAAAATCTTGATATTTGCATTAAGGTCATGATTTTCAATTAATAAAGCATAATTTTTTTCTTTCTGAGTTTCTATCTCTTGACTTAATAGGGAAAATTGAGATGTCATATTAGAATAAGATTCTTGAGTGACTTGGAGTTCTTCTTCTAAAATATTCTTTCCATATCTTAACATTTCTATTTCGATTTTAGTTCTATTCAATTTTTCAAGAGCTTCTTTGTCCTTTCTATTTTTGCCTTTTAGTTTGTCAAGTAATTTTGAATTGATTTCCAAAAGGTCTTAAAAGTTAGGTCACTTACCTCGTCTTTTGTAGCCATAAAGCAAATGTTGGCTTGTTCTGCACCACTCCTAGTTGCTTTCTGATGATGAAGATAATCATGTATCGTCCCATGTGACAGAGAAAGCTTTCTTCTTGAATCTGTCTTTCTTGTGCTTATATTATTCTTTCTTTATCTCAGGATAGTCTTTCTTGATGTAACTTTTCTTATGGCATTCATAACATTCTAGAGCAAATGATGATGGTTTGTTGGTGTTGTTATTGTTACTGGAGTTGTTCTTGTTATTTCTAATTTTGTTGCTCTTTCTAAATTTCAAAAAAAAATGAAATTTTTAGCAGTGAACGCCATATCTTCTTCATATGAATCTGATTCATCTTTTTCTGCCTGGAATGCTATATTTTTCTTATCTTGAGCCTGTACTCATTTTTCCTGGAGATTAACTTCATAAGACATTAGATTTCCAAACAAGTCTTTTGGTTTTATGGTTGAAATGTCGTCGGCTTCTTCGGTTACTAAAACTTTCATCCCACTCATTCGATAGTGAGTTGAGGATTTTTGAAATAATATCAAAATCTATGTAAGTTTCTCCTAGTGCTATTAAAGAATGATATATATCTTGAAATCTAGAGTACATGTCAATGATAATCTCATCTTGTTTCATTTTGAAATTTTGAAACTGATTTTTGAGCATAGAAATTTTAGTTTGTTTGACTTTGTTAGTTCCTTCATCTGTAACTTTAAGTGTACGCCAAGTTTCATAAGCAGTTTTACACATGCTTACTCTATTAAACTCATTTTTGTCTAATGCACAATACAACATAGCCATAGCCATAGCATTTGCATTAGCATCTAATTTTTGCGTGTTAAGCCATGCTGCATATTCAGTAGTAGGAATAATATATTAAGATTGCATAATGCTCCAGGTTTCATAACTAATTGCTTGTATATAGATTCCCATTCTATTAGACCGATAGTTATAGTTCATTCCATCAAATAGAGGTGGTCGTGCAGTAGATTGATCTTCTAAAAAGGTAGTGTCAGAAACAGTACTGGTGTTGTTTTCCATATTAAAGCAATATCAGATAACTATTTTACGGTTATATAATGGCCTTGCTCCGATATCAAATGAAAGAGATCGTGCTATAGGATTTTGTAAAATGAATAAATTACTTATGCGGAATAAGTAAGTAAATAGTAAAAGCAATAAAGTAAACCACACTAGAGAATTTTACAATAGTTCAAACTCCTGTTCTATGTCCGGTCCCAGACTCCTTTTGGAATTAAACTAGCAACCCGCACTTAACTTGGAGGAATAGGTTTACACCCTCTGAGCAACCGAACAGGACTTCTACCGCCAAAGCAACCGAATAGCACTTTTACCACCTGAGCAACGGAATAGGAAATCTTTACAAATAACAAAAGTATCTGACAGTAGTGTGCTCTTTGAATAGCACAGATAAGTCAATTAAGTAAAAAAATTCTATAATCTTCTCCTTCATGATATATAGTGTAATGTGCTTGAGAGTAGTGGAAGATAGAGTGATTAATGATCAGAGAATGTAAGTAGTTTGAGTGCAGTTTGAAAAATAGAGCATAGATAAGAATTCAAGAATATTAAAATTAGTTTTCGGTGAATTGTTTGTTGAATTCTGAATCTATTTATAGAGATTAAAAGGTTGCAACCATTGATGAAATATACAGATGAAAAGAAACAAGCGCAACCATTGATTTTGAAGATGTTTCTCTTCGATGAAGAGAAGTGTCGTTTCACAAAAAATAGCCGTTGGAAGCTGAATATTGTAAAACAATAAATTTGTTTCAGCAAACAGCCGTCTGAATGAAGGCATTCAACCGGCTGAATTCAGCCAGTTTTTTATGGTAATGCATGTGTGTATGTGTTTATATGTATATATATATATATATATTTTCAGGAGAGATTTTAACATATTACTAAATGATACAAGGACTCTAGATAAAGGACTATCAGCTTCAAAACTGTCTGAATATGAATCTGAAACAAATCTCCTACATAATTGATTAGTACATACAACTATTTACTCATATAGTTTGCCATAATCAAAACGATGTAAAATCGAGATTCCAACATTCATTGCTACCTCTAGCAATGCATATCTACATCTGCATGCAAACACTTCTCTGTTAAGTGAAAATTTCCTCTATGTTATTGCTAAACACTTCTCTGACAATAACAATTATAGTATACTTAATTTACTGGTCATCTAAACATATTTCAGTTTTTAACTGAGACCGATGACCTAAGTTTAAAGCTGAGGATGATGGCCTTAGTTTAAACTAAGGCCATGCTACCTCAGTTTTAACGTAAGGTCGATGGCCTCAGAATTTAACTTGAGGCCTTATGGCCCCAGTTTTTAACCTGAGGCCATGTAGCCTCGGTTAAAACTGAGGCAGATTGCCTCATTTAAAACTGACACCTCGGTTTATGGTTGGTAACAGGGGTCATGTTCAGGTCATGTGCAAAGTTGTTTGAGTGTGAAAACTGGCTTTTGTGAATGGTTGTAGCTGGTCAAAGTTGTTTTAGGAGGTTGTGAAGAGAGGTTGCTGATGTTTGTGGTTGGAAGGTTGGAGCGAGGCTGTTAAAATGCACTGTAAATGCAACTGAAAACAAAGATTGAAACAAAGATAGTGAACACAAAATGTACGCTTCAAATGAAAAATGTTTAGTTTTTGGTTGTCATAGAAAACAACAAAGTGCAACATTTTATAAATTTATCAATTTTAATTATTAAATCATGTGTTATCACTTTGATTACTATTTGTCATTCTTTTTTTGTATAAATTTCAATTTAACATTATATTGAATGTACGTAGGAACTTGTAGAAGAAGTAGAAGAAAAGAGGAAATTGGATGGTACTTTTAGTGGTGATGGTGATGGTGAAGTAGAAGATCTTGAAAATGATCCAATTGCGGAAGTTTTTATTTCTGATAGAAAGAAAAATTATTATAGTGCAGTTAGTTCTACTTCTTCTATGAAACAAGTAAAGAAAAATTGTTGCCTCAATTATTGTCTTATCTTTTGTTATTGCGATTTGATATTAGTGTGGAATTGGAAAACTATGATTTGGTAAACTTAATTATGTATTGAACTTCTCTTTTGTTAATTGACGCTCTACTTTATTACCATGATTATGAAGATTGTTTATTGATATCGATCGGGTTATAATTAATATGTTAAATTAAGTTAATATTTAATATTAAATATAATCTATATTATAGCTTTCAACATTCACATTACCGATAAGCGGTTATTTGTTTGCATATATTTATAACACTTATAAGCGTTGGGAGATATTTTCCCCAACGTTTATAAGCGTTGGAGAAAAACTATTAACGTGTATAAGCATTGAGGAAAATATCTTCCAATGCTTATAAGTCTTGGAGAAAAATATCTCCCAACTCTTATAAGCATTGGGAGATATTTTCGCTAGTGCTTATAAGCGTTGGGAGATATTTTACCCCAACGCTTATAAGGGTTACAAATAAATGTCCATGCCCCTATAGCGACACATATAAGTGTTACTGAAATTCCTGGCAAACATTGATACTCGTTGGGAATCCTCTGTTTTGGCGTAGTGACACCTCTCTATATCTTAAGAATTTGTGTGTGCGCATTTGATTTTTAATTATCTTCACTTTTAACCATTCAGATGTAGGCCTAAAATAATTTTTGGTCTTAAAACTGAGTCGAACAATACAACCTCTTTACCCTTTTGGTCTCGCAAGTAGCTAAGAAGAGTAGGATGCTAGTATCCAAACCCAGTCTTAGAGTTTGCTTTTTCTTAGACACTTCTAAGGTAAAGGTGTTTATTAGCTGGCCCAATATTTTCAAATAATATTTAACCTCCTATGTATTAAAATCCAAAAGACAATGTTTAATAAAACCAAGTTTGTTAAACCTTCTTATTAAATTTATTCAGTTTTAAAACATCATTTATTAATCCATTTTAAATCAAGATACCTTTTACATCCTGAAAACTTAGGAGCCAAAATCCCAGGTTTTATTTTCAAAAATCTTTTGAAATGAAATTATATATTTGAATCCACAGAAATACATATATGTGTGTGTGTGTGTGTGTGTGTGTGTGTGTGTGTGTGTCTATATATATAGCCCGAGTAACCCAAAAATGATAATAAGGAACTATTGTAACGACCCCGAATTTTGGGCAATATAAATTTAATAATCTGCATTAATAATTTAATTGGTTTGATAATTTTCTTTGTAATTTTAATTTAAATTGGTTAATTTCTTCTTTTTAAGGTTAATAAATATTTAATCTGATAATTGTGATCAATGTCTTTCTAACAATTTAAATGGATAAGATATATTTTTCAAAACTAATGAAATATTATTCTGTTTATAATATATATATTTGATATATATTGTGAATAGAATATCTTTTGTTTTAAATAAAAAATTGAATTTTCAAATTGTAATATATATGCAAGTTTATATTATAATTTGAGATTGTTTTGAATTTAATTTAAACTATTTATAATTTATATTTGTATGTATTGTAATTTAGAGCTTTGTTTTAAATTTCAATATTTTTTTCCAGAAGATAATTTAGTTTAATTCAATTATTTTCAAAAGTATAAGATAATTACTATTTTAAATAAGATAGTTTAAAAAGGTTTTAAACAAAGTTTTATTTTGTCTTTCTTTTAAAGTATTTAAAATATGATAGTTTGAAAAGAATTTAAACAAGCTTTGTTTTGTTTTAAAATGCTTATTATAAATGGTTATAAATGTATGTATAAATGTTTTAGTTTTTTTTAAATACATGTATAAAAAATATATTTATATTAAGTTCTAGAATAATTTCTTTTAAAAGTAAATTTATGTATATATGTAAATATCTATTAATTAAGTAATTTATATTTACATTTAAACTAAATAAAAATTTAATTAAAAACACTTATGTACATATGTGAACATTTTAAGCCATCTTTATAACACTTGTAATTTTTAAAAACATGCTAATGACATTTGTTCAAATTGTAAACATGCGGCAAAATACTCATTTTTATTTTTAATAATGTTTTAAAAAGAAATTTTATTTTGTCAAACATTTTTATTTCTTTCATTAATGGCAACTACTCTTCAAAAACCTGAAACTTGAATTCAGATCTGCAAATTAATGTTCTTCACAACAATTCAACCTGCAACTTAAAAGGAATCAAAAGCAAATTTAAATCCTGCAATCATTAAAACTTCAATTTAAAATCTGCAAATTAAAGTGGAACTGTGATCAACTCAGCAACTTCAAGATCCATTTCAACTTTTAAAACAACAAATTGATGGCATGCAAAGTTTTTCTTCAGCAAGCATATCAGAAGCAATTTTCAGATTTTATGTTCAAGAAGCCTGGAAATTCACAAAACTGCTCTGTCTCTACATATAAATTGGTGAGTAAATTATTTTAAAAACAGTTTAAAATTTATCTGAGATTTAATAATGATGCATGCAATGAAATTTTCTTTGATGATGAATATTAATTTATATGAATGCATGTTGTTTTAAATGTCTGTAAATAAGGGAAGGGATTCTATTGTTAACAGATTTTGAATTTTTCCTCCTTAAATTCATTATCATTCTTTTAAAACATTGTTAGTCTTTGATTTTCAAGCAAGTAATGATTGAAATCATGTAACATATCCACCAAAAATCATGCCTGGAATTTTAAAAGTGTTTTCATTTCGAAAATTTTAAAAGAACAGTGAATGCCCAATTTTTCACAAAAATCAATTTGCTTAATTTCGAATTTACATTATGGGAATAGATTCATGTTTGAAAACCACGAATTTTAACATGCAAATCGTAATTTTTAGTGTAATAATCAATTTGAAAATTTTGAATGGATGTTATCGGCAATTTGGTAAACTACCGATGATCCCCTTAATAATTGAAGACGAATTCTTGGTGGTAGCTAGTTTCGGTATCATCGATCAAGGGAAAAATGCTGGAATTTTTTTTAATGTGTGAATTTCTCGGAATGAATCGGACTAGGGTTTCGGTTTTGTTTTTGTTCGGCCTTGTTGTCGAGATGTTTGCAACTTGAAAAGGTGACCGGAGGTGATCGCTTCTTGAAGGAACGATGCTCGGGATGTGGCGAATCGATGGTGAGAACGGCGAAGGTTGTATGGTGTCGTGGCGATGGCCGTGGGGAATTTTGGGTTTGGGTATGCGTCGAGTGCTTCTGCAGATTCGTACTCGAGAGTGATTTTCGATTTGAGTGCATAATTCTTCGATCTGGGTTCAAGATCGCGCTCGCAGGTGGTTTTGTGACCGTAGTTGGTCGACGCATTGATCATAGGCGGCCAGAGTTGCTTGGGCACGTACACGAGTGTACGTGTGTGCACTGAGGAAAGTTTGTTTGGAGAAGGTGATTGGAATCTCGAAGGGGTTCTCGCGTGTGTTTCAGGAGTGACTCGAAGATTGTGTAGTGGGGTTTGCTTCGCGGTAGACATGGGAGTTTTTGGTCTCGGGATTTTCTAGGCTTGGTTCTGTAGCACTAATTGCAGGTTTTAGCTTGTTGTATGTACAAGTATAAATCAAGTTAAAATTATAAGAACAAGTTTCTAAAGAAAGTGAGGTATAAGTTAAACTTGTTATTTTAAAAACGAAAGTAAATCAAACATTTTAAAGTGAAAATTTAATTTATATTTATATTTAAAATTTAAATTTTTTTTAAGATGTTTGATTTTAAAAATAATTATCTTAATTAAGTTTTAAAATTCAATTTTAAAAGAGAAATTTGAATTTAATTATTAAATCAAAGTTTGAAGTTAAAGTTTGAAGTAATGTTTTTATAACAAAATTTCAATTTGTATTGAAAATAAATTAGTTTAAAACTTGATAATTTAAAGTGTTTTAAATTTGGAAATGATTTGTAAATGCGTTATCTCCAAGTAAGACTATTATTATAATTTTTTAAACCAAGGTTAATAATTTGACTTTGAATTAATAAGATTTAAATAATTCAAATAAATTTATTTATGGAAATAAATAAGGTTAAATTATTTGGATACTTAACTTAAGAATACTTATTTAATATGATTTGTTAACAAGTTAAGTTTGATTAAGATTTATGCTTTTCTTAATTTATTAAAGATTTTCTTTAATATTAGAAGTAAATTAATTAATTGTTTAATTAATTTTAAATAATTAGTTAATTTTTTATTTAATTTTAAATAATCACTTAATTATGAATTAATTAAGTGTAATTACTTAATGAAGTAATCAATGGTTAATTATTGAATGTAATTAAGAATGATAATTATTTATGGAAGTAATTAATGGAAATTACTCATGGCAGTAATTAATAGAAGTGATTAATGGATAATCACTAAATGTTATTAATCTAAGGATGGATTAATACATTTGTTTTGAAATTAATTAATTATGAAGTAATTAATTAATCAAAGGGTTAAGGATTATTTAATAATGGAATTAATTACTTGTTAAGTAATTAATTAAGAGAGTAATTAAGAATTTTTAATGAAGTAATTAGAAATAATTACTTATGTAAGTAATTAAGAGTTAATTACGTAATTATTTTAGTTAATTAATGTGATTAATTAGTTAATAAATGTGATTAATTACTAAGGGTAATTAATTAAAAATGTAATTAATTAATAAAATAATTAATTAAAGATTAATTGTTAATTGAATTAAATAATAATTACTTAATAAAATAATTAAAGATTAATTAATTAGATTAATTAATAAAAAGGGTTAATATAATAAATTAAGAACTTAATTAATTAAGATAAGTAATTACAAGTTGTTAATTACTGATTATGATTAATGAGTTGATTAATTACAAGTTAATTATTTAATTAATTTAAAGTAATTGTTAATTAATAAGGATCATTAATTAATGTAATTAATGAAATTAATTAAGATTAATTAATAAAAGTAACTAATTAAAGTATGATTAATTAATTGTAATTAATTAAGGATTAATGTAATTAATTATAGTTAATTAATTAATGAAGGGTCATTAATTATTGTAATTAATGATAGTAATTAAAGGTTAATTACTGAATATGGCTAAGGATAATTACTTGAATGTACTTAAAAGATAATTAATCGGGAAGATTAATTAAGGAAGATCATTAGAGATGATTAATTTATTTATTTGAAATAAATTATTGAAGAGGGATTTAAGTAATCCAATTGATTAAGAGTTAATCAATTCTGTTTATGGATGATTGGTTTATATTGGATGATAGATATTGGATGATTGATTGATATTGGATAATTGATATTGGGTGTTTGGTTGATACTGGATGTTTTGGATATCTTTGATATGTGATATGCCTTGTGGGATGAATATTGGTTATAAATTATCAATTGTGATAATGTATCTTTTTATATATCATCCTGAATATAAGGTTAACTATTTAAACCCTTAAGTACAACTTGGACATTAAAATGGCGTTTGGTTTCGATGAGACCGGGATCGGGTTTCCATATTTGGATATCCGAAAACCACATCGATTCCAATTAAACGTTAGGTCGTGAATCCAAGTGGAGCTTTGTGAAGACTCGAGGTGTAAGGGTTATATGTCAGTATAAATCTGTGGGTGACTCCGTAATGAGTTTGACGGAATAGTACTTATAGGTTCGAAATGGTGATTTAGAGTGCAAAGGCTATGGTCGTTGACTCTGAGGGTGATTCCAAAATGAGTGCAACGAGATAGTGCATTCGGTTTCGTTCGAACCCGGAACGAACTTGTATGGATTGAATGCTTTCAGAATATCGTCAGGTGGACGATGAGCATTCTAAGATAGATGTGTTCTATAAAGGTAATCGCAGCCTCAAGCCTCATCAACCGGGAATGGCTAAAACAGGGGAGGTGCAGCAAGGCTTCGTGGGTAGCCCCCACTTGAGAGCGAGATTTACCCCTGTCTAGAGGTCCCTTTCTATTTTGGCTTGGTGTGTGGTTGGTCGCGCCAACTACGGGGTGGTCTTGTTCGGGACTGTTCAATAAGGAATGGTCCCGGCCTTGTGTTGCAGAGGAGCGGGTGTACTCCTCGGTACGTTGATCTAGGCCACGTACTGTGACGGGTGGTACCCCAGTAGCCCTGCCATTGATGGAAACCCATTCTTCCTACGAAACCCTACGGTTTTGTTTGTATTACCCACTTTTGTGGCTTGCAGCTGGAATTTAATAGATGTAACAATTTCGGCTATTTCTTATTTATTTGAAAACCCTAGACGCTATTATAATATCACTGGATTTCCTATCAAATGTTTTGGTTAGCGTAAGGTAAAAACTTTTCCATGTTTATGTGTGGGAAGTCTTACGTGATACCTTTTCTTTTCAAAGGTTTTCTAAAGTTAAGCAACTTTAACCCGTTTACTCACACCAGACCCCTGTCTGACCCGAGTGTTTATTTTTTGTTTTATTAAACTCTTGGGTACTCATATTACATATGAGTAGTCAAGTGATTCAGGTTTGCTTGACTATTTCTGGAGGACATATGGAGCAGGAGGCTTCCACGTGTAGATATATTATGGTTCCGCTGTGTTTGTTTGGTATCTTTTTCTGTTGTACTTGAGAGGTTAGATAGACAAATGCTTATAACTGTCTAATATGTGTTGTATAAGTTGTGTACTCTGATGTAATATGATACTATGTAATATTTTATGTGATATATTATATTTCATTCGTTCCGCTGTGAATTATCTGATGTTGTTGTTTCTTTCTTTCTCTTTCTTTTCTTCTTCTATCCCTTTCTTCTTCATTGATGATGCGATTTCTTGGAGATAGGAAGTCGGGTCGTCTCATTTGGTATCAGAGCATTAGGCTGAGTGAATGTCTAGGCTCTGAAGTGTGTCTTTCTTTAGGGAGCATTAGGTTGAGTGAATACCTAGGCTCTGGAATGGTGTCTTTCTTGAGAGAGCGTACTTGTAATTTTTATATATAACCATATATATATATATATATATATATATTTACCTGATCGGTTGGGTTATCTGTTCGGATTTTCCAACGTAAGTTTTAGAGGTAGATGGAGTAGTGGTGTGTGTGTAACACGACTACCACTGATGGAAGAGGTCCGTATGTTGAGATTGGAAGTATTTGTCAAGACTGTAGACCTAATACCGTCTCGAGTGAGATTTGTAGTTTGGAGTAAGGATTTCTCTAATATCCGTAGGAAATCTTTTAAAGACTCGGAGTTTATCTTTGAAGTGTAAGTTTGGATTTCGCTCGGGTGAGCGAATTTTTTGGAGTTGGATCTGTCGGAAGTACAGGAGTAAGTGATGATATCTTGATAACTGCGTGATGAGATGTAGTATCTATGGATATTTCTGAAGATGTTTTCTCTTGAAGCTATTTTAGAAGTAGTTATGGAGCAGTCTTTACCTGCCGCAGAGAAGATTCATCTGTGTAGAAGTTGTTTGGATCTTTAGCATGGAGGATGGCTGTTTTGGAAAATGAGACTAAGGTCTATAAGTTATTCCGCTTTGGCATGGTCTCATTTGTTATTCCTTAAGGAGAGCGAGATGTTGATGCTTGGTTTGGTGCCCGAATTTCATGGCCAGTTGCCTGCTATCTCGAAGGTCCGTTGTGTGGTTTGTGGATTGTTTTGGTTTCGAGAAGCCTTTGGATTAGAAGTCTTTGGTTAGTTGTGGTAGCAGTTCAACTCGAAGTGTTCGGTGTGCTGACGAGAGGTCTTTTTGCTTTGCAGTATCATCGAGGTAGAGCTTGGAAGCAGCAGTGTGGCTTGTTTCTCCGATGGTTCAGGAATCTTTGGGGTTCTTCTTTCAGCAGTCCGGGTAGTTGGTGAAAGTTTTCTGAAGAGTTAACCTTGTTTGGAAAAGTTTAAAGCTGTTTTAATTGGTAAAGAGAGGACAGTTTATTTGGAATTTGAACTAGGTAGGATCGCAAAGGTGACTTGCGATTAATTTGGGAACTTTCCTTTGGGCAATCTTTTGTTTGAGACTGAAGATTCTCATGTGGAAGTAGGAGCTACTGAGGTAATCAGAAGGTTGTCTACATATGGAGTTTAGTTCCATATTGTTTTGGTTCCAGAAGTGATTTTGGTAGCTAGCACGGTTGTAGGATGGTTCTTGGAGAAGGTAGAAGAGTTGGTGTAGCAGCTCAGAATATTGTTTGAATTGGGATTGGTCAGATCTAGTTTTCGATTTGGATTTCTGTTATAAGGTTGTGTGACCGAGTCAGGTGGGTCACTAAGATTATATGGATTAGATGAACAAGTTCTCGGATATATTGGATAAGATTGTACTCGTGTTCATCAAAAGATATACTTATCTATTTCAGAATCAGAGTTGTGCAGCGGAAGCGAGGTAGCAGCTATGCAAGGAAGGAAGCAAGTTCAGTTTGCTGTTGCCTTGGAGTAGAGATTGTGTTCTGGATTTCGAGGATTTTGGAAGACTTTTCTGTTGGATAGGATCCAGAAATTGGTTTGCTTTGGTCTAGTTGTTTCTGGAAGTATCAGCATAGATTGAGATGATCATGAAGAGATTGGCAGTCCAGGATTGTCTGTTGAGTTATACAGATATGAGATAAGGAGTTTGGAATTCGAAATTGGAGACTTCATTGTTGTTAAGATTTCTCTGGTTAAGAGAGAATAATTGGGTTAGATTGGATGGTTAGTGTTGTGGCATTTGAGATTTCTTATCTGTGTTTTGATAGATAAGGTTGAATTGCCAGTTTGGATAGCCGGAATTCATTGTATATCACGTATCTCTGAGGGAGTACGTGTATGATTCATCGATTGGTTGTTGAATCTGTAGTTCAGTTGAATTTGGAAGTTGAGCTGGACTTGAGTATAATCTAATGTTCTGTTCAGATTGATGGATCTGGAGATGAGAGGAGCTCCGGATTTTGGTAGTGTAGTTAGTTTATTGGCTTTTGTGGAGCAAGTCTCCCTGTGATTTATACTTGGGAAACTCGAGATAGTATTAGTGAGATTTATTCTGATTTGCGTCAAGATAATTAGTTAGGTTTGTTTGTTTGATTGGTTGCTATGGTTGTTAGTAACTGAATGCTAGGAATGCTTTGCTGTTTGAAATTGAATCTTTGCTGGATTATTAAATTACCTTTGCTTTTAAATTTCGAGGACGAAATTCTTTTAAGGGGGAGGATTGTAACGACCCGAAATTTTGGGCAATATAAATTTAATAATCTGCATTAATAATTTAATTGGTTTGATTATTTTCTTTGTAATTTTAATTTAAATTGGTTCGATAATTTTCTTTATAATTTTAATTTAAATTGGTTCATTTATTCTTTTTAAGGTTAATAAAAATTTAATCTGATAATTGTGATCAATGTCTTTCTAACAATTTAAATGGATAAGATTTATTTTTCCAAACTATGAAATATTATTCTGTTTATAATATATATATTTGATATATATTGTGAATAAAATATCTTTTGTTTTAAATAAAAAAATGAATTTTCAAATTGTAATATATATGCAAGTCTATGTTATAGTTTGATATTGTTTTGAATTTAATTTAATCTATTTATAATTTATATTTGAATGTATTGTAATTTAGAGCTTTGTTTTAAATTTCAATATTTTTTAGAAGATAATTTAGTTTAATTCAATTGTTTTCAAAAGTATAAGATAATTGTTATTTCAAATAAGATAGTTTAAAAAGGTTTTAAACAAAGTTTTGTTTTGTCTTTCTTTTAAAGTATTTAAAATATGATAGTTTGAAAAGAATTTAAACAAGCTTTGTTTTGTTTTAAAATGCTTATTATAAAATGGTTATAAATGTATGTATAAATGTTTTAGTTTTTTTTAAATACATGTATAAAACATATATTTATATTATAATTTGTTTTAGAATAATTTCTTTTAAAAGTAAATTTATGTACATATGTAAATATCTATTAATTAAGTAATTTATATTTACATTTAAACTAAATAAAAATTTATTTAAAAACACTTATGTACATGTACGAACATTTTAAGCCATCTTTATAACACTTGTAATTTTTAAAAACATGCTAATGACATTTGTTCAAATTGTAAACATGTGGAAAAATACTCATTTTTATTTTTAATAAGGGTTTAAGAAGAAAATTTGTTTTCTCAAACATTTTTATTTCTTCCATTAATGGAAACTACTCTTCAAAAACCTGAAACTTGAATTCAAATCTTCAAATTAATGTTCTTCACAACAAGTCAACCTGCAACTTAAAAGGAATCAAAAGCAAATTTAAATCCTGCAATTATCAAAACTGTAATTTCAAATCTGCAAACTAAAGTAGAACTGTGATCAACTCAACAACTTCAAGATCCATTTCAACTTTTAAAACAACAAATTGATGGCATGCAAAGTTTTTCTTCAGCAAGCATATCAGAAGCAATTTTCAGATTTTATGTTCAAGAAGCCTGGAAATTCACAAAACTGCTCTGTCTCTGCATATAAATTGGTGAGTAAATTATTTTAAAAACAGTTTAAAATTTATCTGAGATTTAATAATGATGCGTGCAATGAAATTTTCTTTGATGATGAATATTAATTTATATGTATGAGTGTTGTTTTAAATGTCTGTAAATAAGGGAAGGGATTCTGTTGTTAAAAGATTTTGAATTTTTCCTCCTTAAATTCATTATCATTCTTTTTAAACATTGTTAGTCTTTGATTTGCAAGCAAGTAATGATTGAAATCATGTAACATATCCACCAAAAATCATGCCTGGAATTTTAAAAGTGTTTTCATTTCAAAATTTTTAAAAGAACAGTGAATGCCCAATTTTTCACAAAAATCAATTTGCTTAATTTCGAATTTACATTATGGGAATAGATTCGTGTTTGAAAACCATGAATTTTAACATGCAAATCGTAATTTTTAGTGTGATAATCAATTTGGAAATTTGGAATGAATGTTATCGGCAATTTGGTAAACTGCCAATGATCCCCTTAATAATTGAAGATGAATTCTTGGTGGTAGCTAGTTTAGGTATCATCGATCAAGGGAAAAATGCTGGAATTTTTTTTTTGATGTGTGAATTTCTCGGAATGAATCTAACTAGGGTTTCGGCTTTGTTTTTGTTCGGCCTTGTTGTCGAGACGTTTGCAACTTGAAAAGGTGACCGAAGGTGATCGCTTCTTGAAGGAACGATGCTCGGGATGTGGCGAGTCGATGGTGAGAACGGCAAAGGTTGTATGGCGTCCTGGCGATGGCCGTGGGGAATTTTGGGTTTGGGTATGTGTTTAATGGGTGGAGCCTTTTGTTTCTGTTTGAACTAATATAGTCGGTGGGCCGGGTTGTTTGAACTAAAAATAGTAATTCGAGTATTTTTATTTTTTGTAGGTTGAGTTGAATTGCTTTTAAATTGTCTTTTGGTTCAAATTCTTTTTTTTAAGTAAAACTTCACTTTTAAATTTTGTTTCCTTTTCAAAAAAAAAACTTTTTTAGAGTAGTTTTCTTTCCAAAACTTTTGCTTTATAAAAGAAAAGAAAACAACCAAAAAATAATAATAATGACAACAACAATTGTATATATCTTGTTTTTAATTTTCAGGTTGCCAAAGCAGGAAATAAAGGAAGAATGGCTTGCTGAAAATTGCTTCCTTCGCTAGCCAAAATCAATTGCTCTGCTTGCTAAAAAATTCTGCTTTCATTTCTAGTTTTATTTGAATTGCATTGTTGGTTTCTTGCATTTGCATTTTTAAAAAAAATAAAAAAATTCATTCGTAGTTGCATTGTTAATACACGTTTAATTTATATTATGCATTTCATCTTTGATTTTGATTAATAATAACGGTTAGACATCGATAACACTTAATTGTATATTGACAATTTGTCTTTTCTGAACAATTTAATTTCTTGGTGTCTAGGCTACGACAGAGTAATAACCATTTATAAGTATTACGGTGATTCGTAACTGTTGTAGTGGTTGTTCCTCTGAAGGTACTTAAACCTTCGGCTGCATTGCTACGGTGATTCGTGGTGCACTGATAAATCCTACCGGTTACTTGGTTGAGAACTATCTTGTTTATTTAAGACAGTTTGTGAGTATACAATTTTGGGTTAACTTAGGATAAATCATTTGTAATTAACCCTTGCATTCATTTAGTTGCATTAGTTCATGCATATTTTAAAAAAACAAAAAATTCAAAATCCAAAATCCAAAACTAAAAAAAATTATAAATATTCCTTTTCCTTTGAAATTTTTAAATCTTTTTCTTTGAAATTTCAAAAAAAAAATCCAAAAAAAATTTAGAAAAACCAAAATTCAACAAAAAAATCCTTTTGAAAAATAAATTCTCTTTGTAAATATTTTTTTTCTTACAAAAAAAAAACCAAAAAACATCCTTGAAAATGTCAGAATTTCCATATTCACTTGAATTTTATAATAGTTGTGAAAATCAATATAATACATATGATTTCAGTCCAAATTCGTATGGATATTTTAACAACTATTGTGTAAATAATTCGAATTTCGAACAACAAAATTTTCAAAACAATGACCAACCTTCGACTCTTGAAAATAGCATTGAAATGATTTCATCTTTACTCGAACTTTCTACACGACAAAATCAAGCGTGGGGGGAGACTCATCTTCATTTTTTTTTTCATGGTTTATTTTTGCTTTAAAATCATATAAAAAAATTTAAAAAATAAATCCCAAAAACAAATTTTCTTTTGATTTATTTTTAAAAGAAACACTATAAGATAAATATATGGCTTTGGTTTATTAAATTGAAGTTTTTGAAAATTTATTGGTCTTAACAAAAATAAAAATGAAGTTTGATTACAAATAATAATGGTTTAACTAGTATGTAGGAAGATTCATACGTGGTAATTACGAAGTACATCCTAATTGAAAATCTTTGTTTTAAAAAGTGGTTGATTTAAAGTAAAGGATATAACATTTTTTTGTCTTCTAAGTTAAATGGTGCTAAGATGATTTTGTAAAACTCCCACTCAAAAAAATATAAAAATAAAAAATAATAACATCCAAGTATTCACTCTCATTTGAAAGTCCTCACGGTTATGCATGGGTGATTACTTGGAATTTTTGATTATGTGCTTTCATACTCATTTAAAAGTCCTCACGGTTATGATGTATAGAACACATGAAAAAAAAGACTTAATAAAAACCATCTACGGTCGATAGTGTATGCATGAAAGTGTGTGCACTCGCCATGGTCTGTACTCCCCTCACATAAGCCCGAAAGGCAGTGCATGAGTGGTATATCTGGCCTCAGTTTACCTGAGCTAGGTGTGTAATTTTTCTTGCAAATAATGAGAGAGCAAGCAATTGAAATCCTAGCACTATTTTTACTTAGTAGATTTGATTTGTTATTGAAAAGAAATGAAAATACCACTTTGATAAACTTTGATAATCAACTAAGGATCCATTTTGTAATTACACTTTGTTATCAATCGAAACAACAAGTTAAACTATTGTCTATTTGTTATGATAACTTGATTTTTGTTGGAAACTTGACAAGTAAATGACTAAAATTTCCAAGATAATGACCAAAACCAATATTTAACTCATTTGTGTCGATTTAAAAATAAATCTTTAATTTTGTAAATATTTCAAAAACTTGAATTCATCTCTTTATAAATAAATCTTGCATTTTATAAATATTTTCATCCTGCATTTGGATTTTGTGGGTAGTATCCGCTGAAAACCCTCACGAGACAACACTCGTCCTACTGGGGACACCCAGAGGTTTAACGGCTTGTTGCATACGCTCAATGCAATCGTGCTCCCTACGAAAACGGATTCATCTTAGTTTTTCTTTATTCGAGGACGAATAAAAAGGTAAGTGTGGGGGTATTTGATGTGCACGTAAATGTGCATATTTTTACCACCATATTTATTCTATTTAAATTAAATAAATGATCATATTGGGTATTTTAACTTGTTTAAACCAAAATTAATATTATTTGAAATTGTCACATATTCATCTTCATACAGGGGAAAAATGGTCATTTTTGTGCATATATTAATTTGGGAAAATTTAATTAGAAAATTTTATATTATTTTGTAGGAAATTACACTCAATTACAAGTAGGTTCATGAAGGAATATGCATGCACAAAATGAATACAAAAGAATGAAGATGGGAATAATTGAAAGTAAAGATCATGGAGACCCCACCTACCCACCACCTTATTGTACAAATTAGAAGCTAATGCACATGCTTATGGAAATAATGGCTTCATGTAAACTTAAATGGGGATTATGACATGTTAATGATTACTTGGTGGCCACGCTACCTCATGGGCATTTTGGGCATTCCCCAAAAATATGAATTAGGGTTTCATACATGTATAAATACCCATATGTTTCATGTAATCTCTTCTCTTAGTCTCTCTTAGGCCTCCTTCTCTTTATTTTAGTTTAGATCAAAAATAAAATGAGAGCTCCTCTTTCTCTTTTCATAGCTACTTAGCCATTTTTATTTTATGTAATCTTTTTTTATTTTATGCAATTTAATACATGCTCTTTCCTTTTCATTTTAATTTACTTTCATGTTGTAGTGTAGATCTCTTTTCTTTTATGCAAGTTAATTAGCTAATTTTTCATTTTGCTCTCTTTTTCTTCTTCATTTTGCTTTCATGTTGTTAGCTACATTTGTTAATAAAATGACAAATATGAGAAGCTAAACCCCTTCAATTTAGGGGTAATGAAGCTCTCTAATTAATGTAGCTTCAACATTTTGTTAATTCATGCTCTTTTTTTATGCTTTAATGAAAACACTTGAAGTGGTTTAATGATGTTGTTTAGCTTTGAATTTGATAGTCTATATTGTTGACACCAAATAGGCTATGCTTAAACAATCACTAACATAAATGCCTCTTCATCAATATATGATTATGGCATAAGAAAGTGATTTGAAATTAAAATTTGATGGTCTATGCTTCTAATCAATAGTTAATAGGCCATACTTAAAATAGATTTCATTCTCATTTTCTTTATCAATTTTCATGAAAGTTAGTAAGTGTTTTAAGGGGTGTGTTATAGTTTGATGGCTTATGTTGGCTAATCAATAGCTCAAATATGCCATACTTATAATAAACACATCAATTAAAACACTAATGACCATAAAAGAGAGATCATGATTTCATGTGTTGAACTACATGATCTAGAGAGTGGATTTATTCTCTAAATTATCATTTAACTCTCATATTTGCATTTCTTTTCTTTTTGTTAGTTTCTTACATTTTTTGCTAATCACACTTTCAAATTTGGTTAATTTGATTGAGTAGGAAATTTAAAATCATCAACTCCCTGCGGATCGACCCGTATTCGCCGCGTGCTACATTCGTACACCGTGCGCTTTCGGTTATTTTTATTTCAAAATTCGTTTGACGGTTTTCTAAACCGATAGAATTTCCGTCGACGAACAAGTTTTTGTCCCCGTTGCTGGGGAGTTGTTTTGATTTAAATTTTTATTCTTCGGATTATTTTTCTTTGTTTGATTTTTGTGTGCTTTTTATTTTGTGTGTGTTTCCATTTTAAATTTTTTTTTGTGTGTTCGTTTTATTTTTGTGTGCCTTGCATTTGTGTGCTTGTTTTCTTCTTGTTTGTTTAGCATTTGCATTTCTATTATAAAAAAAAAATTCAACCTACACAATTTAGAAAAAAAAACAATTTTATTCATTTCCCTTTCTTTACAATTTAGCATTTACAATCTTGCAATCTCATTGTCTTTTTAATTTTTGCATTTGCAAAATCTCCCCCACTGCCTTGACAACCACAAACTCTCCACTGTCACATTGGGAACGCTCGAACCGTGCTCACGAACCATGGTCGAATCAATGTGCCAAGGCAATTTTCTTGCCTCACATCATGACGATGCTTTGTAATTTCTTGAAAACCTCGCTAAAAAGTTGTCCCAATGGGAACGCTCGAACGAAAAATCAATATACTCACCATCGAGTGCACACTCGATAGGATCTTCAGTTGCTTTGGAAGCTAAGATCGATGCAATGATTAAAAAATTTGATAACGTTTTCTCATCGAATCAAACGAACCAAGCTTCCCAACCAATGTGTTATAAATGCAACGATCCTAATCATATAGCCGATCAGTGTCCTAATTCCGTCGAACAAATCAATGCTTTCAATAAAACCAAAAACGACCCGTTTTCTCCAACGTACAACCCTGGTTGGAGAAATCATCCGAATTTTGCGTGGAGCCAAAACAATCCCAACACGAATACGATTCGTCCCAATTTTCAAGAATTTCCGAATAATGCTTCGAATCCTCCCTTTGAGACCAATAATTTTCAACCAAAATTTACGGGCCCGTCTCATAATCAACCACAACAACCAAATTTTCCACCAAATTCTGCTCATCCTCCACAAGACGATAAACGTTTAACTTCGCTTGAGAAAACTCTTGAAACGTTGGCTAGGGCAACTACTCAAAGCCTTCAATCAAACAACAATTTGCAAAATTCATTGACTTCATATATGTAAAACACAAACCAATCAATTGCAAAACTCGAAATGCAAATAAGTCAATTAGCCACATCTTTAAGTGAACGTGAACGAGGAACATTCCCAAGCCAGCCCCTTCCAAATCCCAGAAATCAAAACGCATATTCAAATCAAGCCCATGTTGTTCAAGATGGCAACGTCACCTAGTTGAATGCTATCACAACTCTCCGTTCTGGTAAACAAATCGATAATCAAGTCGTTAATCCAAATGATTTACCGAAAACTTTTCTCGACACTTCTAAAACAACGAACGACTCAGAACAGAACGTGGAGCCAAACGTCGAATCGAACGACAATCAAAATTCTTCTTCTTCTACTCGAGTAGACCTGCTTACCGAGTATCGTGTTCCATTTCCACATCGTCTTCGACCAAAGAAACACTCGGACCAAATGGAAAAGATGTTGACAATTTTTAAACAAGTAAAAGTGAACATCCCGCTTCTTGACATCGTTCAGCAAGTCCCCACTTACGCGAAATTTCTTAAGGACTTGTGCACCCAAAAGCGACACACTCAAGTGCCCAAAAAATTCTTCTTAGCCGCTAGTTTGAGTGAAGCCTTGTCCCAATCCATGCCCGTTAAATACAAAGATCATGGCTACCCTACCATTTCGTGTACAATTGGAGACAAGACGATTAACAAATGTTTGATAGACTTAGGCGCGAGTGTCAACTTGATTCCATACTCCGTGTACGAACAATTAGGCTTAGGAGAGCTCAAACCCATGAAAGTTATGCTTCAATTTGCCGATCGTTCCATTAAGAAGCCCGTGGGAGAAATCGAAGACGTGCTCATTCGAGTAGGGAAATTTATATTCCCCGTCGACTTTATCGTTCTCGAAACACAACCCGTGACGAATCCCTCGATTAAAATTCCGTTGATTTTAGGCCGACCATTCTTAGCCACCTCAAATGCCTTAATCAATTCTCGTAACGGATCAATGAAAATCTCTTTTGGAAACATGACTTTGGATCTTAACATTTTCAATCTTGAAAGCCAATCGAATGAACCTCATAACGAAACATTGGAAGTTAGTGCCATTCATGAAAACTTTGAAAACGAGACATTTGACCTTAACAACGAACGTGAAGCCGAGTACGAAAAGTTGTTTCCCGAAATTCCCAACGAGATTGAATACACTCTTCCCTTTGAATCGCTTCAAGATGAGTCTGAATCTCGATCCAACTCTTTGATCAAAAAACTCCCGAAGTTGGACCTCAAACCACTTCCCGATCACCTTAAGTATGCATACTTAGGTGAAGACGAAACGTTACCCGTCATAATTTCCGCAACTCTCTCTCTTGATCAAGAAACCTCGTTACTCCCTATTCTTTCGAAAAATAGAGAAGTAATTGGATGGTCGATTTATGATATAAAGGGAATTAGTCCCACTCTTGTTCAACATCGCATCCATTTAATCGACGAACATAAGCCAACTCGTGACGCGCAGCGAAGGCTTAATCCAAAAATGAAAGATGCGGTGCGTGATGAAATTCTTAAACTTTTCGATAACAGAATCATTTACCCAATTTCCGATAGTTCATGGGTTAGCCCAATTCACGTTGTACCGAAAAAGCCTGGCCTAACCGTTGTCAAGAACGAATCAAACGAGCTTATTCCAACTCGTACTCAAACAGGTTGGCGTGTTTGCATTGACTATCGAAAACTAAATGCCGCAACATGTAAGGATCACTTCCCTTTCCTTTCATCGACCAAATACTCGAACATTTAGCCGACCATGAATTTTGCTGCTTCCTTGATGGTTATTCTGGCTATAACCAAATTCCAATCGCTCCCGAAGATCAAGAGAAAACAACTTCCACATGTCCATTTGGTACCTTTGCTTATCGACGTATGCCATTCGGACTATGTAACGCTCCTGCGACTTTCCAACGATGCATGGTTGGCATCTTTTTCGACATGATTGAACGCTTTTTAGAAGTTTTTATGGACGATTTCTCTATCTTTGGTGATTCTTTTTCCCAGTGTTTACATCACCTCGAGTTGGTTCTGAATCGATGTAAAGAAAAACATTTGACTTTGAATTGGGAAAAATGCCACTTTATGGTCAAACAAGGCATAGTCCTTGGACATATCATCTCAAATAGAGGCATTGAGGTAGACAAAGCAAAAATCGATGTCATTGCAAATCTACCCATTCCCAAATCTGTTAAGGATATTCGATCATTTCTAGGACACGCTGGCTTTTACCGGCGTTTTGTGAAAGACTTTAGCAAAATGGCCCATCCTTTGACGACCCTTCTTAGAAAAGACATTCCTTTCGATTTTAACTCTAATTGTATCTCTTCTTTTGAACGCCTTAAGAGCGAACTCATTTCTGCCCCAATCATTTGCGCACCCAATTGGGATCTTCCTTTCGAAATAATGTGTGATACTTCGAACTTTGCAGTTGGTGCTGTCTTGGGACAACGCATCAACAAGATCCTTCATGTCATTTACTACGCTAGTATGACCTTGAACGACACTCAACTCAACTACACAACAACCGGAAAAGAGCTTCTAGCTGTCGTTTTTGCGCTTGAAAAGTTTCGACCATACTTGATAGGTTCACACATTACGGTCTACACTGACCATTCTGCGCTTCGGTATCTCTTCGCTAAAAAGGATGCTAAATCCCGTTTGATTCGTTGGATCCTTTTACTTCAAGAATTTGACCTTACAATCAAAGACAAAAAAGGATCCGATAATGTCATAGCCGATCACTTATCTCGTCTTCTGAACGCACCATCTTCCTTGCCGATCAATGAAAACTTCCCCGATGGACAACTTCTTTCGATTTCTATCGATCCATGGTACGCTGATATAGTGAACTATTTAGTCACTAAAGAAACTCCCTCATCTTAGTCCAAATAGGAGAAATGTAAATTCATGTCCCAAGTGAAATATTTCTATTGGGACGATCCATACTTGTTCAAATATTGTCCCGACCAAATCATCCGACGTTGCATTCCGGATAATGGGATAAGGAGTGTTCTTTCATTTTGCCACGATTAAGCGTGCGGTGGACATTTCGGCCCTCGAAAAACTGCGGAAAAAGTGCTTCAGTGTGGCTTCTATTGGCCTTCTCTTTTCAAAGACTCATTTTAATTTTGTAAAACTTGTGATCGATGTCAAATGCTTGGACGAATTTCTCGACGAGATATGATGCCTTTAAGCCCCATTCTTACGATCGAAATCTTTGATGTATGGGATATCGACTTTATGGGACCTTTTCCAAATTCTTTTGGAAACTTGTATATCCTTCTCGTTGTCGATTATGTTTCAAAATGGGTCGAAGCCGTTCCTTGAAAAACCAATTACCATAGAATTGTTGTGAAATTTCTCAAAGAAAACATCTTTTCGAGGTTCGGCACACCTCGCACAATAATCAGTGATAACGGAACCCATTTTCGCAACCGTTCTTTTGAAACTTTAATGAAAAAATACTCGATAACCCACAAGTTATCTACTCCGTATCATCCTCAGACTTGTGGCCAAGTTGAAGTTTCAAATCGACAAATAAAACAAATCTTGGAGAAAACTGTCAATAAAAATCGAAAAGATTGGTCTCAGAAATTGACGGACGCGCTTTGGGCTTACCATACTGCTTTTAAAACTAACCTTGGGATGTCCCCATTTCGTTTAGTTTACGGTAAAGCTTGCCATTTACCCGTTGAAAAATCAAAAACTACAACTCAACGAACTAGAAGAACTTAGGAATGACGCGTATGAAAATGAGAAAATTTACAAAGAAAGAACCAAATTTTTTCATGACAAGTCAATCCTAAGAAGAAAAAATTCGCCTAACCAGAAAGTTCTTTTATATGACTCGAGACTTCATTTATTCCCTGGGAAACTTAAATCAAGGTGGACCGGACCATTTGTGGTACGAACTGTTTTTCCACATGGTGCCATAGAAATAGAAAACCCAAAGGATGGATCGATTTTCAAAGTGAACGGTCATCGGTTAAAACCCTTCTTGGAATTTCCCGGTAACCAAGAGGAGGAGCTCATGATCCTTCATGAGCCAAGCTACGTCTAGTAAGAATGTTAACCTCATTTTCTAAATATGTACATATTTTTCTCCGTTACACTCATTATATCATGCATCGACTGTGGGGACACAGTCATAATTAAGTGTGGGGGGGGGGGTCTCATTTTCATTTTTCTTTTAGTTTTTCATGGCATTTTAGAATTTTCATTTTCTTCAAAAAAAAAAATCTCAAAACTCCTAAATCTCAAAAACATTTTCTTTTTACCATTTTGATTTATTTTTGAAGAAACACTATGGGATAAGTATAAGTTTTGGTTAATAAATTGAAACTTTTGAAAATTTATTTGTCTTAACAAAAATAAAAATGAAGTTTGATTACAAATGACAATGGTTTTACTAGTATATAGGAAGGTTCATCTATGTTAATTATGAAGTATGTTCTAATTGAAAATCTTTGTTTAAAAGTGGTAAATTTAAAGTAAAGGATATAACATTTTTGTCTTCTAAGTTAAATGGTGCTAAGATGATTTTGCAAAGCTCTCTCTCTCTTAAAAAATATATAAAAAATATATATACAAAATAATAACATCTAAAGTATTCACTCTCATTTAAAAGTCCTCACGGTTATGCATGGGTGAATTACTTGGAATCTTTGATTATGTGCTTTCATACCCATTTAAAAGTCCTCACGGTTATGCATGTATGGAACACATACAAAAAAAAACAGACTTAATAAAAACCACCTATGGTCGATAGGTGTATGCATGAAAGTGTGTGCACTCGCCATGCTCTGTACTCCCATCACATAAGCCCGAAAGGCAGTGCATGGGTGGTATATCTGGCCTCAGTTTACCTAAGCTAGGTGTGTAATTTTTCTTGCAAATAATGAGAGAACAAGCAATTGAAATCCTAGCACTATTTTAACTTGTTTGATTTAACTTGTTATTGAAAAGAAATGAAAATACCACTTTAATAAACTTTGATAATCAACTAAGGATCCATTTCATAATTATATTGTGTTATCAACCGAAACAACTAGCCAAACTATGGTCTATCTGTTATGACAACTTGATTTTTATTGGAAACTTTGACGAGTAAAAATTTTCAAGACAATGACCAAAACTTGTATTTAACTTATTTGTGTCAATTTAAAAATAAATCCTTCATTTGTAAATATTTCCAAAAACTCGCATTCATCTCTTTGTAAATAAATCTTGCATTTTGTAAATATTTTCATCCTGCATTTGGATTTTGTGGGCCGCTGAAAACCCTCACGAGACAACACTCGTCCTACTGGGGACACCCCGAGATTTAACGGCTTGTTGCATACGCTCAATGCAATCGTGCTCCCTACGAAAACGGATTTATCTTATTTTTCCTTTATTCGAAGACGAATAAAAAGATAAGTGTGGGGGTATTTGATATGCACGTAATTGTGCATATATTTACATCCATATTTTATCTCTTTTTATTTAAATAATCATCATATTTGGGCATTTTAACATGTTTAAAACCAAAATTCATTATTTCCAACCATCATATTTTCATCTTCATTCAGGGGCAAAACGGTCATTTTGTGCATGTGTCAATATAAGAATTTTTACTTGGACATTTTTTGACAATTTTTATAGGAATTTGGATGCATATGGAAGAGGCTTATATGAAGATATATGCATGCACAAATGAATACAAAGGAAAGAAGAGGGAATAATTCAAGCCATGAACATGGATGATCCCACCCACTTACCTAAAAGTACAATTTGGAGCTAATGGACAACTAAGTGGAGGTTAAATCTTCATGCAAAACAAATGATGGATTAATTAGTGGTTAATGGTTAATTGTTGGCCACACTTCCTAAAGGGCATTTTAGGTAGCCTCCTAAAAACAGAATTAAGGTTTTATGCATGTATATATAACCCTCTTATGTATATGAAAACATCATCTACTCTTTCATTTTACTTAGGAAATTAAGAAATCAAAGTGTAAGCTCAATGTTCTATGAAATAATAATGGCTTCCAAGCCTCTTTCTTCTCTCTTTTCTACATGCTCTTCTTTGTTTTATTGTTAATGTTTATTTATATGCTCTCTTTCTCCTTATGTTCATAGCTTAGATTTACATTTATGCAAGTAGTTAGTAGCTAATCTCTTTTGCTTTCTTTGCTTATTTTCTATTTTCTTTTCTTTAATGTTGAAACTTACTTGTGTTGCTTCAATGCCACAAATGAGTAGCTAAACTCCTTCAATTTAGGGGTGATGAAGCTCTCTAATTTTATGTAATTTCAACATTTTATGATTTATGATCTCGTTTGGTTTATGCTTCATGAAGTGGATTTTGATGCAAGTTTATACAAGTGAGTTTGATAGCTTATATTGCTTATGCAAATGAGCTATTCTTATTCAACATAAACACAAGTTGCATCATCATTTGCTAATCCATTTTTGATTGTGAAATTAAAGTAAAAATGAAATTTGATGATCTATATTACTAGATACAATAGTAAATAGATCATGCTTAAAATAGCTTTTGCTTTTGCTTCATTTTCATGAGAATTATAAGTGGATATTTGTTGCATTATAGTTTGATGGTTTGAGTTATGTTAATTAATAACATAAACAAACCATGCTTATGATAAATACAACAATATTTCACTTAAATCAAAGTTAGAGATCATAAATTGTTTGTTGTTGATTTACAAAAATATGAGAGTGGATTTGCCTCTAAATTATTCTCTAGTTCAATAGTTTACTAATAACATTACAATTCTAGTTTAGCTTCATTTTAGTTCTATCCAACAATTTCACTCGACTTTGGTTTAATTTGATTGAATAGAAGTTAAAATCATCAATTCCCTGTGGATCGACCCGTATTCGCCACGTGCTACATTCGTACACCGTGCGCTTGCGGTTATTTTTAATTTCTAAATTCCTCGATGGTTTTCTAATCCGATAGAATTTCCGTCGACGAACTAGTGCTTCTGCAGATTCGTGCTCGAGAGTGATTTTCGATTCGAGTGCATAATTCTTCGGTCTGGGTTCGAGATCATGCTCGTAGGTGGTTTTGTGACCGTAGTTGGTCGTCGCGTTGATCGTAGGCGGCCGGAGTTGCTTGGGCATGTACACGAGTGTACGTGTGTGCACTGGGGAAAGTTTGTTTGGAGAAGATGATTGGAATCTCGAAGGGGTTCTCGTGTGTGTTTCGGGGGAGACTCGAAAATTGTGGAGTAGGTTTTGCTTCAGGATAGACACGGGAGTTTCTGCGTTTGGTCTCAGGATTTTTTAGGCTTGGTTCTGTAGTACTAATTGCAGGTTTTGGCTTGTTGTATATACAAGTATAAATCAAGTTAAAATTATAAGAACAAGTTTATAAAGGAAGTGAGGTATAAGTTAAACTTGTTATTTTAAAAACGAAAGTAAATCAAACATTTTAAAGTGAAAATTTAATTTATATTTAAAATTTAAAAATGTTTCAAGATGTTTGATTTTAAAAATAATTATCTTAATTAAGTTTTAAAATTCAAATTTAAAAGAGAAATTTGAATTTAATTATTAAATCAAAGTTTTAAGTTAAAGTTTGAAGTAATATTTTTATAACAAATTTTCAATTTATATCGAAAATAAATTAGTTTAAAACTTGATAATTTAAAGTGTTTTAAATTTGAAAATGATTTGTCAATGCTTTATCTCCAAGTAAGACTATTATTATGATTCTGTAAACCAAGTTTAATAATTTGTCTTTGAATTAATAAGATTTAAATAATTCAAATAAATTTATTTACGGAAATAAATAAGGTTAAATTATTTGGATACTTAACTTAAGAATACTTATTTAATATGATTTGTTAATAAGTTAATTTTGATTAAGATTTATGCTTTTCTTAATTTATTAAAGATTTCTTTAATATTAGAAGTAAATTAATTAATTGTTTAAATAATTTTAAATAATTAGTTAATTGTTTATTTAATTTTAAATAATCAATTAATCATGAATTAATTAAGTGTAATTACTTAATGAAGTAATTAATGGTTAATTATTGAATGTAATTAAGAATGATAATTATTTATGGAAGTAATTAATGGAAATTACTCATGGGAGTAATTAACAGAAGTGATTAATGGATAATCACTAAATGTTATTAATCTAAGGATGGATTAATATATTTGTTTTGAAATTAATTAATTATGAAGTAATTAATTAATCAAAGGGTTAAGGATTATTTAATAATGGAATTAATTACTTGTTAAGTAATTAATTAAGAGAGTAATTAAGAATTTTTAATGAAGTAATTAGAAATAATTACTTATGTAAGTAATTAAGAGTTAATTACTTAATTATTTTAGTTAATTAATGTGATTAATTAGTTAATAAATGTGATTAATTACTAAGGATAATTAATTAAAAATGTAATTAATTAATAAAATAATTAATTAAAGATTAATTTTTAATTGAATTAAATAATATTTACTTAATAAAGTAATTAAAGATTAATTGATTAGATTAATTAATCAAAAGGGTTAATATAATCAATTAAGAAGTTAATTAATTAAGATAAGTAATTACAAGTTATTAATTACTGATTATGATTAATGAGTTGATTAATTACAAGTTAATTATTTAATTAATTTAAAGTAATTGTTAATTAATAAGGATCATTAATTAATGTAATTAATGAAATTAATTAAGATTAATTAATAAAAGTAATTAATTAAGTATGATTAATTAATTGTAATTAATTAAGCATTAATGTAATCAATTATAGTTAATTAATTAATGAAGGGTCATTAATTATTGTAATTAATGATAGTAATTAAAGGTTAATTACTGAATATGGCTAAGGATAATTACTTGAATGTAATTAAAAGACAATTAATCGGGAAGATTAATTAAGGAAGATCATTAGAGATGATCAATTTATTTATTTGAAATAAATTATTGAAGAGGGATTTAAGTAATCCAATTGATTAAGAGTTAATTAATTCTATTTATGGATGATTGGTTTATATTGGATGATTGATATTGGGTGTTTGGTTGATACTGGATGTTTTGGATATCTTTGATACATGATATGCCTTATGAGATGAATATTTGTTATAAATTATCTATTGTGATAATGTATATGTTTATATATCATCCTGAATATAAGGTTAACTATTTAAACCTTAAAGTACAACTTGGACATTAAAATGGCGTTTGGTTTCGATGAGACGGGGATCGAGTTTCCATATTTGGATATCCGAAAACCACATAGATTCCAATTAAACGTTAGGTCGTGAATCTAAGTGGAGCTTTGTGAAGACTCGAGGTGTAAGGGCTATACGTCAGTATAACTCTGTGGGTGATTCCGTAATGAGTTTGACGGAATAGTACTTATAGGTTCGAGATGGTGATTTAGAGTGCAAGGGCTATGGTCGTTGACTCTGAGGGTAATTCCAAAATGAGTGCAACGAGATAGTGCCTTCGGTTTCGTTCGAACCCGAAACGAACTTGTATGGATTGAATGCTTTCAGAACATCGTCAGGTGGACGATGAGCATTCTAAGATAGATGTGTTCTATAAAGGTAATCGCAGCCTCAAGCCTCATCAACCGGGAACGGCTAAAACAGGGGAGGTGCAGCAAGGCTTCGTGGGTAGCCCCCACTTGAGAGCGAGATTTACCCCTGTCTAGAGGTCCCTTTCTATTTCGGCTTGGTGTGTGGTTGGTCGCGCCAACTACAGGGTGGTCTTGTTCGGGACTGTTCAGTAAGGAATGGTCCTGGCCTTGTGTTGCAGGGGAGCGGGCGTACTCCTCGGTACGTTGATCTAGGCCACGTACTGTGACGGGCGGTACCCCAATAGCCCTGCCATTGATGGAAACCCATTCTTCCTACGAAACCCTACGGTTTTGTTTGTATTACCCACTTTTGTGGCTAGAAGCTGAAATTTAATAGATGTAACAATTTCGGCTATTTCTTATTTATTTGAAAAACCTAGATGCTATTGTAATATCACTGGATTTCCTATCAAATGTTTTGGTTAACGTAAGGTAAAAACTTTTCCATGTTTATGTGTGGGAAGTCTTACGTGATACGTTTTCTTTTCAAAGGTTTTCTAAAGTTAAGCAACTTTAACCCGTTTACTCACCAGACCCCTGTCTGACCAGAGTGTTTATTTTATGTTTTATTAAACTTTTGGGTACTCATATTATGTATGAGTAGTCAAGTGATTCAGGTTTGCTTGACGATTTCTGGAGGAGATATGGAGCAGGAGGCTTCCACGTGTAGATATATTTTGGTTCCGCTGTGTTTGTTTGGTATCTGTTTCTGTTGTACTTGAGAGGTTAGATAGACAGATGCTTATAACTGTCTAATATGTGTTGTATAAGTTGTGTACTCTGATGTAATATGATACTATGTGATATTTTATGTGATATATTATATTTCATTCGTTCCGCTATGAGTTATCTGATGTTGTTGTTTCTTTCTTTCTCTTTCTTTTCTTCTTCTATCCCTTTCTTCTTCATTGAAGATGCAATTTCTTGGAGATAGGAAGTCGGGCCGTCTCAACTGGGTACTACCAAAAAGTATCATGTATCCCATTATTAAGAAGGTAATACTTAAGTGAAGTGTTTACTATCCGAACAGATTTCTTTCCTGTTTTAAGTTACTTTTGGGCCACTCGAGCATAAAATACTTCTTTCATTACAAAACTCCCTTTTTGAAACAATACTTTACATATTTTCAACAAAATATTTATTGCCAACTTGCTTTAGGTTTTGTTGGATTTGAACTTGTTTTGATATTACAATGATAAAGAGAATAATTTACTAAGTGCATTACCACGTTTGCCTAAGCAAATATCCTGTGCTCACTTAGAAGATGTTTAAATCGTCACAAAACGAAATCGACGCTCATCAATGGAACCAATCCAAAGTAAATACTTCTTACTTAAAATTTCCGTTCCTAAAATTTTTATACTTCAACCAAAATACATTCAAATAGTACTATTATTACTTTCCAAAAACTTTCAAAACCATTTTTAAAGCACTGGGATTTAAGTCCTTAAGTTTCCTACTTAAATCTTTTTATTTTAACGTACCACCTTAAACTCAATCTTTGTAAAACCATTTTCTTCTATATTATCATTCCTAAATTTTCTAACTTTAATTAACATTTTTTATTAAACCAAATCCTTAGTCCAACATTATCAGCGAACGCCCAGTAGTCAAATTATGAAATTCAATTCATAAGGTGTTCGTTTAAATGTTGCCCTAGTTTTCTATTTTACCAACCCTTAATTTTAAAGGGAAAACTATTTACATAAACACTCAACCCCAGTCAAAGCTCAACTGGACGAGCGTAACTAATAAAACCATAAGTGATAATAATAGAGTATTATTTCCTAAACAAATACTAGTAATAAATAATTATACTATTTTTGAAAATCATACATAAATACAATCCTAGGTAAAATTATTTCATTTACCCATTAAAAATAATACCGTATCAATTGGTCTAGTTCAAGTGCTTAGGGATCCCTATCAATAATGTTAGCTATTCATACTGGCCAGAATCTATATGCCACTCAACAGATCAATCAACACAATATAAAATATTTTTATATCACTAACAAATACATGCTCTAATAGTTATTTACACTTAAACTCATTCTAGGGTATTACTAACCCTATCTCTTATGAGTTTACCCCACCAAAGCCAAGGTTCTTGATTAACCTTGCGCTTTGATACCAAATGTAATGATCCCTATTTGCGACCCTTAAAAATTGACATCAGTGCATCCATGGTATTCACATGCCAAACAACCATGTGCCAAAAAGACAAATAGTTAGGGGAAAGAAGAAGAAGAAGGAAGACAAGAATAAACTAAAAAACATAAAATCTCACATCGCAATGAATAATCTATAATATAACAGTGATCTTTACAAAAGTAATTTTATATATATATACATACATACATCAGAGTATACTAACATACTATTAGCTTGGACAGTTATAACAACCCATCCTTTCGATTGTCGATATCTACAACAATAACAAACAGCAAAAATAAAAGAAAATATGGAAGTGCGTTTAGGGCATCTAACTCGTCTCCTAAACTGCAAAACATCCAAAGCTAATCTGAGAACAAGCTCAGTCTAACACAAGCATTATATGTAAACAACATCCAAGTCAGTCTGGTAAAACCAGCAAGAGAAACTCAAACCATAAGGAATTTTATTATGACTTATAAGATCCTTTACGATCAAAGGTATCTTGTAAGACAATGCCGCACAAAAACATGGATTGGTTTTTGCCTTACGATAACCAAAACATTTTCTGTATAAAATCCTTTGATATTATCATAATGCCTAAGGGTTTAAAGTAAATATATCAAGTAGCTGTGACGTGTATAGATGACAACAATAAATAGGTATACAATTAAAAAATGAAGGCACTTATTGGAGAATGGATTTCTAATAAATGGTAAGGTAAGTGACTACCTTTTAAAAATATACACACCTCAAGATTAAATGTACGATGAGATCGAAAACTTTTTGACCTCTACCAACACATAATTGGCCAACCCCTTATTGGATAGTATCGAAGATGGCCACCCCTTGGATGTGATCATCAACCAAAAATGGTCCCCAAAGCATACATAGGGATATTGACACTAGATCCTGATGATGATCAAACCCTAATGGGAGCGACCCACACAGCACTGCTGTATCTCACCAATTTTTGCCATTCGTGGGTGTAAGGCTTTAAGAGGCCATGATTACCTTTTCCTCATAGTAAACCATCTTGGAATGCTAACATTGTCCTCTAGGAAGAAGTGCAATGCCAACATTCATCCATACAAGTTCGTTCTGGGTTTGAACGAAACTGAAGGCACTACCTTTATTACATCCTTTTTGGAATCACCCTCAGGATTAGCAGCAAGTAGCCCTTGCCCTTCAAAGAGCATCGTCTTTACTTATCTTCAAGATGTCTTTCATTTGAATGCATACGTTGGTTCGAAGTGATTTTTCGATAGCATATCCAATCTCAATCTCTCCGAACCTACAATCGATAATATCTAGTTGACTCGTTCTCTATTTTTTCATAAGTATGCAATAAGTATTCGAGTCCTCACCGGGGAACCCACATATACAATCATACTTCCTAAGTCCAAATTGGCCAAGATTTGATATTCAGTTATTTAACTACCTAATACACAAACAAACAAAAATCTTGTGATTTAATTACCCATAGTAAACACTACACCTCAAAATAAGTTTTTATTTATTTAAATCTCTTTTCAAAACCCTTATAAAAACATTCATATACTTATCTCAATGACATAAGTATATTGACAAAAAATTTGTGAAATACTCCTTATTTCAAAATCATATTAAAAGGATCGAACAAACGTTATTTGAATTAGAGATATCCCCAAACACTATTCCTTCAATATTAAGCATGGAAAAAAAAGTTCCACTCCACCATAATTAAGAAGCTCAGTTATGGGAAACCTTATCTCAAATTATTTTATAAACTTCTTAAGTAAATCCTTTTAATAAATCTCTTTCATCTATATAATCCCCTTTTTGCTTAAATTCTAAATCCATTATAAAGCTCCTTTATAAATTTCCTAAAATCATTTATAAAACTCTTCAACAGATGTCCAAAATCATTTATAAAACTCTTTTATAAATCTCCAAATTATTTATAGAATCATTTTATAAATCTCTAAAATCATTCAAAACAGTTAACTTTAGATTAATACAGAATTAAAGTCATTCTGAAAACCCTAATGTTAAAAATTTGTATATGAGGCTTAGTAACCGTAATGGTACCAAATCAAATTTCCATTTATTTAAATTTGTCTTCCAAGTAACATAACAATCATTTACATGAGTCATCATATATGTAAATACAATCCATAAACAAATTAGGAATAACATGACAATATAAATCAGTTGGCAAATACATGTCCAAACAACATAGTAGCAGGATTCTGATTTGTCCTACTAATAGATGTCCAAACAATATATTAAGATTTAAGTTTAGTTATAGCAGAAAGGGGATTTATTCTGCTAAATGATGTCTAAATAATCAATTAAATTAAAGTTATAGTAGAACGTTATTTATTCTACTAATTGAAGTCAAAGTTGAGTATGACCTATTCATATTTGTATGGTTACTTAATGGTATCGACAATAGAATTCGTTGTGTTCACAATTATTCTTTGTAAAAGAAAGTCGCTTATAAATAAATTGATCCTTGGAAAACAAAGTAATTAAGAACTTAAACCTCTTTTTAAATAATTAATTGCAAGTTACATCCTATTAAAAACATAATTAAATCTTAATTAGGTATTACCTTAACTTAATTAATAATTAAGAAATAAATAACCTTTAATAAAAAAAATTGTATATAAATTATACCTTTAATTAATTTATAATTACAATAACTAAATGCTTATTTAATAATTAATTAACAATTAACCCTACCTTTAATTAATAATTAATTTAAAATAAATCATATACTTAATTCATAAATAATTAAAAATTAATCATGCTTAATCAAAGATTAATTAAAATTAATCTCACTTTTAAAAGATAATTAATTAGTAAGTAATCTCCACTTAATTATGATTAACAAAATAATGTTTAATATTTAATTAATTATTAATTACCCAACAAAGTTGATAAATAAATAATTAATAAATCCTTAATTAACTTCTTCATCATTACTAATTAGGTTTTATAAAATATTTCCAAAGTGTTTTAAGTATAAAAAACTTAACTAGCAAAAATTGGACTTTTTGCGGAACTTCATCCATAGCGACTATTGTTATGAATGTCATAACTTCAAAATTTGTTTTGGCTCTTTCTTTTGAAAACTTTACTTATGAAAGCTTACTAACTTTACCAAACTTTAAGTAAGTGTTTTGAAAACTAAAAAAAAGTTCGAACTTAAAAAATGATTTTGATTTATTAAACTAGAACTATGGTTTTACATATGGATTTCAAATCCCATTACCATACAAATGTGAAAACTATTTATAGCATACAACCATGTAATCATATCCATAACATAAATGCACATTCCATATACAAAAACATAAGCAGGATCATATCTTTACATGCATAAACAACATTTAGATTTCAAATCACAATTCTTATACAGCATTACATCCAAGCATAAGCGCGCACACACACACACACACATATGTGTGTGTGTGTGTGTATGTATGTATATGTATATTTATATGTATATGTATATGTATATAAAACCATAATATCAATATCATTTCTCAACCAAACATCCAACAAATTTACTACTACGTTAAACAAAACATAAAGTTCAAAACTTGCTTTTAAAATGTGAGCTTTTTACTCACCAAAATTTTTCGAAACAAACTACATTATGACTAGAACTTAGATCGGCCATTGATCTTGGCTTTCGTTTTGGAAAAACTTGATTTGGACCCTTGGAGAGGGACTTTTTGTTTGGCCTTGGTGGAAACAAGGCTTTGCCTAGGTGGCTTGGGTGGATATGGACTAGAAATTGAAAGGAGAAGTGGAGCAGGAAGAACAAGGAAGGATTTTTAAGTGATTTTAAGAGTTAAGAAGTGTAAAATTGATTTTTAAAATTTAAAGCCAAGGAAGACAATAAATTTTTTTAAACCTACGAAGAACGATAGATTTTTGAAAATAAAATAGGAATAAAAATGGAAGGGAGAGAGAAAATGGTGAATGTGTTTCTATAAAAATTAAAATAGTGAAATTATCAAAATAGCCTTTAAGTACCATGCCCTCTACTAAGAAGCTTCCACATCACTATCCCACCTCCTCCCTCTCTCATCCACATGTTATCCAAGGGTACACCCTTTTATCGATCATATAATTCCCCTTCTTGTACTTCAAATTTGAAATGAAGTGTCATGATTTTCTTTTTTATTTAATTTTGTTACACTTGGAAAATTTTCACATTTTTCATATAAATGTACACACATATATTTACATCTTTAACACACTTAATTAAATTCTTATTACTCTTATAAGTGTGTGCTTAAATATATTAAGGTGTATTACAGCCTTGTAAACAATTTTTTGATAGTGAAAAATTGTATTTTCGAAAAAAGCTTTCCGGTCACATTTTCTAATTTTCCTCGAACTAAATACTTTCATAAAAAAAACTCAAAAATGAAGTTTGTATCATTAGTTATAAATTAAATAGTGTTATTTAATTACAAAAACCATTATTTGAATACTTAAAATTAATTAAATATTCACTAACCAAAGCGGTAAAATTCCAGGTCTTCACATTCTCCCTCCTTAAAAGAATTTCATCCCTGAAATTTCACCACATGAATGGCTCATACTATTCATAAGTCTGCATGATGTTCATAGGTCATCCATATATAAAAATCAGATTCGATCCCTACTCGAATACATAACTTCACTTCAAAGATAGTATCAGTTACCCAACTTACTAGTGCGGACTCCGATCAGGCTTCTTGACTGGAAATCTCTGTTCTCCATACGTAGACATATACTATGATTGAACACTTTGCTTCCCTATTAAGAACCCTCATCAAGTGCTCGCTGTCAAAATCAAGTGATAAATTCTTGTCTGGAATGGTGTAAAAACCTTAAGTCATGTACTCAAATCTTGGATCGAGAATTATATGAGAAAGGGAAATGATCTACAAACAACCTACATACTCCTCTAAAGGTTCTTATCTTCCCAAATTACTTTTAACCCTCCAAAAATATTTATGGAAACATTTCACCGAATCCTAATTTAGGTCCAACATTTAAAATGACATAACTAATTTTTGAAGCCTTTCATAAAATTATCTAAATTTATTAACTTGGGTGATATACAACATGAAATATGCCATTTTGTAACACATTTTTGTTTCTCATTCATCGTAGTTAGAAGTGTTACAAGCTACAAATGATTATTTTCGTTAGAAACAAATTCCAACAGTTATTACTATCTAGAACTATAGTACTTCCATAAATAAACTAAAATAAATTGGACAAAATTGTAATTTATCTTTTATTTTTACTGATCTCGCTACTAGAGCTTCGATGCTTCCCCTTTTGATTGTTCCTCTTTCGCTTTTTAAGGTTACCACTTCATCCTAGTTCCACCTCATCCTTGCTCCTCTTTTGCCTCGTACTGGTGACGCTCTGCCTCGTTTAGGTATTTTTCTTTGTTTTATTATCTTAGATTACACTTGGGTTTTCACTAACTGCTATTTGAATTTTGATTCAAGTGGTGTTGTTTATTTTTTCCATTTAGCTCTCAAATTGAACACCTATTGTCAAATTGCTCTCAGTCATGTTGTGCTATAAGTGCAATTCTGTATTTATATTGAAATGCAGCTAAAGACACTGATTTATATACTGTAATGTCTATAAACGAGTTGGAGAATGAAGTTGAACTATATACCTGATTGAAATTTTGTCTCTGTAATTGAACCCATGGATTGTTAAATTAGCCTATGTATTTTAATTTGATCGATGTTTGTAAGCTTTGTGAACATAAAAATTTATCCCACACATTTCATTATAAGCTATATTACAAATACATGTACCTTAAGTTTGCTCAACAAGTACATATAGTTATCTTACCATGTCTAGTCAATATATTTATAATACTAAAGATAACATCTCTAGCTTGGATTTGCTCAATAACAAGAGAGTATGCAAGTAATTTATTAATATATAAATGGTAGAGGACAACACTTATATTGAAGATTTGTAATCTTCAATATATTTAACTGAGTGATATTGACTTATGGAATAATTTATTTCTTATGAAATACCCTCGTGATTCAAGTGTCAGACACATCAAAAATAACGATGTACATGTTTACGTACGTATATATATCTTAAGTCTATTTGTGTTTCTTTAATGATCCACCTTTGCTTTATACATTCTTATATAAGTTCTCTTACTATATAACTTTTATATTTAATTAACTTGTATAATAATTTTATGTATGACACTATACTAATTAAATCTTATTTAATTAATTAACTTTTTAATTAATTTTATCTTATCATTCTAAGATAACATTTATATTGGACATGCATTATAACCTTTATAGTAATACATTTATATCTCACACAAACAGAGATAAGGTTATCTAGGTTTTTAACCCAGTAGAAACCAATAGAAAACAAAACCACCTTGCGTAAACAGGATCGTTCGAGACTTAACCAAAAAACCTATATGACTAAGGCAATGACGGGGATCAACGAGGCTGAAGGATCAACACTCTTTTAGTTCAATCAGCAGCTAAACGCAAACAGCTAGTGAATTTCCATCGAAGCGAAACAACTACAATAAAAGACTACGGAAACACCTCCAATTCTGAACTCCAGAAAAATCCAAAGTGCTTGGATCATCAGCAACCCATACCTCTCCGCAAATCTTCCAACAAGACAGCCAAAGAATACTATGAAATGAGTCCATGACCTAGGCTCACAAAACAAGCCAAGTCTATGGGTCGCTAGCGGCCCATAGCTTTGCCTCGTTTTGCATGCCAAACTTTTCCAGGGTCGTTTCCTACCTACTTGCAAGCTGACAATGGAGTGGCTTGGCCCAGAAGCTCTTCGACCCATAAAAATACCAACCTACCTACAACATAAAGAGGATTTTCTCTGAGTTGGTTTTTGAAGCTCTGCTGAAATTATTCTTCACTCTATGCCTCCCTCATAACAATCTTCTAAGGAATACAATGTGATTCTCCAGTGGATTCCAACTCTGGATATTCAATCCCAGTAGTAAACAGACAAAGCCTTGTAGTCATACATCTCTTGTAAGAGCAATCGGTCTGTAATAAAACTATAAAGTTGTAACATTCTCAGATTTTAGCCAAATATAATAAAGTGATTAATTTAAATTTTGGAATTAAATTGTGAATTTAATAATAAATTAATTAGAAAAATTCTAGAATAAAAAAATATATATGATTATAAATTGATTTCAAATAAATTTTCTTTAATTAGTGTAAATATATACCTCTTTTAAATTAATAAGTTAAGCATGAGGTAAGTGTAATTTGTATATATAGGATTTTTAAAATTATAAAAATGGTTTGTATTTATAAGTATATACATTTATAAGTACATGACATTTATACATGTAAATAAAGACAAATGTAAATCATATAAACATGTAAACATAAGAGAATAAGGGTTTAAAAACAAAATTTATAAAAATTATTTAAAAGAGGATTTAAACATAAAATTTTCATAAATGACATTTGTTAAATAAGGAGATACAAAAATAGACAAGTGTAAAAATTTTAAATTATGAAATTTACAAGTGTTAAATTAATATAAACAAGTGCAAGCAAAAGATTTTCTTTTAATCTAAAAATTATAAAATATGATAAGTGATAAACCAGGTTATTTTCCAATTCTCAGTTTAAACTCCTCAAAACCGAAATAAAAAACCTAGAAAGAAAACTGAAAATTCAAAAGCAAAATCAAAACTAAAACCTGTTCAAACAAATACAAGATAGCAGTTCAAATCATCACGTACAGATTCATCTCAAAAATTCAAAGCTTCAGTTTTCAAGTCTGGAAATTCAAAACAAAGGAATCTGGAAATCAAAACAGCAGTTCAAAGTTTAAAAGCCCAGAAATGAAGATTAAAACAAAATCAAATCCAGATCAACCCGAAATCAAAAAAAAAAGGAAACCAGGACAAACTTAAACATCATCAACAAGCAAGCTAAGAATCAGATCAAAGTTCAAGATTTTAAACATTTCTAGTTTTCAGTTAAAAGCAAAAATCAAGTTCTAGGTTTCAAAAGAAATTCCTGTTCTCTGTTCTTTTGATCCAGGTGAGCAAACTACCAATTTTTTTTAAATCTGTTGTGATTTTTGATGATATACTGGAAGTTGTTAGTACAAATGTTTGCATGTCTGTGTAGATACATATATTGTTGTAGAATTCTTGCCTATGTATATACAAAAATATATCTCTGTTAACAAAAAGCTTGAAAAAAATTCCAGGAAAAGAAAATTCACATCTCAAAATATAAATAGATTTAGGTAATATTCTTTAAACAAAAAAATTATCATAATAGTGTAATACAAATTTTAAAAATGGTTTCAAATGAATTTATGGAATAAATATCCTAAAATTTGGAAATTACAGTAATAAACCCTTTTTATCATAAAATTCAGGTATCATGGTTTAGAGTTTCAGCTATATGACTGGATTCGTATTTGAATTTTATGAATTTTGATGAAACTATTGATATTTTTAATTTTGAAATTGATGAGAATTTATGAGTTGATTGGAATTTACGTTTTTGCCAATTCGCGGTGAACGAGGAGGTGTTGTTCGACATGGTTGTGGCTGGAAGAGGATCATGGGCTAGGGGTCAACGAAAAAATGGTGGTTGAAATTCTAGATCACCATGGTGACCAAGCGACGTGGATTTAAGGTTTTTAACCCAGCTCTATTTAATATTGAAGAAACGACGATTCCGTCGTCGACAGCAAATCGAGTTTGATCGCACCCAGGGGAATAGGATCGTAGGTCGTCAGGGCAACCTTGGTCGGGATGTCATGGACGATGGCAACTGGGATCATCAGCAAAGAGGGTGGTTTGGTTGACTATGTTGTTCCAGGTAGGATTTTATATCTCGTTTTCGAATTCTTTGTTGATTTCGTCGAAGCTGGGTGCGTGATTGGTTTGAGATGGTTGTAGATGGCGCGTCGAGGGCATCGATAATGGTCGGAGCCTCTACCGTCGTTTGTACACATGCACGCGATGTCAATGTGTATCGGTGATGGTTATGAGTTTCGGGAGATGTGACGGACGTGACTTTTCGTCGCTCGAAAACCGACATCAGTACGTCCACTGTATCAACTGCCGAGCAATCGAAGGCCGGAAAACCGTACCGTTATGGTTCAAGAAGAAGAAAAGATAGAAGAAGGGAGAAAAAGATAGAACAGAATAGAAAGAAACAACAGAACAATATCAGAATCACACAATCGCAGCGGAACAACATATAATAGATAAATGAATAATCTTTAAATAAAGAACTATATCAGTTATAACATTACACTTTATATTACATTACATCATTAGAGTGTACGAAAACAAACAACAAACAGTGGAAAAGAAATATTATACACTAGTGAATACGCCATGCCATCCAGCTTGCCTCCAGCAACTCCTGAATTCCAGAATATCCCGATAACCTGACTCTAGACTGCCCGTGTGGAAATTGGTGGGCACCCAGAGTTTATGAAGGTAAATAATAAACTCCGAGTCAGTCATGTGACGGGTGTGAGAACTAAAACAGTTTATCTTTAAAACAAAGAATAGGATAATTTTTTTTAAAATAGATTCGCAATGCTTTTTGAAAATGTAACTACCATAAGACCTCCCACCACACACACAATGCAAACGCAGACTTGGAGGAGATTTCTTCTTATGTTAGTCAAAGATGCTTACTACGAAAAATCAAATCATTTTTGATATTATTATTAGTGCATAGTGTAGAAAACATTTCGAAAGCAGAATATAAATCTTAGCCAGCATAGGTACCATTTTATTATGCCCGCTATAGCTACCTCCTGAGGAAGCAGGTTATACAATTTGCAACCGTAAAGGGTTCGTATTGTTTCTTTGGATTTCCAACAAATGGTCAGGCCAAGGAACTTCCCGTTGCCACATGGGTACGCCTCTAGAAAGACGACCCGAGAATCTAACCGGATCTCTGCCAACACAAGGCCGGGTTACCCCTAACTGGGTAACTACTGACACGAATATGTCATTCCTCGATCGTAACCGATCTATATCCGAGGATCCTCGATTTCCAATAACCACAAAGCAATAAATTTGCAGCAACAACATAGGTTAAGCATCTGGGCTCCATACCATGATACCACCTCTATCCAGAAGGAATGACAAACACTAAAGGGGCGCTACCCCCTAATAACCTTGCTGCATCCTTCCTGTTTTGACCATTTCCGGGGAGTGAGGTCCGACGAAGTCTCGTCCACAAAGCCACGCTTATATAAAAGCTGTGTTTTGATCATCAAATGCACAAAAGCACTTCATATGCCACATTACCAATTTGGGAATGCATCACTAGTAACAATCAACTATATAACCTCTGAGGGTGTTAAGCTAAGAGAATAAATTCTCCGCCGCCAACGAAAATATATTTGATAGAAACCAGCTTTACATCTCAAACTGTAACGTCAGACACATATCCATACAAGTCCGTTCCGGGATCGAACGGAACCGAAGGCACTTACAAAGAAGTCCTTGCAATCCGGATATTCACTAATCACGACCGGACTTCCCATCACAAAGGGTAATAAATTTCTATATCGGAGATCAGCCGATGCTGAAACATTTGACGGTAATCCTTCTGTTTTCACAAATATCCGGTCTTCAACACCGGTCATCAAATGCAATCCATAACGACGTATCACATATTCGGAATGGGTTATACGACCCCAAGGTCCTTTCCCGGCTAACCCAAATAGTGAGCGCTTATTCAAAAATAAGTGTAGCATTCAAATTAAAGCAATCACAACAAATACCTATTTAAAGGCAAATATTGATAGTCGGTTATTTAACTATCAATAGGCATGCACAACACCACCAGATTCCAAATAATTTTCCAAATTATTTATTTTCCAAAATATCTTTACTAGATATATAATTTCCACACTTCAACATTTGAAAACAAATTTTCAAATCACTTTTCACCTTTACCACTTTTGAAAACAAATTTCAATCATTTTCCTTATGCGAAATACTTTCATTTCAACATGGTTCGTTTAAACCAATTAAATAAATCCTTATCGATTTACTTTATATTTACGTTCTAAATCCGTAAATTTATTCCCACACTTCAAAAATAAGTCAACGTTTATTTTTAAACAAATTCCCCTTTCTTTTATAAATTCCATAGTGAATTTACACTTCCAAAAAATCTATGAATATACGATTTTCAAATCGATTTCTATTATTCATTTTTAATTTATCTTTAAAAGATAAAATCTCAAAATATTCACTTCATATTGGAAAACATTTCCATGCTTATATTAAATAATAAGAAATTCACAAATCCATTTATTTTCAACAATTGGAAAATATTCAATATACTTAAGTTGAAATTAAGTATATATTTCATTCTTTAAAGAAAACGTGCGCTTAAACACATTTTTTTGAGTCAAAACGAAGGTTGCGTAAAACATCGTTACGACGACCCAAAATCACTAGTATAGGGATTCGAAATTTAGATAGATATATAACTCCCAATACTATACAAAAACATTTCCTTTCGGAAATCATTTACTATAACAACAGTGTTATAGTCCACCATTTCCTTCTATTTCTCGAAAACGCCTATTTCAACAATGAATGTTGAAATCTATGGTTTCGATTTTCAACACGTTTTAAAAACATCGGTAAAACAATTAACTTCATTTTTTATGTCACTTTCCCAAAACATATCCATTTTACTTAATTAATATATTCACTGTCCAAAATCGTGAATATACTTCACTAACCAAATTTCAACGTTTTCTACATATTTTATTTCAAGAATTTATCCACTACCCAAAATCGTGAATATAATTCCCTTAATAACCTTCTATATTAAGTTCATCAAATTTGATTGATTTCGGATTTATAAAACAACATTTATAATTCCCATCCCTATTTATAAAAACTTCGATTTATAAATCTCCTTTAATGACCAATTCAATTTATAACTCAATTTACATACCAAAAGTCCATATTATAAGTTAAGTACTTATAATTCATTTATTTACCAAATCGTTCCTTTAAAACTTCACAAATTTTAAATCTTATTACTTATAAGATTCATTTATATTTTATAACGACTTCAACTTATAAAATCTCCTTTATTAACAATTTCTATTAATATCCCATTTAAATGCCCAAAATCCAGTTTATAAGTTAATTACTTATAAATCTTTTATTTTACAACATCTATTCATTTTATAATCTTCACAATTTATAAATCTATAATTTTTAATGAAATCCATTTTATACTTCATTTTTAACACTTAATAAACTCGTTTTATAATTCCAATATTTTTAATTTATAAATATCAATTTTAAAAATCTTTTATATACATCCTTTATTATAATTCAAAAATCCAAATTTAAACTATTCTATAAATCTATTTATTTTATAAAACACCTTTTGGTTATATTTCACAAAAATCGTAATTTTTATAACATAAAAATTTATAACGTTTTAATTATTTAAAATGAATCAATTCAAAAATGTAATAAAACGTATACTTTGAAAAATCATTTTAAAACCCTTTTAAAATCAAAAATCGTTATTTTTAAACTTCAAAAATAGATCCGACGATGCAACAACACCCAATAGTCAATCATGACAACAAACATCATATATCATCATATGATAATCAACAAATATCAAAATATCTGTAATCAAATAAATACTGGTGAGGAATCCAGTTGGATCCCTCCAACCTGTTTCCCTGCATCCACAAACATTAGCACAATACCAATTCCGTTCAAAGCGGAATATCGTGGTATATGAGATTTATAAAATATTATCCGCTTAATAGACAGCGCAATAGGGTTTCATCCGCTATATAATGCGGGAAAATCAACTCCAAGTACATAAATAATACCAATTTCACTATACGGTGAAATATTCACGGTATATGTTTTTAATAAATAACCTCCGCTTACTAACGGCGCGTAATGTCTATTTCAACAATCAATAGATAATAATTATCATCCAGGCATACAATCAACAATTTTAAATCTAACTATTTAAAATTTAAATCGAAATTATTCGATTGAGTGAGAAGTTCTCACCTTGCTTTCAATTCAGTTTCCGCGTTTTATTTCGAATAAAATTAAACGCGCGATTAATTTTATCCGAAATTCTCACTAGCTCCAAACGACTCCAATCCAGCTCCATAGCATAGTATTCGTTCATACGGTTCGAACGCAACTGGTTTCGTCCAAAACGGACCTCGTATGAACAAGTTGCATCATTTTAAAGTTTTACGAATTTATAATATAATTAATTTACAACTTTATTTTAATTTCTAACCCACACTTCATCACAACCGTCCATTCCTTGCTTCCACTCATCAGGCCGTGCACGCTCTTCTTCCCCAGGCCGTTCCCAAACTTTTCACGCAACTAGTAACCCATGCTTACCTTAAACCCTAATACACGCGCCACACTTCGACCCCTTTCACTTCGATCAGGATATGCCACGTCGAAGGCCATTGCGAGCACGACTCTCGACCCAAAGATGATGAAGTTCGGCCCCCCATCTCTCTCGAAAAACATGCACAAAGTCGGCCCCTTCAAACACAAATTGTCGCTGATTTTCTCAACGAAAATCGATCATCCCCGTATGGATTCGTAGATCTCACTTAGCTCTATAACTTTGTAGTTGGAAGCTTTTACTAATTGTTTATGGATTGAGAAATATTGAGGGATGAACATGGGAGTTTTCTGGCCGTGGATTTCAATAATGGCGGCTACTGCAAAGGAAATAGGGTTTTGGCCAATTAGAAGATAATGGTTCTTTTTTATAGAAAATTTCCAAAAAATCACTATTCACTCGATTTTCCGAACTCCAAATCTCGCGCGGTGACCGGTGTTTTTAGAGTTTAACCCGCGTTCCGGACACAATGGAATAGGTTTCGGAGGCTAATTCAATCATCTGTGCGAGTTACGGCAACAAACGATCGATTTAAATCGCGTTTTGGCTTGCCCCGAACAAACGGTAAATCCAATCGACACGAAATTTGAAACCTTACAATAATATCACATTACGGATCCGATGAAACTAGATTCGTCGAAATCCGAGACTGATTGAAAAATGACTATTTTAACTCACCAAATTAATATTAAAACAATTTCGATGCGTTTCGAGCTGCCACAGTTAAACAAAACTCCAATTACTACGAAAATTGAAACACGATAATAAAAAATTATTACGGATCCAATGGAACTTGTTTCGTCCAATTCTGATACTGTTCGAAAATTGGCTATTTTTCAGTCGATAATTAAATATTAAAATATTCAATTTTCACAAATTAACTTTAAATTTGATTTTAAAAGTTCTATAACATCATTATGACTCCAATATGATATAATAAAATTTTACAAATCATTTTCAATCATATTAAACCCAATTTTCAATTATTTCTGTAATTTCAACTATTAAATTATCGATTTAATTATCCAATTAAATACAATTATTCGGAATAAAATTTATTCGACTTATAAATTTCATTTATTAATATTTAAAATTAATTAAATACACAAATTTTAGTTGACAAAAATTCTTGGTCGTTACATACTTCCCTCCGTAAGTTCTCGAAATTACCAAGTAAGAAAAAGTTTCAAAATCCATTAACTTTCCAAAACAGTTCATTCGAATTAAATTTCAAATTCATTTGAGTGTTTAACTTTCCTAGAATCCAATAGTTAAACCTCTTACAATACTTTACTAAGTTTTCAAATCATACATAGTTATAGTTTTCAAAATTTTCCAAAATTCCCAAAAAAAATTTAACGCCTTAATTTTTCGGAAAAATTCGCCAGAGTCTCCTTTGCGCGGCTCGATCCGAAAAAAAAGACAGTATATATATCACAAATATACATCTCATCAAGTGATGAGGCATCACGCAGGGAAAAAGTGTAAAAGTACGATATTTAATCCGAGATATGTACCTTATATTTTATTAGCGAGCATATACGGCTAATATAGCGCGAAAGCGAGCTCCAAATGCGAAGCAAGCGCAATCCGCACCTACTAAACACTCAACAAACCAATGAGAACCATGTATATAAGAAAATAATATCAATATACATAATATAGTAACATATCAACTACATGTGCCAACATAACTATGCATTCAATCAACAAATGCAACCATCAAACAACTATCCAACCAATAAACATCCAACAAATCAATGTCTATCCAAATCAATGCATAACCAAATCAATATTCATTCATATTCTCATTAATATTCAATGAATTGGTTTTCCAATTTAAGTCACATTTGATTTATTTACATTGGATTTAATTAACATTCATTTGTTCATTTTCCAATTAATATACATTCACTAATTTATTCACATTAATTCACTTTCAATTCAAATCAAATTTGATTCTATTCAAATTTACATATAATCAATTTGAATTCAATCACCTTAGCTTCCAATTTTATCAATTCAACTTCATTAACACTTAATGAAATATACACGATTAATTAACAATCAAATAACAACCAATGTATATTCAACATAACCAAATTATTAAATTTACATTCTATTTGGTACAACACTTTTAATTTCAATTGGTTTATATTAAGTTGATTTTCATTCAATTATTCAACTTCCAATAACATTAGCTTTTAATGAATTAACACTTACATCCATTATTCCATATCAATTCTTTTACATTCGATTGATTAATATTCCATCCATTCATCAATTCAATTGCTAATTCATTCAACATTTCAAGTTGAACTTCATTTATATAACTCAAGTTCAAATTCTTAATGACTTCATTTCATTTATTAGTTTACTTCGACACCAAAATCAACTTCATTCAACTTCACTTAAGTTATATTCCACATATAAATCCAATTCAGATTCTAATTCTGTTTAACTTTTCACCAAAGCCAAATTTTCATCACTTATTCAAATTCAGATTTATTTTGCTTAACAAAATGTTTAACCATTTTAATAATTTGTTTCACTTTCATCTTCTCATTTCATAAGTTATACAACTTATATTCAACAGTTACCACTTGGATTTTTATTGATTCACTTTTACTTCCCTTAATTTAACTCCATCTTTTAAGTTAAATTTATTCTATCCAAATTCGAATTGTATAAGTTATCAACTCATTTATCATTCCCATAATATTTTAAATAGGATTCCAGAGCCTTTTCAACCTTTCAAAACCATTTTTGAAATCAATCCAAATTACCTTTTGAATTTCCAAAACCAAATCCAAATTTTCCAAACAATTTTCATTTAAAAAAATTTGGCAGCAATTCCTCTTTTGGAAACCCGAAAATTAGCACCAATGATGTTGCGATCATCATCAGAATTAATTTTCCAGCAACCGAAAAGAGTTTAGAGCTTTAATTTCTCCAAAACAATTTTCCAAAATGTCAAATCCTTTCAAAACACTTCTTTGGAATTTTGTTTGTAAATTATAAATCACATTTATAAATTTTTTTACTTATATAATTTCACTTCTTATATATAAGATTATTTCACAAGTGTAAATCATGTTAATTATAACTTCATACTTATAATTCATTTGCTTATACAATTCATTCTTTAACAGCTGTTGTTTTTATTTAAATTATTTAACAACTAAACAAACAATTATATACTTTAATAATTCTGAAAAATTATTCCTTTATATATAAAATATAATCGAGGTAAAATTATTTCATTTACCCTATTTTAAAACAATATCGTGTCAAATTGTTCTGTACTAGTGTCTAGAGATCCCTATCAACAACGTTAATTACTCGTGGTGACCAGAATCCATATACCACTCAACAAACCAATCATCACAATATAAAACAATTTCATATTCACTAACAAATACGCGCTCGTATCTATTATTACACTCAAACTCATTCTAGAGTACTACTGACTCTATCTCTAATGAGTAATTCCCAACAGAGCCATGGTTGTCGCTTAACCATATGCTCTGATACCAAATGTGATGGATGCGACTTTTCGTCGCTCGAAAACCGACATCAATACATACACTGTATCAACTGCCGTGCAATCGAAGGCCGGAAAACCGTACCGTTATGGTTAAAGAAGAAGAAAAGATAGAAGAAGAGAGAAAAAGATAGAACAGAACAGAAAGAAACAATAGAACAATATCAGAATCACACAATCACAGTGGAACAACATGTAATAGATAAATGAATAACCTTTAAACAAAGAACTATATCAGTTATAACATTACATCACTTTATATTACATTACATCATCAGAGTGTACGACAACAAACAACAAACAGTGGAAAAGAAATACTATATACTAGTGAATACGCCATGCCATCCAGCTTGCCTCCAGCAACTCCTGAATTCCAGAATATCCTGATAACCTGACTGTAGACTGCCCGTGTGGAAATTGGTGGGCACCCAGAGTTTAGGAAGGGAAACAATAAACTCCGAGTCAGTCATGTGACTGTGTGAGAACTAAAACAGTTTATCTTTAAAACAAAGAATAGGACAATTTTTTTTTAAAATAGATTCGCAATGCTTTTTGAAAATGTAACTACCATAAGATCTCCCACCACACACACAATGCAAACGCAGACTTGGAGGAGATTTCTTCTTATGTTAGTCAAAGATGCTTACTACGCAAAATCAAATCATTTTTGATATTATTATTAGTGCATAGTGTAGAAAACATTTCGAAAGTAGAATATATATCTTAGCCAGCATAGGTACCATTATATTATGCCCGCTATAGCTATCTCCTAAGAAAGCAGGTTATATAATTTGCAATCGTAAAGGGTTCGTATTGTTTCTTTGGATTTCCAACAAATGGTTAGGCCAAGGAACTTCCTAGTGCCATATGGGTACGCCTCTGGAAAGACGACCCGAGAACCTAACCGGATCTCTGCCAACACATGGCCGGGTTACCCTTAACTGGGTAACTACTGACACGAATATGTCATTCCCGATCGTAACCGATCTATATCCGAGGATCCTCGATTTCCAACAACCACAAAGCAATAAATTTGCAGCAACAACATAGGTTAAGCATCTGGGCTCCATACCATGATACCACCTCTATCAAGAAGGAATGACATACACTAAAGAGGCGCTACCCCCTAATAACCTTGCTGCATCCTTCCTGTTTTGACCATTTCCGGGGAGTGAGGTCCGACGAAGTCTCGTCCACAAAGCCACGCTTTATATAAAAGCTGTGCTTTGATCATCAAATGCTCAAAAGAACTTCGTATGCCACATTACCAATTTTGGAATGCATCACTAGTAACAATCAACTACATAACCTCTGAGGATGTTAAGCTAAGAGAATAAATTCTCCGCCACCAACGGAAATATATTTGATAGAAACTAGCTTTACATCTCAAACTTTAACGTTAGATACACATCCATACAAGTCCGTTCCGGGATCGAACGGAACCGAAGGCACTTACAAAGAAGTCCTTGCAATCCGGATATTCACTAATCACGACCGGACTTCCCATCACAAAGGGTAATAAATTTCTATATCGCAGATCAGCCGATGCAGAAACATTCGACGGTAATCCTTTTGTTTTCACAAATATCCCGTCTTCAACACCGGTCATCAAATGCAATCCATAACGACGTATCACATATTCAGAATGGCTTATACGACCCCAACGTCCTTTCCCGGCTAACCCGAGTAGTGAGCGCTTATTCAAAAATAAGTGTAGCATTCAAATTCAAGCAATCACAACAAATACCTATTTAAAGGTAAATATTGATAGTCGGTTATTTAACTATCAATAGGCATGCTCAACATCACCAGATTCCAAATAATTTTCCAAATTATTTATTTTCCAAAATATCTTTACTAGATATATAATTTTCACACTTCAACATTTGAAAACAAATTTTCAAATCACTTTTCACCTTTACCACTTTTGAAAACAAATTTCAATCATTTTCCTTATGCAAAATACTTTCATTTCAACATGGTAAATTTAAACCAATTAAATAAATCCTTACCGATTTACTTTATATTTACGTTCTAAATCCGTAAATTTATTCCCACACTTCAAAAATAAATCAACGTTTATTTTTGAACAAATTCTCCTTTCTTTTATAAATTCCATAGTGAATTTACACTTCAAAAATATCTATGAATATATGATTTTCAAATCGATTTCTATTATTCATTTTTAATTTATCTTTAAAAGATAAAATCTCAAAATATTCACTTCATATTGGAAAACATTTCCATACTTATTAAATAATAAGAAATTCACAAATCCATTTATTTTCAACACTTGGAAAATATTCAATATACTTAAATCGAAATTAAGTATATATTTCATTCTTTGAAGAAAACGTGCGCTTAAACACATTTATTTGAGTCAAAACGAATGTTACGTAAAACATCGTTACGACGACCCAAAATCACTAGTATAGGGATTCGAAATTTAGATAGATATATAAATCCCAATACTATACATAAACATTTCCTTTCGGAAATCATTTACTATAACAACAGTGTTGTAGTCCACCATTTCCTTCTATTTCTCGAAAACGTCTATTTCGACAATGAATGTTGAAATCTATGGTTTTGATTTTTAACACGTTTAAAAACATCGGTAAAACAATTAACTTCATTTTTTATGTCACTTTCCCAAAACATATCCATTTTACTTAATTAATATATTCACTGTCCAAAATCGTGAATATACTTCACTAACCAAATTTCAACGTTTTCTACATATTTTATTTCAAGAATTTATCCACTACCCAAAATCGTGAATATAATTCCCTTAATAACCTTCTATATTAAGTTCATCAAATTTGATTGATTTCGGATTTATAAAACAACATTTATAATTCCCATCCCTATTTATAAAAACTTCGATTTATAAATCTCCTTTAATGACCAATTCAATTTATAACTCAATTTAAATACCAAAAGTTCATATTATAAGTTAAGTACTTATAATTCATTTATTTACCAAATCGTTCCTTTAAAACTTCACAAATTTTAAATCTTATTACTTATAAGATTCATTTATATTTTATAACAACTTCAACTTATAAAATCTCCTTTATTAACAATTTCTATTAATATCCCAATTAAATGCCCAAAATCCAGTTTATAAGTTAATTACTTATAAATCTTTTATTTTACAACATCTATTCATTTTATAATCTTCACAATTTATAAATCTATAATTTTTAATGAAATCCAATTTTATACTTTGTTTTTAACACTTAATAAATTCGTTTTATAACTCCAATATTTTTAATTTATAAATATCAATTTTAAAAATCTTTTATATACATCCTTTATTATAATTCAAAAATCCAAATTTAAACTATTCTATAAATCTATTTATTTTAAAAATCACGTTTTGGTTATATTTCACAAAAATCACAATTTTTATAACATAAAATTTTATAACGTTTTAATTATTTAAAATGAATCAATTTAAAATTTTAATAAAACGTATACTTTGAAAAATCATTTTAAAACCCTTTTAAAATCAAAAATCGTTATTTTTAAACTTCAAAAATGGATCCGATGATGCAACAACACCCAATAGTCAATCACGACAACAAACGTCATATATCATCATATGATGATCAAAAAATATCAAAATATCTGTAATCAAATAAATACTGGTGAGGAATCCAGTTGGATCCCTCCAACCTGTTTCCCTGCATCCACAAACATTAGCACAATACCAATTCCGTTCAAAGCGGAATATCGCGGTATATGGGATTTATAAAATATTATCCGCTTAATAGACAGCGCAATAGGGTCTTATCCGCTATATAATGCGGGAAAATCAACTCCAAGTACATAAATAATACCAATTTCACTATACGGTGAAATATTCGCGGTATATGTTTTTAATAAATAACCTCCGCTTACTAACGGTGCATAATGTCTATTTCTACAATCAATAGAAAATAATTATCATCAGGCATACAATCAACAATTTTAAATCTAACTATTTAAAATTCAAATCGAAATTATTCGATTGAGTGAGAAGTTCTCACCTTGCTTTCAATTCAGTTTCCGCGTTTTATTTCGAATAAAATTAAATGCGCGTTTAATTTTACTCGAAATTCTCACTATCTCCAAACGACTCCAATCCAGCTCCATATGTAGTATTCGTTCATATGGTTCCAACGCAACTGGTTTCGTCCAAAACGGACCTCGTATGAACAAGTTGCATCATTTTGAAGTTATACGAATTTATAATATAATTAATTTACAACTTTATTTTAATTTCTAACCCACACTTCATCACAACCGTCCATTCCTTGCTTCCACTCATCAGGCCGTGCATGCTCTTCTTCCCCAGGCCGTTCCCAAACTTTTCACGCAACCAATAACCCATGCTCACCTTAAACCCTAATACACGCGCCACACTTCGACCCCTTTCACTTCGATCAGGATACGCCATGTCGAAGGCTATTGCGAGCACGACTCTCGGCCCAAAGATGATGAAGCTCGGCCCCCCATCTCTCTCAAAAAACGTGCACAAAGCTGGCCCCTTTAAACACAAATTGCCGCTGATTTTCTCAATGAAAATCGATCATCCCCGTATGGATTCGTAGATCTCACTTAGCTCTATAACTTTGTAGTTGGAAGCTTTTACTAATTGTTTATGGATTGAGAAATATTGAGGGATGAACGTGGGAGTTTTCTGGCCGTGGGTTTCAATAATGGAGGCTACTGCAAAGGAACTAGGGTTTTGGCCAATTAGAAGATAATGGTTCCTTTTTATAGAAAATTTCCAAAAAATCACTATTCACTCGATTTTCCGAACTCCAAATCTCGCGCTGTGACCAGCGTTTTTAGGGTTTACACCGCGTTCCGGACACAATGGAATAGGTTTTGGAAGCTAATTCAATCATCTGTGCGAGTTACAACAATAAACGATCGATTTAAATTAAATCGATTTAAATCAAATTTTATGCGTTTTGGCTTGCCCCGGACAAACGGTAAATCCGATCGACACGAACTTTGAAACCTTACAATAATATCACATTACGGATCCGATGAAACAAGATTCATCGAAATCCGAGACTGTTTGAAAAATGACTATTTTAACTCGCCAAATTAATATTAAAACAATTTCGATGCGTTTCGAGCTGCCACGGTCAACGAAAACTCCAATTACTACGAAAATTGAAGTCCGATAATAAAAAACTATTACGGATCCAATGGAACTAGTTTCTTCCAATTCTGAGACTGTTCGAAAATTGGCTATTTTTCAGTCGATAATTAAATATTAAAATATTCAATTTTCACAAATTAACTTTAAATTCGATTTTAGAAGTTCTATAACATCATTCTAACTCCAATATGATATAATAAAATTTTACAAATCATTTTCAATCATATTAAACCCAATTTCCAATTATTTCTGTAATTTCAACTATTAAATTATCGATTTAATTATCCAATTAAATCCAATTATTCGGAATAAAATTTATTCGAATTATAAATTTCATTTATTAATATTTAAAATTAATTAAATACACAAATTTTAATTGACAAAAATTCTGGGTCGTTACAGGAGACGTAGTTGCATCTGGTTTAACTCGAAGCAATTAGTGAGGAAGCTCGAAGCAAGTGAAGGTGGACGAGACCCGAAGTTGAGCTCGGGATTTTCTGAGGGATTGCTCGGGTTAACTGTAATGCATTAAGGTTTTTTTTTAAAATTTTAAAATAATTATTTGACAAAGTTTTCAAACAATGCAAATGTTTAAAACAAGTTTTGAGGATGAACAAAGTTTAAAACGAAATGGTAAATTTAATCAAGTTTCAAGGCATATTAACTATGATTTTAAAAGCCAAATTGGATTTTAAACAAATTTTAACAAAGTTTCAAAATTGAATGTTTGTAAAATTGATTTGTTTTTCAAAGTAATATATGTTAGGTTAATTATATAATTGATTTCTAAATGCTTTTTAATGGAATTTGATAATTAATTTATTAAGGTAAGTGATCAATAAATGGATAATTTATCAAGGTAATTAATTTATCCATGTGACTAATTAAGGCAATTAATTAGTTGAGAGTTAATTAATTTATGTGATTGATTGGAGATTAATTGAAGGTTGATTAATAATAAATTAATGGTTGATTAAAGGTTGATTAAAGATTAATTAAGGATAATTAATCAAGGTGATTAATTTACTAATTTATTAATTAAAGGTTAGTTACTTAATAATTAAGATTTATTAATTAATGATTAAGGGATGGATTAAGGTTAATTAATTTCATGATTAAGGTTAATTAAATATTGATTAAAGGTTAATTAATTTGTAATTAATGATAATCAATCATTAATTAAGGATATTTAGTGAAAGTAATTATGTGATAAATTAATTTTAATTATTAATGACTGTAATTACTTAATAGTAATTAAACAGGATTAGATAACTCATTATGGTCAGATAGTTTATTAATCTTGTTTATGGATGTATGAATTGTATGAATGCCTTGAGTTGATCAATAACGATTCTGTGATGTGAACTGTTTTGATTGAGCTGTGTGTGTATATTATTTATCTTTAATGTATTTACATATTTATCTATGATGCATTTACATATCTATCTGAGATTCTGTGAATGAAGATAAGCGTTATAAGGTTATACCGCTTATCAATATTATTATGCTTGAATCCGTGATGATTGATAATGTTGCACTATTGTGTAAAACCCCTAGACCACACTCACACACACACAAATATGGATATTCAGAGGAAATTGGTTAATTCACAGTTTTTTTTCAAAATGATGAAAAGATTTTGAAAATTGAGTTTTGAATCTAATATGGTTTTGAAATGTATTTGGTTTAAATATGAAAACTTTTGTAAAGGAAGTTTTGAAAATTATTTTGAATATAATATAACTTGTTAAAGTTTTGAAATTGATTTAATTTGAATTTGAATTTGAATTCATATTTGAAGATTGAAATCTATAATTATTTATAATTTTAAATTTGGAATTTCTTCCAAACTTTCTTGTATATAGATTTCAAATTTGTTTCTAGAAGTAATGAAATTTTAAAAGATGAATCGTTGAGAAATAAACAATACTTTGAAACTATGGTTTGAGGCAACTCAATCTTATCTTTTTAAAGGGCTATAACTTGGATAAAATTTAATCGAATTGTTCCGAAATGAAAACCCTGGTTTTCAAATAACAACTGCTTTTGTATAAATACAGGATTTCCAGTTTTGTTGAAAAGATTTTCCAAGTTACGAATGAATCTTATGGTTTTGGAAGCTATAAATTGAGTTTCGATTTAAAGACTGGATTAGTAAATCTAATTTTGAAAAGGAATTTATTTTGAAAGCTATGAATAAATCTTACTTAAAGATTAGCAAATCTTGTTTTGAATTAAAGTAAATTCCAAAGATGGATTCTTTGTGTAAATATTATAAATGAATCTTTGTTAAAGATTGGGTGAACCTTGTTTTCAAATTGAAAAGGGTTTTAAAGGTGAATCTTTTGTGTAAAAGATTAAAGTGGAAAATTTGTTTAAAACCATTGAAAGGTTTTGGGAAATGAATCCTTTATTTAAAAGATTTAAAGTGGGAATTTGTTTAAACCATTCAAAAGAAAGGTTTGGTGAAATGTGTTGTGACTTAACTAAGATCTAAATGGATCCATATGTTTTTAAAGTTAAGTGCTCATTATTCGATATAGCTGGGCGAGGACTTTATGTCATATAACCCATTCCGAATAATGATATGACGAAATGGATTATGTTTGAAGATGGTGTGAAGACCGGGTATTTTAGAGAAGGAAAGGAATGCCCGTCGAATGACTCTGCACCGAATAACTATGGTATAGAGATCTCCATATGTGATGGGGAGTCCGATCGGGATTGTGAATACTCGGATTGCAAGGGATTCTTTGAAGTGCCTTCGGTTCTATTTGAACCCGGAATAGACTTGTATGGATGTATGTCTGACATTACACTTTGAGATGTAAAGCTGGTTTCTATCAAATACATTTCTTTTTGGTGGCGGAGAATTTATTCTCTTAGCTTAACACCCTTCTCCGAAACATACGAGCTCAGAGGTTATGTAGTTGATGGTTACTAGTGATACATTGCCAATTTGGTAATGTGTCATATGAAGTGCTGCTGATCATGTGTTGATCGAAGCATGACTTTTGTGTAAAGTATAGCTTTGTGGACGAGACTGCATCAGGACCTCACAACCCGAAAATGGTCGAAACAGGAAGAATGCAGCAAGGTTATTTGGGGGTAGCACCCCCTAAGGGTATTTCCATTTCCTTCTGGATAGAGGTGATATCATGGTATAGAGCCCAGATATTTAACCTATGTGATTACTACAAATTTATTACTTTGTGGTTGTTGGTGTCGAGGCCTCGGATAAAGGTCGGTTACGACTGGGGGTGGCATACTCATGAAAGTTAGTTACCTAGTTACAGTGGTAACCCGGCCTTGTGTTGGTAGAGATCCGATTAGGTTCTCGAGGCGTCCCTCCAGGCGTACCCATGCGGTCCAGGAAGTTCCTTTGCCTAACCATTTGTTGGAAATCCAAAGAAACAACACGCGCTCTGTATGGTTTTAGTTGTATAACCTGCTATGGAATGTGGTGGTAACCTGCTATTGAACATGGTAGCTATAGTAGGCATATAATGAAATGTCTATGATGGATAAGATTTATATTATACTTTCAAAATGTTTTCTGCACTATGCACTAATAATAATATCAAAAGAGTTTTGCGTATCAAGCATGTATAACTATCATAAGGAGAAATCTCCTCCAATTGTGCACTTGCATTGTGTGTGTGCGGGGAGGCCTTATGGTAGTTTCATTTTTCCAAAAGAATTGCGGGTTTTAAATTTAAATTCTTTTGTTTTGCTTTTGATAAAGAAAAACTGTTTTCCTTTGCTCACACCAGTCCCATGGCTGACCTGGAGTTTACTGTTCCCTATTTAAACTCTGGGTGCCCATAATTTTCCACACGGGCATCCTAGAGTTAGATTTTCGTATAATCAGCTAGTAGATGTAGATTCGATATCTTTGAAGTATCTGGATTGGCGATCGCATTTGTTTTCACTTCAACATTCGAACTTACCTTGTTTTCTTAAGTTTAACTTGATGGTGGTTCTTGCTTGAAGTTTAAAGCTTTCGCTTTGGAGCATTGGAACTTTGGCTATGAAGTTTCAGATATTGGATTATATCTCTCTTTCTCTCTTGAAGATCATATTGGAGATATTTTTCCGCTGCTTTTGTTATTGTTCTTCCGCTGTTGTATATCTTTTGGCTCTTATATCGATATTCATTGTATCATTGTTGTATCGAATGTTGTATATCAATGATATATTCATTTTCTTCCGCTGTGTTGTGTTACTTAATGTGTTATAAGCTCTGGAAAATCGGATTTTAACGGTTTAATCTGCGGGCATTCGAATACATGTGAAGTATTTGGTGCCGATTTTCGAAGGTGAAAATCTGGGTCGTCACTTTTTGTATCAGAGCTAAAGGTTGAACTTTGGCTTTTGGAGTATGACACATTAGGTAACTCATTAGAGATAGGGTTACAAATGCCATAGAATGAGTATATCCCTAAGATATCCATCCGTATATCTCAGTAAATTATCTTACTATCCACTGATAGTGAGTATGAGTGCAAGAAAAGGACGAGATAGGGGACAGGGGAGTACCACTACAAATGGTCAGTACCCTGTAACAACAAGGAAATAACTTTTTGTCTATCAGTCTCTTTTGATCATCATTCAATATCAATTCTTTGATCGTTTTCGTGGCAGCTCGAGGGAGAAGCTTTGATGTAGTGGTGGCCCTACGAATTGTGCAGATAACTTCCTAATTCGTATTCAGTTCATCGGTTTTCTATTAGCATTTTGTTTTACACTTTAATGAATTTGAAATAAATTGGTTAATTAAATATGAAGCTGAATTAAAATGAATTCGTTTGTCTATTATTTGGGGTCCAGATATATTCTACAAGTGGTTAGTTATCCCTTCAAACTAACCAATGCCCCTGCATATTCGTAGATCGGATGGTCCGAGTATATTCGTAAAATATTGAATAAGTTCGTTCTCGTATTTATTGTTGATATTCTGATTTGGTAAGCCAAATGTAGAATAGATATTCAACTTGATCTGGTAAAACATTCTTCATCTGTTTTTGTTGTCTCCCTAGCAAATTTCGGGGATGAAACTTTCTTAAGGGGGAATCTAAAACATTCTCGGATTTTAGCCAAATAAAATAAAGTGATTAATTTAAATTTGGAATTAAATTATGAATATGATAATGAATTAATTAGAAAAATTCTAGAATAAAAAAATGTGATTATTTATTAATGTATAAATTGATTTCAAATAAATTTTCTTTAATTAGTATAAATACATACCTCTTTTAATTTAATAAGTTAAGCACGAGGTAAGCGTAATTTGTATATATAGGATATTTAAAATTATAAAATGGTTTGTATTTATAAGTATATATATATTTATAAGTACATGACATTTATAAATGTAAACAAAGACAAATGTAAATCGTATAAACATGTAAACATAAGAGAATAACGGTTTAAAAAAAAATTATAAAAATTATTTAAAAGTGGATTTAAACATTAAATTTTCATAAATGACATTTGTTAAATAAGGAGATACATGAATAGACAAGTGTAAAAATTTTAAACTATGAAATTTGCAAGTGTTAAATTAATATAGACAAGTGGCAAGCAAAAGATTTTCTTTTAATCTAAAAACTAAAAAATAAGATAAATGATAAACCAGGTTATTTTCAAATTTACAGTTTAAACTCCTCAAAACTGAAATAGATAAATTAAACCAGAAAGAAAACTGGAAATTCAAAAGCAAAATCCAAACTAAAACCTGTTCAAACAAATACAAGATAGCAGTTCAAAACATCATGTACAGATTCATCTCAGAAATTCAAAGCTTCATTTTTCAAGTCTGGAAATTCAAAACAAAGGAATCTAGAAATCGAAACAACAGTTCAATGTTTAAAAGCCTGGAAATGAAGATTAAAACAAAATCAAATCCAGATCAACCCGAAATCAAATAAAAAAGGAAATCAGGACAAACTTAAACATCATCAAAAAGCAAGCTAAGGATCAGATCAAAGTTCGAGATTTTAAACGTTTCCATTGTTCAATTAAAAGCAAAAATCAAGTTCCAGGTTTCAAAAGCAATTCCTGTTCTCTGTTCTTTTGACCCAGGTGAGCAAATTACCAAATTTTATTTAAATCTGTTGTGATTTTTGATGATATACTCGAAGCTATTAGTATAAATGTTTGCATGTCTGTGTAGATACATATATTGTTGTGGAATGCTTATTTATGTATATACACAGATATATCTCTGTTAACAACAAGCTAGAAAAAAATTCCAAGAAAAGAAAATTCATATCTCAAACTATAAATAGATTTAGGTAATAATCTTTAAACGAAAAAAATTTATCATAATAGTGTAACACAAATTTTAAAAATGGTTTCAAATGAATTTATGGAATAAATGTCCTAAAATTTGGAAATTACAGTAATAAACCCTTTTTATCAGAAATTCAAGTATCATGGTTTCGAGTTTCAGTTACATAACTGGATTCGTATTTAAATTTTATGAATTTTGATGAAAATATTGAGATTGTTTAACTTTAAAATTGATGGAATTTGTGAGTTGATCGGTATTTATGTTTTTGTCAATTCGCGGTGAACGAGGAGGTGCTGGTCGACATGGTTGGGGCCAAAAGAGGATCATGGGCCAGGGGTCAACGGAAAAATGGTGGTCGAAATTCTCGATCACCATGGTGACCAAGCGACGTGGATTTAGGGTTTTTAACCCAGTTCTGTTCAATATTGAAGAAATGACGATTTCGTGTGGACAACAGATCGAGTTCGATCGCACCTAGGGGAATAGGTTCGTGGGTCCAGGGCAACCTTGATCGGGATGGCATAGGCAATGGTGACTGGGATCGTCGGCAAAGGGGGTGGTTTGTTTGACTATGTTGTTTTAGGTAGCATTTGATATCTCGTTTTCGAATTCTATGGTGTTGAGTGCATGATTGGTTTGAGATGGTCGTAGATGACGCGTCAAGGGCATCGATGTAACAACCCGCATATTTATCGATTATATATTTAAATATTTTTTTAAATATTTTATCGTTAATCGGATATTGGTCCGAAAAGCTACTTTTTGCAAACGGTCGAATTTGGACTCGAGACCACTTTCATTGAGTTCGAAATGCCGTTTACAATTTTTTTGAGTATAAACATTGATAGGTTTGGAGTTAGTGAAATTTCACTAACTTTTCCCGCTTTGGACTTTGGGTTAGTCTAGCCATTATAACTCAAGGCCACTTCTCTCATTCTCCTCACTCTTCATAAATTCCTACCAAACTCTAGCTCAAGCATTAATGGTGAGTGGAAAGGGAAACTAAAACTCCAAACCTAGGCTTCTACTTCAAATCCATCTTTCAACTCCAAATTCAAAGAGAAGATATTGGATTCAAGCTTCTTGTGTTGAGATTAAAGTGGATTGATTCTTACTTTGCTTCAAAGCTTCATTTTCATTCATTTTTGGCCCAAAGGTGAGATTTTTATCTCACATTCTTGCCTATAACTATCATGGATGTTTGGGAATGATTTTCTATCACTTTAGCATGTACATCTGCATTTGGTTTGGATTGGATTGGCGAAAAACTCCAATTTTTAGTGTTTTTGGTGAAATTCTGCCTTAGATCGTTCTTCCTATGCTAGGTCGTTCGCGCAGAAAAGTATCGGCCTTCAAATAGCTCGTTTCTGGCCTTAGAACGTTCTACAGCCTTAGGTCACTCGGCTCTGGCTCGCTAGGTCGTAGGTCGTAGGCCTCTAGGTCGTAGGCCGCTCGGCCTGTTCTTCGTTTGGTTGCTCGATCCATTATTTGTTAGGTCGCGGCAACGCTAGGTCGCTTCAACCACTAGGTCGTTCCTGACCTTAGGTCGCGAGACCTGGTTTTAGACCTTAGGTCGTTAGGCCCTATGACCTTAGGCCGTTAGGTCGAATGACATTAGGTCGTTTCCCCGTTAGGTCGTATGACCTTAGGTCGCTCGCCTCTTCTAACCCACGAGTTCCTTAAGTCGTTCGTCTTCCTTAGGTCGCTTGCCTCTTCTAACCCGCAAGTTCCTTAAGTCGTTCGTCTTCCTTAGGTCGCTCACCTGGTTGAGTCGCACCTTACCCTAGCTCGACCATGTTAGGTCACGAGTTTCCCTTGGGCCGTTAGGCCTTTACCTCGTTAGGTCGTAGGTCGCTCGACCTTATTACCTTGTTAGGTCGCAGTCCCTTAAGTCGCTCGCCTCTGTTGGGTCGCTTGCTTCTGCTAACTCGCGAACACCTCTAGGTCGCAACCACTAGGTCGCTTGACCCCTTAGACCCCTAGGTCGCAACCATTAGGTCGCTCGATCCTATCCTCCCTTAGGTCTTCACCAGGTCGTACCGTTTTGGCCGTGACGCTGCCCCCTGGACCCCCGCGACCTGACCGGGCAGGTCGAACCCCGTAGCGGGAGCGTTGCCCCCGCACCCCCACCTTGGGGGGTTGCCACCCCCTGGACGCCCCTCCGTAGGGGATCTTATCTGAAAAACATTCAACAGAACTTGCTTTGTTGAGATGCTGAGTTGACCATTCTTCGAAACAAACTATCTTTGGCTTCTCGGTCGATTTTATGGTATCACGGCCTTGCTAAAATGGCGGGATAACAACTTTAGAAATATGAAGGTTTCAATACTAGTAGTAAATATCAAAACTCTTTCAACAAAATGATTTAAACCCTATTTTCAATAACAAAGCTCTTTTCTTAAACCGTTTTCCAATCTACTAGTATATACAAACCTTTACCACGCTCGGATGAGAAATCTAATTAAACGGCTTAGTAAAACAAGTGGTATGAAACATTTGCATTCACTTGGTCGGTTAATTCTTGGACTTGCTCGATTGAACCTCTTGTGACAATTTTCTAGTGAAGATTTACAGTTTGTTCGTAAATATTTAAGTTAAGCAAGTGGTTATGGGACACGAAGATAAACTTTTATATTTACTAGCTTAGTGTAATTGACACTTCTCGTTGATCATGACGATCATTTTATGATTTAGACTAGCAATTGTGCGAGGTCTCTTTATTTGCATGGTTAGGCTAGACCTCATGGGTGTGATTCCGACTCACACATATCTCTTTGTCCGCAAGGTTAGTCTAGACACCATTTGTGTGATTCCACTCACACATATCTTTTTGTTGCGAGGTTAGGCTAGACACCATTTGTGTGATTCCACTCACACATACCTTTTTGCTTTTTGGTTAGCCTAGACCTCATCTGGGTGATTCCGACTCACCCATATGGGGTAGCTCCACATGGTCTTCGGACCGTCATGTGATAGGCCTCTTTCCCTTTTTCTGTGAATTCTGGATTTCTTGTGTTGATTTCTGGAATTTATGTCATTGACTTGTTATGAGTACAAGTTTAGGGTATGATGCCATCTTTGGATCTTTGAGAAGATTCTTGTGATATTGATTTATCTCTTATTGATTGATCTTCTGTTGATCATCATTTGCATACTTATAGTAGTATGTCAGTATGGATATTTTATGTTTATGCCATATCTTTTATTTTATATCATGTCATCTGATATTTATAGCTAGACTGATCCATTTATTATTTTCTTAAATAATATTTAGGTCAGACCGAGATGTTACGGGTGCTTCTGCTTGACTTCTTCCAGGGATTTGCTACTCTGACTTTTGGCTAAATATTTAGATTAGTAGTTTTTGTTGTATACACTGAGATATAGACTCATAGTTGTATTCTTTTGTATAGCACGTGTTGCTATTCTTTTGTATTATTGTGGATCTTTTTGACCACTACTCTGATGTACACTTTCATGTGTTAGTTATATATTCATATCTTCTTCCGCCTTTGTGATATGGATGTCTGTGACTGATTTGTGTTATGCCTATTTCTATGTTTGTTTCCGATGATTATTTATAGCCACCATGTGATAAGCAATTACATGAATGGTCGCTCCTCAACAGCCTTATTCTCCGTGCTAGTTGACAGCACTACACTGTAGTGTTCTTGGGTAGCGTGGATATAGAGGTGGGGCGTCATAATCGACAATAGTCGGAGCCACTACCGTCGCCTGTACACGTGAACGCGATGTCAATGTGTACCAGTGATGGTTATGAGTTTGGGGAGATGTAGTTGCATCGGGTTCAACTTGAAGCAATTAGTGAGGAAACTTAAAGCATGTGAAGGTGGAGGAGACCCGAAGTTGAGCTCGGGATTTTCTGAGGGATTGCTTGGGTTAATTGTAATGCATCACGGTTTTTTTTAAATTTAAAATAATTATTTAACAAAGTTTTCAAACAATGCAAATGTTTAAAACAAGTTTTTGAGGATAAACAAAGTTTAAAACGAAATGGTAAATTTAATCAAGTTTCAAGGTATATTAAATATGATTTTAAAAGCCAAATTGGATTTTAAACAAGTTTTAACAAAGTTTCAAAATTGAATGTTTAAGTTTAAAATTTAATATATATATCAGGTTAATTATATAATTGATTTCTAAATGCTTTTTAAATGGAATTTGACAATTAATTTATTAAAGTAAGTGGTCAATAAATGGATAATTTATCATGGTAATTAATTTATCCATGTGATTAATTAAGGCAATTAATTAATTGAGAGTTAATTAATTTATGTGATTGAATGGAGATTAATTAAAGATTGATTAATAATAAATTAATAGTTGATTAAAGGTTAATTAAAGATTAATTGAGGATAATTAATCAAGGTGAATAATTTTTTAATTTATTGATTAAAGGGTAGTTACTTAATAATTAAGATTTATTAATTAATAATTAAGGGATGGATTAAGGTTTATTAATTTCGTGATTAAGGTTAATTTAATTACCTAATTAAGGTTAACTAAATATTGATTAAAGGTTAATTAATTTGTAATTAAGAATAAAAAATCATTAATTAAGGATATTTAATGAAAGTAATTATGTGATAAATTAATTTTAATTAAGATTAAGGGATGGATTAAGGTTAATTAATTTCATGATTAAGGTTAATTTAATTACCTAATTAAGGTTATTTAAATATTGATTAAAGGTTAATTAATTTGTAATGAAGGATAATCAATCTTAAGTTAAGGATATTTAATGAAAGTAATTATGTGATAAATTAATTTTAATTAATAATAATGACTATAATTACTTAATAATAATTAAACAGGATTTGATTATTCATTTAAGTCACATAGTTTATTAATCTTGTTATGGATGTATGAATTGTATGAATACCTTGAGTTGATCTATATTGATTCTGTGCTGTGAACTGTTTTGATTGAGTTGTGTGTGTATATTATTTATTTGTAATGTATTTACATATTTATCTGTGATGCATTTACATATCTATCTGTGATTCTGTAAATGAAGATAAGCATTATAAGATTATATCGCTTATCGATATTATTGTGCTTGAATCTGTGATGATTGATGATGTTGCACCATTGTGTAAAACCCCTAGACCACACTTACACACACAAATATGGATATTCAGAGGAAATTGGTCAAGTCATAGTTTATTCAAAATGATGAAAAGATTTTGAAAATTGAGTTTAGAATCTAAAATGGTTTTAAAATGTATTTGGGTTAAATACGAAAACTTTTGTAAAGGAAGTTTTGAAAATTATTTTGAATATAATATAACTTGTTATAGTTTGGAAATTTATTTAATTTTAATTTGAATTCATATTTGAAGATTGAAATCTGTACTTATTTATAAGTTTGAATTTGGAATTTCTTCCAAACATTCTTGTATATGGATTTCAAATTTTTTTCTGGGAGTAATGACATTTTAATAGATGAATTGTTGAGAAATAAACAATACTTTGAAACTATGGTTTGAGGCAACTCGATCTTATCTTTGTAAAGGGCTATAACTTGGATAAAATTTAATCAGATTGTTCCGAAATGAAAAACCCTGATTTTCAAATAATAACTGCTTTTGTATAATGACAGGATTTCCAGTTTTGTTGAAAAGATTTTCCAAGTTATGAATGAATCTTTGGAAATGGTTTTGGAAGCTATAAATTGAGTTTCAATTTAAAGATTGGATTAGTAAATCAAATTTTGAAAAGAAAATTTGTTTTGAAAGCTATGAATAAATCGTACTTAAAAATTAGCAAATCTTGTTTGAATTAAAGTAAATTCCAAAGACGGATTCTTTGTGTAAATATTATAAATGAATCTTTGTTAAAGATTGGGTGAACCTTGTTTTCAAATTGAAAAGAGTTTTAAAGGTGAATCTTTTGTGTAAAAGATTAAAGTGGAAAATTTGTTTAAAACCATTGAAAGGTTTTGGGAAATGAATTTTTTGTTTATTTAAAGTGGGAATTTGCTTAAACCATTCAAAAGAATGGTTTTGTGAAATGTGTTGTGACTTAACTAAGATCCGAATGGATCCATATGTTTTTAAAGTTAAGCGCTCATTATTCGATTTAGCCGGAAGAGGACTTTATGTCATATAACCCATTCCGAATAATGATACGACAAAATGGATTGCATTTGAAGATGGTGGTGAAGACCGGGTATTTTCGAGATCGAAAGGATTACTCGTTGAATGACTTTGCATTGAGTAGCTACTGTAACGTTGCGATTTTCGACTCACGAACGTCGACATTAATACATCCACTGTATCAACTGCCGAGCAATCGAATGTCGAAAATCGAATAGTTAGGGTTAAAGAAGAGGCAGAAGATAGAAGAAGAAAGAAAGAAAAAGCAACAGAAAGAATATCAGAATCTCACAATCGCAGCGGAACAACATATAATAGATAAATGAATATCTTTAAAACAAAGAACTATATCAGTTATTACATTACATCACATTATCATTACATTATCAGAGTGTACAACAACAAACAGCGGAAAAGATATACTATATACTAGTGGATACGCCATGCCATCCAGCTTGCTCCTGATCTCCACAGCAACTCCTGAATTCCCGGATGACCTGATAACCTGACTCTATACTGCCCGTGTTAAAATTGGTGGGCACCCAGACTTTAGGAAGGAAACAATAAACTCCAGGTCAGTCATGGGACTGGTGTGAGAACTTAAAACAGTTTATTTTTTTAAAACAAATAAAGAAATATTTTTAAATGGATTCGTAATGCTTTTAGAAAATGTAACTACCATAAGGCCTCCTGCCACACACACAATGCAAACGCAGAATTAGAGGAGATTTCTCCTTACGATAGTCAAATATGCATGATAAGCAAATCTCTTTTCAACATTATTATTATAAGTGCAAAGTGCAGGAAAAACATTTCGAAAGTACAATATTAATCTTAGCCAACATAGGTACCATTATAGTATGCCTACTATAGCTACCATATTAAATGGCAGGTTTTACAACTAAAACCGCACAAGGCTCGTATTGTTTCTTTGGATTTCCAACAAATGGTTAGGCCAAGGAACTTCTCATTGCCACATGGAAACGCCTCTGGAAGGACGCCCTGAGAACCTTACCGGATCTCTGCCAACACAAGGCCGGGTTACCCCTAACTGGGTAACTACTGACACGAATATGCCATCCCCCGGTCATAACGTCAGACACACATCCATACAAGTCCGTTCTAGGATCGAACGGAACCGAAGGCACTTCCAAAGAAGCCCTTGCAATCCAGATATTCACAGATCACGACCAGACTTCCCATCACAAAGGGTGATAAAATCTCTATATCGGAGATCAGCCGATGCAGAGACATTCGACGGTAATCCTTCCATTTTCAAAAATATCCAGTCTTCAACACCGGTCTTCAAATGCTATCCATTACGACATATCACTTATTCGGAATGGGATTTGTGACACAAAGGTCCTCTCCCGGCTAAACCGAATAATGAGCGCTTATTCAAAAAAAATAAGTGTAGCATTTAATTCAAGCAAATCACAACAAATACCCATTTAAAGGTAAATATTGATAGTCGGTTATTTAACTATCAAGGCCAACAAACAAATATCCAACACCATAACAATCACTAGGCCCATCTTCCATAAATTAAATAACTTGCCAAATATTCACTTCAATTTATCTTTAAAAGATATATTCTCTAAACCCTTTCAATTTCTACATTGGAAAACATTTCCAAACACTTCTTTAACAATAAGTAATTCACAAATCCATTTATTTTCAATACTTAGAAAATATTAAATATACTTAAATCACAATTTAGTATATATTTTAATCTTTAAGGAAAACATTCTCCTTAACACATTCATTTTAGTCAAAACGAATGTTGCGTAAAACATCGTTACGACAACCCAAAATCACTAGTATAGGTTTCGAAAATAAGATAGAGATATAAATCCCAATACTATACAAAATATTTCCTTTCGAAAATCATTTACTATAACAACAGTGTTATAGTCCACTATTTCCTTTTATTCCTCGAAAACGTCTATTTCAACAATGAATGTTGAAATCTATGGTTTCGATACTTAATACATCTTAAAACATCTTTTAATCGTTTTAATTCCATTTAAAAGATCACTTCCAAAAACATTTCTTCAATATTTTATTCACTGTCCAAAATCGTGAATATACTTCGTTAACCAAATTCAACGTTTCTACACATTTTATTTTGAAGGATTATTCACTATCCCAAAATCGTGAATATACTCCTTTAATAAGATATAAAAATTAACTTATCAAATTCAATCAATCTTGAATTTATAAATCAATGTTTATAAATTCACATTTATATATTATAAAACTTCAAGTTATAAATCACTTTATTAACAAATTCTATCCATATCCATTTAAATACCAAAATCTAATTTATAAGTTAATTACTTATAAATCTTTTATTTTACCAAAATCTATTCATTTTATAACTTCACAATTTATAAATCTATATATTTCATTCACTTATGAAATCCATTTATACTTCATTTTAACACTTATAAAAATTCGTTTTATAATTCCAATATTTTAATTTATAAATATCAATTTTATAAATCTTTTATATAAATCGTTTATAATAATTCAAAAATCCCAATTTAAACCATCTTACAAATAAATCAACTACTTATTTGAAAAACCACATTTCGGTAATATTTCACAAAAATCATAATTTTCATAACATAAAAATTATAACGTTTATTTATTTTAAATGAATCAATTCAAAAATTCAATAAAAAGTATACTTTCAAAAATCACTTTAAAATCCTTTTAAATTTGAAAATCATCACTTTAAGACTTTTAATTTTCCAAAATAGGCCCAATGCTGCAACAACACTAAATATAACAATCACGGCATCCAAAACATCATATATCATATGATAACAGAATATATCACAATATCTGTAAATAAATCTATACGGGTGAGGAATCCGGTTGGATCGCTCCAACCTGTTTCCCTGCATCCACAGATGTTAGCACGATACCAATCCCGTTTCAAGACGGAATATCGTGGTACATGGGTTCATATAAAAATGTTATCCGATATTATGTGGCGCAATAGGGTCTCATCCGCTATATAATGCGGGAAAATCAACTCGAAGTACATATATAATACCAATTCCAATCAAGATGGAATATCGCGGTATATGTTTTTAATAAATAACATCCGCCTAATATACGGCGCATAGGGTCTATTTCAATACAACATATAGAAATTATCATTCAATCACACAATCAAGCAATTTTATATCTAACAATTTAAAATTTAAATCGAAACACAATTTGATTGAGTGAGAAGTTCTCACCTTGCTTTCAATAACAGTCGCAGCGTTTTATTTTCGAATAAAATTACACGTGCGTTTTTGACCTCATATGAAAAAGATATGCAGTTTTAATGTTTGAACGAATTTATATATATAAATTTACAATTTTCTTTGTTCTTTTTAAACCTAAACCATTCTGGACCGTTAGATTTCAACCCTCGGATCAAGGCCATGCACGCTATCATCTTCCCCAGGCCAAAGAAAACGCAACCGAACGCATTGCTGTTCAAAACTTTTCCAAGCCGCACCTCATATGTTCGTCGAGATGATGATCAAACACCACGGTTTCGAAGCCCATCACCCATACTACCCTTGTCCAAAGCAACGCCCAGCTAGGCCCTATATTGGCCTCAAAAAACGTGTACAACTGCCGGCCCTTCAAGCTTGATTTGCCGTCAACCGGCTTCGTAAAAATTGATCTCCACCGTTGAAGTCGTCGAGCTCGTGAAGCTCTCCGACTTTGTAGTTGAAGCCTTAGTCTAATTCTGCTTAGATTAGTAGGATTTAAGGGATGATCAACAGTAGTTTTCAGCCATTGACATTGAAGAAGTGGCGGCTGAAACCCTAGGGTTTTATTTTTTTTGCAAAAGTGAATATTTGAGGTCCTTTGATAGAAATTTACGCGTGCACTATTCATTCCAAAAAAATTGAACTCCAAACGAAGCGTGCCGCCTGACATTTATAATGTTTTACCCCTATTCCAAACACAATGGAATATATATCGGTAGCCAATTCGATCAAATTTGGAAGATAAGTTTTTGAATCGACTGTTTAAATTCAAAATTCACTCGAATCGATTTCTACGCGTTTTAGGTTGCCCCGGACAAACCGTAAATCCGATTGACATGAAATTTGAAACCATACAGTAATATAATATTACGGATCCGATAAAACTAGTTTCGTCAAAATCCGAGACTGTTTGAAAAATGGCTATTTTTACTCGTCAATTAAATATTAAAATATTCAATTTCCACAGATTAACTTTTAATTCAATTTTGAAAGTTCTATAACATCGTTCTAACTCCAGTATGATTTAATACAACTTTATAAATAAAATTTAATCATATTAAACCCAATTTCCAATTATTTCTGTAATTTCACATATTAAATTATCGATTTAGTTATCCTATTAAATCTAAATATTCGAAATAAATTTATTCGACTTACAAATTTTACTTGTTAATATTTAAAATCAATTAAATATATGAATTTCAAATGACAGAAATTCTGAATCATTACAAACTTCCCCCCTTAAAAGAATTTCGTCCTTAAAATTACCAAGTAAGAAAAAGTTACAGAATCCATTAACTTTTCAAAACCATTTGTTCAAATTGAATTTCAAATTCATTTATACATTTTAACTTTCCAAAATCCATAGTTAAACTTCTTACAACAACTTTACTAAGTTTTCAAATCATACTTAGTTATCTTTTCAAAACCAACTATATCATTTAACTTTTAACTTCAAATCAAAACCTAGTTTTTAAAATTTTTCAATTTTCCCAAATTTTTTCTAACGCCTTAAACTTTCGAAAAATTTCGCCATAGTCTCCTTTGCGCGGTTCGATCCAAAAAAAAAGGCAATATATATATCACAAATATACATCTCATCAAGTAATGAGGCATCCCACAGGGAAAAAAGTGTTAAAGTACGATATGTAATCCGAGATATGTACCTTATATATTATTAGCGAGCATATACGGCTAATATAGCGCGAAAGCGAGCTCCAAATGCAAAGCAATGCACAATCCGCACCTACTAAACACTAAACAATAATGAGAAACATGCATATATGAAAGTAATATCAATATACAACATATACCACTATAGCACATGCAATAAAATAACATTCCATATCAAATCAATATACATTCACTTCTCATTAATGTTCAATGAATTGTTTTTTTCATTTTAAATCACATTTGATTCATTAACATTGGATGCTTTTACTAACATTCATTTATTTATATTAAATTAGTTTACATTCACTAATTTATATTCAAGTTAGTTCACTTCCACATTCAAATCAAATTACATACCTTTTAGTTCCATTAATTCAATTTCATATGGATTTTTATTAAATCAACTAACAATAATCTAACAACAATATATATCCAACATTACCAAATTTCTGTACTTTGCTTACATTCATTCAATTTGTTTCATCACTTTTAATTAGCTTTAATGAATTAACACTTACATCCATTAGTTCATATCAATTTATTTACATTCAATTAATTTACATTCAATTCATTCATTAATTCAACTGCTAATTCATTTAACAAATAAGGTTGAAATTCATTTATATAACTCAAGTCCACATCCATTTAATTCACTTTATTATTTTACTTCGATACCAAAATCAACTTCGTTCAACATTACTTAAGTTATATTTCATTTCAAACATCATTTGTTTAACTTAACTTAAATTTCCACTTATATATCCAATTCGGATTCCAGTTCTATTTACTTACAAATTCGAAATGGATTTCAATTTCATTTTCTTACACTTGCAAAATTTATTAATTCATTCACAACTTATTTTCCAACTTAATAATTGTATTCCAATCATTTTATATAACATTCCAGAGTCTTTTCAATCTTTCAAAACCATTTTTGAAACCAATTCAATTATCCTTTGAATTTCAAAACCCAAACCCAAATTTTCCAAACAACTTCCATTTAAAACAACTTGGCAGCAATCCCTCTTTTGGAAACCCGAAAATGAACACCAATGATGTCGCGATCATCATCGGAATTATTTTCCAGTGACCGAAAGAGTTTAGAGCTTTTATCCCTCCAAAACAATTTTCCCAAACCCTTGAAAATCATTTTCAAACTCAAAAAGGAATTTAATCTTTTCCAAATTGCAAACGCTTTCAAAACATTTCAAAATATTCCTCTGGAATTTTTTCACTTCAATTACAAATCACATTTACAATTTATATTCTCCAATTCTATTTGTATGTGAATTTATTTCTTAACTTTGGAGTTACGATTTCAATTTCTTTTTCAATTTTAATGACAATAATTCAATATCATCACTTTCTAGCAACCAAGCAATCATATATTATAATAATTCATAGAAATTTTTTCTCTTTTATATACGAAAATAATTTGGGTAAAATTATTTCATTTACCCAAATTTTAAAACGATATCATGTCAAATTGTTCTGTACAAGTGTTTAGAGATCCCTATCAACAACATTAATTACTCGTATTGACCAGAATCCATATACAACTCAACAAACCAATCATCACAATATAAAACAATTTATATTCACTAACAAGTATGCTCTCATATCTATGATTACACTCAACTCATTGTAGAGTACTACTGACTCTATCTCTAATGAGTAACACCCAACAAAGCCAAGGTTGTCGCTTAACCAAATGCTTTGATACCAAATGTAACGTTGCGATTTTGAACTCACGAACGTCGACATTAATACGTCCACTGTATCAACTACCGAGCAAATCGAATGCCAGAAACCGAACCGTTAGGGTTAAAGAAGAGGAAGAAGAAAGAAAGAAAAAGCAACAGAAACAATAACAGAATCTCACAATCGCAGCGGAACAACATATAATAGATAAATGGATTTCTTTAAAACAAAGAACTATATCAGTTATTACATTACATCACATTATCATTACATTATCAGAGTGTACAATAACAAAAAGCGGAAAAGAAATACTATATACTAGTTGATACGCCATGCCATCCAGCTTGCTCCTGATCTCCACAGCAACTCCTGAATTCCAGGATGACCTGATTACCTGACTCTAGACTGCCCGTGTTAAAATTGGTTGGAACCCAGAGTTTATAAAGGAAACAATAAACTCCAGGTCAGTCATGGGACTGGTGTGAGAACATAAAACAGTTTATTTTTTTAAAACAAACAAAGAAATATTTTTAAATGGATTCGCAATGCTTTTAGAAAATGTAACTACCATAAGGCCTCCTACCACACACATAATGCAAACGCAGAATTGGAGGAGATTTCTCCTTATGATAGTCAAATATGCTTGATACGCAAATCTCTTTTCAATATTATTATTATAAGTGCAAAGTGCAGGAAAAACATTTCGAAAGTACAATATTGATCTTAGCCAGCATAGGTACCATTATAGTATTCCTACTATAGCTACCATATTAAGTGGCAGGTTCTACAACTAAAACCGTACAAGGCTCGTATTATTTCTTTGGATTTCCAACAAATGGTCAGGCCAAGGAACTTCCCATTGCCACATGGAAATGCCTCTGAAAGGACGCCCCGAGATCCAAACCGGATCTCTGCCAACAAAAGGCCGGGTTACCCCTAGCAGGGTAACTACTGACACGAATATGCCATCCCCCGGTTGTAACCGACCTAAATCCCGGGATTCACCAACAACCACAAAATAATAAGTTTGCAGCAACAACATAGGTTAAATATCAAGGCTCCATACCATAATACCACCTCTATCCAGAAGGAATGACATACACTAAGGGGGCGCTATACCCTAATAACCTTGCTACATCTTTCCTGTTTTGACCATTTTCGGGGTGTGAGGTCCGACGAAGTCTCGTCCATAAAGCTACGCTTTTCATAAAAGCCACGTTTTGATCAACAAATGCTCAACAGCACTTCGTTTGCCACATTATCAAATTGGGAATGTATCACTAGTAACCATCAACTACATAACCTCTGAGCTCGTACGTCTCAGAGAAGGGTATTAAGCTAAGAGAATAAATTCTCCACCACCAACAGAAATATATTTGATAGAAACCAGCTTTACATCTCAAATTGTAACGTCGGACACACATCCATACAGGTCCATTTCGGGATCGAACGGAACCGAGGGCACTTCCAAAGAAGCCCTTGCAATCCGGATATTCACTAATCGCGACCGGACTTCCCATCACAAATGGTGATAAAATCTCTATATTGGAGGTCAGCCGATGCAGAGACATTCGATGGTAATCCTTCCGTTTTTGAAAATATCCGGTCTTCAACACCAGTCTTCAAATGCTATCCATTACGACATATCACTTATTCGGAATGAGATTTGTGACATAAAGGTCCTTTCCCGGCTAAACCGAATAACGAGCACTTATTTAAAAAAAATAAATGTAGCTTTTAATTCAAGCAAATCACAACAAATACCCATTTAAAGGTAAATATTGATAGTCGGTTATTTAACTATCAAGGCCAACAAACAAATATCCAGCACCAAAATAATCACTAGGCCCTTTTTATTAATTTTCCATAAATTAAATAACTTGCCAGATATTCACTTCAATTTATCTTTAAAAAGACATATTCTCTAAACCATTTCAATTTCTACATTGGAAAACATTTCCAAACACTTATTTAACAATAAGTAATTCACAATCCGTTTATTTTCAATACTTAGAAAATATTCAATATACTTAAATCACAATTTAGTGTATATTTTATTCTTTAAGGAAAACATTCTCTTTAACACATTCATTTGAGTCAAAACGAATGTTACGTAAAACATCGTTACGACAATCCAAAATCACTAGTATAGGGATTCGAAATTAAGATAGATATATAAATCCCAATACTATACAAAATATTTTCTTTCGAAAATCATTTACTATAACAACAGTGTTATAGTCCACTATTCCCTTTTATTCCTCGAAAACGTCTATTTCAACAATGAATGTTGAAATCTATGGTTTCAATACTTAATACATCTTAAAACATCTTTCAATTGTTTTAATTCCATTTAAAATATCACTTTCTAAAACATTTCTTTAATATATTATTCACTGTCCGAAATCGTGAATATACTTCGTTAACCAAATTCAACGTTTCTACACATTTTATTTTGAAGGATTATTCACTGTCCCAAAATCGTGAATGTACTCCTTTAATAAGCTATAAAAATTAACTTATCAAATTCAATCAATCTTAAATTTATAAATCAATGTTTATAAATTCACATTTATATATTATAAAACTTCAAGTTATAAATCACTTTATTAACAAATTCTATCCATATCCCATTTAAATGCCAAAATCCAATTTATAAGTTAATTACTTATAAATCTTTTATTTTACCAAAATCTATTCATTTTATAACTTCATAATTTATAAATATATAAATTTCATTCACTCATGAAATCCATTTATACTTCATTTTAACACTTATAAAAACTCGTTTTATAATTCCAATATTTTAATTTATAAATATCAATTTTATAAATCTTTTATATAAATCGTTTATAATAATTCAAAAATCCCAATTTAAACCATTATACAAATAAATCAACTACTTATTTGAAAAATCACATTTCGGTTATATTTCACAAAAATCATAATTTTCATAACATAAAAATTATAACATTTATTTATTTTAAATGAATCGATTCAAAAATTCAATAAAATGTATACTTTCAAAAATCACTTTTAATTCCTTTTAAATTTGAAAAGCATCACTTTAACACTTTTAATTTTCCAAAATAGGCCCAATGCTGCAACAGCACTAAATATAACAATCACGACATCCAAAACATCATATATCATATGATAACAGAATATATCACAATATCTGTAAATAAATCGATACGGGTGAGGAATCCAGTTGGATCCCTCCAACCTGTTTCCCTGCATCCACAGATGCTAGCACAATACCAATCCCGTTTCAGGACGGAATATCGCGGTACATGGGTTCATATAAAAATATTATCCGCTATTATGCGATGCAATAGGGTCTCATCCGCTATATAATGCGGGAAAATCAACTCCAAGTACATATATAATACCAATTCCAATCAAGATGGAATTTCGCGGTATATGTTTTTAATAAATAACATCCACTTAATGCACGGCGCATAGGGTCTATTTCAATACAACATATAGCAATTATCATTCAATCACACAATCAAGCAATTTTAAATCTAACTATTTAAAATTTAAATCGAAACACAATTCGATTGAGTGAGAAGTTCTCACCTTGCTTTCAATAACAGTCGCAGTGTTTTATTTTCGAATAAAATTAAATGCGCGTTTAATTTTACCTAAAATTTTCACTAGCTCCAATCAACCCCAATCCAGCTCCATCGCGTAGTGTTTGCGAATACGAACCCAACGCAATTTGTTTCGTACGTTTTCGACCTCGTAAAGATATGCAGTTTTAAAGTTTGAACGAATTTATATATATAAATTATTTATTATTTTGAAACCTAACCATTCTGGACCGTTAGATTTCAACCCTCAGATCAAGGCCGTGCACGCTATCATCTTCCCCAGGTCGAAGAAAATGCAACCGAACCCATTGCCGTTCAAAACTTTTACAAGCCGCACCTCATATGTTCGTCGAGACGATGATCAAGCACCACGGTTTCAAAGCCCATCACCAATACTACCCTCGGCCAAAGCAACGCCCAGCTCGGCCCTATATTGGCCTCAAAAAACGTGAACAACTTTCAGCCCTTCAAGCTTGATTTGCCGTCAATCGGCTTCGTTAAAATTGATCTCCACCGTTGAAGTCGGCGAGCTCGTGAAGCTCTCCAACTTTGTAGTTGAAGCCTTAATCTAATTCTGCTTGGATTAGGAGGATTTGAGGGATGATCAACAGTAGTTTTCGACCATTGATATTGAAGAAGTGGCGGCTGAAACCCTATGGTTTTATTTTTTTTGCAAAAGTGCATATTTGAGGTCCTTTTATAGAAATTTACACACGCACTATTCATCCCAAAAATTTTCGAACTCCAAACGAAGCGTGCCGCCTGGCATTTATAATTTTTTACCCCCATTCCGAACGCAATGGAATATATATCGGGAGCCAATTCGATCAAATTTGAAAGATAAGTTTTTGAATCAACTGTTTAAATTCAAAATTCACTCGAATCGATTTCTACGCGTTTTAGCTTACCTCGGACAAACCGTAAATTCGATTGACACGAAATTTGAAACCATACAATAATATAACATTACAGATCCGATGAAATTAGTTTCGTCGAAATCAGAGACTGTTTGAAAAATGGCTATTTTTACATGTCAATTAAATATTAAAATATTCAATTTCACAAATTAACTTTTAATTCAATTTTAAAAGTTCTATAACATCGTTCTAACTCCAATATGATTTAATACAACTTTATAAATCAAATTTAATCATAATAAACCCAATTTCCAATTATTTCTGTAATTTCACATATTAAATTATCGATTTAATTATCCAATTAAATCTAGATATTCGAAATAAATTTATTCGACTTACAAATTTTACTTGTTAATATTTAAAATCAATTAAATATATGAATTTCAAATGACAGAAATTCTAGGTCGTTATAGCTACGATATAGAGATCTCTATATGTGATGGGGAGTCCGATCGGGATTGTGAATAACTGGATTGCAAGGGCTTATTTGAATTGCCTTCGGTTCTGTTCGAACCTGGAATAGACTTGTACAGATGTATGTCTGACATTACACTTTGAGATGTAAAGCTGGTTTCTATTAAATACATTTCTATTTGGTGGCGGAGAATTTATTCTCCTAGCTTAACACCCTTATCTAAGATGTAAGAGCTCAGAGGTTATGTAGTTGATGGTTACTAGTGTTACATTCCCAATTTGGCAAAGTGCTGCTGATCATGTGTTGATCGAAGCATGGCTTTTGTGTAAAGCGTAGCTTTATGGATGGGACTGCATCAGGACCTTCCAACCCGAAATGGTAGAAACAGGAAGAATGCAGCAAGGTTATTTGGGAGTAGCACCCCCTGAGGGTATGTCCATTTCCTTATGGATAGAGGTGATATCATGGTATTGAGCCCAGATATTTAACCGATGTGGTTACTGCAAATTTATTACTTTGTGGTTGTTGGTGTTGAGGCCTTGAATAAAGTTCGGTTACGACCAGGGGGTGGCATACTCATGACAGTTAGTTACCTAGTTATAGAGGTAACCCGGCCTTGTATTGGCATAGATCCGATTAGGTTCTCGGGGCATCCCTCCAGTGGCGTACCCATGTGGCCCAGGAAGTTTTTTTGCCTGACCGTTTGTTGGAAATCCAAAGAAATAATACACGCCCTGTACGGTTTTAGTTATATAACCTGCCATGGAATGTGGTGGTAACCTGCTATTGAACATGGTAGCTATAGTAGGCATAGTACGAAATGTCTATGCTGGCTAAGATTTATATTATACTTTCAAAATGTTTTCTGCACTATGCACTAATAATAATATCAAAATATTTTTGCGTTTCAAGCATATTTGACTATCATAAGGAGAAATCTCCTCCAATTGTGCGCTTGCATTGTGTGTGTGCGGGGATGCCTTATGGTAGTTTCATTTTTCCAAAAGCATTGCGGATTTCAAATTTAAATTCTTTTGTTTTGCTTTTGATAAAGAAAAACTTTTTTCGTTTGCTCACACCAGTCCCATGACTGGCCTAGAGTTTATTGTTCCTTATCTAAACTCTGGGTGCCCACAATTTTCCACACGGGCAACCTAGAGTTATATTTTCAGATAACCAGCTAGTAGATGTAGATTCGATATCTTTGAAGTGTCTAGATTGGCGATCGCATTTGTTTTCACTTTAACATTCGAAGTTACCTAGTTTGCTTAAGTTTAACTTGATGGTGGTTCGAGCTTGAAGTTTAAAGCTTTTGCTTTGGAGCATTGGAGCTTTGGCTATGAAGTTTCAGAATTGGATTCTATCTCTCTTTTCTCTCTTGAAGATCATACTGGAGATATCTTTCCACTGCTTTTGTTATTGTTCTTCAGTTGTTGTAAATATTTTGGCTCTGATATTGATATTCATTGTTGTATCGAATGTTGTATATCAATGATATATTCATTTTTTTCGGCTGTGTGGTTTTACTTAATATGTTATAAGCTCCGACGAATCGGATTTTAATGGTCGAATCTACGAAATTCGAATACGGGTGAAGTATTTGGTGTTGATATTCGAAGGCGAAAAACCGGGTCGTCACAAAAGTGGACGTAGGCTTCGTTAATAGCCAAAACATTATAAAAATTTTCTATCTGCTTTCTTTTACCGTTCTTTCTTGAAATCTTTTATCCGTGATTTTGCTCTGTCAGAACAGAGCCGGTGCTTTGAAACTCAAACTTGGGTTTTGGTCCATTTTTTGGGCCAACATTTTGGTGCTTTCAGTGAGAACCCAACTTAGGATCCAAATCTAGTTATCTACTTTGGATTTCATAGGCTGAGAAGTTAGACCCACAGTCTTTGCTTAAAGGACTCGCTGTTTTAAAGTCAATGGCTCGTAGAAGGAGAGCTGCCTCTGGGCGATCCATAGGGGCAGTAATAGCCGTAGAAGGTGTTAGTCTCTAGCAAGCAGAAGTAAATGGTGTTAACTTAGGAAATCAAGCATTCAGGTCCTCCAGTCAGCATGAAGTTATCCCAAGGGACGAGTTGAATAAGATGGCTGAAGACATCAACCAGAGGGTGGAAAATAGTCAAAAGGCACTAATGGATAAGCTCAATGCTCTGATAATCCTACAATCAGACCCCGCTCCAAGGGCTATGCCTGAACAAGTAAATGCTATCGAACAAAAAAATTCCTCTGTTTCTGGCCTGCGTAGAAGAAATAGAAAGCAACCACTAAGAAGGGTAACAACACGATGTAACCTGGAGGAAAATGAGAAAATGCCACCTAATGCAAGGCAAACGAACTTGAATTTGAATCAAGGGGGAAAAACTCCGCAGGAAGATATAGCTGTAAATCTCTCTGACTCAGAAGATGGAGAGCAGTGCTATCATTGTGAGGAGAATGTTAACACATTCCATGATGGAAGAAACGCCCAGACTACCCTCAATAGGCCAAATGCCAGCCAACAGGGTCCTGTTGGAATGGATCTCCCAAAGACAAGAGAGCCTAGGCTTCAACCCACGCACCAAGACCGTTTGCAGAACCATACACTTGGTGCATTGATTTATTGCCATCCCCAGGACCACCAGACACCAAAACTGTACATAGCAGACATGGTCAAACAGTTGATGGATGAAAGCAAAAGCCGATAGGATGATGACCGGGGATCTGCCCCAAGTTGGACCCATTTTACCGACGAAATCTTGAATGAAAGGTACCTGGACAAATTCACTATGCCAACTATTCCCTCCTATGGTAGAACAAAGGACCCAAAACCCCATTTGTACAAGTATAGCTGGTATATGGATTGAGCTAGTGCTCCATAGGTCGTTCTTTACTGGTGTTTCCGTACTTTTCTAGAAGGAGTTGCATCTATGTGGTTCACCAGACTTCCCCGAAGATCTATTTCTACCTTCGACCAACATACAACGAAATTCCTTGACCAGTTTAGAATCCATAACGTGCAAGGACATCATATCCCTATCCAAATTGGTCCAGGGGTGTTGAATATGCAAGTATATGATTTTTGTTTGATGATAATAAATATATATATGCATTCATTTAAATGTATTTGTTATTGTACTATTTTATTTTTCACATAATTAAATAAATATTTGCTGAATAAAATAAATAACATAGAATTTAAATTCAAACTGATATTTTACCTGAACAAATATCTATTACAATTTTGAATAATAGAAATTTGAGCTCTCACTATATATACACAATTTCGATTCCATCACAATTGTTAATTTACATTTGCACCTTACTACATATCACTCATTCACTCGTATTTATCTTAAACTCTATTACAGATTAAATCTAGAATCTGAGTTATCTGTAAAATACACACTAATGCAGTAAAATTGAAAAAGAAATATTTTTTGTAGTGTAAAATAAAATGTGTATTTGGAAAATATTATATGCCTCGGTTATCTGGGTTGTTTGTCATCATATTTATTTTGAATTCGTTATACGCAAACAACCTGTGACATGCACAGTGTATCACTGTACATGCCACATGGCCGTGCACACCGATATACACTTAATAAAACTACAGGGACATATGAGCACAAGGTCAAACCCAATCAAAACTCAGGTTCAACTCAAGTGAAATACAAATAAAGTCACGATACTAGCAAAAGGTAAAACCCGAGCTATAAGATGGATTTATCACAGATGCAATCCAAATGCTCACATGAATGCTATGATCAAAGACAACAACACCAACCAAGGTTAAGACCAGATCCAAATCAATCAGAATTCAACTCAGGTCTGACAAAAAGTGAAACAATTTTAGCTACCACATGAAAGAAAGCAGTCGAAGTAACAGCAATGCAATTCAAATATGTATATAGTGAATGCAACCATACAACTCAACTGTTCAGTGGAAATGGGTCAGAAAAAAGTGCACATGTTCAATCAAGTAGCTCAACAACTCAATATGCAAAGAAATGCAATGCATCACTGAGACACCAGTACGGGATACAAATGGAAAATGAAGACTGCAAATATATGAAGACCAATATACAACAAATCAGACTAGAGGCAATCAACAGCATAAGCAAACAAAATACACAATGCATACATATACAACCAGACCAGTAACATAAGCATGGATGGACAGTGATGGCACAAATGCACCATACGAGAGACCAGTGAACAGTGAAGTGAAACAAGCACAAACCCAACAATAGTGCGTATATAAGCTCAACTGATACAAGTGCAGTCAATTCAACAACACATACATACACATATACATTTATACGTATGTACATATATGATGAATGCAAATTCAGCAACTAAAACATAAAGTACGAATGCAAAACTACATCCAGACCTGGTAACATGTATGATATGATAACTCAACCAAATTGTCAAGTGAAAGGAATGGTTCAGATGGCTGGAATTACAAGTCCAGTGAAAATGATAAACTGGCTCGGCATGTACAAGCAACTCACCACACAATGCAACAAAACAGTGAACAAAGAAATACAACCAGAGATGTGTGGATACAAGAAAACAGAGGCTAGACAGTTCAACCAAACTGCAGCTACCAAATTGAACAAGCCATTACACGACATAGTTCAATATGCAAGTGAAGCAACTAAACTTGGCAAACAAACAGAAATAAAGACTGCAACTACCAAAGTGAAGCCACTAGACTACATGAAGTCTAATAATGACCAATGGAACTGGACTCAAGCAAATGTACACAGTGGAGTCATGAAACAACTTCAAAACCAAGTTTAAAGCAGACTACATGAATAACACTTCTACATAGGCAACATGACAACTCGGTTAATAAGATCAGGTAGACCAGAGAATAACAACTATGAAGTCAACAAAGCATCCAATATACAAGACTCAAGTCTACAATGTATAACTGAATATGTACATGTTAGAATACACACACACACACACACACACATATATATATATATACACACACACATACATATATATTGTGAAACTAAGTGAAAACAAGCTGCATTAAGACCAAATGCAAACAAAACAATATATAGAGAAATTTCCAAATGACCAAAGTTCCAGTTTTTTTACAAAAATCAATCAAATGATAAAATGTTCCAGGTCGAACATTTTTGTACGTAGCAGTTTCAAAATAACGAAGTCAAGTTCAAACACCAAAAAATCAAAGCTGTGGTGACCAAGGCAAGTTCGAACAAATCAGAATCTATGCCAAATGGTACCACGTAATCAAAGACCAAACAAGCCGTGATAATCAAGCGAGGAATTATATGAATTTGAACAAGTCAGTACAAATCACTAGCATTCAATCAAAAATCAATGGTTGAGAAAATTCAGTTGACGAATTCAAATAAATATATTCGAACAAAATTATAAGAATTCGAATCCTATATAAACCATTAACATCATCGACCTATAAGGCATCGAGTTCAAGAAAGTAAACCAGAAAAGAAAAAGGGACATCACATAACAATTCAAGTCGAACTCGATCGAGAAGGAGCCATGTGCAGATCAAAGAAAGGATCGATTAACAAAGCAATCAATACTAAACATTTATTCAATTGGTCAACGAAGTCGGCGCCTTTCAATTCCCACAAAGCCTTAATTATCAAAAATAAAGAGGAACAAACGAGCAAAAGGAAACAGCCTTTTTTCACAAGGAAAGAAATATGGGTCGAAGGAATATACAAGAAGAAATAAAAAAAGGGAGACGAGTTTATTTCTTAAGCCTTAACTTTTGGCCGGCTTCTTCAAATTACTATTGGGCTTTAATTTTTGAAATTATGATTTTGTTTTCATAATTGATTTTTAATTTGTATTTCTCTTTTAAACTTTTGTAAATTCTAGTCATGTGACTTTGGGACGAACTACGGTGGTGTAGTTCGAAAATTCGCAACACAATGGCTGAGTTGTGGCATGATTTTGAGCGTAGAGTTAGGTTAGTCGATAGTGTCGTGAGTTTATGTGTGTAAGCATCTGACTACTTAATTTCTAGTAGAAACTTTGGAGGCAGCACGTAGGCAAGGTTTTGCCGAAGCTGGGTAAACCCGTGTTGTTCTATTTCTGCTTTTATTATTCTACTATTATCCGTGCTGCTATTATTCTCCTATATCTATGTTGAAATTATTTTATATACTTCCACATTAAATTTTTATAATTAATAGTACCACCTTATTCACCACCCCTCTACGGTGAAATCGATCCTATAAGTGGTATCAGAGCTAGGAACAGAAGTTAAATTTTGTTTTAAAAATTCGATTTTTCAAAAACCGATTTTTGCTTTAAAAATTTAAGTTTTAAAATGGCTTCTTTTAATAATGCTTTTGCTGAGGGTCCGTCCATAGTTAGACTACCAATGTTCAATTATGAATATGCTTACTGGAAAAATAAAATGAATTTTTTTTGAAAATGAAAATGATTGATGCTTAGAATATTGTTGAGACAGGTTATAGAGCACCAACTATATTGTAGATAATCAAGGAATAGACAAACCGATATATCAATGGACAGATATAGAAAGTAGACTATAGAATGCTAATGCTAAAGCTATGAATTCTATTATTTTTTGCATTGGATCAAATTGAAATTAGTCGTGTCTCACATTGTCTAACTGCGTAGGAAATCTGGCACACACTTGAAGTGACTCATGAAGGAACATCTCAAGTCAAAGAATCTCGCCTTGCCATGCTGAGTAGCGAATACGAGAACTACAATTGCCAAGGATGAAAATGTCAAAGAGATGTATGGACGAATTTCCAATATTGTATACAAATCAAAAGCTCTTGCAAAATTATACATAGAGTTGTAGACAGTCCGAAAAATCCTCAAAGTCCTTCTACGAAATTTTAAAGCAAAAGTTACGGCCATTCAAGAATCAGAAGATTTGAAACAAGTTAAAGTTGAAGAGCTCATTGGAAATCTCACCACTTATGAGCTAGAAATGAAATTCAAGGAAGAACGCGAAGGAGGTGATACGCGAAAGAAAACAATAGCTCTCAAAGGGACAACCAAAAATGATGATGATGATGGAGCAGCTGAATTGGCACTGATAATAAAGAAGTTCAAAAGGTGGAATCGCAGATACGGAAATCCATCTCTAAATCAACATCTAAAAAGAAGCACAGTTAAAGTTCTAGACAACCCAAAAGAGAGGAAGATCATCTGTCATAAGTGCAATAAACTTGGTCACATCAAGACAAATTGTCCTTAATCGACTCAGCCAAGGAAAGAAACAGAAAAGGAGAAGTTTTGCAACCACTTGGGATGAAACCGATGAAGATGATAAAAGCATTAGCAGTGAGAGTGAAAAACAGATTTGTGCTTTCAAGGTGACATAACTGACAGTAACGACGACGAGCCAAGCGAGGTACCAAAACTTACTCGTTCAGAATTGCTTATATATTTTCTCGAAGTAAATGGATGTTTCGAAAGATTTAGGAAGAAATACACTAAAAATGAATCACAAAGATATACTTTGATAGATTCGAATAAACAGCTTGATCAATTGGTTTAAAACTATCAAATCAAAAGCCCTAAGTGTGACAAGTGTCCATCATTTGAAGAAGAGATTAAAAAATTAAAAATTAAAAATAAAGCGCTTAAAGATGAAATTCTGATTCTAAAAGAGAGTGAAAACACTAGAAGAGAAAATTCTATTGAAAAATGCACTCAATTATTAAATGAAAACGAATCCCACAAAACAGAAGTCCAGCAATTGTCTATGACTTTAGAAAATTTTTCAAAAAGTGAAAGATCATTAAATATGCTATGATGGAAACAAACTGTTAATACTGTTAGATAAGGACTTGGGTATGATCAATCGGAACATGAGAGAAATGAAATTAAACAAGACAATTCAAAGTGCATGATATGTGGAAAAATTGGACGCAATCAGAATATTTGCTAGTATAGACCCAAACACGTGAAAGCCATTCCAATTTGGGTTCCCAAGGGCACGAATGTAAAATACCTCAAAGACAAATAAATCTAGGTGCCGAGAAGAACATATATAAATAGCTTTGGGTCTACACAAACATATTTTTCAAAATCAGTTCCCACTAACAACCATGGACCTATAAAAACAAATAAGTCATTAAAATCTTTTCTTGTGTAGGTGTGGTAGCATGTTAAGGAACCACACAGTTTGACATGAATTCTGGCTGTTCCAAGCACAACGGGTGACAATCAAAGTTCCTTTGCCTAGTATAAAGGTGGTGGAATCACAATGGGCAACAATGAAAAATTATCGTAAAGGTAAAATAGGTAATAGTATATTTAGCTTGAATAATTTGTTAAATGTGATAATACGCACCATAATCTGATTTAATTCAGCCAGTTATGTGATAATGAATGTTGATAATGTGTAACGATCCCGGATTTTTACTAAATTTAAATTGATAAATAATTTAATTTTTGTGAAATTAATTTGTAAATTGATTTGATTTTCTCCAAATTCGAATAAAAACACGTGGTGTTTACTTTGGTAAAATATAATTAAGTTTAAACAAAACGATTTCTTTAAAAGTTAAATATATATATATATATATATATATATATAGGGGAATGCAAATGAAAAATAAGACAATAAGTATTAATGTTAGAAATACATATTTAAATTAGAAATAAAATAGATATATACAAGATAAATTAAAAATAATGAGATTACACTAAAATAAATTATAATAACATATTAACTATAGAAATTTATTTATATTATAAAGCCATAAGACAAGAAAAAAATAAATATATATATAAAGACATACAAGACAATATATTTACAAATAAAGTATACATATAAAAAAAAGGTGAAACAAGACAACAAAATAATATATATATAAATATATATAAATATATATATATGAAGATACTTGCAAAGGAAGACACTAAAATATATTCAAGAATGAACAAACAAAAAAAATCTAAATATCAATAAACAAGACAAAGATCATTAATGCATAGCACACAAAGTAGATTCATCAGCCTCCAAACATAAAAAAAATCCCCGACTTGAAAATATCTCACCCTGTACAAACAAATAATCACCCTTAAACTTCTTTCCGATACATTATCAATCTTTATCTCAGTTCGACCATCAAAACTGAGTAGCATCTAAAGGCTTCATCTTTAACAATTTAAGCAAAATCCAACTTTAAGCAACAACATGAATTCATATAAAACCAGAGAAGCAGAGAAGAAGGATTCAGCTTGCAATTTCAAGCCAGGTTCAAAAAAAAAGTACTCTGTTCTTTTTCCTGAAAACTGTGAGTAAACACAAATTTTTAAAGTTTTAAGTTTAATTAAAATTGAACGGGAAATTCATTGATAATATTGAGTTGTATAAGTATTATTTTTAAATATAATTCTATGGTATATATAGGTTGTTTTGTGAAATGTTGAATCTATAAGTCTTCTTTGGTTGTTGTTACAGAGTTGGATATTCATTCAAAATCCAAAACATTCTCATTCAATCGTGGTTAAGCTTTGAGTTTTCAAACAAACAAGATGTTTAAACATAAATCAAGCTTTTAAGATTTGTTTTCAACCTATTAGTGAGGTGTATCAACTGAAATCTTGTTTTACAGTACAACATATGATTATATGTTAAATTCAAGTGTTTTAAAATGCTAATTCAATTTTACAACTTGAAACTCACTACAAAATAGGATTTTTAAAATAAAAATGAGATTTTTTAGTTAAGTATTTAACGAACAGTCCGTGGTTGATAAGAAGTCACATTTGATCAATTCCTGTTGATTGAATAAATTTGGGGCATTGAGATTCTGCTCGAAGCTAGTTCGGCAAGGAGTGAAGTCGAGAAAATTGTTGAATAAATTTTCTATTGTAAGAATTGAAGGAACGAGGCCAGACTAGGGTTTTATTGTAGCTTTGTTGGACGAAGGAAATGCGGCAAATTGTGTCGACTGGGGTGCTTCGAGTAGGATCGCACCAAGGGGAAAATGTTTGAGGGTCGCTGGAGCAACTTTGAACGAAGTGGTGGGGTTGTCAATGGACGAGGTCACCATCACGAGGTTGGTTTAGGCAGCTAGTTGGGTTTCCAGGTTGAGCTTGATAGCTCGTTTTGATTTCGTGATGAATTCTTCGATGCCGAGCATTTGTTTAGGGAGAGATGATCATCAATGACTGGTCGACGGTCTGGGCAATGGTCGGAGATGGCCAGATTGGTGTGCACGATGCACGCGTAAGCGTTGTGTCTGAACATGTCGTGATGATGGAAGATGAAGATTGTCTCGAGGTGGTACCGTGTAATTCTAGGTTTGGCTCGAGGTTGTATTAGTGTGAATTAGCCAGAGATAACGGTTTTAAACACAGAAGAAAAAAGAAGAAGAAGGAACTGTGTATGGCTAGGGGTTGGGATTTTACTCGAAGTCGTGCTCGGGGATTTAGCATTTTGGCTCGGGTTTTGTTAAAACCTGTAACTGTTTAAAATTTAAAATGAAATTTAAAATTTAAAGCAAGATTTAAACTATGTTTTAAATCAAATTTTAAAAATTATGGATTCAAGTTTTACCTTGAATGTTGAATTTAAATAAGTTTTATAAATTTAAATGTTAAGACAAATTTAAATAAAGTATGTTTAAAAATGATTTGGTTTCAAATAAAGGTTTAAACTTGCTTTATATAGATTCTTTTATAAAAGGATTTCTTTAGTATTGAATGAAAAGTTAATAAAATTTGTTTAACTTAAAAAAAATTATAAGTTAAATAATCAATTTATTTTTAAAGCTTGGTTTTAAATAATTAGGTAATTTAGTTTAAAACCTTTTTCTTATATTAGTTTTTTTACTAGAAATGAATGTTCTTTACGTTTATTTTAAGATTTATAAAGTAATTTTTAAATTTGATTTAAAGTTTAAATGGTTAATCATTTTGAATCTTAGATTCAAAATGGAACATAAATGTAAGTTTAAAAGTAAAATGTTTTAAATACATATATTAATGTTAATTAAGTCATAAATAAAGGAAAGGAATTATCTTAGAGATAATTAAGGTTTTAAATTAATTTAATAAGGTAAATAAAGAATGATTAATTGATTTAATTTATAAATTAATGATTTAGATTAATTTATAATTAGTGATTAATAAATGGATTGTTAAAGATAAATTAATTTGTGATTAATAATAATTTATCTAAGATTAATTTCTTAAGAATAGTAATTAAAAAGAATTGTTTTTAGTTAATGAAGGTCATTAACTAAAGATTATTTAAATAATTAATTAATGTGATTAATTTTCAACAATTAATTAGATTAATTAATTAATGATAATCATTTATGAAATTGTGTAAGTGTAATTACTTCATGAAAGAAATAAAGATATTAATTGCTCATTTGTAATTAATTGAGTTTAATTTGATTAATTTAAATTAATTGTCAATATTGTGTACTGGATCGATATTTTTGATATGTGATTGTGATATTGTGTAATGTGAATTGCTTTGTGCTGAACTGTGATTTGTGATTTGTTTCTGTAATTATGTGAAAACCCTTTTTGCCGGTAAAACAGCATTTAAATTTCGATGCGACAGGGAGTCAGATTCCAGTTGGTTATCCGAAACCCACATCGAATAATAATGATGAATCTTTTTGATTGATAAATTTACTTAATCTGTGAGGATTGATGATGTTGCACTATTGCGTAAAACCCTTGGACTACACTATACACACACAAATATGGATTGCACGTGGAAATGGGTTAAGTCGCGAATTTTTGAAATAGTTTTGAATTTGAATTTTTGAATCCAAATAGTTTTGGAAATAGATTGGGATTAAAGTAAAAAGTTTTTGAAAAGGAATTTCAAAGATAAACTTTATTTTTGAATAACTTGATTGAGTTTTGAAATTTAAATAATTTGATTCAAAATTTGAAACTAACTTCTACGATTTGAAACTAGGGATTAAAGTTATTATACAAGCTTACATGGATTAAACAATTTTAAATGTATTGATTTGGGAATTTGAATTTAAATTCAAAACCTTTAACTCGTGCAAATATAATTGGATTCTTCTGAAACGAAAAATATTTGTTTTCAAATAATGAAAGCTTTCACACAAGAAATGAACTTCCAATTTGTGTTAAAAGGGATTGCAAGTTGAAACGAAAATGATTTCCAAGTTATGGAAACGGTTTGAAAGCTATAAGTTCAATCTTTGATTTAAAGATTTAACAAGTTAATCCAATTGAAACGGAAATTGTTTTGAAAACCATGAATGGATCTTTGTGAAACTGGGTGAACTTTGGGAAATAAATCTTTTTATTTAAAAGATTTGGAAATGGTAATTTGTTTAAAACCATTTAAAGAAGAGTTTTGGATTTTATAAGTTGTGACTTAACTGAAATCCCATATCCATATGTTTTAAAATATTGCGCTCATTATTTGGTTTAGCCAGGAGAGAACCTTGTGTCATATAACCCATTCCGAATAATGATACGACGTTATGAATTGCATTTTAAGACCGGGTATTTGTGAGAATGATAGGAAAACCTATCGATTGACTGTGCACTGAGTTGCTCCGGTATAGAGTTCTCCCTAAGTGATGGGAAGTTCGATCGGGATTGTGGATACCCGGATTTGCAAGGGCTTCTTCCTTTATTTGACGAAGTGCCTTCGGTTTTGTTCGAACCCGGAACAGACTTGTATGGTTGTGTGTCTGACATTACACTTTGAGGTATAAAGAAGATTTTTTTCAAATACATATCTGTTGGTGGCGGAGAATTTATTCTCTTAGTTTAACACCCTTCTTTGAGACGTACGAGCTCAGAGGTTATATAGTTGAAGGTTATCAATGATATACTCCCAATTTGGTAGTGTGGCATGTTGAGTGTTGCTGTGTATTGATGATCATTGGTTGATCATTTGTGATCAAAGCACGGTTTTTGTATAAACCGTAGCTTTGTGGACAAGACTGCATCAGGACCTCACACCTCAGAAATGGTCGAAACAGGAAAGATGCGGCAAGGTTATGAGGGTCGCGCCCTTTAGGGTGTGTCATTCCCTTCTGGTAAAGGGTGGTATCATGGTATGGAGCCCAGATATTTACCTATGTGGTGGGCTTCAATCTCATTTACTATGTGGTTGTTGCTTTGTGGTTTAGAGGCGCCTTGGATAAAGGTCCCAAAGGACCGGGGGTGTCATGCTCGTGTAGTAGTTACAGAGGTAACCCGGCCTTGTATTGGCAGAGAGCTGGTTAAGTTCTCGAGACATCCCGCCAGAGGCGTACCCATAGACAATAGGAAGTTCCTTAGCCCGACCATTTGTTGGAAATCCAAACAAAACAATACGCGTCCTGTATGGTTTTAGTTGTATAACCTGCCATTTACTTATGGTGGCGTCCCACTGTTTAGATGGGAGCTATAGTGGGAATAGTTTGGTATGTCTATGCTGGCTAAGATTAATATTATACCTTCGAAAGGTTTTGCGCACTACGCACTAATAATAATAGCAAAATGGTTTTTGTGTATCAAGCATGTTTGACTATCATAAGAAGAAATCTCCTCCAATTCTGCGTTTGCATTGTGTGTGTGGTGTGAGGCCTTGTGGTAGTTTCATTTTCCAAAAAGCATTGCAGATTTATTTTAAATTCTTTTGTTGTTTGTTTTAAAGACCAACTGTTTTTGTTACTCATACCAGTCCCATGATTGATCTGGAGTTTATTGTTCCTTTCCTAAACTCTGGGTGCCTACAATTTTCCCACACGGGCAGTCTAGAGTTGGGTTTTTCAGATAGTCAGGTTTAGTTGATTATCTAGAGTTGGTCCAGTCTTTGGATTTGGACGAGTCTTGCTTATCTAGGTGAAGCGTCGTTATTGGGAGTTCGAGCTATTTCTGAATTGGTGCTTTGGAGATGGAGTTACAGTTCTGGATTCTATTCCTCTTTCTCTCTTGAAGACCATATTGGAGATTTTGTTCCGCTATTGATGTTGTCATTTTCTTTCCGCTGCCATTTCTTGTATCTCTGATAGTGTTGATATTCATTGTATCATTCTGATGTATCTGGATATTTTATCAAATGTTATGTATATATGTAATATTCTTTTTCTTCCGCTGTGTTGTACTTAATGGTGTTATAAGCTCCGACGAACGAGATTCGACGTTTGGATCTGCGGCATTTGAATATGAGTTTCGTATTTGATACCGATTTTTGAAGGTCAAGTCAGGGCTGTCACATTTGGTATCAGAGCTGAGTGTTAAAACTTTAGCCCAGGAGTATAAAACATTAAGTAGCTCATTAGGGATCGGGTGAAGTAAACCCTAGAATGAGTATATCCCCAAGATATTCGTTCGAATGCCTCAGTAAATTCTCTTACTATTCACTGATAGTAAGTATGACTGCAAGAAGAGGACGAGATAGAGGACATGAGAGTACCACTATAAATGGTCAATACCCTGTGACGGTGGAAATAACTTTCTCTATCAATCTCCTTTGATTCGATTCCAAAGTTCTTTTGATTTGCTTCGCAGCAGCTACGAGAAGAAGTTTCGGTGTGATGGTGGCCCTACGAATCGTTGTAGGAAATCCTTACTTCGTATCTTCATCGGTTTCTTATCAGTTTTCGATTTAACTTTAATGAATTGAAATTTTAAATTGAAAATTTTAAATAAATTGGAAATTTTGAATTGAGTTAAATTGGTTAATAGAATATGAGGCTAAATATGAATTGAATCGATAAAACGAAACCAAATTCGAAATTTTGATATAATTTATTGTGTAGACTAAAGTCCGAAGAGGGACAAGTTGGTATATACTTTGGGGTGTTCCAACCTAAGTTGGAATCCATATCTTGTGTTTAAGAAATTGTAGAAATTAAATCCATTTGTTTGTTCTTTTGGGTCTCGATATATTCTACGAATGGTCAGTTATCCCTTTGGACTAACCAGTGCCCTTGTATATTCGTATATTCGATGACCCGAGTGTCCTGTGTAGTATTGTATGAGTTTGTTCTCATATTGTCGATATTCTGATTTGGTAAGCCAAATACTGAATAGATATCCAGTTTGATGTGGAAAACTGTTTCTCTGTCTTTGTGTATCTATGTTTGTTGTTTTCGTGCCTGCAAATTTTGAGGACGAAATTTCTTAAGGGGGAATCTGTAACGATCCCGGATTTTTACTAAATTTAAATTGATAATTAATTTAATTTTTGTGAAATTATTTTGTAAATTGATTTGAGTTTCTCCAAATTCGAATAAAAATATGTGTGTTTATTTTATTAAAATATAATTTATTTTAAAAAAAAATGATTTCTTTAAAAGTTAAATATCTTTATATATAGGAATGCAAATGAAAAATAAGACAATAAGTATTAAAGTTAGAAATACATATTTAAATTAGAAATAGAAATAGATATATACAAGATAAATTAAAATATAAAGTGATTACACTAGAATAAATTATAACAACATATTAACTATAGAAATTTATTTATATCATAAAGCAATAAGACAAGAAAAAAAATAAAAATATATATAAAGACATACAAGACAATATTTTCACAAATAAAATATACATATAAAAAAAAAGGTGAAACAAGACAACAACAAATATATATATATATATATATATATATATATATATATATATATATGAAGATACTTGCAAAGGAAGACACTAAAATATATTCAAGCATGAAAAAACAAAAAAAATCTAAATATCTATAAACAAGACAAAGATCATTAATGCTTAGCACACAAAGCAGATTCATCAGCCTCCAAACATAAAAAAAATCCCTGATTTGAAAATATCTCACCCTGTACAAACAAATAATCACCCTTAAACTTCTTTCCTATATATATCATCAATCTTTATCTTAGTTCGACCATCAAAACTTAGTAGCATCTAAAGGCTTCATCTTTAACAATTTAAACAAAATCCAACTTTAAACAACAACATGAATTCATATAAAACCAGAGAAGTAAAGAAGAAGGATTCAGCTTGCAATTTCAAGCCAGGTTCAAAAAGAAGTACTCTGTTTTTTTCTTGAAAACTGTGAGTAAACACAAATTTTTAAAGTTTTAAGTTTACTTAAAACTGAACAGGAAATTCATTGATAATATTGAGTTGTATATGTATTATTTTAAATATAGTTCTGTGGTATATATAGGTTGTTTTGTGAAATGTTGAATCTACAGGTCTTCTCTGGTTGTTGTTACAGAGTTGGATATTCATTCAAAATCCAAAACATTCTCATTCAATCGTGGTTAAGCTTAGATTTTTCAAACAAACAAGATGTTTAAACATAAATCAAGCTTTTAAGATTTGTTTTCAACCTGTTAGTGAGGTGTATCAACTGAAATCTTGTTTTACAGTACAACATATGATTATATGTTAAATTCAAGCGTTTTAAAATGCTAATTCAATTTTACAACTTGAAACCTCACTGCAAAATAGGATTTTTAAAACCAAAATGGGATTTTTTAGTTAAGTATTTAACTAACAGTTCGTGGTTGATCAAAAGTCACGTTTTGATCAATTCCTGTTGACTAAATAAATTTGGGGCATTGAGATTCTTCTCGAAGCTAGATCGGCAAGGAGTGAAGTCGAGAGACTTGTTGAATAAAATTTCTATTGTAAGAATTGAAGGAACGAGGTCATACTAGGGTTTTATTGTAGTTTTGTTGGACGAAGGAAACGCGGCAAATTGTGTCGACTGGGGTGCGTCGAGTTGGATCGCACCCAGGGGAAAAGGTATGGGGGTCGCTGGAGCAACTTTGGGCAAAGTGGTTGGGTTGTCAGTGGACGAGGTCGCTGTCACGAGGTTGGTTTAGGCAGCTAGTTGGGTTTCCAGGTTGAGCTCGATAGCTTGTTTTGATTTCGTGATGAATTCTTCAATGCCGAGCGTTTGTTTAGGGAGAGATGATCATCAATGACTAGTCGGCGGTCTGGGCAATGGTCGGATTTGGCCAGTTTGGTGTACACGATGCACGCGTAAGCGTTGTGTCTGAACATGTCGTGATGATGGAAGATGAAGATTGTCTCGGGGTGGTATCATGTAATTCCAGGTTTGGCTCGATTTGGTATTAGTTTGAATTAGCCAGAGATAACGGTTTTAAACATAGAAGAAAAAAAAGAGGGAACTGTGTATGGCTCGGGGGGTTGGGATTTTACTCGAAGTCGTGCTCGGAGATTTAGCATTTTGGCTCGGGTTTTATTAAAACCTGTAACTGTTTAAAATTTTAAAATGAAATTTAAAATTTAAAGCAAGATTTAAACTAAGTTTTAAATCAAATTTTAAAAATTATGGATTCAAGTTTTACCTTGAATGTTGAATTTAAATAAGTTTTGTAAATTTAAATGTTAAGACAAGTTTAGATAAAGTATGTTTAAAAATGATTTGGTTTCAAATAAAGGTTCAAACTTGCTTTATATAGATTCTTTTATAAAAGGATTTCTTTAATATTGAATGAAAAGTTAATAAAATTTGTTTAACTTAAAAAAAATTATAAGTTAAATAATCGATTTATTTTTAAAGCTTGATTTTAAATAATTAGGCAATTTAGTTTAAACCCTTTTTCTTGTATAAGTTTTTTTATAAGAAATGAATGTTCTTTACATTTATTTTAAGATTTATAAAGTAATTTTTAAATTTGATTTAAAGTTTAAATGGTTAATCATTTTGAATCTTAGATTCAAAATGGAACTTAAATGTAAGTTTACAAGTAAAATGTTTTAAATACACATGTTAATGTTAATTAAGTCATAAATAAAGGAAAGGAATTATCTTAGAGATAATTAAGGTTTCAAATTGATTTAATAAGGTAAATAAAGAATGATTAATTGATTTGATTTATAAATTAACGATTTAGATTAATTTATAATTGGAGATTAATAAATGGATTGTTAAAGATAAATTAATTTGTAATTAATAATAATTTATCTAAGATTAATTTCTTAAGAATAGTAATTAAAAAGAATTGTTTTTAGTTAATGATGGTCATTAACTAAAGATTATTTAAATAATTTATTAATGTGATTAACTTTCAATAATTAATTAGAATAATTAATTAATGATAATCATTTATGAAATTGTGTAAGTGTAATTACTTCATGAAAGAAATTAAGAAATTAATTGCTCATTTGTAATTAATTGAGTTTAATTCGATTAATCAAAATTAATTGTCAATATTGTGTACTGGATTGATATTTCTGATATGTGATTGTGATATTGTGTAATGTGAATTGCTTTGTGCTGAACTGTGATTTGTTTCTGTAATTATGTGAAAACCCTTTTTGCCCGTAAAACGACATTTAAATTTCGATGCGACAGGGAGTCAGATTCCAGTTGGTTATCCGAAATCCACATCGAATCATAATAATGAATCTTTATGATTGATAAATTTAGTTAATCCATGATGATTGGTGATGTTGCACTATTTCGTAAAACCCCTAGACTACACTATACACACATAAATATGGATTGCACGTGGAAATGGGTTATGTCGCAAATTTTTGAAATAGTTTTGAATTTGAATTTTTGAATCCAAATAGTTTTGGAAATAGATTGGGATTAAAGTAAAAAGTTTTTGAAAAGAAATTTCAAAGATAAAATTTATTTTTGAATAACTTGATTGATTTTTGAAATTTAAATAATTTGATTCAAAATTTGAAATTGACTTCTACGATTTGAAACTAGGGATTAAAGATATTATACAAGCTTACATGGATTAAACCATTTTAAATGTATTGATTTGGGAATTTGAATGTAAATTCAAAACCTTTAACTCGTGCAAATATAATTGGATTCTTCTAAAATGAAAACTATTTGTTTTCAAATAATAAAAGCTTTCACATAAGAAATGAACTTCCAATTTGTGTTAAAAGGGATTCCAAGTTGAAATGAAAATGATTTTCAAGTTATGGAAACGGTTTGAAAGCTACAAGTTCAACCTTTGATTTAAAGATCTAATTAGTTCATCCAATTGAAACGGAAATTGTTTTGAAAACTGTTAATTGGATCTTTGTGAAACTGGGTGAACTTTAGGAAATAAATCTTTTTATTTAAAAGATTTGGAAATGGTAATTTGTTTAAAACCATTTAAAGAAGAGTTTTGGATTTTATAAGTTGTGACTTAACTGAAATCCCATATCCATATGTTTTTAAATATTGCGCTAATTATTCGAATTAGCCGGGAGAGGACCTTGTGTCATATAACCCATTCCGAATAATGATACAACGTTATGGATTTCATTTGAAGACCGATGTTGAAGACCAGGTATTTGTGAGAACGATAGGATAGCCTATCGATTGACTCTACACTGAGTTGCTCTGGTATAGAGTTCTCCCTAAATGATGGGAAGTCCGATCGGGATTGTGGATACCCGGATTTGCAAGGGCTTCTTCCTTTATTGGACGAAGTGCCTTCGGTTCTGTTCGAATCCGAAACAGACTTGTATGGTTATGTGTCTGACACTACACTTTGAGGTATAAAGCAGATTTCTTTCAAATACATATCTGTTGGTGGCGGAGAATTTATTCTCTTAGCTTAACACCCTTCTATGAGACGTACGAGCTCAGAGGTTATGTTGTTGAAGGTTATCAGTGATATACTCCCAATTTGGTAGTATGGCATGCTGAGTGCTGCTGTGTATTGATGATCATTGGTGATCAAAGCATGGTTTTTGTATAAAGCGTAGCTTTTTGGATGAGACTGCATCAGGACCTCACACCCTGTAAATGGTCGAAACAGGAAAGATGCGGCAAGGTTATGAGGGTCGCGCCCTTTAGGATGTGTCATTCCCTTTTTGTAAAGGGTGGTATCATGGTATGGAGCCCAGATATTTACCTATGTGGTGGGCTCAATCTCATTTACTGTGTGGTTGTTGCTTTGTGGTCTAGAGGCGCCTCGGATAAAGGTCCCAAATGACCGGGGGGTGGCATGCTCGTGTAGTAGTTACCTAGTTACAGAGGTAACCCGGCCTTGTGTTGGCAGAGAGCTAGTTAAGTTCTCAGGACGTCCCGCCAGAGGCGTACCCATGAACAGTGGGAAGTAACATAGCCCAACCATTTGTTGGAAATCCAAACAAAACAATACGCGCCCTATACGGTTTTAGTTGTATAACCTGCCATTTAATTATGGTGTCGCCCCACTGTATCGTTTGCGACTTTTCGACGCTCGAAAACCGACATCAATACGTCCACTGTATCAACTGCCAAGCAATCGAATGCCGGAAAACCGTACCGTTAGGGTTAAAGAAGAAGAAAAAGATAGAAGAAGAGAGAAAAAGATAGAATAGAACAAAAAGAAACAACAGAACAATATCAGAATCTCACAATCGCAGCGGAATAACATATAATAGATAAATGAATAATCTTTAAACAAAGAACTATATCAGTTATTACATTACATCATATTACATTACATTACATCATCAGAGTGTACAACAACAAACAGTGGAAAAGAGATACTATATACTAGTGAATACGCCATGCCATCCAGCTTGCCTCCAGCAACTCCTGAATCCCAGAATATCCTGATAACCTTACTCTGGAATGCCCGAGTGGAAATTGGTGGGCACCCAAAGTTTAGGAAGGAAAACAATAAACTGCGAGTCAGTCATGTGACTGGTGTGAGAACTAAAACAGTTTATTTTTTTTAAACAAAGTACAGGATAATTTTTAAAATAGATTCGCAATGCTTTTTAGAAAATGTAACTACCAAAAGACCTCAAACCACACACACAATGCAAATGCAGACTTGGAGGAGATTTCTTCTTATGTTAGTCAAAGATGCTTACTACGCAAAATCAAATCATTTTTGATACTTTTATTAGTGCATAGTGTAGAAAAACATTTCGAAAGTAGAATATAAATCTTAGCCAGCATAGGTACCATTATATTATGCCTACTACAGCTACCATATTAGATGGCAGGTTCTACAACTAAAACCGTACAAGGTTCGTATTGTTTCTTCGGATTTCCAACAAATGGTCAGGCCAAGGAACTTCCCATTGCCACATAGGTACGCCTCTGGAAAGACGACCCGAGAACCTAACCAGATCTCTGCCAACACAAGGCTGGGTTACCCTTCAAACTGGGTAACTACTGACATGAATATGTCATTCCCCGATCGTAACCGATTTATATCCGATGATCCTTGATTCCAACAACAAAAAGTAATAAATTTGCAGCAACAACATAGGTTAAGTATCTGGGCTCCATACCATGATACCACCTCTATCCATAAGGAACGACATACACTAAAGGGGCGCTACCCCCTAATAACCTTGCTGCATCCTTCCTGATTTGACCATTTCCGGGGTGTGAGGCCCGACGAAGTCTCGACCACAAAGCCACACTTTATACCAAAAGCCGTGCTTTGATCATCAAATGCTCAACAGCACTTAGCATATCACACTACCAAATTGGGAGTATATCACTAATAATCTTCAACTACATAACCTCTGAGCTCATATGTCTCAGAGAATGGTGTTAAGCTAAGAGAATGAATTCTACGCCACTAACAGCAATATATTTGAAAGAAATCAGCTTTATATCTTAATTTGTAATGTCAGATATACAATCAATACAAGTCTGTTCCGGGCTCGAACAGAACCGAAGGCACTTCCAAAGAAGCCTTTGCAATCCGGATATTCACTAATCACGTCCGGACTTCCCGTCACTAAGGGTGATAAAACCTCTATATCGGAGATCAGCCGATGCAGAGTCATTCGACGGTAATCCTTCCATTTTCACAAATATCTGGTCTTCAACACCGTTCATCAAATGCAATCTATAATGACGTAACACATATTCGGAATGGTTTATACGACCCCAAGGTCCTTTCCCGGCTAACCCGTATAGTGATCGCATATTTTGAAAATAAGTGTGGCATTCAAATTCAAGCAAATCACAACAAATACCCATTCAAAGGTAATTATTGATAGTCAGTTATTTAACTATCAATAGGTATGAACAACATCACCAAGTTCCAAATAATTTTCCAAATTATTTATTTTCCAAAATATCTTTACTAGATATATAATTTTCACACTTCAACATTTGAAAACAAATTTCAAATCACTTTTCACCTTTACCACTTTTGAAAACAAATTTCAAACATTTTCCTTACGCGGAAATACTTTCATTTCAACATGGTTCATTTAAACCAATTAAATAAATTCTTAACGATTTACTTTAAATTTACGTTCTGAATCCGTAAATCTATTTCCATACTTCAAAAATAAATCAACGTTTATTTTTAAACAAATTCCCTTTCTTTTATAAATTCCATAGTGAATTTACAATTCCAAAATATCTATGAATATAAGATTTCCAAATCGGTTTCTAATATTCATTTTCAATTTATCTTTAAAAGATAAAATCTCAAAATATTCGCTTCATATTGGAAAACATTTCCATACACATTTAATAATAAGTAATCCACAAATCTATTTATTTTCAACATTTAGAAAATATTCAATATACTTAAATCGAAATTAAGTATATATTTCATTCTTTAAGGAAAACATTCTCTCAAACACATTTATTTGAGTCAAAACGAATGTTGCGTAAAACATCGTTACGACGACCCAAAATCACTAGTATAGGGATTCGAAATTAAGATAGATATATAAATCCCAATACTATATAAACATTTCCTTTCGGAAATCATTTACTATAACAACAGTGTAATAGTCCACCATTTCCTTCTATTTCTCGAAAACGTCTATTTCAACAATGAATGTTGAAATCTATGGTTTCGACGCTTAATGCATTTTAAAACAACTTCAAATCATTTTAAATACTATTTAAAACATCACTCTCTAAACATTCCTTTAATATATTATTCGCTGTTCAAAATCGTGAATATAAATTATTAACCAAATTCAACACTTTTACATATTCAATTCAAAAATTATCCACTGTCCCAAAATCGTGAATATACTTCTTTAATAAGCTATAAAAATTTACTTATCAAATTCAATCAATCTTGAATTTATAAATCAATGTTTATAAATTCACATTTATATATTATAAAAACGTCAAGTTATAAAAATCTCTTAATTAACCAATTCTATTTAAATCTCATTTAGATGTGAAAAATCAAAATTTCAAGTTAATTATTTATAATTCTCTATTTTACAAAATCTATTCAATTTATAACTTCAAAACTTATAAATCTATAATTTCATTCACTTATGAAATCCATTTTTATTTCATTTTCACACTTATAAAAAACTCGTTTTATAATTCCTATATTTTAATTTATAAATATCAATATTATAATTATATAAACCGTTCATAATAATTCAAAAATCTCAATTTAAATAAACCAATCCTTTTAATAATTTAAAAAACGTTATTTAAAACTTATATAACTCCAAAATCATACTTAAGTACTATTTTCAAAAAATATAACTTTTATAACAATAAAATTATAATGTTTATTTATTTTAACAATTCAAAATTTAATAAAATTTATACTTTCAAAAATCGCTTTAAAATCCTTTTCAAATTTGAAAATCATCACTTTAAAATCTTTTTGAAATTCGAAAATTGGCCCAATGATGCAACACACCAAATAGTCAATCACGACAACAAAGACATCATATATCTGTATATGATAATCAACAAATATCAAAATATCTGTAATCAAATAAATACTAGCGAGGAATCCAATTGGATCCCTCCAACCTGTTTCCCTGCATCCACAGATGTTAGCACAATACCAATTCCGTTCCAAATCCGGAATATCGCGGTATATGGGATTTATAAAATACTATCTGCTATTATGCGGCGCAATATGGTCTCATCCGCTATATAATGCGGGAAATCAACTCCAATACATATATAATACCAATTCCATACAAGTTGGAATTATCGCGGTATATGTTTTTAATAAATAACATCCGCTTAATATACTGTGTATAATATCTATTTTAACAATCAATAGATAATAATCATCCTCCAGGCATACAATCAACAATTTTAAATCTAACTATTTAAAATTTAAATCAAAACAATTCGATTGAGTGAGAAGTTCTCACCTTGAGTTTCCGATAACAGTTGTAGCGTTTTATTTCGAATAAAATTGAACGCGCGTTTAATTTTACCCAAAATTCAAACTAGCTCCAAACAACTCCAATCCAATTCCATAGCGTAGTGTTCGTCAATACGATTCCAACGCAACTAGTTTCGCAAATTTTCGACTTCGTATGACAAAGTTATAGCAAGTTTAATATCACACGAATTATTATATACATAAATTAACAAATTTATTTTTATTTTTAAACCTAACTAATCTGGGCCGTTAGATCTAGATTCTGCAGATCAGGGACGTTCAGCCCTCCTTTCTAACGTTCAAAATCGCGTGAACCAGGGTATAAGAACCCATCGGTCGCCGCCCTCCCGTGAATTTTGCAACCACCTACGCTCGATTATAATTTGATCAGAGAGCACCATCTCAAAGCCCATCACGAGAGCCTCCATCGCCGTGAGTACCATTGATCTCGGCCCCCTCACGCCTCGTTCTTCACGCACGAACGCCGATCGTTCTACCTCAATTTGCCGACGATCTATAGCACTAGAAACAATCACAGCCGTTGGATCTATAGCGCTTGAGACGCTTTACAACTTTTGTTTAGAAAGTTTCTCGAATTACTTTGTGGATTTGAAGATTTTGAGGGGAGAAAGAAATTGAATTTCGGCCATTAATTATCAAGTGGCGACTGTGAAGTAACCCTAGGGCTTGAGTGAAAATAGGAAAATAGTTTGTCCTTTTATAGAAATATTCACAAACACTATTCACCCGAAATTTTTCGAACTCCAAACGAAGCGTGCCGGTTGACGTTTCTAAGGTTTACCCCGCGTTCTGGGCACAATGGAACGTGTTTCGGAGGCTAATTCGATCATCTGTGCGAGTTACGGCAAATAACGATCGATTTTAAATTAAATTGATTTAAACTAATTTCTATGCGTTTTAGCTTGCCCCAGACAAACCGTAAATCTGATTGACACGAAATTTGAAACCATACAATAATATCACATTACGGATCCGATGAAACTGGTTTCGTTGAAATCTGAGACTGTTTGAAAAATGTCTACTTTAACTCGTCAATTAAATATTAAAATATTCAATTTTCACAAATTAACTTTAAATTCAATTTTAAAAGTTCTATAACATCACTATAACTCCAATATGATTTATTAAAATTTTAAAAATCAATTTTAATCATATTAAACCCAATTTTCAATTATTTCTGTAATTTGAAATATTAAATTATCGATTTAATTGCAAATGTTCGAAATAAAATTTATTCGACTCATAAATTTCAATTATTAATATTTAAAATCAATTAAATATACAAATTTTAAATGACAGAAATTCTGGGTCGTTACAAACTTCCCCCCTTAAAAGAATTTCGTCCTCGAAATTACCAAATAAGAAAAATTTACAGAATCCATTAACTTTCCAAAACAAACCATTCAAATTGGGTTTTTCAAATCTCTTAAGTGTTTAACTTTCCCATAATTCATAGTTAAACTTCTTATAATACCTTCACTAAGTTTCCAAATCATACTTAGTTATCTTTCCAAAACCAAATAATATCGTTTAACTTCCAATTCCAAATCAAATTTATAGTTTTCAAAAATATCCCATTTTCTCAAATTTTTTCTAACGCCTTAAATTTTCGGAAAAATTTGCCATAGTCTCCTTTGTGCGGCTCGATCCGAAAAAAATGACAGTATATATATCACAAATATACATCTCATCAAGTGATGAAGCATCCCGCAGGGAAAAAGTGTAAAAGTACGATATTTAATCCGAGATATGTACCTTATATTTTATTAGCGAGCGTATACTCCTAATATAGCGTGAAAGCGGGCTCCAAATGCGAAGCAAGCGCAATCTGCACCTACTAAACAATCAACAAATAATGAGAAACATGCATATATGAAAATAATATCAATATACATCATATCGCAACATAATAACTACATGTGCTAACAATGCAACCATCAAACAACAATGCATTCAATCAACAAATGCAACCACCATCCAACTATCATCCAACTGACCAAATAAATATTCATTCATATTCTCATTAATATTCAATGAATTGGTTTTTCAATTTAAATCACATTTGATTCGTTAACATTGGATGTTTTTACTAACATTTACTTATTCATATTCAATTAGTTTACCATTCACTAATTTATATTCAATTCTATTCAAATTCATTTTCTTCCAATTTGAATTCAATTACATAGCTTTCAATTTTATCAATTCAACTCCATTAACACTTAATGAAATATACACAATCAATTAACAATCAAATAACAACCAATGTATATTCAACATAACCAAATTATTAAATTCATATTCTATTTGGTTTAACACTTTTTAACTCCAATTTGTTCAACATTCAATTGACTTCCATTCAATTATTCAATTTCTCAACTTCATTAGCTTTAATGAATTTACACTTACATTCATATTTCATATCAATTTAATTTACATTCAATTGATTAACATTCCATTCATTCATATTAGATTGATTAATATTCAATCCGTTTATTAATTCAATTGCTAGTTCATTTTACAATTAAAGTTGAATTTCATTTATAAAACTCAAGTTCATATTCTTAATGACTTCATTTCATTAATTCACTTATTAATTTACTTTGACACCAGAATCAACATTTCTCAACTTCACTTAAGTTATATTCTCTTTCAAACATCATTTGTTTAACTTCACTTAAATTCCACTTATAAATTCAATTCAGGTTTCAATTCTAAAGTCAATTCTATTTTACTTGTACCAAAATCTAATTTATTATCTCATATTATAAGTTCAAAACTTGATTACTTATATTCTACAATTTCAACTTGGATTTTTTCTTGATTCACTTATACTTACTTTAATTTAACTCCGTTCCTTAAGTTAAATTTATTCTATCAAAAACTCAAATTATAGAAGTTATCAACTCATTTATCATTCCCATAAATATTTTAAATAGGATTCCAGAGTCCTTTCAACCTCTCAAAACCATTTTTGAAACCAATTCAATTATCCTTTGAATTTCCAAAACCAAATCCAAATTTTCCAAACAACTTTCATATAAAATAATCTGGCAGCAATTCCTCTTTTGGAAACCCGAAAATGAACACCAATGATGTCGCATCATCATCGGAATTATTTTCCAACGACCGAAAAGAGTTTAGAGCTTTAATTTCTTCAAAACAATTTTCCAAAATATCAAATCTTTTCAAAACACTTCTCTGGAATTTTATTTTCAGATTATAAATCACATTTATAAATCTTTTACTTATATAATTTCACTTCTTATATATAAGGTTATTTCACAATTGTAAATCATTTTAATTATAATTTCATACTTATAATTCATTTGCTTATACAATTCATTCTTTTACAGCTGTTGTTTTTATTTAACTTATTCAACAACCAAACAATCAATTCACATACACCTTAATAATTCTGAAAATTATTCCTTTATATATAAAATATAATCAAGGTAAAATTATTTCATTTACCCTATTTTAAAATGATACTATGTCGACTTGCCTCGTTTAAGTGTTTAGAAATCCCTATCGATAATATGGCGTCCTACATACCGACCAGAATTCACAAACAACTCAACGGATACGCAAACACAATATAAAACGATTTATATTCACTAACAAATACGCGCTCATACCTATTATTACACTCATACTCATTCCAGAGTACTACTGACTCTATCTCTAATGAGTAATACCCAACAGAGCTAAGGTTGTCGCTTAGCCATATGCTTTTGATACCAAATGTAACGTTTGCGACTTTTCGACGCTCGAAAACTGACATCAATACGTCCACTGCATCAACTGCCAAGAAATCGAATGCCGGAAAACCGTACCGTTAGGGTTAAAGAAGAAGAAAAAGATAGAAGAAGAGACAAAAAGATAGAACATAACAGAAAGAAACAACAGAAAAATATCAAAATCTCACAATCGCAGCGGAACAACATATAATAGATAAATGAATAATCTTTAAACAAAGAACTATTTTCAGTTATTACATTACATCATATTACATTACATTACATCATCAGAGTGTACAACACCAAACAGCGGAAAAGAAATAATATATACTAGTGAATACGCCATGCCATCCAACATGCCTCCACCAACTCCTGAATCCCAGAATATCCTGATAATCTAACTCTAGACTGCCCATGTGGAAATTGGTGGGCGCCTAGAGTTTAGGAAGGAAAACAGTAAACTCCGAGTCAGTCATGTGACTGGTGTGAGAACTAAAACAGTTGATTATTATTTTTAAACAAAGTACAGGATAATTTTTAAAATAGATTCGCAATGCTTTTTAGAAAATGTAACTACCATAAGACCTCCCACCACACACACAATGCAAACGCAGACCTGAAGGAGATTTCTTCTTATGTTAGTCAAAGATGCTTACTACGCAAAATCAAATCATTTTTGATATTATTGTTAGTGCATAGTGTAGAAAAACATTTCGAAAGTAGAATATAAATCTTAGCCAGCATAGGTACCATTATATTATGCCTACTATAGCTACCATATTAGATGGCAGGTTCTACAACTAAAACCGTACAAGGTTCGTATTGTTTCTTTGGATTTCCAACAAATGGTCAGGCCAAGGAACTTCCCATTGCCACATGGGTACGCCTTTGGAAAGACGACCCGAGAACCTAACCGGATCTCTGCCAATACAAGGCCGAGTTACCCTTCAAACTGGGTAACTACTGACACGAATATGTCATTCCCCGATCGTAACCGATCTATATCTGAGGATCCTCGATTCCAACAACCACAAAGTAATAATTTGTAGCAACAACATAGGTTAAGTATCTGGGCTCCATACCATGATACCACCTCTATCCAGAAGGAATGACATACACTAAAGTGGCGCTACCCCCTAATAACCTTGCTGCATCCTTCCTGTTTTGACCATTTCCGGGGTGTGAGGTCCGACGAAGTCTCGTCCACAAAGCCACGCTTTATACCAAAAGCTGTGCTTTGATCATCAAATGCTCAACAACACTTAGCATATCACACTACCAAATTGGGAGTATATCACTAATAACCTTCAACTACATAACCTCTGAGCTCGTACTTCTCAGAGAAGGGTGTTAAGCTAAGAGAATAAATTCTCCGCCACCAACAGATATATATTTGAAAGAAATCAGCTTTATATCTCAATTTGTAATGTCAGACATACAATCCATACAAGTCTGTTCCGGGCTCGAACAGAACCGAAGGCACTTCCAAAGAAGCCCTTGCAATCCGGATATTCACCAATCATGTCCGGACTTCCCGTCACTAAGGGTGATAAAACCTCTATATCGGAGATCAGCCGATGCAGAGTCATTCGACGGTAATCCTTCCGTTTTCACAAATATCCGGTCTTCAACACCGGTCATCAAATGCAATCCATAACGACGTATCACATATTCGGAATGGGTTATACAACCCCAAGGTCCTTTCCCGGCTAACCCGAATAGTGAGCGCATATTTTGAAAATAAGTGTGGCATTCAAATTCAAGCAAATCACAATAAATACCCATTCGAAGGTAATTATTGATAGTCGGTTATTTAACTATCAATAGGTATGCACAACATCACCAAGTTCCAAATAATTTTCCAAATTATTTATTTTCCAAAATATCTTTACTAGATATATAATTTCCACACTTCAACATTTGAAAACAAATTTCACATCACTTTTCACCTTTACCACTTTTGAAAACAAATATCAAACATTTTCCTTACGCGGAAATTCTTTCATTTCAACATGGTTCATTTAAACCAATTAAATAAATCCTTACCGATTTACTTTAAATTTACGTTCTGAATCCGTAAATCTATTTCCATACTTCAAAAATAAATCAACGTTTATTTTTATACAAATTCCCTTTCTTTTATAAATTCCATGGTGAATTTACAATTCCAAAATATCTATGAATATATGATTTCCAAATCGGTTTCTAATATTCATTTTCAATTTATCTTTAAAAGATAAAATCCCAAAATATTCACTTCATATTGGAAAACATTTCCATACTCATTTAATAATAAGTAATCCGCAAATATTTTTATTTTCAACATTTAGAACATATTCAATATACATAAATCGAAATTAAGTATATATTTCATTCTTTAAGGAAAACATTCTCTCAAACACATTTGTTTGAGTCAAAACGAATGTTGCGTAAAACATCGTTACGACGATCCAAAATCACTAGTATAGGGATTCGAAATTAAGATAGATATATAAATCCTAATACTACATAAACATTTCCTTTCGGAAATCATTTACTATAATAATAGTGTTATAGTCCACCATTTCCTTCTATTTCTCGAAAACGTCTATTTCAACAATGAATGTTGAAATTTTTGGTTCCGATTCTTAATGCATTTCAAAAAAACCTCAAATCGTTTTAAATTCTATTTAAAACATCACTCTCTAAACATTCCTCTAATATATTATTCACTGTTCAAAATCGTGTATATAAATTATTAACCAAATTCAACACTTTTACATATTCAATTCAAAAATTATCCACTGTCCCAAAATCGTGAATATACTTCTTTAATAAGCTATAAAAATTTACTTATCAAATTCAATCAATCTTGAATTTATAAATCAATGTTTATAAATTCACATTTATATATTATAAAAACTTCAAGTTATAAAAATCTCTTTATTAACCAATTCTATTTAAATCTCATTTAGATGTGAAAAATCAAATTTTCAAGTTAATTATTTATAATTCTCTATTTTACAAAATCTATTCAATTTATAACTTCACAATTTATAAATATATAATTTCACACTTATAAAAAACTAGTTTTATAATTCCTATATTTTAATTTATAAATATCAATATTATAAATCTTTTATATAAACCGTTTATAATAATTCAAAAATCTCAATTTAAATAAACCAATCCTTTTAATAATTTACAAAACGTTATTTAAAACCTATATAACTCAAAAATCATACTTAAGTACTATTTTCCAAAAATATAACTTTATAACAATAAAATTATAATGTTTATTTATTTTAACAATTCAAAATTTAATAAAACGTATACTTTCAAAAATTACTTTAAAACCCTTTTAAAATTTGAAAATCATCACTTTAAAATCTTTTTAAAATTCCAAAATTGGCCCAATGATGCAACACACCAAATAGTCAATCACGACAACAAAGACATCATATATCAGTATATGATAATCAACAAATATCACAATATCTGTAATCAAATAAATACTGGTGAGGAATCCAATTGGATCCCTCCAACCTGTTTCCCTGTATCCACAGATGTTAGCACAATACCAATTCCGTTCCAAATCCGGAATATCGTGGTATATGGGATTTATAAAATACTATCCGCTATTATGCGGCGCAATGGGGTCTCATCCGCTATATAATGCGGGAAATCAACTCCAAGTACATATATAATCCCAATTCCATACAAGTTGGAATTATCGCAGTATATATTTTTAATAAATAAGATCCGCTTAATATACGGCGTATAATGTCTATTTTAACAATCAATAGATAATCATCATCCTCTAGGCATACAATCAATAATTTTAAATCTAACTATTTGAAATTTAAATCGAAATAATTCGATTGAGTGAGAAGTTCTCACCTTGAGTTTCTGATAACAGTTGTAGCGTTTTATTTCGAATAAAATTAAACGCGCATTTAATTTTACCTGAAATTCAAATTAGCTCCAAACGACTCCAATCCAATTCCATAGCATAGTGTTCGTCAATACGATTCTAACGCAACTGGTTTCGTAAATTTTCGACCTCGTATGACAAAATTATAGCAATTTTAATATCACACGAATTATTATATACATAAATTAACAAATTTATTTTAATTTTTAAACCTAACTAATCTGGGCCATTGGATCTAGCTTCTGAAGATCAATGACGTTCGGCCTTCCTTCTTTCTAACGTTCAAAATCGCGTGAACCAGGGTATAAGAACCCATCGGTCGTCGCCCTCCTGTGAATTTTGCAACCACCTACGCTCGATTATAATTCGATCAGAGACCACCATCTCAAAGCCCATCGCAAGAGCCTCCATCCCCGTGAGTATAATTGATCTCGGCCCCCCTACGCCTCGTTCTTCGTGCACGAACGTCGGTTGTTCTACCTCAATTTGCCGACGATCTATAACACTAGAAATAATCACAACCGTTGGATCTATAGAGCTTGAGACGCTCTACAACTTTCGTTTAGAAAGTTTCTCGAATTACTTTGTGAATTTGAAGATTTTGAGGGGAGAAAGAAATTGAATTTCGGCCATTAATTATCAAGTGGCGGCTGTGAAGTAACCCTAGGGCTTGAGTGAAAATAGGAAAATAGTTTGTCCTTTTATAGAAAATTTCACAAACACTATTCACCCGAAATTTTCCGAACTCCAAACGAAGCATGCTTGTTGGCGTTTCTAAAGTTTACCCCGCGTTTCAGACACAATGGAACGTGTTTCGGAGGCTAATTCGATCATCTGTGCTAGTTACGGCAATAAACGATCGATTTTAAATTAAGTCGATTTAAACTAATTTCTATGCGTTTTAGCTTGCCCCGGACAAACCGTAAATCCAATTGACACGAAATTTGAAACCATATAACAATATCATATTACGGATCCGATGAAACTAGTTCCGTCGAAATCCGAGACTGTTTGAAAAATGGCAATTTTAACTCGTCAATTAAATATTAAAATATTCAATTTTCACAAATTAACTTTAAATTCAATTTTAAAAGTTCTATAACATCACTATAACTCCAATATGATTTATTAAAATTTTACAAATCAATTTTAATCATATTAAACCCAATTTTCAATTATTTCTGTAATTTGAAATATAAAATTATCGATTTAATTATCCAATTAAATCCAAATATTCGAAATAAAATTTATTCGACTCATAAATTTCACTTATTAATATTTAAAATCAATTAAATATACTAATTTTAAATGACAGAAATTCTGGGTCGTTACACCACTGTTTAGATGGTAGCTATAGTAGGCATAGTTCGGAATGTCTACGCTGGCTAAGATTAATGTTATACCTTCGAAAGGTTTATGCACTATGCACTAATAATAATAGCAAAATGGTTTTTGCGTATCAAGGATGTTTGACTATCATAAGAAGAAATCTCCTCCAATTCTGCGTTTGCATTGTGTGTGTGGCGAGAGGCCTTATGATAGTTTCATTTTTCAAAAAGCATTGCGGATTTATTTTAAATTCTTTTGTTGTTTGTTTTAAAGACCAACTGTTTTTGTTACTCATACCAGTCCCATGACTGACCTGGAGTTTATTATTCCTTTCCTAAACTCTGGGTGTCCACAATTTTTCCACACGGGCAGTCTATAGTGGGGTTTTTCAGATCGTCGGGTTTAGTAGATTATCTAGAGTTGGTCCAGTCTTTGGATTTGGACGAGTCTTGCTTATCTAGGTGAAGCGTCGTTATTGGGAGTTCGAGCTATTTTTGGATTGGTGCTTTGGAGATGGAGTTACAGTTCTGGATTCTATTCCTCTTTCTCTCTTGAAGACCATATTAGAGATTTTGTTCCGCTGTTGATGTTGTCATTTTCTTTCCGCTGCTATTTCTTGTATCTCTGATAGTGTTGATATTCATTATATCATTCTGATGTATCTGGATATTGTATCAAATGTTATGTATATATATATAGTATTCTTTTTCTTCCGCTGTGTTGTACTTAATGGTGTTATAAGCTCCGGCGAACCAGATTCGATGTTTGGATCTGCGGCATTTGAATATGAGTGCCATATCCGGTGCCGATTTTTGAAGGTCGAGTCAGGGCCATCACATAATGATTCAGACTAATAAAAAATGTTGATCAATTATCTTTTTATGCTGAGAACACTACATGTATCTCTAAAGACTTTGAATTAGTTCATATAGATGTGTTTGGACTAATGATGTGTTTTATTGTTTACTGATTACTCATGATACAAGTAGATATATTTGTTTATCTATCTGACACTATGGTCACTGTATGTAAATTCGCACTATTTCAATTCGAATTCGAATTTCATTTAAAGATGTTAAAAAGATTTTAAAGTATGTCTTGCAACTTCACAATCTGGTCTATAACATCCAATTAATGATAATCTTGAGTCAAAGGAAAATTCGGATGCAGATTTCACTGGCAATCAAGTTGGTAAAAAAATTCCTAGTGGAACATAGTTTACGTTGAGACATTCAGTAGTTGCATCGGTTTCAAAGAAAATGTCTGCATATTTTACATTTTAACTAATTTTCAAATAGCAGACATTTTTCTTATAAAACCGCTTCCATAAAATTGTTTTTGTTGACCTTATTTCAGATTAGTCATTTTAGAAAATTTGATTATTTTTAGATTCGATCTTAAATGACTACATTAACTAATCTGACTTCCTACTGATTGTCGAAAAGATAGATAGAGGTTGAAAATGAGATGAGTGTTGATATTAATCATATATTATAACTTAAGACAGTATATTTAGTAAATTTCTTTAGAAATTTAAACAAGAGTTATAAAAACTTTTTATTGGTAAAAATTCCATGACCATTTCTATTTCTATCATATTTCTATCGACCATCACTCATCAAAATCCAATATAGTATGTCAATATGTGGTATTTTAGACCGGAAATCATTTTTTTTCAATTTATTATATTTTTAGCAAAAAAAACATCCAAAATATTCACTCTTATTTAGAAGTCCTCATGGTTATGCATCAGTGAATTACTTAGAATTTTTGATTATGTGCTTTCATGCTCATTTAAAAGTCCTCACGGTTATGCACGTATGGAACACATATCAAAGTTGATTATTAAATAAACAAGTTGATTCTAGTCCCATTTAAAATTCCTCATGGTTATGCGTGGTTAGAAGATATTTGAATTCATTTTTTTTGAAATTTGGAATACTACTAATGTCATTTAAAAGTTCTAAAGGTTATGCATGGTTAGTAGATATTCAAATTCCTATTATAAATATACCACGAATAGACACAACTATATGGTTTTGCATCATCTCTATCATTCTAAAGTGGAATAAGCGCCTAACATAGTATTTATTATTTTTGTTTAATTTTTTATTGAAATTTAATATTTATACTCAATTAGGTATTAATGTTGTATTAATGTCTATCACTTTATCTCTATTTTTCTAGCACTAGTGCTCTTTTGCTGATAACAAAAGGGGGAGAGAAAAGTTAAGATTTTGAAAAATAAAGATCAAATATTTTACTTTGTATTTTCTACTTGCATCTAGGTTTATTTACATATTTTTATTTATTTTCATGCATGTATAAAGGGGAGCTTTGTGTAGAGAGGGAGCATTCAAATAGGGGGACCAAATTGAATGATCAAATACATTTAATAAATTCAAAATCTTAAATATATGTTCGTTTTCATCAAAAGGGGGAGATTTTTGAATATGCAAGTATATGTTTTTTGTTTGATGATAATAAACATATATAAATATATTCATTTACATATTTGTTATTGTACTATTTTATTTTTCAATAATTAAATAAATATTTGCTGAATAAAATAAATAACACAGAATTTAAATTCAAATAGATATTTTATTCAAATAAATATTTATTGCAACTTTAAATAGTACAAATTTGAGCTCTAACTATATATACCAATTTCGATTATAATACAATTTCGATTAGATCACAATTTTTAATTTACATTTGCACCTCACTACATATCACTCATTCACTCGTATTTATCTTTAACTCTGTTACGGATTAAATCCAGCATCTGAGTTATCTGCAAAATACACGCTGACGCAGTAAAATTGAAAAAGAAATACTTTTACAGCGTAAAATAAAATTTTTATTTGGAAAATATTATGTGCCTCGGTTATTTGGGTCGCTCGTCATCATATTTATTTTGAATTCATCATACACGAACAACGTATGACATGCATAGTGTATCACTGTACATGCCACAAGGCCGTGCACACCGATATACCCTTGATAAAACTACAGGGACAGGTGAGCACAAGGTCAAACCCAATCAAAAGCCTGGTTCAACTCAAGTGAAATACAAATAAAGTCCAACAATTTATGCCTTACTTGATCATTCTTAATTGAGAAGTCAGAGATCACGATATTAGCACGAGGTCAAACCCAAGCTATAAGCTGGATTCAACACATGTGCAATCCAAATGTACACATGAATGCTATGATCAAAGACACCAATATCAACCAAGGTCAAGACCAGACCCAAGTCAATCAAAATTCAACTCAGGTCTGACAGCAAGTGAAACAAGTTCAGCTACCACATGAAAGCAAGCATTCGAAGTAACAACAATGCAGTTCACATATCTCTACTACTAATAATGGAAATTGGTTGAACAAATTTACTCGGTGTCCTTTTGAAATTCCAAAAATACCCTTGCTTTCTGTTTAGATGTTTGCACTCAAACAAAATATTAATGTATACAATAATACAAGCAGCCCATGTGCGAAGCACGGGCCTATACTAGTGTATATAGTGAATGCAACCATCAACTCAACAATTCAGTGGGAATGGGTCGGGCAAAAAGAGCACATGTTCAACCAAGTGGCTCAACAACTCAATATGCAATGAAATGCAATGCATCACTGAGACATGAGTACATGATACAAATGCAACAGGAAGACTGCAAATATATGTATACAACAAATCAGACCAGAAGCAATCAAGAGCATAAGCACACAGAATACATAGTGCATACAAATGCAACCAGACCAGAAACATAAGCATGGATGAACAGTGATGACACAAATGCACCATACCAGAGACCGGTTAACAGTGAAGCGAAACAAGCACAAACCAAACAACAATGCGTATATAAGCTCAACTGATACAAGTGCGTGCAATTCAACAACACATACAAACACACATACATATGTATGTACATATATGATGAATGCAAATTCAACAACTAAAGCATGAATGCAAAGCTACATCCAGACCCGGTAACATGTATGATATGATAACTCAACCAAATTGTCAAGTAAAAGGAATGGTTCAAATGGCCAGACATACAAGTCCAGTGAAAATGATAAACTGGCTCGACATGCACAAGTAACTCACCATGCAATGCAACAAAATAATAAACAATAGAATACAACCAAAGATGTGTGGATACAAGAAAACTGAGGCTAGACAGTTCAACCAAACTGTAGCTACCAAATTGAACAAGCCATTACTCAACATGGTTTAATATGCAAGTGAAGCAACTAGACCTAGCAACTAAACAGAAATGAAAACTGCAAATACCAAAGTGACTCCACCAGACTATATGAAGTCTAACAATGACCAATGGAACCAGACTCAAGCAAATGTACATAGTGGAGTCATGAAACAACTTCCAAACTAGGTTTTAAGCAGAATACATGAATAACACTTCTACATAAGCAACAGGACAACTCGGCTAATAGGATCAGGTAGACCAGAGAACAACAACTATGAAGTCAACAAAGCATCTAGTATACAAGACTCAAGTCTACAACGTATAACTGAATATATACATGCGTGAACACACACACACACACATGATGAAACCAAGTGCAGACAAGTCAGATGAAGACCAACAGTAGGTGCACATCAACAAAATGCAAACAAAACAATATCATAGAGAAATTTCCAAATGACCGAAGTTCCCTTTTTTTACAAAAATCAATCAAATGATAAAATGTTCCAGGTCGAACATTTTTGCAGGAAGCAGTTTCAAAATAACCAAGTCAAGTTCAAACACCAAAAAATCAAAGCCGTGGTGACCAAGGCAAGTTCGAACAAATCTGAATCAATGCAAGATGGTAACACATAATCAAGGACCAAACAAGCCGTGATAATCAAGCAAGGAAATATATGAATTTGACTAAGTCAGTACATGTCACGACCCAAAATCCAGTGTTCAAAATCGGTGTCAAATACCTCATTTATATTCGACTACCGGAGATTCAAACGTTGAATTCCAGTTCGGATGGAGCTTATAACAACATTAGATGAATATAAACAGTGGAAACAAAAGATGATATCATTAATCACAATACAGATACAATAGTGAATAAAACATCATCACAATATTTGGTTACAACAAATCACCACCATCATCAGAGTGCTACACATGATTCAATATCAGAATAATAACAACACCACAGCAGAACGGCAACAGAGACTTCAAAAAAAAAAGTTTCCAACATACTTTAACTTTGGTAAGGTCTTCCAAAACTTCAAACACTTCAAAAGATTTCCAAACCAAAAGCTTTCCAAAATCTGATAGCTTCCAAAAGACTTCAAAAATCCAAGCTTGCTCCAAAAACACGGATAACCTACATCTAGGCTGCCCGTGTGAAAATTATGGGCATCCAAAGTTTAGGAAGGGAACAATAAACTCCGGGTCAGTCATGAGACTTGTATGAGTAAAAAAAATAGTTGTTTGTACAAAAACATTTTATAAAAGAAATCTGTTCGTGCTTTTGGAAACAGAAACTACCATAAGGCCTTCCGGCACACACACAATGCAATCGCACACTTGGGGGAGATTTCTCCTTATGATAGTCAAATATGCTTGATACGAAAAAACTCTTTTGATAGTATTATTATTAGTGCATAGTGTGAAAACATTTCAAAAGTAGAATATTAATCTTAGCCAACATGCGTACCATTATAGTATGCATACTATAGCTGCCATATTAGATGGCAGGTTCTACAACTATATTCGCCATGTGCTACATCCGTACACAAATGACCGTTTTGCCCCTATATGAAGATGGATATGTGACCATTTGGAATTAATATGGATTTTGGTTAAAACAAGTTAAAATGCCCAATATGATCATTTATTTAACTTAAAAAGGAATAAATATGGTGGGGAAAATATGCACATTTACGTGCACATCATTCTACAACTAAAACCATACAAGTTGCATATTGGTGATTAGATTTCCGACAAATGGTCGGGCTAAGGAACTTCCTATGCCTCATGGGTACGCCTCTGGAGGGACGCTTCGAGAACCTAACCGGATCTCAGCTAACACAAGGCCAGGTTGCCTCTTTAACTAGGTAACTACTACACGAGTATGCCATCCCCTGGTCGTAACCGACCTTTATCCGGGGCCCCACCAACAACAACCAGAAAGTAACATAATTGCAATATCCACATAATTGCAATATCTAGAAGGAAATGCACATACCCTAAAGGGAGCTACCCCCAATAACCTTGCTACATCCTTCCTGTTTCAACCGTTTCTGGGTTGTGAGGTTCGACGAAGTCTCGTCCACAAAGCTACGCTTTACACAAAAGCCATGCTTTGATCAATAAATGATCAGCAACACTCAGCATGCCACACTACCAAATTGGGAGTATAACACTAATAACCATCAACTACATAACCTCTGGGCTCGTACGTCTCAGAGAAGGGTGTTAAGCTAAGAGAACAAATTCTCCGCCACCAATAGAAATGTATTTGAAAGAAATCAGCTTTATATCTCAAAGTGTAATGTCAGACATACAACCATACAAGTCCGTTTCAGGTTCGAACGAAACTGAAGGCACTTTCAAAGAAGCCCTTGTAATCCGGGCATCCACAATCTCGATTGGACTCGCCATCGCAGATGGAGATCTCTATACCGGAGCAACTCAGTGCAGAGTCATTCGACAGGTTATCCTATCGTTCTTAAAGACACCCGATTTTTACCACCGTCCTCAAATACTTTCCATTTCATCGTATCACTATTCAGAATGGGTTATATGACACAAAGTCCTCTCCCGGCTAAACCGAATAGTGAGCGCTCAATTTAAAAACGCGTGGATATATCAATGACAATGATTCACTATTAGAGTTCGATGTTGGTTTCGAATAACCAACTAGAATCTGACTCCCTGTCACATCGAAATTCAAATGCCATTTTACGGGCTAAGGGGTTTTCACATTCACACAGTAATATATACAAAGATATCACAGTTCAGCACAAAACAGTTCATATCAAATAGTATCACAACCACATACCAGGGATATAAATCAATACAAAGCATTCAATAATAACCAATCATCTATAATTAAGATGAATTAATCGTATGTTTAAAATAATTAATCATATAATTATTTTCACTAATTAACCTTAATTAATGATTAATTATCCTTAATTATTAATAAATTAATCCTTAATTATTAATTAATTAAATCTTAATTACCTTCATTAATTTATTATTCCTTAATTAATTTAATTAATTAATCTCTAATTATAAATGAATTAATTAAATTAATAATTAATTAACCTTAATTATATAATTAGTTAAACTTTGATTAAGTAATTGTAAATTATTTAATTTAATTAATCACTTAATAATCATTGAAAACTTTAGTTAACAAACCTTATAATTGGTTAACATTAACACATAGATTAAATCAAGATATTTAAGTTAATTAATGATTTAAAAACATTTCTTATAATTAGCACTTTAATTTCATTATTTATTTAAAATAATTTTAGGAATTGATTTTTAAATGGTGATCACATAATTAAATAAAACTCAATTACTTCTTCACTAACTTTAAACTTGAATCAAAACAATTAATTAAAGGATGAGTTAAAATGCTTAGAATTAGAATTTGGTTTAAAGTAAAAAAAATTGTGTTTTAGATCGAACCCGAGATCTCCCTGAGCATCACCCGAGTCAAAAAGCTATCTGCTTCAAGTTTTTCCTCAAACCACCCGCATGTTTTTTTTCAAACTTAAACTTTTATTTAAGTGTTAAAACCCGGTGCCACTCAAAAATCTCCTAAACTCATACTCGAGCCATCACCCTGATTCCCCGAAGACCACTTCGAGACATCCACCCTTCCTTCCATTACCAGGCTACTGATACAAAACCTAGCACCGTGCACATGCACAAGTGAAACGACCACCTCCGATCCAAACTTCAGCCATCATCGAGTTAGCGACAACCCAACCAAACCTCCAGACCACCCAGAAACCATAAACTATGACGAATTCGCAAAAGTGTAACCTGACCATACTTGGAACGAAAATTCGATCAACCAATCTTCCTCGTGTCAGAGGCATAGATTACCAGAGGCCATGCGCCCTTGTCTAGAGCTCCTCCTATCAACCATGCACCGCTTCCATTCGTCCTGGACCAGTCCGATGCAACGTCGATGCTGCAATTGGATGAATTTCGACCAATACAGAAACGTGGCTTAAACCCTAGATCATCGAAATTTAGCCACCACGATGATCAAAAAAATTTCCGAGAATTTTTCAAAAACTCCCCGACCTCCCAATGAGCTTCATCCATGATCGCGCCAACCCCGCTTCGCCGATGACCAGAAATCGTTAAAAATCTTAAATACGTTCAACCTCAAATTACTCGATCGATACTTTAATAAAAAATTAATTTTACTTTTAAAAATCCCCATTTTTGAAAATAATTCAAATGTTATACCTAAAATAAAAAAAACGATTCTTGAAATTTTCATTTGTTCTGTGCTTACCTGTATTTCTTGATTTTCAGGAAATTCTTATGTTAATTATACTTAGATTTATTTTTAGAGCTTAAACATGTTTTAAACAAACAATTTTTGTTTGGATCCTAAAGCTTAACAAGAATTAAAGGAGAAGGATTTTAATTTTCAAATAGATTTTGAAAACCTGTTTCCAAACATAGGCAATATGCCTGATATCAGGCATGCACAGTCATCCATGAATAAATATACATATATCTGCTTGCATGTAAACCCTTTAAAACTTTATTTCAAGCATCATCACAAGCAACAAATGGCATTCTAGATTTTTAAAGAAGTTTATTCAACTGTCAACATGAAAACAGAGAGCTTATACTTTTTTTCTTGAATTTGAAATACTGGGACTTGTTTTCTGGGTTTGTTCTTTTTGAATTGATTATTGTTTATGTGATGATCCTTGCTTTAGTTTAGTTGTTGAAGTTGAGATTCTGCTTTGCTCTTGATTTGCCTAATTTCTGGGTTGATCTTGCTTTATTTGAAATTGCTTTTCTGGTTTGAGATTTGAGAAGGTTGTTTCAGATTTTTATTTACTGGAATTTGTTTTTGGTTTAAATGTTAAGGAAGTTGTCATGTTTGATTACTTTGTTCCTAATTTTAAAATGTACAAACTTTTGAAAATGACGATAAAAGAGATGAGAGGGAGGAGAGTAAAGATGTCATACAGTTTCATGTTTTTTAATTTAGAAATAATTGAAATAAATGACACTTGTTCCTCTTTTAAATTGCATGGCATACATTTGTTGATTCTCTTAATAAAAAACTTACACTTGTTAATTAATATGTTAAATATTTAACACTTGTAAACTTTTGCATAAGAAAATGTTTATACATTATTTTTTTTATTGTTTTTCCTATTTTATAATACATTCTTCTTTATTTATATATATACATATCCCTTAAAGAAAATAAATTTGAAACAAAACTATATATTAATAAAAGATTACATGTAACATTTTCCAAATCTAGATTATTTTAACAAAATATTTATATTTAAATTCAAATTCAAATTCAAATTCAAATTTGAATTACAACCCATTATATATATATATATATATATATATATAAACACAATATTCATTTGTTTTGAAATTTTAAAATTAATTCAAATTAACTCCAAATTTTATATTAATTATTAAATTAAATTTGATTTAAAAACAGGATCATTGCAGATTCCCCCCTAAGAAAATTTCGTCCTCGAAATTTTAAAGAGAAAGAGAAACAAATAAAGAATATAAGAAAACAGAAAAGAATAGAGAAATGCCTTACCAATTAAGCCGGAATATCCACTCTGCAATTGGATAGGACTTCTGCATGCTATCCTCTATTTCCCAAGGACAGTCATTTGGATCACCATTACATTGCACTTTAACTAATTTCACAACTTTATTTCTCAATTGCTTTTCATCACGATCAATTATCTTCAACGGATCTCTCTTCACTGCCATATTTGGTGTGATCTCCAAATCCTGCTGTGCGGTTTCTTCAATAATACAATCTGGATCGTGCATATATTTTCAAAGATGTGAAACATGAAACACATCGTGTACGCCAGATAACCAATTTGGTAATTGCACTCGATATGCCAAAGGACCGATCCTCTCCAATATAGGAAACGGACCAATATAACACGGTGCCAGCTTACCAGTCTTTCCAAACCTCAACACACCATGCATTGAAGACACTTTTAGAAAAGCAAAGTCTCCAACCTGGAATTCTAGAGCTCTTCTCCTGCGATCGTAATAACTCTTCTGACGACTTTGAGCGGTTATCAATTTCTTTCGAATAAAATCAACTTTTTCCGTAGCTTCCTTTTTTATATGTGGTCCAAGGATGAGTCTATCACCTGACTCGATCCAACATGTAGGAGATCGACACGGACGACCATATAATGCGTCGAAAGGAGCCATTTCGATACTGGCCTGATAGCTATTGTTATATGAGAATTCACCAGATGCAAATGGTCCTCCCATGAACCACCAAAGTCAGGTATAAAAGCATGCAATAGGTCTTCTAAGATTCGATTTATTCTTTCAGTCTGCCCATCAGACCGTGGGTGACAGCAGTGCTGAAGTTCAGTTTGGTTCCCAATGCGGCTTGAAAAGCCTCCCAAAATCTACTAGTGAAAATCGGGTTACAATCACTCACTATGCTACTCGGTATACCATGGAGACGAACAATTTCTTTTATATACAGCTCTGCTAAACTTGCAGTTGTCTGGGTGGTTTTCAGTAGGATGAAGTGGGCGGTTTTAATCAGATGATCCACTATAAACCAAACCGCTTCATTCCCATTTCGAGTGCGTGGAAACCTGTCTATGAAATCCATAGACACTTGATCTCATTTCCGCTTAGGTACCTCCAATGCTTGGAGTAAACCTGCCATTTTCATCTGATCACTTTAATTCGCTGGCAAGTTGCACAACGACTTACAGGGATAGATATGTCCCTCTTCATTGTTTTCCACCAGAAAGTTCTTTTGATATCCCGATACATCTTATTAACTCCTAGACGGATACTAAGTTTAGACTTGTGGCATTCGTCCGAAACTTCATGTTTAAGGTTTGAGATATCTAGAACACACATTCTGCCTTTCAATCTAATAATTCCACTATGAATGGTTTCAAAACTGGTATCTTCGCCTCGAAGGATTCTCCCATAAATATCTCGAATAAAATTGTCTTCTTTTTGCCTGCTAGAGACTTTCTCAAGAAGAGTAGGAGTGACAACAAGATGAGCAAGAATAGCATGTTTCCTACTCAAAGCATCAGCAACTACATTGGCCTTTCCAAGCGTATACAGAATATCTAGGTCATAAGACGCTAGAAACTCTAACCAGCGTTGCTGCCTCAAATTTAAATCCTTCTGGGTAAATAGATACTTCAGAGATTTATGGTCTGTGAATAATTGAAAATTTTCACCTAAAACGAGAAGTATTTATTAAGTATATACCTTAAGTTAAGTTAAACTTTTAAATCGTTAGGAAAGCTGAAAGAGATTTTTACCTAGAAGATAGTGATGCCGAATTTTTAAAGCGAAAATAACAGCTAGAAGCTCGAGATCGTGGGTTGGGTAATTTTTCTCATGTGGACGCAATTGTCTACTCGTGTAGGAAATTACTCTAACATTTTGCATTAGTACCGCACCCACATCATCACCACAGGCATCTGTATAAACAAATAAGTCTTGATTCCTGTTAATAATAGCAAGAATGGGAGCAGTAGTCAATCTCCTCTTTAGCTCCTAGAATGCTTCATCACATTTCGGAGTCCAATCGAATTTGGCATTTTTCATTGTCAGTTTAGTCAATGAACTAGCTATCTTAGAAAAATCCTGAACAAACTTTCAGTAATATCCCGCTAAACACAGAAAACTTCGAACTTGTTTTGGAGTTGTGAGTCGCTTCCAGTCTAGAATAGCAAAAACTTTGCTAGGATCTACAGAAATTCCCTCTTCATTAACCATGTGCCCGAGAAATCTTACTTCCTTGACCCAAAAATGGCAACTGGAAAATTTTCCGAACAAAATGTTCCTCCTCAATATCCCCAGAAAAATTCTTAAGTGCTCGACATGTTCCTCTTCCGTTTTGGAATAGATTAGAATATCATCGATAAACACAAGAACGAATTTATTCAACACTTCATGGAATACATGGGTCAGTAAGTCTACGATGTTCGTGGGAGCATTGGTTAGTCCGAAAGGCATGAATAACCATTCGTAGAATGTGTCTGGATCCCTGAAAGCTATTAAGTGAATACAATCTTCAGCAATTCACAGCTGATGGAATCCTTGAGCTAGATCCATCTTTGAAAAGAATCGAGCGTCGTGCAGCTGATCGAACAGATCATTGATTCTAGGTAAAGGGAATTTGTTTTTGAGAGTTAGTTTATTGAGATTGCGATAGTCCATGCGCAATCTCCAAGATCCGTCAGATTTGGCTACGAAGACAATAGCTGAACCCAAATCTGAACCACTAGGGCGAATTAACCCTTTCTCTAGAAAATCTCGGGTTTGCTTGACTAGTTCTATCCTTTCCTTGGGTGCCATCCAGCGACTTGCATGAACGACAGGACGAGCATTGGGCACTAAATCAACTCTAAATTCAATTCTCTGTGCGGGGGCAAATATTTGACCTCTTCGAATACATCAAGAAAATCCTGGACAATAGGTATAGATTCCATACTAGGTTCAGGATACCCTAAAGTATACATCAGTTTATTCTTAGGACTCAGATCCTCACAAGAGATTTCATTAAAATTTCCAAATTTTGTTTTGATCGAAATCGTTCGATTATTACAATCTAATTTGGCTTCGTATTTCGTTGGCTAGTCCATTTCAAGTAAGATTTCAAATTCATTGAAGTTGAGAATGAAAAGGCTAATAGGAAATCGATGAAAAGTATATGAGATAGGAATGTCTCTATATCGTAGACAAAGGTTCGCAGGGCCACCAACTGGATTCTTCACGCAAATGGGCTCATCGACAAATTCGGGTTTAAGTTTTAATTCATTTACAGTTTGTTAGGAGATAAATCTATGTGTAGCTCCTGTGTTCAACAAAACTCTAAAAACTCTATCATAAATGAGAAGGTTACCTTCTAGAACTCCTCCTTTATCTACCCTTGAAATAGAGGGATCATCTTTGATCGTGTACACCTTTGCTACTTGAGCTTGCTTCATTGCTGGGCAATCTCTTATTATGTGTCCAAGCTTGTGACAATTATAGCATTCTCTAGTTCCCTGGCTTGTCTTCGTAGGTTGTTCTTTCTTAACTTGTTTCTTTGTATTCTTGCAGCAGTTTGAATATAGCCCTTTTCCTGGCAATTGTAACAAGTAATATTCCTCGTCCTATTTTCCTGATTGCTCTTCTTCTCCTTGCCTTGATATGGTTTCTTGCCTCCGAACTTTCTTTTTTTTCCAATTTAGATTGCTCATATTTCCTTTCTCCTCCGGAGCTTCCTGCATATCCAGGGTAGCATATCTATAACCCATATCGATCAGATCAGAAAAAGATTCTTTAACGTATACAGTCATTCTTTCGTGAAATTTCTTATTCATTCCGCGAATGAATCTTTCATTTTTCTTCAGAGGCGTGTTTACCAACTCCGAACCAAAATGGGATAATTCGTTGAATTTATTTAAGTACTCCTCAAATGATAAACTTCCCTGCTTCAAGTCATAAATTCCTGGTACATTCTAGAGATACCAGCAGATGGCATATAGCGTTTCTCAAACACTTTCTTAAATCATTCCCAAGTGAATTCATCTTCTAGATCATCCATAGTACAGTATCCCACCAAGCTAGAGCTTCCTCTTGGAGTTGCCAAGAAGCTATTAGTCGCATTTGATCGTCTTCCAACTTCAGCCCTCTAAAAATTCTTTCACATGATCGGATCCAAGCTTGGGCTTCAACAATAGATTCCTTGCCAGTGAATGGCTTTCCACCCAGTCTGGAAAAACTTCGATACAGATCAGCCAGATTCAGCTGAGGTTGAGTAGGTATAGCTGCTTCTGCTGTTGCAGGGACTTGACCAGTTGTAGTGGTATTTCCCTGTCCCCTAGCTCTTCCTCTTCGCCCGCTCATTCGTACTATCTGTAAATAGTAAGAAAACTTGATTTAGACTACACGAATGAGATATTTTAGGGAATATCTACAGTTAAAAGAAATAGACCAAGAAATTTTAAGGTTTTGGTCTCTCAGGTTATACTCATTCTATGGTATTCTTCACCCTATCACTAATGAGACACCTAATGTGTTATACTCCATAGCTAAAGTTCTTACTCAACCTTTAGCCCCGATACCACTTGTCACGACTCGAAATGCAGCGTTCAAAAATCGACGTCAAATACTCACTTGTATTCGACTGCCGGATATTCAAACATTGAATTCCAGTTCGGGTGGAGCTTATAACAACATTAGATGAATATAAACAGCGGAAACAAAAGATGATATCATTAATCACAATACAGATACAACAGTGAATACAACATCATCACAATGTTTAGTTTCAACAAATCACCACCATCATCAGAGTGCTACACATGATACAATATCAGAATAATAACAACACCATAGCGAAACAACAACAGTGACTTCAAAAAAAAGTTTCCAACATACTTTAACTTTGGTAAGGTCTTCCAAACCTCCAAACACATCAAAAGATTTCCAAACCCAAAGCTTTCCAAAATCCGATAGCTTCCAAAAGACTTCAAAAATCCAATCTAGGTCCAAAAACATGGATAACCTGCTTTTAGGCTGCCCGTGTGAAAATTATGGGCACCCAGAGTTTAAGAAGGGAACAATAAACTCCAGGTCATTCATGGGACTTGTATGAGTAAACAAAAAACAGTTGTTTGTACAAAAATATTTTATAAAAGAAATCTGTTCGTGCTTTTGGAAAATGAAACTACAATAAGGCCTCCCGGCACACACACAATGCAATCGTACACTTGGAGGAGATTTCTCCTTATGATAGTCAAATATGCTTGATACGAGAAAACTCTTTTGATATTATTATTATTAGTACATAGTGTGAAAACATTTCGAAAGTAGAATATTAATCATAGCATGCATACGTAACATTATAGTACACCTACTATAGGAACTACAACTAAAACCATATAAGGTGTGTATTGGTGATTGGATTTCCAACAAATGGTCAGGCTAAGGAACTTCCTATGCCACATGAGTATGCCTCTCGAGGGACACCTCGAGAACCTAACCGGATCTCTACGAACACAAGGCCAGTTTACCTCTGTAACTAGGTAACTACTAACGAGTATGCCATCCCCCGGTCGTAACCGACCTTCACTCGGGGCCCCAACAACAACAACCACAAAGAAACATATTTGCAATGTTCACATAAGTTAAGTATCTTGGCTCCATACCATGATACCACTTTTTATCGAAAAGGAAATGCACATACCCTAAGAGGAGCTACCCCCAATAACCTTGCTGCATCCTTCTTGTTTCGACCATTTCCAGGTTGTGAGGTTCAATGAAGTCTCATCCACAAAGCTACGCTTTGCACAAAAGTTATGCTTTGATCAATAAATGATCAGCAACACTCAGCATGACACACTACCAAATTGGAAGTATACACTAATAACCATCAACTATATAACCTCTGAGCTCGTACGTCTCAGAGAAGGGTATTAAGCTAAGAGAATAAATTCTCCGCCACCAACAGAAATGTATTTGAAAGAAATTAGCTTTATGTCTCGAAGTGTAATGTCAAACATACAACGATACAAGTCCGTTCCGGGTTCGAATGGAACCGAATGCGCTTCCAAAGAAGACCTTACAATCCAGCCTACCACAACCCCGATCAGCCTCCCCATCACATATGGAGATCTCTATACTGGAGCAACTTAGTGTAGAGTCATTCATCAAATTATCCTATCGTTCTCAAGGACAACCGGTCTTCACCACCGTCTTCAAATGCTTTCCATTTCGTCGTATCACTATTTGGAACAGGTTATATGACACAAAGTCCTCTCCCGGCTAAATCGAATAGTGAGCGCTCAATTTAAAAACACGTGGATATGTCAATCATAAAGATTCACTATTAGAGTTCAATGTGGGTTTTGGATAACCAACTGGAATCTGACTCCCTGTCGCATCAAAATTCAAATGCCATTACACGGGCTAAGGGGTTTTCACGTTCACACAGTAATATATACACAAATATCACAGTTTAGCACAAAGCAGTTCATATCACATAATATCACGACCACATATCAGGGATATCAAGCAATAAAAAGCACTCAATAATAACCAATCATCTGTAATTAAGACGGATTAATCATGTGATTAAAACTAATTACTCATATAATTATTTTCACTAATTAACCTTAATTAATGATTAATTATCCTTAATTATTAATAAATTAATCCTTAATTATTAATTAATTAAATCTTAATTACCTTTATTAATTTATTATTCCTTAATTAATTACCTTAATTAATTAATCTTTAATTATAAATAAATTAACTAAAATTAATAATTAATTAACCTTAATTATATAATTAGTTAACCTTTAATTAAGTAATTATTCTTTATTATTAAATAATTATAAATTATTTAATTTAATTAATCACTTAATTATCATTAAAAACATTAACTAACAAACCTTATAATTAGTTAACATTAATTCATAGATTAACTCAAGATATTTAAGTTAATTAATGATTTAAAAACATTTCTTGTAACTAACTCTTTAATTTCATTATTTATTTAAAGTAATTTTAGGAATTGATTTTTAAATGGTGATCACATAATTAAATAAAACTTAATTACTTCTTCACTAACTTTAAACTTGAATAAAAACAATTAATTAAAGGATGAGTTAAATTGTTTAAAATTTGAATTTGGTTTAAAGTAAAAATAAATTGTTTTTAGATCAAACCCGAGATCTCCCCGAGTATCACCCGAGTCAAAAAGCCATCTGCTTTCAGTTTTTCCTCAAATCCACCCGTATGTTTTTTTTCAAACTTAAATTTTTGTTAAGTATTAAAACCCGATGCCACTCAAAAATCTCCTGAACTCATACTCGAGCCATCACCCTGATTCCTCGAAGACCACTTCGAGACATCCATCCTTCCTTCCTTTACCAGGCTATTGATACAAAACCTGGCACCATACACATGCACAAGCGAAACGGCCACCTCCGATCCAAACTTTGGCCATCATCGAGTAAGCGACAACCCAACTTAGCTCCAGACCACGTAGAAACCATAAACTACGACGAATTCGCAAACGGGTAACTTGACTAAACCTGGAACAAAAGTTCGATCAACCAATCTTCCTTGTGTCGACGATATAGGACACCAGAGGCCATGCACCCTAGTCCAGAGCTCCTCCTAGCAACCATGCACCGCTTTCATTCGTCATGGACCAGTCCGATCCAACGTCGATGCTACAATTGGTCGCATTCCGACCAATACAGAATTGTGGTTTAAACCCTAGATCATTAAAATTTAGCCACCACGATGATCGGAAATATTTTCAAGCATTTTTCACAAACTCCTCGACCTCCCAACGAACTTCATCCATGATCGCGTCAACCCTCACTTCATCTATGACCAGAAATCGTTAAAAATCTTAAATACGTTCAACTCTAAATTACTCAATCGATACTTTACTAAAAAAATTAAATTTTACTTTTAAAAATCCTTATTTTTGAAAATAACTCAAATGTTATACCTGAAATCAGAAAACACGATTCTTGAAATTTTGACATGTTCTGTGCTTACCTGTATTTCTTGATTTTCAGGAAATTCTTATGTTAATTATACTTAGATTTATTTTTAGAGCTTAAATATGTTTTAAACAAACAATTTTTTTTGGATCCTAAAGTTTAACAAGAATCAGAGGAGAAGGATTTAATTTTCAAACAGGTTTTGAAAACCTGTTTCAATATAGAGGCAATATGCTTGATATCAAGCATGCACAGCTATCCTTGAATAAATATACATATATCTGCTTGCATGTAAACCCTTTACAACTTTATTTCAAGCATCATCACAAACAACAAATGGCATTCCAGATTTATAAAGAAGTTTACTCACCTATCAACTTAAAAACAGAGAGCTTGTACTTTTTTTTCTTGAATTTGAAACACTGGGACTTGTTTTCTGGGTTTCTTCTTTTTGAATTGATTGTTGTTTATGTTATGATCCTTGTTTTACTTTAGTTGTTGAAGTTGAGATCCTACTTTGCTCTTGATTTTCCTAATTTATGGGTTGATCTTGCTTTATTTGAAATTGCTTTTCTGGTTTGAAATTTGAGAAGGTTGTTTCAAATTTTTATTTACTGGAATTTTTTTTGGTTTAAATGTTGAGGAAGTTGTCTTGCTTGATTACTTTGTTCTCAATTTTATATTGTACAGACTTTTGAAAATGAAGATAAAAGAGATGGGAGGGAGGAGAGTAAAGATATGGTATAGTTTCTTTTTCTTTTTCTTCTTTTATTTAGATATAATTGAAATAAATGACACCTTTTCTTTTTTTAAACTACATGGCTTACATTTGCTGATTCTCTTACTAAAACGCTTACACTTGTTAATTAATATGTTAAATATTTAACACCTGTAAATTTTTGCATGAGAAAATGTTTATACATTATTTTTTTAAATTTTTTTTCCTATTTTATAAATACATTCTTCTTTATTTATATATATACATAACCTTTAAAGAAAATAAATTTGAAAGTAAACTATATATTAATAAAAGATTACATGTATCATTTTCCAAATCTAGATTATTTTACCAAAACATTTATATTTAAATTCAAATCCAAATTCAAACTCAAATTCAAATTTGAATTACAATCCATTATATATATAAATATATAAACAAACACAATATTCATTTGTTTTGAAATTTTAAAATTAATTCAAATTAACTCCAAATTATATATTGATTATTAAATTAAGTTTGATTTAAAAACATGATCGTTACAGTACAAATCACCAGCATTCAATCAAAAATCAGTGGCCGAGAAAAATCAATTGACGAATTCAATTAAATATATTCGAACGTAACTATAGGAATTTGCATCTTATATAAACCATTAACATCATCGTCCAAAAGGCGTTGAGTTCAAGCAAATCAACCAGAAAAGAAAAAGGGAAATCACATAACAATTCAAGTTAAACTAGATCGAGAAGGAGCCCTGTGCAGATCAAAGAAACGACCGATTGACAAAGCAATCAATAATAAACATTTATTCAGTCGATCAACAAAGTCGGCGCCTTTCAGTTCCCACGAAGCCCTAATTATTAGAAATAAAGAGGAACGAACGAGCTAAAGGAAGCAACCATTTTATCATTAGGAAAGAAATACGGGCTGAAGGAATATACAAGAAGAAATAAAAGAAAAAGGGAGGCGATTTTATTTCTTAAGCTTTAACTTTAGGCCGGCTTCTTCAAATTACTATTTGGGATTTAATTTTTAAAATTATGGTTTTGTTTTAATAATTGTTTTTTAATTTGTATTTCTCTTTTAAACTTTTGAAAATTCTAGTCGTGTGACTAGGGGACGAACTACAGTGGTGTAGTTCGAGAATTCACAACTCAGTGGCTGAGTTGTGGTAGGGTTTTGAGCGTAGAGTTAGGTTAGTCGATAGCGGTTTTCTTGAGTTTACATGTGTAAGTGTCTGACTACTATATTTCTAGTGGAAACCTTGGGGTAGCTCGTAGGCAAGGTTTTGTCGAAGCTGGATAAATCTGTGTTGAAACTATTTTATATACTTCCGCATTAAATTTTTATACTTGATAACTTCACCCTATTCAACCCTCTTCTAGGGTGAAATCGATCCTAAAGGGGTGCGACGAGTCATTGAGTTCATTCATGAGCAGGTTTAACACTACGGTGACGAAGTGAGAAACCCAATGAAGACATGGTTTTTATGGCGTCGTTCCACGCTATTCATCCGAAAATGGAGTTCATGAAATGGATTAAGATGAAGCAACCTACCAATAGGAAAAGACTTCAATGGAAAAGCAAGCCAGTACTTGAGATTGGAAGAAGCGTAGGAGCTAGAAAGAAAGGCTACCGTTGTACAACAGATGAACGCCGGACAAAACGACATGGTGGAAAATAAAAGCATGCGTGATCCTGGAAATAATTACGAAGTCGTAGAGAAGAGTGGGAACAATAAGAGAAGAAACCAAAACTTCGATAAGAGGAATAGTGGTGGCAGTAAAAAAAGATTTAGAGAATTTAGACAGGAAGACTATAACCATTGAATGACACTCCGAAGAATATTTATCTTGCAATACAAGAAATTGAAGTGTATAAGAAACCTCTCAGAAAGGAGGCAACGGAACAACAAAAGAGCGTAGGGAAATTCTGCCACTTCCATGAGATTCACGGGCACAATACGAATGAATGCCGCCACGTTAATTAATTTGAGACAACAAACTTCAATAATATGTGAAAAAGCCATAAAAACTCAATCAAACTATGGTCCCTCAACCTCACAGAGAGCAAAAAAATCGAGCTGGAACTAGTGAAGAAGGGTCAACACGAACAGACCAGAGGCTTATTATCGAAATAATATCTACAGGACCATATCCCATGCAAAGAAGTTGGGGAGAAATGGCGCAATATGTGAGTTCATTAAAGCATGCCCCAAAGGAATCGTGTTTAGCAATGTATAATGAAACTCTGGTCAAGTAGAAAAAGGTTCTGAGTGATGACATAGTGTTTCGCAATCGGGACACCGAAGGGATTGATGCTCCAAATCTTGACCCAATGGTGGTGATAGTAGGAATCAATCCCACCATAGTCTGACGAGTGTTGGTTGATGGTGGCAGTTCAGTTAACATACTTTTGAAATGTACTTTTGATCAAACGAAGATTGGCATGAAAAGAATATTCGCATTCCAGACTAAGATTTAGGGGTTTAACAGACAACCCAAACAACAGGTGGGAACAATTGACCTACCCATGGAGCTTGGAGATGGAGAGCGACGAGTCACCCTCGTTCAAACTTTTGTGATCATGGATGAAATGTCAACATACAATACATTCTTGGGATGGCCCGCGTTAGCTGATTTCAGAATAGCATTGGCTCAATGGTGCCTTACACTGAAGTTCTCTACCGAGCACGGAGTCGGAATTGTAAAGGGAGACAAAAGCGTCGACCAGGAATGCTATATCGTAGAATTGCACGAGTTCAGAAGAAAGGAAAAAGGAAAGGATCTGGGGAAAAGCCTCCATTTCTGTGAAACCTCCGAATAGAAACTATAGGGTTGCCCCTGACTTGGGGACCATAGCCAAGTTGACAATACTTTGGGCCTTGGGAAGAAGAGCTTAGGCGAGGATTGGGCAGCACCGGAAGAACTAACGGTGTTTGTTCTAGTCTATATGGATGACCTAATGTGGGTCCTGAAGTTTAGGTCGCGTCTTGGAAACCAGATGCAGTCAGAACTAACCATGTTTCTCTACACCAATTTGGACATATTTGCTTGGATACACTCCGAGTGTGTGGGGTATCACCCAAAATTTCCTGTCATGTCCTTAATATTGACTCCACATTCATCTCAGTTAAGCAAAAAAGGCATATCTTGGGCCCTAAACGGTCAAAGGTATTAAGAGAAGAAGTAGATAAACTGATGGCTAACGGCTTCAATCGAGATGCAACCTACCCCAAATGGGTATTGAACCCGGTCCTAGTCAAGAATGCCAATGGAAAATGGCCAACCTGTATTGATTTCTTGGGCCTCAACAAAGCATGTCCGAAGGATAGCTTTCGCTCCTTAGGATTGATCAACTAGTGGATGAACAACGGGACATGAGCTGCTATCATTTATGGATGCATACTCGGGCTATGACCAGATCCTAATGCATGAATCAAACCAAGATAACGCCAACTTCATCATCGATTTGGGACTATACTGCTAGAGAGTAATGCCATTCGGTTTGGAAAAATGCAGAGGTAACGTACCAATGTCTAGTGAATACTATGTTCAAATGCCAAATTGGGAAGACTATGGAAGTTTGCGTGGATGATGTTAGTCAAATCCCGAGTAGCTACTAACCATCAAGATAATCTCGTTAAAATGTTTGAAATACGCCGCAAATATGGAATTAAGCATAACCTTCTTAAAATGTCACTTTGGAGTAGCCTCTGGGAATTTTTTTGGATTCATAGTAAGTGCTCGGGGAATCGAAGCAAATCCAGAGTAAATAACAACGTTATGGGAAGCCCAAGCCCTTAAAAATAAGAGAGAACTTCAAAGCTTGAATGGAAAGGCTGCAGCACTGAGTCGGTTCATCTCTAAAGCTACAGATAAGTGCATACCGTTCTTCAACACACTAAAGGAAGGAAGGAAAAACTTCGAATGTAGAGACGCTTACCAGACAGCTTTTGAAGAGAGGATGGAAAAAGGAAACGATTTACCAGAGCTGAGAAGAATTACCCAAAGCTGGAGAAGCTAGCATATTGCCTTTTGATAACATCCTGAAAATTATGACCATACTTCCAGGCTCATCCGATTAAAGTATTGACTGACCAGCCCTTGAAGCAAGTTTTATACCGGCCAAAAACTTCTAGACGACTACTCAAGTGGAAATATAGCGTTGAGCAAATACGACATCACATGCCATCCAAGGAAAGCAGTCAATGGGCAAGCGTTGGCCGACTTCATTGTCGAATTTACCATAAGAGATGACGAGAAGGAAGTTCGGTCAGAAACAGATGTGCAATGGAAGCTCTTCGTTGATGGTGCATCAAATAACTTCTGTGCGGGAGCAGGTGTGGTGCTCAAAACCCCCAAGGGTTGAGCCATTACCTATGCTTTGCACTTGGAATTACCAGCAACAAATAATGAAACAAAGTACAAAGCGTTGATTGCTAGACTGAAGGTTGTAAAGAAACTCAAGATAAAATTTATTCACATATACAACGAATCCTAGTTGGTCGTATGTCAAGTGAAAGGGGAACACCAAGCGCTTGGAGAAAATCTCCCCCCATAGCAATCCAAAGTACAAGAACTGCTAAGCAATATCGATCCTTACACTATAACTCACATCCCATGGGAGAAAAATGCTAAGGAAGATTACTTGACTAGGCTGACAAGCTCCGGAGAAGCCCAGTCATTGGGATTGCATCCGGTAGAAATGCTAAGCAACCCAAGCATAGACGAAATAGACTTAGATTGGATTCTGAAGACCACCTTCAAACCAGATACATGGATGACACCAATAAAGAACTACGTGCTTTCAGGAACCCTTCCAACTGACCAAAATCAATGGAAGAAGCTCCTTTGAAAATCAACGCGGTTCATGATACAGGATGGAATACTCTATCAAAGGGGATTCTCGACCCCTCTCTATAGGTGTGTGACTGACGATAAAGCACGACAAGTCTTGAAGAGGGTTCATGGAGGCTATTGCAAAGACCACATTGGGGCACAACTCTGGCAAAGAAAGTCCTTCGATATGGTACTCCTGGCCAACAAAAAATTGTGACATCACAGTTCATGCTAGAAAGTGCGATCGTTCTTAGAGTTCAGCAAAATCAAGAGAACTCCTTCAATAAAGCCGTCGTAGATGGTTATCCCTTGGCCGTTTGCGATATGGAGGATCGATCTGATTGGCGTCCTTCCAATAGCAAAAGGAGGAGCCAAATATGTTATAGTTGTTATAAATTATTTCACAAATTGGGCCAAAGCGGAGCCGTTGGCTACCATAACCACAAAGAAAGTTATTAACTTTGTTACTAAAAACATCATTTGCAGGTTTGGTGTACCGCAAAAGATTATCACTGACAATGGAACCCAATTCGAAAGTACCGAATTCAAAGACTTCTCCAGGTGCTTCCAAATCAAAAAAAGCCTTTCCGCAGTGGCTCATCCGCAAGAAAATGGGCAAGTAGAAGAAATCCCAGAAAACCAACTCGATCCTTAATAAATAAGCCATTTCGGAAAAACTCTTCTATGTATTTTCTATTTTTCAAAAAATAAGCTATCCCAGAAACGTCGGTGGCATTATAAGTAGGCAAAGAATCTGTCATGCTTTCCTTAATAAAGTTTGCTTCTTGAACCACCAAACCATGTTCGTAATAATTACCCACTGAGTCAATAGAAGCTAATCGATTCAAACCATTGAATTGAGGGAACTCGATCCTTGCCTCTTAAAAAACCGATGTTGCCCCGGCAACCTCGGGAGGTCAAAAAAAACTAACTCCTCCATGTTGCCCGAAGATAGCAGCGCTAGGGAGAAACTAAAAAACTAACTCCTCCTTGTTGCCCAGAGATAGGCCATAGCGAGGAGCACCAAACTGAAACTCCTCGCATTGCCTTCAAATAAGCAACACCGAGGAACATCAAAAGTCGTGCACCTCATAAGCCATGCACCCAAATTTAAACTCCTTGTACTTTGCGGAGATATGCGATGCCAAGGAGCATCGAAAGCCGTGCATTTCATAAGCCACACACCTAAACTGAAACTCTCTCGCGTTGCCTAAGATAGGCAACATCAAGGAACATCAAAAGCCATGCATCTCGTAAGCCACACATCCAAACTGAACTCCTCATGTTGTCCGGAGATAGGCGACGTTGAGGAACATCCAAAGCCGTGCATCTCGTAAGCCGCCATTAAAACTGAAACTCCTCGCGTTACCCAGAGATATGTAACACCGAGGAGCATCGAAAGTCACACATCTCATAAGCCATGCACCCAAATTTAAACTCCTTGCGCCGCCCGAAGGTAGCAATGCCAAAGAGCATCAAAACCCATGCAACTCATAAGCTGTGCACTCAAGCTAAAAATCCTCGCGTTTCCCAAAGATAGGCAATAGCGAGGAAGATCAAAATCGAACCCTTTGCGTTGGCCGGAGATAGGCAATGCCGAGGAACATCGAAAACGAACTCCTCATGTTGCTCAGAGATAGGCAACGCCGAGGAAGCTTAGAATAAACCTCGTGCATTGCCCAGAGATAGGTAACGTTGAGAAGTATCAAATACCCAATTTTCGCGTTACCAGAGCTGAGCAAAGCCGAGGAAGCTAAAAATAAACCTCTCGCATTGACTGGGGATAGGCAATGCCGAGAAGCTTCAAAAAACAATTTCTCGCATTACCCGAAGACAGACAATGCCGAAAAATATCCAAACTTACACTTCCTACGTCACTCGTAGATGGGCGACGTCAAGGAGCATCGAATGTCGCATACTACACAAGCGGCATGCTAAATCCCAAAATAATAGCCCCTTACATGACCCAAAGATCGACAACACCGAGAAGCATAAGAAACACCATGCATGTAGCTAGGAATAGTTTGTTCTAGAAAGAAGGCACTCAATGATTAACAATACACACCCATGCATAAATTGCATACTTACTTGAATACTGCCGAAAACTAAGACTACACGCTAAGGTCGCAAAACATCGAAGAAAGGAAAATCAAGTCATGATTTAGCCAGATTTTCAATAGAGATTATCTAAACCCTAAGTTACCAGATACTTTAAAATTGTTTGAACTAAACATCCATATGAACCAGGGGGCATAAGCTTGTACTCAGACAGAAACACGTAAACACAATAAGTTCACAAGTTATGTCACTCTAAAAAACAATTAGTTCACAAGTTCTGTTTCAAAGTTTTATGAACTTCCAAATAAAAAGTCTATATCTATTTAAAATTATAAACAAAAATTTCCAATTTCTGGAGTTTATAGATATGAATTTCTAAATAAAAATTCTCTAAGTTCTGTTAATTTTTAAAGTTCTATTAACTTCCAAAGTGCTGATAATCTCTAAGTTCTTTTACTTCAAATGAAGGGCTTTGACTATAGTCACAGAACTAAAAGAGTATGAAATGAAACAAGAACAAGTACACATAACATATATGAACAGATAAACAAACCAAACTGGTAGCGGGCGCGATAAGGCATGTGACAAGGCACGCGAGGCAACGCCTAGGGTAGGATACACCCGTTTTGTGGATCTGGACTGGTGGTAATGCATAGCAGCTACTACCGCCCACCTAAAGACACACTCTCATAATCAAAGTTGCACCCAATCAAATCACAAAGTAATAGAATGGTATCGAAGAAGCATGCTCGATCGGAGGTGCAATCTCACTTGGCCCGGCGTGGCTCCTGTTTAGTCATATCAAGCTGACTCACAGGAGTTAAGGCACCATTTATACCTCATATAGACGTCGCCAAACCATCCTGCTCCTTTTTGGATTCTCCACCCCATACACAATTATTAAAGTGGTTTTCGGTATTGGCAGTGAGTATAACATTATCCAATCCTGGTCTCTTTAACAATCAAACGCTTATTTCACACCGTGGTCATTTTCATTTAAAACAATTCATAATTCCTATCAAAATGTCATATTCATTTCAAAGTCATATCACTTTCAAAATCATATTCCCCTTCGAAATGATTATTCACTTTAAATCATATTCACTTCCAAAATCATTACCATAAAATAGTTTAAACCATCATATCAAAATATTCGCATTTAAATCCATTAGATCTAAATCATAAAAGTTGCAACTTAAACAGTTTAAATATTGAAAATAGTTTATATATATTGAGATAGTCGTAAATAAAAAATAGTTTATATATTTAAAATTAGGTTATAGATTAAAATAGTTTATATATTTAAAATAGGTTGTAGATTAAAATAGTTTATATATTAACATATATATATATATCGAAAATAGTTTTAAATTAGAATTGTTTCTTCCAATTTCACAAATCAATTCACATCAACTTTAGTTCCAAAATTCAATTTAAATCTATCTCTGTTCAACGATTTCAATTAAAAAGGTTAAAGGTTCAATTCAAATTCTCATTAAAACCATTTTTAATTTATATCGATTTCAAATCTAGATTTGAACTATAAATTTAAACAACTTCCAATTCAGTAGGTTTCAAAATTTAAATATTCAAACAACTTATAATAACTCAATTTGATAAATTTCATTTATATTTCAAATTCAACATTAAATTTGAAATATTCACTTAATCATTTTAAATAATTATTTAAATAAAAATCCAGATTACGAATTTAAATCAAAATTAAATATTAAATTTAAATTTTTTATTTAAATTTGAAAATATTCAATTAATACTCATTAATCAAAATCAAGTTACCAAGTTATAAAACATATTGTTATAACCTCAAAATCAACAAGTTCCAAATCAATCCTTATTCAAATTCAGTTATTTTAAATTTCAAGTCAACTTTAATTTATCCTTCCAACCTCTATTATTGAAGTTATTACAAAATATATTTTTAAAATATTAATGTAATTTTAAATAAATACTTAAATATAATATTTTTGGCAAAGCCAACGGGGTTGAATGACACCTACCATATATTATTGAAAAAGAAGTAAAAAACAAAGATGGCATACCATCTTAACAGACATGATAGACAACATCAAAATATGTACTCAATCTTTATTGCTAGAATTGCTTAGACAACTAAAGGACCAATGAGTGTTTAAAACAAGCAATTCCATTAAACACTCGGTTGTTCCTTTTTGTCCAAACAACATACAACAATTTCTTTAAAACCCTAAGTAACCTAGATGAAGCAGCTGTGTTCTATCTCATTGCTTGAAATATGTAGAACCATTCCATAGAAGAGTTCAAGCTTGGCCTATGCATCTGCAAGATACTTAAAACTCTATTCCAAACAAAAAAAGTGAGCTGGCATGAGGAAAATAAATGGGGAATGCTCTCTTCTTTAGTGCCACGCAACAAACAAGATGAAATATTAACAAGTCCTATAGACTTAAGCTTATCAAGGTGCAAAGACGATTAGAGAACACCTTCCATATCAAAATATTTTCCTTTGGGGCTACAGTAAATGATCAAACTTGAGAGTGTCAAGGAAAAACACTCAAATCAGCAAACTCAAGTAAGAATTTTTTTAGACTGTGGCAATAGAATGAGCTTTACCAGACCACAGTGAGTAAGCGATGTCACAGTTGAATACTTTATTTTGTATTACATCCCACAGCTATCTAACAGAGGCAGAGCTTGAGTAAGGAAGGTTGATAAATCCATCATTCTAAAACTATATAACTTTAGATTTGTTAGAAATACCAATCAAAACTCTAAGGTTGTGGTTGAGCATATCATGAAGAGTGATTCACTAAGAGGACCAAGGATCATGCCAAAAATATAAAGTTTCCTTGTTCCTCATGCAACTTTGAAATATAGGCAGAATGACAGCTCTGAATCTAAGTAAATTCCTCCACATCCAACTACAATCAGCCGGAATTTCATTATCAAAATAAAGCCTCCCGATCAAGTTTTTCCTTGTCCAGCTAGCCCATATATTATCATCATTTCTTAGAAGTTTATCAATCCTAGAAGACAAGGTAGCTTGATTACATTTCTTAATATTCATAATTCCTTGCCCACCATTCTCATATGGGCAGTGGACTTTTTTAAAGGCTATATGAATAAGTTTTTTGGAGTAAGGATTTCCATGCCAAATAAAACGATTTAGTGCCGAGTTAATCATGTTAATAAGTTTAGTAGGAAGGATGAAAATCCTTGCATAATATAGGAATATAGAGGTGGCTATTGATTTAACAATAGTTAGTCTACCATCCATAGAGAAGTTATTCCCATGCCAAGATGAAATTTTAGCAGTAATTTTCTCAAACAGTTGCATACATTGATAAGTTCTGATCCTGGAAGAACATATGAGGGCACCAAGGTAAGTTCATTGTGTTCAAAAGGAGTGAGACTAGATAAAGAATACATTGCCTTCATTTCATGATCTGAAAGACCATCAATCAAAATTCTAGACTTGGAATAGTTAATAGAAAGACTAGTTTTGCTTTTAAAGGCATTTAATATATTCAACACACCAACAATAGATTTTTCATTGGCCTAGCGAAGAACATGAGGTCATTTGCAAAAAGCAAGGCAAGGATATCCATATTTTTACATAGTGGATGAAAGTACACACGGTGGAGAACCATTGCATTTTTAGTTAAGATAGCAAACAGCTCCATAACACATATAAATAAATAAGGTGATATTGGATCACCTTGTCGAATGCCCAGGGTTACTTTAAAGTATTCAAAGATGTTTCCATTGAGGCTCAATGAATAATGAACCATAGAGATACAAGTGAAATTACAATCAAGGAAAGGGATAGGAAAATTCATTCTATGTAGAATATAAATAATTTCTTTACATTGAATAGAGTCATAGGCCTTCTGAATATCTAATTTTAATACACGCCTAGGGGATATATGCTGCTGTTTAGCCTCTCAGTAATTCATTGGACAGAAGGACATTGTCAATGATGTCTCTTGAAGGTAGAAAAGAACCTTGGTTAGTAGAAATTACAGTAGCCAAGACATCCTTTATCCTAGCAGCCATTATCTTTGTTATGCATTTGTAAATGACATTACAGCATGCAATAGGCCTGAATTGACTAACTGAAGGTGGATGATCAATCTTGGGGATGAGTGCAAGTCTAATGGCATTGATACCAGATAACAACTTGTTATGCTTGAAGAAATTAAGGATGGCTTTCATAACATCCCCACCAATTATGTCCCATGAAGTTTTATAGAAATGAGCATTAAACCCATTAGGTCCAGGAGAACTTGAAGGTTTCATACTAAATATTGCGTCTTTGATTTCAACTGCAGTTACGAGCCTTATTAAATTTTCCTTGTGTTCTTCAGAGATGGTAGGAAGAAGGGAATGGGAATATAAATGCTTAGTTATGTCGAGAGTGGATTGGTTAGCTATAAGTTTTGAAAATACTCCAAAAAACTATGTTGAATAGATTCAGGAGAAGTACAAGTCAACCCATCTTTGTCAATAATATTAGTTACATTTTTAGAAGCATGCTTTATTTTGAGAGAATCATGAAAAGTTTTGGAGTTCCTATCCCCATAAAATTGCCATTTTGCCTTAGATTTTTGTTTATTCATTTTGAACTCCTCAACAAGGGACTTAGCTAAATTATGCTTTATGGAAGTCTCCTGATCAGACAAGAAATTGTTGAATGGGTTGAGAAGAATTTATCTTTGTTGTTGCTCGGGCTTCCCTCTAATAGACGATGTGATGAAGCATTTACCTTGAGTCGCGACCGATTCATCACTTCCTTGAGTCGCGGCCGACTCATCGCGTTGCCGCCCTCCACCCACGACTCAAATCCTACCACGATCCACGACTCAGACTTCCCCGCGACTCACGACCTAACTTCTATCTCCACTTTAAATCAACACCGCAACCTACGACATATCCCCACCACGACCCAAGACCTAACCACCTCCGCAACTTACGACACATCCCAAATTCCCCTTCCTCCCCGCGGCCTCACCCTGCATCGGTTCCAGCAAGTGAGTCGCGAATGACCTATGCCCTAATCTATAAGTCGCGATCGATATATGAAGTGTTTCCAGTGAAGCGAACGATAGATGAAGTGTTTCTAGTGAAGTTGAATTTGGCATCACCGCCTTCTATTAAGTCGCGAGCGAGACATTGTTAAGTCGCGAGTCTTTATTGAGTCGTTTGCAAGTTATCCATAAGTCGTGGCCATTTCATAATTACTGAAGCTCCATTGAGTCGTTACCGAGACATGGATGAGTCATGTGAAGGAGTTGAGTCGAAGCCGAGATAACAAGAAGTCACCGCATTTTCTTTAAGTCGTGGCTTGTATTGTTTAAGTCGCTGCATTTTGTTAAGTCGTGTACTGTTTGTGTTGTAATTTCTTAAGTCATTTGTGTTGTGTCATAAACCCTATAAATAGGGATGTAATGTCATTGTAAAAGGTTGTTGAAAATTGAATAAAATTCTTCTTTTGTTAGCTTTGTGCTTTCATACAAATTGGTAGTCGAGTGAAATCTCCTATCTCCACCTACGTCATTCGAGTGCGCTCGAATCAACGTTTGTTGAAGCCGATTCGCGGAATCTTGTGCGCAAGATCAACGTCGAAGAATCGTAGATCCTTCATCACGGTATCGTGCGCGATCAACGTGTTAAGGATAGCTAGAATGCGGTATCTCTTGAGATCAACGAATTTGGGCATTTTCAGAATTATCAATTCACCGATTGCTACATTTTCATCGTTATATCGATTTTCTGTTAATCCGCTGCATCAGTTTTGGTATCAGAGCGAGACTTAGCCAATCATAGCTAAGCCGAGACTTGGAGCCGAGTTTGGAGTTTGAAGTTTGTGTTCATCGTGTTCATATTGAAGTTGCAACAAGTTTGGGGTGTTTGATCCATAATTATTTGGATCAAAGTGTGGGAAAGGTGTTTGAATTTGTGGGAGAATTTGCGCGCCAAAGTTGAGTTTGAAGTGTTGAATCCGTGCCGACCTATCCTAGGTCGTTGCATTCTAACGAGATAGTGTTGAACCGAGTTACTTTGTGCCGAGCCAAGGAGTTTGTGCGGGCTAGTGTGAGCCGTGACTTGTTGTTTGTTGAAGTTTTGTGTTCAATTTGTTGAAGTTTGTTTGAAGTTCAATCATGCCACCGAGACGAGCTCAACGTCATCGCAATATTAATGCCTTGTATGGAAGAGAAGAGGCCGATGAAATGGAACAACGAATCAACGAGAGTTTCACTGAAAAGTTGAATGAAGGGATTGGTCGATTAGAGAGAATGATGCTTGAAATGAATCAAAATCGAAGAAGGGTTTCACCTGAATCGAACCATGGGGGAAGTAGAGCTTCGATACATTCAGATCGGGAGAGAAGAGAAGATCATAGAAGTATTGACAATCGTGATAGGAATGCTGATCGAAGGAGTGGTAGTAGAGATGTTGGAGGTCGTGATCGACAACGCTATACATCAGACTTTGATGAGGAGTTTGATGGTGAAAGAGGAAGAGTTCATTATCGAGATAGAGAACAAACACGACGTCAGAATCGAGATGTAGATGATGATCGTCGATGGGAATCGGGTATGAAGATGGAGATTCCAGAATTTAAAGGTGGAATGGTAGCTGAAGAATTTCTTGATTGGTTGTCTAATGTTGAAGAGATCTTTGATTTCAAGGAGGTTCCTAAAGATCGTCGAGTGAAGTTGGTTGCTACTAGATTGAGGGGAAGAGCTTTGGCGTGGTGGCAGCAAACTAAACTTACGATAGAACGGATGGGAAAGTCAAAGGTTATTGAATGGGATAAGATGAAGAAAATGATGAGAGCTACATTTTTACCATACAACTATCAGCCACTTATGTACCAGAGATTGCAAAATCTAAGGCAGGGGACGAAGTCGGTCAATGACTATGCAGATGAATTTTACCAACTCATTGCCAGGAACGATATAATGGAAACGGAAGAGCAGCTGACAGCAAGATTTGTTGGAGGGTTATGAATGCAGATTCAGGATATGGTTAATATGCTCGATCCAAGATCTGTGGCGGAAGCACACCAAAAGGCGTTGGCTTGGGAGAAGCAGGAAAGGCGTGGAGGTGGTGTGTTTACTAATTCTAACAATCAAGTGAAGGGAGTCAGTGGAAGTTCTAATGTTCCTAAAGCTGCTACAAAACCAGTTGTGAAGGAGACTGAGAAGGTGAAGGTTAACAATGGATTCAAATGTTACAATTGCCAGGAGATGGGTCATAAAAGCAACGTGTGTCCGAAGCCGAAGAAGAGAACTATGATAGCTGAGGTTGAAGAAGAGGAAGGAGAGGCAGAGTGTTCTAATTCCTTACCGGTTGAGGAAGAAGACTTGTTGTCAGGAGACGAAGGATATTCACTGATGATGAGGAGAAGTTGTTTGACACCGAAGCAAGAGGAGGAAGACAGTTGGTTGAGGAATAACATATTTCAGTCTACTTGCACTATTCTTGGAAGAGTCTGTAAATTTGTTATTGATGCCGGAAGTTGTGGTAATATTATCTCTACAGAGGCTGTGAAAAAGTTGGAGTTGAAGACTGAGAAACATCCTAAACCATACAAGTTAGCATGGTTAAGGAAGGGTGGTGAGGTGAAAGTTGGACGAAGAGCTTGTGTTAAATTTTCAATCGGGAAGAAATATAAAGATGAAATTTGGTGCGATGTAGTGGACATGGATGTGTGTCATCTGTTGTTGGGCAGACCATGGCAGTTTGATAGAGCAGTACAACATGATGGTCGTGCTAATAGCTACAGTTTCATGTTTGAAGGTACTAAAATCACGTTAGTTACCAAGAAGCAGCAACAGAAAGAAAGCAAGCTGGAGGAAATTGAAGAATTGAAAACTCTGTTAACTTTGAAGGAGTTTGTCAAGGAAGTCGAAGAAGAACCTGAAGTGTACTTGTTGATTGGACGAGAGTGTAACGAAGAGGTTGAAATTCCAGAAGAAGTGAAGCCAGTTTTGAAAGAATTTGAAGAAGTATTTCCAGAAGAGTTGCCTAAGGAGTTACCGCCACTGAGAGACATTCAACATCAAATCGATCTTGTTCCGGGAGCAGTATTGCCGCATAGACCACATTATCGAATGAGTCCAAAGGAACATGAAGAGTTGAGGAGGCAGGTGGAAGAGTTTCTTGAACAGGGACGTGTGCAGGAAAGTTTAAGTCCATGTGTTGTGCCAGCTTTATTAGTACCAAAAAAGGACGGAACGTGGAGGATGTGCACTGACAGTCGAGCATTGAATAAGATTACGGTGAGATATAGATTTCCAATGCCAAGGTTGGATGACTTACTAGATCAGTTGAGTGGGGCAACTATCTTTTCGAAGATTGACTTGAAGAGGGGATATCATCAAATTCGTATTAGACCAGGTGATGAGTGGAAGACTGCTTTTAAAACCAGGGAGGGTCTATACGAATGGTTGGTTATGCCATTTGGTTTATCAAATGCGCCTAGCACATTCCGATTTATATCGATTCCGAAGTCGATTTTCAAAATATCGATTCAAAACACTTAACTGAAATTTTACTTCAATATCCAATTTAAAATCCAAATCTTCAAATATAATTCACTTCCAAGCTCGATTTTGAAATATCATTTTATATCACTTTTACTTAGCAAAATTCGAATAAAACTCCAGTTTTTTAAAACAAATCAATTTATGAAATTCACATCATATTTCAATTATAACTTTAAAAAATCTCATCTCGATTATTTAAAACAATTCTTGTTAGCAAATTAAAATTTCAACACATCGAGCTCAAGTTCAAAAATAGTTCGATTTCCATAAATTCGATTTTTCATTTCTTAATAATCGAATCATTTAAAAAAATCAAAACAAAATTTTTAAAATCATTTACTTTTACCAATCTGGTATCCGTATATAATTTTCTACCATATGACCAAGTTAATCAATTATTTCAATTTAATTCAGGGATGGATATATATCATTTCAATCCAAAATAAATGCCATAGGTATATATCATATCAACCTACTTCTTAATTTATTCAAAATAACTCAATTTAAAGTTTTATATATTATAAATAATATACAAGACGATAACATGATACATTAAACATACATAAACATCCAAATCATCCAATAACATCCATCACAATCGATCATCCAAACAATCAAAAAAATTCACAACAATTACATAATTATCAATATCGAGAATTTTACGGGTAATTAAATTCTAATTTAATTTAACTGTCAATTAAAATTCTATGAATTAATTCAGATGTCAATTAAGCTTATCAAACAACAATCAATAAATTTTCAATCACTTTACGATATAAATTTAACTAGATAAAAATTATTTCCGTCAATTGCGAGCGTATAAACACTCATCTTTAATTTATCTATGATTTAAAATCCAAATGAATGCTCAAATTTAAATAGTCCTCGAATGTAGCCAAACTAGAATCCATAATATTCGGAATTTCGATACGAAAGCAATGGAGAAAACCGCGCATCGATCCGAGCTCATATGCAAAAATTATTCGAGTTAGAACATTTGAATTTTAACATAAAATAATTAATAAATAAATAAAATTAAAAATCGTATACCATCTTCTAATATGCTCAGATACGCATGCACCCAGTAACCCATAAATGTGACCGCGTCTCTCATCCACGCACGCTCGAACGTAGACCGGACCAAGACAAATAACAACCATCGTGTGTGCCACCACTCTACACGCATCCGCTCCAAACGCTAACCCCCTACCCCCTCCGTTTGCGCGCAATCCAAGGAAAACACATGCGAATTGATGTCCAAACCTTGGCGATTTCGTGATGAAATAGCATACATCAACCGAATTGATTTGAAGAGGAGGTCGAGATCTACAACTTTTATGTTGGAAGTTCTTCAATTCGATGAACGGATTGAGAGGAACTATGGAGATAAAATCGATCATTTCTGGCCGTTAAAATTATAATAGCGGCGGCCATGGAATTGAACTAGGGTTTCATAATAAAATAATAATATTTCTTGTTTTGCATGGATATTTATATAGTTAGTTCCAAAGCCGTCCGAACTCCAATCAAGGCATGCCGCGTGGCATTTATAATGTTTTACCCCCATTCCGAACGTAAGGCAACTAGTTTCGATGCCTAATTCAATTATATGCAGAAGATAACTTTTCAAAGTCAAGTTATTTTTTTGAATTTCTTAAATTGATTTCTAAGCGTTTCAAGCTCGCACGACCACACGACAAGTCTGATCGCTACGAAACTTGAAATCCAACAACAACTCACTATTACGGATCCGATGAAACTGGTTGCGTTGAAATCCAAGACAACTTTCGAAATGGCTATTTTTACTCTTTAATTAAAATATAAAATTTCCAATTTTTAATTATTCACATGTAAATCCAATTTTAAAATTTAATCGTCTTCATTCATATTTAAATAAAATTTAAATTAATCTTTGATTCCATTTTCACTCTCATTAAATCAAGAATTCCATTATTTCATTATTTACGTAATTTCCAATATTAAATATAAACGATTTAATCATCCAATAAATCAATATAAATAAATTATTAAATTTCAAATAAATTTTAGTTATCAATATTATTTTATTTCTATCTAAATAATTCACATTTATTATTTAACTTTAGTTATTGATTATAAACAAAGTCGATGCATAGAATTTATTTCAATACTTGTTATTGGCCAAATCACCGAAATTAGTTATTTCAAAGTTTTATTCAAGTTCGTATTCAAATAAATTTCACTACTAAATTATTAAATTCTATTTCTAACCATTTTTATCCAATAATCATATTAAATTCAATAATTTAAAATAGTTAAAAATATGGGCATTCATACCTCATATAGACGTCACCAAGCTATCCTACTTCATTCTGGATTCTCCACCATGTACACAGTTGTTAAAGTGGTTTAGAATTAATAGAGAGTATGACAATATCCGATCTCGGTCTCTTTAATAACCAAACACTTATTTCACACCGTGGTCATTTTCTTTTCAAACAGTTCATATTCATATCAAAATATTATATTCATTTCAAAATCATATTGCTTTCGAAATCATATTCCCTTTCGAAATTATTATTCACTTTAAATCATATTCGCTTCCAAAATCATTACCACAAAATAGTTTAAACCATCATATCAAAATATTCGCATTTAAATACGTTAAATCTAAATCATAACAGTTCAAACTTAAATAGTTTAAATATTGAAACTAGTTTATATATATTGAATTAGTTATAAATTAAAAATAGTTTATATAATTAAAATTAGGTTATACATTAAAATAGTTTATATATTTATGTACTTATATTAAAAGTAGTTTCAAGTTAGAATTGTTTCTTCCAATTTCACAAATCAATTCACATCAGCTTTAGTTCCGAAATTTAATTTAAATCAATCTCAGTTCAACAATTTCAATTAAAAAGGTTAAAGGTTCGATTCAAATTCTCATTAAAACCATTTATAATTTATATCGATTTCAAATCCAAGTTTGAACTACAAATTTAAACCAGTTCCAATTCAGTAAGTTTCAAAGTTTAAATATTCAAACAATTAATAATAACTCAATTTAATCAATTTCATTTATATTTCAAATTCAACTTTAAATCTGAAATATTCTCTTAACCATTTTAAATAACTTTTTAAATAAAATTCCAGATTACAAATTTAAATAAAATATTAAAATATTAATTTAATCCTCTTTAATCAAAATCAGGTTATCAAGTTATAAAACATATCTTTAAAATTTCAAAATCAATAAGTTCCAAATCAAGTCTTATTTAAATTCAATTATTAACCAATTTAAATTTCAAGTCAACTTTAATTTATCTTTCCAACATCTACTATTAAAATTATTACAAAATCTATTTTTAAAATATTAATATAATTTTAAATAAATGCTTAACATATTGTATATACTAATTAAATTAAATTTTATTAAATTAAATCTTATTATTAAATTTATTTAAATATTATTTTATATATTTTAAAATAATAAAAATATAAGTAAAATCTTAAATTTTACATTTTCAAAATTTAACTTATAATTTTAAATTTTCCAAAATATGTAACTTAAAATCTAAATTTTACACATATTAAAGTAAATCTTTATATTGGTAATGGCCTGCCTTTTTGGATGGTTTAAATCGACGAAAAACCACACACCTCAAACTCAAACCATTCAAAAGGGCAGACTATTATGGGGTAAATAAGAAAATCATAGAAAGAAAATAAACAAATACAGAATCTCACAGCGTAATGACAAAATACAATAATCAAATAAACAGTTCATGAAGCTATTTACAAATAACATTTGATTACCCTTTTTAATATAGATTAGAGTAACATGCAACAGAAACAAATAAATAATGTAGCAGAACAATATGATGCAGTAGAATAAATAATAATAAATAATATACAGAATCTTCGTCTTGATCCTTTAGAAGTAATCTTGAACCTTGAAATGATCAGGCTGGCCCGAGCATAATGAAAAGACAAAACACTCGAGTCAGAACTAAAAGATTTTATGTAAGTTAAACCAACAGTAAATAAATATGAGTGTGACGGCATTAGAGATGATTATGGGGTTTGACATCTTTTATCTAGTGTCAACGTAAGTGCAATAACTTAAGAGATGTTCGGGGTTACCATCTCCGAAGGGTCCGTTAAACTCTCTGTTGAATATGCGATTATATGATTTTTGTTTGATGATAATAAACATATATATATATATTTATTCGTGTAAATGTATTTTTTAATGTACTATTTTATTTTTCATAGACTAAATAAATATTTGCTGAATAAAAATAAATAACACAGAATTTAAATTCAAATAGAAATTTTATTCAAACAAATATTTTATTACAATCTTTGAATAGTATAAAGTTCAAGCTCTCACTATATATATATATATATATATATATATATATATATATATGTATGTATGTATATATGTATATATTACAGTACAACTTTGATTACATCACATTTTCACATTTACATTTGACCTCACTACATATCACTCATACTCGTACTTATCTTCAACTTTATTCTAATGTGAATCCTGCATCTGAGAAATCTGCAAAAATAAATATTGACGCAGTAAAATTGAAAATGAAATATTTTTGCAGTATAAAATAAAATGTGAATTTTGAAAATAATATTTGCCTCAGTTATTTGGGTTGTTCGTCATCATTTAAATTTGAATTCATCATACACGAACAGCTTGTGACATGCACAGTGTATCACTATACATGCCACAAGGCCGTGCACTCCAATATACACTTGATAAATCTACAGGGAGAAGTGAGCACAGGTCAAACCCAAATGGAAAGCCGGGTTCAAATCAAGTGCAATACAAATAAAGTCACAACACGAACACAAGGTCAAACCCGAGCTGCAAGCTGGATTCAACACAGGTGCAAGTTCATGAAAACGTTCAAGACAACTAAAACAAGCCTCGACCAAAAATCCAAATGTACAAAACCATATGCAAACTGAAACAGGCAGTGACAACATACAATAATGACCAGGCAACAAGCATTATGAAAACTGAACATTTCAGTGACTACAATGACCAGAGACTACAAAGAAATAAAGTGTCATATACAAACCAGCTCTCAAGCCCGGATGGCACGAAGTATGAAAACAATAAACCATTACAATGTGAACTTGCTCAAATAAATCAAGTGTAGACAGTACAAAACCAAATGATCGGACTAATGTACACATGAATGCAACAGCGACAGTGAAGACAACAAAGATCAGTTTCAAGCATATCATTGAATCACACAGCAGCTCCAATGAGCAACTGCACAAAACAAGTAAAACTGCTCATATACACAACAGACTCAACTGCTAGCCAGAAGGAAATGCATCAGAAGAACCATGGCATGAACCAAGTTTAATCAGAAACTTTAAAATCAAATACTAGACAAAACAATGGAGCAACAATATGAATGAAATACAATGGTCAGGCAATCTAAAGCACAAAACAACATCAAGTTGAACAAGACAGAGAAGCAGTAGGTAACAAGTACAACCTTCAGTATGCATACATGAACCAATAGAACATGATGCAATGCAATATGAACCAGACACAACACTAACCAGAGCCAAGGCAAGAGAAACCAATAAGCTACAATGGATGTTCAAACTCAATGAAACAGACTACAGACCGAACCAACATATCAGCAACAACAACAACCATGAAATACAAGTACACTAACAACATAAAGCAATCAGACCACAAGCCAAAGCAGTGCACAGTACAGACGCAGTTTAGAAACAGTCGAAGGAACAAGTCCATGGTACAAGTGCAGCCTCAAAAGAGTCGACTAATTCAATATAACCAAGGCCAGGGGTGATATCATAGGCAAAAGTGAAGAATACATGACTCAGTGGCTCAACAACATCAAAATGCACAAGCAAGGCTAATGCATAGTGCAGCAGCAATATCAGTTCAATGAAGCCTAAAGAAAATACAACATTGCTGCATATACATGACAACCAAAGTGCAAGTACAAAGAACAATAGCATACCAAATGAAACGATGAACCAGACAAGGCACAGTTCAAATCAAGTGAAGTCACAACGAAACTCCATTTAAATGTCAACGCAATGGTAGTGGCAAGTCATGGAATCGCATACACAAAACTAGATAACCGAAGTAAGATGACCGAAGTAAAATGCAAATCAAGCCGTTGTGGTCACGGGATCAAAACAGCACCGTGAGCTACTGACCAAAGTCAAAGCTGAAAGACAAGGAGTTCGAATAGTTCAAAAATCATCAAATCCGTATAATTGACCAAGTCAGAAATCAAGCAAATTATACAATTGAAAAAGTCAAAAATCAAAGCCAAAGTAAAATAGGAAAGTCACTACCATAACAACTAAGGAAACATCGAACGGTTTAAAATCAAAACTGTGTTAATGAAGTAAATGAACACGAACAAAGTTCAAGGGCCTCGAATCATATATCAATAACATCATCGGCAAGAAAAAAGATGGAGTTCAAGTATTGAAAACTAGAGAGCAAAAGGCTAAAATCACATACCCCAATCGAAGCAAAGACGAACTCAATCAAGCAGCCGAAAGCATCTCAAGAGACGATCAACCAACAGAGCAAGGAAATCGAATTCAATCGAGCATTTGAAGTTGGCATCTTCGAATTTCCGAAAACCCTAATTTCTGAAGAAAGAGGAATGAGCGCTGCCATTATCTCAGCAAAAAGGGCACGGACCAAATAAAACAAAAAGGGAACGGGCGAAATAAAAAGGGAAAAAGAAGGCTGACCTTTTGTTTTAAGTTTATAAGGGTTTTTTGTTTTAAAAATTAGGGTTGTTTTATTTTAAATTGTTTTAAATTTGTATTTCTCTTTTTTAACCATTGTAATCACTAGTCGTGTGACTAGGGGACAAACTACATGGCGTAGTTTGAGAATTCGCGACTCAGTGGCTGAGTTATGCTGGGTTTTAAGCGTAGAGTTAGGTTAGTCAGTAGCGGGTGTCGCGAGTTTACGTGTATAAGCGTGTGACTGCTTAATCTCTAGTAGAAACCTTGGGGGCAGCACGTAGGTAGGGTTTTGCCGAAGCTGGGTAAATTCTGTGTCGTTCTATTTCTGCATTTATTATTCTGCTATTATCTGTGCTACTAAAATTTTGATTTATTTGTGTTGAAATAATTTTACAAGCTTCCGCAATTAATTTTTATAATTAACAGTATCACCCTATTCACCCCCCCTCTAGGGTGAAATCGATCCTACTGGTGGTATCAGAGCTAGGAATAGAAGTCGGTTTTTGGTTTTAAAAATTTGATTTTTCAAAAATCTATTTTTGTTTTAAAAAGTTGAATTTTTAAAATGGCTTCTTTTGATAATGCTTTTGTTGAGGGTCAGTCCATAGTTAGACCACCGATGTTCAATGGTGAATACACCTACTAGAAAAATAGCATGAAATTTTATTTGAAAACCATTGACGCTTGGAACATTATTGAGACAGGTTATAGAGCACCAACTATAATTGTAGACAATCAGGAAATAGATAAATCGATGGATCAATGGACAGAGCTAGAAAATAAATTACAAAATTCTAATGCTAAAGCTATGAATTCTATTATCTGCTCATTGGATCAATTTGAATTTAATCGTGTCTCACATTGTCTAACTGTGCAGGAAAATGGCACACGCTCGAAATGACTCACGAAGGAACATTTCAAGTCAAAGAATCTCGCCTTGCCATGTTAAGTAGCGAATACGAGAAATTCACAATGGATAAGAAGAAAATGTCAAAGAAATGTACGGACGACTTTCCAATATTGTAAACAAATCGAAAGCCCTTGGAAAATCATACACGGAATTGGAAATAGTCCGAAAAATCCTCAGAGTTCTTCCATGGAGTTTTGAAGCAAAAGTCACAGCTATTGAAGAATCGAAGGATTTGAAACAAATCAAGGTGGACGAGCTCATTGGAAATCTCACCGCTTATGAGCTAGAAATGAAATTCAAGGAAGAGCGTAATGGAGGCGATACTCGAAAGAAATCAATAGCTCTTAAAGGAATAACAGAAAGTGATGGTGATGATAATGATGATGGAGCAGCAGAATTGGAGCTGATAATAAAGAAAGTCAAAAGGTGGAATTACAAATATGGAAATCCAACTCTAAATCTAAAATTGAAAAGAAGAATAAATAAAATATTGGACAATCCAAAAGAACGGAAGATCATCTGTCATAAGTACAACCAACCCGTACACATCAAGCCCAATTGTCCTCAAAATCGACGCGACTCTGAAAAGAAATAAAAAAGGAGAAGTTTTGCAGCCACGTGGAATACAAGTGATGAAGATAATCGAAGTACTAACAGTGAGAGTGAGAAAGCAGACATGTGTCTTCATGGTGAAATAATTGACAGTGATGATGATGAGCCAAGTGAGGTATCAAAACTTACTCATTCAGGATTACTTATATATTTCCTCGAAGTGAATGGCTGTTTTGAACGACTTAGGGAGAAGTATGCCAAACTTTAATCACAAAAAGATACTTTGATAGATTTAAATAAACAACTTGACCAATTAGTTAAAACCTATCAAAGTAGGATCCCTAAGTGTGATAAGTGTCCAACATTCGAAGCGGAACTTAAAAAATCAGAAATTAATATAAAATCACTTGAAAATGAAATTCTAATTTTGAAAGAGAGTGAAAATCTAGGAGAGAAAATTCTATTAAAAAGTGCACACAATTGTTAAACGAAACTGAATCTATCAAAACACAAGTCCAACAACTGTCGACGACTTTAGATAAATTTTCAAAAAGTGAAAAATCGTTAAATATGCTATTAGGAAAACAAACTGTTAATATAGTTAGACAAGGACTTGGGTATAATCAAACTGAAAACGCTAGAAATGAATTTAATCAAGTCAATTCAATGTGCACAATTTGCAGAGAATTTGGACACACTCAAAATAGTTGTTGGCATAAACCCAAACACGTGAAAACTATACCAATTTGGGTTCCAAAAGGCACAAATATAGAATCTCTCAAAATTAAACAAATCTGGGTACCGAAAGGAACATATATAAATAGTTTTGGGTCTCCACAAAATTATCTTTCAAAATATTCTGCCATTAACAATCATGGACCTATGAAAACAAATAGGTTACAAAAATCTTTCATCGTGTAGGTGTGGTGGCAGGCTATGGAACAACAACAGTGTTCTCTGGATTTTGGCTGTTCTAGAAACACAATGGGCGACAAAGAAAAGTTCCTTAGCCTAGTCTAAAGATGACAGAATCATAATGGACAACAACGAAAAATATCGTAAAGGTAAAACAGGTAATGGTATATCTATTTGAACGATATATTAAATGTGATAATCTGCACCGTAATCTAAGTAAAATCAGCAATATTGAGATGATGAAAAGATGTTGATTTTGATTCTGACTTATACAAAATTGTTGGCCAATTATATTCTTATGCCAAAAACACTATAAAAATCTCTAGATTCTTTGAGTTACTTCATATATATTAGTTTGGATTAAAAATAGTGTTTTGTTGCATGATAATACATTTGGTTACAATTCGGCTAACTCTATATTCACGGTTTTTGATTATGTACACGGCTTCAATTCAAACTCAAGAGAATGTCATCTAAAATGCTGTTAAAATTGAGTTTGAAATTTTTTGGTGCACACTTCATGGTCTGGTCTATCAAATTCAATTTGTGATAATTTGAAGTGAAAGAGAAATTCAGATGCAGATCACACTGGTAATCTAGTTGATAGAAAACTTACTAGTTGAACATGATTTTTAATAAGTGCATCGTTTTTTTAAGAAAATATCCGCATATTTTTAAATTCAAATGATTTTCAAATAGCAGAATTTTTTTCTTATATAACCCCTTCGAGAAAATCATTTTTGACCATATTTTCAAAAATTAATTTTATAATTATTTTGAATTTGATTTTAAATGACAATTTTGACTAGTCTGACTCCCTAATAATTATCAAAAAGATAAATAGTGATTGAAAAAGTGATGAGTGTTGTAATCATATATTATGACTCGAGACGATATAATTAGCAAATCTCTTTAGAAATTTAAACAAGAAGTATAAAAAATCTTGTTGGGTAAAGATTCCATGACCATTTCTATTTCTATCATATTTCTATCGACATCGCTCATCAAAATTCAATATAGTTTGTCGATATGTGGTACTTTAACAAGGAATCGTTCGTTTTTCATTTTTATATAAAATAAAAAAATATCCAAAGTATTCACTCTCATTTAAAAGTCCTCACAGTTATGTATGGGTGAATTACTTGGAATTTGTTATGTGCTTCCATGCTCATTTAAAAATCCTCACGGTTATGCATGTATGGAACGCATATCAAAACTGATTTATTAAATAAAAAAGTTGATTCTAATCCTATTTAAAAGTCCTCACGGTTATGTGTGGTTAGAAGATACTTGAATTCATTTTTAAAATTAAAATTGGAATACTACTAATCTCATTTAAAAGTCCTAACGGTTATGCATGGTTAGTAGATATTCAAATTCCTCATATAAATGTACCGCAAAGACACAACTGTATGGTGTTATATGATGACATTATTCCCATCATTCTAAAAATGGAATATGCGCCTAACAGAGTATTTATGATTTTTGTTTGATTTTTTTATTGAAATTTAATATTTGTATTCAATTGAGTTTTAATGTTGGATTAATATCGATCACTTTATCTCTATTTTCTCTAACACTAATACTCTTTTGTTGATAACAAAAGGGGGAGAGAAAAGTTAAGATTTTGTCAAATAAAATCAAGCAAAGGTCAAATATTTTCCATTTGCATATTTTTATTTGTATGCATATATGTAGGGGGAGCTTTGTGTAGAGAGGAAGCATTTAAATAGGGGGAGCAATTAGTATATCTGTGATCAAATACACTTAACATATTCAAAATCTTAAATATATGTTTGTTATCATCAAAAGGGGGAGATTGTTGAAATGCGATTGTATGATTTTTGTTTGATGATAATAAACATATATATATTCGTGTAAATGTATTTGTTAATGTACTATTTTATTTTTCATAGATTAAATAAATATTTGCCGAATAAAAACAAATAACACAGAATTTGAATTCAAATAGAAATTTTATTCAAACAAATATTTTAGTACAATCTTTGAATAGTATAAAGTTCAAGCTCTCACTATATATATATATATTACAGCACAACTTTGATTACATCACATTTTCACATTTACATTTGACATCACTACATATCACTCACACTCGTACTTATCTTCAACTTTATTCCAATGTGAATCCAGCATCTGAGAAATCTGCAAAAATAAATATTAACGTAGTAAAATTGAAAAGGAAATATTTTTACAGTATAAAATAAAATGTGAATTTTGAAAATAATATTTGCGTCAGTTATTTAGGTTGTTCGTCATCATTTAAATTTGAATTCATCATACACGAACAGCTTGTGACATGCACAGTGTATCACTATACATGCCACAAGGCCGTGCACACCAATATACACTTGATAAATCTATAGGGACAAGTGAGCACAGGTCAAACCCAAATGAAAAGCCGGGTTCAAATCAAGTGCAATACAAATAAAGTGCCAACACGAACACAAGGTCAAACCCAAGCGGCAAGCTGGATTCAACACAGGTGCAAGTTCATGAAAACGGTCAAGACAACTAAAACAAGCCTCGACCAAAAATCCAAATGTACAAAACCATATGCAAACTGAAACAGGCAGTGACAACATACAATAATGACCAGGAAACAAGCATTATGCAAACTGAACATCTCAGTGACTATAATGACCAGAGGCTACAAAATAAAGTGTCATATACAAACCAACTCTCAAGTCCGGATGGCATGAAGTATGAAAACAATAAACCAGTACAATGTGAACTTGCTCGAATAAATCAAGTGCAGACAGTACAAAACCAAATGATCAGACTAATGTACACATGAATGCAACAGCGATAGTGAAGACAACAAAGATCAGTTTCAAGCTTATCATTGAATCACACAGCAGCTCCAATGAGCAACTGCACAAAACAAGTAAAACTGCTCATATACACAACAGACTCAAGTGCTAGCCAGAAGGAAATGCATCAGAAGAACCATGGCATGAACCAAGTTTAATCAGAAACTTTAAAATCAAATACCAAACAAAACAATGGAGCAGCAGTATGAATGAAATACAATGGTCAGGCAATCTAAAGCACAAAGCAACATCAAGTTGAAAAAGACAGAGAAGCGGTAGGTAACAAGTACAACCTTAAGTATGCATACATGAACCAATAGAACATGATGCAATGCAATATGAACCAGACACAACACTAACCAGAGCCAAGGCAAGAGAAACCAACAAGCTACAATGGATATTCAAACTCAATGAAACAGACTACAGACCAAACCAACATATCAGCAACAACAACAACCATGAAATACAAGTACACTAACAACATAAAGCAACCAGACCACAAGCAAAACAGTGCACAATGCATACGCAGTTTAGAAACAATCGAAGGAACAAGTCCATGGTACAAGTGCAGCCTCAAAAGTGTCGACTAATTCAATATAACCAAGGCCAGGGGTGATATCATAGACAAAAGTGAAGAATACATGACTCAGTGGCTCAACAACATCAAAATGCACAAGCAAGGCTAATGCATAGTACAGCAGCAATATCAGTTCAATGAAGACTATAAGGAAATATAACATTGCTGCATATACATGACAACCAGAGTGCAACTACAAAGAAGAACAGCATACCAAATGAAATGATGAACCAGACAAGGCACAGTTCAAATCAAGTGAAGTCACAATGAAACTCCAGTTCAATGTCAACGCAATGGTAGTCGAAAGTCGTCGAATCGCATACAAAAAACCAGATGACCGAAGTAAAATGCAAATCAAGCCGTTGTGGTCATAGGATCAAAATAGCACCATGAGCTACTGACCAAAGTCAAAGCTGAAGTCAACGACAAGGAGTTTGAACAGTTCAAAAATCATCAAAGCCGTATAATTGACCAAGTCAGAAATCAAGCAAATTATACAATTGAAAAGGTCAAAAATCAAAGCCAAAGTAAAATAGGAAAGTCACTACCGTAGCGACGAAGGAAACATTGAACGGTTTGAAATCAAAACCGTGTTAATGAAGTAAATGAATACGAACAAAGTTCAAGGGCCTCGAATCATATATAAATAACATCATCAGCAAGAAAAAAGATGGAGTTCAAGTATTGAAAACAGAGAGCAAAAGGCGAAAATCACATACCCGAATCGAAGCAAAGACGAACTCAATCAAGCAGCCGAAAGCATCTCAAGAAACGATCAACCAACAGAGCAAGGAAAACGAATTCAATCGAGCATTTGAAGTCGGCATCTTCGAATTTCCGAAAACCCTAATTTCTGAAAAAAGAGGAACGAGCGCTACCATTATCTCAACAAAAAGGGAACGGGCCAAATAAAATAAAAAGGTAACGGGCCAAATAAAAAGGGAAAAAGGAGGCCGACCTTTTGTTTTAAGTTTATATGGGTTTTTTGTTTTAAAAATTAGGGTTGTTTTATTTTTAATTGTTTTAAATTTGTATTTGTCTTTTTTAACCATTGTAATCACTAGTCGTGTGACTAGGCGACGAACTACGTGGCGTAGTTTGTGAATTCGCAACTCAGTGGCCGAGTTGTGGTAGGGTTTTGAGCGTAGACTTAGGTTAGTCAGTAGCGGGTGTCGCGAATTTATGTGTGTAAGTGTGTGACTACTTAATCTCTATTAGAAACCTTGGGGGCAACACGTAGGCAGTGTTTTGCCGAAGCTGGGTAAATTCGGTGTCGTTCTATTTCTGCATTTATTATTCTGCTATTATCTATGATGCTATAATTTTGATTTATCTGTGTTGAAATAATTTTATAAGCTTCAGCAATTAATTTTTATAATTAACAGTATCACCCTATTCACCCCCCTCTAGGGTGAAATCGATCCTACACTCTCTACTATCCAGTACATTACGCTATTGTAACATGTCTACAATAAAGTAAAGTATTAAAATAGTGTTAAGGCGTTACCCATATCCTCCTCAACACATTTTTATATATATTCCCAAAGTGTATACAGTACCGTAATTCCTCCGTAAACTGGAGGGCTATTATAGGGCACTCCATGGGTATGGTGCAAACCAAACTCATAGAAGGCGCGATAAGGCATGTGACAAGGCACTCGAGACAATGCCCATGGTAGATATACCAATTGCGGATCCGGACTGATGGAAACACATAGCAGCTACGACCGCCCACCACAAAACACACTCCCAAATTGAAATCAAGGGGTGGCCACCAAATCGATCGCAAAGTAAAGAATGGTATCGAAGAAATATGCCCAATAGGAGAATGACCTCACTTGGCCCGGCATGGCTCCTGTTTTAGCCACATCAAGCTAGCTCATGGAAGTCAGGATCACGTAAATACCTCATGCAAAATCGTTCGCCAAACCATCCTACTTCATTTCTGGAATCTCCACCAAATACACAGTTGTTAAAGTGGTTTTCGGTATAGGCAGAGAGTATGACAATAGCTGATCCCGATCTCTTTAACAACCCAACGCTTATTTCACACCGGATGGTTCTTTTACATTTCAAAAGGTAAATTCATGATTGATATCAAAGTATCGTATTCTCAAAATCATATCATTTTCAAATCATATTCACTTTTAAAATCACATTCACTTGAAAAATCATATTTACTCAAATATGTCAATTTCACAAAAGGTATCAATTCCAAATTCCAACTTAGGTTGTATCATCATCAAGGATTTAAATATAAATAATTTAACTTTACACAGTCTGAAATTTGAGAAAATAGTTTAGGTAGTCATAAATAGTTTTATAGTTTTAAAAATATTTTAAAATGTATTTAAAATAGTTCAAATAGTAAAAATAGTTTAAAGAGATTTAAATTTGATTTAATTAGATTCAAAATGATTTAAATAGGTTCAAAATAGATTTAAAATATATTAAATAGATTTAAAATAGATTAAATAAATTTAAATTATGTTAAATGTTTTTTTAGCTAAATAAATTTAAAATAGATTAAACGGAATTAAATTATATTAAATAGATTTAAAGTAGATTAAATAAATTTAATTAGTTTATAATATGTAAATAGATAAATTGGATTAAATAGGTTATAGTAGATTAAAATAAATTAAAATAGTGTAAATTGATCAAAATAGTTAAATAAATTAAAATAGTTTAAATTAGTTTAAAATAGATTTTGAAGTCATATCCAAACATTTCAATAACTCAATTCCGATAAATTAATTTATATTTGACACTTCAACTGTGAAATTTCAATTTAAATTCTTTGAACAATTCACTAAATCAATTCAAATTTCAGCATTAGCTCTCGGAATATTAACGAAAATTCAGTTTATATAAGTACATTTCTATTTCAGAAATGCCCATTAACTGAATTCAAAATTTAGAGAATTAAAAATCATTTAATTTAACTAATCATGTGCTTGTATATAGTTTTCTACGTTATGGTCAAGTGATATGGATATTTATCATATCAATACCGCAATTTACAATTTTACGGTTATAAATCATTTCAAACTGCAATCTCGAATTAAATAAAATTCGTAAAATCGCTTGGGTCTATCATTTCAACACATAATGATTTTCCCTAATCTATAGATTGTTCCGGTATGTACATTTCAACTATATGGAACTTACAGTGTTATAACAATATAAAATACAACATCCAGTCATCCAATATCAACAGTCAAGCATCCATCACAATCATTATCGAAATCAATCAATAAACGTCAATAGATAACTGATCATCAATAATACGTATTAAATTGACAACTCAAATTCATTATTAAATTAAATGATTATTAAACGCAATAAAATCAAATTTAACTAGAATGACAATTTAAACATATTAAACATCGATCAATTAATTTCTAATCACATCATAAATTTTATTTAACCAACATAAGATAGTTTAGTAATTGTGAGTGAGTTGAAAAACTCACCTTCTATTTTAAATCAATTTAAAACCCAATTTGAGGCCCAAAATTTAACAGTGTCAGAATTCGTGTAAACCAGCGTCAAAATGTCTGAAATTTCAATACGATCGCACAAAACAAACCGCATCTTTGACGACCTGGAATTTTTAGATGTTTGAAATTGGAATATTTAATTGATTTTAAATGTTTAAAAGTTAACTTTTAACTTGAATTCAAATATCACCATTTATTGGGTAATTTAATTATTAAATTAAATAATTTGAAGTTGGGTAAAATGTTAAATTTGGAGTTATAAGCTTGTCAAAAATATTTCAAAGACTTAAAAAATTGATATTGATAATACTAAAAGTAATAGATGGGGTAAAATTGAATTTAACAGTAATTTGTTCAATTTTAAAAGTACATCGTTTAAATTGATGTTCAAAAATAGCCTTCCAGGCACAGTCTTGGATTTCGACGAAACTAGTTTCATTGGATCCATAATATTGTATTATCATCAAATTTTAATTTTCGTAGTGTGTGGAGTTATTGTATGAGCGTACGATATATAAACGCACTGAAATTAATATCGAAATTCAACATAATAACTGGGTCCAATAAGTTATCTTCTCCATACAATCGAATTAGGGCTCGAAACCTTTTCCATCGCGTTCGGAGTAGGGATACAACTTTATAAACGCTTAGAAGCACGCCTCGATAGGAGTTCGCGATTTTAGGCAACGTAAATCGAGACAATTTGAATTTAAATTAAAAAATATATATTTATATACTTAAGTCAATAGCTGAGATTCCTTTCCATTAGTCGACCTACTCCTCTCTACTTAATTGCATACTCTTTGTCTTCCCTCAGAAGCTAAAATCAAATCAAAAGCCGGCTTCGTTCAGGTTCAAATTGGCTCCACTCAAATTCATTACCAATGGATTCGTTCTTCAAATATAATAGCCGAATACTTTCCTTCTCCAAAATCTTTTCCTCTCCCCCTTTTATAATGAGTAATTTCGTACCATTGCTCCTTTTTATTAAAAATGGGGGAAAAAATCAAAATCGATTTATATAAAAAAGAGAGGTCGCGTACGATTTTCGAAGACGAAGTGCTCGGGTTGTTCGAATTGGTTGAAGGCGATGTAAGGAGAGGGTGGCTGGCTGAGCGATGGACTTTGGTGGAAGGTCGGAGGCATTAGGGTTTACTTCTCGTGGTGAGGCTCGAGTTTAGGAGTTGTCGATGTCCCGTAGAAGGGTGGTGTTCGCGATTATGATAGGAATTGGCGACCACATTAGCGAAGTCTGGCAATGTGGGTATCGAATCGAGGTTTTGGGACTAGACTCGATTTTGAGCATCGTGAAAGGGGCGTCCGTGATGACGTTTTCTTGTTCGAGCAAGGTTTGGCAGTTAGGTATGCATGTTGTTCTTTTCGATTTAAATTTGGTAATACCATATGGATATTCTCAGAATCAGAATAATCATGGTTTAACAGTAGACTTTATTAAACAATATATTTTCTGCAATTTATAAATGTGTATATCTATGTATATATATTTACATAATAAAGTAAATTACTACTATGTTTTACAGAAAAGAAAACAGATTTTTAAATATGTACTTGTTATTTATAATGTGTGTAGTTTTATAAATGAGGTAAATAATAATAATAATAAAAAGAAAGAGTGATTTACATATAAAACCTATTATCTTATTTTAAAAATAGAAATAAATACAACAATATGTATTATATTGATTAACCTATTAGTAAACTTATTTAATTACTTTGGTAACTAGATGTGTTTTTATTTAGAAAAATTAATTTAAGTAAAGGTATATAAGGATTTCAAATACCAAAGAATTTTATAAAAAGCTAGATTTTTGAATCCATAAATTTTAACAAAAATAGTGTATTTTTGGAAATTTATTTATTTAATTAACTTATTTAATTATTGGTTGCTAAAATATTATGTAAATGGAAATTGGTTTAGAATCAAATTTATTTGTTTAAAATGAAATCTCCGGTTAATTAAATTATCAAATGAAAATTTAATCGTTCCATTGGCTCGAATATTGATAAAAATTATTAATGTTTATACAAGGTTATAACCTAGGAAACCAAGTTGAAATTGAAGTGGACTGTAAACAAATTTAAAGGTAAGTTAATCTCACTCATCTTGGTATTATTTTAATTTAAACGGTTAAATTTAAATAATTGGTTGAATGATTGAGTTGATTTGATGTGCTATATTATATATAGTAGTATATAATATATATTGGAGTGATTGATTTCTCGCATTATATAGCGGATGAGACCCTATGCGTCGCATAATAGCGGATGATATTATATAAATCCCATATACCGCGATATTCCACCTCGAAGTGGAATTGGTATTTTATATTGTGCTAACATCTGTGGAATTCAGGAAAATAGGTTGGAAGGATCCAACTGGATTCCTCAAAATATTTAGATTTGATATTCTGTGATATAATTATTTTCTATCCTGTGATGAATTATATTTATAATTGGAAATGTTGGATATTATGGTTGTTTTGAAACATTTCGACCAACTGAGTTATCAAAATCTATAGAAATGGGTTTTTTGAAAAGAAAATAAAAGAGTGAATTTTGAGTAAAATAATCATAGAAATTTGAATAAATTAAAAATGAATGAATAAAAAGCGATTTTTGAATTCTAATAAATAAAATTCCAAGTGTGGAAAATGAGAGTTTGAATAAATGAGAATAAGTGATTTTATTATTAAACTCAAGTGATATTATTTCAAGAAATAAAGAATTTATTTTGAAATTCTTTGAATTTATTTGAAAGGATAAAGAAGAAATTTAGGAAACATGAAATTGGTATTTTCAGTTAAGAAGAATTTAAATCATAATGAAGAAATAAATCTGAAGTTAATGGATTTTAGAATAAATGGAGTAAGTAAGGAAATTTATTTAAAAGTGAAGTAAATTGGAAATCAATTTTGGGATTGATTTAAGTGTGTAAAAACCGGGATTATTAAAGGAGAAGCGAGACTTGAAATTTATAAACTGGGTTTATAAAAGTGAAGTGATATATCTGTGGATATTTGGAAGAATAAATTCACAGTGGGAATTTATTAAAGGAATGAGTAAATTGGTTTAAAAATAAATAGTGATTTATTTTTAAAAAGATGTGAAAGAGAAGCGTATTTCCCTGGATAGCCAAGTACGTTTTCAAAACAAATGTAAAAGTATAAGTTAAAAGTTTAAAGTTGTTCTAAAAAGTATGTTTAGAAAACTTATTATTTCTAAATGTTTAAATTCTAAAAGTAAGTATTTTTCAAATCTATTATCGTAGTAATTATTTAAAGGTGACTTGGTAATTTTTTTTAAACAAAGAAAATCTAGTTTTATATTTTATAAAGTAACCTCATTTTAAATGTTCCTAAAGTATATATTTTTAATAAAGTATTGAAGTAGTTTTCAATTTAAATGTTAAATATATTTTGTAATAAAAGATTTTAAAATTATTTTAAAAATCTAGAGTTTTTATACTTGGTGTTTTGCAGTGGAAATAAATATTTGGAAATTTATTTCATGAGAATAGCGTGGTTTGAAAACTGTATTCAAAAGGTTTGAAAATGGAAATATATCTTGCGAAGATATTTTGAGATTAATAAATAATTTGGTGAAATTCTTTATGTTTGATGGATGTTTGTGAATGTTAATTGATTGTTAAATAGCCGACTATCAATATTGGTTAATGCGTTGATCGTTTAGAAGTGACCGGGATCGGGTTTGCTATATTACAGCATAATAGGGGGTTCTCGCTTTGAGTTTGGTGGCGAACGAGAGACTCTTACCCTTACATGTCCCCGGGGGTAGTATAAGGCCTTGTGGGGTTGGTTGCGAGTCGAGAGGCTGGCCGTAAAAGCAAATTCGAGGTACCAGTGAATGCCACGGTAGGGCTAGGATGGTTATAAAGCCTACCAGTTGTGGCCGCTGTCGATGGTTGAAAAGCCTAGACCGTTTCACCTAGTATCAGAGCGGAAGGTTATGCGAGAACCTTGGCTCTAGTGGGGATTACTCATTTGAGATAGAGTCGGTAGTACCCCAAAATGAGTTTTTGTGTATTAATAGTTATGAGCGCGTATTTGTTAGTGTATATAAAAATGGTTTTTATTGTGTTGATTGATTTATTGAGTGGCATATGAACCTTCGTCGGCACAGTCTGGACAACTGTATCGAAGGGGTTTCTAAACACTTGAATAGGACAATTCGACATAACATTGTTTTCGAAAGCGGGTAAATGAAATAACTTTACCCAAAAACATATTTTGATATAAAAGTAATATTTCCTTAAATTGTTATATAACTTGGATGTTTGGATGATAATATTTTAAATAAATAAGGTTATAAAAATTGGAATGACTTGTATAATCAAAGGAAAAATTATATGGGCATAAATTATATAAATGGATTATAGTTAAGATTGGATTCAAATTAAATTTGAAAATTTAAAACCCCGGAGGTTTTGGAAGTGTTTTGAAGACAAATAATAGCATTATTGTTTTAGAGGTATTTCTGAAAGGAAATTGTTTCAAATAAATTTTGGAAAGGGATATAGCATTGAGCTCACTTCAGTCGCTGGAAAATAATTTCGGTGATGACTACAACATCATCGATGTTCATTTTCGAGTTTCTAAGTGACGGATTGCTGCAAATTGATTTGTTCAAAAGAACTAGTTTATATTTGAAATTTCAAAGGAAATTTGTTGGGGTTAAAAACCAGGATTGGTTTAAAAATTTGAGAAGTGTGATTTTGAGATAATTTTAAAATGATTTGAGCCAAAAGCCGAGTGTTTGAAATCCTGAATCGTTATTTGAATTGAAAATCCTGATGAAGTATGAATATTAATAAGTGAGTAGCTTATAAAAATGTAAAAAAAGGGAATAAATAAGCCAAAATAAAAGTGTTGGAATTTTGGAAAATGAAAGAAAATCCAAACTGGAATTATAAAAAAATTGAATTCGGAAAAATTTAATGAAGCGATTTTTGTAGTAAAATCGAATATTGATTTAAAAGTTGGAAGTAAGCTAATTAGCTAAATAATTTATTTGATAGAGTATGTTAATAAAATTTAACTCGGTTAAATAAAATGGATTGTAAGTTAATAATGAAGTTTGGAAAATAAACTTGAATTATAAATAGAATTCGACTTGGGTTCATAGTGAATTAAAATAAGCGAAGATGTTGTAAAAGTAAAATGGAATTAGATTATAGTAGAAATGATTTGAGTTACAAATAAAATCCAATTCGAGTATAAATGAGTTAAGTATGTGCTTGGATATTATTTTGATAAATTGAGAAGGTGAATTAAAATAAAATGGATGGGCTAACTGAATTAAATGGAATTTGCTTAGATGAGAATCAAATTAAATGAAAGTGAACTTAGGTTTGAAGTAGGAATAAATTGAAGTAAATTAACTTAAGTTAAAAATAATTAGAAGCTCGACTTCGTGTAAGAATGGAAGTCCATTAAATAAAAGCTTGGGTTGAATTAATTTGGGAATGGTTAGTAGTATACAAGCAATGTGTCGGGCTAAATAAAATGGCTGTGAATGAATTAAAATGGAAGGAATTAAATATAAATTGAGTTGGGATCAATTTGAAATGGTTATAAGCTTAAGTAATTATTTATTCACATGAACATAGTCGAATTTCATAGAAATAAATTGTCGTTTGACAAAAACAAGAATAAATAAAATTCTATGAATTGATAAAAGTGAAATAATATTGATTTTGAAATCAATTGAGTCGAATATGAGCTTGTTTGGATTAAAAATAAATTGAATGTAAGAAATTGAAGTGTAAACCATTAAAATTGATTAAAATGGCATATGAATTGATTGAAAGCAATTGAATTACTTTTGAAATCATATAAATTGCTCATGGAAAGTGTTTGGTGCACATTGCTTATGAAATGCATGTTTTTAACTATTGAAAGTAAGTGAAATGTTAATAAATTTCGTATATTTAGTACTCACATGTTTGAATTGAGTAAGTACAGGTAGCAGGAAGCCATTTGGCTGGATTTGATCGTGCAAAATGCTAAAATAATAAGCCGCTTGCTTAAAAATGCTAAATAGAGGCAGGCCTACGCAATAAAAATAGGAAATATGAACTTTTTTGTTTTTTCGACCATGTGGGTCGATGTATACATATTTTTATCACTTGTCAAATTGCAAAAGCTCCTCCGTACAAAGGAGACTCTGCCAAAAAAATTCGAAAATTTTGGAAGTTGGAAAATTTTTAGAAAATTTTTGAAAAAATTTTTGTTAGCGACAAAACGATTTCAAATTGGAATTAAAATAAGGGATTTTCAAAATGGAGATTGTAACTAATTGTTTAGTTGGAACTAAAGGATTAGGAAAGTGTATTTGGGATTTTTGATTTCAGAGGATAAATTGAAATTTGCGCGGCAAAGGTATGTATTTAAATTTCTGTATGAAATTTGATGATTTTCTAATCTAGCACTTGGCTTTTGTTTTCTTTTGAAATTTGGGGGCCCGTAGAGGCATTTTGTAGTTGTACCGAGCTAGCAGCGCAAAAGAGACGCTGGCGAATTTTTTTGAAAATTTAGAGGGTAAGAAAATTTTTGAGAAAGTTTTGATAATTTAAATTTAAATTTAAATTTGAATAAGTGGAGTAAATAATGTTGTTGGAAACTATGGAAGGTTTTGGGAAGTTGATTGAAGTAATAATGGGTGTTTAATAAAAGGATATGTTATGGCAAGTTGATAAAACTATTTGGTTTTGGAAAATAGTAATGGGTATTGGATCATTCTTCTTAACTAGCAATTTCGAGGACGAAATTCTTTTAAGGTGGGACGAATGTGACGACCCGGAATTTTTGGATGTTTGAAATTGGAATATTTAATTGATTTTAAATGTTTAAAAGTTAATTTTTAGCTTGAGTTCAAATATCAACATTTATTGGGTAATTTAATTAAAAAATTAAAAAATTTGAAGTTGGGTAAAATTTTAAATTTGGAGTTATAAGCTTGTCAAAAATATTTCAAAGACTTATAAAATTTATATTGATAATACTGAAAGTAATAGATGGGGTAATATTAAATTTAATAGTAGTTTGTTCAATTTTAAAATACATCGTTTAAATTGATGTTCAAAAATAGCCTTCCGAAGCAGAGTCTCGGATTTCGATGAAACCAGTTTCATTGGATCCGTAATATTGTATTATCATCGGATTTCAATTTTCGTAGTATGTGGAGTTGTTGTGTGAGCGTACGATATATAAAAGCGCTGAAATTAATATCGAAATTCAACATAATAACTGGGTCCAACAAGCTATCTTCTCCATATGATCGAATTAGGGCTCGAAACCTTTTCCATCGCGTTCGGAATAGGGATATAACATTACAAACGCTTAGAAGCACGCCTCGATAGGAGTTCGCGATTTTAGGCAAAGTAAATCGAGACAATTTGAATTTAAATTAAAATATATTTATATATTTAAGTCAATAGTTGAGATTCCTTTCTATCAGCCGACCTACTCTTCTCTGCTTAATCACGTACTCTTTGTCTTCCCTCAGAAGCTAAGATCAAATCAAAAGCCGATTTCGTTCAGGTTCAAATCGGCTCCACTCAAATTCATTACCAATGGATTCGTTCTTCAAATATAATGGCCGAATATTTTCCTTCTCCAAAATCTTTTCCTCTCCTCCTGCTATAATAAGTAATTTCATACCACTGCTCCTTTTTATAAAAAAAAGGAGGAAAAAATCGAAATCGATTTAAACATAAAAAAAGAGGCCGCATACGATTTTCGAAGGCGAAGTGCTCGGGTTGTTCGAATTGGTTGAAGGCACTCAGGAGAGGGTGGATGGCTGAGCGATGGACTTTGGCGGAAGGTCGGAGGCATTAGGGTTTTCTTCTCAGGGTGAGGCTCAAGTTTAGGAGTTGACGATGTCGCGTAGGAGGATGGTGTTCGCGATTGTGACAGGAATTGGCGGCCGCAGTGGCGAAGTCTGGCAAGGTGGGTATCGAATCGAGGTTGTGGGACTAGACTCGATTTCGAGCATCGTGAAAGGGGCGTTTGTGATGACGTTTTCCTGTTCGAGCAAGGTTTGGCAGTTAGGTATACATGTTGTTCTTTTCGATTTAAATTTGGTAATACCATATGGATATGCTCAGAATCAGAATAATAATGGTTTAACAGTAGATTTTATTAAACAATCTATTTTTTGCAATTTACAAATTTGTATATCTATGTATATATATTTACATAGTAAAGTAAATTACTACTGTGTTTTACAGAAAAGGAAAACAGATTTTTAAATATGTACTTGTTATTTTTAATGTGTGTAGTTTTATAAATGAGGTAAAAAAATTAATAACAAAAAGAAAGCGGGATTTACATATAAAACCTATTAGCTTATTTTAAAAATAAAAATAAATATAACAATATGGATTATAGTTAGTAAACTTATTTAATTATTTTGGTAACTAGAAATGTTTTTATTTAGGAAAATTAGTTTAAGTAAAGGTATATAAGGATTTCAAATACCAGAGAATTTTATAAATAACTAGATTTTTGAATCCATAAGTTTTAACAAAAATAGTGTATTTTTGGAAATTTATTTATTTAATTAACTTATTTAATTGTTGGTTGCTAAAATATTCTGTAAATGGAAATTGGTTTAGAATTAAATTTATTTGTTTAAAATGAAATCTCCGGTTAATTAAATTATCAAATGAAAATTTAATCGTTCTATTGGCTCGAATATTGATAAAAATTATTAATGTTTATACAAGGTTATAACCAGAAAACCAAGTTGAAATTGAAGTGGACTGCAAACAAATTTAAAGATGAGTTAATCTCACTCATCTGGGTATTATTTAAATTCAAATGGTTAAATTTAAATAATTAGTTGAATGATTGAATTGATTTGATGTGCTATATTATATATAATAGTATATAGTATATATTGGAGTGATTGATTTCCCGTATTATATAGCGGATGAGACCCTATGCGCCGCATAATAGCGAACGATATTATATAAATCTCATATACCGCAATATTCCACATCGAAGTGGAATTGGTATTTTATATTGTGCCAACATCTGTGGATGCAGGGAAACAGGTTAGAGGGATCCAACTGGATTCCTCAAAATATTTGGATTTTATATTCTGTGATATAATTATTTGCTATCCTGTGATGAAATATATTGATAATTGGAAATGTTGGATACTATGGTTGTTTTAAAACATTTCAGCGAACTGAGTTATCAAAATCTATAGAAATGGGATTTCTGAAAAGAAAATAAAAGAGTGAATTTTGAGTAAAATAATCATAGAAATTTGAATAAATTAAAAATGAATTGGAAAAGAATAAAAAGTGATTTTTGAATTCTGATAAATAAAATTCCAGGTGCGGAAAATGAGATTTTGAATAATTGAGCATAAATGGTTTTATTTTTATACTCGAGTGATATTATTTCAAGGAATAAAGAATTTATTCTGAAATTCAAGGTTTGAATTTATTTTAAAGGATAAAGAAGAAATTTGGGAAACATGAAATTGGTATTTTTAGTTAAGAAGAATTTAAATCATAATGAAGAAATAAAATCTGAAGTTAATGGATTTTAGAATAAATGGAGTAAGTAAGGAAATTTATTTAAAAGTGAAGTAAGTTGGAAATCAATTTGGGGATTGATATAAGTGTGTAAAACCGGGATTTTTAAAAGAGAAGTGAGACTTGAAATTTATAAACTGGGTTTATAAAAGTGAAGTGATATATCCGTGGATATTTGGAAGAATAAATTTAGGTGGGAATTTATTAAAGGAATGAGTAAATTTGTTTAAAAATAAACAGTGATTTATTTTTAAAAAGTAAATTTGTTTAAAGGAATGAGTAGTGTATTTCCCTGGATAGCCAAGTACATTTTCAAAACAAATGTAAAAGTATAAGTTAAAAGTTTAAAGTTGTTTTAAAAAGTATGTTTAGAAAGCCTATTATTTCTAAATGTTTAAATTCTAAAAATAAGTATTTTTCAAATCTATTATCGTAGTAATTATTTAAAGGTGACTTGGTATTTTGTTTTAAACAGAGAAAATCTAGTTTTATATTTTATAAAGTAACCTCATTTTAAATGTTCCTAAAGTATATATTTTTAATAAAGTATTGAAGTGGTTTTCAATTTAAATGTTAAAGTATATTTTATAATAAAGTGTTTTTAAATTATTTTAAAAATCTAAAGTTTTTGTACTTGGTGTTTTCAGTGGAAATAAATATTTGAAAATTTATTTCATGAGAAAAGTGTGGTTTGAAAACTGTATTCAAAAGGTTTGAAAATGGAAATATATCTTGCGAAGATATTTTGAGATTAATAAATTATTTGGTGAAATTATTTATGTTTGATGGATGTTTGTGAACGTTAATTGATAGTTAAATAACCGACTATCAATACTGGCCAATGCGTTGATCGTTTCGAAGAGACCGGGATCGGGATTAATTTCTCGGAAACCACTTCGATCTGGTTTGTACGTTTTCATGGGGAAAACGAGTTCGGAGTTGAAGATGGAGCAGTGAAGTGCAAGGTCTAGTCGCTACTAATCCTGAGAATGATTCCAAAATGGATATAGTAGGAGTAGTGTCTTCAGTTCCGTTTGAACTCAGGACGGACTTGTATGGATGAATGCTTTCGGAACATCATCAGGTGGACGATGGGCGTTCTAAGTGAAATGTTCTAAAAGGTAACGCTTAGCCTCAAGCCTCATCAACCGAGAATGACTGAAAATCAGGGGTTATGCAGCAAGGCTAAGTGGGTAGCACTTATTAGGGTGAGGTCATCCCTGTCTAGATGTCCTTTTTTATTCGGCTTAGTGGTGTGGTTGCTGATCCCAACCATGGGGTGATCTTACTCGGGATTATCCAGTAAGGGGTAGTTCAGGTCTTGTGTTGTAGGGGATTGGGAGTAATCCTCGGTACGGTGATCTAAGCCACGTACTGTGACAGGTGGTACCCCGGTGCTTAGTCATTAGTTGGAAATCCATTCTCCCTACGTGCCTATATGGTTTTGATTGTGCCCAACTATTGCTGAAACGTGAGATGCAAGCATTTCAGATAGATTCTACTTTACTTTCTATAGACACTATTATAATATCAGAGGATTTTAATAAATAGTGTTTTGGCTATCGTAAGGTAAAAACCCGACATGTTTATTTGTGGTGTGGTCTTACGAGATGCTTTTGTTTTCAAAAGGATTTTGAAACTTTAATAATCCAATTAGATGTGGCTTTCTCACGCTGGTATTCCAGACAGACTCGGGTGTTATTTAAATATAATGCTCGGGTCAGACCGAGTATTATAGAATACAGGAAATGATGCTATGGAGCTCAGGAGACGAGCTGGGTGGCAATACATACTTCCGTATTTGTGTTAAATATTCCGCTGTGTATATCCAGTTGTGTGTTATGTATACTCTGATGTAATGTATAAACAGAAGTAATTTTTTTGGTGTAAAGATCATTTATTATCTATTATATTTTACTCCGCTGCGATGGTTAGATTCTGATGTTGTTTTCTATTTTCTTCTTTACCTTTTCTCCTTTAACCCAAATGGTTCGTATTTCCGTACATCTTGAGTTGAATGAGGGAGAATAGTGTCGACTCTAGGGGTACGGATTTGCGGTTCATTTCAGCGTCCAAATCTGAGCTCATACGTGAAAATTATATACGTTAGAACATCTAGTTATAAATTGAATAATAAATAAAATAAATAAAAGAAAATACATTTCCGGTTCCACGTCAGCCTTGAGAAATTACGTTCGAAACCCTAATCGCTCGTACTCGACCGGACAACGTACGCCATTACCTATGCTTGGAAATCGCCGACGCCATGATGAACTTCACCTAGATTAGAGATCGCCTCTAGGCTCTGCACCTCGGGCTGCTCCTAACCGACCCCACGAGATGCCCCTCGGGCCACCCTTGCTCGACCATCACCGCTCATTTAGTTCGCCATTTCCTAGTGATTTTGTGACCTCTGGCCATGAATGAACAGTACTCCTGCGACCTGCTCGACACCGACTTCGCGACGGCACCACCCGATCGTCGATCGGATGCAGGTCCGCTGTTGGATCGTCCAAAATCCAATATGGACGGTTGGAATTGATTCGCTAGTTCTGGGAAAATGGCGAATCAACTTAAAAAGCGAATCACACCAATGAATTACGCTTGTTGAGAGCTTTGAAATAGTATATAATTTGATATGGTTTAGAGTAGTTTGATTTCGAAGTTGAATTTTGAATTGAAATTAAAATGAGGAGTTTAGGGTTTTCAGCCATTGAAAAGAAGAAGTAGACAGCTAAATTGTAAGCACGGAAATGAGAGGTAATAAGGCTACTAGGGTTTAGAAAAAGATTATATATATATACTAAAGAAGCCCGATAAGAAATGAATAAACATCCGAATAAATTTGATATGACAATAACGACTCGAAAAGCCCGTTCTGTCTCCAAAACGAAAATGGGTCATCCCACATATCAAAATAGATGTTTTCAATATTTTAAACTCAATAGAACAGTTTTCAAGTCCTAATTCCATCATATGAAGAAGTTAGCTTAAAATCATCTTATTTCAAATTGATTTCAATTGAATTTAATTAAATTGATTTCTACATGTTTCGAGCTCGTACGATTAAACAACAAGTCCGATCGCTACAAAAATTGAATCCTTACAATAATTCACTGTTGCACATCCGATGAAACTAGTTCATCGAAATCCGAGACGGTGCCAAAATGGCTATTTTCTCGTTTTTTAAATAAATTAATATTAAATTAATTAAATCACCTTTTTAATTTCAAATTTGATAACTAACAACTTTTATTATTTTTGATTACTTGGACATTTACAATAATAAAAAAAAAATTACATATCAATTAAGTGTTAATTATCACACCAGTTATGGTGTTTAATTTCAACTGTAATTATATCTTATTAAATATAATTTAATTTCAATAAATTGGTCTAATTTGGTTTCAATCATTTTATTCAATCAATCATTATTCCGTAGACCTAGTTAACGTTGGTTTATATCGCATTACATTGAGATGCTACCATTTCCATCTTTAATTTGTATTAACTACCATATTTCAATAATATTGAAGCTTGTAAATTTTATTATAATTTAAAATATCAATAAATTGATTTATGTTGGCTTCATTCTTCTATTAAATTAGTTATTTTCCTTATGAATATAATTAACATTTCTATACATTTTATTACATTCACAAATTTGCAGCTATTGTCTTAACTCACATTAATATAACATTTATTTACATTTATTTGTAATTGATTAAATAAATTGGTAACAAATAACAATTCTCACCATTTCTACATTCAATAACATTTGTAAGTTTATTATTCACAACCAAATATTATAATAACTTACACAATACCAATTTTATCCAATTATAATTTATTACACATTATTTCATAAATAAATCAAAATTTAAATTATCTATTTCCGTTTAAACCAATCACCAATTAACACACATTATTACAATAAATTTACAATCTATAACCAATTATAACTTTTTATGCATTTCAATTAATTGAAATTACAATTAAAGCAGTCATCAATTTCCTTAATTTGATACTATTACATTTTATTCCAAATATATTCTTCTTATTAAATATCCTAAAAAATTTATTTCTACCAACATTAAATCACAAATTTTATTAAATTAACTATTATTAATTATCGAAAATTACGGGTCGTTACACTCTCCTCCACTCAAAACTTTTCATCCTCGATGAGGAAAAAGAAGGGAAAAAGAAGGAATTATGAAATCAATATATCTAATTCAAAATATTAAATTTTATAAACAATTAGTTTACGTAATTAAATAATTTAAATAAAATATATTAATTTATGATAATTAAATCCTTTATATTTAAGTTAACAAAAGTTTGAAAAACATTTCACAAAATTTTCAATGTCCAAAATTCACGAAAAATTTCGGTAGAGTCTCCTTTGTTCGAAGGGGTCTGGGAGAAATAATAATATCAATAATTACAATATGTATGTCATATTTCAAAATATATGTCCCAAACCACGGGAAAGACAATATAATATCGCTAGAAAACCGTAATCCGAAAACGTACCTATTTGTCGGGCAAAAGAACGCTTATTTTATGAAACCAAAAGCAGTAGCTATTGCTTCCATACATATGTTTCACTTATGTAATCCAAACAGGTTAATAATTACGTAAAAGGGAAAATATTTATGTTGTTTCAATAAATAACAAACAAAACATCACCATATGCAATAATCATTTGAAAATAACAGCACAAACATCATTTTCAATAAAGCGAGCAATCATCCATCCATGGTGACCAAAAACAAATGGTTTGTTCGGGTTCAGAACTTCTAATCATATAAAATGATAAATAAACTATGAAGTAAACCATACACTCAACAGCCGTAGATATCTTTATAGATTATTTATAAATCTCTATAAAAAATAGAAGCATCATTTCCCAACCAATCCATAAGCCCAGCAAACAAAAAATTCAACACATTTTTAAGTTTACTCTATTTATCTTTACACATCATTTATTGTTCATTTTTTCCATACAATCTTTTCTTTAATTCACGTTCATTACTTACAAAATTTTCATTCATTCATGTAAAAATTATTTCATTAATTACATTCTTTACATGCACAAATTATATTCATTTCAATTATTTGGATCATAAATGAATTCATTATTGAAGTATTGTATACATTTTATTTCAGTTCACTTCACATTTACAATTTAGTTTGCTTCCTTTTTTATCTCTTCATCCTTTACCTTTCTTTCTCATTCATATAATATATATTTTACAAAAGTTCATTTCTTCTTTAGTCATATAATTCCATTTCTTTCATTTTATTACCTTACATTCATTGCTTAAATAAGTTTTTTTTTTCAATGATTGGATTATACATTATTAGGCAAGTTTCTTTAAAACTAATTCACTACTTATTTTTTATTTTCACATTCATTCTCCCATATATAGTATTATTGAATATTAACTCCATTTCTAAATCGTTTCAATGGTTTCTGAAGTTATAACCATTCAGTTTATATAGTACTCATTTTGATTATAAATGGCTCCAACATTAATTTAAGTTTATTATTATTTACTTACAATATTCACCCTTTACTACTCAATCAATTATAAATAGCTTAAAATGTTAACCTAAGTTTATAATCGTCTTTCTTACATTATTCACTTTTCTATTATATTTGATTAGTAGCTTTTCAAACTATTAACTTTTGTGATATTCCGGAATTTCAAGCAAATAAATATGTGATAATCTTCTTTTATAAATTATTTAAAATGTGCAAAATTATTCTTTTTCAAACAAATAAAATTTGTGGTTATTTATATGTGTGTATATATATATGTAAATTTTAAATAGAATTTGAATTTGAATTTGAAATTCAAAAGATAAATATCTTAAAAATAAATTGGATTTAAAAATAATATATATGATTTTTATTAGTATATAATTAGTTTTATATCATTTTCTTTAAAAGATTTTATAAATATAAATAAAGGAAATATATTAAACAAAATAGAAAATAAAATATAAAGTTATATAAACATATTAAAAATAATTAACACACGCAAAATAACAAGTGTAAGGTTAATAGCATGCAATTTAAACAAGTGTCACGTTATTTGAAACATAATCATAAATCAATGCTATATATATCCATACCCTTCTCTTCTCATTTCCTTTTATTAAAACCAAAGAAATCAAAGCCTGTAAAAAAATAAACAAACTAGAAAATTAAAGCAACAACTCTTTACAAACCTAAAACCTGAAAACATTAAGCAACTAATCAGAGCAAATCGTCTCAACTAAGTTTCCAGTTTACAAGTTATCAGAAGAGCAAGCATTTTCCAGTTTTTTCCAAGTATAAATCTCTCTGTTCAACATCATATTAGTGAGTAAACAAAGCTTTAACCTGTTTTAACTTGTTGCATGTGATGGACATATCAAATAAGGTTGTAATAGTTGTTTGCATGAATGAAATTTTGCTTGCGTGTTTATAAATATGCAGATGGTTAAGTGTGCATGTCTGGATACACACACACACACACACATCTCTGTTTTTAAGTTAACAGGTTAAAAAAAGGTATAAATTCAATCTCTCTTCCTCAAATCTCTTATTTCTGACGATGTTTAAACAAAAAGTGTTTAGATTAACAAGTTCTTAATTTCTAAAATATTTTTAAGTATAATAAGTTTGAATTTTTTTGGAAAATCAAGAAATACAATGGAACTTTAAAAACTTGTAAAATTCGAACATCATGATTCTTTGATTCACCTATGTAATCTAAATCATCTTCGAAAATCATGAATTTTATAGGTAAAATCTAGATTTTTAATGATGATTTGAGTGAGGAATCTCGAGTTGATCAGAGTTTGTGTTTTGGCAATTTTCTGGTGATCGTAGGATTCTGGGTGATAGGGATCACTACTGGAGGTAGCGAGGAGGTAGGTGATCTTGAGAAAAATGGAAGGTGGTTCTATCGACCACTATAGCGGTGGTGCATCGACAAAGTAGGGTTTAAGCTTAGGTTTTGGTCGAGGTTGGAAATTGGGCTGCTGCATCATCACCAGAGCACCGGGTTCATCGGAGGTGGGGAAAGGTGCATGGTTGGTCGGCGAAGCTGTGGACAAAGTTTTGGAGGTTCAGGTGATCGGAGGCGTCAGGTCGAGGTGGTTCTTGGTCGATGGTTTCTGTTCCAGTTAGTTCACGATTGCTCAAATTCGATGTAGTATTTATGTTGAAATCAGGTGGTCTGAATCAAAGGTGGAGATGGTCGATGATGTGCTGGAGGTAGCATTGGTAGTCAGAGTCGCTTTGTTCATCGGTGCACATGCACGAGGTTCTGTGTATCAGTGGTTTAGGGAAGAAGGCTGTGTCTTGAGTAGGATCTCGGGGTAGCCGTGTTGTGGCTCGAGCATGAGGTCGGGTAGATGTGCGAATGTTTTACATATTAATAGTTTTTAAATTTAAAACTAAACTAAGTTTTTAATGAAAAAAGAGCGAAGTTCTCGGGTCTGGACTTGGGTCAGTACCGGGTTGAACTCGAGTAAATATTTATAACAATTTTAAAATTTAAATAAAAGCGAGTTTTAAAATTTAAAATAAATCAAATTTAAACTATTTCTTATATCAATTTCTTTTATATAATAAATGTTATTAAATATTTTGTTTAAGAAAAGTTGTATGATTTCTTTAACTTAAATTTATAAAGTTAAATTCTTAAGTATATTTTTAAACTTAAATTAGATGTGCAATTAAGTAGTTAATTAAAAGAGTAATTTTTTTTAATTTATATGTTAATGATAATTAATTCCAAGATTTATTAAATAATATTTTAATAATAATTAAGTAATTAATAAAGATAATTGGTTTATCTTAAAATTAATTAGGGTCTTGGGTAACTAAAGATTAACTAATTAATTAATTAGCAATTAATGATTAATTAAACTAATGAAGTAATTAAAGAGAATTTAGATTAATTAAGTAGCAATTAAGGATTAATTAATTGGTAATTAAGGATAAATTAATTAGTAATTAAGGATTGATTAATTAGTAATTAAGGATTAATTAATTATTAATTAAAGGGATTTATTAATTAATAATTATAAGATAATTAATGTATGTAAGTGATTAAGGATGATTAATTAATTTCATTAATTAATTAATTAGATAATAACAAATGGTTTGTAATTAATTAATGTTAGTTAAGGCGGTTAGGTAATTAATTCATAAGTAATTAATTTGTTGGTTTAAAATTTAAATTAATTATTGCTAGGGATTAATAAGTCCTGCTTATGGATGATTGATTGTATAAAATGTCTTGATTGATTAATATTTATAGTACGTTAATTTGTGATGTTCTGTGATGTGAAATACTTTGGATATAGTTGTGATAAATGTGTGTTATTTATCTATGCTAAATTGCTATGTGTATGCAATGTTCTGGATTAAATTATATTGTTTCATTTAAACAACTTGGCCTTAAAAGAAACGTTTGGATTTCGATGAGATCGAGATCAGATATCAAATTTGTCATCCAAAAACCACATTGATCCAAGTTAAACAATAGGTCGTGAAATCTCAAGTGAAGATTGATATGAAGTTTCAAAGTGGAAGGCTATTTGTCATTTACTCTAAGGGTGATTCCAAAATGAGTGTAACGGAGATAGTGCCTTCGATTTCATTTGAACCTGGAATGAACTTATATGGATGAATGCTATCAGACCATCATCAGTGGAGGACGATGAGCATTCCAAGATAAGTTTTCTAAAAAGATAATCGTTGCCTCAAGCCTCATCAACCGGGAATGGCTAAAACAGGGGAGGTGCATGGTAGGCTAAGTGGGCAGCACCCAATTAGGATAAGATTTTTCCCTGTCTAGAGGTTTCTTTTTTCAGACTGTGTGGTTGGTTGTTGGCCATAACCGTGGGATTGTCTTATTCAGACTATCCAGTAAGGGGTAGCTCTGGTTTTGTGTTGCAGGGGATCAGGGTGGATCCTGAGTATAGTGATCTAGATCACGTACTGTGACAGGTGGTACCCCAGTAGCCCTGCCATTATATGAAATCCAATCTCCAATAAGTGATCTCGGACTTGATTGTATACCTATGTATGCTGGAATTTAATAATGTAATAATCTCGGCTATGTAAATATTTATTTGAAAACCTTAGACACTATTATAATATAACCAGATTTCCTATCAAAGGTTTTGGTTATCATAAGGGAAAAACTTGTTCATGTTTATTTCCGGAGAGTCTTACGAGATACCTTTTATTTCAAAGGTTTTTTAAGTTAAACAACTTAACCGTTTACTCACACCAGACCCATGTCTGACCCAGAGTTTATTCTTTTTTTCTTAAACTCTTGGGTACTCAATTTTTTATGAGTAGCCAAGTGATCAGGTTGGCTTGACGAGTTTTGAGAAAAGCTTGGAGCATGAGTCATGGCGTATCTATATATATCTATTTCCGCTGTGTTGGTATCATTTTTCTGTTTGTATTTGGAATATAATGAATATATAGGTCTTCACGACTGTCTACTGTGATGTTGTAACTGTATTGACTCTGATGTGTAATGACTATGTAATATCTATGTGATATAATATATATTTTTCCGTTTCCACTGTGAGATTCTGATATTATTGTTTATTTCTTCTATCTATTCTCTTTTCTACCTATTTCTTTCTTAATAATGATACGTCTTTCTATGGAATGAAAGGTCGGTCGCATAGTTGGTATCAGAGCGCTAGGTTGAGATAATACCTAGGCTTTGGAGTAATATCTATCTTGAGAGAGTGTACTTGTAATTTTTATATATCTATATACCTATCTAATTGTTGGGTTACCTGTCCAGGTTGCCAACATGAGTTCTAGAGGAAGGAAAGGCAGAGTTGTGGGCAGCACCACGACCACTAATGGAAGAGGTCCAAATGCTAGCGAGGCTGTAAATCCAATGCCGCCTCGATTTAGTTTTGCTGCTTTGTGCAAGGATTTCACCAATCTAGGATGAAGATCTTTTAAAGGAATAGAATCCATCATTGAAGTTCAAGCTTGGTTACACTCGTGTGAGCGAATTTTTAAGAGTTTGGATTTGTCAGATGAGCAAAAGAGACTGATGACCTCATGGCAACTTCAATAAGGAGCTGCTGCATGGTGGGATGTAGTTACTATGAATATTTTAGAGGATGATATTTCTTGGAGCAAGTTTAAGGAACTGTTTGAGGAACAGTTTATGCCTACAGCTGGAAAGACTCTTCTGTATAGAGATTTTCTGGATCTGAAGCAAGGGAGTATGTCGGTATCCGAATATGAGACTAAGTTCAATGAACTATCTCACTACGGACCTGGTCTTATCAACACACCCCTCAAGAAGAATGAGATGTTTGTGCTTGGTATGAGGCTCGAGTTCTACGAGAAGACGACGGCTCATCTCAAGAGATCATTTGTGGAATTGATTGACATGGTGTTGAGGTATGAGGAGCTTATGAATAAGAAACTCCTGGCTTCTATAGCAGCACCAAGTGGAACTTTTTCCAATCCAAACAAAAGGAAATTCAACCCAATTTGGAAGAAGCAAGGAAAAGGGAAACAAGGAGGCAACAAAGGAGCTCAGATGTGTTATGTGTGTCAACAAGAGGGTCATTTGGCCAAGCAGTTTCCCAAAGGAAGAGCTCAGCAGCAACAGCGTCAGAGTGGACCCGGTTCCGCAATGGTTCAGAAGTCTTTGTGTTTCAACTGTCAACAGCCAGGGAGGCTTGCCCACTTCTTCAGAGAGCTCAACCAACTATGTTTTATTATTCAAGAAGGACCATCAATTTCTTCGGATAGGAAAGGAAAAGGCGTTCTGGAAGGTACTTTGCTTTTAGATGGCATATTTGTTAGAATTTTGTTTGATTCTGGTGCATCTCTTAGTTTTATTTCTTTGGATACAGTAGAAAAGTTTCATCTTACCCCTAGTGTGCTAGACCGTTTTGTATCTAATCCTACAGGGGGATTGACCGAGTTAAATGTAGAGGCCTAAGAAATTCTTATATGTCCCATAGTTTCTCTTGCGACCCATTTGTATTGGATTTCAAAGGGTTTGACCTTATTCTGGAAATGGATTGGTTGGACAAGCATAAGGCTGTTTTGATTTGTGAAGAGAGAATTGCGTCTTTGGAGGCCGAGTTGGGAAGGATTGCAAAAGTGACTTGTGATAATTCTGGAGTTCACTTGAATAGTCTTTTGCATGGAATCGATGCATCTCCAGAAGGCGTAGGATCCATCGAAGTGGTCAAAGATTTTCCAGATGTATTCGAGGAAGTTAAAGGTTTGCCCCTGCATCGGGAGATAGAGTTTTGGATCGACTTGGTTCTGAGAGCAATACTTGTTGTTCAAACCAGTACAAGGATGGTGCCGAGAGAGAGAGAAGAGTTGGTGAAGCAGATGTAAGATTTCTTAGAGAGAGGTTTGATTCGGCCTAGTTATTCTAGTTGGGGTTCTGCTGTAGTCTTTGTGACCAAGTCGGGTGGGTCATTAAGATTCTGTATGGATTATCGGGAGTTGAATAAGGTTACTATTAGGAATAAGTATCCCTTGCCCCGTATAGATGATCTTTTTGATCAACTCCATGGAGCTTCTGTTTTCTCCCAGTTGGATCTAGCTTCGGGTTTTCACCAGCTAAGGGTAGCTGAGGACAGTATACCTTGACTGTGTTCGGAGGACCCAATTATTTTTATGAGTGGCTGGTTATGCCTTTTGGGCTAACCAATGCTCCAACTTATTTTGTGGATCTGATGAACTGAGTTTTCCGGGATATGTTGAACCAGTTCGTGCTCGTGTTTATCAACGACATTCTCGTCTACTCTAAGTCTGAGGAGGAGCATAAGCGTCATTGGAGATAGTATTGGTGACTTTGAGGAGGCATGTCCCGAAGGCTAGGTTTTCGAAGTGCCATTTCTGAAAGTCGGAAGTGAGATTTTTGGGGCATATTGTATCCGTTGAGGGTATTTCTGTAAATCCGGCCAAGGTAGCAGCTATTCAAGAGTGGAAGCAACCGAAGACTTTTACGGAAGTCCATAGTTTTCTTGGTTTGGCAGGGTGCTACATGAAATTTATCAGGGACTACTCTAAGATTTCTTTGCACTTGACCAAGTTGACTAGGAAAGGAGCAAAGTTTAAATGGACCCCCAAGTGTGAAGAGGCATTCCTGGATTTGAAGGCGAGGCTGACCGGTGCACCTATTCTAGCTATTCCTAATGGTAAGAGTAAGTTCGAAGTCTACACCGATGCCTGTGGATTAGGGTTGGGTGCTGTGCTGATGTAGAAAGGGAAAGTGATTGCATATGTGAGTAGACATTTGAAGCCACATGAGAAGAATTATGCTACGCATGATTTGGAATTGTTAGCCATCGTCTTTTCTCTGAAGATCTGGAGGCATTATCTACTGGGAGAGAAGTTCGAGCTTTTCATTGATCATAAACCTTTGAAATTTCTCCCAGAAGGATCTGAACTTGAGGCAATAGAGATGGGTAGAATTTTTGGCATCTTATGAACTGGATATTCTTAATACTCCAGGGAAAGCGAATGTTGTGGCAGATGATCTGAGAAAGAATGCAGTTTTGGCTATTTTGGAAGTTGTTCCGTCTCTTCTTGAAAGGATTACGATTAAGCAAGGATCGAATAGAAATTTGAGAGAAATCATTATGAGAGTCAAGAATGGTCAGTGCTCTAGTTTTGAGATGGATGATTAGGAAACTTTGAGGATCAACGGGAGGATTTTGTGCTCCGAATTTCAAGGATTTGAGGCAAGATGTTTTGTCAGAGAGTCTTCGCTCTAGGTTGAGTATCCATCCGAGGATCTCAAAGATGTATAAGGATATGAAGAGAGTTTTCTGGTGGCCGAACATGAAGATGGATGCTGCTACTTTCGTGAATGTATGTGCGATCTGTCAACAAGTCAAAGGTGATCAACAGAAGATCACAGGATTTTTGCAGCCTCTGGAAGTCCCAAAGTGGAAGTAGGAAATGATATTAAAGGATTTCGTCAGCGGTTTGCCAAGGACTAAAAAAGGAAATGAAGGAATATGGGTAATCGTAGACCGGCTGACCAAGAGCGTCCACTTTATTCCGGTTAAGGCAACTAGAACTGCAGTGTCTTTAGCGAAGATATTCCTAAAGGAGATCGTTAGGTTGCACGAAGTTCCCATCATCATAGTAAGTAACCGTGATCCAATCTTTACCAGTAAATTTTTGGAGGCTTTGCAAACAACATTGGGTACATGATTGAGTTTAAGTGCAGCCTATCATCCCCGGACCAATGGACAAACAAAAAGGCTGAATCGTATTCTTGAGGATATGTTGAGAGCTTGTGTTCTAGATTTTGATGGATCTTAGGAGGACCATCTACATTTAGTAGAATTCTCGTATAATAATAGTTATCAGGCGAGTATTAGATGGCACCCTATGAAGATTTGTATAGGAGACCTTGTAGATCACCGTCATGTTGGGTAGAATCGAAAGATTGTCTTGTTCTTTGCCCTGATTTGATTTGAGAGGCATCTGCGAAGGTGGAGCTAATTAAGAAGATAATGAAAGCAGCCCAGGATCGTCAGAAGAGTAATGCGGACAAGAGATGGAGGCAATTGGAATTCAAAGACCAAGATTTGGTTTTTGTCAAGGTTTACCCGATAAATGGAGCGATCGGATTTGGAAAGATGGGAAAGCTTGCCCCGAGATATATTGGATCGTTCCGTATGCTAGAGAGAATTGGTGATTTGGCCTACAGGATTGAATTGCTAGACCAGATGGTTGGGATTCACAATGTTTTTCACGTGTCTCATCTGAGGAAGTACGTGTATGACCCATCTCTAGTTGTGGAACTTGTAGTGCAAGAAGATTTAGAGGTCGAACCAGACACAACTGTGATCAGGCATCCAGTCCAGATAGTTGATCAGGATGAGAAACAATGCAGAAACAAAGTGATGAAGCTGGTCAAGGTTCAGTGGAGCGAGGATCCCAGAGACTGTACCTAGGAAACTCTAGATAGCATTAGGAAAGCCTATCCGAATTTGTGTCAGGATAATTAGTAATGTTTGTTTGAGTGAATTGTTTTCTTTGGTTGTTAGTATATGGCTGCTATGTATGCTTGGATTGTTTGAAATAAAAACTTTTGGATTATCTTTTGCTTTTAAATTTCGGGGATGAAATTCTATTAAGAGGGAAGGAATGTGACGTCCCGGAATTTTCGGCAAATAAATATGTGATAATTTATTTTTCAAATTATTTAAAATGTGCAAAATTATTCTTTTTCAAACAAATAAAATTTATGGTTATTTATATGTGTATATATATGTAGATTTTAAATAGAATTTGAATTTGAAATTCAAAAGATAAATATCTTAAAAATAAATTGGATTTAAAAATTATATATATATATATGATTATTTTTTTAGTATATAGTTAATTTTATATCATTTCTTTAAAAGATTTTATAAATAGAAATAAAGAAAATATATTAAACTAAATAGAAAATAAAATATAAAGTTATATTAACATATTAAAAATAATTAACACATGCAAAATAACAGGTGTAAGGTTAATAGCATGCAATTTAAACAAGTGTCACATTATTTGTTTTCTTTTATTTTTAAAAATAATCATAAATTAAGGCTATATATATCCATACCCTTCTCTTCTCATTTCCTTTTATTAAAACCAAAGAAATCAAAGCCTGTAAAAAAATAGACAAACCAGAATATTAAAGCAACAACTCTTTACAAACCTAAAACCTGAAAACATTAAGCAACTAATCAAAGCAAATCATCTCCAGTTTTTTCCAAGTATAAAGCTCTCTGTTCAACATCATATTGGTGAGTAAACAAAGCTTTAACCTGTTTTAACTTGTTGCATGTGATGGATATATGAAATAATGTTGTAATAGTTGTTTGCATGAATTAAATTTTGCTTGCATGTTTATAAATATGCAGATGGTTGAGTGTGCATGTCTGGATATAGACACACACACACTATAACAACTCACATATTTAACGATTATATATTTAAATGTTTTATTTAAATATAGCATCGTTAGTCGGATTTAGATCCGAAATGTTACTTTTTGCAAACAGTCGAACTGAGACTCGAAACTACTTCCATTGAGTTCGAAATGACATTTGCGGTTTTTTTGAGTATAAACTTTGAAATGTTTGGAGTAAGTCGAATTTTGCTATTGCTAAGTGGGATTTTGGGTTTGGGTTCAACCAACTCATCCTATACCTCAACTCAACCCCCTCTCCTCTCCACTCACTCATTTCATTTCATAAAACTCTAGCTAAAACTGAAAATGGGGGAAGAGAATGGGAAATAGAAACTCCAAGCCCTAGTTCTTCTTGCAAACTTGAATTCTTGCTCCAAAATCAAGGTGAAGCTATTGGTAAGCCTTCTCTTCGTCTTCTCCTACTCTTTCTTCCTTCAATTTCAGAAAGTTTCCTAAACCTAACTTAGGAAATACTTGTTTTGAACTTAGATTGTAGCTTGTTGAGTAGAAATGGAGAGTGATGGGTCTTTTCTTTGCATTTGAGCTTTACATCTTTGTTTTGAGTTAAAAAGGGTAAGTTTTGAACTCACATCTACTTCTCTTGATATCATTGATGTTAGGTATGAATTCCTCACACTTATTCATGTGTAATTGCTTTTGGTTCGGATTGGTTTTGTGAACATTGCAATTTTTGGTGTTTTGAAGTCAAAAACTCTAAAAATCATAGCTTTGATGTTTGATCATGATTTTGGAGTTGTATAAGAGAGCAAATAGGGCTAGGTTATCGATTGGCATAAATCTCTAACGTCATTGCTTGTTCGATTGCATTTGGAAGAGTTTTCCCTTCATTAGATAGGCTGAAGTACAGCCTCAAGGCTCAGTCAGTCGACTGACCTTCTGCAGTCAGTCGACTGGCTGTAGCCAATTGGCGTATCAAGGCCGTTGACAGAGACAAGAAGTCTCTGTTTTCTGCAATCAGTCGACTGACCCTCTGCAACCAGTCGACTGACTACAGGAAATGTGATTTTTATGTTTCTGGATCAGTCGACTGATCTCAGAGGACCAGTCGACTGACCTGCTTGTTTTGCTCCATTTTGCCTATTTGCTTGTGATTCCAACTTTTATCGATTCAGGTTGATTCCAATTACTAGTTATCGCATTTTGACTTTGATGATTCCTTTTGATTTCTTACATGGGTTTTATAAAATAATTCTTTCAAATGTTATTAAAGCTCGTCCTCTAATTATGATTTCTATTTAAAACGCACACACAATTTGCACTTCGAGCGAAGTGGAAAGGAGATTAAATGGTTAGGTAAAACACGGTACATGAACCCGTGCGTTTATCTTTTCGATTAATCTCTGACCTATTCGATTGATTGTTTTGACCTTTTGGTCTGGTTTACCGATGAGATGAGGTAAACTTTGTACTGCTTTGAGTGTGAAATTAACTAACGGATAGTAAACCGTTTAGTGCGAACGGGTGGTTATGGGACTCACGTTACCACTTTTTGGATTCCTCTTTGAGAGTTATGACACATTCTGCCAGTTAGTGGTGTCCAGTACTGGGCCTCCGGACTTTCACCACTACGGTTTGTTGCCTTTGGTATAGTGTCTTCGGACTGTCTCCTTTAGGTTTGTTGCCTTCGGGTATGTTGCCTTTGGGTATGTTGCCTTCGGGTTTGTAGCTTCGGGTTTGTGCCTTCGGGTTTGTTGCCCTATTGTATCGCTTTTGGAGTTGGTCATTCATCAACGCTCGAGTGATATTGGGCTTGGAGTCTTCGGGCTCATGGATCCTTGTTTATACAGTACTGAGAACGTGCAAATTTTCTGTTGTTTCATTGATATGTATATTCCCTAGGTATCGCCTTCGGTGTTGTTCTTTTTGAGCCGCACGATATGTAGCGGTTACCTTGCGGAACTTGTGTTACCTTCATTGGTATTTCTTATTGCCTTTTTGGCTTGTTTTCGGATATTCATATCCTCTGTTTATATGAGTTGCCGATGATATGAGGCTTGTTCTGTTATGATTCATCTTTTGTTAGATAATTGTGCTATCTCTTTTAGAGATATTTGTTATATTTTATGACCTTGCAGGTTATTGTTGTGCATTTTATATAACTGACTTGTTTAGCTAGACTGACCCGTGTATTTATACTCGGGTCAGACCGAGATGTTTCAGGTTAGGTGCTTTTGGATTTAGCCTATTTTGCTTCCGCATGGACTGTCCTGCCTGCTCCTTTTTGTTAAGCTTTTTGTGTAGTCCATTTTGTTGTAACTCTGATATATATATATATATATATATATATATATGTATATATATATATATATTATTTTGACTCGTCTGTATATTGTGGTTTGCTATACCACTTGACATGTTTCAGTTTGTATACTCTGCTATGTATCTGTATGTGCATATGATGATCTACTGTTCTGTGATGTATATTACATGTGAGTTGTTATATTCTATTCTGATAGATCCTCCATCCACCTATGGTTTTGTTTTAAGTATTCATTGGATATGTCGATCTGTTTGTTATGACTATTGTCGACGTATTCAATAGATAGTTAGAGCAAGGCTATAGATGGTCGCTCCTACCCAGCCTTATTCTCCGCGTTAGTTAACGACATTACCCCGTAGTGTCCTTGGCTAGCCTGAATATAGAGGTGGGGCGTCACAGCTTGGTATCGGAGCAAGGTTCAGAACAAAATATGATAAACACAGAATAGAAGCACATAATCCAGTACATCAAAGTGTATAAGTGTTACAAATCTTTGAACCATCGTGCCTCTATATTCCTTTTATGCCTTGGTGGTAGATAGAATGTGGGAATACGTTTAGGAATGCATTTTGTTCCGTAGTATTCCACATTTTAATTAATGACATCTACCTTGTGAGTAATCTTGTTCTTATCTTACTTTCAGCGTATGGCTGGAAGAGGCAGGGGACGACGTTCGGATGCTGGGCAATCCAGTGGCTCACATTCGATGGCGTTCATATGTCTGCTGATCAGTTTTTGAAATTGTTTAGGAGCATTCAGCCTCCAGTTCCTCCTCGAGTATCTCCATCTCGCAAGTCTGCATTTGCACGTCTGTGAAGTGATTTTTCTCATCCTGGGGGAAAGCTGTTTAAAGGCTTCGAGTCTGTTCTTGAAGTCCAAGCTTGGCTTCGCACGTGCGAGTGTATCTTCTCTCGCATGGATCTTTCTGATCATGATAGAGTTCTTGTAACTTCTAGCTTATTACAAGAGCGTGCCCTTGATTCGTATGAGCTTCTTCTAGCCGAAATTGATGAGTCTACTCTTTCTTGGACTCAGTTTCGAGGACGATTCGAACTCAAGTTCGTTCCTGAATCTGAAAAAGTTTTATTGACCCGTCGCTTCCTTGAGTTGAAGCAAGGGAAGTCTTCTGTTTCTGAGTATGTTGCATCATTCAAGGCTTTATCTAAGTATGGTCTTGAATTCATTAGCACTTATCATAAGAAGAATCTGAAGTTTGTCTCTGGTCTTAAGAAACATCTTAAGAAGTCTTTGTTGCTCCTGCTTAAGCTCTCTTTGAGGAGTTGGTTGATTCGACATTTCATCTCGAAACTGTCGAGAAGGAGTGTGATAGTGGTGATGATGTTGAGGTTTTCAAGAACCCAAACATGAAGCAGTTTCCATTTCAGAAATCCAGGTCTTTTCCTTTCAAGAAGAAGAAGACTGGTGGTTCTAGCTCTCAGACTCAGCCTGCTGGAACACCTTTCATTCGAAAGTGTTTCAATTGTGGTTCTCCTGATCATATGATTCGAGCTTTTTCTAAGCCTCTCTTCTGTCGCTACTTCCACTTGCCCTATTGTTCCTGCTGGTGCTAAGTCTAGCAAGCTTTATGCTGCTAAGGCTTCTGAAGGTCCTTCTCAGCTCAAAGGTATATCTCCATCTATTTTGGAAGGCTCAATTTTATTTCATGACCATAGTATTCGAGTTCTTTTCGATACGGGTGCTTCACATTCTTTCGTATCGAAAAAGCTCATTGATGATTTATCTTTGGATGTTTCTTGTATGGTTACTTCTTTAAGGATTACGGATCCTATTGGGGGATCCGCGACCCTTAGCATGCTTTGTGATGATGTTGAGATTGTTTTATGTGGCTTTTCCTTTCATGCGGATCTGCACGTTATTTCTTGTCTGGGATTTGATATGATTTTGGAAATGGACTGGCTAGTGAGATATGATGCTAGGATTATTTGTTCGGAGAAGATTTTATATCTTCATCATCCAGATTCATTTACTCAGCTATCACTTGATCTTCGAAATATGGATAATTTCGAAATGGCTTTATATTCTCTTGACTCGCGAGATGATGATGATATATCTCGTATTCCTATTGCTTGTGACTTTTCTGATGTTTTCGAGACTGTTTCGGGTTTGCCACCCAAGTGGGCAATTGAGTTCTGCATTGATCTCATTTCAGGCGCGCTGCCAGTTAGTCGTCCTCCCACGAGGATGTCTACAAAGGAAAATGAGGAACTAAAGAAGCAGCTTTTAGAGCTTGAGTCCAAGCAGTTGATTCAGTCCTGTTTTTCTCCGTGGGGATCCGCGGTCGTCTTCGCGAAGAAGTCCGATGGAACTCTTAGGCTTTGCATTGACTATCGCAAGCTTAACGAGTTAACTATCAAAATAGGTATCCATTGTCTAGGATCGATGATATGTTCGATTTATTGAGTGGTGCTAAGGACTTTTCTCAGCTCGACCTTGCCACGGGTTTTCATCTGTTACGAGTCGCAAAGGGTAGCATACCTCTTACCGCTTTCCACACTTGTTATAGTTCTTTTGAGTGGCACGTTATGCCGTTCGGTTTGACGAACGCTCCTGCATTCTTTGTCGATCTCATGAATCGAGTATTTCGGGAATATCTCGATAAGTTTGTCCTTGTGTTCATTGATGACATCCTTATTTATTCTTAGTCTGAAGCTGAGCATGCTAATCACTTGAGAATTGTCTTGAGTACCCTCCGTCACCATCATCTTAGAGCCAAATTCTCCAAGTGCCATTTTTTGGAGAATAAGGTTAAGTTCTTATGCCATGTTGTATCTTCCGATGGCATTTCTGTCAATCCCTCAAAGATCGAAGCCATCCAGAATTGGAAGAGGCCTGAGAATGTTCATGAGATTTGTAGTTTCCTTGGATTGGCGGGTTATTACCGCCGGTTCATTAAGGATTTTCCCCGTGTTGTGCTTCCTCTCACCAGCCTTACTCGGAAAGGCATTCGTTATAATTGGTCAGACAAGTGTGATACTTCCTTTCAGACATTGAAGGAACTTCTCACTAATGCTCCTATTTTAGTGGTTCCCGAAGGGAATCATGATCTTGTTGTCTACACCGATGCTTGTGGTAGTGGTCTCGGTGTTGTTCTTATGCAGAAGGATCGAGAAGTTGCTTATGCTTCTAGGAAACTACGTCCGAATGAAGTTCGTTATGCCACACATGATCTTGAGTTATCCGCCATTGTCTTTGCCTTGAAGATTTGGCGACACTATTTATTGGGCGAGCACTTCATTCTCTATACTGATCATGAATCCTTGAAGTATTTGTTCACTCAGAAGCAACTCAATATGAGGCAACAGCGTTGGCTCGATTTTCTTGCCTCCTATGACTTTGATATCTAGTATACCCCTGGAAAGGGTAATCATGTTGCTGATGCGCTTAGTCGCAAACATTTGGCTGTTTTTTCTATGATGCTTGCCGAATGGAACATTCTTGAGACTCTATCTTTTTGTGAAATTCATGATCGAGGTTCATCTTCTGATTCTCCTATTCTATTACTTAGTTTGGGAGCTTGACCCTGTTTATTGGATCGTATTGCCGATGCTCAGCGGCGTGATCCTGATTTGTTGCATCTTATTCAGCTTTGTGAGTCTGGATCCTGTGATGAGGCGTTGCGGGATTTCAACGTTGATTCTCATGGGTGTCTTCGCAAGAAGAACCGTCTTTTTGTGCCTTCTGACTTTTTACTTAGGCATGACATTCTTAATGATTGTCACCGTTCTAAGTATACCATTCATCCTGGTAGTAGTAAGATGTATGCCGATATGCATCGTCTTTATTATTGGGAAGGCATGAAGCGCGATGTGGCGAGTTATGTGAGTAATTGCATAACTTTTCAATGTATTAAGACCGAACATCAGCGCCCTTCAGGTCTTCTTCAGCCTCTACAGATTCCATTGTGGAAATGAGACCAGATTTCTATGGATTTCATTGATGGCCTACCTCGTTCGAGGTCGGGCCATTCTAGCATCTGGGTTATTGTTGATCGCCTCATTAAGTCTGCTCATTTTATTCCTATTAAGTCTAATAGGACTGCTTCGCATTTGGCTAAGTTGTATGTCAAGGAAATCGTGAGATTTCACGGTGTTCCTAGTTCTATTGTGAGTGATCGTGATCCTTTGTTCACGAGTCATTTTTGGCAGAGTCTTCAGCAAGCTTTAGGAACAAAGCTTAATTTTAGCACAGCTCATCATCCACAGTCCGACGGACAGACTGAACGGGTGAATCGTATCTTGAAAGATCTCCTCCGTATTTGTATTCTTGATTTTGGTGGTTTTTGGGAGGATCACCTACCTCTTGTAGAGTTCTCCTACAATAATAGTTTTCAGTCTAGTATCGGTATGGCTCCTTTCGAAGCCTTATACGGAAGGCCATGTCGATCACCTTCTTGTTGGTTGGAATCTGGGGAGAAGCTTATTCTTGGCCCAGATTTTGTTCGTGATTCTTCCGAGAAGATTGATTTGATTCATTTGAGAATGAAAGAGGCACAGAGCCGCCAGAAATCCTACGCGGACAACCATAGGAAGCCTCTCGAATTCTCAGTTGGTGATCTTGTTTTTATTCGTGTTTCTCCTTTGAAAGGGGTGATGCGCTTTAGTACGACTGGAAAATTGGCTCCTCGCTTTATAGGACCATTTTCTATTACTGAACGTATCGGCCCTGTGGCTTATAGAGTTTCACTTCCAACTCATTTATCTGGCGTTCATGACGTATTTTACGTCTCTCAACTACGGAAGTGTCTTCGAGAGTCGGATTCTGTTATCGATTCTCCTGATTTGCAAGAACGTGAGATTTCATCAGACTTATCTATTGTATAGCAGCCTATTCGCGTACTTGACACGGAGGTGTGACACGTTTGGAACAAGGACGTGCCGCTCGTTAAAGTTCAATGGTCCGCTAATCCCAACGACTGTACTTGGGAAACCAGAGAGTTTATTGAACGATCTTATCCGGGTTTTCTATCTTTGCTTGGCAATGGTGAGAATATCTTTTCATCTCAAGCTTATTTCCTTTTCTTTTTGATGATGTATGTATGTAGTTGTTACAAATATCGTCTCTGGGAATTGGAGGACGCAATTTTGTAAGGAGGGGAGATCTGTAACAACTCGCATATTTAACGATTATATATTTAAATGTTTCATTTAAATATAGCGTCGTTAGTCGGATTTAGTTCTCAAATGTTACTTTTTGCAAACAGTCGAACTGAGACTCGAAACCACTTCCATTGAGTTCGAAATGGCGTTTGCGATCTTTTTGAGTATAAACTTTGATATGTTTGGAGTAAGTCGAATTTTGCTATTTGCTAAGTGGGCTTTTGGGTTTGGGTTCAACCAACTCATCCTATACCTCAACTCAGCCCCCTCTCCTCTCCACTCACTCATTTCATTTCATAAAACTCTAGCTAAAACTGAAAATGGAGGAAGAGAACGGGAAATAGAAACTCCAAGCTCTAGTTCTTCTTGCAAACTTGAATTCTTGCTCCAAAATCAAGGTGAAGCTAAGCCTTCTCTTCATCTTCTCCAACTCTTTCTTCCTTCAATTTCAGAAAGTTTCCTAAACCTAACATAGGAAATACTTGTTTTGAACTTAGATTGAAGCTTGTTGAGTAGAAGTGGAGAGCGGTTGGTCTTTTCTTTGCATTTGAGCTTTCCATCTTTGTTTTTGAGTTAAAAAGGGTGGGTTTTGAACTCACATCTACTTCTCTTGATATCATTGATGTTAGGTATGAATTCCTAACACTTATTCATGTGTAATTGCTTTTGGTTCGGATTGGGTTTGTGAACATTGCAATTTTTGGTGTTTTGAAGTCAAAAACTCTAAAATTCATAGCTTTGATGTTTGATCATGTTTTTGGAGTTGTATAAGAGAGAAAATAGGGCTAGGTTATCGATTGGCATAAATCCCTAACGCCATTGCTCGTTCGATTGCATTTCGAAGAGTTTTTCCTTCGTTAGATAGGCTAAAGTATAGCCTCAAGGCTCAGTCAGTCGAATGACCTTCTGCAGTCAGTCGACTGGCTGTAGCTAATTGGCGTATCAAGGCCGTTGACAGAGACAAGAAGTCTCTGTTTTCTGCAATCAGTTGACTGACCCTCTGCAACCAGTCGATTGACTGCAGGAAATGGGACTTTTATGTTTCTGGATCAGTCGACTGATCTCAGAGGACCAGTCGACTGACCTGCTTGTTTTGCTCCATTTTGCCTATTTGCTTGTGATTCCAACTTTTATCGATTCAGGTTGATTCCAATTACTTGTTATCGCATTTTGACTTTGATGATTCCTTTTGATTTCTTACATGGGTTTTATAAAATAATTCTTTCAAATGTTATTAAAGCTCGTCCTCTAATTATGATTTCTATTTAAAACGCACACACAATTTGCACTTCGAGCGAAGTGGAAAGGAGATTAAATGGTTAGGTAAAACACGGAACATGAACCCGTGCGTTGATTGTTTTGACCTTTTGGTCTGGTTTACCGATGAGATGAGGTAAACTTTGTACTGCTTTGAGTGTGAAATTAACTAACGGATAGTAAACCGTTTAGTGCGAACGGGTGGTTATGGGACTCACGTTACCACTTTTTGGATTCCTCTTTGAGAGTTATGACACATTCTGCCAGTTAGTGGTGTCCAGTACTGGGCCTCCGGACTTTCACCACTACGGTTTGTTGCCTTTGGTATAGTGTCTTCGGACTGTCTCCTTTAGGTTTGTTGCCTTCGGGTATGTTGCCTTTGGGTATGTTGCCTTCGGGTTTGTAGCTTCGGGTTTGTGCCTTCGGGTTTGTTGCCCTATTGTATCGCTTTTGGAGTTGGTCATTCATCACCGCTCGAGTGATATTGGGCTTGGAGTCTTCGGGCTCATGGATCCTTGTTTATACAGTACTGAGAACGTGCAAATTTTCTGTTGTTTCATTGATATGTATATTCCCTAGGTATCGCCCTTCGGTGTTGGTCTTTTTGAGCCGCACGATATGTAGTGGTTACCTTGCGGAACTTGTGTTACCTTTATTGGTATTTGTTATTGCCTTTCTGGCTTGTTTTGGGATATTCATATCCTTTGTTTATTTGATTTGCCGATGATATGAGGCTTGCTATGTTATGATTCATCTTTCGTTAGATGATTGAGTTATCTCTTTTAGAAATATTTGTTATACTTCATGACCTTGCAGGTTATTGTTGTTCAGTTTATCTAACTTATTTGTTTAGCTAGACTGACCCGTGTATTTATACTCGGGTCAGACCGAGATGTTTCAGGTTAGGTGCTTTTGGATTTAGCATATTTTGCTTCCGCATGGACTATCCTGCCTGCTCCTTTTTGTTAAAGCTTTTTGTGTAGTCCATTTTGTTGTAACTCTGATATATATATATATATATATATATATATATATTCTTTTGACTCGTCTGTATATTGTGGTTTGCTATACCACTTGACATGTTTCAGTTTGTATACTCTGCTATGTATCCGTATGTGCATATGATGATCTACTATTCTGTGATGTATATTACATGTGAGTTGTTATATTCTGTTCTGGTAGATCCTCCAACCACCTATGGTTTTGTTTTAAGTATTCATTGGATATGTCGATCTGTTTGTTATGACTATTGTCGACGTATTCGATAGATAGTTAGAGCAAGGCTATAGATGGTCGCTCCTACCCAGCCTTATTCTCCGCGTTAGTTAACGACATTACTCCGTAGTGTCCTTGGCTAGCGTGGGTATGGAGGTGGGGCGTCACACACACACACACATCTCTGTTTTTAAGTTAATAGGTTAAAACAAAGTATAAATTCAATCTCTCTTCCTAAAATCTCTTATTTCTGATGATGTTTAAACGGAAAGTATTTGGATTAACAAGATCTTAATTTCAAAAATAATTTTTAGTATAATAAGTTTGAATTTTTCTAGAAAATCAAGAAATACAGTGGAACTTTAAAAACATGTCAAATTCGAACATCATGATTCTTTAATTCACCTATGTAATCTAAATCATCTTCGAAAATCATGAATTTTAAAGGTAAAATCCAGTTTTTAATGTTAATTTGAGTGAGGAATCTTGGGTTGATCAGAGTTTGTGTTTTGGCCATTTTTTGGTGATCGGAGGGTTCTGGGTGGTCGGGATCACTACTGGAGGTAGCGAAGAGGTAGATGATCTCGGTAAAAATGGTAGGTGGATTTATCGACCACTATGGCGACGGTGCATCGATGAAGTAGGGCTTAAGCTCGGGTTTTGGTCGAGGTTGGAAATTGGGCTGTTGCATCGTCACCGGAGCACAGGGATTCATTGGAGGTGGGGGAAAAGGTGCGTCGTTGGTCGGCGAAGCCGTGGATGAAGTTTCGGAGGTTTTGGTGGTCGGAGGCTCAAATCGAGGTGGTTCTTGGTTGATGGTTTCTTTTCCAGTTAGTTCACGATTGCTCGATTTCGATTTAGTATTTATGTTGAAGATCAAGTGGTCGGAATCGAAGGTGGAGATGGTCGACAATGTGCTGGAGGTAGCATCTATGGTCGGAGTCGCTTCGTTCATCAGTGCAAGTGCACGAGGTTCTGTGCATCAGTGGTTTGGGGAAGAAGGCTGTGTCTCAAATGGGATCTTGGGGTAGCAGTTTTGTGGCTCGAGCATGGTGTTGGGTAGATGTGCGAGTGTTTACATGCTAACAGTTTTTAAAATTAAAACTAATCTAAGTTTTTAAAGATAAAAAGAGGGAAGTTCTCGGATCATGACTCGGGTGAGTACCGGGTTGAACTCGAGTAAATATTTATAACGGTTTTAAAATTTAAATAAAAGCAAGTTCTTAAAATTTAAAGTAAATCAAGTTTAAACTATTTCTTAAATCAATTTCTTTTATATAATAAATATTTTAAATATTTGGTTCAAGAAAAGTTGTATGATTTATTTAACTTAAATTTATTAAGTTAAATTCTTAAGTTTATTTTAAACTTAAATTAAATGTCTAATCAAGTGGTTAATTAAAAGAGTAAATTGTTTTAAATTTGTATATTAATGATAATTAATTCCAAGATTTATTAAATAAATTTTTAATAATTAAGTAATTAATAAAGATAAATGGTTTATCTTAAAATTAATTAGGTCTTGGGTAACTAAAGATTAACTAATTAATTAATTAGCAATTAAGGATTAATTAACTTAATGAAGTAACTAAAGAGAATTTAGATTAATCAATTAGTAATTAAAAATTAATTAATTAGTAATTAAGGATTAATTAATTAGTAATTAAGGATTATTTAGTTTGTAACTAAAGGTTAACCAATCAATAATTAAAGGGATTTATTAATTAATAACTATAAGATAATTAATTAATGTAAGTAATTATGGATGATTAATTAATTTCATTAATTAATTAATTAGATAATAGTATATGGATTGTAATTAATTAATGTTAATTAAGCAGGTTAGGTAATTAATTCATAAGTGATTAATTTATTGGTTTAAAATGTAAATTAATTATAATTAGGGATTAATAAGTCCTGCTTATGGATGATTGATTGTATAGAATGTCTGGAGTGATTAATATTTATAGTATGTTAATCTATGATGCTGTGATGTGAAATACTTTGGATATGGCTATGATAAATGTGTGTTATTTATCTGTGCTAAATTGCTGTGTGTATATAAAGTTCTGGGTTAAATTAAATTGTTTTACTTAAACAACTTGGCCTCAAAAGAAACGTTTGGATTTCGATGAGATCGGGATTGAATATCAAATTTGTTATCCGAAAATCACATCGATCCAAGTTAAACGATAGATCGTGAAATCTTAAGTGAAGATCGAGATGAAGTTTAAGAGTGCAAAGGCTATTTGTTGTTAATTCTGAGGGTGATTCCAAACTGAGTGTAATGGAGATAGTGCCTTCGGTTTTTTTCGAACCTGGAACGAACTTGTATGGATGAATGCTATCAAACCATCGTCAATGGAGGACGATGAGCATTCCAAGATAAGTGTTCTAAAAAGGTAATCATGGTCTCAAGCCTCATCAACTCGGAATGGCTAAGAAAGGGGAGGTGCACGCAACGTAAGTGGGTAGCACCTAAGTAGGATAAGATTTTCCCCTGTCTAGAGGTCCCTTTATTCGGCTGTGTTGGCGGTTGTTGGCCACAACCGCGAGGTTGTCTTATTCGGACTATCCAGTAAGGGGTAGCTCCATTTTTGTGATGCAGGGGATCAGGGTGGTTCCTCTGTACAGTGATCTAGACCACGTACTGTGACGGGCGGTACACAGTAGCCCTGTAACTATGTGGAATCCAATCTCCAATAAGTGATCTCGGACTAGATTGTATACCTACGTATGCTGGAATTTAATAACGTACAATTTCGGCTATGTGAATATTTATTTGAAAACCTTACACACTATTCTAATATAACCAGATTTCCTATCAAAGGTTTTGGTTATCATAAGGGAAAAACTTGTCTGTGTTTATTTGCGGAGAGTCTTACGAGATACCTTTTATTTCAAAGGTTTTTCAAGTTAAACAACTTAACCGTTTACTCACACCGGACTCATGTCTGACCCGGAGTTTATTCTGTTTTTCATAAACTCTTGAGTACTCAAATTTTTATGAGTAGCCAAGTGATCAGGTTGGCTTGACGAATTTTGGGAAAAGCATGGAGCAGGAGTCTTGGCGTGTGTGTGTGTGTGTTTCAGCTGTGTTAGTATCATTTGTCTGTTTGTATTTGGAATGTAATGGATAGACAGGTCTTCACGACTGTCTACTGTGATGTTGTAACTGTATTGACTCTGATGTGTAATGACTATGTAATATCTATGTGATATAATATATTTTTCCGTTTCCACTGTGAGATTCTGATATTGTTGTTTCTTTCTTCTATCCATTCTCTTTTCTACCTATTTCTTTCTTAATGATGATGCGTCTTTCTATGGAATGAAAGGCAGGTCATCACAACTTTAGTTTATAACCAATTTTATAACCTTAGAATTCTCATTTATGAAAGTAGTTCCATTGAACACTTTCATTTTCCTTAGTTTACTTGTATAATATTCTATTACATTTCCTATTTAACATTTTAACTTTAACATTTTGGCAAGTCATATATATGTATTAAGAACGCAATTGAATATTATCCAAGTTTCTCTTATTTATTTAGTTAACAAAATGTTCAGTAGCTACCATTTCTTATTTTATTTTACTTTTTATTTACATTTCTCAAAATTTTAGCTTCTTATATTTAATCATTTTAACATCAAATTTCTTATCTTCATTTTAGATGTTTCCAATTATTAATGTAGTCAAGATTCCATTCATTACAATAATTTCAATTTCTAATTTGTAGAAAGTTAAGAACTAAACAACCGGGTTCCATTTCAATCCTTTTAAAATAATATATATAATCATATCTTTTGTACATATCAAATCATATATGGAACTCAAAATTAAGATTAATTTATCTAAACAATTATGTAGTCAAATTACTACAACGTTCTTCCCACTTTGAAACTCGAAAATGAACGTCGATGATGCGTGCACTCATCACAAAAATTATTTTCCAACGACAAAGAGGGGAGTACACAAATTATTTCCGTTAAAAATTTCGTTATAAAACATTTCTTTCAAATCATATTGAAATATTCATATCAGAAAATACTTCTAAATACTACTAATATTATATTCCAAAATCTTTCGAAAGAAATTTTCAAAAATCCCGGTACCTCAGTTCTAAACTTCCAATTTATATTTACTTTATTTGTAAATCCTATTTTCCAATCAATATTTATAAAATTCCTCTACCTAACAAACAACATATTACACCCGACTATATCATTCATAAAATTTTATTATTTTATATACAAAATATATAATAGGCAAAATTATTTCATTTATTTATATTTCCAAATAAGTATTGTGTCGGTCTGTACTATTAAGTGTTTAGAAATCCCTATTGATGTCATAGCGTCCTATGCACTGACCAGAATTTATAAATACAAAACGGAACAAATTAACACATACAAAAACCCTTTACAACACTAACAAATACGCTCTCTCATATATACACTGAGCAACTCATTCTAGGGTATTTCTACCCTATTTCTAAAGAGTTAGACTCCACAAAGCTAAGCTTATCGCTAAACCAAAGCTCTGATACCAACTGTAACAACTTGCCTTTTAGGACGGTTTAAATCGACGATAAACCACACACGTCAGACTCAAACTATTCAAAAGGGCAGATTGTTATGGTGTATATAAGAAAAGCAGAGAAAGAAAAAACAAATACAGAATATAGTAGCAGAATGAAAAAAATATAATAATCAAATGAACAGTTCATGAAGCTGTTTACAATAACATTTAATTACTCTTTTTAATACAGATCAGAGTTACATACAACAAAAACAAATAAATGATGTAGTGAAACAATATGATGTAGTGGAATAAATAATAATAAATAATAAACAGAATCTTCATCTTCGTCCTTCAGAAGTAGTCTTCAACCCTGAAATGCTCAGGCTGACCCGACAGTAATGAAAAGACAAAACGCTCGAGTCATAACTAAAAAATCTTATGTAAGTTAAATCAATCGCAAATAAATATGAGTGTGACAGCGTCAGAGATTGTTATGGGGTTTGACATCTCCTATACGGTGTCAACGTGAGTGCAATAATTTATGAGACGTTCGGGATTACTATCTCCTAAGGATCCGCTAAACTAGCCACTATGTAGTTCAATACATTGTTATAATATGCCTATAGTAAAGTATTAAAATAGCATTAAGGCATTACCCTTTTCTCTCTTAACACATTTTTATATATTCCTATATAAAGTACAGTAGTTCCTCCGTAAACTGGATGTCTATCAGAGGGCACTCCATAGGTATGGTATAAACCAAACTCATAGAAGGCATGATAAGGCATGCGACAAGGCACTCGAGGCAATGCCCAGGGTAGATATACCAGTTGCGGATCCGGACTGGCAGTAACGCATAGCAGCTACTACCGCTCACCTTGAAACACACTTCCAAATCAAAATCAACAGGTGACCACCAAATCAATCACAAAGTAATAGAATGGTATCGAAGAAATGTGCTCGATATGAGGAATGACCTAACTTGCCCCGACATAGCTCCTGTTTTAGCCACATCACGCCGACTCACGGGAGTCAAGGTCACATAAATACCTCATACAGAATCATTCTCCAAACCATCCTACTTCATTTCTTGAATCTCCACCACATACACAGTTGTTAAAGGGGTTTTGGGTATTGGCAGAGAGTATGACAATATCCAATCCCGGCCTCTTTAATAATTCAACGCTTATTTCATACCGGATGGTTCTTTTACATTTCAAAAAATAAATTCACGATTGATATCAAAATATCGTATTCTCAAAACCATATCATTTTCAAATTGTATTCACGTTCAAAATCACATTGACTTCAAAAATCATAATAACTCAAATATGTCAATTTCACAAAAGGTATCAATTCCAAATTCCAATTTAGGTCGTATCATCATCAAGGATTTAAATATAAATATTTCAACTTTACATAGTCTGAAATTTTAGAAAATTGTTTAGGTAGTCATAAATAGTTTAATAGTTTTAAAAATATTTTAAAATAGTGAAAATAGTTTAAAGAGAGTTAAATTTGATTTAATTAGATTCAAAATGATTTAAATAGGTTTAAAAAAGATTAAATAGATTTAATTATATTAAATAGATTTAAAATAGATTAAGTAAATTTAAATTATATTAAATGGATTTTTTAAGTAGAATAAATTAATTTAAAATAGATTAAATAGATTTAAATTATATTAAATAGATTTAAAATACGTTTAAACAATTTTAATTAGTTTAAAATAGGTAAATTAGATTAAATTGGATTAAATAGGTTATAGTAGATTAAAATAAATTAAAATAGTTTAAATTGATTAAAATAGTTAAATAAATTAAAATAGTTTAAAATTGATTTTGAAGTCATACCTAAACATTTCAATAACTCAATTCCAAAAATTTATTTACATTTGATACTTCAACTTTGAAATTCCAATTTAAATCCTTTGCACAATTCAATAAATCAATTCAAATTTTAGCATTAACGCTCAGATTATCAACAAAAATTCATTTTATATAAATACATTTCTATTTAAAAAATGTCCATTAACTGAATTTAAAATTTAAAAAGAATTAAAAATCATATAATTTAACCAATCCGGTGTTCATATATAATTTTCTACCCTATGGTCAAGTGATACCGATATTTATCATTTCAATCCGCAATTTACAATTTTACGGTTATATATCATTTCAAACCACAATCCCGAATTGAATAAAATTCATAAAATCGCTCGAGTCTATCATTTCAACCCAAAACAATTTTTACCTAATCTATAGATCGTTTGGGTATGTATCATTTCAACCCATAGGGAATTTATGGTGTTAAAACAATATAAAATACAACATCTAGTCATCCAATGCCAACAATCAAGCATCCATCACAATAATCATCCAAACCAATCAATAAACGTCAACAGATAACTAATCATCAATAACAGGTATTAAACTGACAATTCAAATTCAATATTAGATTAAACGATGATTAAATGCAATAAAGTCAAATTTAACTAGAATGACAATTTAAACATACCAAACACCAATCAATTAATTTCTAATCACATCATAAATTTAATTTAACCATCATAAGATAATTTAGTAATTGTGGGTAGGTTAAAACGCTTACCTTCGATATTAAATAGATTTAAAATCCAATTTGAGGCCTAAAATTTAACAATCTCATAATTCATCCAAACCAGCATTAAAATGTCCAAAATCTCAATACGATCCCAATGAAACAAACTACATCCAAATCCGAGCTCGTACGTAAAAGTTATATAAGTTAGAACATCTAGTTATAAATTGAAAAATAAATAAAAATAAATAAAAGAAAATACATTACTAGTTCCAAGTCATCCTTGAGAAAGTTAGGTTCGAAACCCTAATCGCTCGTACTTGACCGGACAACGCACGCCACCACCTATGCTTGGAATCGCCGACCCACAATGAACTCCACCCAGATCAGAGATCGCCTCTAGGCTCTACACCTCAGGTCGCTCCTAACCGACCCTACGCGGCGCCCCTCCGACCACCCTTGCTTGACTACCGCCACTCGTTTAGTTCGCCATTTCCTGGCGATTTTGTGACCTTTGGCCATGAACGAACAGTGCCCCTTCGACCTGCTCGTCACCGCCTTCGCAACGGCACCACCCAATCGTTGATCGGATGCAGATCCACCGTTGGATCGTCTAAAATCCAATATGGACGGCCGGAATTTATTAGCGAATTCTGTAAAAATAGTGAATCCGATTGAAAAACGAATCATACAATAAATTATGCTTGTCGAGAGCTTCGAAACAGTATATAATTTGATCTGGTTTGGAGAAGTTTGATTTTGAAGTTGAATTTTGAATTGAAATTGAAACGAAGAGTTTAGGGTTTTCAGTCATTGAGAAGAAGAAGTAGGTAGCTAAATTACATATAGAAATGAGAAGTAATAAGGCTGCTAGGGTTTAGAAAAGACTACATATACTAACGAAGCCCGACAAGAAATGAATAAACATCCGAATAAATTTGAAACAACAATAACGACCTGAAAAGCCTTTCTATCCGATTATTTAAATAAATTAATATTAAATTAATTAAATCACCTTTTTAATTTCAAATTTAATAACTAACAATTTTTATCATTTTTGATTACTTGGACATTTACAATAATTTAAAACAAATTTATATATCAATTCAGTGTTAATTAATACACCAGTTACTGTGTTCAATTTCGACTGTAATTAAATCCTATTTGTTACAATTTAATTCCAATAAATTGATCTAGTTTGGTTTCAATCTTTTTATTCAATCAATTATTATTCCATAGACCTAGTTAACATTGATTTATATCGTATTACATTAATATGCTACCATATCCATCTTTAATTTGCATCAACTACTATATTTCAATTACGTTGAATTTTGTCAATCTTATTATAATTTAAAATCTCAATAAATTGATTTATCTTGGTTTCATTCTTCTATTAAATCAGTTATTGCCTTGTGAATATAATTAACGTTTCTATACATTTTATTACATTCGCAAATTCGCAGTTATTGTCTTAACTCACATTAATGTAACATTATTTGCATTTATTTGTAATTGATTAAATAAACTGGTAACAAATAACAATAGTCACCATTTCTACATTCAATAACATTTGTAAGTTTATTATTCACAACCAAATATTATAATAACTTACACAATACCAATTCTATCCGATTATAATTTATTACACATTATTTCATAAATTAATCAACATTTAAATTATCTATTTCCCTTTAAACCCAATCATCAATTAATACACATTATTACAATAAATTTACAATCTATAACCAATTGTAACTTTTTAAGCATTTCAATTAATTGGAATTACAATTAAAGCAGTCATCAATTTCCTTAATTTGATACTATTACATTTTATTCCAAATATTATTCTTATTAAATATCCTAATTTTTTTTATTTCTACCAACATTAAATCGCAAACTTTATTAAATTAACTATTATTAATTATCGAAAATTACGGGTCGTTACACTCTCCTCCACTCAAAACTTTTCATCCTCGATAAGGAAAAAGAAGGGAAAAAGAAGGAATTAAGAAATCAATATATCTAATTCAAAATATTAAATTTTATAAACAATTAATTTACATAATTAAATAATTTAAATAAAATATATCAATTTATAATAATTAAATCCTTTATATTTAAGTTAACAAAAGTTTGAAAAACATTTCACAAAATTTCCAATGTCCAAAATTCATCCGATCGTCCAAAATCCAATATGGACGATCGGAATCGATTCGCTAGTTCTGGGAAAATGGCGAATCAAATTAAAAAGCGAATCACACCAATGAATTACGCTTGTTGAGAGCTTTGAAATAGTATATAATTTGATATGGTTTAGAGTAGTTTGATTTCGAAGTTGAATTTTGAATTGAAATTGAAATGAGGAGTTTAGGGTTTTCAGCCATTGAAAAGAAGAAGTAGACAGCTAAATTGTAAGCACAGAAATAAGAGGTAATAAGGCTGCTAGGGTTTAGAAAAAGACTATATATATACACTAACGAAGCCCGATAAGAAATGAATAAACATCCGAATAAATTTGATATGACAATAACGACTCGAAAAGCCCGTCCTGTCTCCAAAACGAAAATGGGTCATCCCACATATCAAAATAGATGTTTTCAATATTTTAAACTCAATAGAACAGTTTTCAAGTCCTAATTCCATCGTATGAAGAAGTTAGCTTAAAATCAGCTTATTTCAAATTGATTTCAATTGAATTTAATTAAATTGATTTCTACATGTTTCGAGCTCGTATGATCAAACAACAAGTCCGTTCGCTACAAAAATTGAATCCTTACAATAATTCACTGTTGCAGATCCGATGAAACTAGTTCGTCGAAATCTGAGACGGTGCAAAAATGGCTATTTTCACGTTATTAAAATAAATTAATATTGAATTAATTAAATCACCTTTTTAATTTCAAATTTAATAACTAACAATTTTTATTATTTTTGATTACTTGGACATTTATAATAATAAAACAAATTTACATATCAATTAAGTGTTAATTATGACACTAGTTATGGTATTTAATTTCAAATCTAATTAAATCTAATTAATTATAATTTAATTTCAATAAATTGATCTAATTTGGTTTCAATCATTTCATTCAATCAATTATTATTCCGTAGACCTAGTTAACATTGGTTTATATCGTATTACATTGATATGCTATAATTTCCATCTTTAATTTGTATTAACTACCATATTTCAATAATATTGAAGCTTGTAAATTTTATTATAATTTAAAATATCAATAAATTGATTTATCTTGGTTTCATTCTTCTATTAAATTAGTTATTTTCCTTATGAATATAATTAACATTTCTATACATTTTATTACATTCACAAATTCGCAGTTATTGTCTTAACTCACATTAATGTAACATTTATTTACATTTATTTGTAATTGATTAAATAAATTGGTAACAAATAACAATTATCACCATTTCTACATTCAATAACATTTATAAGATTATTATTCACAACTAAGTGTTATAACAACTTATACAATACCAATTCTATCCAATTACAATTTATTACACATTATTTCATAAATAAGTCAAAATTTAAATTATCTATTTCACTTTAAATCCAATTATCAATTAGTTTACATTATTAAAATGAATTTACAATCTATAACCAATTATAACTTCTTAATCATTTCAATTAATTGGAATTACAATTAAAGCAGTAATCAATTTCCTTAGTTTGATACTATTACATTTCATTCCAAATATATTCTTATCATTAAATCCCCCAATTTTTTTTATTTCTACCAAATTAAATCGCAAAATTTATTAAATTAACTATTATTAATTATCGAAAATTACGAGTCGTTACATTATTATATTTAAAAATTAATTTTTATTAAAATCCATATATTTCCTTTCAAAACTTTGGAAACTTTTTTTCAAAAATAGACAAATGGTGTCCGTATAAAATTTTATATCCCTTGGTCAAGTGATATGGATATTTATTATTTCAATCCACAATAATTTAATATTTACAAGTATATATCATTTCAACCCGCAATCCCAAATTCAAAATTCAATAAAATCGCTTGGGTTTACCATTTCAACCCATAACAATTTTCCCTAATCTTTAATATCGTTCAAGTATGTATCATTTCAATCCATAAGGAATTTCTAACTAACAGGGAACATGTAGAGTGAGAGTAATAAAATAATAATATAAAATTGCATAACTTATCAATGACAAGCATATATCATAATTAACAGATTTAAATATAATATATATACAACGGTTTATTGGTGTCATATGTCAATCAACAGGCATCAATTTTAAATATTAACATATCATATCCAACGATAAAATCACTAGTCAATTCTAATTCAACAACATATTTAAATCACTATTTCATGCGAAATCAATTTACTAAACATAAGAATGTTAATCATGAGTAATTTCTTACCTTTAGAGGCTATAAAATTTGACAACAAAACAAGCTATGAATTGAATCACAAACTCAAAAGTCGATCAATCCGAACGAGAATCCCAAAGCAAAGAAAGGTGGGCTCAAGATCGATGAAAACAAAATATATAAATTTAAAAAATTTAAAATTAACTCATATATTTATAATAAAATATTTACATTATATTTTTTAAAATAAATATTCAATTTAAAGGAAAATCTTCATATTATATTTTTTAAAGTCAATATTTATAAAACACATATATTAAAATCAAAATATCTATATATTATATTTTAAAACTCAATATTTATTTTAATATAACATAACAAAATAAAGCAAGCAACCAAGGGAGGCTTGGCAAGAGAAGCAAGGTGGAAGGAAGGATGACCGTTCGCGTGTTGGAGTATGGCGGCTGCTGCTTACTTGGTTGAAGTGGTGACTAGAGATGGTGGGCGCTGGCTCAGGCATGGTTGTTGTAAGGTGAAAGCGGGGGAAAGTGGACAGCTGGGTTTATGGGTGAGTTTGGGAAGGGGTCGGCTATGGTTATATGGTTGCATTCGAGTGGGTTACCATATGGAAAGGATCGACCGAGGAGGCTTGCGTGCTGGAAGGTCTGAGCAAAGTGGATGGAGAGGTTAAGCGTGGACATTCTGGCTAAGAAAAATACATGGAGGGCTGTGCTACTGCATGGTGCTCAGGTCGGAGCAGATCGGCGTGGGCTGCTATGGTGATGTTAGTGGGCGAGGTGGAGTATTGGGCGGATTGTTGGAGGGTTGTTTGGCTTGCAAGTGGCGAGGTAGTTCGGGGCAGGTTGGGTGGTCAAGTGTTGGAGTTACTTAAGGCGCATGCGGGCTGTTCGGCACTCTGCTATAGTGAAGGGCGATAGTAGGCAGAGGGTAAGATGGAGTTGGGCATACAACATGAGGAAGAGGAGATGCAGGTCAGAGTTTGGTTGAGGGTCGGGTTGAGGCCAGTGATGGTTGTGGGTTGCGGAGAGGGTAATCGGAGCATTGAGAAGGTTGGTGAGGCAGAAAAGCGATGCCGACGTCACCTGGGTGGAGCAAGTTGGAAGGTGAGCGGTTCAAAAGAGAAGGTAGTTGGAATATAAAGTTTCTCAAATATATAAGTCTATATTTTATATTTTCTTTCTCCTGAATCTGAATGAAGAAAAGAAGCAAGAGGGAAGAAATGGAGAAAATTGAACGAACCAAAAATGAAATAGAAAATACATCGAACGGGTGGAATATCAAAAGTTAAATAATAAAATTTGGGAAAATAAAAGGCTAGTGTCTATTTGTTTCTCACGGTGAATAACTGAATGGACAGAGGGCAACCCAAAAGGCCCGAAATGGGTACCGATACGGTGAACTGTTTCGTAATTTTTGCTGCGTATCGAACACCGAAATGCGCAAATAAATATACTGCGGGGATCAGCATGATGAGACGAGCAGAATGGTACATGGATATGAGAGAAACGATCATGCTATCAAAAGTCGATATTTGCTGCCATACTACTGCTAAATTGCCGAAAATAAGATAAACGAAGCTAAAGTATTCCAAATTTGGCAAAACGAAGTATGACTTCTCAATCATAATAAAAATGATTAACATTTTCATTACATAAAAATATTCAGATTTCGAAAACATTTTATTACCATCAAATTTAACTGATTTAAATTGAAAATTGAAAATTACATAACAGAACTAACTTACATATTTTCTAATGAAAATATGACACTTGCTATGTTTAAATAGACGTAGCCAAATATCAAATTTTCATTTAAAATTTTATTATATATTTTCAAGAAAAATTTAGTTAATTACGTTATTTAAAATCGTTAAAATTTCCCGATCGTTACACATTGCATGAAACTCATTTAATTACTAATTGAAAGTAGATACACTTATCGAGTGGAGTTTACTAACTTATAGTAAACATTTTAGTAAGCCCGAGTGGTTGTGGGACATACAGTCATTACCTAAATGATTAATTTTAGGAACTATATAACTCTTATTTTATCAAATTTTTAGACTTGTCATTGGCTGATCCATTTTAGGCAGATTAAATGGGATTTTAGATCCATCTTAGGTTAATCATTTACAGATGAGTTATGACTTGCGAAGTGCTTGTCTCTTTTGTTAGCACATGAAGTATGTATCTCTTGGGTTGACTTGCGAAGTGTTTGTCTATTAGGTATGCTATTGATTAGGACTTGTGATGTGCTAGTATCTTGGGTTGATTTACAAAGTGCTTGTCTTATAGTTGATTGGAAAAGTGCTTATTTAATTGTGTAAAATAGCTTAACTTTAAGTCATAAGGCTTTATAAGATGTATTAGAGGATTAGTGCAGTTCAATCTATGGACATTTATCCTTGATGTTTATGCAAGCCTATTATTATTACTATTATTATTATTATTATTATTATTATTATTATTATTATTATTATTATTATTATTATTATTATTATTATTATTATTATAGACTCACCTTTTTTTATAATTAGCGATAGTCTGACCCATATATTTTGTAATGCTCAGGTTAGACTAAGACTTAACAGGTGCATGGACTTTTGGCTTTGGACATAGGCTAGTTTGGGGAGAAGTTTATGCTAGATATGTGTCATGCGTTCATTTTGAGATGTTGTCTTATGTATGGATGTACCGTATTTGAGACGTAGACTCATGTTTTATTTTTGGCTATCCCTTGGTCTATGTATATGTGTAGATGTGAGTCTAGTTCACTTCTGTGTTGACTCACTTTATGATATATAATATGTCTTGTATTATATTTATCGATGCGATCTGTGATTTTATGTTTGATATTTTGTTGTGCATTGTTCTGTTCTTGTTTAGTCAACATGCCTATTGCTTTATACCAAGACTATTCACATTTATATTTGGTGAGATGAGGTAATGAATAAAGTGATAGTGTTGGCCCAAAGTAGTAGATGCGGGTGGTCGCTCTTGTCCAACCTTATTCTCCATATTACTCGACAGTCGACAATATTATTTGTAATATTCTTGGGTAATGTGGGCATAAATCTGGGACATTGCAGTTGGTATCGGAGCAGAGGTTCAGAACAATATAGAATATAAGAAACATGAATCTTGGCCTAGACAGACTTAGTTTAGTAAATTTATTAGTAAGGGGTACTATGAGAATGCATTTGTATAATTTCTTTCTTATGAGTTATGAAGTTGTATCCTACTTTTGGCAGGAGTGAGATATGGCTGGAGGTAGGAATACCCATTCTGGCTTGCGGTCATCCAGCATTCCCTTAAAGGAAGGAGTATTCATGAATACCTAACAGGTTTTGGCTTTAGTTCGGCCGTTCAGTCTTCTAATTCATCCCCATCCATCCTCACATCTACTGATCAGGTTTTGCCTGCATGTGCAGTGATTTTGTTCGCCTTAAAGAGAAGTAGTTTACGGGCACTAAAGGAGTTATAGGAGTTCAGGCTTGGTTAAAGACGTGTGAGTGGATAGTTTACTTACTCATAGTGTGCAGGTAGCATTGAATCAGCTTCAGGAGAGGGATTTAGATTGGTACGACTTGCTAGTAGTAGAGATTGATGAGCCAGAGTTGATTCGGGAGCAGTTTAGATCTTATTTTGAGTTGAAGTTCATGCTTGAGGTGGAGAAAGCAACCTTAGCCCATAGCTTCATTGACCTTAAGCAAGGTGGCTCCTCAGTTTCAGAGTATGTAGCTACGTTTGAGTCATTGTCCAAATATGTATTGGAGCTTATCCGCACATCACTATAGAAGAATCAAAAGTTTGTTTATGAATTAAGGAAAACTCCAAGGAAGGTGCTCTTGACTTAACTTGAGGCTTGATTTGAGACGCTTGTGGACACCACTTTTAGATTGGAGAAGGCAGAGAAGGATAGTAGCGATGATGGCGCTCGGCCAAAGAGGGAATTCAAACATAAGCTGAAGGCATCACAAGACAAGCAGAAGTCCGGATTTTCGAATAAGGTGGCAAAGTAGCAAGATTCAAATTTTAGCAACCAAAGGCGTGCATTAGGCGAATGCTTCAACTGTGGTGAAAAGGATCACTTCATTAAGAATTGCCCAAGACCCAAGGTGCATCGCTACTGTTAGAAGGAAGGACTTCTTGTTTCCGCTTGTCCAGTTGCAGATTGGAAAGCGGTTGGAGGAAGGCTGAACGTAGTTGAATCTTCTTGAGGTTCAAACCAGCATTAGGTAGCCTATCTTTCTCTTCCTCTATTCTTAGGATTTCTTTCTTTTGATTAGGATTCTATATTTTGGTTCGATCAATGTGGGTGCTTTTTATTTACCCATGTCGAAAGAGCCCATTAATGTTATTTTCTTGGATGTTGGCTGTTAAATTTTTATTTAGGATCTTGTGGTAAATATTGTTGCATAGTGGAAACTACTATATAATCTTCCACTATAACTGATCGGTTTCTTGTTTGTGATGAATGTGTATTTTTCCTTATTGGTTTTTATTTAGATGATGTGCATAACTGTTAGTAGCCTCTTGTGGTGGATAAACTTCTACTGTGTAACCCTATTGACCATGCAGTCCAACCTACTCTAATGACCTTTTGTCATTTTCTTTATATAATTTATACATTAAATTATAATAACTCATACCCATCATAAATGCATATTCACGGATACTTATATACCTATCTTTTATACATATATATTCTCACTCTTACATTCTTTTCTTTCATTGCCTCTATAATACTCATAGTTGACCCTAGGTCTTTCTTTTATTATGCATTTTACTTTTCTTTTTCAAGTTCATTTACGACTTCCTTTCTTTCAAGTTCTTGACATTATTGTCAATTTGTTCATTAGTTCCAACTTTTATTTATATTCCCATTTTATTCTCTATTTCTTGTTCGTATATATCCACACTTTCTTTTTCATTACTTCTCATATTATTAGCATTTTTATTTCATTCATATTTTAATGTTCAACTTTTGGGATATACTACATTTTAATTTTTTTGAACTAAACATCTACTCAATAAATATTAGCATTGTAAATTTCCTATCTTATCAAAAAGAGGAGATATATGTGTGGTGTTTGTAATTACAAGGAATTGTCCTTTTACTTTCTTGAAATAGACAGTACAAAACATATTAATAATCCCTATTTTGTACATCTCTTCTTTTTATTTTCTTATGTATATATTGCTTGTTACTCTAAACGTTTCACATTTATTTATTTTAAACTTAATAATATGTGGAAATCTACTTGCAACATTCCAAGTTCTATTGCATTAAATTATCACAAAAACCCCAAAGATCTAAGTAAATTTTCATTTCAACTTAATTCATATCCATCAATAAAAACAAATTCCTAACCATTATGCATTTGATTAAGATTGCATTCAATTTATGTTTACCGAATAAATATAAATTCCTAATCATTATGCTTCACTTTAGATTCATTAAATTCATATCCAATGTAAAAGTACCAATTCTAATCATTATACAATTCAATATCAAATTTCATATAAAATTCGAAACTAGTTTTCATAACATGAAGGTATTGATTCATTAACATAAATGACATAGACAAGTTTAACCTCTTCAACATTTCTTGTTCACGAATTTGTTTGCAATTTAAATTCAATTTCTCAGCCATATAGGTATATATCTGCAATGATATACACATATATTGTTCCCACTCACCTTCCTAAGCGTTTCTAAAATCTCTAGATCTAATCTCTATTATCTGTAATTTTCACTTTGACTCCCTATTCAGATTCACAAATAATTTTTACATACAGAATTATTAGAATTCGGATTAGAGAGAAGCAATTTTGATTAATTTATTAATTAAGAACCAATTTATAGTTTACCTCTGATGTAGCAATTTGGTTTGAACCTATTTCTATTCTCTATCATCTTCTATTCTTCTACAAAGTGTAAACGTGCAAATTAAATCTACTTTTATGATTCTAGAATTTTGAAGGAGAAGGGAAAGTGATAGAACTTTCACGCTCATTAGAAAATTATGAGTTGGAAGTGAGGCTTTAGGTCTTAATTTATAGAGGTTCAAACAAGTACTAACCATCAGATCAAGCCATTTCAAATCCGAGCCATGCGGTCAAAATTTGCCGTCAAATTTACACAAGCGCAGGTCGGCCGCCCCTTGCCTATGGTCGACCGCTTCCAGTTAGGCACCCGTTGGGTCAACTTATACCATTTAAATTTTGTTAATTATCATCGTTGATTAGATTTGTTAATTTGTTTCCATTTGTTTATTAAATCATTGGTTTTCTTCCATTTAATGCTGATTGTAATAATGTGTTTCCACATACATATATCCTCTTACATTTTTGTTTCCATTAAGGCTACTAATTAGCGTTACTTGATTTTATTATCATATATATATATATATATATATATATAATTATTTTCAACGCTAAAACTTTAAATGCTAATAAATTTTTCGTTTGAACTCTAATTGGAAAACATTATATATGAAAATTAATCAGAAATTTGTCATAAACATAACAACGCAAGTTTTGCAACCAAATTATGACGTCTGCAAAAATTCTATTTTTCACCTTTTGCAGTTTATTAACTTATTTCTCTTTAATTAATTAATGTAAAAACATGGGATGTACATTCCCTCTAAAAGACTTTCATCCACGAAATTCCTCGAGGGCTCGATGATGCATCCTATTGCACATCCATTCTAAACCAACAAACTATGAGTCCACAAATAATTTTTGCAACCAATCATATGTGGTGAATGGCGTATCACAACATATATAACATGTAAACTGAGAAATTCTAAATTGACACATCCTATATGAATACTTTCTTTTAAACCAATCTTAGAAAATATGATGTAGTCGTCCTAAACATACTAGTAGTTCTACATAAATGCAATTTTTGAAAACAATAAACTTGTTCTTACGTCCAATTTTTTCAACATTTCTATGAATAGAAGTATAGTTCAACCAATTTGGCATCCAATCTACCATGCAAAATCCTAGCACACTATTTCTAACATTCAAATTTAGAAAAATCCAGTTTTCTAAACTTATTTTCTTATGCAAGGAAAAGGTCTAGATGGAAAATTTAATATTTCCATCGTTCTCCTAAGTGCACCTTTTCCTTTTGTAACGACCCGGTAATTTCAACCATTCACATCTGCCCATGTTGGACTTGAATTGTTCAAAATACCGCATTGTAAATAAAATTTGAAAAAACCCAGAATATACAGTAAATAAATAATCACAGGTCACAGACACGGAGTAAGAAATGCAGCGGAAGTAGAGAAATAGTAGTTCATGAAGCCACTATCACATAGTCTCAAAATAAGTATAAATTGCATAGTCTTAAAACCAAATATAATCTGAATCAACCACAGAAATTCCCAAATTCATTTGTCTCAATTACATAGGCTAAGATAAACGACTGAATAGAAAATAGACAGCAGCTCGATAAGATGATCTTCAGAAGTCTTGCTCTAGAAAATGAAGTCCGAATTGAAACTCAGGCTGACCCAAGCGTAAGAAATAAACACAAACACTCGAGTCAGGACATACATACTTATACAGTGTAAGCTAATTCAAGTGAACTGTAATATAAAGGCAAGTAACTTAAAGGATGCTGGGACCGTCCATCCTCTAAGGATCCGTTAAACTATTTACTATGTAGTAATATTTTGCTATTATAATAGTGTCTACTAGTAAAATAAGCTTACTTTTAAATAGCGTTAAGGGGTTATCCATATAGCCCTTAACAAATAATATATTCCCATAGTCTATACAGCACCGTAATCTTTCCCGTACTGGGCGTCGTCAGAGGGCACTACATAGGCATGGTACAAAACCAAAATTTTATAAGGCTCGCTATGGTAGGTGACACGACACAACTAGGCAATGCCGTGGTAGATATACCAATTACGCTTTCGGACCGGTGGCAGCGCGTAGTAGCTACTACCGCCCACCTCGAACAACACTCCCAAATCAAAGGTGCGCACCAAACAATCACAAAGTAATAGAATGTCATACGAAGAAGTGCGTCCGATAAGAGGTGCTACCTCCTTAGCCCGTCGATCGCTCCTGTTTTAGCCACCTTATGCCAACTCATGGGAGTCGGGTCCACGTACGTACCTCAACAGAACGTCACCACCATCCTACTTCATTCTGGAATCTCCACCACGTACATGGTTGTCAAAATGGTTTTCGGTATCGACGGAGAGTATGCCCATATCCGATCCCGGTCTCTTTAACAACCATCGTTATTATTACCCGTGGTTATAAATTCCAAATAGTTTATATTTAAGTCAAAATACTTCATTTTAAACTATTTAAAGGTGAAATTATTATTCTTACAAAATCCAACATTAATCCCAAAGGTTTAGCCTTAGTTCATTTGTATCAACTGCAGCACTTGCGCAGTGCGATAATATCCTTTACAACAGATTTGAGTAAATTAAATTTTAGTCTTCAATATAATTTCAACAATAATTAAACCTTAAATTAAACGAATTTAGATTATGTAATCATATTTTCCACCTTTGAATAGTCATTTAAATTACTCAATAATTTATGATTATTATAAAGTAAATTTTGCAAATATATATCTAACTTCTCTATACTTATTAAAATCAAGTGCAAAATTCTCTATAAATTTTACTTAATAATTAAGTTCAATTACCACATCAAAAATAAACTTAATTTCTAATCAATTTCTTAACTTACCTTTATTCTAAACCAGTTTACATTTCTAAATTTAGTTATATTTCAACTCCCATTTTAAGTATTCACTTTATTTAACTATTTAATTCATAGACAACTTAACATTGAAAATGAAAACTAAACTGCGTCAGAGAGGCCTTAACATTGACACTGCTTGTGTTTTCTGTCAGGCTGAGGAAGAGGATACTCTTCATCTTTTTTTTAGGTGTTCTTTCGTCAGCATGTTATGGTGTTGGATTAACTCTGTCATAACTTCCAGGAGGGTTAGTTTGGTTAGAGAGATAGAATGGGATCTCATTTTCAAGGCAACAAGATGGAAAGTTGAATCTACCTTTGTTATGTTGTTCACCTTGAAAGTTTTCTTAATGATAATCTGGGAGGAGAGAAATGCAATTATTTTCAACGGAAAAAGAAAGACTGTCACGTAAATGAAAACTAGCATTATGGAGAGTTTGAGATATGGTAGTGCTGCTTCTATCCATGTCTTTGAGCCTGATTTTCTGTCCAGCCTATCTTGATGTTGGTGTCATATTGTGCTCCTCTGTTTTTTTTCCTTTCCTTTGTTGTTTGATATGCCTGTGTTTTCTTAGTTTTCTTGTTTCCCTATTTCTTGCTACCTTTTGGTGGCATTGGTCTCTCATCTTTGTACATCTCTCTTGGTATATCAATAAAATGGTAGGGGTCCATTTCTAACCCCGCTGGCTTTGCCAAAAAAATAATTAATAGACAGCTTAACCCTTTATTTATTTACTTATATTCAAATTTATACCAAAACATCATATTTTATTTCTTGGCTTGAATTCCAATTTATTTTAAAAATCAAAATTTTCAAAACAAATTTATACTTTAAATTCTAACTTACCCATTTATTTATATATTTAACTTGTACAAAATCACAATACTTATAAAAACCATTTTAAATCCAATTTTAAATAGAACACTATAACATACTAATTTAAAAATATTTAATATTTCCAGAAAATATATAAATATAATAACCACGGGTCCGTATAATATTTTCTAACCTAGGTCAAGTGATACGGATAATATATCATTTCAATCCATAATTTACAAAGAAAATCCGGGTTCTATCATTTTAAACCCGCAATCCCAAGTTAAATAATAAATAAATAAATATCGTTCAGGCCTATCATTTTAGCCCGTACGATTCTATTCTACAGGGAACTTGTAGTGTGATAAAACAGTAGATAAATAAATAGTATAACAACATAAATATAACAGTATATAATATAACGGATGATGTGTCAAATTTAATAACAGGGTTTTTAACATCATAAATTTATATCACAGGCAAGTAAAATAAAATATAACAATTCTACAATTTCACTTATTAATAATTTACAGATCTATAAGTATGTTTGTCGGGTGAGAATACTCAACTTTTCGAAGCTGCGGATTCTATTCAAACAACTGTATCCACATCGAAAAAAGTGTACAGAAGGCACGATTAATTTTCAGCGGAAGCAACGAATCGATTCAAATCTTGAAAAAATAAAATAAAACGATTTACGCGAATTCAATACGGTCATAACAAATCTTCAGTCAAACAAACTGGAGCGAGATTAAATATAAAAGGATAAATTGACCAAATTTGCTCGACTACTTCACCACACAACCCGACTCCAACTTCATAGGCTCGGCTAAGATAAATCTTTATCTCATAAACTCACACACAATTACAAACCAGGGAAAGTTGAAGCTAGGCTGTTCTCAAAGTACAGAGGTGGTGAAGAAGAATAGTCGAGCAAAGGTGATGGAAAACGCTTGCGTGGAATAGTAGAATGGAGCCAAAGAAAAACAAAAGAAAGAAGAAAATAAAGCAAGAAGAAAATAAAAGAAACAATCGGCATACCTGATGCTATACACACGCAAGGAGGAAGAGACGTTGATATGTATTTGAACGTGAGGTTATGAATTTATATAGGGAAGCTTGCATATGGGTTGCGTGAATTTAGGTGAAATAAAAATAGCAAGGAATAATTTTTGAAACATCAGAAGCAATAGGAAGATTTTATTCAACATACACAAAAGGTAAATGGAAATGAAATACGTGAGTTTTAAATAATAAATAAAAAATGAGTTGCGTAAAACAAGGAGGGGAAGTGGCAAGAATTAATTGATTTGAAACGTCTACAGGAATTGGAAGATTTTGTTCCAATTATATATGAGAGGTAATGTAAAAATGTAGAAAGTTTAGACGACTGACAAATCAAGAAATAAATGAAATTGGAATGTCTATGGAAACTTTGGAAACATGGGTTTTAATTACAGAGGGTTGCTTAATTTTAGGCATGCGAATTTAGGCAAGGAAGAATGGAAATCAAACAGTTATTTGCATTCAAAGATTTATACCAATTATATACGAGAGGCCAATGGAAAGAGTAGAAATTAACACGTGAACTCAAGGCAAGTTTTATATGGAATTGGATGGCTAGGGAATCTAATCCTTTCCCACACAGAATTGCACGTCTACTGATAAATTTAATTATTAATATCTAAGGTAAGAATTTTAAGAATGCGTACTATAGACTCAAAAATTTAATCAAACATACGCCCAATTTAACAAAAATAACGTATCTTAATTTATACGTTTTTATTTATTTGCTACTTATATATAGTACAATATACGTTTAAAGAATATTCATTAAATACGTACCATTTTTATGCCAACAAAATTAATCAAAACGGATATAAACGTACAAATTTAAACGTGACATTAAATAGCCTATTTACACTCTATAAATTTTAAAATTTATTACTAAATTAACTTTTGATTTGTTTACATTGGTTTGATTTACTTAACATGTAACAAATAAACTGATGTATATACGTAAAATTTATTTCCTTTCACAATATTTATTACTTACTTTAAAAAGTATACAACCAATATCAGTAAAACAACCGAAAAATAAGTATTGTACATATATATATACATATACATATATATATATATATATTATATATAAAATTTGATTTTATTAGCTAGGGTATGAAATTTATGAGCGCATACTAGATGCAAAATTTTAATTGAAACGTATGCTCAAATAATTGTCAAAACTAACATGATTAAAACTATTCGTTTCTTATTTTTTCTTTTACCCAATATTAATTTCTTAATTAAAAAGGTATATAACCAAATTTAAAAGAATCAAAGTGGAAAAAAAATATTATACGAATATATTCAGTTAAATTAAAAGATTAGGAAAAATTTCTACCACACTTTCAAACAAATAAAAAATCAGTGAATAAAATAAAACAAACTAAAACAAAGTGAAAAAGAAAATAAATAATTATATTTTAGGAAAATAGAAAGATAAATGAAGAAAATAGCTTAATTTATTGAAACTAGCTTAAGAAAATTGCAAACATAATCCACTTAACTTTGGAAAATTACAAATATTCTTGAAAATGGTTTAAAATAAGTGAGAATGAGCATAAAATAAGTTCTTAAGAAAAATATGAATAAATAAAGAATTTCTTAAACTAATTGAAGTTGGAAATTAGAAATTGTAAACAAAATACAACTGACACTGGAAAATGTCAATTACACTTTTAAAAACGTTATAAAACCAAATATATGCAAAACAAGTTATTTTACCCTTGAAAACATAAATTAGAACATTACATGACTACATAACATATTATTTATGTAATTTAAAGTAAACAATTTTGTTAAATACAACAAATTACACACAATAGTTAAAAAGGCATAACTTTCACATTATAAATCAGATTTCAAAGAAACGAAAAGCAGTATTCTTAAAATTTTATTTACTTTCAAAATAAAAGATAAAATTAAAAAAAATTGAACTTTTAAATTTTTAAATTTAAAAGTCAAAGTTTGACTATATTGACAAAATTCATATTTTCGAAAAATATTCTATTAATTTATATGAGTAATTCTAATGTAACATCCCTGAATTTTATCCAGAATAATTTGATGATTAATTTAATTTTTTTAAAATTAAATGGTGAATCTATTTGTGAATTATTAGAAATTTCTGGGATAAATAAATATTTTAGATTTTAAATAGAATTATAAAGTTTAAAGATTTATAAAAGATAGGTTCTATTATTTATTTATATTTATAAGCTTAGTTTAAATTAAATCTTGGAATTAAAATTCAAAAATAAAAATCTTATAAATATATTGGGTTTGAAAACATCATATTTTAAATTAATAAAGATTTTTTTTCCAAATTATATTAAATAGATACTTTGAATGAGAATATATAAACAAGAATAAAACATTAATTATAAATATTTATCAGTAATGTATAATTTAATTTCAAACCATTTTTTCTTTAATTTGTATAAGTATTAAATAATTGTTTTTAACATTTAAACCCATAATTAGTATAAATTGGAATTAAACCATTTTAAAATAGGATTCCTAATATAAGTTTGTAAATGAAAAATAAGATAGGATTTAAAAACATAAACATGATTTGCAAATAAAAATAATATATAAATGTATGAGTGGAAAATAAATAATGAATATATTTATGTACTAAACTAAATTTAAGTTTAAATATAAAATGTATTACACAAACATTTGTAAATATAAAGATTTAAATAATTTTAAAGGTTTGAACTATAAATTTTAAATTTAATTGAATATAGGGGTTTAAACAAAATATACAAATTAATTTAAAGTAAGGGTTTAAAACTAAATTTTAAAAGTTATTTGAATTAAAGGACTAAACAAGATAAAAAAATGCTGCATGTTAACAAATGTGAAGAGAATAAACTCAAATTTGAACAAGTGCAAAATTTTTAAGCTATGTGTTTACAAGTGTTAATACAAAACAACAAGTGGCATTTCAATTCATTTTCTTTTAAATTAAAATGTAAATAACATGCAAAAGAGTAAATATTAAAATTCTTCTTTCATGTTCAAATCTGGAGAAAAAAACCAGAAACAAAGCTTCAAACTGGAAAACAAAACCAAAAACCTGAAAAAGAAAATTCAAAAGAAATTCAAAACAGTTTCAAATCCAAAGCAAGTTGAAAATCTGGGAAACAAAGCACAAACCAAAAAGGAAATCTGGAAAAAAATTCAACATCTGAAAATAAATTAGAAAAACAGGAATTAGGATCAAACAGTTTTCAAGCTTTCAACCTGGAAGTAGATTAGAGACAGCATTCAACCCGTAACAAATAGCAAATTGGATCCAAATTCAAGTTCAGGAAACCTGAAAACAAAAGCGAAGTCTCTATTCAAAAACAATGGGAAAGAAATCAGAGGCCTGGAAATCAAAAGCCTGAAAAATTAGAGTAGTAGCAAACACAAGTGCAGGATCAATCAAAAGCTGCAGTTTTGACAGTGCAGATTCTATCAAATAATTAAAGATTTAATCTTCAAAAGAAATTAAAAGAAAAGGGTAAAGGCTTGCTTCTCCTCTGTCTTTATTTATCAGGTAAGCAACTTTCCCTTTAAAACCTGTTTTGATTGATACAATGTGATGTTATGCTGATTGTTGATTGTGTGATGATAATTGTTTTGCATGTATGTGAATAAGTAAGCCTCTACATATATATGTAGTGTACATATCTGTAGATTTTTATCACCCCTATTATTAGTCCAAAGAGTATGGTTTTGATATAAAAATTCAAATTTTTTACACCAGATCTCTGTTAGACTATGTTATTCAAACATGATAAATTAGTTTAAACCCAATCTATGTTTTAAAAACATATTCAAGCATAATGGGATTAAGATTTGCTGGAATCAAGAATTTACAACAGACAGGTTAAAATCATGATTAAATCAAATCTTGTAAATGTTTGATTTAAGTTTATAACAAGAATCAAATCTGTAAAATATGATTTTTAAGACAAAAATCTAAATTTTTAGTTATGATTTGAGAGAGCATTTTTGAGTTGATCAATTTTTGATCTGTGGGCATTTTCTGTCGATTGGGAAATGATGGAAGCTCGTGGTTGCTGTTGAAGTTTGTTGGTAGGTTGCCGAAGCTTAGAAAAATAACGTTTGAATTTATAAATCGCCATGGCAACAGGAATTGATTGGGGTAGGGTTTAACAACCCAGTTTTGCCGATGAAGTAGATGGAGGTGTTTTGTTGTGGTCGGGGCAATTCAGGTCATCGGACCGAGGGGGTTAGTGGCATCACGTTGCGTCGGAGTCGTGGATGAGGTGGTGACGACTCGGATGGCCGGAGATGGTTCCACGGGGTAGGCTTTGGTGTTGAGTTTGGGTTCCGAGGGAAATGGAAATGCTCCATTTCGATTTGTGGACAATTTTGAATTTCTTGGTTGCTGTTTGGGATGAGGAGATCGTAGTCCACTTGATGGAAACCTCGGTGATGATCGGAGGTGAGATCATCATCGGTGCATGGATACGCGTGTTGTTGTGCCTGTTGGTTACAGGAATTGGGAAGGGGAGAAGAAGAATGGTGGAAGAAGAAGACGTCTCGTGTTCAAGCACAAGGTAACAGGCATTCGACTCGAAGTCGAACTCAAGTAGGATTTTGGTGTTAAGCAAAATACTTAGAAAAATTTTAAAATGTAAATTTCTGGATCACTCGGGTCAATTTCTGGAAAAACTCGAAGGAGGGCTCGGGGATTTCAGTGTTTAGCTCGGGTTTGTCTGGGATTCTCATGTTCCAGTTTTTGAAAACGTAAATAACCTAGTTAAAATAAATTTCTAAAGTTATTTCTTCAATAAATAATGATTTATTTATTAAGTGGGAAGTATAAATTAAAAGTTTTAAGATAAAGGATTTTTAAAAAACAACTATGTTTTAAACTTATGTTTTAACAAGTTGTTTTTTATAAAACTTAATAAGTGATAATTTTTAACCTAAAGGTAAGTTAATCTTTAATGTTAATGATAATCAAGTGATTAATAACTTGTAATTAAGATTAATTCATTAATAATTAAAGAAATGATTGTTAATATAATTATTTATAAAAGGTAATTAATTATTTAAAAATAATTACTTAATTAAAAATAATTGATTTATGATTCAATCAAGTAATTAAAAGAATAATTACTCGGTGTAATTAATTTATGATATAAGTGATTAAGGATAATCACTTAGTTTAATTTTAATTAATTTAATAATAATTGACTAAGGGTAAATTAATTAATGTAATTAAGGATAATTTAATTACGATAATTAATTGAGAAATGATTTAGTTGATGATGGTGATTAAAACTTAATCAATAGAAATTAGTGATAATTAATTTATTGATTACGATAATTAATTAAAGGTTAATTAAATTATGAAAATGATTATTAATTACGAATTGATTATTTTAAATAATTAAGAATAATTAGTCAGAGGATTAATTATAAATTAAAATTTAATTAATAAACGATTAAGGAGTAATAAATCAAATTGAAAGATAAATAATTATATTTTAGGAAAATAGAAAGATAAATAAAGAAAATAGCTTAATTTATTGAAACTAGCTTAAGAAAATTGCAAACATAATCCACATAACTTTGGGAAATTACAACTCTTCTTGAAAATGGTTTAAAATAAATCTTTGAGAAACAAAATAAAGTGAGAATGAGAATAAAATAAGTTCTTAAGAAAAATATGAAATAAATAAAGTATTTCTTAAAGTAATTGAAGTTGGAAATTAGAAATTGTAAACAAAATACAACTGACACTAGAAAATGTCAATTACACTTATAAAAACATTTTAAAACCAAAATATATACAAAAAAGTTATTTTACCCCTGAAAACATAAATTAGAACATTACATGACTACATAAAATATTATTTATATAATTTAAAGTAAACAATTTTGTTAAATACAGTAAATTACACACAATAGTTAAAAAGGCATAATTTTGACATTATATATCAGATTTCAACGAAACGAAAGGCAGTATTCTTAAAATTTTATTTACTTTCAAAATAAAAGATAAAATTCAAAATTTTTAAACTTTTAAAATTGTAAATTCAAAAGTCAAAATTTGACCATATAGACAAAATTCATATTTCCGAAAAATATTCTATTAATTCATGTGTGGAATTCTAATCCACGCCAAAATTTATAAAAAAACTTGTCTAAATAAATAAATAAATAATTTATTAAAATTTTTGGGTTGATACATAGATGGTTTGGATGGCAAGCAAAGTGAGAGTAAATGCTAAGAAACAGAAAAGGCATAAGTTAAGGAGAAAGAAACGTATATATGTTTTATTCTTAAATGCAAATGAAAATGAGGAGTATTGAAATGAGAAATAAATCTTCTTATACATGATTTGCAAATGAGAAATACACGGCTAGGAAAAGAGTTTGTATGGCTAAAGCAAGAAATAAAGAGGCCATGTAGAAAAAGGCAAGAAATCAAGCAATAGCCTGATGGATTTAATTAATTTCTTTCCTTTGTATTAACAGCAGTTCTTAATTATATTGAATTTGTTAAATGTGTACATTTATTATGATTGAATCCTCAAATAAATTCATTCAAATAAGTTTCATTCTTTTATATTACCTTATGAACAAAATATGCATTTCCACTTTAACATTCCTTCCTTATTTTATTACAAAGTTTATTTTTCTTCATATTAAATTACCAAAATTTTATCAATTTAACAATTTTAATTATTAAAAATTTATGGGTCGTTACACCTTTTATCTTAGAATCCTCTCTTTTGCCCCCATTCCTTTTCCAACTTTTCTAAGTACATTTTGCGTAATTCCATTTCCTTCTAAGTTTTTAAAACATGAATTATTTCAAAATCAACTTTTTAATTACTAATAACATATGGAGAAAGTGGTTCCCTAATTACAACAGCTTTCTCCCTTATTTCCAACCATATTTTATTTTACTACAACTTTCGGTACACAGTAAAATCCCTACTAACCAACCTATCAACTATTCTCTAGTTTAAAGTATGTGGAATTTTCAAAATTGAAAATTTTCTCCTTTCTCAATTTAAAAATAATTTTACACTGCGTTTTAGATCTTAAGTAAAATTTCAAATTCTAAGAACTTTCTGAAATATTTTGTAAATTTACTTTTCAAATTATATGTATATATAAGTATTCAAGAATAAACTTTTCCACATCTAATGAAATTAGGGTCTAGTCAACAATCAAATGTCCATAGTGGACTTCTCTTAATTTAGGCAATAAATTTTAAATTTCAAAGACTTTTCTTTTTTTTACAATAGCAACTAACAACCAAGTTCAATTATAAATTTAAGCCTTTGAGGTATAGGGACATTGACCCATGAACTACTCGACATCATTTCCATATCCTCCGCTCATTGATATTTACTTACAATTTTATTTCATTTCTGTTTCAGTAGTTAATTAAATAAATTTTCTCAATTTATTTCTTTAACTTCCAACATCTACTATTTTTCTTTTCTTTTATATTAGTTGACTGCCTTTTCTAAAATTTCCTTATTTTATTGTTTTCTTATAACCTTGCGGTCAACACTAAAAACAAATGGAAGAAACATTTCTTATATATCTACACATTTACCCTCAACAAGGAAACTAATGTTTACAATCCAATATAAAAAGAAAAACTGTTGGAAGATTCCCTAAAACATCAACTGTGACGACCCGCATTTTTGAACGTCTGTTAATTGAGTAAATGATTGATTTTAGTTATTGAAATATTAATATTAATGTTAATTAGTCAAACAAATAAACTCCTGGTAATTAAAATATCTGGACACATATAGACCGGTTTAAAAACTATATTAGATATTTAATTTTTAAAATCTCTGGGTATGATAAATCCTATAGAAAAGAAAATAAACTTTTCGTATAGGTAAACTTCACCATTTAAATTGAGATAAAATATCTATAAAAAAATATAGATACAAGTTTTTTTAATGTTAGATGATATATATATATATAAGTATAAATATACAAATATAGGAATGTATGCACATATGAAATAATATATATGAAAATAACAATAAATGTGGAGGTATATATGTATATTTATAAAACGACAAAATACATACATATATAAGTATATACCTAAACAAGAATATAAACGTATGTTTATGCCTACGTGAATTAAAATATAGGAAAGTTGTATGAATGTAAATATATATATAAAATAAAGCAATGTACTATGAATGTAAATGCCTGTATATGAGGACAAATATAAGTAAGTAAAATATATTTATGTGTATGTTATAAAAAAAATAGTGCATATGTATATATAGGTACTAAAGAACATATAAATGTATACATATAGGGAGACAAGCATTTAATGCACATTTCAACTCTAGCATACAAAACATAACACATCAAAGCTTTTTCATATAAAATCAATTCATGTCAGGTCACAATAGTGTACAATCAAAATAAAAAAAAGAAATAAAATAAAAATGTAAACATATGAAAATCTGTACAATACCTCAACCTAGCTTCTACCACACACTTCTACTCTTCATGAATATATGTATCACTACTTTGTTCTTGGTTACCTCGTCTCATTTGTATACATTCGAACCCAACTAAAATAAAAAGAAAAACAAACTGCTTTTACAAACTTAAGGAAGATCAAACAACTCAAGTTCAAGGAATCAAGACAGTAAAAGGGATAAGCAAACGAGTAAAGTCAAGCTGCAGCAAAATCAAACAGTGAGTACAACACCTACTTTTCAATTAATTATATATACATATAAGCAAAGAATTACCTGTGAACAGATTTAGATTTGGGTTGAATGTGTTTTTTTTAAGTTTGCTGAGTATATATGTGAGTAAAATCTTTTAAAAAGCCTCTGCTGTAAACAAACTATAAGTAAGCATAACAAATCATATTTTGTTACAGCTATCATTTATAAATATATATATATATATATATATATATATATATAACTTAGTTGGGGATGGATCATTAATATATAATAGGTGATGAAATTCGATATGTATACTTCCAAATCCATTAAACTCTATAAAATTTTCCCCTGTCCATTTTTTAAAGGATAAAATCAGTGAATAGACAACTCCATACTGCTCTTGTTTATATACGTACTTACTTAAGGTTGTTTGGATGAATCCTTGAGCTAGTATAATCAAAATATGTATTTTGCATATATTTATAAAAAGGAATAGGTGCTTAGGCATGAATGTATCCTACCTGTACACTAAACAATATTGTTCCCTTCCTAGGAGATTACTCTGTTCCATGTTATCTTGCTTAAAAACAGTTAACTTATATCTTCAAAAATCAACATCTTTCTGCACAATTGATTTAGGGTATGATCCCAAAAGTAAAATTGGGTGCTCTGGAGTCTAGTTCATTTTAAAAATCATTGCAAGTGATATCATTGAATGTAGAGGAAGAGGATACAATTTACAGTAAAACACATATAAATAACTGTAATTCGAATCTCACATCTTCATCGACTGAGTACATGGGTGTGTTCGTCATCTAAAATCATGATTTTTGAGAAAAAGTTTGTGTTTTTTAGATATATATGGGAGTAGAAATTTTAGGATGAATGGAATTGGGTAAAAATCCAAATTCCGGCATCGTGATGGTTTTCGAGGTAGGCTGTTTGGCTTGGAGGAGCTTGGGTCAGTGATGCATAAGGGAAAAATGGTGCGGCACTTGCTGGCGAAGTGAGGCGTCGAGGCGAGGTAGAGGTAATGTTTAAGGTAGGTGCTTTGGTAGGCTCGGTCTCATGGTAAATGCGAGGAAAATGGGTGGTGGAGGGTTGCGCACCTTGTGGGGAAGATAGAAAAGGATGTGGCGAGTCTTTTGGGGGGGTTTGGCGTCGATCGGTCGTGGGTGGTGGCGAGGCGAGGATGAGTTATGGTGAAAGGTAGTTCGAGTTTAGGAGCAGGCGATCGTTTTTGGAAGCTGCTGTTGTTTTCGTGCTGTTCCGCGCATAGTCGAAGTGGGGTAGTTGAAGGTGATCTGGAGGAGGTGTCAACGTCGAGTTGTAGGTAGTCAGCGGTGCATGCACGTGCACGGCGATGCACGTGTATAGGAAGAAGGAAAGAAGAAGTGAGAAACTAGAAGGTAGGGAAGAAAGAAAAGGGAGAAAGGAATAAGAAGGTGGGCCGGAAAATTTGATGGGCCAGTAAAGAACTAGGAAAAAGGAAAAAAATAATGAGGGAAAGAATTAAAAGTAAAGGAAAATGGAAAAAAAGGATAGGAAAAAAATAAAGGAAAAGTGAATAAAAATAAAGAAAAAAGTAAAAGAAAGGAAAGCAAGAAAAAGAAAGTAAAAGAATAAAGAAAAGGAAAGCAAAACAAAAGATAAGGGAGAGAAAAAAAGGTAAGAAGAAAGAAAGGAAATAATAAAGAAAGAAGGAGGTAATGAAATACATACATACATACATACATACATACATACATACATACATACATATATATATATATATATATGGTAACTTGTATTTTCCTTCCTTAACTAAAGATCTAATTTTATTTGAAATCCTTGTTTAAAGTTTTTGATGATATTTATAAATTGATTAATTTGGAAATTAATTTGGATTTAAACGTGAATGGGTTTTAGTAAATCAATGTTATTAAATCTGAACGTGAGATGGATTAATATTGTTATAGATTGTTAATAGGGTTAACGGTCTACACCATGGCTTAATTGGAGATTTAACTCGATTTTTCTTGTCGATGACATCAAGTGACCAATCAAGTAAAACATACTGAATTAAAAAGATGATACGTTTTATTTGAAACAAACGGTTGTAATAAATTACCATATTTGAATATTTTCACCAAAGATAATAAATTTGTTACTTAAGTAATTATACCTTACATCTATACTAACACTAGCTGTGACGACCCACCTTTCCGACCCTTGAGAACGACACTTAATACATCCATGGTATTCATGTGTCGTTGCCCAAGTATCTAAAAGACGAGTTGCCATGGGGTAAAATATAAGAATGGAATAATAATCTCACAACGGAATGGTTAAATATAACATAAAAATAAGACAGTACATAAGGTTACTCCCCAACATGGAGTTATCAGAGTTACAACAAAAGTACTACTATCAGTCTGGGCAGTTATAACAACCTGCCTTTAAATATACATACATAGAGCCAACATCTCATAATAGCGGAAATAAATAGCCAGATAGATAAGGAGCCTCCTGCTCGTCTACCATCTTTAAAAGAGCCCAAAGAAACCTGTCATTTCTGGACTACTCAAATATAAATGAGTACCCGAACGTTTAAGGAAAACAACAATTCGGGTCAGACAATAAGTCTGGTATGAGTAAACTCCAAAAATAGAACACACAAAGTAACTAGTGAGACCACATCGCAAAAACGCAGAACGGGTTTTTCCCTCACAAGGACAACATCCAAGTATAAAAAAATGGATACAGATAATTAAACATCGCAAAGAGTGCAAGACGCTTCCCGATGAAATTAAGAAAGAATCAATCCAAAGATTTGAATCAAATAAGGAAAAGGAATTTTTCCAACAATGACTAGGAGAGTGCGCCCCCTTATCGAAAATATACCTCTAGAAATTATAATTGAGAACTACGATGGCTCTCGGAAACCTCCAAGCCGAACCCCGCCATCCTTACCGAGTATCCGAGTATTTCACATCTCCGTGCGCATACAACCGGAACCAATCTAGAGTAGATGTGAAAATACCCTAATGGGAGCAATCCCACATAGCTTGGCCCCCACTCGCTCTTTATTTAGTCATTTCCGATAAAGGATATCAATACTCTAATTGAGCAACAAATCGTCTTAGATTGACGAAACAAAAATAAAAGGAAGAAGGGTATCGAAATTGATAAACAAGATATCGACTATCGGGGATAACAAAACGATCGTATATGGAAATTAAATCTTATACTCTTTCAATACTTGGAAAATATCCATATACTTATCCCATCGGTATAAGCATATTCTCAAAACAATTAAGGGGATTTCATATTTCAAAAGCATACTTAGATGGGTCAAAAACAATTGTATATAAAAAATTCAAACGTTTTCCATTATAATTATAAAGATCATTTATGGAAATCAAATCTCCTACTCTTGTCACGTTTCCGATATTCTCGACTTACTCTATCCCTCGCCCAGAAACAAAGCCAGGTAAGTCAGGGCACTGGTTTCTCCTAGCCTTGCCTAGACACTTCGGTTCCAGATCTCACAGATAGAGAATCAATCTACTCATCGGCTTTTAGTACCAAGTATAGGACTACTTACTTTCCATAAATAACTCGTTTAAATTATTATATAAATTTTGAAGCACTTTTAAAATACTTTAAACAAAGATTTAAAACTTCCATTCAAATCATAACTTAAACCCATCATCTTTAAAGGAGATTACAACCAAGAGGGGATGAAGCTTCCTCTTAATCAAATGAGATAGCTAAAAGGGGTGTTGTTTCCTTTTAACCAAAAAGTCACTAAATGTCAATCCTATGTTAAAAGATGGTGTAAGTTCCCTTTAACTAAACATCAAAGTTATTGCTCATAAACTAGCCGAGCACAAATCAAACAACCAAACAAGAATAATAATAATAAGAATAATAACAGACTCATTATTATTAACAATTTACAATCAATAGTTAACACAACATTTGTTAAAATATGAATGAGTAAAAGGAAAGATATTAAGATTACACTGACTGTAAAATAATTAAATTATACTCACAGAATAAGTTATACCCACTAAACTATGAAAACATGAAATATACTCACACAATAAGTTACACCCACTAAACTATGAAAGCAAGGAATGTACTCACAGAATAATTATACCCACTAAACTACGAAAACATGAAATATACTCACATCCTATTTGCTTTGATGGAGACTCCGAATACTTCACCTTTTAAAATGAATTTTAGTTATTTTCTTTGGTTTTTGAATGAAATAAAATGATATATGGACTTGGCTATTTATAGGTGAAGAGAAGGGTACTTTAGTAATTTCCTATAGCCTAACCTAATTCAACCAGATTTTGGTCCAATAGAAGCTAGCCATATGGCATAATTTGATTCGACCATAATTTGGTCCAATAGAAATCCTCCTTATCAACTATGGCCTAATCTGGTTTGACCAAATTTTAGTCCAATGGAAACCATCCGCATGGCATAACCTGGTTCGACCAGATTTTGGTCCAATGGCAACCATCCGCATGGAATATAATAATCATTATGCTATTTAATTTTATTAGGCAAGTAATTATACTATTTTGTTTTATTAGGCTACGTTAATAATTCTTTCTTGTTTTATTAGGCAAGTAATTATACTATTTTGTTTCATTAGGCTACGTTAATAATTCTTTCTTGTTTTATTAGGCAAGGTTAATACTTCTAGATATAAAATCCATTATTTAATCATTTAAAAACATATTGACTATTCATGTTCAAAGTGATTAAATTATGGTTCATTACATCCTCCCCTCCTTAAAGGAAATTTCGTCCTCGAAATTAATCGGATAAAATCTAGATATCAAAGAACCCAAATGATATCATATATACCACACAAAGATGCAAGGAAAGCGACCTTAACACAACCGTTGAGTACACTAAAAAGAAACAACAAAATACAAACAACAACTATATCAACTCGGGATAAGGATCGCTAATATAGTCCTCAGTTTCCCAAGTACAATCTCTAACATCTCCACTCCACTAAACCTTAACAAGATTCACAATCTTCTTCCTTAATCGCTTTATATCTCGAGCAACAATACGAATAGGCCGCCTACGAATGGTTAGGTTAGGCTGAACCTCCAAATCAACTTGTTGTCCTGGTTTTATTATCATCGAAGGGTCGTGTACAAACTTACGTAAATGAAATACGTGAAATACGTTGTGCACATCTGATAGTCGATCTGGTAACTCTACTTTATACGCAAGTTTACCAATCCGGTCTAGTATGGGAAAAGGGCCAATATATCGAGGGGCTAACTTCCCTGTCTTCCCAAACCTTACGACACTTCTCAGAGGAGAGACTTTTACAAATACCAAGTCCCCGACTAAGATCTCTAGATCCCTACGCCTTTGATCTGCATAACACTTTTGCCGATCTTGCGCTTCCTTCATCTTTCTTCTAACATCAACTACCTTCTCATTGGCTTCTAAAATTATGTCTGGTCCAAGAACAAGTTTATCTCCAGATTCAACCCAACACGAAGGACAACTACATGGACGACCATAAAGAGCTTCGAAAGGGGCCATACCAATGCTTGCTTGATAGCTGTTGTTATAAGTGAATTCAAGTAAGGGTAAATGATCTTCCCAAGAACCCCCGAAGTCTAGAATGCATGCTCGTAATAAATCTTCCAAGATTCGGTTCACTCTCTCTGTTTGCCCATCTGTTTGGGGATGGTAAGTTGTGCTTAGACTTAGCTCAGTCCCTAAAGCAGTCTGCAGTCCCTCCCAGAACCTACTAGTGAATATCGGGTCTCGGTCACTTACAATACTACGAGGAATCCCATGGAGTCTCACAATCTCCTTCACATACAAACTCGCCAGACTCGTAGCAGTCCTAGTCAGCTTAACAGGAATGAAATGGGCACTCTTGGTTAGTCGATCGACTATAACCCAAATGCCATCATTACCTCTTCTTGGCCTAGGAAGCCCATCAATAAAGTCCATAGAGATCTGCTCCCACTTACACTTTGGGATCTCAAGTGGCTGAAGCAATCCAGCTGTCTTCAACTGGTCATTCATAATCTGTTGGCAGTTTGCGCAACGACTCACAAAGATTGAAATATCTTGCTTCATCCCCTTCCACCAGAATACCCTCTTCATATCTTTGAACATCTTGGTCACTCCTGGATGAAAAGATAACTTTGAATGGTGGCATTCGGCTAACACTTCTTGCCTAAGTCCATCAAAGTCTGGAACACAAATACGCCCATTCATTTTCAATATGCCCCGGAGATCAATCTTAAAGCTAGAAACAACACCTTCTTCAACAACTTTCTTAAGTCGAGCTAAAATAGGATCTGCCTCTTGACTGGATGCAATTCTCTCTAACAATACTGGCTTAACTTCTGGATTTGCAACCATTGCTACATTCCTACTCAATGCATCAGCAACGACATTTGCTTTTCCAGGGGTATAAAGAACCTCTAGATCATAAGAGGCGAGAAACTCCAGCCATCTCTGCTGCCTCAAATTCAAATCTTTCTACGTAAAAAGGTATTTTAAGGATTTGTGGTCCATGTATAACTCAAACCTTTCACCCAAAAGATAATGCCTCCACATCTTTAGTGCGAAGACAACAACCAAAAGTTCCAAATCATGCGTAGCATAATTTTTCTCATGCGGCTTTAGCAGTCGACTCGTATAGGCAATAACTTTCCCATGCTGCATCAGAACTGCTCCTAATCCGGTTCCACAAGCATTTGTATACACGGTCAAACCTTCGCTCCCATTTGTAATGGTTAAAACAGGAACGCCAGTCAACTTGTTTTTCAATTCATTGAATGCTTGATCACACTTAAAAGTTCAAACGAACCTAACATCTTTCTTTATTAACTTCGTCAGATGAGAAGCAATCTTCGAGAAGTCCTTGATAAACCTACGGTAAAAACCAGCCAATCCCAAGAAACTTCTAACTTCCTTCGCACTTTCGAGCTTCTTCCAGTCTTGGAGCGCAACAACTTTAGCTAGATACACCGATATACCTTCTCCCGAAATAACATGCCCTAGAAATCTAACTTCAGATTTCCAAAAATGGCACTTGGAGAACTTAGCCTTCAACTCATGGCTCCTTAAGGTATCGAGTACAACACAGTGATTATATTTGTGTTCCTCCTCTGTCTTTGAATAGATAAGAATGTCATCATTAAAGACGAGAATTTTTTTATTAAGAATGTCTCGAAATACTCGATTCATTAAGTCCACAAAATAAGCGGGTGCATTAGTCAATCCAAACGGCATAACTAACCACTCGTAGAAATTTTCAGGAGTTTAAAAAGCTGTTAAAGGAACATTCTCTTCTGCCACTCTTAATTGGTGGAAACCAGTGGCAAGATCTAATTGAGAAAATATCCGAGCACCATGGAGTTGATCAAACATATCGTCAATTATTGGCAAATGATATTTATTCTTGATAGTCCTTTTGTTCAACTCCCGATAGTTCATCATGTGAACAAATGTAGCAAACAACATTGAATAAAAAGAAGAGGAAAAAGAGAGAAAAATGAAAGGAAAAATTATTCTACTTGCATAAAAGAGAAGAGATCTACACTACAACATGAAAGTAAATAAGCATGAAAAGAAAAGGAACATATATTGAAGTTGCATAAACAAAAAGAATTACATAAGAGAAGACATGGCTAAGTAGCCATGGAAATAAAAAGAGATGTGATTTATTTTCTAAACTAAAACTAACTCACTAAGAGGAGGATGGCTACATGAAACATAAGGGGTATTTATACAAGTGTTAAAACCCTAATTCATTTTTTTTGGAGAATGCCCAAAATGCCCCTTAGGAAGTGTGGAGGCCAAGTTATCATTAACATGTCTTAATCCCCCATTAAGTGTACATGAAGCCATTATCTCCAAAAGCATGTGCATTAGCCTTTAATTTGTACATTAAGGTAGGTGGGTAGGTGGGGTCCTCCATGTTCTTCACTTTGAATTATTTCCATCTTCATTCATTTGTATTAATTTTGTACATGCATATCTTCATGAAACCACTTCTATTTGAGATCAATTTCCTACAAAAATATATACAAATTTTCAGTTAATTTTTCTCAAATTAATATATGCACAAAAATGACCATTTTGCCCCTGGATGAAGATGAATATGTGACAATTTCAAATAATATGAATTTTGGTTTAAACAAGTTAAAATACCCAATATGATCATTTATTTAATTTAAATAGAATAAATATGGTGGTAAAAATATGCACATTTACGTGCACATCAAATACCCCCACACTTATCTTTTTATTCGTCCTCGAATAAACTAAAACTAAGATAAATCCGTTTTCGTAGGAAGCACGATTGCATTGAGCATATGCAACAAGCCGTTAAACCTTTGGGTGTCCCCAGTAGGACGAGTGTTGTCTCGTGAGGGTTTTCAGCGGATACTACCCAAAAAATCCAAACGCAGGATGAAAATATTTACAAAATGCAAGATATATTTACAAAGAGATGAATGCAAAATTTTGAAAATATTTACAAATGAAGGATTTATTTTTAAATTGACACGAATAAGTTAAATATAGGTTTTGGTTATTATCTTGAAAATTTATGTCATTTACTCGTCAAAATTTCCAACAAAAATCAAGTTATCATATCAAATAGACTATAGTTTAACTCATTGTTTTGGTTAATAACAAAGTGTAACTATGAAATGGATCCTTAGTTGATTATCAAAGTTTATCAAAGTGGTATTTGCATTTCTTTTCAATAACAAATCAAATCAACTAAGTAAAAATAGTGCTAGGATTTCAATTGTTTGCTCTCTCATTATTTGCAAGAAAAATTACTCACCTAGCTCAGATAAACTGAGGCCAGATATACCACCCATGCACTGCCTTTCGGGCTTATGTGAGGGGAGTACCGAGCATGGCGAGTGCACACACTTTCATGCATACACTATCGACCGTAGGTGGTTTTTATTAAGTCTTTTTTTTTACATGTGTTCCATACATCACAACCGTGAGGACTTTTAAATGAGTATGAAATCACATAATCAAAAATTCCAAGTAATCACCCATGCATAACCGTGAGGACTTTTAAATGAGAGTGAATACTTGGATGTTATTATTCTTTATTTTTATATTTTTTGAGAGGGAGTTTTGCAAAATCATCTTCGCACCATTTAATTTAGAAGACAAAAAAAATGTTATATCCTTTACTTTAAATCAACCACTTTTTAAAACAAAGATTTTCAATTAGGATGTACTTCATAATTAACACGTATGAATCTTCCTAAATACTAGTTAAACCATTATTATTTGTAATCAAACTTCATTTTTATTTTTGTTAAGACCAATAAATTTTCAAAAATTTCAATTTAATAAACCAAAGCCATATATTTATCTTATAGTGTTTCTTTTAAAAATAAATCAAAAGAAAATTTGTTTTTGGATTTTTTTTTTGATTTTAAAGCAAAAATAAACCATGAAAAAAAACGAAGATGAGTCCCCCCCCCCACACTTGATTTTGACTGTGTCCCCACAGTCAACCCAAATGGAAGGAGAAAAATAAAATAAAAATCCTATGTTTACATGAAAGATTACTATTTACAAGAGATGAGAAAGTATATAGTCAAAAAGTAAATGAAACGGTCTTCCAAAGACCAATTCATTTGTCTCGTCAAATGTGTGAGACACGGCTTAAGCACGAAAAACCAAATCGTAAAAGATTTCGCAGTTGGATGTGAATTTGGAAAAACGAAAGTCATTTTATTGAAAATCATACGAGTTGTTTTATTTTCGATGATTTTTGGGGTAGATAGAAAAATTGGTTGAAGTTCAATTTCTTTCAAAGTATCGATTTCATAATCAAAATGGTGATCAAAATTTTCCCCTTTAAAATTTAACAACTCATTTTCAAAAAGTCCATAAAACTCATGTTCGTTAAATTCGACTTCCTTTGTTGGATTATCAGCAACTTCATCATGTAAATCGAGTTTCAAAGTTGTCATATTCAAATTTTCAGAAAAAGGAAGATCGAAGTTTAAATCGAGTTTCGCACCCTCAAAAGAATTGAAATCCAACTCAATTATCGTATTTTCAACAACTTGATTAAGATCGTCATTATCAAATTCAAAAGTTGTTATTTGAAAATCGTCGATTTGGGTAAAAGGTGGATTATCACTTGACTCATCACACGTTGAGATTTGATTTTGTTGTTCACGTTGTTTCATATAAGTTTCAAACAACAAATCCGTGTGATCATCGTAAATTTCATTCATTTGTTCAAAAAAATCCAATTTATAGTTATTAAATTGAGAATTTTCGATTTGGATTTGTTGAGAACAAAAATTTTCACTCGTAACATGGTTAAGATTATTCCCATTGCCAAATTCGTTTGAAAAGTTGTTCCCATTTTCATGTTGAGTTTGGAATTCATTTTGGAGTTCGAAATTAAATTTGCATGGGTTATAATCATAATCGTTTGAATTTTGAATTGAATTCAAATTTTGAAATCCTTGACTCGAGTTATTACACAAATCAGAATTACATAAATCATTTATCTCTTGATTTTGTCATGTAGAAAGTTCGAGTAAAGATGAAATCATTTCATTGCTATTTTCAAGAGTCGAACGTTGGTCATCGTTTTGAAAATTTTGTTGTACGAAATTTGAATTATTTACAAAATAGTTGTCGTTAAAATATCCATACGAATTTGGACTGAAATCATATGGATTATTTTGATTTTCACAACTATTGTAAAATTCAAGTGGATATGGATATTCAGGCATTTTCAAGAATGTTTTTATTTTTATTTTTTTTATAAATGAAAAATATTTACAAAGAAAATTTATTTTTGAAAAGGGAAATCGATTTTTATTTTGTTTTTATTTTTCATTTTTTTTTTCGAATTTTGGTTTTTCTAAATTTTTTTTTGGATTTTTTTTTTTGAAATTTCAAAGAAAAAGATTTAAAAATTTCAAAGGAAAAGGAATGTTTACAATTTTTTTTAGTTTTGGATTTTGAATTTTTTTTTTAAATATGCATGAACTAATGCAACTAAATGAATGCAAGGGTTAATTACAAATGAGTTATCCTAAGTTAACCCAAAATTGTATAATCACAAATTGTCTTAGATAAACAAAATAGTTCTCAGCCAGGTAACAGACAGGGGTTATCGGTGCACCACGAATCACCGTAGCAATGCAGCCGAAGGTTTAAGTACCTTCAGAGAAACAACCACTATAATATTTACGAATCACCGTAATATTTATAAATGGTTATTACTCTGCCGTAGTCTAGACACCAAGAAATTGAATTGTTCAAAGAAGACAAATTGTCAATATACAATTAAGTGTTATTGATTTCTAATCGTTATTGTTAATCAAAATCTAAGATGAAATGCAAAGAAGAAAATAAACGTGTATTAACAATGCAATTACGAATGTAATTTTTTTTTTGAATTTTTTCTTAAACATATATATGCAAATGCAAGCAATCAACAATGCAACTATAATAAAAACAAGAGATATATACAATGCAAGGCAAATAAAAACAATAGATAAATCAAGCAAGCAGTTTTTTTTTATATAAAGCAAAGCGAAGCATTGGAAGCAGTTCCTCTCCTTTGAATTCTGCTTTTGCAACCTGAAATTAAAAACAAAACATATACGATTGTTTTTTTTTTTTGAAAGGAAACTTAAAAGTAGGGTTTTACTTAAAAAAAAATTTTTTTTTTGGAGGAGGATGTTAAAAAAAATACGGAGAATAAAAACAATTAAAATCAAATGAAACAAAGAAAACCCCTTATTTTTTTATTAAGATTATTCAAAAATTCAAACAATTCAAAAGCAAAGGATTTTTTTTTTAAGATAATGAAACTAAACAAATTAAAACTAAGGGAAACAAACTAAAGGACAGAAAAGAAAACTTTAGTCATTAAGCCTTCAAGCCAACCCGGCCCAAATTTTTATCTTTATTAAAGGTAAATACTCAGCTACTCAAAATAAATAAAACAAAAACGAATTCGCTAACCAAATCCTGTACTTCACTAAATCGCGAATTCACAATTCAAAATAAAATTGAAATCCAATTGCGGGCTGTGAGGCGATTCTTGAGTGTAAGAGGTAGGGAGATGTTCGATTATCAGTAAGCAGGGGATGATGTTGAGTGATGAAGGCGGTTAGAGTTGAAGTTCTGGAATTCGATTTTGGGGTGACTGCCGCGGCTGGAGTTTGTCAAAGGGTCGGTTGCGAAGATGCTCACAGTGAAGCTGTAGCGTGGTCACAACTTTTTTTTTGTTTTGCTGTCGATTGATGAAAGAGGGTCATAACTTGTTCGTGTTCGCCGTTTCAAGAGTTTGAAGGTCGCGGGTCTCGGTGTTGCGGATTTGAAGCGTTAAGGCGATTGCTGAGGCTGTCGGCGTTTGCCTTCGTGGTTGAGTTTTCGATGTTGTGGTGGGGTAATTAGAAGGGTCGAGGCGATTTCGAGTTGTTCGAATAAGGGATTCTAAGTGATTCGAGAGAAGACAATTCTTGTTCGAATGCAATGGTGATTTAGGGATTGGAGATGGTTCAGTAATCGGGGATTGGAGTTCTTTTTTTTGTACACTACGGCGCTGTGAGGCTGCTGATGTTTTTGTGACAGAAGGAGGAGCTGCTTTTTTATCACTGCGCACAGTTTGTTTATCACGGTGAAGGGGTGTGTTTTGTTGAAGGGTGAGCAGTGGTTTTGTTATGTTCAGGAGAGTGGAATTGTAAGCAATGGAATGTTGACGGTTGGAGGAGTATGTAGTTTATAAGTTGGCAATGAAGGTGGTTGGTAGCTTGTTGTCTGGAATGTGTTTGGGGTTATGGGAAGTAGTGAGTTGTTTTGGGTCTGAGGAGAGTGGGTAATGCAAGAGCTGTGGAATATGTGGTTGGAACTGTGATGAAACAGAGGGGAGGTTGTCAGTGGTTTCGATGAATTTTGTGGATTTGAAGTGGTTGTCGGCAGCAATCAGTGGCTAGTTTTTGTAAGTGTGGGTGACAGATTGAGGATGTCTTGTATTTGTCGTTATGGGCATTGAAAGCAGTGGAGTGGTCAGGCGGGCTAGTGGAATGGTTCAGTTGTGATGGAATGTGCAGTAGATGTTGATGAAGTTGATGAGGCAAATGGTTGTAGAAGGCACTGAAGGCTGGGAGATTGTGGTCAGGTGGTTTGTATGTGGTTTGGAGTCATGGTGGTGCTTGGTATTCAACGGCAACGATGTCTGGTGTGTTGCAACTGCTATGGCAGAGTTGACAGAAGTGTTTGCAGTGACGTGTTTGCAAGTGCACAAGCACAGTGATGAACTGTGTGAAATTAAGGGCAGAGAGAAGGCACTGTAGTGGTTGTTAGCTTTGTTAGATGGTGTTCGAGTGTGCAGTGATCAGAAAGGTCGAAGTATTAATGCAACAGTAAGGCAACAGCAAGGGGGTTTGATGGTAGAAAGCAACCAGTCGTGTTCAGGCAGGGCAAAAGATGTTGGGGTGATTTGAGATGGTGATGACAGTGGACAGAGCAGTGCACTTGATAGGAGGGATTGATGATGTTGCTCAGTTGACAGAGGGGTATAGAACAGGAAGGCCAGAAATAGTGAACAGAAATGCAATGTAACGGATTCTTTTTTTTTAACTAAAAATTGTAAAAGCAATGTAAAAAAGAAAAAATGTAAAAAGAATGGAATAAAAGATTTTTTTTCTTTTTGAATGAAATTGTGTATGTTTTTTTTTATAAACTAGAAATGCTAATGCTAAATGAACAACACACTTGAAAACAACAACAAACAAAATCAAACAACACAACAATTTTTTTTTTTAAAAAAAATGCAAACAAACACACAAAAATAATTCGAAGAGTAGAAAATCAAAATCAAAACAAGTTCCCCGGCAACGGCGCCAAAAACTTGTTCGTCGACGGAAATTCTATCGGTTTAGAAAACCGTCGAACGAATTTAAATTAAAAATAACCGTAAGCGCACGGTGTACGAATGTAGCACGTGGCGAATACGGGTCGATCCACAGGGAATTGATGATTTTAAAATTCTACTCAATCAAATTAACCAAAGTTGGAAGAGTGATTAACTAAAAAGAAGAAGAAAAATGACAAAAGAAAATAGATAAAAATATGAGAGTGTTAAGACAATTTAGAGGCAATTTCCACTCTCTAGATCACATAAATCAACAAATTGAAGTTATGATCTATCTTTTCTTGTCATTAATGAATTAGTTGATGTGCTTATCATAAGTATGATATATTTATGCTATTAATTGGCTCAATATAAACTATCAAACTATAACACAACCACTAATACACTTTTAAATCTCATAAAATATGACAACAAAGTTGAAAGCAAAATTTATTTTAAGCATGGCCTATTAACCATTAATTAGAAATATAAGCCATCAAATTTCAATTTCAACAATCACTTCTTTACCATAATCATATGTAGATGAAGAGGCAATTTGTGTTTCGTTTGTTTAAGCATAGCCTATTTGTTATAAACAACATAGACTATCAAATTCAAAGCTAAACAACATCATTAGACCACTTCATTCATTCTCATTAAGCATAAAAAGAGAGCATAAACATCACATTAAGTTGAAGCTACATGATTAGAGAGCTTCATTTTTTAGATTAACTAAAAAAAATGTAGAAAAATGAGAAAAGAAAATAAGTTCCCCGGCAACGGCGCCAAAAACTTGTTCGTCGACGGAAATTCTATCGGTTTAGAAAACCGTCGAACGAATTTAGAGATAGAAATAACCGCAAGCGCACGGTGTACAAATGTAGCACGTGGCGAATACGGGTCGATCCACAGGGAATTGATGATTTTAAAATTCTATTCAATCAAATTATACCAAAGTCGAGAGTGAATAGCTAGAAATGTAAAAACTAACAAAAACTAGCAAAAGAAAATGATAAAAATATGAGAGTTAAAAGAACAATTTGGAGATATATCCACTCTCTAGATCATATAAATCAACAAAATGAAGTTATGATCTCTCTTTTCTTGTCATTAGTGAATTAGTTGATGTGCTTATCATAAGTATGGTATATTTGTGCTATTAATTAGCTCAATATAAACCATCAAACTATAACACAACCACTAATACACATTTAACTCTTATGAAATATGACAACAAATTTGAAATAAAAATCTATTTTAAGCATAGCCTATTAACTATTGTTTAGAGATATAGGTTATCAAATTTCAATTTCAACATTCACTTCTTTGCCATAATCATATTTAGATGAAGAGGCAATTTGTGTTATGTTTGTTTAAGCACAGCATATTTGTTATGAACAACATAGACTATCAAATTCAAAGCTAAACAACATCATTAAACCACTTCAAATGTTTCCATTAAAGCACAAAAAGAGAGTATAAAAATCAAAATGTTGCATCTACATACTAGAGAGCTTCATTACCCCTAAATTGTAGGGATTAAGCTCTCATATTTGTTATCAAATCAACAAATGTAGAAAGCAACATGAAAGCAAAAAGAAAGGAAAATGATAGCTAATGGAAAAGACAACTATTCTAATTGCATAAAGGAAAATCTACACTACTTGCATAAAAGGAAATGAACATGTAATTAAAAAGAAACCATAATTAACATTGCATAAACAAAAAGAATTACATAAGAGAAGACATGGCTAAGTAGCCATGGAAAGAAAGAGAGATTTGATTTATTTTCTAAACTAAAACTAACTCACTAAGAGAAGGATGGCTACATGAAACATAAGGGGTATTTATACAAGTGTTAAAACCCTAATTCATTTTTTTTTGGGGAATGCCCAAAATGCCCCTTAGGAAGTGTGGAGGCCAAGTTATCATTAACATGTCTTAATCCCCCATTAAGTGTACATGAAGCCATTATCTCCAAAAGCATGTGCATTAGCCTTTAATTTGTACATTAAGGTAGGTGGGTAGGTGGGGTCCTCCATGTTCTTCACTTTGAATTATTTCCATCTTCATTCCTTTGTATTAATTTTGTACATGCATATCTTCATGAAACCACTTCTATTTGAGATCAATTTCCTACAAAAATATATACAAATTTTCAATTAATTTTTCTCAAATTAATATATGCACAAAAATGACCATTTTGCCCCTGGATGAAGATGAATATGTGACAATTTCAAATAATATGAATTTTGGTTTAAACAAGTTAAAATACCCAATATGATCATTTATTTAATTTAAATAGAATAAATATGGTGGTAAAAATATGCACATTTACGTGCACATCAATAGTCTACACATAACCTTAGAGAACCGTCTGCCTTTGTAACAAAGACGACTGGCGATCCCCAACTCGAGGTACTACGTCGGATCAAGCCCTTCTACAACAAGTCATAAGTCTTCCTTTCTAACTCCCTCTTCTCTTTTGGAGCGATCCTTCTACAATAGGTCTAGTTCCTGGAACCAAATCAATACGGAACTCGACTTCACGGTGAGGAGGTAAACCTTGCACCTCGTCAAAAATATCTATGAAATCTCGAACAACCGGCACATCTCCAAGCTCCTCTTTTGTCACTTCGAGTGAATAGAGAAAACTGCTCATTAACTTCTTAGGCTCTTCACAACTAATATCAACACTAACATCTCCTGCATCACTAACTCTAACAAGCCTTCTACCACAATCCAAGATAGCTTTAAACTTAGATAACCAATCCATTCCCAACAACACTCCAAAACCCATAAACCCAAGAACAAACAATTCAAAAGGAAATAGATGATTTCGACAAGAAATAGGTACATTTAGACACACGGTGTCAAGATTTGTCGAACTCCAATTGGGTTTGACACACAAAGAGGATTACTTATGATAACATATTTAAGGTTTAGTTTGTCCATTAGATCATAAGAAATAAAACTATGAGAAGCTCCTGTATCAAATAGCACCCTTACAGGAATATCATAGATGGATAATGTACCTTGCAACACTTGCTTCCCCTTTTTATCTGAAGAAGTGGATGGTATCTCTTCAATGGTAAAAGTTTGTCCTTGAGATCCCTTTTTAGGAAATGGCACTCATTCTTCATATGTCATGGCTGGCCGCAATTAAAACATGTGGCAATTGGGCAATGATTTGCAAAGTGGCCCATCTTATTGCACTTAAAAGAAAGAATGTTGGCCAAGTTGGTCTGCTTCTTCTGTGCTGGAGCGCCATCTTTGGTTTTCTTCCCTGCACCCAGCTTCTTTCCCTTAAGCTTACACTTGAAGTTTGGCTTACCTTCAACCGGTATAACCGATAAAGGCTTAGCACTTATTACTGGTACTACGCACTTCTGGACTCCTTCCTTAATATCAAGAGCCTCAAACCTCAAAGCCATGCTAATAATGTTGGTGAATGTACTCATAAGATGATTGGTCATTTCACGATGGAACTCTGGTCGCATTCCATTCACAAACATTTCATTTTTCTTGAGTGGTGTGTCTATCAATCCAAGTCCAAAACTGGACAAAGCATTGAACTTATGCTCATACTGCGACACGGTCATATCACCCTGCTTTAAGTCAATGAAATTTCTAAATAACTGAGTTCTTCCGGCTTTTGGAATAAACTGTGCTTCAAAAACTTCCTTGAACTGGGCCCAAGAAAACTCCCCCTCTGGAGTACTTGCTGTTTCTGAATCCCACCAATCCATCGCCGACTTTTGAAGTTGTCGCGATGCCAATAGTCGTTTCTCCGCATCTTCCAACCCTCCAAATATTCTTTCACAAGTTCGGAGCCACATCTGCACCCCAAGAATGTCTTCAGCCCCATAGAATGGTTTCCCACCCAAAGCGGTAAAATTCTTACACAAAGCTGCAAAGTTCATAGGGGTATGAAATTGCACTAGCATTTCCTCTGCCGGATCTACAGCTGACATAATAGCATTTCTAGGTACCCTGCCATTGGTATCCGTGCTAGTTCTAGATCCTCTCCTTCCTCCTCTTCCTGTATTCATTTGCTATTATCTGAACAAATAACAGGTATCTTTAGAATACAAAAATAGGATTAAAATGGTTTAAGGAAATAACACCAAAGGATCTAAAACTAGACTTTAGAGGATAAATATTATTATTATAAAAATTACAAATACGCTCACTCAAGATTAACTCATTCTAGGGCATCAATTATCCTATCTCTGGTGAGTTGTACCCCAATCAGGCTAAGGCGTTCGATCAACCGAAGCTCTGATACCAACTGTGACGACCCACCTTTCTGACCCTTGAGAACGACACTTAATACATCCATGGTATTCAAGTGTCGTTGCCCAAGTATCTAAAAGATGAGTTGTAATGGGGTAAAATATAAGAACGGAATAATAATATCACAACGGAACGGTTAAATATAACATAAAAATAAGACAATACATAAGGTTACTCCCCAACAAGGAGTTATCAGAGTTACAACAAAAGTACTACTATCAGTCTAGGCAGTTATAACAACCTGCCTTTAAATATACATACATAGATCCAACATCTCATAATAGCGAAAATAAATAGCTAGGTAGATAAGGAGCCTCCTGCTCGTCCACCATCTTCAAAAGAGCCCAAAGAAACCTGTCATTTATGGACTACTCAAATATAAATGAGTACCCGAACATTTAGGGAAAACAACAATTCGGGTCAGACAATTAGTCTGGTATGAGTAAACTCCAAAAATAGAACACACAAAGTAACTAGTGAGACCACATCGCAAAAACGCAGAACGGGTTTTTCCCTCACAAGGACAACATCCAAGTATAAAAAAATGGATACAGATAATTAAACATCGCGAAGAGTGCAAGACGCTTCCCGATGAAATTAAGAAAGAATCAATCCAAAGATTTGAATCAAAAATAAGGAAAAGGAATTTTTCCAACAATGACTAGGAGTGTGCGCCCCTCTTATCGAAAGTATACCTCTAGAAAATGTACTTGAGAACTACGATGGCTCTCGAAAACCTCCAAGCCGTACCCCGCCATCCTTACAGAGTATCCGAGTATTTCACATCTCCGTGCGCATACAACCGGAACCAATCTAGAGTAGATGTGAAAATATCCTAATGGGAGCAACCCCACATAGCTTGTCCCCCACTCGCTCTTTATTTAGTCATTTTAGATAAAGGATATAAATGCTCTAATTGAGCAACAAATCGTCTTAGATTGACGAAACAAAAATAAAAGGAAGAAGGAATTGATAGTCAAGATATCGACTATCGGGGATAACAAAACGATCGTATATGGAAATTAAATCTTATACTCTTTCAATACTTGGAAAATATCCATATACTTATCCCATCGGTATAAGCATATTCTCAAAACAATTAAGAGGATTTCATATTTCAAAAATATACTTAGATGGGTCAAAAACAACTGTCTATAAGAAATGCAAACGTTTTCCATTATAATTATAAAGATCACTTATGGAAATCAAATCTCCTACACTTGTCACATTTTCGATATTCTCGACTTACTCTATCCATCGCCCAGAAACAAAGCCAGGTAAGTCCGGGCACTGGTTGCTCTTAGCCTTGCCTAGACACTTCGGTTTCAGATCTCACAGACAGAGAATCAATCTACTCATCGGCTTTTAGTACCAAGTATAGGGCTACTTACTTTCCATAAATAACTCATTTAAATTATTATATAAATTTTGAAGCACCTTTAAAATACTTTAAACAAAGATTTAAAACTTCTATTCAAATCATAACTTAAACCCATCATCTTTAAAGGAGATTACAACCAAGAGGGGATGAAGCTTTCTCTTAATCAAATGAGATAGCTAAAAGGGGTGTTTTTTCCTTTTAACCAAAAAGTCACTAAATGTCAATCCTAAGTTAAAAGGTAGTGTAAGTTCCCTTTAACTAAACATCAAAGTTATTGCTCATAAACTGGCCGAGCACAAATCAAACAACCAAACAAGAATAATAATAAGAATAATAATAGACTCATTATTATTAACAATTTACAATCAATAGTTAACACAACATTTGTTAAAATATGAATGAGTAAAAGGAAAGAGATTAAGATTACACTGACTGTAAATTAATTAAATTATACTCACAGAATAAGTTATACCCACAAAACTATGAAAATATGTAATATACTCATAGAATAATTTACACCCACTAAACTATGAAAGCAAGGAATGTACTCACAGAATAAGTTATACCCATTAAACTATGAAAGCAAGGAATGTACTCACAGAATAAGTTATACCCACTAAACTATGAAAACATGAAATATACTCACATCCTATTTGCTTTGATGGAGACTTGGAATACTTCACCTTTTAAAATGAATTTTAGTTATTTTCTTTTGTTTTTGAATGAAATAAAATGATATATGGACTTGGCTATTTATAGGTGAAGAGAATGGTACTTTAGTAATTTCCTATAGCCTAACCTGATTCAACCAGATTTTGGTCCAATAGAAGCTAGCCATATGGCATAATTTGATTCGACCATAATTTGGTCCAATAGAAATCCTCCTTATCAACTATGGCCTAACCTGGTTTGACCAGATTTTGGTCCAATGGCAACCATCCGCATGGTATAACCTGGTTCGACCAGATTTTGGTCCAATGGCAACCATCCGCATGGAATATAATAATCATTATGCTATTTTATTTTATTAGGCAAGTAATTATACTATTTTGTTTTATTAGGCTACGTTAATAATTGTTTCTCGTTTTATTAGGCAAGTAATTATACTATTTTGTTTCATTAGGCTACGTTAATAATTATTTCTTGTTTTATTAGGCTAGGTTAATACTTCTAGATATAAAATCCATTATTTAATCATTTAAAAACAGATTAACTATTCATGTTCAAACTGATTAAATAATGGGTCATTACATCAGCCAAGGACACTACGGGGTAATGCGGTCGACTAGCGCGAAGAATAAGGCTGTTAAGGAACGACCATCTGTATAATTGCTTTGTGCGAGTACTGATACGTCGGCTAGTATAACCATTTTAAGAGAAAATCTAACATACCGATACTTTCTCAAAGCTACTACACATTGGCTATGTGAGTGTTCAAAAAAAAATATAAAATATGCATAACACAAAATCAGTCACAGATATTCATATCACAAAGGCGGAAACAAATATGAATACAACAAATAAAAGTGTACATCAAATTAGTGGTCATGTAAGATCCACTACATTACAAAATAATAGGTACAAGTGCTAGACAAAAGAATATGTATACGTCAAGGAGTTTCTATCTCAAATGTATAAAAGAAAAAACTTCTAAGCTAAGTAGTTTGCCAAAAGTCAGATGACAGACCCAGATTAGAAGTCAAGCAGAAGCACCTAAAATACCTCGGTCCGACCCTAGCATTATTTAATAAGAAAATAATAAACGGATCAGTATAGCTATAAATATCATATAAAATGAGATAGGATAAAAGATATAACAAAAATGTACGATAACATTAATGCCATACTCTAACGAGTATACATTTAACAACCACAAAAATCATACAATATCTCAAGAAATCTCAAACACACAAAAGAATGTCATATTCTTTATTTTATTCACCAAACCACATATATTGACAAATATATCAATGCCAATCACAAAAATTGGTGAAACACAAATTCTAAAAATCATCAACTAGAAATCCCGAAATCACAAAGGGTGGGACCTATCATAAATGGGAGCATGAAAACTCACCAACACGTGCATCACAAATGAGTCATTATCCCATTGTATCTAACCATAGAGCAGGTGCAACGACGTAGTATATTAACAATACGCCCGAGGAACCTAAAACTCGAGTAGTTAAGAACATCGATGTAGTACAGTAATGGTACGCCCGACGGACTTGAAACTCCAATAATTTGGAACAACGGCGTAGTACAATAACGGTGGACCGAAGAACCTAATAAACCGGAACAAAGATGTAGTACAATAACGGTACATCTATTGATCCAGATAAGCCGAAACATCGACGTAGTATAATAATGGTACATCCAATGAACCGAACACTATAAAAGAACATGGTTGTTAGCCCATAAAAATGAGACAAAACTCCAAAGAACCCATAGGTATTTAGCTATAAAAGAAATGAGACGAAGCTCAATAAAACGAGGTATAGTCCCCCACGTGGATAAAGAGACATCGCACACCGCTAGTCTAAACCACAAAATGATCACCATTGTTCAATAAAAAGTGTGAATTACACTAAGCCAGTAAATAAATGAGTTTAGCTTCATGCCCCATAACCACTGGTTTAACTTAAATATTTACGAACAAATTATAGATTTTCACTCGAAAATTATCACAAGAGTTTCAATCGGACAAGTCTAAGAATTAACCGACAAAGTAAACGCAAGCGTTTCATACTACTTATTCTGCTAAGTCGTTTAATTGAATTTCTCGAATGAATGAGGTAAAAGTTTATTTATATTAACAGATTAGAAAACGGTTTTTAAAGCGAGTTTGATATTGAAAGTAAATGTTGAAATCGTTTTGATGAAAGTGTTTGAATATTTACTACTAGTATAGAAATCTTTGCATTTTAAAATGACAAACCATAGAAATGATTGTAGAAACAATCAATCACCAAAAATTCACATAGGAAGACATGAATTAAATCCAAAGAAATCGATATCAAATCCATCATAATGGATATTCCCAAAAATCAGGAAAAAGAAGTCATCAATGTTGATAAAAGTGATAACAACTATTCGGATCAACAAAAATCGATAAAATTTGAAAATCCAGTCAAAACTGCCAAAATAGGCAAAATTGCAGAGTTTCAGACGTTTGAAATTACCAACCAGACGTTTGAATCACTAACTAGACATCTAGTTGGATTTCCAGTGGTTTGGATTTTGTCTCTGCTATTTTTATTCTTCCAGGGACCAATTCCAGACATCTGGATTTTTCAACCAGACGTCTGAATTTGAAACCAGACGTCTGGATTTTCTTCTAGACATCTGAAATTTCCTGCTAGGAAAAAATCAGCCTAGCCAAAAAGGGAAAAATTCAAACCGGAAGCGTCGGATGAGCGATGAAGACTAGGGATTTATGCCATGCGACAAACCAACCTTATAGGCTCTTCGTTACACCCCAAATAACATGTCCAAACATCCAAGATAGAATTTTTAAGGATTTTGACTTCAAAACACCAAAATTGAAAAATTCACCAAATCAATTCAAATCAAAAGCAAATGAATATGAGCAGATGTTAGGAATTCATACCTAACAACAATGAAATCTATAGACGTAGATGTGAGTTCAAAAACTCACCTTTAAACCCAAATATAGAAATGAGAAGCTCTAAAACAAGCTAAGATTGATTTCTCTTCAATAACACCTCTAGAATCCTCAATCTATTGTCAAATGAAATGAATTTCCTAAGTTAGGGTTTAGGAATTTCTGAAAATTGAAGAGAGATTGAGATGGAGAAGACGAAGAGGATGCTCACCTAAGCTTCTCTTTGATTTCTAGAACTTGAATTTGAATTTCCTTGTAAGCTAGGGCTTAGGAATTTTGACTTCTTTTCTCTTCCTCTATTTTTTCTTTTAGCTAGAGTGTTAGGAAATGAAAATGAATGAAGAGGGGAGAAGTGGAATGGGAGTTATCACGTAGAGGAATTGGGTCCTCTTAGTGGGCTGAAACCCAAACCCAATGCCCCAAACGAAAATATCACAATTCTAATCAACTCCAAACATATCGATGTTTATACTCAAAAAGGTCGCACGCCATTTTGGACTCAATGGAAGTGGTCTCGAGTCCTCATTCGACTGTTTACAGAAAGTAGCACTTCAGACCTTAATCCGACTAACGATGCTATATTTAAATAAATATTTAAATATATAATCGTAAAATATGCGGGTTGTTACAGATTTCCCTCCTTAAAGAAAGTGTGTCCTTGCAATTCTTAAGAAGAAAACAAAGAGTAACAACCATAAAAGCATATCAACACAAAAGAAAAATTGAAATAAGAAGTTCACCTCCAAGAGCTCGAGAGAGTAAGTTCGGATGTGTTCCCTCGATGAATTCTTCGGATTCCCAAGAACAATCCTTAGGATTTGAGGACCATTGAACTTTCACAAGTGGAACATCTTTATTACGAAGACGTTTAGCCTCCGTAGCAATGATACGAATAGGATGTTGCTCATTAGTCAAACTAGGTGAAACTTTAATTTCCTCAATAACACTGAGCTCAAGAACAGAATCAGAATCCCTAAGGAATTTTCGTATTTGAGAGACGTGGAATACATCATTAGTAGCAGAAAATTGAGCTGGTAATAAAAGGTGATAAGCCACGGAACAAATGCGTTCGATGATGGGAAATGGGCCAATATAATGAGGTGCCAATTTTCCTGATCGACTGAAATGCATAACACCCTTCATAGGTGAAACACGAATAAACACCAAATCTCCCACAGAAAATTCCAAATTCCTTCTTTGGTTATCGGCATAAGATTTTTGTCTACTTTGAGCTTCTTTCATCCTATGACGAAGAAGGTCAATCTTTTCTGTCGAATCATGAATAAAATCTGGACCTAAAACCAGCTACTCACCGGCCTCAAGCCAACAAGAAGGAGATCGGCATGGCCTTCCGTAGAGTGCTTCCAATGGTGACATGCCAATACTAGATTAGAAGCTATTATTATAGAAAAACTCAACAAGAGAAATATGATCTTCCCAACTTCTACCAAAATCAAGAACACATGCACGAAGAAGATCTTCAAGGGTTTGATTCACACGCTCGGTTTGTCCATCGAACTGAGAGTGATAAGTGGTGCTAAAATTAAGCTTCGTTCCTAAAGATTTTTGAAAAGTCTTCCAAAATTCACTAGTAAACATGGATCATGATCGCTAATAATAGAAGTAAGGAATCCTTGCAATTTAACGATCTCTTTAACATAAAGTTTGGCTAAGAGAGGTACAGTCCGATTAGACCGAATAGGAATAAAATGGGTGGATTTTGTAAGTCTATCCATAATCACCCATAAACTATCATGACTCGAACGAGAACGGGAAGACCGTTAATAAAGTCCATGGAGACTTGATCCCACTTCCAAACAGGAATGTCCAAAGGTTGCAATAACCCACCGGGTCTTTGATGCTCGGCCTTAATAAGTTGGCAAGTCATGCAACACTTAATGAAGTTAGCAATATCAGATTTCATTCCATCCCCAATAATAAAGTCGCTACATATCCGCGTACATTTTACTACTACCGGATGAATGGTAAATTTAGAATGATGGGAATCTTCTAAATGTCTTTGCAAAAATCACTAATATTTGGCACGATAAGTCTACTAAATTTTCGAATGCTGCCACGAGCATCGATTTCAAAGTCTTTCAAACCACCAATATTTCTATCCCTACAACTTTGGCTAAGATGAGCCAATTCGGGATCATGCTATTGAGCATCAAGAATACGATCTAAAAGAGATAGATGAGCCTTAAGGCTACATATGACAAGAGATGAACATGAATCGGATTCACGATCTCGAATCTCACAAATGAATAAAGTCTCGAGATCATTTCATTCGGATATCATCATAGAAATAACCGCTTGTTGCTTACGACTAAGGGCATCGGCAACACGATTCTACTTTTTGGGAGTATAAAGAATATCCAGATCATAAGATGCAAGGAACTCAAGGCAACGTTGTTGACGCAAATTAAGTTCCTTTTGAGAAAATAAATAATTCAAAGATTTATGATCGGTGTAGAGAACAAATTTCTCTCCCAAAAGATAATGACGCCAAATTCTAAGGGCAAAAACAATAGCCACGAACTCTAAATCACGAGTGGCATATCTAGTCTTGGAAGGCTTCAATTGCCTAGAAGCATAAGCAATAACACGTTTCCTTTGCATGAGAACGGCTCCCAAACCAACACGACTAGCATCAGTATAAACAATAAAGTCTTGCTTCCCTTCGGGAATCATAAGAATAGAAGCATCGGAAAGGAGCTCTTTTAATTGCTGCAAAGAAGCTTCACATTTATGACAAAATGTATTTAATCCCTTCTTTGTCAAACTAGTAAGAGGCACAGAAATTTTAGAAAAGTATTTTATGAACCGACGGTAATAGCCTGCCAATCCGAGAAAGCTAAGAATTTCCGTCACACTCTCCGGTCTCTTCCAATTTTCAGTCGCTTCAATCTTTGAAGGATCCACGGAAATTTTGGATTCAGAAATGATATGTTCAAGAAATTTCACATGGGATTGCCAAAAGTGGCAGCTGGAAAATTTTTCTTTCAATTGATTGCACCTAAGAGTTTCCAACACAATCCGAAGATGCTTCTCATGCTCTTCCTTAGTTTTAGAATGAACAAGAATATCATCTATAAAGATGAGAACAAATCGATCGAGGAAGTCTTTGAAAACTCGATTCATAAGGTCAATGAAATAAGCTGGAGCATTCGTTAGACCTAATGGCATAACAAGCCGTTTATAAGATCCATAATGAATGCGGAACGATGTCAAAGTAATGCTATCCTCTGCAATACGAAGCTGATGAAAACTGATTGCTAAGTCTAATTGTGAAAAGACTCTAGCACCACTAAGTTAATCGAATAGATCATCAATCCGAGGCAAGGGATATTTATTCTTGATAGTGAGATCATTAAGCTTGCTGTAGTCAACGCAAAGTCTAAGTGTACCATCGGATTTGTTCACAAAAATAGCTGAAGCTCCTCAAGGAGAGGAACTAGAACGAATAAATTATTCTATTTCCAATTCAGATAATTGTTTACACATCTCCTCATCTTTCTTATTGGACATACGATAAGGAGGACGAGTGATAGGTAGAGCTTCAGGGATGAAATTAATTTTGAACTCAATTTCTCGCTTAGGGGATAATCCTAAAATAGGCTCAAATATGCCAAAATATTCACAAACAATGTGAATGAGGGAAATGACATCTTTCTCATCATCATTATCATCATCATGAGGGTTTAGAGAATATAAGGATGCCACCAAACTAGAATCTGAATCTTTAAGAACAATAGAAATCTGCTTAACAGAATGTGGATGTCAAAGATGAATAGTCCTCTCAGGACATAGGATATGGGCTTCATAATGGTTAAGCCAATCCATTTTCAAAATCATTCTGAAGCCTAAGTAACGCATAACATGCAAATCGGCTCGGAAAGAATAACCACATAAAATAATCTCGACATCTTTACAAAGGAAACTGAGTGTTGAGGATCCACCAACCGGATTCGCAACTCTCAGTGAAGTCATCAAAGCCATAACACTTAAAGACAAAGTATCAACAAGTTCTTTTGATATAAAAGAATGGGATGCACTCGTATCAAAAGGAACTCGAATAGGATGATCACGAAACATAATAATGCCATCAAGGATAGAATGAGAAATACCTTGACCAAGAGAAGTGTTACTAGACGCTTGCACAACGTTTAGCTTTCTCTCTTTCTTGCTTGGAAGTTTGGGGCATGATGATAAAAGATGACCCAAACTTTTGCAATAATGACAAAAGAGAGGTTTCAGACATCATTTGCATAATGGTCCATAGAGCCACAATTGTAGCATTGCCCACGACTAGAGGTAGAAGTCTTTTCTATCAAAGTTGCTTGCTTCCTTTTCTTGTTGGGATAAGGCCCTTTGAACTTAATAGGCCTCTTATTGTTGTTGTTGAAGTTCTGTTTGGCACCCTCAACTTGAGCATCACTTTCTTTACTGGCCTCTTCAAGTCGAAGAGCGATATCAACGAGCTGATCAAAAGAAACTTCCAGTTTCAAAACTTAAGGCTTTTTGAGGTTTTTATCCAACCTTAGACAAACCTCTGATTTTTCTTCAATGGGGTATTAATATACTCGACCCGATATTTAGAGAGTGATTCAAAAGATGCAACATAGTCTGTCACGGAAGAATCGCCTTGAACAAGGTTAATAAAATGCCGAGCTAAAGTTACTTTTTCAGCTTCCGGCAAAAAATTCAACTCGAAAGTTTCCGGAATTGCTCCCGAGTAAGATCCGCTTAAGTAGTCTCAGAAACCAAAAGCTCGTACAATCTAATGCTCTTTCTTGGAGCATGCTAAAAGCCACTTGGACTCGATGTATATCAACAAGATTCATGCGAGAGAATATGCGATCGCACGATTTAAGGTACGCATGAATTTCTATAACGCTTTCAGATCCCTTGATTGGCCTTGCACCCAAATTGATATAGTTTATGCACAAGCATGCAAACCCGGATCTAGGATGAGTAGGCTCTGGAATAGGTCCGACAGCTTGAGCATTCTTTACAAGATCTAAAAGTTGCTGGGCAGACATAAATACTCCATCCTGAGGAGTAGCACTAGATTGACCGACGCTAGGACGACCTGGTCTAACCATTTCTCCTCTTTAACAAAGAAAGAAAGAAGAAGAAAGAGTTATTCTCAGAATGAATATCAAACAATCCTGATTGATAAAACAAGTCATCATAAAAGAAATAGGATAGAACGGATCCAATGACTCGAATTGAATCCTAAGGCACGATTCCTAAGAGAGACTTAGGACGATGATCCTTCCTATAAAATTCTATATTGTTCGAAGTTTGGCTCTAATACTAAGATGTGATGCCCCACCTCTATACTCACACTAGCCAAGGACACTATGGGGTAATGCCTTCGACTAGCGCGAAGAATAAGGCTGTTGAGGAGCGACCATTTGTATAATTACTTTGTGCAAGTACTGATACGTCGGATAGTATAACCATTTTAAGAGGAAATCCGACATACCAATACAACCTCAAAGCTACTACACAGTGGCTATGTGAGTCTTCGAAAAAAATATAAAATAAGCATAACACAAAATCAGTCACAGATATTCATATCACAAAAGCGGAAATAGATATGAATATAACACATAAAAGTGTACATCAAAGTAGTGGTTATGTAAGATCCACTACATCTCAAAAAAATAGGAACAAGTGCTACACAAAAGAATATGTATACATCAAGGAGTCTCTATCTCAAATGTATAAAAGCAAAAACTTCTAAGCTAAGTAGTTAGCCAAAAGTCAGATGACAGACCCAGATAAGAAGTCAAGCAGAAGCACCAGAAATACCTCAGTCTGATCCAAGTATTATTTAATAAGAAAATAATAAAAAGATCAGTCTAGCTATAAGTATCAAATAAAATGAGATAGGATAAGAGATATAACAAAAATGTATGATAACAATAATGCCATACTATAATGAGTATACATTTAACAACCACAAAAATTGTAACAACCCAGGTTTTAGCGATTACCTGAGAATATTAAATTATAACGGCAGTTATAATTTAATAGTGTAAATTAATAATTAAAGAAATTTAAATTGTTTATTGGAAATAAACAATATATTTGAGTATAAAATGAAAAAATAGAATTTTGGAAACTTTATTAAGATGGTTTGAGTTAAAATATTGAGGAAATGTGTTTTATTTAGAGTTAACGCAATAGTTTTGTTAATTATTGCTATTCACTTCTTTTTATAATTTTCAAAAGAAGTAATTAATTTTTAAAATGGGATATCTTTAATAAAATGATGGAATTGAGTTTAAAAAATAATTTGAGCATAAAATTAAATTTGAAATGAGTGATAGAATTTTATTACATAAAAATGTGATTTTTGTGTAATTTATAATGTTAGTTACAATGAGTTTTGTGATTAAAGATGTAAATTTGCTATTTTATTTAAAGTAGAGAAATATGATAATATAATGTTTTAAATATATAAATAATCTTTTATTTTGAGTGTAAAACATTTTATTCATCAAGAGTATGAAGTTCATAATTTTTAAAGAAGAAAAACTTGTATTATTGTGATTTTATTTGTTAACATACATGGTTAAGTGTTATATAAGTGAATGAATATTATCTTAAGCTAATTTTCTTTTAAATTGGGCCTTAGCCCATTAACCTAATCCCAACTTGGCCTGTAAGAAATGAGAAAAAGGAACCTGTACGTATCTTTTTCTCACTTCTTCCTCTAGCCTCCAGAAGCATGCTAATGGCTGAAACCCTCTTTCCTCCTTCAATCTATGCTAAATCCATAAAATTAAAAGAAAAATTGATGACCTAAAAGGTTAAAGCAAGAGCTAAACTCAGGTAATCGAGTTCTAAAACCCTTCTCTTCATCAAAAAATCTATTTTTGTACTGATAATTGTTGATTTGCTTCTCTCCTTGTTTGCATGTAACTGTTCTTAGTTTTACTGGTTTGGATGCTCTGTTCTTGGCTAAAAGCATCAACCTTTGGCATCTAAATCATAATTCAATCTTCATGAAGGCAAGATGAGTGTAAAACTCACAAACTCTAGCTCTTTACATGATCAAAATGTTATAATTAGTGAATTACTGAAGCTGAAACAAATTTAGGCATAACTTTCTCGTTTTTGATCCGATTTTGATAATTTTAGAAGTATCGGAAAGAAAATTTCATGTGTTACAACTTTCCGGTTTTAAGTTTTTTGTAATTTTGAAGTTAGCTATTTCAAAATTTAATTTTTCTACTGCAAACCTGAGAGCAAAACCAATATTTTCTCTTTCATTGAAGCTGAAACAAATTTGACCATAACTACTTCGTTTCTTAGCCGATTCTGATGATCTTGGTCATTCCAGAAAGCTTAGAAACTAAGATACAACTTTCATTTTATTCATTTTTCCTGATTTTGAAGATATCTATGCTAAAATTGCAATTGTTGGTCGCTGTCCTGTAAATGCATAAGTTTAGGCTGAGTTTGATGATTTTTTTTCGTAATTTGATCATAACTTTCTTGTTTCAAATCGTAATTTTGAAATTTTAGGTGTTCTGAAATCCTTATGAAATAGGCCACAACTTTTCTTTTCTAATTTTGAATGATTTTGAGGTTTACATATTGAATAACTGACTTTTTTTATCGCTAGCCTGTGTTGATAGCCAGTGCACATAAATTTTTCTAAGTAGCATTTCGCTCATAACTTATTCGTTACTAATCGAAATATCGAAACGTTTGATATTCTGGAAACCTTATGATATAGACTACAACTTTCATGTTTTGAATTTTGTAAATTTTCAAAGTTTATATGGTGTCAAATTGACGCTTTTACTTATGGCCTATCATTGACAGCCACAAATTTATATATTTGTCTGATTTCGACGATTTCATTTGCATTATTTTGCAATATTTTTGTACGAAATTTGATGCTAATATTTGATCATTTTGTCTTGCAATGGATTAATCAAGCTGGGATGAGATTTGAATTTAAATCAATTTAAATTCGATTTAAATTTGAATTTCGGTTAAGGCCGATTAAAATTGCAAATTGATGTTTTCTTGAGTTTAAAAAAAATCCGAATAAATTCCAGAAAATCTTCTAACATCATGGTTGGAGTAATAAATGTTTTTACGTATTTTTAGAGGTTTTCAATCAATTATTCTATATTTTTAAGTCTTTTAAAAATTATTAAAATCCTTTTTAATGATGTGTTTTCTCTCATAATCTTTTAGATAAATTTCTAAAATTTGTTTTATAACCCCGTTTTCTCAAGTAAAATATTTTATAATTAATTTTGTTTATTTTAATTACTTTGATGCTTTTTTGGACATATGAGGAAGTAAATTAAACGATTTAGTAAAAAAAATTGGAACATGTATTTTTGCTTTATCGCTTTATAACGGACTTGTACGATCGAAACCAATTTGAAGTGTTATTTTGAGTTGATTATGAAGTTATCAAATTTTGGTGAAGATTATTGGTTTGAGAATAACTCTTTGAGTACATTCAACGACGAACCAATCTAGATGCATTTTGTGATGGCCGATGAAATGAGGCAATATTGATGTTAAGTTTTAATTTGCAACTATGGTTAGAAATAACCATCACGATGTTCTTTTACTTTCCTAGGAGATGAGGCAAGTTGTTATGATGGATTGATGATGATTTCAATATTTATGATGAATTTTTACTTGTCGATGAAATGAGACAAGTCTCGATGTCACTTAAAACTCGTCCAAGTAAGAGACAAGACGAGTTAGGTATCTTACACTCGCCGATGAGATGAAGCGGTGTTTATTTGATGATGTTTTATGATGGTTTTCTAATGTGGCATCGACTAATGATTAGTAAACCAATAGGTGCAAACGTATGGTATGAGACGTACGTTGACGCCTACTGGGTTCCTATTCGAGAAGTTGAGACACATTTCACGATGTTACTAGTGTTATAGACTGAGTACTCGATTGGAATCATCACGATGTTCATGAAGTTTTTACTCGACTCCAATCATCATGATGTTATTACTTGGGTTTTTGTGACTAGGTGTCATCAAGATGTTTCCGACTATAGTCAATTAAGATAATCACGATGTTATTATGTTATGTGACCCCAAGTCACCACGATGAATGGTACCAAATAATGGTAGTACTAGTCAAGATGTAAATGCACATGTTGTTTTCCATGAGGTTTTGGGTGTTTCAATTTCACTATTTTGATGATGATGCTTTAGTGTAGCCTTATGTAAGAAAAAGGCTTATTGACATACATGGTTTTATTTGTGATTTCAAATATGATGTTTTGGATTCTTTTTGTGCTCAATCAAGATGGATTTGAGACATTATATATATTTATACCAATGAGTTGAGGTATAAATTATGGTAATGCTTTTATGATGAGTGTTGATAATAGATTTAAGATATATTTATATTTATACCAATGAGATGAGGTACAAATGATTATGGAGATTCCTTTATAATGAGTTTAATGATGGATTTGAGATGTATTCATATTTATACCGATGAGATGAGGTATAATAATTAAGAAGTTTCTATTAGATGAGTTTTATCTATGATGGATTCTTGAAGTTTTAAATATCTTATGAAGATTTACTTTATGGTCCATATCCTCACCCATTTCGTTTGGTTATATATATAATTAAATGAACCATGTCTATCTAATATACATATTGTATTCCTCTATGCAATCGTGATGAACCATTGATGTATCACTCTAGAGATAACTTGATGACTTATATCATTCCATTGGTAACGATGGAATGATTATCCCCTTATCTCTTACCATCACCTTTACTAATGATAAGTTCTAGCTTGCCTGACCCGTGTGTTTTCACTCGGGTCGGACCGAGTTGTTTCAGGTATCATCCATTGGACTTAGCTTGAAGTTGATGTTGGATATCAGCTCTTCTTTCGCTTGAGTAGTTTATTTCTTCTGCATCCTCTGATGTTTTTTACATTTGATTCGATGTATATGGTGTGATGGTGTACCACCTTTATTGTATTCATATTATATTGTACTGAACGTGTTGCAGTTTATATGTATATATATGATGTTGGTTACTGTTCTGTGATGTGATTTACATTCAGTTGTTGTATTTTATTCTGATAGATGCGCTAGCCGCCTATAGTTTTGGAGTAAGCATTTACTGGGTATGTCAATCCACTTGAGTTGAAAAAATTATATTGCATTTACCGACGTATTCAATAGATGTTTAAGACAAAATTATAGATGGTCGTCCTTAACCAGCCCTATTCTCCGCTTTAGTAGACGGAATTACTTGTTAATTCTCTTTGCTAAAGTGGGTCTCGTGATGGGGCGTTACAGCTTAGTATCAGAGTTGTGGTCAGAACAAAGTAGGATAAAAACAAAACAGTACATATATCATGATACATCGAAGTACAATACGGGTGAATCATTGTCCTTTATTCGAGCTTTCTTTCGAATCGAGCCTTGATTTTTTTTTAAGTTTTGGGATTGTTGAGATGGAATATGTCTAGGAATACAGATATATATATTTTATTCCGTTGTATTCCATAATAGAGTTTGATGTTATCTTATCTTATATAAAATCTTATTTTCGATTATTCTATTCTTATTTTTGTTGATACAAGTGAGTTCGTATCGATGTAGCTGATTGATTTCTTTGAGCATTCTTGTTGCATTCCTTTGAGAGTTGTGAATCCTATTGAAGGGATCCACAACGATTGGCTTGTTGAGAGCATTTTGAGTTTGAGTTCTCTATTGGTTGTTGCTTTACGGAGCATTTGTTTATTACTCACTGCCTTGAGATGTATCTGATTTGAGATGGATTGACTTATTGAATGTAAAGTCTAATCCTTTTGTTGTTATAGGATCCTATATTTATTTTGGCATCCTATTTGATTGGGTTATTATTTCTATCACTTTGGAATGTTAATGATGATTCCGAAGTTTCTATATTCACTTTTGAGTATCGAGATGTTGTTGATATATCTCGAATTCCAGTCAAGGTGACTTTGTTGAATTTTGTGAGTCCGTTTGGATTTGACATCCAATCGGGCAATCGAGTATTGAGGTAACCTTATTCCTGGCTCTTATCTCTTCGGTTATCCTTCCACGATGATATCCACTAAGGAATGAGGTGAGTTTCTAGATTGTTCGAGTTTGATTGAGTTTATCATTCAGCTTCACTAAGTGTTCTTTTCAGATACTCAATCAACGTTATCTTTGTAGCATTACTTTGTTTGAAGTAATGATTTGTTGTTGTGTGCTTCATCTCATTCGAGAAGAATATCTTGCTTATCCTGTATCTTGATGACTTTTGGGAGTGGCTCATGACATCGTAAGATTGACTAACACTCTATCTTCTTCAGTTGATTTTGAGAATCGCGTATTCCAGGATTATCTCGATGCATTCTCTTAATGTTCTTTGGTTTGAGTTTTTAAAGCTATATATATATATATATATATATGAGTTTTAAAAAGAGAAATTAGAGTTTTGAGATTTTTAAAAAATCAAAGAATATTTTGAGAATATATTTACACGAGTAGTATTTCTTTTATAGAAATAATTTTAGAGTGTTGGGTTGTCCATCGAGTAGTTAAGAGTTCTGGTCGATACGCCCGATCAACGTTATCGATAGGAATCTCCTAAATGCTATGATGAGGCAATCAGACACGATGGTTTATGTTTTAAAAATTGAGATTTAGAAAATAATATTTTGAGATTAGATATTCAATATAATTTTAAACGGTAATTGCAGCCATTGACTTTAGAGATGAGTAATAGAGTGGCGAGGCAGTTTTGATCATTCGATCAACTCTACAGCCAACGAATATATCTATTTATTAAAGATTCAATGGTGAGGCAATGCCATTTATTTATTTTGAAATTTTAAGGATGAGAATATATATATGAGAATATTCTTAAGCTATACTTTATTGGAATTATATTTTGAGAATTTTAGAATCTAAATTATATACATTGGATGTTTTCAGAGAAGAGTTATAAGAGGGTTTGAAGATTGTTTTAAACTATTTAAGTGGTTAATTTAATCCATTAGTTTATTTTGAGGAATATTATTACAGATTTAAAAAAAATTCTTTGAAAATTAATTTTGAAGTAAGAGAAGAAATTTGGACTTTTAATTTGAGTTTTAAATTACTTACTAAGTAATATAGTAAAGAGTATGAAAATTTTCAAATGTTGAAAATTGAGAGTGAAAATTTAAAAGATGTTGAGATATATAAATTGTAAATATCTTGGATTGAAAAGTAATTTGAGCTTATATCCCTGTTTCTTGAGTATATTCTATCCCTGAGCTAATATCAACGACATGCATATTTCGTAGTCGTTCGAGTTTGGTGGCCTTGTGAGAAGCTATCTTATGATTTATCTATCTTGTCTATTGTGTCTATCTTTGTTGTGAGGATGTTCTTTTCATATTATTGTGTGGAAAATCTTGTTGTTGATCTTCTTTATTGCTTAGAGATCGGGTTTGAGTGAGTTTAGTCCCTACTCTGTTCATAGAATTTGAGTAATCAATCATTTTAATTGATTATTTGTTGAGCATTTTATTGAGTTTTAATTCAAGACAGGAGATCTTCGAAATTATTTCGAGTTGCTTGGAAAATTCGATGGTTTGCTAACCACTATATTAGCATATGATGGGCCATTGAATTAACCAAGTGAGTTTTTCCTTGTTTCTTCCTACCATTCTATATTAAGAGTATGAATGGTTTGGAATTCGAGCTTGTCTTTATCCTTCGATGATTGTATCTTCTATGTTGTTTACAGCTCTTTTTCTAGAAAATTGCGGAGATGCAATTTTTGTAAGCGGGGGAGTCTGTAACAACCCAGGTTTTAGCGATTACCTAAGAATATTAAATTATAACGGCATTTATAATTTAATAGTGTAAATTAATAATTAAAGAAATTTAAATTGTTTATTGGAAATAAACAGTATATTTCAGTATAAAATGAGAAAATAGAATTTTGAAAACTTTATTAAGATGGTTTGAGTTAAAAGATTGAGGAAATGTGTTTTATTTAGAGTTAAACCAATAGTTTTGTTAATTATTGCTATTCACTTCTTTTAATAATTTTTAAAAGAAGTAATTAATTTCTAAAATGGGATATCTTTAATAAAATGATGGAATTGAGTTTAAAAAATAATTTGAGCATAAAATTATATTTGAAATGAGTTATAGAATTTTATTACACAAAAATGTGATTTTTATGTAATTTATAGAGCTAGTTACAATGAGTTTTGTAATTAAAGATGTAAATTTGCTATTTTATTTAAAATAGAGTAATATGATAATAGAATGTTTTAAGTATATAAATAATCTTTTATTTTGAGTGTAAAGCATTTTATTCATCAAGAGTATGAAGTTCATAATTTTTAAAGAAGAAAAACTTGTATTATTGTGAATTTATTTGTTAACATACATGGTTAAGTGTTTAAATAAGTGAATGAATATTATCTTAAGCTAATTTTCTTTTAAATGGACCTTAGCCCATTAAGCTAATCCCAACTTGGCCTGTAAGAAATAAGAAAAAGAAAACCTGTTCGTATCTTTTTCTCACTTCTTCCTCTAGCCTCCAGAAGCATGCTAATGGCTGAAACTCTCTTTCCTCCTTCAATCTATGCTAAATCTATAAAATTAAAAGAGAAATTGATGACTTAAAAGGTTAAAACAAGAGCTAAACTCAGGTAATAAATTTCTAAAACCCTTCTATTCATCAAAAAATCTATTTTGTAATGATAATTGTTGATTTGCTTCTCTCCTTGTTTACATGTACATGTTCTTAGTTTTACTGGTTTAGATGCTCTGTTCTTGGCTAAAAGCATCAATCTTTGGTATCTAAATCATAATTCAATCTTCATGAAGGCAAGGTGAGTGTAAAACTCATAAATCCTAGCTCTTTAAATGATCAAAATGTTATAATTAGTGAATTACTGAAGCTGAAATAAATTTAGCATAACTTTCTCGTTTTTGATCTGATTTTGAAAATTTTAGACGTTCCGGAAAGCTTAATACATGTTCTTAGTTAGGTATCTTACACTCGCCGATGAGATAAGGTAGTGTTTATTTGATGATGTTTTATGATGGTTTTCTAATGTGGCATCGACTAACGATTAGTAAACTAACAGGTGCGAACGTATGGTATGGGACATACGTTGACGCCTATTGGGTTCCTATTCGAGAAGCTGAGACACATTCACGATGTTACTAGTGCTATAGACTGAGTACTCGATTGGAATCATCACGATGTTCATGAAGTTATTACTCGACTCCAATCATCACGATGTTATTACTCAGGTTTTTGTGACTGGATGTCATCGGGATGTTTCCAACTACAGTCAATCAAGATGATCACGATGTTATGATGTTATGTGACCCCAAGTCATCACGATGAATGGTACCAAATAATGGTAGTTCTAGTCAAGATGTAAATGCACGTGCTGTTTTCCATGAGGTTTTAGGTGTTTCGATTTTACTATTTTGACGATGATGCTTTAGTATAGACTTATGTAAGAAAAAGCTTATTGACATACATGGTTTTATTTGTGATTTCGAATATGATGTTTTGGATTCTTTTTAGGCTCTATCAAGATGGATTTGAGACATTATACATCTTTATACAAATGAGTTGAAGTATAAATTATGGTAATTCTTTTATGATGAGTGCTGATAATAGATTTAAGATATATTTCTATTTATACCAATGAGATGAGGTATAAATGATTATGGAGATTCATTTATAATGAGTTTAATGATGGATTTGAGATGTATTTATATTTATACTGATGAGATGAGGTGTAATAATTAAGAAGTTTCTATTAGATGAGTTTTATTTATGATGGATTCGTGAAGTTTTAATTATCTTATGAAGATTTACTTTATGGTCCATATCCTCACCCATTTCATTCGGTTATATATATAATTAGATGAACCATGTCTATCTAATATACATATTATATTCCTCTATGCAATCATGATGAACCATTGATGTATCACTCTATAGATAACTTGATGACTTACATCATTCCATTGGTAACGATGGAACCCCTTATCTCTTATCATCACCTTTACTAATGATAAGTTCTACCTTGCCTGACCGTGTATTTTCACTTGGGTCAGACCGAGTTGTTTCAGGTATTAACCATTGGACATAGCTTGAAGTTGACGTTGGATATCAGCTCTTCTTTCGCTGGAGTAGTTTATTTCTTCCGCATCCTCTGAAATTTTTTTACATTTGATTTGATGTATATGGTGTGGTCGTGCATCACCTTTATTGTATTCATATTATATTGTACTGAACGTGTATCAGTGTATATGTATATATAAGATGTTGGTTACTGTTCTGTGATGTGATTTACATTCAGTTATTGTATTTTGCTCTGATAGATCAGCTAGCCACCTATAGTTTTGGATTAAGCATTTACTGGGTATATTGATCCACTTGAGTTGAAAAAATTATATTGCATTTACCGACGTAATCAATAGATGTTTAAGACAAAATTATAGATGGTCGCCCTTAACCAGCCCTATTCTTCACTTTAGTAGATGGAATTACTTGTTAATTCTCTTTGCTAAGGTGGGTCTCAAGGTGGGGCGTTACAAAAATCATAAAATATCTCAAGAAATATCAAACAAACAAAAGAATGTCATATTCTATATTTTATTCACCAAGCCACAAATATTGACAAAAATATCAATGCCAATCACAAAAATTGGTGAAACACAAATTCTAAAAATCATCAGCTAGAAATCCAGAAATCACAAAGGGGCGAGGCCTATCACAAATGGGAGCATTGAAACACACTAACATGTGCATCACAAATGGGTCTCTATCCCATGGTCGCTAACCATAGAGTCGGTGCAATGACGTAGTATATTAACAGTATGCCCGAGGAACCTAAAATTCGAATAATTCAGAACATCGACATAGTACAGTAACGATATGCCCGATGGACCTGAAACTCCAATAATTCGGAACAACGGCGTAGACAATAACGGTGAGCCCGATGAACCTGATAAATCGGAACAACGATGTAGTACAATAACGGTACATCTGTTGATCCAGATAAGCCGAAACATCGACGTAGTATAATAACGGTACATCCGATGAACCGAACATCATAAAAGAACATGGGTCGCTAGCCCATAAAAATGAGACAAAACTCTAAAGAACCCATAGGTCATTAGCCTATAAAAGAAATGAGACGAAGCTCAATAAAACGAGGTACAGTCCCTCACGTGGACAAAGAGACATCGCACACTGCTAGTCTAAACCATGAAATGATCACCACTAATCGATAAAAAGTGTGAATCACACTAAGCTAGTAAATAAATGAGTTTAGCTTCATGTCCCATAACCACTGGATTAACTTAAATATTTACAAACAAATTGTAGATTTCCACTCGAAAATTGTCACAAGAGTTTCAATCGAACAAGTCTAAGAATTAACCGACAAAGTAAACGCAAGCATTTCATACCACTTGTTTTGCTAAGTCGTTTAATTGGATTTCTCGAATGAATGAGGTAAAGGTTTGTATATACTAATAGATTAAAAAACGGTTTTAAAAGCGAATTTGATATAAAAAGTAAATGTTGAAATCGTTTTGACGAAAGAGTTTGAATATTCACTACTAGTATAGAAACCTTTGCATTTTAAAGTGACAAACCGTAGATATGATTGTAGAAACAATCAATCACCAAAAATTCACATACGAAGATGTGAATTAAATCCAAAGAAATTGATACCAACTCCATCAAAATGGATATTCCCAAAAATCCAAAAAAAGTCATCAATGTCGATAAAAGTGATAACAACTATTCGGATACACAAAAATCGATAAAATTTGGAAATCCACTCAAAACAGCCAAAATAGGCAAAACTGCACAGTTTCAGACGTTTGAAATTACCAACCAGACGTCTGAATCACTAACAAGACGTATGGTTGGATTTCCAAACGTCTGGATTTTTTCTCTGCCTTTTTTATTTTTGCATGGAACAATTCCAGATGTTTGGATTTTTCAATCAGACGTCTGAATTTTAAACCAGACGTCTGAGTTTTAAACCAGACGTCTGAATTTTCTTCCAAACGTCTTAAATTTCCTGCTAGGCAAAAATCCACATCGGAAGCGATTGGACGAGCGACAAAGAGATTTATGCCAAGGGACAACCCAGCTCTTCGATGCACCCCAATAACATGTCCAAACATCCAATGTAGAATTTTTAATGATTTTTACTTCAAAACACCAAAATTGAAAAATTCACCAAATCAATTCAAATCAAAAGCAAATGAACATGAACAGATGTTAGGAATTCATACCTAACAACAATGAAAGCTATAGACGTAGATGTGAGTTCAAAAACTCACTTTAAGCCCAAATATAGAAATGAGAAGCTCTAAAACAAGCTAAGATTGATTTCTCTTCAACAACACCTCTAGAATCCTCAATCTATTATCAAATAAAATGAATTTCCTAAGTTAAGGTTTAGGAGTTTTTGAAAATTGAAGAGAGATTGAGATGGAGAAGATGAAGAGGATGTTTACCTAAGCTTCTCTTTGATTTCTAGAACTTGAATTTGAATTCCCTAGAAAGCTAGGGCTTAGGAATTTTGATTTCTTTTCTCTTCCCCCATTTTTTTATTTTAGCTAGAGTGATAGGAATTGAAAATGAATGAAGAGGGGAGGAGTGGAGTGGGAGTTATCATGTAGAGGAGTTGAGTCCTCTTAGTGGGCTAAACCCAAACCCCAAAGCCTCAAACGAAAATATCAAAATTCTAATCAACGCTAAACATATCGATGTTTATACTCAAAAAGGTCGCAAACACCATTTTGGACTTAATCTCGAGTCCTAATTCGACTGTTTACAAAAAGTAGCATTTCAGACCTTAATCCGACCAACGATGCTATATTTAAATATACAATCATAAAATATGCGGGTTGTTACATTTACCCTTTTAAATTCACTTGGATTCGAAGAGACCGAGATCAGGTATCTGAAATATATGAAACCACTTCTATTTGATAATTTTTACATATCTTTGCAGGTTAATTATAGGGTCTAATGGGCTGAAATTAAATAAATTAAGTAAATCCGACTATTTTGAATAAGTAACTGCGCTTAGATATTGTTTTAAATAACGGATTTAGTAACAAGGGTTGGGTGGAATAAGATAAGAACTCGTAATGTTAGGCGAGCTACCCTGGTTTTAAAGGAACTTTATAATCTAAGTATTTCATATTAAATGGGTTTACTCATGCTAGTTTCCAGCCTGACTCGGGTATTGCTTTATTGTAATGCTCAGGTCAGACCGAGTATTATAAATTTTCAGGTTAGGACGCGTTGGAGTCCGGAGACGAGCTGGATGGCAGAGACGTACTGATTAGATTCCGCTGTGTATTATGGACTGTATAGACAGTAATTGAGGATAAGTTATTATAACTGTCCAAATTTGTTGTACTCTGATGTCTTGTATGTATATTGACAGGTACACCTTTTCTTTGTATAAATGCTGTTATTTTATATTATATTTTGTTCCGCTGTGATTGTGAGGTTTTGTGTTGTTGTTTTCTGTTCCTTTTCCACATCTTTTTCTTCTTAACACTAACAGTCTGGGATTTCTGGCACTCGATTGCTCGACACTCTATATAGTGGACGTATTAGTGTCGATTTTCGGGGTCGAAAATCTTTGGGCCGTTACATTAACTAACTGCAGCGATATTTAGCTCTAACACTTCTGACTTGAATGGAACTCCCCACCATGCTATCCTTCTGCAATTCTCATATCTTTTCCTTTATTGCTTCTAATGAATAAGGTCTATTCATTTCTTCCATTACCATACTCATTTATTGAATAGACTGTGCATCCTTTCACTATAAGAAATACCATCTATGCACATCTTAAATAACTCATTGGCAATTATCTTGGTGGAATAACTATTTCACCTTCTATCTTACCTTCCTTAACTTGAGTTTACCAATTTCCTCTATGTGTGTTTGCCCTTTCCTTTTTAACCTAAATATTTTAACGGTTTTCTCAAATTTTAGTATTTACGTTCTCTACCTGTGTGTAATGACCCATTTTTTAACGAATAGATACTTATACAATTGATTTAAATAATTAATTTTTAATTACACGAAGGCCCAAGAATATGATTTATCATATACGATCAAATTAGGACTCAAGGCCACTTCCATTGACTTTGGATTGACGTTGTGAATTACAATAAACTTTACTATATTTGAAGATTGGACGATCTGATAGATGAAACGATCTCAAAAAGTATGAAAGTAGCATCCTGGTGAGCAGTCTTAGATAGCAACAAGATTTTTACTATTGATCTAGAAAAATAAGGTGATATATGTAGAAGTGTTCCGTTGCGATCGACGCGTCCTGTGATCATACGAACTCAAAATGTAAGACCGTTTATTTGAGAAATAAAATAAAAAATAATTAAATATTATCATAAATATCCCCAAATTGAATCTCTCTCTCTCAGTTTTTGGTTATTGCTCCATTAAGAAAACATGGCCGATTTCCTCAAATTATTTCAGAAATCTAGATCGAGTGATTTACTGAACTAAAAATCTTGAGGTTTGATTCATTAAGACCATGGTGAGGAGAGCCTCGCATTGTTGTAGGTGATTCAGTGTGCCACATCATTTAGGGTTGGCCGTGAGTAGTAGCCGTCGCCTAAGGTTTGATACTAAGGCCGATTCGTGGCGAGCTATGCAAAATAGAAATTACTATTGACTTTCTCCTACTAATATCTACCACCATCATGATTTGTGGGTGGTCTGATCATCTATTGGAAAATGCGATTTTTGGAGTAGCGGTTAAAGACCGGGGAGTTGCAATTTGATAGGAGGCATTGAAGGAGACATCTCATTAAGTTGAGCATTCGACGAGAAGGATGATGGCACAGACGACACTCGATTTCGTAGAGTGTAGCTCCATATCATCGAGGAGATGTACATGATGGATATGGGTTGTGTAGGCATGTATACGTTGATTAAGGAAGAAAGCTTAATAAGGTAATTAGACTAATGACTGTTATTATTTGAGTAATTAATCGCTTATTTAATCCAAATTCTTATTATATGTGTAACTTATGCATACGAGGTCCATTTTTGATGTTGTTTCTTGCATTGCGCTCATGATGCAGAGCTTTACGTTTTGGCATTGGTTTGGACAGCTTTTGTTGAGAGGAGTGATATTGTCTCTCCCCATTCTATGATTGTTTACATAGTATTAGATTGACGTTCTAGAATGGTTTTTGGTTTTAAAATGTGATTTTATTATACTTAAACATCTACTAAAATTTTATAAAAGAAAATAAAGTTATTTTAAGTTGTTTTATATCGGATATCACATTTTTCCTATCGACATACCATTTTTAGGGAATTATTAGATTTGGGCTATTCTTTGATATGTTTTCCCCAATGGTTAATATGCATGAACTATACATTTTGTATTTATGTTCTTTTAGACGTATGTGTGGTTGTTGGTTGTATGTTGACTCGTTTGGTTGTTTTGGTTGAAAACACAGATTTAGTGGTGATTGAGTGTTAGGGAATATCTTATGTGTTGGGATTTCATAAACGTGAAAATCCAACAAAGGAGATAAGTTGTAAAGGAAGGTTTGGATACGTGCTGACTGATCTGAAGGTGGAGGACGAGGCTCGGACTCCATAATGGATGTCGGACATTTCTATTTGGTTTGTACTTATCCATTTTGGTTAAGTACACTACCAAAGTGGCTGGTATTGACCACTGTAGGCTGGTCAATTTCCATCACTATTGTTGGTTGGCGATTTCGCCGATAATCGGCATGGATGTTGAAGATATTTTATGGTGCGTGATGTGATGGTTTGTTTGTGCGACCAGCTTAAAGTCTTGATGTTATTGCACTACGAGTGAGCTATTTTGATGGTAAAGCAATGGCGTGAAGCTTTAACATGATAGTTAATACTTCGAATTATGACTCGAGTGTATGGATCATGCTGGAGGTGTTGGCTCATGTGCATCATGGGTGGATGGCAATGTAACAACATGATGAAAGCATTATATCTTCGATTTGTGACTCGTGGTAGGAGTAGGTACAAAAGATTAGATATTCCATATCTTATGTTCATGACTCATGTAAGGAGAAAATATCGAAGAGGCTTGTATTTGGAGTCGTGGAGTGGAGGAACATAGTGGGTTCCAGATGGTGGAAATTGTATTGAGCAAGCGGGGTTCGGATTGACGTACATGTGCTAAGGGATCATTGGTGACCTGGAGTGTTTTGGACTGTACTTGAAGCAGCAGTATTATAAGTAGAGATGCCCATGGACCATGTTGGGATTTGTATACCCTGGACCTATGGCTTTTGGTCTAGTGTCTAGCTTTTGGCTACGAGACACGTATCGAGCTTTGGGAAACATGATAAGATAGTACAACAAAAACCAGGATTTTTCATTAGTCTTTGGCAAAGGGGCCATACGAGTTATCGTATATCCAGAGCACACTGGGTGCTAGTTAGTAATGTTTGATGGATGCTATATTTGTTGTGGTTGCTTTAGCCACCTATCACCCCAGGGATGTCAAATGAGGCAGGCATTATGGATAGGGATACCTAGACACCTTGATAGTTTACCTAGTATGGATTGCCTCTTTTATGATGTTATAGAGTAGCATATTATCAATGTTATGTGCCGACTTTTTAGTTGAGGGGACAGATCAGGTATGATTCGTATCTCCTCTGTTATACTATATTGACTTTTGTAGTATTTTGAGATTGTTCATAGCAGGCTGTTTTTTGACTTGATATTTTATACTTTGCTTCTTATTATTTCGGGTACTCATAAATGAATAGGCTAGAGAGAATGAGTGGATGATAGATGGAGTTCTGTAGATGGACTAGCAAGAGGTGACATTTACTCCTACTTTTTTTGAGTTTTTATTGTATATTCCACCGTGTAACACTATAGAGCCTTGAAAGTATTTTGATTCAATCTTATTAGAGATAGTTGATCAATCCATTTATAAGTTGTATAAACTCTATTATTATGTTGTATAACTCTGTGGATCTTCTTCTCTAATGATTAGTTCATATTTTTATTACTGTCTTGACTTTTTTATATCTATGTTGATTATTATATTTTATCTGATGCGATGTGAGACATACGATAGGTTATTTGATTATTTGATGTTTCTTTTTTCTTTTTTTCCACACTCTTCTCTTCTACTTCCTCTTTATTACTTCTTTTCTTTCCTTTGACAACCGTTTCTGCACCATAGGTGTGCGGCGGTTATTACATTTGGCATTAGAGCTTAGGTTACATGATGAACCTATGTTGACACCGTGATCTAGTAGAGATAGAGTAGAAATTATCACCTTAGACTGGATCTAGAGTGTATATGCATATGAGGGAGTATGTATTTGTTATATAATTTTGTTTTCAAAGCTATACATACAACACACACAAACACACACACACACACACACACACACACACACATAGTACATAAGTTGTTTTTCACACACGAGCACTATTGATGCAGTTTTCTTGATGAGAAATAAATCATCCTTGTTAAAGAATAGGAATGATCTGGCATAAGCGAAATACTACTATTGCCTTCATCTTAAGGGTTGAGGATTGCGTAGGATCAATGTCAATAACCTTGATTGATAGGAATATGTTTGCAAAGATAGTGCAAATCATTTTTTGGGATGCCAAGTTTCTCTTAATGTTTGTAGTGCTTAAGTGAAAATGGTTAGAGTCGACTTTGTTGAGCTATATAAAGACTACGTGAGTCTAGGAAGCAAACCATTTCTTGGAACGAAGTCGGCAGTTGAGATCAAGATTAGATAGCTACTTATAAGAAGATCTTCGATGACTTGGAGTTATATGATGTAATAAGATAGAAGTTGACCTCTAGATAACTCTAAGGATGAACAATGAACTAGTGGAGTGCCTCTAAAGCTTTGATTGTCGAGGATTACTTGGGATTAGTTCATAGTTCGATTTAAAGAATGAAAGTTTAATGTTAGGTTGAGTGATCATCCTGGGAAGTGATTGATTGGTCATAATGACGAGGGCTTCGAGAAGATGATTGAGAAGGATTTATAAGGAGAGAGCCTGTAACCAGTGTATAAGGGTTGCCCGAACCAATTGAGTAGGGATAAATCATCGAAGCTTATGCATTGATTACCGTTTCGATTTCGTCTAGTGCTCTATCAACAAAAGAGAAGGCACATGGCAATACCATTTAGGATATGATTTTCACATATGGCATTTCCATATGTGTTTTATTTGACGTTAAGGTTTCATATCTAGCGATTTCATAGATAGATTGGGATCGAGACAGAAGATAGTTAACCGACCTTTAATTGTGACGAACCTGGTTAGGGCCTCAATTAGACTATACATGGTTTGTTGAGAGTTTACCTTATTGAGTTATAAATGTCTAGTTGTTAATTTCTATTACTTTATTTTGGGGTTTCCAAGGATTCAGTATTATAGTTTGGGAATGGACTTGCTAAAGAGGTACGAAATAGTGGTGGATTTTAAGAGGCCGTTGGCAATGATTGGGGTTATGGTGGAGAGAATGGTAATGATTGGATACTTCTAGAGGATGGGATTATGCTTAGCTTTTTATGTTCGCTCGATATTCCACATGATGGGTTATCATTTGTGCCTCCTAATAGAGAGTATCCATACGTATTTGATGTGATGATCGAACTACCACCATATAGAGATTGAGTTCTGTATCGATCTGGTTAATGTCGCTAGACCAGTATTTATGTCTTTAAGACATATGATATAGATAGAGTAAAGGAAGTCAAAAGTGCGAGCGGATAAGCTATTGAGGTGATGTTTCATCCATAGGAGCATATTTGGGTAGGATGCACATATAGCATTTTCCACTAGGTTGGATGGCTCTTTGGATTATTTGTTGATCGTCGTGAGCTAAATGAGATGACAAACAAGTACCCACTCTTGCTTATTAACGGCTTGTTCAATCAGCTCTATAGTGCAAGGATATTCTCTTAGTTGGACCTTGAAATGAGGTTTTCACCAACCTAGAGTATTTTGAGAGAGTTTCGATTATAGTGTATAGTACGCTACTTTGGTTTTTGATTAGTTGGCTATGTCGTTCGGCTAACCAACATGTCGGCATGCCATGTTGATCTCATGGACCATGTTTCGAGGGGTCACTTGAGTAATTTTATGTTTGTGCTTATTGATAATACTTTCATCTACTCATGGATGAAAAAAAAAGCACAAGGCACGATGATTGTATTGTAGGTGTTGAGAAGACACCGATTGATGATGGGATTTTTAGAGTATCATTTTTGGTGGAGTGAAGTGAGATGCTTGGTCATGTTGTTTTAAAGTAGGACATTGTTGTTGATTCTACAAAGGTTACGACAGCACAAAATTGGAACAGACCTAAGGTAGCAACACAGTTAACTTATTTGATAGGAGAGGATTAGACTTTTATTTGAGATGCGAGGTGCAGACGCACGTTAATGAGTTTGATCGAGAGGTTGACGAGTGCATCAATGTTATTCATTTCGAGCGGGAATGAGGAGTCGAAAGTACATATGCCAGTGGTACTTAACTAGATGTGGTATTGATATCGAAAGGAAAAATGTTGTCTCATGAAAGTCGAGAACTGAAACTGCATGAGAGGAAGTATCCGACTCTTGATTCAAAGTTGGAGATGATAGAGTTTTCTTTGGGGATTTGGAAGCATGATCTATTAGGAGAGGATTTTGGTTGTTTGGTAATTCCACATCACTGATGTATCTCATCCCCGAGAAGGATCTCAACCTTCGCCGGTAGCGATGGTTGGAATTCTTAGCCTTCTATGACTGTGGCAATTCATATACATCCGTAAGGGAAATGTAGTTGTTGATGCTTTGAGTAAAAGACATACTAATTTAGGAGAAATATTCCTAGAGTGGTCATTGCTCAAGTTTATCGCTAGTTATGACTTTAGAACTCAATGGGAGCTATGGCCAAAGCTAACGGCTAGTTTGACCATTAAACCTACTTTAATTTTGCAAATTGGTATTATTCAGAGGCGCTAGGCTAAACTAGTGGAGATCATAGAAAAAATTAAAAGATCGAGTAGTGTCTGTAAAGGTGATGTAGGGCAGACCCGACTGAGACTATTAGTTCTGTAGGAATGAGAGTGTAACTACCCAGAATTTTGAATGGTTTATGATTAAATATTGGAATAATTTAAATAATTGAATATCTTATATTTAATTCGAATAAAAATGATTTCGAAAGCTCTTTTAGATTATGTATAAATAATAATGATAGTGGAAAGCTTTTAATTTAGAATTTAAAGTGATTAATTTTTTTTTTAATAATTATTCGTTTTAATTAGCATGTGAAATTATCATTCCAAGGCACTGTCTCTGATTTTGAAGAAACTAATGCCATTGGATCCGGAATAATGAATTGTTATACATTGACGAGATCGGACATGCTGTGTGATCGTGCAGACTTGAAATGCGTAACGAAAATAAAAGAGAACAAAATATAGTGTTATTTTTATTATAAATACACATTAACTCTTAAGCTAAATCTAACTTCCTTCTTTCTCTTTCTTTTTTAATTTTCCCACCGCCACTTCGTTCCTTCTTCCATCAATTGTTTTGAAAAAATTAGGCAATGAAATCGAATGATTTTAGATCCTATGGCTTCATACAGTCGATAGCTTCAATATGGTGTGTTTATTTTTGAATGCGTTTGTCGGTGCTTGACTTGGTCTTAGTAGCACTAGGGCAGGAGTTCATCTTCGAGGGAGGTAGAGTTAGGCCGAATGGATGGTGGCGTGGTGTAAGTTAGGCGAAGGCGAGTTCATGGGGCATGGTTTGGTGAGGTGTGGCAAGAATGAGGTAATCGTGACATATGATTTTCGTATTTTTAGGGAGTCATGGCTGGCAGGAGGCGACTGGAGGTGAAATTAGCAGCGGTGGCGAACTCATAGTAGTGCATGGAGTTGATCGGTGATGGTTTGAGGAAGGACGGTGGTTGGAGATGAATCGTGACCAGTAGGCATGGTCCATTTAGGGCTATGGTCGGACTTCACTAAGGGGTGTAGTATTGATGATTTTAGGGCAAGGAGATCAAGCTCGAGGAGAGAAATGCTTTAGTGTGATTGGGTTCGTGTTTTGAGGAGTCATTCTCTATGCTATTGGAAGACCTTACACGCATATTGGGTTTAATAGTGTCAGTTGTGTACGCAGGGAAGAAGAGGAAAGAGGGAAAGATTGGGTAATTTTAAAAGTAATTAATAATGTAATAACTAATTAAATTATGCTTTTATTTCAAATTTTTATATCAATCGTATCTTGTTCATACGAGGTCTGGTTGAGGCGTCATTTTTGTTGTTGCACTCGTATCGATGATATCAACGTATTGGAGTTGGATTCGTTGAGATTGGAGCTTGTGAGAATTTTAGTCAAAATTGAATGGACTATTTGGAAATGCATAAGCTTGGTTGGAACTTGTTTTTCTCACCAGTTGATTCCATATTATTGTTTATATAATTGTTGTTGTATATAAAATATAAATTGTATAACGAACAATGCAAGTTTTTACTTTTGGACCCCGCCTTGTTTTGTAAAACAAGTGACAACACTATTATTGAGTATAATCTCTCTTTTGAGCATTTAAAATATGTATCATAGACCATAATACTTGTTTACATGTTTGATATTGCTTTATGAAAAGTGATAGTGCGTTATAAATGTTTGAAGCGATATAGTCGTATTAAATGTGCTTTGATATTTGACATATGTTAAATTGGATATATTATGGTAAATTATGGAAATATATTTATGTGTGCATATATTTATTGGGTTATTCGACAGATGTTTCGGTGTGTTTAACATAAAGGAATTAGCTTGTACATTTATGGAAATTGGAATTTGAAGTTGAGAATGTTAGAAGCGAAAGAGTCGCTATGGAGTATGGATGCACTTTGAAGTCGCCATGATCAGCAATTTTAAAGTTAACTTTAAAGACATCTTAGGGCTTATTCATATTTTTAATAATTAATGTTATCATACTTATTATCAGAAAATAACAAGGTTAAATATACTTCTGAAAATCATTTATAGATTTATTAAGTGATGGTTTTAAATTATAAACAAGTTTTCATGGTTTTAGAATAAAGGTTTTAAAATAGTATAAGTATCTTAAAAGTATTTTTTAGTATATATACGGTTTTAAAAGTTATTAAATATTTTATTAAAGAAATAAAAGGATTATATGTTGTAATATTTTACAAATGGTCAAATATCCTAGTTTTACAATTAAATCAGTGTGTGTGTGTGTGTGTGTGTGTGTGTGTATTAATGGTAATTTAATATATTTAGAAGCTTTGAAAAGGAAGTTTGGTATTTGTAAAATAATATAAAGGAGTTCTTAGAATATAGAACTTGTGTATTAATGGATTGTTTTACAAAATGATTAAAAAGGTATATAACCTTGTTTAATAAGTGGAGAAGTACATAGAGCTTTAAATGGATGTTTCAAAGTAAATGGCAAGTATAAAAGTGACTTTGGGTTTATGATAATGATGTTAGTGCAACATTTGTTTTAACCATTTAGTTATACTTTCGAAAAGTAATTAGATCTTTAAAATGATTTTTAAAGATAATGGAATAGTAAAATGGTTTTGGGGTTTATTTTAAATAATGTTTTAGTAATATTCGTTTTTAAACCCTTGGATAATATTTTAAAGTGTTAAAATGTTGAAAAATGAGTTTGGAAAATATTTAGATCTTTAATAATGGAATTTTAAAGAGAATAATAAGTACGAATTGGTTTTGGGTTTGTTGTGCAATATGTTTATAACGTTCACCTTTACCCCATTTTAATTATAATTATGAATGTAAATAGATCTTTGAAAAGAATGTTTTAAAGATAATCATAAATTAATTGGTTTTGGGTTTGCATGACAATGTTTGAGTAACATTTGTCTTAAGCCATTTGAAATTGATTTGTGAATATACTTATATATTTGAGATAATATATGAATATTTTGAGAAGTGCTTAAATGTGTTGAAATAAATAGTGATGTTTTAATTAAATAGCAAAGTTCAATAATAAATGGAGTTTCATTTATAAAGGGTTTATTGTGTAAAATGAGTTTTAGTAATAAAAGAAGGTTTTAATTAATAAAGGACGAATTGATAAAAAAGGTATTAGAAGTCGTTTATATGACTTGATCGTGCTTATGTGTTTAACCATGCTTGGTTTCTTATGAAATTAAACCTTTGTTTTTTTTATTTTCTTATTTGATAGTTAAATAACCAAGCATCAAATCTTGGCCCAAATAAACCTTCTTAATTTTGGTGGTATGGAAACTCTCTCCCCATACTTAACATTGAAGGATATAACTCTAGAAATGTCTAGAAGAAATACGTGAGTTATATGGCATAGTCATCTTCGTTGATGCTACATTGTACATATAAATCTCATTATGTTCTCCTAGGACAAATGTAGGGAGAACTGTCCACACAAATAAATAGGAAGTGATCCCTTGCTCCTATGTATTGTCTGATTATTCCAAAAGAATTGGAGTTGAGTTTATTAGAAAATCATCGATTGGTTTGGGAGCGCCCAGTAAGTGGGGGAGTGTACTTATATGAGATGACTTGAAACTATAACTACTCCAAAACCATATACCTTTTCTATGCTATGGAAAAGTTTGTGATTTGTTCAAGATGCTAGAATATATTGAGATTCGAGATCTGTTTGAGATGCTCGAACCCATGTAGAGGTTCGTGATCTATTTAAGATATGGCAATCCATGTGTGATCCCAAGACCTGTTGCGGTATGGGAATCCATGCATGGTTTGGACATCTATTCAAGTTAGAGCTCATGTGCAGGAATGTCGGATGTGACTTCACTAGCAGTATATGACTAAGTATAGAGTAGGATGCACGATGTCAGGTTTAGCTAACTCAAAAGGGGGCATATCAACTCCATATCTAGAGTATGCTTTCAATATGTTGCATGTAGGGAGTTGATTATGCTTGGTTCATATGTTAGGGTATGAGTCACTCTTGTTTACCGTATGGTATATTTTATCTAGAGATCTACGATGCTTGGAAGGCATTTTCTAATCTTTGTCATGGAGTTTGGTCTCAGTATGCATAGGAGCGTTAATGGGGAGGTCTTTATGGAAAATCATATGCGTACGCGCCTTAGAGATTTTGATTGTATACTATATATGTTGCAATGTAACAAATGTAACCATTTCGGCTATGATTAAAATTTATTTCAAACCCTAGACATTATTATAATATTATTAGATCTTAAATCAAATGTTATGGTTATCATAAGGTAAAAACCTATGTGTGTTTATTTGTGATGTGGACTTACGGGATACTTTTATTTTTGAAAGTTTCTATAACATTAAATAACTCAAATGATTGAGTTTCTCACGCTGGTTTACTAGACTAATCCCGTTGTTATTTTCTTATACTGCTCGGGTCAGCTCACATATATTTTAAGATTTAATTGGATGCTTTAGAGCTCTTGGAGAGGACCTAGATGATTACCTACCGTAATATTTATTTCTGCTACATTAATTTATGTATTTTTTTGATAGAAATGTCTGATCCTCCAAAGTAGAGGAGAGCACGCTCACCGCGCGCGCACACACACACACACATATATAGATAACCAAAAATAAAGGAGTTGCCAACATGCCTGTCCGATAACAAATCATAACATATAATAAAGAAAAAGTCAGATAAAAAATCAACTACTTAAGGTAACTTTTCAAATGAGCTCCGGCAATGCCGCCGTCCATTACACATCAGTGTCGAACTCCGGCAAGGCCACCATTTTGTAGTGAAGTGTTAGTTTGGTGCATCCAAATGCATGAATGAGAACAACAAGAAGCTCTACTAGTCAATGAATGCCTCACAACTGGCTCAGACAAACCGAATCCAACATATAAAATCTCTCATAACAACAATCCTACAGATAGCAACCTTGTAAATAGCAAACCCGCAATTGTGCAAATAGTGATCCTACAACATCTTCAGCCTAATCTGTACCTGTAGAGAAAGCTAAATAAAAATTTAAGAATAATACAGTACATATATATGTATAAAAATAAAATTTATATATATATATATATGCATTGATTAAAAAATTATAAAAACTAAAGCTCACACTCTATAGCAGCAGTGAACATATAATACATGCAAGACTAATAAAAAGTCAATCTCAGTAAGCAACGTTTGAGTTTTCTTCTATGTAATTAGATAGTGGTCATGAAATCAAAAGGCATATATTTGTATGAAATATGAATTTTTATACTTATATATTTTAAAATAACAACATAAAATATTACTAAAGCTATGTTCCCGTAATCAAAAGTACATTAGAATAATCCATAAACTCATCATTTGAATTCGAATAAACGCTAATGCTAAAGTTATTGTTATTAAAAATATTTTTCGTTTAAATAAATCAATGCTTTTTCTAACCTTATTAAGATATTCTTTAAAATGATTATTTTTTGCCAATTTATATTTTGAGTTTGAGATCCAATTAAAACAAATAGAGCTGTTGTCTTACCAATTTTATTAATATGACTATTATTATTATTAAATAACCTCTGATTTCTTTCAAACCAAATAAACCAACAAACTATAGCAAATAGAGTGTCTAGTAAAAATCTATGTTCACATTTTACCTTAAATCTTAAATTATTCCAGTAGAAATCACAATCAGTTATTTTAGCTATAAAATTAAAATTAAAATTTTTAAGAGTATTGTTAAGAATATAATAAGTATCCATACATTCATAATATATGTTTAATATTTTCTAAATGCAAGTTACAAAATGTACACTTATTATCAATTGGCAAATTCTTTCTTTATAAAAATTCAATGGTATTTAGCACCCCATGAACGATCAACCACATATGAATCTTAGCTTTTGGTGGTACATTTGCTTTCCAAATAAGATTAAAAGTGTTACTCATAATGATCGTATTGAGAAATTTTATAATGAGTTAGAAGTGAATTTCTTGCTTTTATCTGAATCCCAATCAATACTATCATTTTCATTACCAACATGATCTAAATTCAATCTTGCACATAATAAAGCTATTGTCTAAGAGCTGTACTTTTCAGGATTCTATGAAAACTAAAGTTCCACGGAGGATCATAATCCGATAAAAAACACCTTTAATTAAAGCATTTTTAAAGTTGCAAATTTTAAAAAGTTCTTTGAATTCAACTCTAAATGGAATGGCAAATAACCAACGATCATGTTAGAAGGTTGTAATTTTTCCAAAATGTACAATCGTTTTAAAACAAAGTTTAAAAAATCATGACATTTTAAAATTTATTTCCAAAAATTAAACAAGTTGTTATTAACATTAGGCGTAATTTGATATAAATTATAACTACCATTATAATAACGTTTATAGACAATTTATTTTCAAACATAATTATCATTTATATCCTTAAATTTCGGCGACCACTTCCCTAGTAAAGACATATTCATGCTACATAAATTAATAACACCTAGTCTGCCCTCCTTTTTCGATTTACATACAGTGCCCCAGTTAACTAAACATTTTAAACTACTGTTTGGATTATCACCACTGCATAAAAAATCCCTTCGTTTTTATTTCATCTATCAACCAATGTGGAATAGATGCATAAACATCTAATAAATTGGGATGCAGAAAAATTAAACTGAATAAAACTAATCTACCCGCCCTCGATAAAAACTTACCATTCCATTTTGGAATTTTTTTAATCTTATCTATTATAATTAGCCAGTCATCACATTTAAGTTTGGTTGGTCTAATCAAAAAACCAAGATAACCAATAGGGAAGTTCATGATTTTACAATTTAACATATTAGATACTAACCCCTCAACCTTATCAACATCATTTAACAATAAACCGAATATCAAAGTTAATTTTGAGTCTTGAAAGTAGTTCAAAACTGTATAAAAAGAATTTAAGTGCAATGACATGTTTAGGTAAATGTGAAGTAAATAACATGGCATCGTCTGCAAATTATGGTATGGAAATTCCATGATGTGTAATTTCACTACCTACACTCCCTAAATCTCCATTTCCTATAGCTTTTCTAATTATCCTTGCAAAAACATCAACGGTTGGATTAAACAGAAGAGGAGATAAAGGATCGCCCTACCATAGATCCCGTTTGGGTTTTATTTTATTCCCTAGTACCCCATTATATTAGAATTACTGGTTTTAAGCAATGTCATAATCCAACCTATCCATCTACGACTAAATCCCCTAGCCATTAGCATATCTTTTAGGAAATCCCAATCAAATGAGTTAAAAAATTTCGCAAAATCGAGTTTTAAAAGTGCACATGTAATGTTATTCTTACAACCGTGGTTACTGAACTCTTAAACAACTACAACACCATCCATGATGTTTATACCCTTAATGAAAGCGGTTTGTGAACAATCAAACAAATCATTCATTATTGTACTAAGCCTATTCGCTAAAACTTTAGAAATAATTTTAACTGAACAATTAATTAATGAAATTGGTCTAAAATCTTTCAAATTATTAGCACCGATTTTTTTATGTAATAAAATGACGTTTGCAAAATTAAATCTTCCTAATTGTAGTTGACCATTATAAAATTCGTTAAACATATCAATTAAATCATATTTTAAAACATTCCAAATTTATCTATAAAATAAAACAGAAAAATCATCGGGTCCTGGAGCTTTATCACTAGGCATACCATTAATTGCCCTCAAAATCTCCTCTTCCATAAAAGGATTACCAATATCGTTAAGATTAATTCTAGACTCCGTAGCACATAGCTCATTCCATCTAGCGTTTATTCTATGTTTGTTTTTATTAGTAAAAATATTTCTATAATATTCAGTAAAGGCCTTATTTAAATCCCTTTGATCAACTAATTCAATATTATTCACCAATATAGAATTTATTGCATTACTATGTTTTCTACCATTGGCCACATTATGATTTTTTTGGGTATTATTATCTCCTTCATTAATGCGAAGAATTCTAGAACTTTGTTTCCATATAACCTCTTCTTTTAATAGAATTGAATTAAGCTCTTCTTTAAAATTAGCAAGTACATTTCACTCTGCCAAATTAAGGTATCTAGTTTCTTCCATCTTATTAATTTTAAGCATTTCATTAAGTAAATTTTATTTTTTTATTTTTAATATTTTTAATATGTTCTTACTCTAATTTTTTAGAAAATTCCTTAGACATCTATGTTTTAAAATAATTTTTTTACTTAGTTACTCATATTTCTACTTTTATAAAAATACATTGATATCTATTTATTATTAATTAAATTAGGGAAATTGGTCTAATAGCCACATTTTTCAAATTTAAAAGTTTTATTAACCGTTCTATATTAACCGCATGTAAGTATGATAGGAATATAATCAGAATAAATATAAGGCAACCTAGTGACTCTACAAATTGGAAATTTTTCTTCGACTTCATCACTAATGAAGAACCTATCTAATAAGGCCACTAAAGGGATTTTCCTAGAGTTGGTCCAAGTAAATTCTCTATTAGTTAGTGGAAATTCTATTAGATTGCTACGAATGATAAATTGATCAATTCTTCCTGTTAACACCTCCTTTCAACGGCTCAATGACCTAACGAGTTAAAGAACTCAGCGACCTAAAGGGTTGAAAGGTTCCACGAGTTAACGAGTTAAGCCATTCAGTGAGCTAACAAGCTAAAGGGTTTAACTATCTAAAGGATATGCGACCTAAGGCAGAGTGTGGTTCAACCGGCTTAACGAGTCAGAAGGGAAGCGACCTAGCGACCTAAGTACCTAACGACCTATGGACCTAGCGACCTAAGGGTTGGACGACCTAGCGAGTTAATAAGGGGAGCAACCTAACAGGGAAGAAATTCTACAGCGAACTAAGGTGTGACGGCCTAAGCGACCTAGCACCTAGCGACCTAATGGCCTAACGACCTAATTGGCTAAGAAAGAGTGAGGCCGCAAGCATACAACCTCTTCATTAGGTCGCTCGCGACCTAAGCAGACCGAAGTAACTTCTTATGTCACGACATCTTATGTCGCTCCTCCCCTAAGCCTCTTACGACCCACGACCTATCAATACCAACCGAGTGACCAAGTGCAAAGCAGTAAGCCATGTCCTCTAGATCGCGCGCGACCTACGACCAACCCTTAGGTCGTTCGCGTCCTACGACCTTACTCCGATATCCCCCTATAAATACAGCACTAGCTCGAACGGAGAAAGGATCTTTTTGGCTCATTTCTGTAACGCCGATACTCTGCTGAATTCTCGACTCACTCGACACCTCAAACATGAAAGACATCTCAACGAACTTCAAGAGGAAATCTAACACAATCGACATGGATTCAAAGAATTCTTCTACATCGGAGTTCTAGCTATTTGTCCTATCAGTGTTGTAATTGAAGATTTTTGTAAAGTTGTAATTGATTCAGCAATAAAGAATACTAAAGTGGACGTAGGCTTAACTTGAAGTCGAACCACTATAAAACTGTTGTCTTTTTACTGCTTTCTCTGTGACTTTTCTACTTACTTCTAATTCCCGTATTGATGGGTGGTGCTTTCACTTAATCTCTACTTACACCGGGGTGCCAGCGTTCAATTTTAAGCGTTAACATTTTTGGTGCATTCACTGAGAACCCAACTCAGGCTATTTTCATCATTGCTTCGCAAAAGTTTGTTGAAAGAATCTCTCTCAAAACCAGAAGTCTATCAGAGATAATGGCTCCTGGAAAAAAGCGTGGATCTACAAGACCCAGTAATGTCCATGAGAATACTGCCACTTCTCCTTCGTCAAGTCAAGCAGCACCAAGTGCCGGAATTACACGAGCGGAGTTAGATGCTGCATTATCTGGGTTATACCAGCAGATGGAAACCCAAAATGCTTTAATGCTTGAAAGGTTAAATGCATTGCTCGGAGCTAACCGTCAACTGGTGAATAATGAAGAAAACCTTACAGATGATGTTCATAATCCTGAAGAGAGGAATATTCCTCAAAGAGCAGCTAGCCCCGCCAAAGAAACACCTCCTCAAGCTGGAGGATCGAGACTGCAGCCAACTCTCCGCGAACGTTTGTTTAGACAAACTTTCGAGAAAATGGCCGAAGTCTATCCTGCAAATCCTTTAAATGATGAGGAATATCTTTCGGGTATGGTGCGACAAATCATGAAATAAAGCATGCAGAGGGATGAGATGAAAAGGAATGGGGATTCGCTCCGAGCAAAACTCCGTTCACTGAAAGGATTCTAAAGGCGGAATTCCAAAGGAAGTTTGTTCCTCCTACCATCTCGGCTTATAAGGGAGCAAGCGACCCTAATCAATTCCTGTATAAGTATGATTGGCACATGACTGGTGCTAGAGCGTCTGATGAGATCAAATGCCGGTACTTTCCGGTATACTTGGAAGGAGTGGCTCTGCTCTGGTTCACAAAGCTTCCGGTCCGATCCATAGACTAGTTCGCCGACTTGACTCGGAAGTTTAAAGAGCAATTCAGATTGTATGCTTCAAAGGCAAAGGATATTATGTCACTGTCAAGCCTGGAACAAAATCTTGGGGAATCTATTAGGTCTTTCTTGAATTGCTATAACATAGCTTTGGCTGAAGTGGACAATGCAGAACCATGAATGGTCTTGACATACTTGATGAGGGAAATCGACAAGTCAAGCGAATTTGGAAAGTGGCTGAAGATGAAAGAACTGAATTCGCTTGAGAAATTCTATAAGAAAGCTGATGAATTCATGCGCTTGGAAAGCCTTCAAGCACCGGTTAAAGTGGCATTGACAGAGGTTAAGGATAATACTGCTGCTCCTACCAAAAAGGAATTCGGAAGTCAAAAAAGGGAGAATAATGGTGGGAAGAAGCAGAAAGATATGAAGAAATCTCGCTTCTCAAAACCTTCAGATTTCACTCCTTTGACTGACACCCCGGAGAATATCTTTTTTGCTACCAAAGATGCGGTAGAATATCCTAAACCGCCTGAGATGAGAGTTGGGAGAAAAGTTGTTCAAAGTGGGAGATTCTGTCGGTTTCATAATCAACCCGGTCATGATACCAACGAATGCCGCCATCTGAAAAGTTTGATTGAAGAGCTGCTGAGAGAGAACAAGTTGCAGCAATATGTTAAGAGAAATAGAAATGACCCAACTTCATCTACTAAGGACGAGCAACTTCCTGCTCATCCATCTGGCTCGGGTGAGAGGAATACTGTGCATGAATCAGAAAGGCCTGTTATTAATGTGATTACAGGAGGTCCTCATCCAGCAGGCAGAAGCTGGGGCGAGATGGAAAGATATGCCCGTGCCTTGAAGTATGCCCCGACAGAAGAGAGTGTTTTTGTGCTAGAAGATGCTGCACCTTTGAAGCAGCAGAAAATTTTTAATGATGATATTGTGTTCAGAGCCAGGGACTCTATGGGCATTGAAGCTCCAACCATGGATCCCTTGGTCATCTCTGCAGGCATTGGGCCAGCTATTGTGAGAAGAGTGCTTGTAGATTGCGGTACTTCTTGCAATATTCTCCTCAAAAAGACGTTTAACCAAATGAAAATTTCGATGGCTAATGTTCAAGCTTCATCGCAAAAAATTGTTGGGTTTACTGGGGAACCAAAGCAGCCGATTGGAACTATCGACTTGTTCGTGGAGCTTGGAGAGGGGCAGAAAAAGGTGGTTCGAAAACATACTTTTGTAATTGTTGATGAATTTTCTGCCTACAACGCCTTCCTAGGCCGACCAACTCTTGCGGCTTTTAAGGCAATTCTCACCCCGTGGTGCCTCCCTATGAAATTCCCCACGGATAATGAGTTGGAGTTATTAAAGGGGATCAGAAGGCTGGGCGAGAATGTTATCTAATAGAGTTGCGTGAAGCGAGGAAGAGAGAGATGGGAAAAGATGCGGCAGCCCCAGTCCGCATCAAAGTACCAACCTTGTAGCAATTACAGGGTGGACCTTGCACTGGCGAGCATAGCGGGGCAAGAAGAGAAATGGATCCCAGAAAAGCTAGTGCAGGGGAAAATAGAGCGGTGCCAGTGGAAGTAACGGTGCCAGTACTTGTTGAGCCGAAAGATCCGAACAAAGTGGTGAATGTAGGTTCGCAACTTAGTGTGACAGTTCAAAATTCCTTGGTATCATTCTTGAAAGCAAATCTGGACTTATTCGCTTGGACTCATGCTGATATGTGTGGAATATCCCCAGAAATTGCAGTACATACTCTGAATATTGATCCGAAATTTACACCGGTAAAACAGAAAAGAAGAACCCAGGGTCCTGATAGGTCAGCAGCGTTGAAAGAAGAGGTAGACCGGCTCATGGAGAATGGTTTCACCAGGGAGTCTACTTATCTGAATTGGGTTTCAAATCCGGTACTGGTTAAGAAAGCTAATGGGAAGTGGAGAGTATGCATTGACTTCTCAGATTTAAACAAAGCCTGCCCCAAAGACTTCTTCCTGTTACCGAGGATAGATCTGTTGGTGGATGGAACTTCGGGGAATGAATTGTTATCTTTCATGGATGCTTACTCCGGATACAACCAGATCGTGATGCATGAGCCAGATCAGGAGGACACGAGCTTGATCATCGGTGTTGGTCTCTACTACTATAGGGTCATGCCCTTCGAACTTAAGAATGCAGTGGCAACTTACCAAAGACTCGTCAATGCTATGTTCAAGCCACAGATTGGAAAAACTATGGATGTTTATGTTGATGATATGCTGGTGAAATCAAAGAAGGCAGTAAACCATATGGATCACTTGGCAGAAATGTTTGCAGTCCTCCAAAAGTACGGAATGAAATTTAATCCTTTAAAATGTTCGTTTGGGGTGGAGTACGGAAAGTTCCTAGGTTTCATTGTGAGTGCTAGGGGAATTGAAGCTAATCCTACTCAGATTGTTGCCTTAAAAGAAGTCAAAGCTGAAAGTGCGGTGTGTATACAATTATATATGCTTAATATAGTATACACGGATCGTGTAATATGGATTACAATACAAATGCAGAAATAGATGATAACAGCATAGTAAATAAAAAAATAGAAAAATCACAACAGAGATTTTTATACTGGTTCGGAGCACCGTCCTACGTCCAGTTCCAGATTTCTATCTGGATTTCCACTATTAACTTCCTCGCTTCACCCGGAGGAACAGGTTTACAAACACCCGAACAGCCGAACGGGATTTCACGCCTCTAATACCCTGAGGACTTCAACACTTGCCTCTTACAACACAGAGGACTTCAACAAAAGAACAAATACAATTGTTGTTGACAACTTGTGTTCTTGAAAATACGGATTTGTCACTAACAGTACACCCTTCCTATAATCTTATCCTCAAAGTATGCGAATGATGTTTTGAAAAGATTAAGGAAAGTATATTACTTATTGAATCAAAAGATATGAAATAGTTTCAATGATTCAATAAATAATCGAGAGCTTTTTAGAATGCAGGAGTATATATAGTAAGATCAGAGATTAGATTAAAAAGAATATATGAAATTGTTGTTGTTTAATCAACGAATTGGATGAGTTTATATAGATAAGAATGGTTGTAACTCTTTGCCATTAAGAGATATGATCTTTGGTGAAAGGTAAGAGATGCAACCTTTGGAGAAGAGAAATGTCTTTTGGAAAAATTGCTTTCTGTTTAAAAACGCTCGACAGGTTAAAAAGTGACCAGTAGACAGGAATTTAAAATATATATACGTTATGTGTATGTGTGCACGTTCAGTGTGCATATTATGCAGGAACGGTCGACCGCCGAGATTGTGACCGGTCGACCGGTCCCTGTAAAGTTGCACACTGAATGTGCAACTACATTCTAATCGTATATATATTAATTTTCTTGAAAATGCATGATTATTTGAGGATAGATTTTAACAACTTTATCACTAATATAATATCAAATAATCAATCTATAATCTAGAGTAACATATGTAGCTCTAATGACCTTGTTTTGTCGATCGCCTTTAGTTATTTGTCAGAAATCAAAACTTTCATAAAACTTGTGACCCAACATTCTCCCCCTTTTTGATTGATGACAATATATATCTGCAAATCTGAATCTCCCCCTGAGTATGTGATCTCTCTCTCTTTGAATTCTTATATATGTATGTTCATCGCCTTTGCCGATGATATAGCCTTTTGAATTGTCTCCAAAAATGACGGAGCCACCATCTGAATATGTAATATTTGTTAATAAACTCTTGTCTCCCGTCATGTGCTTTGAGCAACCACTGTCCAATATCCACTTTCCTCTTTTCTTAAGTGGGACCTGCAAAAAATAGAATTAAGTCCATGGTACCCACTTTTTATAGGGTCCTAAGAGTTAGGTCTTAGGAGTCCAAACCCATTTGGGTCCGGTATCCCCTTTATATATATAATTATTATTAAAATGCACAGTATTCAAGAATTGCTGAATGTATTTGTTCCTAATCAAATTATTATTTGTTTTAGGAACCCATATTTTGATAGTCTTGACATTTTTCTTTTGAAATTTCACAACTGGTTTTGGTTTGGAATATAATAGACTAAGATTTTTCTTAGCTTCAGTTTTTTGTACTTTCTTTTTTGTTTTATTTCCAAGATGTATCTTGGTTTCTTGTTTGTTAAATCTCAATCCTTGTTTGTCTGAAATAGATTGTGAACTTTCAATGATTTTTGTCAAATTTTCTCGACCTTTGTTAAAATTAGAAACATTTTGAGTAATGTCATCAAACTTTTTTTGTAAGCTAGCTTTTTCTAGGTCTAGAATTTTGACTTTTGCTTTAAGCTCATGATTTTCAGTAGTGAGAGCATTATTTTTCTCTTTTTGAGTTTCTATTTCTTGACTCAAAAGAGATATTTGAGAGTCAACATTAGATGATGATTCTTGAATATTTTCAAGTTCCTCTTCTAATATTTTCTTCTCATGTTTTAACATATCTCGTTCAAACTCTGCTCTACTTAAATCTGCTTTGACTACTTTTAATTGACGTTTTATGTTTTTATATTTGATTATTAATTCAGCATTAATATCAAGTAATTCATCAAATGTAGGAATTTGTACCTCATCTTCTGTTGCCATAAAACACACATTAGCTTGTTCATTCTCGGAATCACTTTCACTTTCTGATGAAGATGATTCTGAATCATCCCATGTTACTGAGAAGACTCGTTTCTTAGATTTGTCCTTCTTATATTTGAATTTGTCATTTTCTGACTTCTTTTGTTCTGGACAATCTTTCTGCATGTGTCCCTTTTTGTGACAGTTGAAACATTCTATAGCAGATGAAGATGGTTTATTTGATCCAGATTTCCTTTTATTGTAACGACTGGCTTTTCGATATTTTAAGAATTTTTTGAATCCTTTCGCAATGAATGCCAATCTTCGTCTTCAGAATCTGATTCATTTTCATCTTTCTCAACAAGAAATGCTACATTTTTCTTTTCTTCTTTCTGTTCTTTTCTAGCCTGCAGATTTGCTTCATAGGACATTAAATTTCCTATCAATTCATCTGGCTTCATGACGGAAAGGTCATTAGCTTCTTCAATTGCTAATACTTTTCCTTCCCATTCACTAGTCAGAGAGTGTAGGACTGTTGAAACAACATCGAAATCAGAATACTTTTGTCCTAAGCCAATAAGTGCATGGTGAATAGTTTGAAACCGTGAATACATGTCATTGATTGTCTCGTTTGGTTTCATTTTGAAATTTTGAAATTGACTTTTCAGCATGGCTATTTTGGCTTGTTTAACCTTGTTAGTACCTTCATGAGTGATTTTTAGTGTTTGCCAAATTTGATATGCAGTAGTGTAGATACTAACACGATTATATTCATTTTGGTCTAATGCACAGAACAACATATTTATTGCTCTTGCATTTACGGCTGCTGCCGTTTTCTCAGCTGCAGTCCATTCTGAATAATCAGTTGTTGGATTCACTATTTCTCTTTGAGTGGCATTCCAAGCATCATAGCTATTTGATTGCATAAAGAATGACATACGTGTTGCCCAATAACTATAGTTAAGACCATTGAAAAATGGAGGTCTTTGTGTCGATTGACCCTCCGTGTAAGTGGTGTTTTGAGTGCTAGTACTTACGTTATTTGCCATATTACTATAATATATCAAATAACTGTGTTACAGTTATATGATGACCGTGCTCTGATACCAATTGAAAGTGCGGTGTGTATACAATTATATATGCTTAATATAGTATACACGGATCGTGTAATATGGATTACAATACAAATGCGGAAATAGATGATAATAGCATAGTAAATAAAAAAATAGAAAAATCACACCAGAGATTTTTATACTGGTTCGGAGCACCGTCCTACGTCCAGTTCCAGATTTCTATCTGGATTTCCACTATTAACTTCCTCGCTTCACCCGGAGGAACAGGTTTACAAACACCCGAACAGCCGAACGGGATTTCACGCCTCTAATACCCTGAGGACTTCAACACTTGCCTCTTACAACACAGAGGACTTCAACAAAAAAACAAATACAATTGTTGTTGACAACTTGTGTTCTTGAAAACACGGATTTGTCACTAACAGTACACCCTTCCTATAATCTTATCCTCAAAGTATGCGAATGATGTTTTGAAAAGATTAAGGAAAGTATATTACTTATTGAATCAAAAGATATGAAATAGTTTCAATGATTCAATAAATAATCGAGAGATTTTTAGAATGCAGGAGTATATATAGTAAGATCAGAGATTAGATTAAAAAGAATATATGAAATTGTTGTTGTTTAATCAACGAATTGGATGAGTTTATATAGATAAGAATGGTTGTAACTCTTTGCCATTAAGAGATATGATCTTTGGTGAAAGGTAAGAGATGCAACCTTTGGAGAAGAGAAGTGTCTTTTGGAAAAATTGCTTTCTGTTTAAAAACGGTCGACAGGTTAAAAAGTGACCAGTAGACAGGAATTTAAAATATATATACGTTATGTGTATGTGTGCACGTTCAGTGTGCATATTATGCAGGAACGGTCGACCGCCGAGATTGTGACCGGTCGACCGGTCCCTGTAAAGTTGCACACTGAATGTGCAACTACATTCTAATCGTATATATATATATATATTAATTTTCTTGAAAATGCATGATTATTTGAGGATAGATTTTAACAATTTTATCACTAATATAATATCAAATAATCAATCTATAATCTAGAGTAACATATGTAGCTCTAATGACCTTGTTTTGTCGATCGCCTTTAGTTATTTGTCAGAAATCAAAACTTTCATAAAACTTGTGACCCAACAAAAGCTCCTAGAACGAAGAAGGAATTGCAAAGTCTTAATGGAAAAGTCGCTGCCTTGAGTTGATTCATTTCCAAGGCTACTGATAAATGCATTCCATTCTTTGATGCTCTGAAGAAAGGAAGGAAGATTTTTGACTGGACTCCTGAATGCCAGAAAGCTTTCGATGAGTTGATTCGTCATATGGAAACGCCTCCAATACTTTCCAAGCCCGACGATTGTGAAGATCTTTTCGTATATTTGGCAATCTCATCTCATGCTCTTAGTGTAGCGTTGGTGCGGGAAGACGCAAAAATTCAGCGCCCGGTCTATTGTATCAGTAAAAGATTCACTGGGGCAGAGATGAATTATTCAAAATTGGAAAAGCTCGCCTATTGTCTACTGATTGCATCATGAAAGTTGAGGCCGTATTTCCAAGCTCATCCTATCAAAGTCCTCACCGATCAACCTCCGAAGCAAGTCCTGTTTCGTCCTGAGACTTCGAGTCGTCTTCTGAAGTGGAATATTGAACTCAGCCAATACGACGTCACTTATCATCCCCGGAGAGCAATCAATGGACAAGCTTTGGCAGATTTCATCGCAGAATGTACAGATAAAGGTGATAGTGAGGAAGAGGTGACTGATAATACCCCAATTCGATGGAAATTATATGTTGATGGTGCAAGAAACGATTACTATTCCGGAGCTGGGGTTGCGTTTGAAACCCCTGAAGGGCGGTCATTGTGCTATGCATTGAGATTGGAATTCCCTTCGACAAATAATGAAGCAGAATATGAAGCTGTTATTGCCGGCTTGAAAATTGCTAAAGAATTGAATGTCAAAGTGTTGCAGATCTTCAGTGATTCACAGCTTATTGTATGTCAAGTCAAGAAAGAGTTTCAAACTAAATGAGGAAATCTGCCTGCGTACTTGTCAAGAGCCTGGGAACTTCTCGATGATCTTGACCATTATACAATAAATCGTATACCCTGGGAAGAGAACATGAAGGCAGACTCTCTCGCAAAGTACGCAAGCACTGGTGAAGCTCAATTATTGGGATTAGTTCCTGTGGAAATCCTGTCAGCTCCGAGCACTGATGAGATGGATATTGACTGGATCATGACTGTATCTCAAAAGCAAGAATCATGGATGACTCCGATAATGGAATATCTGCTCAATGGTTCTCTACCAGAAAATTCAAAAGAACGACAGAAGTTGCTAAGAAAAGCCTCTAGATGTACAATTCAAGATGGCTGATTGTACAGGCGGGGATTTTTGATGCCATTACTCCGATGTGTGACCAAGGAAGAAGCTAAGACAATTATAGATGAAGTACATGGAGGAGAGTGCAGAGATCATTCAGGTGGTCAAACTCTAGCAAAGAAGATTCTCCGTTATGGGTATTTTTGGCCAGATATTAATGGTGATGCTGCAAGCTATGCCCGAAAATGTGACCGATGCCAGAGATTTGTAAAAATCCCAAGAGCACCTTCCACCGAGATAACACAGATGGTCAGTCCGTGGCCATTTGCTATTTGGGGAATAGATCTCATCGGGCCTTTGCCAACCGCCAAGTCCGGAGTCAAATATTCTATTGTTGTTGTTGATTATTTTACTAAATGGGCTGAATCTGAACTATTAGTTACTTCTAAAAGATGATAAACTTTGTAACTAAGAATATCATTTGCAGATATGGTGTGCCTCAAAAGATAGTTACAGACAATCGAACCCAATTCGAAAGTGAAGAGTTCCAAAAATTTTCCACGCGATTCAAGATCCAAAAAAGCTTCTCAGCAGTGGCTCGTCCACAGGCAAATGGGCAAGTGGAAGTAGTAAACAAAATTATGAAATCAACCATCAAAAAACAGCTGGAAAAAGCGAAAGGTTGTTGGGTTGATAAGATACCACTAGCACTATGGCATATATAACTACCCACAAAACTGCGACTGGGCACACTCCATTTTCATTGGCATATGGATCAGAAGTAATGATTCCGGTGGAAATAGAAGTCCCTTCACATAGAAGAATTCATTTCAACCAAGCTGAAAACAAAGAGTTGCAACTTGAAGCACTTGACTTCCTTGATGAAAAAAGGGAAGAGGCTCAGCTCAGAATTGCAGCCCATCAGCAGAGAGTTGCCTGGCACTTGAATTCCAAAGTTCTCCAACGCAGCTTTGAGATTGGAGATTTAGTCTTGAAAAGGGTCATGACAGCAACAGGAGTGTTTGCGCCAAACTAGAAAGGGCCGTATGTCATAGGCAAAAAACTTCTTGATGGCACTTTCAAATTGACAACTGTCGAAGGAGATCCAATTCCAAGGGCTTGGAGCAGCAATCACTTGCGCCTATGTTTTACTTAAAAGCTTTACAGAAATACTGTAAAAGAATTGTGGATGTATGATTCTTGTATTGAAATCCATTGTAAAGCCACCGCAAGTGAATAAGAACTACAAAGTGGATGTAGGCCCAGTTCTTGGCCGAACCACTATAAATCTTGTGTTCTCTACTATTATAAATTTCCTGTTTTATTTCGATATATAAAGTACTTTAATTGTATTGCTAAAATGTCGATTTAATATTGCAGGCCATTAAAACAAAGCTTACCCATCACAAGACCAAGTGATCCCTGACATCACTCAACAAATGAATGTTCAGCCACAAAAATTCCAAACTCAAATCCTATATAAGAAGTGCTTCAAGCAAACAGTTAGTGGTTCCGCCAGAGGTGGACCGTTCCTAACTAATTGTGATCGTTTGTGCAAACGAATATCCGATTAATTATCATGTGTCTGCCCCTGCGAACTCATTTAACAATGAAGTACACTTCTTTGGATAAAATAAGCTACTGGCAAAAGAAAGGAATATGTGCTTGGAAATGATAACATGGAACCGCTAATATGAGAAAATGGCGAAAAGACATGGGCGAGCAGGCAGGAGACATCAAAAGACCTCTTCGGAGGCACAATCCCTCTTCGGAGGCACAACTCTTCGGAGGATAAAGACCTCTAATGGGACTTGCCAGAAAAAGAAATTCTCTTTCTCAACAAAAAAGATTGGTGGAATGACCGGTGGCACAGGGCACTCGTTAACTAGCTGAGAACGTTTGTGCAAACAAACATCCAAGTAACTTGTGTCTGCCTCGTGAATCCATCCAACCATGAGAAAGAAACTTTCAGGCAAAAAGCCTACTCAGAGGCACAAATTTCACCATGATCTGAAATAAAACTTCACACGAGTTGAAAGGTGAAAAGACCTCTTCGGAGGCACGCATTCCACCGAGATCTGAAATAAAACTTCATAAGTGTTGGAATGTGAAAAGCCCTCTTCGGAGGCTCATTTCACCAGAGTTGAAATGCTAAAAGACCTCTTCGGAGGCACACATTTCACCGCGATCTGAAATAAAACTTCACACGAGTCGAAATGTGAAAAGCCCTCTTCGGAGGCCCGCTTCCCAACGAACATGGTAAAAACAAAAGCCTCTCCCTAGAGGCAGAAACAAAAAGCCCTCTTCTGAGGCCCGCTTCCCAGCGAACAGGGAAAAAACAAAAGCCTCTCCCCAGAGGCAGAAACAAAAAGCCCTCTTCGGAGGCCCGCTTCCCCGCGTACAGGGAAAAAACAAAAGCCCTTTCCCCAGAGGCACACACAAAAAAAAGCCCTCTTCCCAGAGGCATAATCAAACGAAAGCCCTTTTCCGGAGGCCCACTTTACCGCATAGGAAAATTCACTTCGCCAAAAATAAAAGTGACTTTCTCCGAAAGTGAAGTGTAAAAACTTCTCCATAAAAAAAAAAGAGAAAGAAAGAGAAGACTTCTCCAATACGAGGCGCATTCTACTAAATCATAAAAATATTTCCTTAAAATGGAAAAATTATTCTATAAAATACAGATGCAAACCTCCTTCGAATGGAAAAGTTGTTCTCTAAAGAAAGAGTACAAGTCTTCTCGAAACAGAAGAGTTGTTCTCCAAAATTTTGTAATGTGAAAGAGATTGCAATAAACCATGGTATGGGGCAATATAATATAGTTACAAAAATAAAAACAATGCTCAAGTAACATACCATAGGTTTACTGCAACATCACACAGAGAAAATAAAGAAACTTGTATGAAAAAGAAGAATAAATGCATTCTCAAATACAGACAGAAGTTTGTACAAGTAAAAGAGTTTGTACAAGTAAAAGAATCATTTTATTCCATATTATAAAAAATTTATACATGTGCAGGTTTCAAAACAAAAGAAGGCGGGGACCGGTACCCGCACAATCTCCGGTCAACACAAGTTATACATACAAGCAAAAAAGCAAAAAAAACGAGACGAAAAGCATAAGTCCCAAACCCATCACTTCTTCTTCCTGCCACCTTTCGAGCCTTCGCCTGGCCGGATGATTAACTTTTTGGGTCGGCTTGTGGGAGTAGGAGAAGAAAGAGGAAGGGGTGCAATTGGACTTTTTTCTGCTTTTTCTTCGCCGGCAGAAGCTTCTCTCCTTTTCTTTGAGACTCCACGCTTCCCCTTCTTCCTTGAAGAAGACTCACTGCCCGGAGTGAAAAGTGCAGACAACTTTATGTCATCAGAAATAGTTTGCTCCGGGGTTCTTTCGCCTTCTTCAGGTTCCTCGGCCTTTTGTTCTTGTGAAGCGACCGGGTCATCCAAGCCTTGAAGAGATTCTATCTGCTCCTCTTGTGACCCCGGTTGAGAAACGGAAGGGGGAGTAATCTGAAGAGGCGGAGAGGAAACAACTGGAAGAGGGGAAGGCTGAACAAAACTTGGCGCTTTCACCACAGGAGAAGAGAAGTTAAAGTCAGCATCTCTCATAAAAAGAGGAGAAATTGGTGCCTCAAGATTTAAGTAATAATCAAAAAGTTCATCAAGCTCATGTGAAGTAAACAAGCAGTCAACTTGAGCGAGATCAACATTGAGGTTACCTGGAGAAGAAGGCTTTACTATGTCGACTTCAAAGTCCTAGGCTTCAGTGCTTTCTTGAGTCTCATCTCCAGTGCGGGCGGTGGCACTTTCAATAACAGCTTTAGTAGGAGGAAGAGAATGGGAATTGGAGCCAACAATATCGATGTCGGCCGAAACCGAAGGTTGAACTGGGTCGGTTGAGATTGTCTTCCCTAAATGTTCTCCTTCTTCCATTTTGGCTCTCTCTTTAGCAAGTTGCTCCTTTCCCCTGGCAAGAGCTGCACATGCATCGTCGTCTAGATAGTGCGCCATTAAATCTACTTCAGCATATCCAACTCCTCCAAGCATATCAAGTGCAGCCTCCCACACTTTAATCAAAGTGATTTCGTACTCCGGTCCCTAAAATTTAAGGCTACCACGCCCTAGAACACTGTGAATGTAAAACTCGAATAAAGTAGAGCTGACTTCGGCTTTAGTTGCCATATGAGATTCCTCGGCTGCTGCTTTGCCGGCAATAGCTTCATCACGCTCTTTTTCAGCTTTAGAAAGTCAAGCTTTTAACAGTTCAATTTCCAAGTTCTGGGAGTTGGTTTTTTCTCGTAGCTGAGCAATGTCGGCTCGGTAGCTATCCACAACTTGTTGTTGTGCTTCAAATTTAGCTTCAGCGTCTCTCTGTGCAGCGTGAGCATCTCTCACCTGTTTTTGAAGCACTTCTTCTCTTTGAGAATAGGAAGTGGTAGAAGTGGCGAGCTCTTCTTTAAGTTTTTCAACTTCCGCTTCAAGCTTCTCATTATAAGCGGCAATACTCTTCATCTCCGCATCATGCTGATCGAGTGTTTTCTGCCACTCGGATTTGTCATTTTCCATAGTCAGCATGGCTTCGAGGTTTGCGCGATTTGCTCTCTGAAGCTCGTCAACAAGTTTTTGCCAACCAGACATTCTCTCGATATCGAGTTTGACGGCATCATGATTGCGCAACATGGCTTGCTTATCGATTGGGACCAAGTCGAGATCAAAACGCACTCCCTTTAGGCACCAGTGCGGAAACCGACTTTGAAGAGTAGCCGGACCCTGCCCAACTTGATAAGGGGGCCTACTTATGATTGTTTGAATATCGGCTCTTTGAAGGGCGGGAGAGCTGTAAGGAATTTCCAAAGAGACGGGAGCAGCGGGCTTTTCAGAGATTTCAGATGTCGGTTTTTCACCAAGTTTGGCCCTTTTACTCGGATCTTCAGTGACATGACTTTTCCCTTTGTCATCATGGGATTTTCGCTTGTGAGAATCATCCTCTCTCTGGGAAGAATCACGTCGTTCGTCCCGTCTCCCGTAGCGTTCTTCATAAGCACGCTTCTCACGAGCTTTCCTCGTAGTTCTTTCTTCATCGGTTTCCCAGGAAGCAGGAAGATACATCTTGGGGTCATAAGAGCCGCGCCTCCCATAACATTGGAAATCATCGTAGTAGGAGCCACTTCATCCCATTGGAGAATCTGAAAATAAAAAAAGAGATAAATTCAAAAATCTTCAAAGCAAGGAAGTTGAATGCATATAAGTGCTGAAAAATCCTAAGTGTGTGTAACGTGCAAACTACGCGCATCAAACTACGAACCACTCCTTGGTTGGGGGTGATGATGGATTTTACAGCTAGTGTCAACTCTTGGGCTGATGGAGTTTGTTGCAGAACGGATGTCGCTTCAACTGCTGGAGAAGTAACTTTAGCAGTGATATGATCATCTTTAAAAAGCTCCTGTGAAGTAATCATCAGGTCACTCAACCCCTCAAAAGTATCATCACCGCTGTGCTTGGCGGGACTTGTTCTCTCAGTTCCTTCATCACCAGATTTCCCGGATTGTTGGGGAGGTTCCTCTTCTTCGATGACCGGGGCAAGTGCAAGTTTGCCGGATGGCCCCGCAACATCAATTGGAGTAGAACACTTTACCAATGAAGCCTCAACAGTACGTTCTTTCGGTGTAAGTTCTCCGACGGAAACTGGGGCATCCGATGTCTTTACTGGAGAATCAGGGACTTCATGAGGCTGAGTAGAATGGTAAGGGTGCAGAAGTCCGTATTGGTGAAGAAATTCATCTTTCAGGAGAAATTTAATACTTTTCCTCAACCGCCACCGCACTTAATCTTTTGAAAGTCGGCTTGTGGCTGGGATCTCTAGAGGGAGGAGGAAGTGCTGTAAAAGAAAAGAACGAAATTAGCACCTAGCAACTCGGGCTTTGAAAAGCTCAAATGGAAAAAGCGGGAATAAGCAATCTTACTTCCTACTCTCCAGATGGCATAAAATCCTGGAGGGCGACGAACAAAGAAGAATTGATTTAAGAACCCGTGGGCGCTTTCCGGAAGATCGACAATCAATCTACGGTTTCTGGCGCTTCTCACGAGTGTGATAGAGGGATGATCTTTATTCTTTGCAAATGTGCACAAGTAACAAATTTCTTTAAAACTCGAAAGAAAATCAAGTGTCCTCTTGAATAGCACACAAAGTCCCATTAGGATGGCATGTCCATTGGGATGCAATTGGAAAGGAGAGATAGTCAATCGGAGGAGGAGTTGCTGAAGAAAGTCATTGAAAGGAGGAATGGCACCACATAGGCACATCTGACGGTTGACGGCGATAAAACCGAGGGGTGGCCTATCAGCAGTATTGTTTGGCCCAGGTAGCATAGCATCTGCTTCAGCAATACCAAACTAAAAACGTAATTGGTTGAATGCCCGTTGACTTAGGGAAGTTGGAGTTCTTTCCGGAGGATTATCAAGTGGATTGGCTATCGGGAAGACCCCTTCAGATTGCTCTATTATCTCTTCTTGAGAAGACATTCTACACAAGGAACTGGATATTCAAATATGAAGGTGCACGTTTCCTAAATGTGTGAGGTGTTGTGCAAAACTAATAAAACGACAAGCAAATATAACTGAAATTAAACTAATATGCATTTGTCAATTTTAAAGTTTCAGGGCTTGTTGTTTTAAGCCCAAATACAAGTGCAGTGTTGATGCAAACAAATCAGTCTTAATTGATTAATATGGCTTTGCTTTAATACTTCACTTGAATTTGTCGATTCACAGCATTTCGTATAATTTCTTTAAGTTGATTATCTATTATAACCTAATCTGTCATTCGATGTGGGCGATCAGTGGCAGTATATTCGTCCCATTTTTCTGCAAATGTTGTATTTAACAGGTTATTAGCATTAAAGTAATATAATCTACAAGAAGTGCAACAAGTTCATGCAATTTATCTTGATAAGTTCAAATTGAGAATTCGTGTTGAATGCTGTCATATTTTTGCAAGTAAACAAGCTCAAGCGACTTATCATGGGTCAAAGTTCATCATTCATGTTCCTACAAGTAAAGTTGGGATGCATATTAAGGAATGAGGCTTCTAGTCGAAATAAAGCAAACTTGTCTAAGTACTAGCTCAGCCGCGACCTAAAATTTACGTCGCAAGAAGTTAGGTCGTTAATTTATTAGGTCGCTCTGCTCTAAGCTTTATCTTATGCCATCATGTTAGATCGCAAGCATGTTAGGTCGCAAGAGAGTTAGGTCGTAAGCATGTTAGGTCGTAAGCATGTTGGGTCGCAAGCAAGTTAGGTCGTATGATTCACATTCAAGCCAAAGACCCTAAGGCTCGTCCTCCACTCAAGTGCTGCCACGCGTCCATCACCTCACAATCACCAGGAGCGCAACATTTCGACCTAGAATCCACTAACCCGTTAACTAAAGGCCTTCTCAGTGCACCAATTCGCCTAACTCCTAACCCGATAACCCGCTAGCTTCTCCACAAACAAAAACCCTCATCTCTCCATATCGTCGAATCACCTCAGAATCGCCACAAATCCAATGCACTGCCATTTTATCGCAAATTACAACGACAACATGATCGATGGCAGCTGCGAGTCGATCGAAACATGGTTCGCAGTGAAGCACGGCACAAAAAGTGAATTAGAAACAAAAAATGGGAGGTTAGCAATTCGACGATGGATATAATTGAACAACGACCAGATTCACTCACGTAATGTGATGGAAAGATGTTCGGCAGCCGGTGGTTTGGAATTTGTCTTTGAAAGCTCAGAAATTCGCCAATGGTGGTTTCGAACAAAAGAGCAAATAAAGGGTAGGAGGAAGAAGATGAGAAATTTATATGCAGGGGCGGTAGAACCCGAATCGGCAAAAAACGACCTAACCATCCCATAAGCCGCTCACGACCTAGCGACTCAACAAGGCATGAGTTAAGAAATATCAAAGCATACGACCTAGTCTCTAGGCGTATACTTCGAGGGGCAAGTGTTAACACCTCCTTTCAACGGCTCAATGACCTAACGAGTTAAAGAACTCAGCGACCTAAAGGGTTGAAAGGTTCCGCGACTTAACGAGTTAAGCCATTCAGCGAGCTAACAAGCTAAAGGGTTTAACTATCTAAAGGATATGCGACCTAAGGCAGAGTGTGGTTAAACCGGCTTAACGAGTCAGAAGGGAAGCGACCTAAGTACCTAACGACCTATGGACCTAGCGACCTAAGTGTTGGACGACCTAGCGAGTTAATAAGGGGAGCGACCTAACAGGGAAGAAATTCTGCAGCGAACTAAGTTGTGACGGCCTAAGCGACCTAGCACCTAGCGACCTAATGGCCTAACGACCTAATTGGCTAAGAAAGAGTGAGGCCGCAAGCATACAACCTCTTCATTAGGTCGCTCGCGACCTAAGCAGACCGAAGTAACTTCTTATGTCGCGACATCTTATGCCGCTCCTCCCCTAAGCCTCTCACGACCCACGACCTAATAATACCAACCGAGTGACCAAGTGCAAAGCAGTAAGCCATGTCCTCTAGGTCGCGCGCGACCTACGACCTAACCTTAGGTCATTCGCGTCCTACGACCTAACTCCGATATCCCCCTATAAATACAGCACTAGCTCCAACGGAGAAAGGATCTTTTTGGCTCATTTCTGAAACACCGATACTCTGTTGAATTCTCGACTCACTCGACACCTCAAACACGAAAGACATTTCAACAAACTTCAAGAGGAAATCTATCACAATCGACATGGATTCAAAGAATTCTTCTACATCGGAGTTCTAGCTATTTGTTCTATCAGTGTTGTAATTGAAGATTGTTGTAAAGTTGTAATTGATTCGGCAATAAAGAAGATTAAAGTGGACGTCGGCTTAACTTGAAGCTGAACCACTATAAAACTGTGTCTTTTTTACTGCTTTCTCTGTGACTTTTCTACTTACTTCTAATTTCCGTATTGATGGGTGGTGCTTTCACTTAGTCTCTACTTACACCGGGGTGTTAGCGTTCAATTTTAAGCGTTAACACTTCCACAGTAAAGAAATCACCTTCCTAGGTTGGTCATTCTCTTAAAAATCTCATAACGTTGAAATCCCCTCCCATAATCCAAGGACCAGAAGAAAATGATCTAAATTCTAAACATTCACTCAATATAACTCGACGACCAATTTTCATATTTGGACTATAAACGTTAGTTATATTTAATAAAGAATTATCATTAAGGTTAGTGAGAATAACATGTAAAGAGTGTTGTTCAGTAATAGTTTGTAGAAGTTTAAAGGAATTTTCACGCTACCCTATTAATAAACCCCCGGAAGCGCCAATTGAAGGTAAACACGTCCAATGACGGAAATGATAATCACATAATCTTCTGTAAAAACGAAGATCAGGACATTCTATTTTTGTTTCTTGTAAAACGACGATATTAATAAAGTAATCCTTGAAAAAAGCTCTAATTCTTTCACATTTATCTAAATCATTATGACCCCTAATGTTCCAGCTAATAATCCTCATTATAATCCTGATGATCTAACCCTCTCTAGCTCCCTACTCATAATATAATCTATATCTAACTCAACATCAGTGAACTCAAAAGCAGTATTCTTAGCTAATTGATAATGCTCTCTAGTGGATAATCTACCTAAAGCATAAGTAAAGTAAGTACTACCTAAAACAAAGATCATACCTGAGCCTAAATTCGTAGTGTCACTTATAGCACTCAAATCAGGTAACTCACCTTTAGTCAATGAATGCATACAACGAACCCTCGCACTACGGCTAACAACTCCACAAGATGCTATCGATTTCCTTCGTCTACCTCTCCTAGATGATGTGGATTAAAAAATTCTTCATTTCGACTATCGGTAACTTTAACATTTTTAGATATCGTGTTCCTTTCAACATTTTGCATAATATCATATGCTTGCATATTTTCTCACACACATACTTCATTTTCCACAAATCTGCCGCCACTGTTTTCATATGCAGATTCATATTTCGCATGCCTGTGTGAACACTTTTCAGGTGTCAACACATTATGATCAGATGGGCTCTCAAAATTAATAACTGCCATAGTGTATTCGCATATCACCCCAGAAGTAAAAGCATCTACCCTATTAACAAACTTTTCATTCACCAGCCCACAGTCAAGTACTTCCAATCTCCTTTCTGACAAAGGATCAAGATCAGTAGCAACTATATCAGCCACATTACAAGGCATATATTCCATAATGCCACTTTCAGGATTAAACATACCAATAGCGCCAGAAGAAATAGCATCTGGCCCATTTACAAACTCGTCGTTTACGTGCCCAGAGTCAAATAGTTCCAACCACCTTTCAGATAGAAGATCAAGATAAGTAGCAGCTTCTCTTTCATACACATTACAAGTCATATCTTATATATAAAGAAAATACTTAGATCAACAGGTCAAAGTGAACCTTTTGGGGCTATTCCGAAAATGCCATTTTATTAATATTTACTTATTCATTAAAATAAATTATTAGCCAGGTTATTTTCGTAATTTATACCGAAATAGTGGGGAAGATTGAGATATTTCAGTGTAGAAGAATGCAACCGTATTACCTTTAATGCCACGCTCGCACGTACTAAGCCGTTTGCTTTTTCTTCACTCTCTTGATAACAAATGCCAAACACAAATAGGAATCCCTTCATTTTTGGGTTAGCTACTTTGATCGGGTCACAAACGTCGAAAGTCGCACCAAGTTAAGGAATGAATGCTGAAATTATCTCTGCTAACGGTAGATGATCTTCAGATCTGCTCTACCACTAAAACCGCTTTGAAGTCACATCGATGCTCTCACTTCAGTTGGTTGGATGAAGCATCAGGTTGATCGCTATTCTCTAAATCTCATTTTATAATTTTCTTCCTTCCCTTTCCTTTGCAAAATTTTTAATTAGGATGTAGTGGTTTTTTAATTTTAAGATCGGACTCCATCACAAGAGGTTATGGTGGGTGCCTTTAAACGACTTCTTGCTCAAGTGCATGTGGATAATTCACTCATGTTGTTTATGCCTGCTTTTGTTCCAATTTTCTTCATATTATGGAATCAAATCGATGTTTTCGTTTATTTCTTTGATGTGATAATATTAGCTTGGAGTTATTTTCAACATTTGATATGGTTGCTTCAAAATATTTCATTATTATTTCTCTAAAAATATTGCTAATATTTGACATTTATGCATTGGAAATTTAAACTAAATATACTTGCTAAGCTATTCAAGAGTAATATTCAAAAATAAAAATAAAAGCCCTGATGACTAAATGCCATGATGATTTTCTTCAAGTTGCAAGTTGTATTTGTACAATATTTAGGCTGACTTTTTTGTATCCACTACTTACTCTTTATACTTGACTTTTTTTCTTCAGATGTTGTTTTTCTTTTACATTTCTCTGTCTTTTCTTTTGAAATAGTATTAGAATAAATGTGAATGTTAAGTGTTGATGCTATATCTTATAGATGGCAATGATGAACAAATTATTAAAAAAAGAACTTTGATACTAATGGAGTTGTTATAATAATAAAAATCATAAATAGTCACATTGAGTTGAAAATTGAATTTTATTTTGTTGCTTTGATTTTTGTATAGATGCATAGATCATGCTTTGTCTTAGATTACCAATAAACAATAGTGCAGTACTATATATCTTCCATTATATGCTCTTTTATCTAATTGAAAAACTAAAGTATCACAAAATTAATTATCAAATGTAGGTAATATGATCTTTCAAGTGATTTGGTCTCCTTATATTTAAGATTACAGTGTCAAAAATGATGATTGTCATTTCTTACTGATTGCTTGAGGTTTATAGATTGCCATACTAACAGGTGCATTTCTTTGTATCTATCAATCAAGTACTGTCCATAATTATTTGAACTTAATTCAAAAGTATCTGTTAGATCTAAACGAGAAAATATTATAGATTTGCAAAAGGGAACAAGAGGATCAAGCTAAAAGTAGCGTGAATAAAAAAATGCCCACAATTTCATTTTAAATAGTAGTTAGTAGTTTCAATCATTAACAATTGTTGTTTTTATTGTAGTTCCAAAAGCTGACCCACCTATCTTATGAAGGATTTAACAATTGTTGTTTTTATTTACTATAAGACTGACATTATTTCATTTTTCATATGTGATTAAATTTTTGCTCTAGCTATTGTTATGTGTATTAGGCTGTTATATTGGCCCTTAAATGTATAGTCATCATTAACTATAAAAATCTCACTCTTATTTCAGTTTATGCAGGCTTCTTTAATGAGAAATGAAACATTTTAATGTGGACATTTATATGAAACTGTGGGTTTATTCACTAATCTAACTTACTATCATTATGATGAATAAAATAGGGGCTTCAAAACTGTTAACGATTAAATAGGACAAGTAAATAAACCTCTAATTATGTTCTTAAAGTACTTCAGTTTATTATCAAAAGTATAAACTATCCTTTTCCGAGCCAATAAAGCAGCTTAATTTTTTTTACCTTTTACTTAATCTAAACAAAAAAACTATGTTCAAGGATAAATCTATCTTTCTCAACGTTCACCATGTTTTCAATCCATTATATACCATGTTTTCAACACTCTTCTTCCCTAAACCATTGCTTACTTTCCTTCCCTAATCCATTTCTTATTGTAATTGCAGCACACGGTTCTGCAGTAGTTCAACGCTATCACTTAAGGCGACACTCAGATTAACATCCGCCTCTACTCGGGCTTGAGCACCCCCATCTCTTGATGAGGTCATTCAAGGTGGCATTAGCGCTAAAGAAGAAGGTGTTATTGCGGCTGTTGAGTAGCAAAAAATTTCAAGATCCACAATTGCTGCTGCTTTCAAAATCTTAGCTTTGCTAAAATATGGTAATGTTTTTTTTAATTTAATTGATCTCATGTTAAGTGAAACTTGATTAGTTGATTAATTTACTGCTTAATGTTTTTCATATACTGAGAAACAAGTACAAATCTCATAATTTATGGATTCAGAGTTTGTGGTGAATATCCTGCACATAAGAGCACTTAGTTTTGTTGTATGCAACATGCATCTTATCTTACTGTAATGTTGGATGTTATAACGTCATTTTAAGGGATCACTTTTCACATGTAGAAGTAAAAACTGCAATATCTGGTGCTCTGAGAAGGTGTTAGTACATGTTGCCTTATATGTTGCTCTGACATGACTGCAAAAAAAGATTGCTAGGCTCTATCCTTTGATAAAACCTGCAATATATTATTAGGCTCTAATCTCTTTTGTTTCCATTTGTATAGGGATAGGACAAAAGAAGTTTAAGAAGTGTCCCTACATAGAAGACCAAATGAAGAAACTAAAACCGCAGAAGGAGATATGTGCAAATCATTGATGCAGTTTTAAAGGTTGTCAATTTATCTATTATTATTGATATACTCTACAAGTTGGTGTGTTATAACTATGTTTAATTGAAGTTTAGTTTTATGTTTATTACAATTCGGTTATGTAAAAGAGAGTTGTGGCATGACTTATTTGCCCTAAATTGCACACGTGTTGGTCTAATATACAGAATTTATTCTCTTACAATAAGTGATATCATACAAAATTTACAAACTCAATGTTATTTAAGTATATTTACTTTTCATTGTTTAGGTACAAAAATAGGTGTACCCTCTCCGGTTTACGTACGTTACTTATTTATTATAACCTTGATTTTTATTTTGTTCTTTTTAAAAGTTTCTTTTTATGCTATGCAAATTTCTTTAATTTCAAGATTGAAGAAATAGACAATGAACGATGATATTGCATGAATGGATTGGAATTTGAATAGATATATAGGAAACCATGATATCTCTATGTTGGGCTTTCAGTAAACAACATAGGGTTGAAATTTGTGTTTTAATATAAGATCTAATGTTTTTCTCATGAAAAGGTGAGACTGAAAAATCAAAATAGAGGGTAAATTATGTAAAATAGTTGCATTACCATTAGAATCATTTTTAACTTTGTAATGTAAGAGTATCCTAGGTTGACTGATTTATTTATATTTTTTTCAATTCTACCTGGATTCATTTTATTTTGCAACAAAAATAATTTAACAAATATTTTCAATCGCGCACGTCCATCGGATGTGCCTTGATACTCGTACTCCATAATGCCACTTTTAGGATTAAGCATACCAACATCCACCCTTACAAGATCATCATTCAAATACCCAGTTACATGTACATGTTCTAATTCAAGCTCTTTTTCAGACTTTTCAGACGGGATGAAATCACTTTCAAAATATTTCACTATATTGGCATGTACATGTTCAATTGATTTCATAAATGCATGCACTGTATTGTACACATGTTTACTGGAATGAACATCTACAAAGGCTTTGATAGATTTTACTCGATCTACTGCTGATTAGCCATCAATTGGATGAAGATCACAAACAAATTTGTTACCTTTTCATGCACCCTTATTTACACATCCATTTTAAGAAGCACTGCCAGTTGCACCACTTCTTTCTAGTGAAGATACAAATCTGTCATTCATGATAACATCTTGTTCTATATCAAGTTTAAGTTTAAATCCATGTTTTTCCACTCTAACATCATCAAAGGAAGACACACTTTTGTCATTTTCGAATTTAGATACACTGTCATAAACCAGATCTCTTTCACATGGATGCATTGTTGCATTGATCCTATCAGTTAAACCTGCATACTTAACCATGCCAGTATCTTTATTCATCCTAATTCCATTATCAAAACTATTTGACCGTGACCTTATTAATTCCCTTAGCACTAACACAGTCTTCATTAACATTCATTAATTCAAGATCCACATCTGCATCTACCAAATCATATATGATATTAAATTTGTTAAAGTGTGTTAAGTTCATTCTATGATCAAGGTCACTATCTTCCTCATCCACCAATTCAACCACTAGTTCATCATTCTGCAATCCTTTGTTAGTAAATTCCTGCTCTAAAGCAGCAATTCTTTATTAAGAGCAGAAAAAAGTTCCATACTCTTAGTTTTATTCATTTTTGAACTAGAATAGATCTCACAAAAGTGAATATCATTTTTACTGTGATCTGTTATCCTTTCTACATTAGAGGTTCTAGAAATAGAAGTTTTATTAATGGCAAACATTTGCATTAGGGAGGCACAATGACTGACCAGTCGTTAAGATTGTTTAAATTTTCTATATCATTATATATCCTAGCTAATTATAGATTTATTACACAAGAGACACCGTTAATGTTTGAATTAATAAAATTTTCCATAGAATAATCCTTAATAGTACTAATTCCAACATTAATGAATGAATAATCATATTTCAATTTCAAATCTTCTAATCTCAAAACTATACCAACCGCACTCAGTGCTTTTTCTAAAAATGATAAATTCCAAAATGAACAATGCAAACCAATCAGTTTAGTCCACAGATTTCTATCATAAACACTTTGTTTCATTTCATCTTTAATTTTAAATTCACGAATGCCAATGATAATATTTTCTTTGCAAATAAATTTTAGAACCATAGTATAACGATCCAGAATTTTGGTCGTTAGATTTTGAACATTTAATTCATTTTAAATGTTAAATGCGGATTTTGTATTGATTTTGAAGTAAGAAGATTTTGGTTAAATCAATACAATTAGTTAAAATATCGAGTATGGCAATTCAATTGGATTTGAATAATAATAATTAAATATTTGGAATTGGGATAATTGGTGAATCTGGATGTAAATGGTTATGAAAATGGTTTCTAAGATTTCTTTTTGGTCTTGTTTGATTTGATTTGTAATATTGAATCCATGGATGGAATCAATGGTCGATAAGTTGAATTTGGAATTTCTATATTTAATTTAATAATGGGATTTAATATATAGTAATGGTAAATAATCAGATTTTGATTTAAAATGAATCAGAATAATTTCTAATGTGATTATAAATTCTATATGATTTATTATTGAGTTAGTAAAATTTTAAAGGTGAAATTTTAAGTGATTTCCACGGTTTTGAAAATCGCTCGAGCTTATCGACGAGTTAAAATAGCCTTCCGGGAACAGTCTCGGAATTCGACGAAACCAGTTCCATTAGATCCATAATAATGTATTATTATCAGATTTCAAATTTCGTAGCGTTTGGATTTACCGTTTGCACGTACGGATGAGAAACACGTTGAAATTAAAATCGATAATTTAATATTTAAACTCAATTCAAAAAGCTATCTTCTACATATGATTGAATTGGGCTTCAAAACACGTTCCATTGTGTTTGGAATGTGGGTAAAACCTTATAAAAGCAAGGCGGCACGTGCGATTTGGAATTCGTTTGAAAAGTCAAGTGATTTGTGAAAATATTATTAAATTAATATATTAACGTATATATATACGTATAAGGGCCGAAACCCTAGTTCTTTTTCTCAGCCGCCGCAGAAATTGTTCAATGGCCGAAGCTTGCTTTCGTTCCCCCTCGATTATTTCTAGATCCATTCGTTTAATTCGAAAACTCCTAACTAGGAAATTGTTAAGTACTCCGAGCTCTTGCTATACTACAGTCAAGATCTGGATCGGCGCAAAGAGGAAGGGAAAATTGATGATGGAAGCTTCGATGTTCGTTCACGCTTTTTGAGCAAATGGGATGCCCAAGCTCGCCCATTTTTCAACCAAGGGTGTACGGGATGAAGACGCACGTCATGGTGGTGCTTGATTGTTTTCTATGTGTCGGAGGAGGCCGCTACAGGTGGGGGTTTGTTGGCATGGTCGAGTTTGAGTGAGGGGCGCGTACGAACGAAGTAGGAGGAAGAAGTGTAGGAACGGCCAGGGTTTTTTATTTCAGATCTACGGCTAGATTTGGTTTGTGTTAATATAAAAAGGAAATTTACAAATAACTATATTCAAAGTTTAAAAATTCATATCTTTTGCATGCATGACCAGATTCCGACGAAACAAGAAGCGGCGGAATCGCAGCGTCGTAATCTACGCTGCAGTTCATATCAAGAGACGTTTGGTGCGAATGGAAATTTTAGAATAAATTGAACGGGCTCGATTTATTTTAAAATTTTAAACGCCAACTAAAGGTCAGTTAATCTCACTCACATCTGGATGTCATTTAATTTAAATAGCTAATATTTAAATGTTTGACTGGTTGATTAGTTGAATATGATAATTATTATCAGATTGGATCGATATATATTTGTGTGCTAACATCTGTGGATGCAGGGAAACAGGTTGGAGGGATCCAACTGGATTCCTCACAATATAGAAATTATTTTCAGAATTGATGATGTATTTCATTTATATACTGTGATAGATTAATTTGGGAATTAAGCTGTACTATGCTATGATTGAATAAGTATAATCTGGCATTTTAAAGTATAAATGAAAATAAAATAAATTGGGATTAAAAAGGAAAATGAAAAGGGATTTTTAAGTAATGAAATTTAAGGAAATTGAATTCAAGAAATTGGTTTGGAATTTGAAGTGTTTTTGAAATTGTGATTTAAAAGGAAATGAGGAACGAAAATTTATAAACTGGGTTTATAAGTGTATCGGGGGATAAATTTGAAAGCATAGATTTCCGGTAGGAACTTCTATAAGAAGGTGCAAATTGTTTTAAAAGTAATAGTGGGATTATTTTTAAAAGATGAAAAGTGCATTTTCTTGGGAAACTAAGCATGTTTTCAAAGAAAAGCTTTCGAAGTATAAACTAGAAGTTTAAATGTGCTTTTAGAATGTTTTAGAAGAAAATACCATTTTTAATTACTTTTAAGGGAAAATAAATATTTAATTAACTAATTGTGGTATCTATTATTTTAAAGGTAAATTAGTATTATGTTTTCTAAAGGAAATTTATTATAAGTATTTGATATAATAACTTTATATTAAAAGGAAATTTTTGATTTAAGTTACCCGAGAATCTTTTACAGATTTTCAAAAGTATATTTTGAATGAAGAATTTAACAACTTATTTTAAATAAGTTAAGTATATATTTTGGAAGTGGTTTCCAGGAAATGTGAAATGTGTTTAAAAATAAAAAGGTGTTTATTTTTTTAAAGTGCAGGAAGGAATTTACGGGATTTAGCGTAAATTTGAATTGAGATAAATCAAGAAAGATTTATACAAAATGGAATTCTTGGATTATTATGGAATGGAAGTGTATTTACCCGGTTAGCCAAATGCGTTTTCAAAGCAAATTTTTAAGTACAAGTCAAAAGTTTTAAAGTAGTTTTAAAAGCATGTTTTAGAAAATTTATTATTTTTAAAATGTTTAAATTTTAAAGTAAGTATTTTTTTCAAATTTATCTTAGTAGTAATTATTTAAAGGTGACTTTGGTATTATGTTTTTAAAAGAGAAAAATTTTAGTTCTATATTTTATAAAGTAGCTTTATTTTAAATATTCTTAAAGTATATTTTTTTTACAGTATTAAAGTAGTTTTTAAATTTAAATGTTTAAATTATATTTTATGATACAGTTTTTAAATTATTTTAAATCTAAAGTATTTGCACTTGGTGATTTCAGTGGAAAGAAATATTTGGGAATTCATTCCATGAGAAGAGAGTGGATTTCAAAACTGTTTTCAAAAAGGGTTGAAAGTGGAAATATATCTGGCGAAGGTATTTTGAGATTAATAAATAATTTGGAAGATTATTTATTGTTTGATGGTTGTTTGAGAATGTTAATTGATAGTTAAATAACCGACTATCAATATTGGACAATGCGCTGATCGTTTCGAAGAGTCCGGGATCGGGATTAATTTCTCAAAAACCACTTCGATCTGGTTTTTACGTTTTCGTGGGGAAAACAAGAGATGGAATCGAAGATGGAGTGGTGAAGTGTAAGGGCTAGTCGCTACTAATCCCGCGGATGATTCCAAAATGGATGTAGTAGGAGTAGTGCCTTCGGTTCCGTTCGAACCCGGGACAGACTTGTATGGATGAATGCTTTCGGAACATCGTCAGGAGGACGATGGGCATTCTTAGTGAAATGTTCTAAAAGGTAACGCTTAGCCTCGAGCCTCATCAACCTGGAATGACTGAAAATCAGGGGATATGCAGCAAGGCTAAGTGGGTAGCAACCATTAGGGTGAGGTCATCCCTGTCTAGATGTCCCTTTTTATTTGGCTTAGTGGTGCGGTTGCTGATCCCAATCGTGGGGTGATCTTACTCAAGATTATCCAGTAAGGGGTTGTCCTGGTCTTGTGTTGCAGGGGATTGAGAGTAGTCCTTGGTACGGTGATCTAGGCCACACTGTGACAGGTGGTACCCCAGTATTTAGTCATTAGTTGGAAATCCATTCTCCCTACGCGCCTATACGGTTTTGATTGTGCCCAACTTTTGCTGAAACGTGAGACGCAAGCATTTCAGCTAGATTCTATTTTACTTTCTATAGACACTATTATAATATCAGACGGATTTGATAAGAAATGTTTTAGCTATCGTAAGGTAAAAACCCGACATGTTTATTTGTGGCGTGGTCTTACGAGATGCTTTTGATTTCGAAGGATTTTGAAACTTTAATAATCAATTTGGGTGTATTTCTCTCACGATGGTATTCCAGATTGACTCGGGTGTTATTTCATTATAATGCTCGTGTCAAACCGAGTATTATAGATTGCAGGAAAGGATGATGTGGAGCTCAGGAGAGGAGCTAGAGTCCGAGACGTATTATCGTATTTGTTTATATTCGCTGCTGTGATTGTTTGAAATTGTCAGGCTGATAATTGTTGTTTGTTTGTGATACTCTGATGATGTAATTTATAAAACAGATATAGTTTTCATTTTGTGTAAAGATCTGTTATGGACTATTATATTTTGTTCCGCTGCGATTGTGAGATTTTGTTATTGTTTAGTTCCTTCTTTATTCTGTCTTCTTTCTTTTTCCTCAGCAATCTATCTTTTCCAACACCCGATCGTTGGTATATTATACTGTAGCATATTTTGTGTCGATTTTCGAGGGGTGAGAGGGACGGGTCGTCACACGTGGTATCAGAGCTTAGGTTAGCGATAACCTAGGCTTTGGTGGGGAAAATTACTCATTACATATAGATTCAATAGTAATCTAGAATGAGTTGAGTGTAATAATAGATATGAGAGCGTACTTGTTAGTGAATATAAAAATTGTTTTTATACTGTGTCGACTTATCGGTTGAGTGTTTATGAATTCTAGTCGGTACGGGAAGTACAATCGTATCGATAGGGGTTTCTAAACTCTTAAACAAGATAAACCGACATAGTATTATTTTTCAAGTGAATAAATGGAATAATTTTACCCGAAATTATATTTTGATATAAAAGAAATAATTTTTGAAATTATTATATATTGGATGTCTGGTTGTTAATATTATAATCAAATATAAGAGTCTAAAATTTGAAATAGTTTATAACTAAATAGAATTATCTAAGTATGGTTTAAATAAAAAGGAGTATAGCTAAAATTTGATTTAAACCAGAATTTAAATCCCGGAAATTTTGAAAAGTGTTTTAAATGTATTTAAAACAAACGTTTGGAAATTTAAAATCTTGGAAATGTTTGAAATGTTTTCCAAAGTATTGGAGGGAAATAGTGGAGTATTACTTTGGGAAATATTTTTGAATGGAAATTGTTTGAAAGAAATTTGTGAAAGTAAGGAAGCACTGAACTCACTTCAGTCGCTGGAAATTAATCCTGATGATGATGGCCACATCATTAGAATACATTTTCGAGTTTCTAAAGTGATGGATTGCTACCGTGGTGGTTGGTTATGACATTTGTTTGGACTTGTTGGGTATACAAGTGGTTTTAGAAATTTCAAAGGGAAATTTATTTTGGTAAAACCAAGTGTATTGGAATTCGGAGATTTGATTTGACATACCAAGTGGGTATGTGTTATTTATGATTTCAAAATAGTTTTGAAAGAAAATTGGGTAATTGAATTCTGGGAACTCTATTTAAATAACGTGAAAAGTTAAGATAAAGCAACTATTGAACTTATTAAGTGAAGTGATTTGAATAAGAAAGGGAGAAATGAAAATTTTAATCTTGAAATTAAAATTTAACTTGAGTAAATGGTGGTGAATAAAATATATTTGAATTTAACTCAGGATAAGTTAAATAAAAATTGAAATTGAAAATGAATTAAATTGGTTAAAGTTAAAATGTAAAATGATTATAATTGTGAGTTAAAATTGTGTAATGAAAATTTATACCTTTAAGCCATTAAGGTTTATATACATAATCTAGAATGGTGATTATAAGATGAAAATGGACTTAAATGAACAGTATAAGATCTTAAGTAAATAAGCAAGTCGAATTTATGAATAGAGAAATGAATTGCAAAACCTAAATAGAAATGGTTGAATGTTGTGGTAAAAAGGATGGAAAATTCTAAATTTAATCCTAAATGGAAGGAGAGTTGTAAAAAGGTAAAGAAAAATATAGAATGTGAAGGGACTTAGGTTAGTAAATAAGTTTTGAACTCATATATTGAGAAATAAAATTTAATTGAAATTGGATTGAAGTGAAAAATCAAAATTCTATTATGTTATAAATAATATTGAATGAAATTCAATTCTTATTTGAAATAATAAAGGAAATGGTATGAATTTAAGTTAGCTAAATAAAATTTGGTTGAACTTCAATTAGAATCGGAAAAGAATTGAATTGAAAGAAAATTTAATTTAGTTGAAATGATATTGAATGAAGTAAATGCTCACTCAACTAAATCCAAAGGAATTGTCTGAGGATGGATTTAGTATAAGCTAAATTAAATGGAAATTGTATCGGAATGGATAAAATTTTGGTAGCTTGTTAAAAAATTAAAAAGAAAAGTAAAACCCAGTTCTAGTTTAGAATAATTGGAATGGTTATGTTATTAATAAATTCAGAAATGAATTGAGAAGGTGAATAAATTTAAAACGGATTGAGTAAGTAAACAAATTGAATTAAAATTTGTAATGGATTGGAATTTGATTGAATAAGAATCAAATTAAAATGGAAATATGATTAAGGTGAGAAGAAATAGAGTTATTTTTTTATTGAGATAACTTAAGCAAATTGGAAAATGATTGTGGTCGAGCTTTATAAGGGGTCTTGTATGAAATTTGTTTAGATAATAAAATTTTAATGCCAGTGAAAGAATTTTAATTTCTTATCGAGATGAAATAAGAATGTATGAGCTGTAAATAATCCAGAATGGAATGATATTAATATAAACTTAAGTTGGATAATGAGCTTGAAATGAGAATAGGGATTTGATTTAATAATTGTGATGAAGTAAAAATTGTCTGGGTTATGAATAATTTTGAATGAAATAAAATTGATATAGATTGAGATGGAATTAATTTTAAATGGTTATAAGCTTAAGTGATGGTTACTTGCATGGATAACTTTAAAATTTGCATGGAAATTGGTTGTTCGTTGTAAACGGAATTGAATTATTTAAAAAAGCAAATTAAGCTGGTTTTTGAATCAATTGGATTAAGTGAAATCTAATTAAGTGGTTTTGCATATAAATGAAAGTGGATCATAAAAGAAATGCAAATATATCAAATTTAAAATAAAAATTTGATTGTGAATCAATTTGGAATTGAATAGAAGTAAATTGATGTAAGTAGGCACATGTTGATCATATTGAAGTAATTTGGGGTTGGTTATGGTAAATATGAATTGAGAATAGTAAACTTGAATGTAAATCATTCAAGTGGAATAAAATGAAGTTTTGATTTGTTAGGAAAATTAAACGGTGTTGAAAACTTGTGATTGCTATAAAGATGGTACTTGTAGGATTATGAAATTTGTTGTTGGGCTATGTAATTGTTGTGTTTAGCTAAGATAAATGTATGGTTGTTAAAAATCTTATATTGTTGAAAACTGATACGCATGTTTGAGTAAGTACAGGTACGGAAGGCAATCGATAGAGTTGGAGCGCGTAAATGCATAATATATTACCCGCTTGCTTAAAAAAATGCTAATCAAAGGTACGCCTACGCTATAAAATTTGAAAATGATATATATTGTGATATATTTTGTTTTCCGACCATGTGGGTCGATGTATATATATTTGTGTCTATTGTGATATTGTGAAACGCTCTCCATACAAAGGAGACGCTGTCAAAAAATTTCAAAAATTCCGAGAGTTAGAATTTTTTAGGGAATTTTGAAAATTTTGGGTTAATTAGGAAAGTGAATTTTGAAGTGATATTGAAAACAAGCTTTTGAGTTAGAAATAAAAGCAAATGGTTTTGGAATTGAGCTAAAGGTTTTGGTGAAGTGAATGTAAGTTCTTAACTAAGTAAGTTTGGATAAGTAAACTAGTTTAGTAGCATTTTCCTACCTTAGCAAATTTCAGGGACGAAATTTTTATAAGGGGGGAGGAATGTACTGACCCATAATTTTGGCCGTTAGATTTTGAACATTTAATTCATTTTAAATGTTAAATGTGGATTTTGAATCGATTTTGAAGTAAGAAGATTTTGGTTAAATCAATATAATTAGTTAAAATATCGAGTATGGCAATTCAATTGGATTTGAATAATAATAATAATTAAATATTTGAAATTGGGATAATTGGTGAATCTGGATGTAAATGGTTATGATAATGGTTTCTAAGATTTCTTTTTGGTCTTCTTTGATTTGATTTGTAATATTGAATTTTTGGATGGAATCAAAGGTTGATAAGCTGAATTTGGGCTTTCTATATTTACTTTAGTAATGTTATTTAATATATAGTGATGGTAAATAATCAGATTTTGATTTCAAATGAAACAGAATAATTTCTAATGTGATTTAAATTCTATATGATTTATTATTGAGTTTGTAAAATTTTAATGGTGAAATTTTAAGTATTTCGACGGTTTTGAAAATCGCTCGAACTTATCGACGAGTTAAAATAGCCTTCCGAGGCATAGTCTCGGAATTCGACGAAAGCAGTTCCATTGGATCCGTAATGATGTATTATTATCGGATTTCAAATTTTGTAGCGTTTGGATTTACCGTTTTCCCGTACGGGTGAGAAAAGCATTGAAATTAAAATCGATAATTTAATATTTAAACTCGATTCAAAAAGCTATCTTCTACATATGATTGAATTGGGCTTCGAAACATGTTCCATTGTGTTCGGAATGCAGATAAAACCTTATAAATGTCGGGAGGCACATACGATTTGGAATTCTTTTGAAAAGTCAAGTGATTTATGAAAATATTATTAAATTAATATATTAACGTATATATATACCTATAAGGGCCGAAACCCTAGTTCTTTTTCTCAGTCGCCACAGAAATTGTTCAATGGTCGAAGTTTCTTTTGTTCCTCCTCGATTATTTCTAGATCCATTCGTTTAATTCGAAAACTCCTAACTACGAAATTGTTAAGAACTCCGAGCTCTTGCTAATCTACGGTCAAGATCTGGATCGGCGCAAAGAGGAAGAGATTGATGATGGAAGCTTCAACGTTCCTTCACGCTTTTCGAGCAGATGGGATGATCGAGCTCGCCCATTCTTCGACCAAGGGTGTAGGGGATGATGGCGTACATCATGGTGGTGCTTGATTGTTTTCTATGTGTCGGAGGAGTCCGCTGCAGGTGGGGGTTTGTTGGCATGGTTGTGTTTGAGTGAGGGGCGCCTACGAACGAAGGAGGAAGAAGTATAGGAGCGGCCAGGATTTTTGATTTCAGATCTACGGCTTGATTTGATTTTTGTTAATATAAAAAGGAAATTTAAAATAAACTATATTCAAAGTTTAAAAATTCATATCTTTTGCATGCATGACCAGATTCCGATGAAACAAGAAGTGCCGGAATCGCAGCGTCGCAATCTACGTTGCAGTGCATATCTAGAGACATTTGGTGCGAGTGGAAATTTTAGAATAAATCGAACGAGATCGATTTATTTTAAGATTTTAAACTCCAACTAAAGGTGAGTTAATCTCACTCACATATGGAAGCCATTTAATTTAAATAGCTAATATTTAAATGTTTGATTGGTTGATTAGTTGTATATGATAATTATTACCAGATTGGATCGATATATATTTATGTGCTAACATCTGTGGATGTAGGTAAACAGGTTGGAGGGATCCAACTGGATTCCTCACAATATAGAAATTATTTTCATAATTGATGATGTATTTCATTTATATACTGTGATAGATTAATCTGGGAATTAAGCTGTGCTGTGCTATGATTGAATAAGTATAATCTGGCATTTTAAAATATAAATGAAAATAAAATAAATTGGGATTGAAAAGGGAAATGAAGTGGGATTTTTAAGTAATGAATTAAAGGAAATTAAATTCAAGAAATTGGTTTGGAATTTGAAGTGTTTTTGAAATTTTGATTCAAAAGGAAATGAGGAATGAAAATTTATAAACTGGGTTTATAAGTGCAATGGAATATTTATCGGGGGATAAATTTGAAAGCATAGATTTCTGGTAGGAACTTCTATAAGAAGGTGCAAATTGTTTTTAACAGTGGGATTGTTTCCAAAAGTTGTAAAGTGTATTTTCCTTGGGAAACTACGTATGTTTTCAAAGAAAAACTTTCGAAGTATAAACTAGAAGTTTAAAATGTGTTTTCAGAATGTTTTGGAAGAAAATACTATTTTTAATTACTTTTAAGTGAAAATGAATATTTAATTAACTAATTATGGTATCTATTATTTTAAAGGTAAATTAGTATTATGTTTTCTAAAGGAAATTTTATTATAAGTATTTGATATAATAACTTTATATTAAAAGGAAATTTTTGATTTAAGTTACCCAAGAAACTTTTATAGATTTTCAAAAGTATATTTTGAATAAAGAATTTAGCAACTTATTTTAAATAAGTTAAGCATATATTTTGGAAGTGATTTCCAGGAAATGGGAAATGTGTTTAAAAATAAAAAGGTGTTTATTTTTTTAAAGTGTGGGAAGGAATTTAAGGGATTTAACGTAAATTTGAATTGAGATAAATCAAACAAGATTTATAAAAAAGGAATTCTTGGATTATTATGGAATGGAAGTGTATTTACCCGGATAGCCAAATGTGCTTTCAAAGTAAATTTTTAAGTATAAGTCAAAAGTTTTAAAGTTGTTTTAAAAGCGTGTTTTAGCAAATTTATTATTTTTAAAATGTTTAAATTTTAAGGTAAGTATTTTTTCAAATTTATCTTAGTAGTAATTATTTAAAGGTGACTTGATATTATGTTTTTAAAAGAAAAAATTTTATTTTTATATTTTATAAAGTAGTTTTATTTTAAATATTCTTAAAGTATATTTTTTTTTAAAGTATTAAAGTAGTTTTTAAATTCAAATGTTTAAAGTATATTTTATGATATAGTGTTTAAATTATTTTAAATCTAGAGTATTTGCACTTGGTGATTTAAGTGGAAATAAATATTTGGGAATTCATTCCATGAGAAGAGAGTGGATTTGAAAACTGTTTTCAAAAAGAGTTGAAATTGGAAATATATCTGGCGAAGATATTTTGAGATTAATAAATAGTTTGGGAGATTATTTATTGTTTGATGGTTGTTTGAGAATGTTAACTGATAGTTAAATAACCGACTATCAATATTGGACAATGCATTGATCGTTTCGAAGAGACTGGGATCGAGATTAATTTCTCGAAAATCACTTCGATCCAGTTTGTACGTTTTCGTGGGGAAAACAATAGTTGGAATCGAAGATGGAGCACTGAAGTGCAAGGGCTAGTTACTACTAATCCTGAGGATGATTCCAAAATGGATGTAGTAAGTTTAGTGCCTTCGGTTCCGTTCGAACCCGGGACGGACTTGTATGGGTGAATGCTTTCGGAACATCGTTAGGTGGACGATGGGCATTCTAAGTGAAACGTTCTAAAAGGTAATGCTTAGCCTTGAGCCTCATCAACCGGGAATGACTGAAAATCAGGGGATATGCAGTAAGGCTAAGTAGGTAGCACCCCTTAGGGTTAGGTCATCCCTGTCTAGATGTCCCTTTTTATTCGGCTTAGTGGTGCGGTTGCTGATCCCAACAGTGTGGTGATCTTACTCAAGATTATCCAATAAGGGGTAGTCCCGGTCTTGTGTTGCTGGGGATTGGGAGTAATCCTCGGTACGGTGATCTAGGCCACGCACTGTGACAGGTGGTACCCCAGTGCCTAGTCATTAGTTGGAAGTCCATTCTCCCTACGTGCCTGTACGTTTTGATTGTGCCCAACTATTGCTGAAACGTGAGATGCAAGCATTTTAGCTAGATTATATTTTACTTTCTATAGGCACTATTATAATATCAGATGGATTTGACAAGAAATGTTTTAGCTATCGTAAGGTAAAAACCCGACATGTTTATTTGTGGCGTGATCTTACGAGATGCTTTTGATTTCAAAGGATTTTGAAACTTTAATAATCAATTTGGGTGTATTTTTCTCACGCTGGTATTCTAGACTGACTCAGGTGTTATTTCATTATAATGCTCGGGTCAGACCGAGTATTATAGATTACAGGAAAGGATGTTGTGGAGCTCGGGAGAGGAGCTGGAGTCCGAGACATATTACCATATTTGTTTATATCCGTTGTTGTGATTGTTTGAAAATTGTCAGGCTGATAATTGTTGTTTGTTTGTGATACTCTGATGATGTAATATATAAAACAGATATAGTTTTCATTTTGTGTAAAGATCTGTTATGGACAATTATATTTTTTTCCGCTGCGATTGTGAGACTCTGTTATTGTTTAGTTCCTTCTTTCTTCTATCTTCTTTCTTTTTCCTCAATAATCTGTCTTTTCCTGCACCCGATCGTCGGCGTATTATACTGTAGCATATTTTATGTCGATTTTCGAGGGTCGAGAGGGATGGTCGTCACACATAGCATCAGAAAGTATTTGATTTGAAGGAAAATTAAATAAAAATTCATCATTGTATTTCTTCATATCCCATTTATAAATTCCAAAGTTTTCAACAAGAAACCTTGCAATACCATAAATTTTAATTGATCCTTGAAGTAAAGTAAGAACAACCCAAAAAGAATTGTCCAAACACTCTGGTATTTGGTTCAAATCATTGTTTTTCAGATAGAAATTCTCAAAAGCATCATAATTCGACTTATTTAGAGGAAAGAGTTTACCATGATTCCTGCTAAAAGAATTGGATGAAAAAGAAAACCATTTACATTGTGATCTATTATGGCCTAGCAAACCAAATTCAAAACACTTGATAGGATCTCTACAATCCTTCGCTATATGCTTCATGTCGCCACAGTGATATCAGAATTTTTTGCCTAACCTTTTTGAAATCCAAGAAGATGAATAAACAACCCTGATGCTCTTAAATAGGTTTGCATCCCATCCAGAGATAAAAGAATGATTTTTGAAGACGTTTTCAATGCTAGATTCCGAACCAACAACAACATAAGAGTGAATCTTACTTCCTCTAGAATTGAGTACTAAAACGTCATCGACGGATAAGTGCAAATGACCAATAGAATTGACTGGAAGAAACTCCTTTTGAAAGTCAAATAAGTGAATTTGATTGAGAGAAGTATTTAATCTAGAAAGAAAAAAAAAGAGAATGAAGATATTCCACTGAGTCGACGTCCGCCATTTTGTGATAGCTTCTCTTATATTGACTGTATGCTTCTCCTATGTATTTATATCAACAATTGTAAGTATAGGCTATTATAAATGTCTAGGCTGATTGTAGGTTATTTTACTCTGATTTTTGTATGTATATTAAAATGTTCTTTTTGTAAAGATCTTTTGAGATATTATATGTTATCATTCCACTGTGAGATTCTGAATTTTTTTTCTTCTCTTTCTGTTCTATTATTTTTCTATGTTTTCTTTTACCCTAACAATCGGTCTTTTCAACACTTAGGTGTTTGGCACATGAATACCATGGATGTGTTAATGTCGACATTCGAGGGTCGAAAAGATTGGTCATTACAAAGAGTTGTCTATTCTCGAGTATTGGGAATAGATATCTATAGGTTGCATCAATGGATTGTCGATTAAAGATAGTATGATAGCATTTGAGTCGCGATCGATTGGTTAAAAATAATGCTAGATTTTATTACTTAAGTCTTGTAGAACGGCATCCGTATTTGTCAAGTTATATGTGAGATGGATGTATGATTCCATTCTATGGCTAAGAGCATTATAAGTGCCCGAGACCCATTATTCGATAATGGGTTTTGGGAGAACTTACAAGGGGCATTTAGGAATTTGGCACCAAATCGATTTTATGATATCGAGACCGAATCAGAGACTTTGAGACATATTCGCACAGGTTGATGTGTTATGAAACAGGTTAGGAGGAGGGTCATGGAGCAGTAGAGGTTTAGTGGAGTGAAAGCAAATGCGATTTCCTACATTAGACTGAGAAGAGTAGGATGACCACTTGGTCAGAGCTTTTCAGATGGTGATATTTTATTTTATCATTGGCTTTCATATCGGGTATCATATGTGATGTTTTATACTAGATAGTTTTGTATCTTACATTCTAGGATAGGCATGGATGTTACTTTGATGTTTGATTTTATGTGTGCATGTTTAATGTTGGTTGTTAGCATTTAATATGATAGCCTATGCTTATATGGTTGTCAGACAGCGGTATAGTTATGGTTTGATATAGCATATTTATTTGAGGTGATTTCTATATATGATCTGGTATATTTAAATACACAATGATGTTATACTTGTGTTTAACCCTCTTTGTTGAGTACATATTCAGATGCATGGAAGCAAGTTTGTACATTTGGATGCTTGTCTGCTTATATTCACATCTAAATTGTATGATCTTGCTATAAAAGAGGTATGTTACATCTATAGTGTAGATTTGGTGATATATGTTTGATTTTCCTTGGAAATGAGATGGTATATATGTATCTTTGTTGTATTGGGATTTTTCCAAAACCTAGTTATGCAAAGGAGGTATTGTTGAATTTTTTCGAAATCTGAGTGGCTTTTGATGGCCATGGGTTAGGAGACGTTCTCCTTGCTTTGTGATTTCGAGGATGAAATCCTTTAAGGAGGAGAGAATGTAATGACCCATATTTTTAGCGATCGGATATTTAAATAATTAATTTAAATATTTAATCGTTAATTAAATGAAGGACCAAGAATAAGATTTGCCGCATATGGTCGAATCAGGACTCGAGACCACTTCCGTTGAGTTTGGATTGATGTTGCAAATTAAAATGAACACAAGCTTTACTATATTTGGAGATCGGACAATTCTATGGCCAAAATTATCTCGAAAATTGTGAAATTAGCATCCCAGGGTGCATTCTCGGATAGCAACGAGATTTATACCATTGGATCCAGAAAAATGAGTTGATGTACATAGACGAGTTTCATTGTGATCGAATGCATCGTGTGATTGTATGAACCCAAAACGTACGACCGTTTATTTGAGAAATCAAATAAACAAATGATCAAATACTATTACAAATATCCTTAGATCAAATCTCTCTCTCATTTGTTTGGTTACTATTCCATTAAGGAAACATGGTTTCTTTCCCCAAATTATTTCAAAAATCTAGATCGAGTGATTTACTTAACTAAAAATCACAAGATCTGATTCTTTGAGACCGTAGCACGGTGAGCCTTGCGTTGGTATAGGAAATTCAGTGTGCCACATCATTTGGGGTTAGCCGCGAGTAGTAGCCATTGCCTTGAGTTAGGTGAAATGGAGATCGCCATCGACTTTCTCTTGCTGATATCTACCACTACCGCGATTTATGGGTGGTCCGATCATTTATTGGTACACGATATTTTTGGAGCAGCAGTCAAAAACGTAGGAGTCGCAATTTTATAGGAGGCTTCGAAGGAGATGTATGGCCTCAATAAGTCGAACGTTCAACGAAAAGGACAGCGGTGCCGACGACACTCGATTTCATGGAGCATAGCTCCATTTCACCATGGTGATGTACACGATAGATATGGTTGTTTACGGCCTATATATGTCGATTGGGGAAGAAATCTTAATAAGGTAATTAGGCTAATGATTGTGATTATTTAAGTTGGTTAAACACTTATTTAATCATGATTCTTATTATATGCATATATCTTATGCATACAAGGTCCGTTTCGGATGCAGTTTCTTGCATTGCGCTCACAATGGGGAGTTATATGTTTTGCCATTAGTTTGGACAGCTTTTATTGAGGTGAGTGATATTGTCTCTCATCATACTATGGTTGTTTATATTGTATTAGATCGATGATTTGGAATGATTTTTTGTCTTAAAATGTGATTTTATTAAACTTAAACACCTACTAGATTTCTAAAAGAATATAAATTATTTTAAATAGTTTTATATCAGATATCACATTTTTCCTATCAACATGCCGTTTTTAGGGAATTATTAAATTTAGGATATTTTTGATATGATTTCCGTATTGGTTGATATGGATGTATTATACATGTTGGATGTATGTTTTTTTGTATGTATGTGCGCTTGTTGGTTGTATGTTGACTTGTTTGTTTGTTTTTGGTTGAAAATGCTAATTTAGCGATGAACGAGTGTTAGGGAATATATCGTGTGTCGGGATTTCATACATATGAAAATCCAAAAAATGAGATAAGTTGTAGAAGAGGGTTAGGGTACGTCTCGACTGATCTGAAGGTGGAAGACGATACTTTGACTTCAAAATGGATGTTGGACGTTTCAATTTGGTTTGTACTTCTCTATTTTGGTTAAGTACATGACTAAAGTGGTTGGTAGTGACTGTTGTAGAGTGGTCAATGTCCATCACTATTATTGACTAACGATTTGGCCAATCTCTACATGGATGTTGAGGAGACTTTGTGGTGTGCGACTTGATGGTTTATTTATGCGACCAATTTAGAATCTTCACGCTATTACTCTATGGGCAAGCAATTTCAACGGTGAGGCGATGTTGTTAAGCTTTGACATGATAATTTGTACATCGGATTATGACTCGATGATGTATGGAGTAGGTTTTGAGGTTGATAGTTTTAGGGCTTTATAGATCATGCCGAAGATGTTGGTTCATTAGCATCATGGGTGGATGGCAATGTAACAACATGATAAATGCCTTGTATCTTTGGTTTATGAAACATGGTGGGAGTAGATATGGAAGATTATACACTCCATATCTTCGATTTATGACATATATAAGGAGTAGGTACTAAAAAGGCTCGTGTTAAGAGTTGTGGAGTGGAGGAACGTGGTGGGTTTTGAATGGTGGAAATTGTATTTAGCTAGTAGGGCTTGGACGGATGTGCATGTGCTAAAGGATCATTGATGACTGGAGTATTGTCAGTTATACACGAAGCAGGTGTACTGTAAGTGGGGACGCACATGAATCAAGGTGGTATCTATACACCCTAGACTCGTGGCTTTAGGTCTAGCATCAAGCTTTGGGCTATGAGACAAGTATTGAGCTTTTGGCTACATGGTATGAGATTGCAATGAAAACTAAGATTTTCCATTAATCTCTAGCATAGAGCTCATACAATTAATCCTATATATATATATAGCACATTAGGTGAAGTTAGTATTGTTTGATGGATGCTATGTTTGTTATGGTTGCTTCACTAGCCACCTATCACCCTAAGAATGTCATACCAGGTAAGTATTATGGATAGGGATACCTAGACACCCTGAAAATTTACTAAGTATAGAGTACCCCCTTTAGATGTTGTAGTGTAGCATACTATTGATGTTAAATGCTGATTCTTTTATTGTAAGGGCATGTCAGGTATGATTTGTATACCCTTTGTTCAGTATACTATATTGACTTTTATAATATTTTAAGATTGTTTATCGCTCATCCCAGACTATTGTTGGACTCGAGGTTTTGTGTTTTGCTTCTTATTATCTCGAATGCTCTTAAATAAGAAAGCTAGAGAGCAGGTGTGGATGATAGTTGGAGTTCTGCAGATGGACTAGCTGGAAGTCACATTTATTCATATTTATATTTGGGTTTTTTTGTTGTATATTCCGCTATGTAACACTATTGAACCTTGACAGTGTTTGACTTACTCTTATTTGAGACAGTTGATCAGTTGTATAAACACTATTAATGTGTTGTGTTACTTAGTGGATCTTATACTGTAATGATTAGTTCACATTATTATTACTATCTTGACTGTTTTATATCTGTATTGATTGTTATATTTTGTCTGATGCGATGTGATACATACGACATGTTATTTGATTATTTGATGTTTCGTTTTCTTTTTCTTTTCCATTCTCTTCTCTTCTATTTCCTCTTTTTTACTTCTTTTATTTTCTTTAACAATCGTTCTACACCATAGGTATAGGGTAATCGTTACACCATGATCCCACATACAAGCATATCCTAGAACTTGTGGAGGCATACATTAATACAATTTATCATTCCTTGATGGGTTCTTCTAATGGCTTGCATACATGACTAACAAAATATTCCTAGGTTCTCTTTCGTGTTCTTTGCACTCTATGGAGATTCCTTATTATTACTCTATAAGTAATCATTGCTATCTTCTTCATGGCCTTACTTTTACCCCATATCACCTAGGCACTAATTCCTGTCTACTCTATATTTAAAACCTTGGTTTGGTCTTTGCCCTTTTTTTCAAAAACTAAAACTTTAAACTTTTGAAATCAATCTAAAAATTTGTCTTAAAAGATACAATTAGAAACCTTTTATTAAATCTGTCTTAAAAAGATACAATTTAGAAACCTTTTATTAAATTCAAAAATACTTGGTGCTTTACCTCTTAAAACTATAGTCCAAAATTTTGAATTTAATTTATTCGTTGAATGTAGAAGAAATTGTTTGTAAAACTAGATTTTGTGAAGTTTCTTTCCCTTTTCTTAAAATCAAAATTTTCTTTTAAAGACCCATTTTTAACTTTTACTTCCTAATAATTGGGATTTTTAGTTTAAACTATTTATTAATTTTTACTTTCAAAAACGTATTTATTTTACTAAACCATTCTTTTCAAAAATATACTTTGTAATGTTTCTATAACATTTTTCATAATTTTAATCACTAAAAAATGGAGTAAATAAGAACAACTATCATTATATCATTTTCCTACTACTTATATTATACCTAGTTCCCATCCTTGGCAGAGGCTCTAGTATCGTGTAAGGGGGACTTTAAGAAGATATTTGAAACCAATGTGCATGACTAAGAAAAAAAATCCATTTTCCTATATTGCTTCAAATTAGTTTAGTATCCAAATTTAATTTCATGATCTCTTACATAATTTCTAATTTCTTCTTCTTTTGTTGTACTTAAGGATCCTATACTTTAATGCATTGGAACTAGTTTACCTTTTCAAAAGGAATTGTTAATCCTATAATTCTCTATGAATCTCTTAGAAAAGGATTTGTGTTTTGTATGAGATTACAAGGAATTATACTTCATTTCTTTATTCAAATAGACAGTACAAGATACATGATTTTTCTTATTTTGTACACCTCTTTCTTTACATTTACATTCCTTGTTATTTCACGCAATACACCTTTATTTATAACTTGGTTGATTCGTAGAAACTTATGCTGTTATCCATTTTCATTCCAATGAATTAAATATTTCAAATCCCAACTTAATTATAATAAATCAAATCTCGTGTCTATTTATGTTTTATAACTTTACTATTATTCAACTCCCCTGCCTAAACTGCTCTTATTCCAATTATTTTCTCTTAATTTACTATCTTCTCATACTATTCCCCTTATTCCAAACTTGTACCACTTTCTATTGTCCACCCATAATTCTTTTTACAACTTTACAATTTTCACTGCATTGAAAAATTTATGAGCTATATTGCTCTATTATTTCTTTTCCAAAAGAAAATATCTTTGCACAAAAATTTCTTTACTGAAATCTTGAATTTTAAAAAATTTAACTTCTTCTTTTTATCTACACTTTCCCTTCTTCATAAAGTAACTAGCGAGCCATATATATTCTCTAACCCTCTCAAACGAATTAATTTTGTGAAACCATCTTATGGAAACATTTCAATTAAACTAAGAATATATATGTGTTTTCCTAAAAATTCAACACTTACTTACTATAAGGACCCGAAATTTTTAGCGTTTTAAATGAAAATATTTAATTAATTTAAATATTTATATTTGATTCAAAATTTAATAAGTAATAAGAAAATAATATTTTTTATGGCGACTCAATTTTTATTGATTTATTTTTAATTTAATTTATACGACTTTTCCATAATTATTAAGTTGGGAAATCTTTAAATTATCGTTTGATGATTTTCCAGTAATTGATGGTATTTTTGAAATTTCACAAAATAAGGAAATCGCTGTATATCATTATTTTTTTGGGATCATGTTGCTTGTTAAGCCTAATCATATTTTTCTTTTGTCACTCATAGTTCATTCATAGACGACGCTATGTAGCGAGATTTCGGAAATCTCAATATAAACCAAACTAAAACACATAGCTTATTAAACATACGTATTTCTCTTTTTCCCTTTTCACTATTCTATCAAATAATTTGTAAACAAAAACATATCCTCCGCCTTTAAAAAATCAAATAAAAAGACTTTCTTACCTAAAAGTTTTAACAAATATCTTTGAGTCCTGGGGGAGGAGATCTACAAGCTATATGAGTCTGTTGGGCTTCGGTAGTGTTTCGGGTGGATTGGTAGTAATGGCGTGAGGGAGTTTACAGCTAGGGACTAGTTTTTTGGAATATTTAGGCGTCGATGAGTAAATTGGAGGTTGGATTATGTTTGTGGTAAGAAGGAGATTTGGTTTGTAGAAATATAGTAAACCTTAGTGGTTTGTAGAAATATATGAAAATGAGTTTTATAAATGATATTTTATAAAGGAAGTTTTATAAAAGAGTTTTATAAGTAGTATAAGGGATGTTTATAAAGGGGTTTATTAAATAAATACGAAGATTTATAAAAAGGAGATTTTTTGTTATATTTGGATATTTATTGGGAAATTTTATAATTTATAAATAATGTTTTATAAAAGAAGATATTAAAAAATAAAAGGTTCTATAAAGGCAATTTATATAGAAGGGGTCTATAAAAAGACTAAGACCTGATTTCCATAATTGACCAATTTAAATTATAGTGGTATGGAAAATGTTCTTTTCAAAATTAACATCAATTTTCGAGGTATGGAAACTCTTCTCTATCTTAAGAATTAAGAATGTATGTCGAGGCAAGGTAGTTTTCTAATTGTCCGATTTTATTGTTAATCGAGGGATAGCACTGTGTGAAATCGGAAGAAGTGGTAAGTATATTTGGTCTAAATTTTAACACGATCTATTTACTTTCACCAAAAGGAAGGTGTTTGGGTTTATTGTTATTAATTTTTTTTAAATGACATTCTTTTTAACCCAGTTGAGTATGGTTTTGAAAATGAAATCTTTCTTAAGATTTATGAATATACTTATACCATCGAGATAAGTATATGTGTACATTTCCTAATTATTGGAAATGTATTGTTCTGCGAATATAGTTATACAATTTATATAGGTATATGGAAAAGGTTTTCTATGTTTTAAAGTGAAATGTTTTGTGAGTATACTTATACAGTTAAGTTAAGCATATTAATATTTTTGAAGTACGGAAAAGAGTGGAGAAGATTTGTTAGTATATCTTTATAAAAGTATTTTAATAAAAGAATTTACAAAGTGGTTTAATTAATGAAAAGATTTATTTAAGAGGATTAGTGGTTCCTTATGTGCTTAACCAGTATTGTTTCCCATATGAAAATAAAACTCAGATTTGATTATTGTTTATTTGATAGTTAAAATAACCAACTATAAAATGTTAGCCAATTTTTAAATGTAACGACCTGCCTTTTTTGGATGGTTTAAATTGATGATAAACCACACACATCAGACTTAAACTATTCAAAAGGACATATTGTTATGGGGTAAATAAGAAAAATCAGAGAAAGAAATGAAACAAATATAGAATCTCATAGCAGAATGATAAAATATAATAACCTGATAAATAGTTCATGAAGCTGTTTACAAATAACATTGATTATACTTTTATACTACAAATCAGAGTTACATACAAAAATAATAAATAATAAATGAATGCAAGGGAACAACATGATGCAGTGGAACAAATATAATAAATAATAATAGTATAAAATCCTCGTCGTCATCCTCCAAAAAGTAGTCTTCGATAACTAAAAAGCTAAGTCTAACCCGAGCGGATTGAAAAAAACAAAAAGCTCGAGTCAGGACTAAAAGATCTTACGTAAGTTAAGTTAAAGTAAATAAATATCAGTGTAACGGTGTCAGAGATGGTTATGGGGTTTGACATCTCCTATCCAGTGTCTAACGTGAGTGTAATAACTTAAAAGATGTTCGGGATTCACATCTTCTAAGAATCCGTTGAACCATCTACATACATAGTACAATACGCTATCATAATAGTAACTATAATAAAGTAATGTATTAAAATAGCGTTAAGACTTTACCCATATCCCTCTTAACATATTTTATATATTCGTATGTCTATACAGTACCATAATTCCACTGTAAACAGGAGGGCTATCAAAGAGAACTCCATAGGTATGGTACAAACCAAACTCGTAGAAGACGCGATAGGGCATGTGAATACGGCACTCGAGGCAATGCTAGGGTAGATATACCAATTGCACTCCCGGACTGGTGGTAACGCATAACGACTACTACCGCCCACCTCGAAACACACTCCCATAATCAAAATCGAGGGGTGGCACAAAGTCAAAATATGGTATCGAAGAAATGTTCCTGCTAAGAGGAATGAACTCACTTGATCCGGTATAGCTCCCGTTTTAGTCACATCTAAGCTGACCAACGGGAGTCAGAGTCACGTAAATACCTCATATATAATCGCTCGCCAAACCATCCTACTTCATTTCTGGAATCTCCACCATGTACACGGTTGTTAAAGTGGTTTTCGGTATTGGCATAGAGTATGAAAGTATCCGATCCCGGTCTCTTTAACAACCAAATGCTTATTTCACACCGGATGGTTCTTTTACATTTCAAAAGTCACTTCATATTGATATCAAAATATCATATTCAATTCAAACCACATCACTTTCGAAATCATATTCACTTTCGAAATCATATTTGAAAAATAGGTTAAACCCTCATTTCAATCATCATATTTACTCAAAATATGTTCTTAAATCTCAACTTATGTTATAACATCTTTTAATCGTATTCTCCTTAAAATCGATGATTTATATAGAAACATCCACTTTACAAACCTGAAATTCAAAAAATAGTTTAGACAGTTTAAATTAGTTTTAAAAGTAGTTAAGATAGTTTAAAATAGATTAAACCAGATTAATTCAGTTTAAATAAGTTAAAATGGATTAATATTGTTTTAAATGGATTAAAATAGATTAAATAATTTTAAAATAGCTTAAATAGATTAAAATAGATTATAATATTTAAAATAGATTTAAAATAGATTAAATAGATAAAAATACTTTAAATAGATTTCAAATAGATTAAAATAAACTAAAATACTTTTAATAGATTTAAAATAGATTAAAATAGATAAAAATACTTTAAATTGATTTAAAATATATTAAAATAAATTAAAATACTTTAAATATATTTAAAATGTAATAAAATAGATAAAATTAGTTTAAAAGTTGAAAATCTTAATAATTTAAAATTTTAAATAACATTTTCAATTTATATTAAGAAAATAAATTTGAAATTAACATCAAATTTAACCATTTCTTCTATATCAACCAATCTGGACTATATCCAAATTTCAATCAAACCCAATTTTTCATCTTGAAATATCAATTTTCATTATTCCAATTTTAATAGATTACATAGTTAGAAAGTTTCAATGTTTCAGTAAATCAATTTTGACAATTTCATTTATACTTTAAAATCAACTTTAGAATTTCAATGTAAATCCTTTAAATAATTACTTGAAACAATTCAATTTATCAATCAAATTCTATTTCAAAATATCGTTTAACTGGATTCAAAGTTTAGAGATTTAAAATCATTTAATTTAGCCAATCTAGTGTCTGTATATAATTTTCTACCCATTGTCAAGTGATACAGATATTTATCATTTCAATCCGCAATTATTTATATTTACGGATATACATCATTTCCATCTGCAATCCCGAATTAATTACAAATCCATGTAATCGCTTGAGTCTATCATTTCAACTCATAACGATTCCTCCCAAATCTATCAGATTGTTTAGGTATATATCATTTCAACCCATGGGGAACTTGCAGTGTTATAACAATATAAAATATAACATCCAGTCATCCAATATCAACAATCAAACATCCATCAAAATCATCATCCAAATCAACCAATAAACATCAATAGATAACTAATTATCAATAAGCGGTATTAAATTGACAATTAAATTCAATATTGAATTAAACGATGATTAAATGCAATAAAAGTCAAATTTAACTGGAATGACAATTTAAACATACCAAACATCGATTAATTAATTTCTTCTCACCTCATAAATTCAATTTAACTAGCAAAAAGTAATTTAGTAATTGTTAGTGGGTTAAAACACCCACCTTTGATTTCAAATCAATTTGAAATCCAATATAAGGCCCAAAATTCAACAGTCTCAGAATTTGTCCAAACTAGTTTCAGATTTTTTGGAATTTCAATACGATCGCAACGCAAGAAACCACGTCCAAATCCGAGCTCGTATGCAAAAGTTATACACGTTATAACACTTAAAATTTAAATTCAAATTAAAAATAAATAAAAATGGAATATACCACGTCAGCATCGAAACCCTGTGCGCTAATCTCATACGTGACTTGAAACCCTATAGGCCGCCACCTTCATCCACTTGCCATCGCTGCCACGACCGCCGCCTCATCCATCAGACATTGCCACTGCCTCCAACATGCCGAGCCACCCATCCACTAGCCTCGCGCGACCCTCCGGCAAACCTAGTTCAACTCCGCTACTGCCCCATTTAAACGCTAATTCTAGCGAACCCTCAACCAACGAAGATGAACGAGTGGCAGATCCCAGACCTGCTAGATAAGCTCTTCCAAGTGCCATTTTCCGATCGTTGACCGGACGACGAACCACCTTGGATCACGAAAACCTAATATGAATGGCCGAGATTCTTCGTTGATTTCTAATCGGACGATGCACCCAATTGAAAAACGATTTATTGCAATGGATTATACTCATCGAGAGTTTCGAATCGGTATATAATTTGTCAAGTTTAGAGGAGTTTAAATTTTGAAACTGATTTGGAGAATAATTTTTTTGGGTTTGAATGTAAATTAAGTTTCTACCATTGAGGAAGAGAGAAGAAACAGTTAGATAGAACTGTACGTACAAGAATGAGGAATGAAAGGCTGCTAGGATTAGAACAGAACAATATATACTAACGAAGCTCGATGAGAATGAGTAGCATATCGAACTGGTTCGAATTGACAATAACGACCTGAAAAGCCCGTTCCGTTATCGAAACGAAAGTGGGTCATCCTATATATCAAAATAGATGTTTTTTATAATTTTAAACTCAATGAAGAGATTTCAAGGCCTAATTCCATCGTATAAAGAAGTTAGCTTTAAAATCAGCTTATTTAAAATTGATTTCAATAGAATTTAATTAAATCGATTTCTACGCGTTTTGAGCTCGTACGATCAAAAGATAAGTCCGATCATTACGAAACATGAAACCTTACAATAATTTATTGTTATGGATCCGATGAAACTAGTTTCGTCGAAATCTGAGTCATTGGCTAAAATAGCTATTTTCATGTTAATTAAATAAATTAATATTAAATCTACTAATCACTTTTTAAATTTCAAGTTTAATAGCTAACAAATTTTATCATTTTGACTACTTAAACATTTACAATAATTAAAAAAAAATTACATATCAAATTCAGTGTTAAATATTTCACTAGTTACAGTGTTCAGTTTCAATTGGAATTAAATCAAATTAAATGAAATTTAACTCTAATAAATTGATTTAATTTGATTTCAATCTTTTATTCAATCAATTATTATTCGATAGACAAAGTTAACATTTGTTTATATTTTATTACACCAATATTCCACAATTACCATCTCTTTTTCCATATTAGTTACAGTATTTCAATTACATTGAATTTTTACAAATTTTATTATAATTTAAAATCTTAATAAATTAATTATCTTTGTTTCACTCTTTTTATTAAATCAATTGTTGCCTTGTGACTATAATTAACATTTCTATAACTTTTATTACATTCATTATTTGCTGTTATCGTCTTACCTCATATTTACATAATATTTAATTACATTTAATTATATTTGATTAAATAAATTGGTAACAAATAACAATTGTCGCCATTTCTACATTTAATAACATTCATAAGTTTACTATTTACAACAAATGTTGTAACCACTTACACTATACTAATTATCCAATTACTATTTATTACACATTATTTCATTAATTGATACATCCTTTAAATTATCAGTTACTCCTTTAATTCAATTATCAATAAATACATGTTATTACAATTAATTTACAATCTATAATCAATTATAGATTTTTATTCATTTCAACTAATTGTAATTACCTTTAAGCGGTTATCAATTACCTTAAATTAATACTATTACATTTCATTCCAATTATATTCTTATATTAAACATAAATTTTTATTTCTTCCAACATTAAATCACATAACCTTATTTAATGAACTATTTTTAATTAATGAAAATTATGGGTTGTTACATTAAAACTTTCTTCGGCTTGGAAAGACCAGGATCAGAGATATTTATCCAAAAGCTACTTTGGACCGGCATAACCATTCGAATTGGAGATATCTTAAAGTGATCGAAGATGGAGATCTTTGAGGTGCAAAGGCTACTTGCTACTTATCTTGAGGGTGATTCCAAAATAGATGTAGTAGAGGTAATGCCTTCGGTTTATTTATTTCCTGAACAACTTGTATGGGCGAATGCTGGCATTGAATTGTTGCTTGGAGGGCAATGTTATCATTTCAAGTGGGATTGCTATATAAAAGGTAAAACGTAGCCTTTAGCCTCATGAATCAGGGATGACTAAAACATGGAATATGCTTCAATGCTATGTGGTTCGCTACCATTAGGGTATGTCATCACCTGTATGTATGGATTTGGTTGTGCATGAGAGCTCTCGGAAAAAGGTTGCAAAGCAACCGGGGTGGTGACATATTAAATACTATCCGGTAAGGGCTAGGTCGGTCCTAATTCGCAGGTGTCGAAAGGCTTTTGACCTTAGTACATTTTCTAGAAGAATACTATGGCAGGCTATACCCTAATAGTCTTGCCATTGATGGAATCCATTCTCTAATAAGTGCCTTTCAAACTTAGTTGCATACTTATTATGCTGGAATTTAATCAGTGTAACAATTTCGGCTATGATTCACAATTTATTTTAAACCCTACACATTATTATAATATCAAAAGATTTCGTATGAAATGGTTTAGTTATTGTAAGGTGAAAACCTATCCACATTTATGTGCGACATGGTCTTACAAGATACCTTTATTTTTGATGTTTTTATAACATTAAATCCATTTGAAGTGTGTTTCTCAAGCTGGTTTACCGAACTGATTCGGGCGTTATTTTCTTATAATGCTCGAATTAGACCGAGCATATCTTTGGATATAGTTTTGGAACCTTTGGAGCTTTAGAAGATGAGCTGGATGCTGCCAAGATGTCTTCATGTATTTCTTTTGTTTCCACTACATTTGTTGATTGTATTTATCAGTAATTATGTGGGCATGTTGTCATAACTATCCAGGCTGATGATAGATAGTTACTCGGATTGATATATGTAAATTACAGTTTTCTTTGTAAAAGATTTGTTGTATATTATATCTTACTCATCATGATGTGAGATTCTGTTCTGTCTTTTCTTTCTTTTTCCCTAATAATTTGTCTATCTAGCACTCAGATGTTGGGCGTGTGAATAACGTGGATGTATTAGTATCGACTTTGAAGATCGAAATGGCCGGTCATTACACTTACTCATTCAATCTTTCTCATTAAAAATCTTTTTTAAGTATACAATTTATACTTTTTTGGACATATATTTTTCTTGATCTTTAAAACTATTTTCAGTTGGGTTGAACTCAAAGTGGATTTCCAACAGTTCCCTTAAGAACATCCTTCCTTCAATTTACTAATTTGCTTCTTTTCCAAATATTGAAAATCTAATTACCAATTAGGAGTGACCATTCATACCCTTTTTTAGGAACTTCCACACCTTCTACTATTTATAACATATGTATTCTTATTTTTCCATTATCTAGACCTATTGTACAACATTAATTGATAATCATATAAGGATCTACAATCATTGGACTACTAAGGCCCGACTAAGGAGACACATACCATCCAGCTTTAGGTATTTTCCATTTGTAACATTCTATAGTTGGGATTATTAGGATTTAACGTATATTATATTTATATGCAAAATACAAATACGTTCACTCATCGTTTCATAATCCACACCCTAGTGGGCCTAGAATTTTCGCTAAATCGAAACCCAAATCCATCAAAGTTCTAATCATTTGTTTGGTATCCTATAAAGAAAACAGAAAAATGCATATCAAAGCTCTAATGAAATATCTTACAATGGAATAAATAAATATAATAGGTAACATAATTATGAATCAAGGTTTGACACTTCCAGAGTTATTATCAGTACTGAACACGCCAAGCACCAGTATCTATCCTTCTAAATTATCTTGTGGGTTGTAATGAGGAGGTTGTTAGAAAAATGTTCTGGTGATTAGTAAATTATACATCTTATACATAACACTAGCTTACGCCGATTGTTCACTATCTCATGTTACGTCTATTTAAGTTTTATTAGTTATCTCGTCTCCATATCTACGTACGAACCATTCCCATCTACCTTCTGTAGATTTATATCTATGTATATATCTACAAAGTGATATATATATATATATATATGTGTGTGTGTGTGTGTGTGTATATCCCATGAACCCCTAATGGACTATATACAATCCCCACTAGTATCGCTCGTTGAGCGCCCTGTTAGGATCCATCGCCTTACCGTGTCACAATCTCATTACTGTATAAATCGAGGAAGTTCTATAGTGCTTATCAACGGTCTTTCATACATTTCAATATACTATTTCCTATGGCATTTTATATATTTCACCATATGCTCTTTAGGGATTTTCTACTTCGTCTGCTTTCTAACATGGACTCGGCTCCAATATCCACCCCGTTCATGCTTTGAAAGAATCTCTTTTATGTACTAACTAGCCTTGCCGTATCAAATAAATTAGCAAACAACTATGGTGGTGCGTGACCCAACGTGGTCCACCCTAGTAAGCTATAAACGAATACCCGCTAGGTGTAACCCAATCCTTCCCATTGACTGCTTCAGACTGATGACATTCTCACCCTATGATAACCCTACCTCTAAATTTGGTACCACCACTCATTGCATAGTGCAGGATCCCGCTTATCATCCGTTTAGATTTCCTAATGCAATCAAGGTAACACCCTCCTCTAAAAAATAAATTTGAAGTAAACTGCTTTATCATGACGGTACCCCTTCATTTATACACAAGGATATACTCTCCATTGGTCCTATGGTTGAACATGTCTCACATCATTATGATGCTACGCAACTACTGGTAAACCCTACGATGGGCAAACTTCTGTTGTGCAACCCAACCGACCTTGCATTCCAACCCACTCTAATGACCTTTTTGTCGTTTTCTTTATGTGATTTATACATTGAATTATAATAATTCACACCCGTCATATACACGTATTCAAGGCTACTTACATACATATCTCTTATACATATAAGTTCTCATTCTTACATTATTTTCTTTCATTGCCCCTACAATTCTTATAGTTGACCCTAGGTCTTTCTTTTATTATGCATTACTTTTCTTCTTCAAGTTCATTAATAGCTTCCTTTCTATCAAATTCTTAATATCGTGGCCAATTTTTTCATTATTTTCAACTTTTATTTCTATTTCCATTTTATTCTCTATTTCTACATGTTGTTTATTTTCCGTACTTTCTTTTTCATTACCTACCATCTTATTGGCTTTTTTATTTCATTCATATCTTAATGTTCAAATTTTGGGATTTACTACATTTTAATACATAGGAACTAAACTACTGCTAAATAAATGTTAGCATGGAAAATTTCCATATCTTTTCAAAAAAGGAGATATTTGTGTGGTGTGTGTAATTATAAGGAATTGCCTTTTTTTCTTAAAATATACGGTACAAAACACCGTAATTATCTTTGTTTTGTGCATCTCTTTCCATTTATTTTCATATGTATGTATTCCTTGTTACTCCAAACGTCATGCTTTTATTTATTTAAAATTAATAATATGTAGAAATCTACTTGCAACATTTTAAGTTTCAATGCATTAAAATATCACAAAAACCTCAAAGAGCTAAGTAAATTTTTATTTCAACATAATTCATATCCATCAAATAAAAACAATTTCCTAATCATTATGCATTTCATTAACATTTCATTCAATTCATGTTCATCAAATAAATATAAATTACTAATCATTACACATTATTTTAGATTCATTAATTCATATTCGATGTAAAATTACCAATTCTTATCATTACGCAATACAATATCAAATTTCATATAAAATTCCAAATTAGTTTTTAGATCAGGAAAGCATTGATTCATCACCATAAATTACATAGGCAAGTTTAACCTCTTCAACATTTTTGTTAATAAATTTATTTGTAATTTAAATTCAATTTCTCAGGCATGTACAAATAGATATGCAATGATATAATCTAATAATATATAAAAACATATAATGTTCCCACTCACCTTCCTAAGCGTTTCAAATCTCCAGATCTAATCTCTATTATCTGTATTTTCCACTTAGACTCCTTATTCAAATTCACAAATAATATTTACATACCGATCTATTAAAATTTGAATTAGAGCGAAGAGATCTAGATTAATTTATTAATTAAAACTAGATTTATAGTTTACCCTCGATGCAGCTACTTGGTTTGACACTTCCATTTTCTATCATCTTTTATTCTTCTTCTAAGTGTAAACATGCAAATTAAGTATATTTCTGTGAATCTATAATTTTGTAGGAGAATAGAAAGTGATAGAGCTTCCGTGCTCATTGGAAAATTATGAGTTGGGAGTGAAACCATTGGTCTTAATTTATAGAGGTTCAACCAGTACTAACTGTCAAATCATACCATTTCAAATCGAGGCTATACGGCCAAAACTACTGCCGCATTTACGCAAGTATAGATCGACCACCCCTTGCCTATGGTCAACCGCTACAGGTCGACCTAGATGCTCTTTGGTTTGACCTGTACCATATAAATTTCGTTAATTATCAACATTGATATGATTTGTTAATTTGTTTATGTTTCTTCATTCAATGGTTAGTTTACATCTAAATAACGCAAATTGTAATAATTTGTTTCCACGTACATACATCCTCTTAAATTTATGTTTCCATTAAGTTTACTAATTAGCATAAATTTATTTTATCACCATATTTACATATATGATAATTTCTGATGCTAAAACTTCAAACGCTAATAACTTTTTCATTTAGACTCCAATCGAAAAACATTATATATGAAAAGTGATCAAAAAATCACCATAAACATAGTTGTGCAAGTTTCGTAGCCAAATTATGACATATGCAAAAATTCCATTTTTCATTATTTACTATTATTAAATAATTTCTTCTACATTAATTAAGTAAAACCGCGAGGTGTTACATAATAAATGTGTGATAAATATATGGTCTTTTTCTCTCCTTTAATTAAGATTGCCCCCTCATTCAAAATTCAAAAACCTTTTGCCATTTTTACCTCATAGCTGGCCATTAGTTTTGGCTTTGGGTCCAAAAAAATTCCAAAATCCAATTATTATTATCTCCATTATATTCTAATTTAAATTTCCTATCGATATCATATACTAATATGCATGTTTATAACTTTATATAAGCATATTATTAAATACCAGTGAAAATCAAACAATCAAATAAGAAATGTTTATCAATTAACATTTTGTAAATATTAACCAGTTTAATTTATTTATAGCCCATTTTAGTATTTATCTTGTTTAAATCGAATTTAAACATTTTATTATATCGTATATCAATACGCTCATTTATAGCTTTTATATACACACTTTACTAAATACTAATAACGTCTAATACAGACTAATATAAAATAGTTACTAAATTAAAAAGTAATATAAATTCTTCTTTGTGCAAGTATGCTTTTGTATCTTGTCCACGTTGAGAGATTATTATCTCTTCATGAAATAATTATATATATCATTGTAAATAATGTATAACTTTTCCATTATGTATTCTCAATCATTGAACTTCACATTCCATAAACTATTGAACATCGAGTTAATTAATTACTAAATCCTTGGTGTTAACATCCATATTATTTTGATGTTCCAAGTTTTCATGAAAGAAAGCTTCATTTAAGAATACCAAGACTTCATATTTTAAATACTAAACTTATATGCTTCCGATTATTAAATTATGTTTTTTTGGTAAAGCCAGAAGGATTAAAAGGGCCCTTACCTTTATTTATACCATGCAAAAATTTTACAAGTATAAACGAGAAGTACAGAGAGATACAAAGGAAGAAGAGAAAAAATAGCGAATAGATATAGCCACATTCAAGAACCACAAGCAGCTCAAGGAAGACTCGAAGGAAATTGGAAATAGGACAACAAGGACCCAAAGTAACTACCCACAACCACTAACACCAAAGAATAAATGTCCAGAAGCATTCCACCTAAGACACCAAGCAAGACTCAAAGCAGCACAACGAAGACTCCAAACAAGTCGCCAAAAACAGCAGCACGGCATGGATATCAAAATGCTCCAAAATGTTTGGCAATAGAGAGGAAAAAAATGTGTTTAGTGGTAGAAGAGCCAGAAAACACCCTATTGTTCCTTTCCATCCAAACTAAATACAAAAATTTCTTAAGAACCTTTAATAACAAATCACTTTTAGTAAACTTTTATCATGTACCTTTAAAAATGTTATACCATTCAATAGAAGAGTTGGAGCTTAGATTGTGCAAATTCAAAGACCTCAAAATTCTTTTCTAGATGAAGAAAGTGCATTGGCAGTTAAAGAAAAGGTGACAAACACTCTCATCCTTATTACAACACAAAAGGTAGGAATCAGACATAACCAGATTTCTAGCCCCAAGCTTATTAAGAGTATTAAAATTGTTCCTTAGCACCTTCCACAACATAATATTTTCTTTGGAAGCTGAACTGCACTTCCAAATTCTCGAGTGCCAAGGGAAGTTGATCAGAGGAGAAGGCTTGATAATTTATTTATATACTGAAGCAATTGAATGTTTCTTCCCAACCCATAAATCATGCACATTAACCTTTAAGAAAACATTGTTCTGAATGTTGGCCCACACTTGTCTGATAGCATAAGAGCTAGAGTTTGGTAGATTAATATAACCATCAGATCAGAGTGAACTAACCTTAGCATTATCATTAATCCCTGACTGGATTCTCAAATTATAACTAATCACATTAGCTAGAATGCAACTATGAGCTAATCATGGATCAAACCAGAAGGAAGTATCACAATCCTTAATACATTTCTGAAATATAGGTAGAAAAAAGAACATCATCTTAAAATGTTTCTCCAAACCCAGCTACAGTCTATAAGGATATCCATAGTCCAAAAATGCAAATTCTTGATTAAATTAATACTTGTCCAAGAAGCCCAGAGATTATTTCCATTATTCATCAATTTATCAAGTCTTGTAGAAAGAGTTGTTTTATTCCATTATTTGATGTCCATAATACCAAGGCCACCATTAATGAAAGGACAACAAACAGATTTTAATGCAATGGGGATTAGTTTCTTTGAAAAAGGATTGTTATGCCAAAGGAAATGATTTAAAGCATAATTTATCATGGAAACAAAATATAAATTCTGACATATTATAAGCACATGGATGTAGCAATGGATTTTATAACAACTAACCTACTAGCCATAGATAACAAGGAATCTAACATGGAAGATAATATGGCAGTGATTCTTCCAAACAACTACAAACATTGATTAGATCTGATTTTTGAAGAGCGGACAGGCAAAGCGAGATAAGTCTCATTGTTATCAAAGGAAGATAACCTAGATAAAGCAAAAATTAATCTCTTTTTATTATCATCCAACCCCGTAATTTTAATCTTGGATTTGCTTCTATTAATGCTGAAGCAAGTCAACAATTTAAGTTTACTTAGAATAGTCATTACACCATTAATTGACTTAACATTTGTTTTAGTGAACAACATTAAATTTTCAGCAAAGAGAAGAGTATAGATTTTCAGGTTCTTACACAGTGGATGATAGTCAATTAGCTCAAGAAGCATAGAATTATTGATAAGGCCAGTGAATAATTCCATGACATGCAAAAAAGGTAAGGAGACATGGGGTCCCCTTGCCTTATACCTTAAGAAGCACTAAAATAACCAAATGTGTTACCATTATGACTTAAAGAAATTTTAACAGTAGATATACATGTGAATATCCAAGCCAAAAAAGGAGTAGGGAAATTCATTCTGTAAAGAATATATATGATTGATTTCCAATTAACACTGCTATAGCCCTTTTGCACATCGAATTTCATCACACACTTGGGAAAGATATTAATCCTATTATAGCCTCTCAGAAGTTCACTGGACAGTAGAATATTATCCTATTGTCTCTATAAGGAAGGAATGCACTCTGTTTATGAGAAATTGTAGTAGCTAACACATGCTTCATCCTAGCAGCCATTACTTTTGAGATAATTTTGTATATTACATTACAATAGGCAATTGGTCAAATTTGTAACAGAAGAAGGTTGCTGAGACTTAGGGATCAAAGCAAGTCCGCCGGCTTTAATATAAGGAAGTAACTTTTTATGTTTGAATAAATTAAGGACGGCCTTAATCACATCATGGCCAACAATGTCCCAAGAGACTTTGAAAAAATGAGCATTAAAACCATCAGGCCTACGGCTGCTATTCATGCTGAAAATAATACCTTTATTTTCATCAGGAGAAATTTCCCTAATTGGAAATTCCTTGTTACTGTTAGAAATGACAGGCAGAGAAACATGAGAAAATAATTGCATGGATATATCAAGCATGTCATGATTGGCAAGCAAATCCTTATAGTAAGCCAGATAGGCTTCCTAAATGGAACTTTAGTGACACAAGGATAGCCATTCATATCATCAATATTATTGATAGAAGAAGAAGCTTGTTTTATCTTTAGGGAATTTTGAAAGATTGCTTAATTTTTATCCCCATGAATTTGCCATTTTAATTTGGCCTTCTGCCTTTCCATTTTGATCCCCTCCACAAGAGCATTATTTAAGCTCGGTATGGGTTTAATTTCCTATTCATCAAGCAAAATATTATTAGAATCAGAAAGGATATTCCTCTGAACCTACAACAAATTTTCTCTAATTGAAGAAGAGATGTTATTTCCATTCACATATTTTGCCTTAGCCTAATTCTTCAAAATGTTATTCAAATGCCTAATTTTAATCTGCAAAATAAACATAGGATTACCAAATACATGCATATTCCAGTAGTTAGCAATAATACATAAAAATTCTAGATTTTCAATCCAAGTATTAAAGAATAAAAATGAGGATTGTCTTCTCTCAGTAGCCATGGCCCAATCCAGAATCAAAGGAGAATGATCAGATAAGGACGTTGGGGGAGGGTTACAGAATTTAGATTAAGCCATTTCAACGTAGAGGTATCCACTAGAGTTATTCCAAGTATAGAAACATCCAGATGATGCAATAGGAAGAAGAAGGGCATTTGTAAATGGAATTATTAAGTGGCCTACTTTGTTGATAAGTAAGTGGAGAGCCACCACTTGTATCAGAAGACAGTTGCATGCAATTCCAGTCACCAAAACAAATCCAAGGGGGGTTAGAGAGGTGAATAGAAGGGAGTTTATCAAGAAAAAATTGTCTATGAGAGCAAGAATTTTTAGCATAGACCACTATTAAGAAGAAATCTGTAGTAGAAGAGATATGAATGATTTGAGCATAAGTGTACTGCCTATGAACACATATAGGGTTAATGGAAAATATGGAGGGATTCCATATAATCATGATCCTACCCAAAGGAGCTTGTGCCAGAAATGGATATAATTCTAGTTATGATTAATTAGAGAAGCTGCTTTGCAAGTGGTTGAATGATTAAGCTTTGTCTCGGCCACTGCCATAAGATCAATACTATGAGTATTAATTAAGATGCTAATTTCCATTTGTTTGGTTTGGGAGTTTGCACCCCTTATATTCTAAATCCCTATTCTGTCAATCATCATTGAGATTTAGAGGAGGAGTCTCTAGTTCTGACACCAATGGGTGAACCAGTATGATCATCAGAATTAGACATTTGGACTGCTGATTGAGATATGGAGAATTGGATTCCATTGTCATTATCATTTGAGGTAGGAATTATTTTCTTGAGTCTGCCTCTTTTTGATTTTGGAGATGATTCAAGGATAAATGAATTTGAAGTTGAAAGATTAGGAACTGATTCCATCTGAACAGAGTCGACAATATCAGTTGGGATAAATTAGAAATGAAGTATCTTTCGGCTGAAGATAATATATAGATACTTTGTAATGGCAATATTGTAATATCAGTTTATATCAAGGGCAGTACTGTAATTTGTATATCTGCCAATACTTATATAAATACCGCATCATTGTACAGATAAAAGTATGAATCATCAGCAATAAAATACATTTTTCTCAATTTCTTAATTTGGTATCAGAGCTAAAGTGCCTAGCGGCAGCACCACCACGCCAAGGCACTTCATCAGAACAAGGTCATCACGTGAAGCCACTCTCTGGCTGTGGTGCTATTTCTTCTTCTCATCAGAAAAGCTTCATCATCTGAGAAGTTTGCCAAGATCAAGAAAGTATCAATTCTGTTTCTATCGATCTGTGTGTGCCTTGCCGGGAATTCTTTCAAATTCGGCTGCACACCAAACTTACACAATCTGCTGCTCATTTGCATCAAATTCTTTAGATGCTAAATCATGGCAGATAATCCCATCAATCCAACTAATGTCTCACCAACCACCTCTGGTCAAGATTCATCCACTTCTTCACCATCAAGAAGGGCAAATCAGACACAGCAGAGGCAGAAACCTGTTCAAGAATTGATAAAAACCATAATTAGTCCACAAAGTCAGTTGATAACAGTTCAACTAGATGAAGGAAACTATCTACTATGGAAGTTTCAAGTCGAAACAGCACTAAAAGGCTATGGTCTAGAGGAATACATCTATGGAACTAATAGTATTCCACCAAAATTCATAACTGATATTGATGGAAAACTGATCGACAACAAAGGCTACGCAGCACATCAAAGACAAGATCATCTACTGAGTTCTTGGATTCTGTCATCCATCAGCAAAGAAATCTTGCCACAAGTTATTGGGTGTAAAACATCAAATGAGATCTGGACAACTATTCAACAAGTATTCAATTCTCAATCAGCAGCAAAAATCATGTATTATAAAAGACAGATGCAGATCATCAGGAAAGATAACATAAGTATGAGAGAATACTTAAGTAAAATCAAGAACTACTGTGATCTTTTGGAGGCTGCTGGTCATAAAATTTTAGATACAGAGCAGATCCTAACCATAATGAATGGCCTGGATAATGACTATGAAGCAGTTGTAGCTGTAATGTCATCTCAAGACATCATCCCTTCCATACAATCTGTTCATGCCATGTTAATTGCCCATGAAGGCAGAATTGAACACAAGAAAACTTTTGATGCAGATTTGTCAATCAATTATGTAGGAAATTCAAGAAATAGAACTCAAGAAAGAAACAATGATGCAAGAAACAGTCAAGGATCAAGAAATGATCAAAATTATCAAAGAAATCAGATAAACAGATCAAGAGGAAGAGGGGGTAGATGGAGCAACAACAACAATAGACCCAAATGTCAAATTTGTGGAAAATTAGGTCACATTGCAGTGAAATGCTACTTCAGATTTGATACCAGTTACAATGGAACACAAAATCCAATAAATCAGAGAAATAATGCCATCAATGCAAACATAGCAAGCATGCAACATGATAACAGAAGCAGTGTAGAGGAGCAAAGGATGCAAAACCTGAACATATCAGAGTCAGGAAGGTCAGAGGACTGCTGTAATGAATGTTGGTACCCAGACTCAGGACCAACACATCATGTTACCAGCAATCTTCAGAACCTAAACATTGGCAGCAAAGAATATAAAGGTACTCAATCTATTTGTATGGGAAATGGACATAGAATTAATATCACCCACACTGGTAGTGCACAAATTAGGGGACAAAGAATACTTAATCTCAATAACCTACTAAGAGTTCCCAAAATAAGAAAAACTCTTATTAGTGTGTCAAAATTTGCACAAGATAATAATGTGTACTTCGAATTTCACCCAAAATATTGTCTGGTTAGAGATATTCAGACCAAGCAAATACTATTGCAGGGTAACACGTACAATGGGCTATACAAATTCAACCTTTCAAACTCAAATGATAAATGTTCAAACGGTTCAAGAAATTGCTGCTACCTAGCTGAAAATGAATCAAGCCAAAATGATAAAAGTTTATTTGATGTTTGGCACTGTAAGTTGGGACATCCAAATATAAAGATTGTAAAAAAAATATTGTCTGATAATAATATAAAGGTTGATATACCTTCCTCTTATGTTTGCACATATTGTCAGATGGGAAAGAGCCATAAATTGGCCTTCCCAAGATCACAATCTGAGTTTAGCAGGCCCTTGCAACTTATTGCATCAGATCTTTGGGGACCAGCACCTGCAAACTCAGATTATGGTTTTAAATATTATATATCGTTTGTAGATGCTTACTCCAGGTACACATGGATCTATTTCCTGAAATCCAAAACAGAAGCACATAATGTTGTTATTCACTTCATAAAGCTGGTGGAGAGACAAACAGGTATGCAGGTAAAAGTAATACAAACTGATGGTGGTACAGAATACAAGTCATTGAAAGAATACTTTCAAGTAAAGGGAATAATACATAGAATGACTTGTCCCTATACCTCTGAACAAAATGGGCTAGTTGAGAGGAGCACAGACACATAGTAGAAACTGGTCTCACATTACTTGCTCAAGCTTCACTACCAATGAAATTTTGGCCTGATGCCTTTGCAACTGCAGTCTATCTAATCAATAGACTACCCACAAAGGTAAAACAGGACAAAACACCTATGGAAGTCTTATTTAATGAGAGACCAGATTATCAAAATCTTAGAACATTTGGATGCCTGTGCTTCCCTCATCTAAGGCCATATAATTCTCATAAATTGAATTTCAGGTCAACACCATGTACTTTTCTAGGCTATGGTGAGAATCAGAAAGGATATAAATGTTTAAACAGCAGTGGGAAGCTGTTTATCTCAAGACATGTTGTGTTCAATGAACATGTGTACCCATTTGCAACACAACATGTAAAAACCACCCAAAAGTTATATAATCCAAGTGTATCAATTCCTCCCATACCTGTCCATGACAACCATCAGTTTTTACCTCACATTCAAGAAAAAAAAAACAGAGTTAGATACTGAATGTGCACAATCAACTGGTGAATCAAGTCAGGTTCAATCCAAACAACCACAAGGAAATGATGAATCACAAATAATCTCAAGCAATCATCAGGTCAACAGCAGAGATAATAATCATGAGCAAATTACAGAGCAGACTTCAACCACATATCAACAACCAGAAGTCAGAGGACATCCAATGATAACAAGATCCAAGAGTGGAATTTTCAAACCAAAGTTATACACTACAAATATTTCAGATGAAGAGCCAGAGACAGTTGAACAAGCTCTCAGCAATGAAAATTGGAAAAATGCAATGCAAGAAGAGTACAGTGCACTGATGAAAAACAGAACTTGGAATCTTGTATCACCACCAAAACATAAAGGCATAATTGGATGCAAATGGACTTACAAGTTAAAGAAAAACCCAGATGGAACCATACAAAGATATAAAGCAAGACTTGTAGCAAAAGGTTACAGTCAACAGTGTGGTTTTGACTTTAAGGAAACATTTTCACCAGTGGTAAAACCAACTACAATAAGGGTAATTCTAACTTTAGCTCTGCATAAAGGATGGACTATTAGGCAATTAGATGTACACAATGCCTTCTTAAATGGTGATTTACAAGAGGAAGTCTACATGAAGCAACCACCAGGTTTCATTCAATCAAAAACCAATACAATGGTATGCAAGTTAAATAAAGCAATATATGGACTAAAGCAAGCTCCAAGAGTATGGTTTGATAAATTAAAAGCAACACTCATGAAATTGGATTATCAACAAGCCAAGTCTGACACATCTTTGTTTATTGAAGAGCACAACAGCAAACTAACATACATTTTAGTCTATGTTGATGATTTCATCATTACAGGGGACAGCAGAGAAGAAATCAACCATGTAATTTATCATCTTGACAAGCAGTTTACTATAAAGGATTTAGGAATACTCAACTATTTCTTGGGCATAGAGGTCATCAGATTGTCAGAGACAGAAATACATCTATGTCAGAGGAAATACATAAAAGAAATACTTGTCAAAGCAAAAATGCAGGAAGCAAAGCCTATGCCAACACCCATGGTGGCCAATTTACATCTATCAAAGAATAAAGGGGATACAATAACTTTTGAAAAAGAATACAGAAGCATTGTTGGGGCTCTACAGTATGTGACTATCACTAGACCAGAAATATCCTTCAGTGTCAACAAAGTATGTCAATACATGCATAATCCCTTAACTGAACACTGGAAGGCAGTAAAGAGAATTCTGAGATATCTCAATGGTACTTTAAACTATGGATTAAATTTGAAATCAAGCAAGCATCTATCAATTACTGGCTATGCTGATGCTGATTGGGCATCAGATCCCGATGATCGCAGATCAACGTCAGGATATTGTATTTATTTGGGGGAAAATATTATATCATGGTGTTCAAAGAAGCAGCCTACAGTATCCAGATCAAGCACAGAATCTGAATACCGCAGCCTTGCTAGCTGCACAGCAGAAGTGATTTGGATTAAATCACTTCTCAGCGAATTACAGATTCAAATTAACAAAAGAACTGTAATATGGTGCGACAATTTAAGTGCAGTGGCATTATCAGCAAATCCAATATTACATGCAAGGACTAAACACTTGGAGATAGACTTGTATTTTGTAAGGGAACAAGTGAATCAAAATAAAATAGAGATAAATCATATACCTGCTTCTTACCAAAGAGCAGATATTCTGACAAAGGCTCTATCAGCTCAGAATTCCTGCCGCTTCAGAGAGGAATTAAGAGTCAAAAGCCTCAACAGTGAGATCAACATCATCACTTTTCACCATCAGACAAATCGATCTGCTTCATCCAACAAAAAATCATGCCAGAAGAGAAATCCTACTGAATCAGCAGATGAAACAACCCAAAACAATGATTTGACGAATTTCTCACCACAACAGCAGTTAAATCAGGACTCAGACTCAAGTGATTTCATCAATTAATGACTAGAGCTTCACTGATCTAAAAGCCGCTCCAGATCCAGAGATACTCATGGTCTCATGTCTCAGATCAACTCAATTTGACAAAAGATGAGTTCTTTCAATGGTAGATCGCCTCTCGCAATCGAAGTACACAAGAATTTCTTTTTTCAAAAAGCATAATGAAGAAGTTCGAGAGATTAGGGCTTGGATGAAAACCCTAGATCGATTTGAAGGGGGCAATTAGAAATGAAGTATCTTTCGGTTGAAGATAATATATAGATACTTTGTAATGGCAATATTGTAATATCAGTTTATATCAAGGGCAGTACTGTAATTTGTATATCTGCCAATACTTATATAAATACCGCATCATTGTACAGAGAAAAGTATGAATCATCAGCAATAAAATACATTTTTCTCAATTTCTTAATTGGATAATATCACTAAATAGGTGGAAAGGAAATGAATTTGATGAATAAGGAGATTTCAAAGGTGAAACTGAATCAGAGTGTAAGGGAGGATGATGATACGTGCATGTCATTATGCATGTCTTCAGGAGTGTCACTTGAAGATTTTTTGAGAAAAACTACATACTCATCAATTTAAGGTGAATTGGAAGAGTGAAAGTTTTCTATTGGAAGAGAATCAAGAATAGAAAAAGGGTCTGAGGTTGAAATTAATACATTTTCCATGCTAGCTTCAGTAATAACCTTATCATATGAGACATGCAAAAAGGAAGCTGCATGTCATGCATGGATACATTATTAGAAATATTAGGAGCATTCATGTTAGCATTTATTACTATTGCATCATTCATTGGAGTATCATTTTCTTTATTTTTTCCACTTTCACTTGCATCTTCCACATTGTCTATTACATCTCCTTGAATTTCGTTCTCCTTTTCACTAGATATTTCAATAATTTGTTCAACATTGCTAACAGTATTAGCATCAGAAACTGATTTAATTTTCCTCTATACCTTCTGAACTGATTTAGCTTTTCTTCTTGCCCTAACAGAGAACAACAATGTCCCGTTACTTTGCTTGATTTTAACTTTGCATGAATCATCAACTCCATCGATTATAGCATTATTTTTCTCCTTATCAAATGCATCAATCTTCCCTGTTACTTGCCTGAATTCACATTGGCTAGAAGCATGACCAAACACATTACAATGGGTGCAAATAAGAGGTTTCCAAGCATATTTAATCAAGACAATAGGGTAGGAATAATCACCCACAGCAATAAATTCAGGCAACTCTTTATCATGAGAAATTTCAATTAAACACTTAGAATAATCAAATTGTTTCATTCTTTCACTATTTTCATCATAACAAACTAATCTCCCAAGATGACAAGCTAACCAATTAATGCCTAGCAAGGACCATGTAAGAATTGGAATCCTATAAAAATGAACCCATATAGGAACAGATTTAACTGTTGCTTGATTTGATGCAATGGAAGGGTTCCATTTTGATACAATAAACATCTGCCCTTTAATAAAAATTAGATCTTTCATGAGAATAGTAAACTTATCTTCCTCTTTGAGAACATGAAATAATATTTCTACTTCTCAAAAAAAATCTCATATGATGCTTTCAATTTCTAAATCTTTCCTAAATGAGCTTTAACTGCTATGTACTTGACTGTTACTACTAGAAAAAAGCCAACCAAGCAATCAGACCATGCTTTGATACCTTCATTAACCACTTCAAGTGGTGGTTCAAGGAGAATACCAGAGTACTGTAAGTCAAAGTGAACAGGAGTGTACACACTAGCCTTTCTAGGCTTTCCAGTAAAAAGAGAAGACCATTTAGATAGAGGAACAGGGGCAGCAACTGGTTCAGAAAGCAGAGTCAAGGAAGCAAAAGCAATGGAGGAAAGAGAAGGGAAAGAGAGATTGGACAGAGGAGGGGGAGGCAAGGATGAAGATGGAAGAGAGGGATCAGGGGGTTGAGGGGGTAACGGCGACCTGATAGGGTCAAGGACAGATGAAGGAGAGGTAGAAAAGACAAGCAGAGTGGTTGTGGAAGAGGAGGCAAGGACAGATGGAACGGAGAGAGGGATGGGAATGGAAGAGAAAGCATGGGCACCATGGGAGGACATGAGAGGGAGATTTTAGAATTGACCACTTCCGAAAAAATATACAAAATAACTTGTAAAATATACAAAATATCAAATTATGTTATTTGATTCGCACATAAACTTGTAAAAAAAAATTAATACAGAATCACCATAATATATACTACTAAAAGGAGAAAAACATATAGATAAAGTAGTTGAGATTTTCCTCTGGTGAAACAAAATGCAAATCAACTAGGACCGCTAGATGACATGCATGTGGCAAACAAATATATAGTTCATGAAAAAGGATGATACACCAAAATGAAGTTACATTTATGAGTATATGGTATTGAATAAGGCAAAGGAATATATATGTATATAAAGCTTGATAACATATACCAATATGATAAATTTTGTAAAGTCATCAGTTTTTCTTTCTAAGGAAGGGATGTTGAAATAACTTGTTATAAGTGCGATAAGAAAGGGCATTTTGCCAATCATTGTTGCTCCAAAGATGATAAGAAGACTGGTGATAAGAAGGGAGCGAGATATTATAATTGGAACATGGTGGGGCACTACAAGAGAGAATGTTCTGAACTGACCAATGCTGAAGAAAAAAGGTTTTTTGCTTTAGAACCAACAACTTTTGGATCGACTTTAGAAGAGAAAGTAAAGGCTGTGATGGGAGATACACTTTCGATATGTGGCATACCCGTTATAGTGTTATTTGATGCTGGAGCATCACATTTTTTAATATCTATATGTTTAGCATATAAGTTATACTTCAAACTGAGATACCTTATTACTTCGCGATCGGTTGCAAATCCGATAAGTAATTATGCAACTCTACGAATGAGATGTGACCATGTAGAGTTTGGTTTATTAGGTCATATGCTTGCTTGCAATTTACATGTGTTTGATTTATAGTTTTTAGGATAATCTTGGATATGAATTGGTTAAGTCGATATAATGCTAGGATATGTTGTCAAGATAGAGTAATATTCTTAAGACACCCTAACTGCCTTGATCGAATTATATCCTTACTTGAAGGATCGAGTTTTGGCATGCAGGATGAAATTAATCATATTTTCATAGTAAGAGAGTACACTGATAATTTTGGGCCTATTACGGACTTCCACTAAAATGTACTATAAAGTTTCCAATAGATCTCATACTTAAAACTAAACCTATAAGTAGAAAACTTAGTGAAACGACATTTATCGAGATGGAGTTAAATGTGCAACTAGTGAATTTAAAAGGGAATATTTTTATAAGACAAAATAGTTTTCCTTAGGGAGTTATAATGGTTTTTTTAGAAAACCAAATGAGTCATTTAAGGTTGTGTATCTATTATAGAAAGTTAAACAAGAAGACGATAAATAATCGATATCATTTGCCTAGAATGGATAATCTATTCCATCAATTGAGTGGCGCAAAGGTATTCTCAAAGTTGGACTTAGCAATGGGTTTCCATCAATTGATAGTGACTGAGGGTAGTGTACATTAATGACATTTCGAACAAGATATGGTTTGTATAAATGGTTAATCATGCCCTTAGGATTGACTAACATGCTTGCTTTCTTCGTAGACTTAATGAACTGTGTCTTTCGAAAGCATTTGGATAGATTTGCATTGAACTTTTTCGATGAAATTTTGATATATTCTAAGGATGACTAAGAGCATGAAGTTTATCTAAGAATAGTGTTAGATGTTAGAAACTATAATTTTGATGTTTTGATTGTAAAAACTGTATAAGTAAATATTATATGAACTTACCATACTTGCAGGAGAATATTTTATTTTACTTGAGAAATAATCAAACAACTTGCAGACCAGATTCCGGATTGAAGCTTCAGCAAAATATTTAGTCTAAGTTCTAAGTTTAGTAGTAAATTCTTGTTAAAATCTCTCTGAAGTGGTATATGCATGCACACACAAAAGTTTTTTTCAAAAAATTGTTGATATGCCAAAAAACATAAAATTCAACCGACTGAATAGTATGATTTAGTCAACTAGATTCTATGCATGTGCACAATTTATTTTGAATATTCAGACGGTTGAAGTTGCTATTTCAACTGGCTAAGTTGGGTTTTTTTTGAACTATTTTTTGCTGGATCACTTTTAAATCCATCAAGTTGGCTAAATTGCTCCATTCAGACAGTTGAATCTTCATAAGAGTTATATTTTGAAAAACACTTCAATTCAATAAATAGAAACAACTCTTTAAGAGTTGCTTCCATATACTTTCATGGATATCTTTCATGAATGATTACAAGTGAGTTGTTATAAATAGCCATGAACTCCATTGTTTTAATCACTAATATTCATTCTAATTCTCATTCTTATATTCTAAACTATCTTGCTCTAAACATTCAGTACTTCAATCTAATCATTTGTACACTAAAGAAAACTTCATTAGTGATTTAATAAACTTCCTATCTTCACAAATTGCACGATATACCATAAAGGAGAATATTATAGGAAGGGTGTACATTACTGACTTATCAGTGCTATTTGAGAGCATACTCAATCAGAAAGATTTCTACTATTTGTATTGGAAGTCCTGTTTGGTTGCTCAGGTGGTTAAAGTCCTATTCTGTTGCTTAGGCGGTTGAAGTCCTATTTGGTTGTCCAAGCGGTGTAATAACAATTCCTCGGGGATAACCAAGGGTTGATAGTTAAATTCCAGCAGGAGTCTGGGACTGGACTTAGAATGGGAAGTTCAAACCAATATAAAAATCTCTAGTGTTATTTACTTTATTATTTTACCTTTATATTATATTTCGCATAAGTAAATAGTTTAGTTAATATTCCATATTACACGATCCTTAGTCACTTTCACTTGGTATCACAACAATGTCATCATATAGCCATAACACAATTATTTGATATTTAATTAATATGGATAATAACACCAGCACAAGTTTTATTGAAGGTCAATTCAGTACATGACCACCACTATTTAACGGTTTGAATTACAATTATTGGTCAACTAGCATGAGAATTTATATGCAGGCAAACCGATATGACACTTGGAATATAACCCAACATGAATATATTATACCAACTACAGCATATGCACAATGGTCAAACACACAGAAGATAATTGCTACCTCAAATGCAAAAGCAAAGAATATGCTATTTTGTGCTTTCGATAAGAATGAATTTAGTAGAGTTAGCACTTGTACAACAGCTTATGAAATTTGGCGAACTCTTAAAGTTACACATGAAGGTACTAAAAAAGTTAAACAAAGCAAGATATCTATGCTTTAAAATCAAATACAAAATGAAATAGGATGAGACTATAAATAAAATGTATTCTAGATTTCAAGACATATATCACTCACTATTGGCACTAAGAGAAAAATACACAGATTTTGATACTGTCTCGAAAATCCTAAACTCTTTAATGGATGAATGGGAATGGAAAGTCTTAGCTATAGAAGAAGCTAACGATATTTCTACCATAAAACCTGAAGAGTTAACAGGAAATCTTATGTCGTATGAAGTAAACTTGCATGCAAAAAGAAATCAAGCACAAGACATAAAGACCATAACATTCCAAGATGAACAAGAAGATTCAAAAGAAGATGAAAATGATATGGTTTTTATTGCTAAGAACTTTAAGAATTTTTTAAATTATTAAAGAACAAGAAATTCGAAAACAACAAGAGAGATAACACTAACCTACCATTAGCTTCAAATCTCAAATGTTATGAATGTCACAAAAAGGTCACAAAAAGAAGGACTATCTTGATCGAAAGAAAGACAGGTATAAGAATAAAAGGGACAAATATAAAAAAACTAAGCATTCTCTATTACATGAATGATTCAGAATTGTCCTCCTCATCAAACAGAGACACTGACAGTGACTCTGAACAAGTCAATGTGTGCTTTATGGCTTCATTTGACAAAGTAAGTGATCTAACCTTTGATAATTTAATTGATATAAACTTGGAGCTATTTGATAAACCAAAGGAATTTAAAAAAATAATATATAAAGATGCTTTAGAAAAACTAAATAAGAATGATTTATAAATTGTTATTCTCAGAGGTGAAAAGGAAATCATAGAAGAAGAAACTTTCAAAACACAAGAATCTTTGTCTAATGTATCTTCTCAACTCACTATGCTATCAAATGTGATTGAAGATCGAAAAGAAAAGAATATGACATTAGCTGTAGAAAATCATGATTCAAAATCAAATGTCAAAATTCTTGAATTAAACAATACTAGTCTCAAAACCGAATTATAAAATATTACTAAAAATGTTTCCAACTTTAATAAAGGTAGGGAAAATCATTCTAAAATTATTAATAACTCTCAAATCTCTTTCAATAAAAAAGGTTTAGTACGTACAAATTCTCAAAATCTAGTTCAAAGAGAAACATTTCATTATATAAAAATTTCAATATACATAAGAATTTCGTAAAGGCAAAACCAAAACCAAAGGTTTTCACTCAAAAGAAGGACAATTACACAACAAAAAATATAAAGATTTGGGTACCAACAACTATTGATAATTCAAATAGAAATAAGTATATTAAGACTTCTATAAATATAGTTAATAAAAATGAAAATTTTACTTATAAAGGGAATTCTAAACCCACTTGGGTTTGGTTTCCTAAGACCTAACTCTTAGGACCCTAATAAAAAGTGGGTACCAACATCGTCTCTATATTTTTTGCTAGTACTAGCTAAGAAAAGAGGAAAGTGGATACTTGATAGTGGTTGCTCAAAAAACATGACAAGAAACAAAGATATGCTGACTAACATTATCTACTCAGATGAAGGATTTGTCCCATTTGGAGATATTTCCTAAGGATATATCATCGGTAAAGGCGATGTGAGCAATGACGGTACATCTATCTTACCTCTTATTGCAAAGATTTTACTAGTTAAAAATTTAAAACATAATATGTTTAGCATAAGTCAACTATGCGACAAAGGTTTTAATATATCTTTTACGAAAAATAAATGTAAAATATTTAATCAAAATAAGAATCTTATCTTGAAAAAACTGAAGAACGTAATATATACATATTAAATATGGAAGTTAATCATAACACTAATATGTGTCTAGTAGCTAAAGAAAATGATCCTTGGTTATGGCACAAAAGATTTTGTCATGTAAACCTTAAAGCGATAAGAAAATTATCTATAACAATTTAGTAAAAGGTTTACCAAAAATAAATTTTAAAGTAAATAGTATTTGTGGTGCTTGTAAGTTAGGGAAGTTAACAAAATCTACTTTTAAATCAAAGAAAATTATTTCTACATTACAACCTATTGAGTTATTACATTTAGATCTTTTTGGACCAACTCAAGTTCAATCTATAAATCATAATAGATATGTTTTTGTAACAGTAAATGATTTTTCAAGATACACTTAGACAAAATTTATGAAAAATAGAAGTTATACTTTAAAGATTTTATTCAAAATACTAAAAATATAAAAATTGAAAACATTCGAAGCAATCACGGTGGCAAATTCGATAATGAAAATTTTGAAAAATATTTTAATAAGATAGGAATTGTTCACAAATTTTCATTTCCTAGAATTCCACAACAAAATGGAGTTGTAGAAAAGAAAAATAAAACACTTCAAGAATGTGCTAGAACCTTATTAAATGGAAGCACTCTACCTAAACATTTTTTGGCAGAAGCTATAGCAACTGCTTGTTATGTTTTAAATGAGTCTTCATTAGATCATTAAAAAAACATACCCAATATGAACTTTTAATGGATGAAAACCTAACAATCATATTTTAAAGTTTTCGGTTAAAAAGGCTTTTTATTAAATACAAGGGACCAACTTGGTAAATTCGATCCAAAACCCAATGAAGGAATATTTAATGGATACTCGAAATGAAGAAGGCATATAATCTATAATAAAAGGACTAAAACAATCGAAGAAACAATTCATATGTTGTAACAACCAGGTATTTTCAACCATTCGCATCCGCACATGTCGGACTTGAATTGCTCAAAATACCGTATTGTAAATAAAATTTGGCAAATCTCAGAACATACAGTAAATAATAATCACAGATCACAGACACAGAGTATTTAATAATGCAGCGGATGTAAATGAAATAGTAGTTCATGAAGCTACTATATAAATATATCAGAGTTAAATAAAATACAACAGAAGAAATAAAGTACAACAGAAGTGCCAAGGTGATAACCAAATACAAGCTGAATAGAACAACAGAACTGGAATAGATAAAACTTGATAAGCAGATGATCTCCAGCGATTCCAATCTCCAGAAAGTGGAATCCAAATCTGTGAATAACTCAAGCTGACCCGAGCGTAAATAAAATACAAACACTCGAGTCAGGACAATATATACCTATATAATGTAAACCAACTCAAGTGAACTGTAATAAAGTACAAGTAACTTAAAGAATGTCTGGGACCGCCCATCCTCTAAGGATCCGTTAAATTATTTACTATATAGTAATATTGCGCTATTATAATAATGTCTACAGTAAAATAAACTTACTTTTAAATAGCGTTCCGGGCTACCCATATCACCCTTCACACATAATAGTCCCAGCAGTCCATCCAATATCATGACATCTCCACACCGGGTGACTGTCAGAGGATACCACACGGGCTACGGAAGAAAAACAAACTCGTAGTAAAGGCTTGGTATGGTAGGTGACACGGCACACAAGGCAATGCCAGGGTAGATATACCAATTACGCACACGGGCCGGTGGTAATGCAGCAGCCACATACGGCCACCTCGGAACACACTCCCATATCAAAATTGGAGGATGGCCATTTAATCAATCACAAGTACGAGTATAGTATCAAAGGAATGTGTCCGATCGTAGGAATGACCTCACTTGGCCCGAGATCGCTCCTGTTTTAGCCACCTTATGCCAACTCACAGGAGTCGGATCCACGCAAATATACCTCAAGAACATCGGTACCATCCTACTTCATTCTGGAATCTCCACCGCGTACACGGTTAGTCAAAGTTGTTTTCGGTATCGACAGAGAGTATGCCCATATCCGATCCCGGTCTCTTTGCCAACCAATCGTTATTATAACCCGTAGTTATAACTTTAAAACAATATTTTATACTTCAAAATAAAATATCATTTCAATCCAAATCTTTATCAAAATAAAGATTAAATCATTCCAAACCATTTCAATATATCATCATACCATATCTTCCAAATTCAAATATTTATCAAAATAAATATTAAGTCATTTCTAACCATTTCAATATATTAAATTATCCTATCCTTTCAAAACTTCCTTTCAAATCATTTTAATATATTAAAATATCATAACCTTTCAAAGCTTCATTTCCAAATTATCATATCTTTCAGAATTTCTTTTCAAATCATTTTAATATCGAAATATCATATCTTTCAAAACTTTATTTTTTTCAAATCATTTAATGTCAAAATATCATATCTTCCAAAACTTCGTTTCAAATCATTTTAATATATTAAAATATCATATCTTTACAAACTTCCTTTCAAATCATTATTCATTTTATTCAATTTAAAATACCATTTTAATTCACATTTCAAAACAGTTTATATTTCAAAAATCATTTTAAATCATTAAAATGAAGTTATTATATTTAATTATTAAATTATTAAATTTCCAAAATTTTCAACTTCCAAAATTCATTTATTCACTTAAGTTTATCAAAACAGTGAAAATTCACTTTTCGCAGCATTTAGAAAACGCTACGAAAAGTTACATTCAAAACGGTTCAATTTAACAAAAGACGACATTTTAAAAATACTGTAATAGGGTTTACTTAAATTTCAAATAACTTAGTTAAATTTAACAATTATAGCACTTAAGAAGATTGCTGTAATAGCCTTTAATTTAATTTAGCTTTTTAGTTCATTATCATCAACTACAGCATTTACAAATACTGTAATATCATTTACATTGCAATTAATAGCATTTCAAAAATGCAGTTAATTAACTTCAAATATTCGATATAATTTCATAACCAATTATAATTTTATTTAAAACATTTTTTTCTTATAAAATCATACATTTTCACATTTATAAACAACATTTAATTTTCCTTGAGTTCATGATTTTATAAAGTTAAATTTCCATTCAAAAATCAAGATTTAATAATAATTCACTTATTAAATTTCAACATTCAATTTTAAATTCATTGAATTAAATTTCAACTTAAAAATTAAGTTTAAAAATTCAAAATATAACTTAATTTCAATTTTATTCACTTAACTTAAAATTCACTTTTAAGCCAAATTCACAAATTCCCATTTGGTTATATTTCAAAATTTCAACTTAAATAATCATCCCTTTCACTTTTTAACTTTACTCAAAAATCATTAATATATTATAAAATCATTTTAAATTCATTTTAAATTCAAATTATCATAAATTTATCATAATTTTATATTTAATTTAATTTTCAATTATAATTAGACCAAAATTTCCAAAATAACTTACATTCAGATTTTCTAACTTTTCCACAATTTATTTAACTTATAAATTTCCAAAAATCTATAATACTTTACAAAAATTATTTTTAATTAATTTTAAATCAAAATATTATAATAATTACATTTCTAAAATATTTTAAAATTTTTAGAAAAACATATTTTAACTACGGGCCTGTATATAATTTTCTACGCTAGGTAAAGTGATACGGGTAATATATCATTTCAACCCATAATTTACAAAGAAAATCCGGGTTTTATCATTTCAAACCCGCAGTCCCAAGTAAATGAAATAAAATGAAAATCGCTCAGGCCTATCATTTCAGCCCATAACGATTTTCCCTTATTCTAAAGTCCATTCGGGTATGTATCATTTCAACCCATAGTGATTCTAATCTAAAGGGAACTTGCAGTATGATAAACTGATATAAATAGCAGAACAGCATAATATAACAGTAACATATGATATAACAGGTGTTTAAGCATGGGTGAACATCATATAATCATAATATAGCAGGTGTGATATGGTAATGCATTTTTACAGATTCAAAAGGGGCCTGTTTACTAGTTATATAAGTACAAATCGTTTGGTGAGAATTACTCACTTGTATAAGCTGGAGATGACAACCAAATACACACAACAAAGATTTCCAGAGGAACGAAAGCACGACAATGATTTGAGAGTGGACAGCCAAAGATTAATAGCCTTGGATACATTCAAACAAAACAAGTATATGTAACATAAGTTTTCAAACCATCATATACTAAAACAATGTTAAGAATTAATGCATAAAACAAATCCAAAGTCTTTGCACTTGCTTCCTACCTTCTATGCTTCAGTCCTAGGTCAGGTTTGCATGGCCAAAGTGTGTGTTAGGATCTGGTTTGGGTCTATGAGAGGCCGGCCTAGCATGGGAAAGTGATGGAGCAAAGTATATGTGCATGAACTACAAGCTATAAGGCTTAAACAACATGATTTTCAAGCAAACTAAGGGTCGCCCAAAGCAATACAAGTCACAGTCAGATCTTCAGGTGGGGTAGGGATGACATGATAGTGGGTTTCAGGTCAGGAAAAGCTGCTGGTGGTGGTGTATGGCCAGCCAAAGAGGAGTTGAAGGTGGTGGAAGATGGATGGTGCTCGACTAGGCATAATTAGGTGGAGTTTTGTGCATTTTTGTTGGATCTGGTCATCATGGGGCACATGGCTAGTTTGGACAGAGGGCTGTAGGGGAAGGACAACCTGATGTGGTGGTGGGGGAGGTGGCTATGGTGGTGGTGGGGCAAGGGCTGAGCTTAAAAAAGTGAAGACAAGTGCAAAGAGATAAGGAAAACAAGAAAAATAAGTGAAAAAGGAGAAGAACTTTGCCATGCTTTGTTCAGGAATGGAGGCCGAAGTTTTTTTGAGTTGAGAAACTATTTTCTCACATGAAAATGAAGATGGTATACGGCTGGAGCAATGAGATACGGTCAGTCACAATTGAATGTAAGTGGAGGTTGAAAAATGAAAAGGCAGGGAGGTGAAAAGTCAAAGGTAAATGAAAGGTTTTAAACTCTTCATATTTCTCTAATTCTTTTTTAATTTTAAATACATATAAAATACTGATAAATAAAGATAAAATAAACTTAGAAATAAATTAAATAAGTAAACAAAATAAATAAATATTAATTATATATAATTTAATTAATAAAACAGCAAAAATTGCAAACTAGTCTTGAAAATATGAAAAATAAATGCAATGAACTTTTGAAAATTTTTATGCACTTGAAAAATATTTATAAATAAAGATAATAAAAAAAATAAAAATGAATTTACAAATGAATATATAAATTTTAATTTAAATATAATTTAAATGAAGAAAATAGCAAAGAATATAGAAACTAGCCTTAATAAATTGAAATAAATTCAAATAAACTTTAGAAAAATTATATTATCACTTTAAAAATAATAAAAGACAAAAATATACATAAAATAACATATTAACATTATTGAAATAACATATGACAAAGAAAATGTAATTTATATAGTTTAAAATAAACAAAATTCCAAATAAATCAAATTACACTCAATATTGAAAATTACATAACATTCACATTTTAAATCCGTTTTCAACGACACGAAAAGTAGTATTCATGTTATTACATCTATTTTCATAATAAAAGATAAAATTTAGGATTTAAAATAATTTAAATTGAAGTTTAAAAGTCAAAGTTTGAGCAGTTTGACCAGAAATTCACTTTACAGTAAAATATTCAAATTATACTAATTTGACTATAAATCACTTAAAATCATCATTTATTTTTAAAAATGAAATGTTTGAACAAAATAAATTTAAAATAATTTAAAAATAAAAGAAAGTCCAATTTAAATAATATACAAAAATCTAGGGTTGTTACACTCTCCCCCACTCAAAACTTTTCGTCCCCGAAAAGGAATGAGGTACGGGAAAGCACAGAAAAAGATAGAGATGAAATAATATTAAGACAAGGTAACAAGAAGATTGAGATTATACTTGATAACTGTTGTTATAGGTAAGTTTAACAAGGTGGAGGTGATCTTTCCAAGATCCTCCAGAATCAGGAACACAAGCACGAAAAGCTCCTTTAGAATCTGATTCACTCTTTTCCGTTTGACCGTCGGTCTGTGGATGGTAAGCAGTGCTCAGATCCAGATGAGTACCAAAGATTTTCAAAGATTATAGAAAGATTTCTAAACAGACTGGTATGAGAAATAGCCTCCCCACTGTAGCAAGATAAGGAAAATAAGGACAACTAAAAGATATTTTGAAAAGCAAAATAAGATAATAAATTTGAACCCACGATGCTTTGAAATCATAATACTTCAGAGATGTTATTATTTGAAAATCATACTACTAAAATCATAACATTTTAAAATAATCTTCATTTAAACCATTTAAATTCAATGTCAAATAGTATTCATTTCAAAATTGTAACATTTTTAAGTTCATTCATTCAATTATAAAATTTTCAAAACATTGTATTTTCAAATACAGTTAAAAGTGCTACAGTAGATATATTAGTATTTCAATCAGTTCAATTTCTGTAATATTCATTTGGATATCATCTAACTTATGATTTATTTAAAACAAACTTTTATGAATGGAATATCCAAATTAAACTATACTTCATTTATTAAGTCAAAAGTTCATTATTTTACTTAACTCTTAATTTAACAAATAACCTAACACTTTATTTAAAATACCCATTTCATAAATAGATATTCCATCAATAATTACACTTGAAATTTCCATTTGAAAACCAAAATTTTAATTATCAAATTTTAGTGATATTGAAAATACATCTTAACTATTTAAATCATAATTATTCGTTTTACAAGACATATCTATTTTATAAATAAAATATTTATCATAGGAAATATAACAATCAAATTACTTTACACATTTATTCATTTAGACATCAATTAAACTATGATTCCAAGTTAAATAAACTTTATTACAAAATGTCCCATTCAAATATATTTTATTTATCTATTCAAAGATACATTGTTTATTACACAAACATATTCATTTCAGGAAATAACCTTTATTAAAATTCCTAGGTTAGACTTAAGGTTCCATATTAAATCAAATTTGATTATTAAGTTATTTAAATAAAATTCTTCAATTTTTTTTCTCTATTTACCTCTGTTAATATTTTATAACTAAAATTTAAGTGTATAACATTTATTATAACCACTCAAATTTTATTTATAAAATCTTTTTATATTGTATATTATCTAATTACATTGTTAACTTTTAAAAATTAAGGTAAGTTATATTGAAATGCAGTTGTATTATACAAATAAAACTTTCCAATTCAATTATCTCAAGGTTGAATCATTTATCCAAATTTTTGATTTTCTTTTTATAATTGAAATTATTCTTTGAGATCGAATTTAAGAATTAAATTTTCGATTCCATTCAAACCATTTAGAAATAAGTAATAATATATACATAATATGTCAAATCAAATTTCAATCATATATATATATATATATATTAAATCAAGTCATATTTTAGAAATTCAAATCAATTAAATTCTCAAAGCAACACTGTAGCAAGACTACAGAACGGTCTCTTCACTTCGAAACTTGAAAATGAAAGTCGATGATGCCGCGGTCATCACCGAAGTTATTTTCCAACGACAAAGAGAAAAGCTCTAAATTTAAACATTAAAATTTCTTGGAAACAAATTTCTATTTGAAAATACCCTTTTAAAACTTTAAACACATGGTTTGAAACCATCGGAAATTAAATTCTCAAATTTCTTGTTTTAAACTCATTTCAGTTCCCAAATCGATTTATAACAACTATTTATAGATTCATTTATAGAACTATAAATGATAAATCAAGCATTATCATTTCAAATAATTAATTTAAATCAATTTATTAAGTTCCATAAATTTACTTATATCAAGATTTATTTTATTAACCAAATTTTAAAATAATATTGTGTCAGTTTGTTCTGTCAAAGTGTTTTAGAAATCCTATTGATAGCATTGATCAGACGAATCAACCGGAAACCCAAATCAACATCAACAACTCAAATAACACAATATAAAAAAATAACTAATATTGATTTACAAGTACAATTCAAAATGTTTGGAAGTTAGATTGGAAACAAAAGACAAGATGATTGAATAACAAAATAGGGAGGTGGATAAGCTTAAATAAATCACGGGCAACTTTAACCGGGTCAACCGTGACTTAAAGAATAAGATCGATGTGGATTTTCTAGGGTAAATCTACATTCGATCTCAATAGATAGAGTTTAGAATAACAAAAGATATTAGCATCTAAACCAAGGATAGATATAAATCTTTGGTGAATCGATGCTAATTGTAAAGGAGTTTCTCCCTTTGCAAATGAATTTTTTGAGACTGGCGGGACTGCCAATTCACTATAAAGCTCATTCGAAGTATAGTTATGGGATACTCCAAAATCAAACTCAGATGAATAGTGAGGGACACGAATGGATTTTGGAACCGCAGGGAATGTTCCAAAATTCAAAGGGATCGAGTCAAAAAGGAAGAGATTTAAACTCGAATGAAAGTGATTCTGTAAATACATTTGCCATATATGTTAAGTTTTGCCTAGAGCTACCAAAGCTCTGATACCAACTGTAACAACCAGGTATTTTCAACCATTCGCATCCGCGCATGTCAGACTTGAATTGCTCAAAATACCGCGTTGTAAATAAAATTTGGCAAATCTCAGAACATACAGTAAATAATAATCACAGATCACAGATACAGAGTATTTAATAATGCAGCGGAAGTAAAAGAAATAGTAGTTCATGAAGCTACTATATAAATATATCAGAGTTAAATAAAATACAACAGAAGAAATAAAGTACAACAGAAGTGTCAAGATGATAACCAAATACAAGCTGAATAGAACAACAGAACTGGAATAGATAAAACTAGATAAGCAGATGATCTCCAGCGATTCCAATCTCCAGAAAGTGGAATCCAAATCTGTGAATAACTCAGGCTGACCCGAGCGTAAATAAAATACAAACACTCGAGTCAGGACAACATATACCTATATAATGTAAACCAACTCAAGTGAACTATAATAAAGTACAAGTAACTTAAAGGATGCCTGAGACCGCCCATCCTCTAAGGATCCGTTAAACTATTTACTATATAGTAATATTGCGCTATTATAATAATGTCTACAGTAAAGTAAACTTACTTTTAAATAGCATTCCGGACTACCCACATCACCCTTCACACATAATAGTCCCAGCAGTCCATCCAATATCATGACATGTCCACACGGGTGACTGTCAGAGGATACCACACGGGCTACGGGAGAAAAACAAACTCGTAGTAAAGGCTCGGTATGGTAGGTGACACGGCACACAAGGCAATGCCAGGGTAGATATACCAATTACGTACACGGGCTGGTGGTAACGCAACAGCCACATACGCCCACCTCGGAACACACTCCCATATCAAAATCGGAGGATGGCCATCTAATCAATCAAAAGTAAGAGTATAGTATCGAATGAATGTTTCCGATCGGAGGAATGACCTCACTTGGCCCGAGATCGCTCTTGTTTTAGCCACCTTATGCCAACTCACAGGAGTCGGGTCCACGTAAATATACCTCGAGAATGTCGCCACCATCCTACATCATTCTGGAATCTCCACCGCGTACACGGTTAGTCAAAGTGGTTTTCGATATCGACAGAGAGTATGCCCACATCCGATCCCGATCTCTTCGCCAACCAATCGTTATTATAACCCATAGTTATAGCTTTAAAACAATATTTTATACTTCAAAATAAAATATCATTTCAATCCAAATCTTTATCAAAATAAAGATTAAATTATTCCAAACCATTTCAATATATCATCATACCATATCTTCCAAATTCAAATATTTATCATAATAAATATTAAGTCATTTCTAACCATTTCAATATATTAAATTATCCTGTCCTTTCAAAACTTCCTTTCAAATCATTTTAATATATTAAAATATCATAACCTTTCAAAGCTTGATTTCCAAATTATCATATCTTTCAGAATTTCTTTTCAAATCATTTTAATATCGAAATATCATATCTTTCAAAACTTTATTTTTTTCAAATCATTTAATGTCAAAACATCATATCTTCCAAAACTTCGTTTCAAATCATTTTAATATATTAAAATATCATATCTTTACAAACTTCCTTTCAAATCATTATTCATTTTATTCAATTTAAAATACCATTTCAATTCACATTTCAAAACAGTTTATATTTCAAAAATCATTTTAAATCATTAAAATGAAGTTATTATATTTAATTATTAAATTATTAAATTTCCAAAATTTTCAACTTTCAAAGTTCATTTATTCACTTATGTTTATCAAAACAGTGAAAATTCACTTTTCGCAGCATTTAGAAAACACTACGGAAAGTTAAATTCAAAACGGTTCAATTAAATAAAAGACGGCATTTTAAAAATACTGTAATAGGGTTTACTTAAATTTCAAATAATTTAGTTAAATTCAACAATTATATCACTTAAAAAGATTGCTATAATAGCCTTTAATTTAATTTAGCTTTTTAGTTCATTATCATCAACTATAGCATTTACAAATACTGTAATATCATTTACATTGCAATTAATAGCATTTCAAAAATGCAGTTAATTAACTTCAAATATTCAAAATAATTTCACAACCAATTATAATTTTATTTAAAACATTTTTTTCTTATAAAATCATGCATTTTCACATTTATAAACAACATCTAATTTTCCTTAAGTTTATGATTTTATAAAGTTAAATTTCCATTCAAAAATCAAGATTTAATAATGATTCACTTATTAAATTTCAACATTCAATTTTAAATTCATTGAATTAAATTTCAACTTAACACTTAAGTTTAAAATTTTAAAATATAACTTAATTTCAATTTTATTCACTTAACTTAAAATTCACTTTTAAGCCAAATTCACAAATTCCCATTTGGTTATATTTCAAAATTTCAACTTAAATAATCATCCCTTTCAATTTTTAACCTTATTCAAAAATCATTAATATATTATAAAACATTTTAAATTAAAATTATCATGAATTTATAATTTCATATTTAATTTAATTTCCAATTATAATTAAACCAAAATAACTTACATTCAGATTTTCTAACTTTTCCATAATTTATTTAACTTATAAATTTCCAAAAATCAATAATACTTTACAAAAATTATTTTTAATTAATTTTAAATCAAAATATTATAATAATTACATTTCTAAAATATTTTAAATTTTTTAGAAAAACATATTTTAACTACGGGCCCGTATATAATTTTCTACGCTAGGTAAAGTGATACGGGTAATATATCACTTCAACCCGTAATTTAAAAAGAAAATCCGGGTTTTATCATTTCAAACCCGCAGTCCCAAGTAAATGAAATAAATTGAAAATCGCTCAGGCCTATCATTTCAGCCCATAACGATTTTCCCGTATTCTAAAGTCTGTTCGGGTATGCATCATTTCAACCCATAGTGATTCTAATCTAAAGGGAACTTGCAGTGTGATAAACTGATATAAATAACAGAACAGCATAATATAACAATAACATATGATATAACAGGTGTTTAAGCATGGTTGAACATCATATAATCATAATATAGCAGGTATGATATGGTAATGCATTTTTACAGATTCAAAAGGGGTCAGTTTACTAGTTATATAAGTACAAATCGTCTGGTGAGAATTACTCACTTGTATAAGCTGGAGATGACAACCAAATACACACAGATTTCCAGAGGCACGGAAGCACGACAATGATTTGAGAGTGGTGAGCCAAAGATTAATAGCCTTGGACACATTCAAACAAAACAAGTATATATAACATAAGTTTTCAAACCAACATATACTAAAACAGTATTAAGAATTAATGCATAAAACAAATCCAAAGTCTTTGCACTTGCTTCCTACCTTCTATGCTTCAGTCCTAGGTCAGGTTTGCATGGCCAAAGTGTGTGTTAGGATCTGGTTTGGGTCCATGAGAGGCCGGCCTAGCGTGGGAAAGTGATGGAGCAAAGTGTATGTGCATGAACTACAAGCTATAAGGCATAAACAACATGATTTTCAAGCAAACTAAGGCTCGGCCAAAGCAATACAAGTTACGGTCAGATCTTCAGGTGGGGTAGGGATGACATGGCAGTGGGTTTCAGGTCAGGAAAAGCTGGTAGTGGTGGTGTATGGCCGGTCAAAGAGGAGTTGAACGTAGTGGAAGATGGATGGTGCTTGACTAGGCATAATTAGGTGGAGTTTTGTGCATTTTTGTTGGATCTGGTCATCATGAGTTACATGGCTAGGTTGGGAAGAGGGCTGGAGGGGGAGGACAACCTGATGTGGTGGTGGGGGAGGTGGCTGTGGTGGTGGTGAGGCAAGGGCTGAGCTAAAAAAAGTGAAGACAAGTGCAAAGAGATAAGGAAAACAAGAAAAATAAGTGAAAAAGGAGAAGAACTTTGCCATGCTTTGTTCAGGAATGGACGCCGAAGTTTTTTTGGAGTTGAGAAACTATTTTCTCACGTGAAAATGAAGATGGTATACAAATGGAGGAATGAGATACGGCCAGCCACAATTGAATGTAAGTGGAGGTTGAAAAATGAAAAGGCAAGGAGGTGAAAAGTCAAAGGTAAATGAAAGGTTTTAAACTCTTCATATTTCTCTAATTCTTTTTGTAATCTTAAATATATATAAAATACTGATAAATAAAGATAAAATAAACTCAGAAATAAATTAAATAGGTAACAAAATAAATAAATATTAATTATATATAATTTAATTAATAAAACAGCAAAAATTGCAAACTAGTCTTGAAAATATGAAAAATAAATGCAATGAACTTTGGAAAATTTTTATGTACTTGAAAAATATTTAGAAATAAAGATAATAACAAAAATAAAAATGAATTCACAAATAAATATATAAATTTTAATTTAAATACAATTTAAATGAAGAACATAGCAAAGAAAATAGAAACTAGCCTTAATAAATTGAAATAAATTCAAATAAACTTTAGAAAAATTATATTATCACTTTAAAAATAATAAAAGACAAAAATATACATAAAATAACATATTAACACTATTGAAATAACATATGACAAAGAAAATGTAATTTATATAGTTTAAAATAAACAAAATTGTCAAATAAATCAAATTACACTCAATATTGAAAATTACATAACATTCACATTTTAAATCCGTAAAATATTGAAAATGTGATTTATAGTCAAAGTTTGGGCAGTTTGACCAGAAATTCACTTTCCAGTAAAATATTCAAATTATACTAATTTGACTATAAATCACTTAAAATCACCATTTATTTTTAAAAATGAAATGTTTGAAATAAAACAAATTTAAAATAATTTAAAAATTAAAGAAAGTCCAATTTAAATAATCTACAAAAATCTAGGGTTGTTACATGTGTCATTTGACGAAAATTTCAAATTTAATAATAAAAATGAAGATGAAGAAATAATTCCTAAGTCAAATATCAAAGAAGATGATATTGAAAATTGTACTGAAACCGAAAACAACAATTTACCTAATGAAAATGAGATTCGATCCCTATCTAGACTACTAAGAAATCACCTAATTGAAAATGTTATTGGAGAAATAAATTCTAACATAAGAACATGAAATCAATAAATCAAATGGATCATGTAGCTTATCGAACATTGAACCCAAAAATGCTAAAGAAGCCTCAACTGATGATTTCTGGATTATAGCTATGCAAGAAGAGTTAAATCAATTTGAACGAAAAGAAGTTCGGGACTTATCTCCTAGACCTAGTAATCAAACAGTCATCTGTACTAAGTTTACAAATATAAAGCCGATGAGCAAGGGAATATTATATGAAATAAAGCTAAATTAGTTGCTCAAGAATACAATCAAGAGGAAGGAATAGACTACGAAGAAACATTTGCCCCTATAGCCAGACTAGAAGCAATACATATTTTATTAGCTTATGCATATTTTCATAACTTTGAACTATATCTAATGGATGTAAAAAGTGCTTTTCTAAACGGTTTTGTAAAAGAAAATGTGTATGCAGAACAACCACCTCTATTTGCACATGAAAAATATCCAAACCATGTTTATAAATTAAAGAAAGCTTTATATGGTTTAAAACAAGCACCTTGTGCTTGGTATAATCAGCTTAAAAGTTATCTTTTAAATTTTGGTTTTCAGATTGGAAAAGTAGATCAATTTTTTTTATAAAACAAGATAAAAAATATATTTTGTTTATACAAGTTTATGTAGATGGCATCATTTTTGGTTCCACGAATGAAAAATTATGTCAAGAATTTTTGAGTATTATGACACGAGAATTTAAAATGTCTCATATGGGAGAACTTTCATATTTTCTTGGATTACAAGTTAAACAATTAAATAATGAAAATTTTATTAATCAAGAAAATGTTTTAATATTCTAATAAATCATTTTGGTATGGAAAATACTTCTGCTAAACCAACAACTATGAGTGCTACGGTACGTCTCTATCGAGATGAAAATGGCAAAAGTATTGATCAAAACTACATCGAAGTATGATTGGATCTTTACTTTACTTAAATACTAGTCGTCCTGATATAATGATGAACGTATGCTTATGTGCATGATCTTAGGCAAATCCCAAGGACCACATTTGTAAGCAGTGAAACGAATTTGCAGTACTTAAGCAAAATTAAACACCACGGTCTCTTTTATCCGAATGAATTTTTATATCATATAGTGATGCTTACTTTGGAGGAAGTTGAACGGATCGAAAGAGTACAAGTGGTACATGTTATTTCATTGGACAATCGCTATTATCTTGGTTTAGTAAGAAACAAAATTGTGTTTCACTTTTAACGGGTGAAGCAGGATATATTTATGCTGCTTTGGCATGTGCTCAAGTAATATATATGCAAAAAAGACTTCAAGATTTTGGTATAAATCTATCTAAATCAAGAATTTATTGTGATAATATAAGTGCTATAAATTTGTCAAAAAATCCTTTAAGCCGCTCAAGAACTAAACATATTGACATCTAACATTATTTTCTTCATGATAAATAGAAAAAAATAGCATCTCTCTTGATTTTGTATCATCAGAAAATCAAGTTGTAGATATATTTAATAAACCTTTAAATGAAAATATTTTTCTTAAATTAAGACGTGAACTAGGAATTATGTTATTACATGATTTATAATTTGATATTAAAGTGTAAAAAGTTATATAATAAATAAAAATTTAATATAACAAAAATTGGAGATGTAACACTCAAACTCTGCACTCATGGGAGGAAGTCACATGTCATTCCATTGTTCTACTGTATTACTCGTGTTAAGTCCTGACATTCTTTCTATTGAATATACGTCTATAATCTTTTTATTTTTTACCTTACAATCTTATATCTATTTATAAGTTTTGGATGATGGCTAAAATTTATTGATCAATGCTAACTAGAAACTATATAACTTCAGAAATAGAAAGAGAAAACAATATATATACGTGATGAGATTTTTTTTATATAAACTAACTTTAAGAAAATATATATATTATCTTTAAAACATGTCGTCTCAAGAAAGTTCCGATCTCTCATCAATTGTTTTCAGCACTCCAACTTCGGATTCGTCAAATAAATTTACTCTTGTGTATATTCTAGTGAAGATTACCCCATCTCCTAATCATTATACTGGAAGTACACCAGACATGAAACGAGCTAAGAAAAATTTAGACTTTGACTTACCTTCTATCAAGGACAAAGTTGATGATATTCATCACTATCAGCGTGAAACTTTAAGTTTACAATGTGAGATGTATTATAAGCAAAAACACCATGGTAGACATTTAAATTTTCTTGAAAAATTCGCTCTCAAATTCTTTGGAACGATTCCTAAGTAAGGTGTGCACAATCCATCTCCTTAATGACCTAATGTATCTCCAACTTCTTAGGAACAAGGTGCTCAACGTAACGTTTGGTCTCCTATTAATCCATTATGTGATGTCACCAAAGTTGAACCAAGCTTAGAGGAACCCAAGACTTTAGAAAAATAAAATCTATATTTTTGTAAATTTATGATCATGAAATTATCATTGTAATTTGGATATGTAACACATTTATTAAATAAAAATTATACTTATTTTAACATGAGAATAAAGCTAGAAAAACAGATATATATATATATATATATATATATAGCATTTTTTTAATCAAATTAGAACTGCAAATAAGCTCAACCTCATAAAATCAACAGTTTTAGCCGGCTGAACCTACGGGTTCAGCCGATTGAAAATTTAAGAATATTAAAATTTTATTCTGAATTCGGCCGATTGAATTCCCAGATTTAGCCAACTAAAACATGGTATTCTTGAACTATAAACTTGCGGGTTGTAATTTTTCAACTTTATCCGGTTGACTAGTAGGGTTTATCCGACTAAATAATCAAATGTACAAAAATATAACCTAGATTTCAGCCGACTAAACCCCCAACTTCAATCGGCTGTTTCATGTCATTTTTCTACTAATTTCCCATAGGTAATGTAACGAGTAGGGTTTTCGACTCACGAAGGTCGACATTAATACGTCCACTGTATCAACTACCAGACAATCGAAGGCCGAAAAACCGTACCGTTAGGGTTAAAGAAGAGGAAGAAGATAGAAGAAGAAAGAAAGAAAAAAGAAAAAAAAAGAAACAACATCAGAATCTCACAATCGCAGCGGAACAACATATAACATATCAATGAATAATCTTTAAAACAAAGAACTATATCAGTTATTACATTACATTACATTACATTACATTACATTACATAACATTACATAATCAGAGTGTACAACAACAAACAGCGAAAAATAAATACTATATACTAATTGATACGCTAAGCCATCCAGCTTGCCTCCAGATCTCTACAGCAACTCCTGAGTTCCAGAATGACCTGATACCCTAACTCTAGACTGCCCGTGTGGAAATTGGTGGGCACCCAGAGTTTAGGAAGGAAACAATAAACTCCAGGTCAGTCATGTGACTGGTGTGAGAACTTAAACAGTTTATCTTTAAAAAACAACAAGAAATATTTTAAATTAGATTCGCAATGCTTTTAGAAAATGAGACTACCATAAGGCCTCCCGCACACACACACAATGCAAACGCAGAATCAGAGGAGATTTCTCCTTATGATAGTCAAATATGCTTGATAAGCTAATTTTCTTTGATATTATTACTATAAGTGCAAAGTGTAGGAAAACATTTCGAAAGTAATGATATAAATCTTAGCCAACATACGACCATTATCGTATGCCTACTATAGCGACCATGTTCAATATCAGGTTACCGCCACATTCCATGGCGGGTTATACAACTAAAACCGTACAAAGCTCGTATTGTTTCTTTGGATTTCCAACAAATGGTCAGGCCAAGGAACTTCCCATTGCCACATAGGTACGCCTCTGGAAGGTCGCCCCGAGAACCTAACCGGATCTCTGCCAACACAAGGCCAGGTTACCCCTAACTGGGTAACTACTGACACGAATATGCCATCCCCCGGTCGCAACCGACCTAAATCCCGGGATTCACCAACAACCACAAAGTAATAAGTTTGCAGCAACAACATAGGTTAAGTATGAGGGCTCCATACCATAATGCCACCTCTATCCAGAAGGAAATGACATGCACTAAGGGGGCGCTGTCCCCTAATAACCTTGCTGCATCTTTTCTTGTTTTGACCATTTTCGGGGTGTGAGGTCCGACGAAGTCTCGCCCACAAAGCTACGCTTTATACAAAAGCTATGCTTTGATCAACAAATGCTCAACAGCACTTCGTATGCCACATTACCAAATTAGGAATATATCACTAGTAACCATCAACTACATAACCTCTAAGCTCGTACGTCTCAGAGAAGGGTGTTAAGCTAAGAGAATAAATTCTCCGCCACCAACAGAAATATATTCGATAGAAACCAGCTTTACATTTCAAATTGTAACGTCAGACACACATCTATACAAGTCCATTCCGGGATCGAACGGAACCGAAGGCACTTCCAAAGAAGCCCTTGCAATCCGGATATTCACTAATCACGACCGGACTTCCCATCACAAAGGTTGGTAAAATCTCTATATCGGAGATCAGCCGATGCAGAGTCATTCGACGGGAATCCTTCCGTTTTCAAAAATATCCGGTCTTCAAATGCAATCCATTACGACATATCACTTATTCGGAATGGGATCTATGACATAAAGGTCCTCTTCCGGCTAAACCGAATAAGGAGCGCTTATTTTAAAAATAAGTGTAGCATTCAAATTCAAGCAAATCACAACAAATACCCATTTAAAGGTAAATATTGATAGTCGGTTATTTAACTATCAAGGCCAACAACCAAATATCCAGCACCATAACAATCACTAGGCCCTTTTTATTAATCTTCCATAAATTGATAACTTGCCAAATATTCACTTCAATTTATCTTTAAAAAGATATATTCTCTAAACCATTTCAATTTCATATTCGAAAAACAATTCCAAATACTTATTCATTTTCAATTTATCTTTAAAAGATAAAAACCCAAAACATTTCACTTCATATTGGAAAACATTTCCAAATACTTATTTAACCATAAGTAATTCACAAATCTATTTATTTTCACTACCTAGAAAATATTCAATATACTAAAATCACAATTAAGCATATATTTCATTCTTTAAGGAAAACATTCTCTTAAACACATTTATTTGGGCCAAAACGAATGTTGCGTAAAACACCATTACGACAACCCAAAATCACTAGTATAGAGATTCGAAATTAAGATAGATATATAATTCCCAATACTATACAAAACCTTTCCTTTCGGAAATCATTTACTGTAACAACAGTGTTATAGTCCATCTTTTCCTTATTTCTCGAAAACATCTATTTCAACAATGAATGTTGAAATCTATGGTTTCGACACTTAATACATTTTTAAAGAACTTCAAATCGTTTTAATTCTATTTAAAATATCACTTCCCCAAAACACTTTAATATGTTATTCACTGTCCCAAAATCGTGAATATTCTTCGTTAACCAAATTCAACATTTTTCTACACATTTTATTTAGACGATCATCCGTTGTCCAAAATCGTGGATATATCTCCTTTAAAAATTTAAAATAATTGACTTATCAAGATAAGTCGATTTCGGATTTGTAAAACAATGTTTATAAATCCCATTTATATTTTATAACAACTTCAACTTATAAAAATCACTTTATTAACAAATTCTATCCATATCCCATTTACACGCCAAAATCCATATTTTAATTAAATTTTACTATAAATCTTTTATTTTACAAAATCTATTCATTTTATAACTTCTCAATTTATAAATCTATAAATTTAATTTACTTACTAAATCCATCCATTTATTATTTCATTTTAACACAATTTTAATTTATAAATATCAATTTTATAAATCTTTTATATAAACCGTTTATAAAAATTCAAAAATCTCAATTTAAACTATTTTATAAAATTCATTAACTCCATATTTCAAAAATCAATTTCCAACTATATTTCTCAAAAACCATAATTTTTATAACATTAAAATTTTAACGTTTATTTATTTAAAATGAATCAATTCTAAAATTCAATAAAACGTATACTTTCAAAAATCACTTTAACACTTCAAATTTTCCAAAATAGGCCAATGCTGCAACAGCACTAAATATAACAATCACGACATCCAAAACATCATATATCATATGATAACAGAATATATCACAATATTTGTAAATAAATCAATACGGTTGAGGAATCCAGTTGGAACCCTCCAACCTATTTCCCTGCATCCACAGATGTTAGCACAATACCAATCCGTTCCAATACGAAATATCGCGGTATATGGGTTCCTATAAAGTATTATCCGCTATTATGCGGCGCAATAGGGTCTCATCCGCTATATAATGCGGGAAAATCAACTCCAAGTACATATATAATACCAATTCCATTCAAGTTGGAATTATCGCGGTATATGTGTTTAATAAATAACATCCACTTAATATACGGCGTATAGGGTCTATTTCAATTCAACAAATAACAATTTATCATTCAATCACAAAATCAAGCAATTTTAAATCAAACTATTTAAAATTTGAATCGAAACAATTTCGATTGAGTGAGAAGTTCTCACCTTGGTTTCAAAAACAGTCTCAACGCTTTATTTCAAATAAAATTAAACACGCATTTAATTTTACCCAAAATTTTCACTAGCTCCAATCAATTCCAATCCAGCTCCATCGCGTAGTGTTCGACAAAACGAATCCAACACAATTCATTTCGTGCGTTTTCGTCCTCGTATGAAAAAGTTATAACATTACAAAGTTTATACAATTTATATAATAAAATTTATTTACAAAATTTATTTATTTTTAACCCTAATTGTTTCTGGCCGTTCGTTTTTGAGATCCAGATCTTGGCCGTTCCACGTCTTCTTCTCCCCCAGGTTGTATACGCGACCCAAACCCATGAAGCCGCCCCTCATCCCTAATTTTCGCAACCACGACGTGCAGTTTGAAGACGATCAGAGACTATAGTTTGAAAGCCTAACGCGAATGCCACCTTTAGCATGAACCACGGCAAGCTCGATCCTCGAAAAACGTGATTGAACGGCCGCACTTCCAACTCAAATTGCCGTTGATTAACTCGCCTATCTTCGATCATCACCGTTGGATTCGTAGAGCTTGAGATGCTCTACGATGTTCTTGTAGGAAGTTTTTGCTAAAGAAGAGAGGATGTAAAGAAAAACGAGGGACAAGAAGGAAGCATTCTCGGCCATAAAAATTGAGGCCGGCGGCTATGAAAGAAAATTTAGGGTTTGTTGAAAATTGAAGATAGGGGGGTCCTTTTATAGAAATTTCTCAAAACACTATTCACTCGAAATTTTCCGAACTCCAAACGAAGCATGCCGGCTGGCGTTTCTAGGGTTTAACCCACATTCCGGATACAATGGAACATGTTTCAGAGGCTAATTTGATCATATGTGTGAGTTATGGAAATAAACGATCAAATTTAAATTAAACCGATTAAACTAATTTCTATGCGTTTTAGCTTGCCTCGGACAAACCGTAAATCCGATTGCCTCGTCGAAATCTGAGACTATTTGAAAAATGGCTATTTTAACTCGTCAATTAAATATTAAAATATTCAATTTCTACAAATTAACTTTTAATTCAATTTTAAAAGTTCTACAACATCATTCTAACTCCAATATGATTTAATAAAACTTTACAAATCATATTAAACCCAATTTCCAATTATTTTTGTAATTTCTCATATTAAATTATCGATTTAATTGTCAATTAAATCCAGATATTCAAAAATAATTTTATTCGACTTATAAAATTTACTTATTAATATTTAAAATCAATTAAATATATGAATTTCAAATGACAGAAGTTCTGGGTCGTTACAGGTTATAATTTTACAAAGTTCAACCAACTGCCTTCATCATTTCAGCCGGATGTTTCATTTGTTTTCTGTTTTTTAAAAATAGATCAGCATGTTTTTCGATGCAACTATTCAATCTACCCTGTCGTTTTCAACATACTCAACCGTTCACTACTAGAAAAACCCAAAAGAAAACCTAAATTCTTCAAAAAATTCAATTTTTCTTCCAATTTCATAAAACAAAATGGCTCCAAGATCAAAGAGAACAAGAGAATCAACAAGCGAACCTTCGAAAAGTCAAATTCAAGCATAGTTATACAATGATATAGTGGTAAATAGATTCAATAACATGGGAAATTCGAAGCTTTTTAAAGGAGCCTTCATGAAATTTTTGGACTTCAATGGCTATACGATTAGGGAATCAGCCAAAGTTAACGGTTTCGATTCACTTATTGGGTATGATTCTAATAATGTTAAGATCTACCCTCTTTTAATTAAGCTTTTCTACGCCAATATGAATCTTGATCAACAAAATCCCCAAAACAAAGATGATTGTATATGGACATTGCTTTGTGAAGTCAAAATTTATTCACCCCTTCAAAAATTAGGCCATATTCTTAGATGTCCATCTGAGGGGTTGAATATTGATGTTGTTGTTGTTGATACAATAGGGACAAAGTTTCCCATCTTTTCTTCGTGGACGATTTGACCATTTTAAAATCTAGTATCTTACGTCCGAAAGCAAGAATCATCCATTGTTCATTAATTAGATCTCTACAACCCCAGACCGGAAGTTATGAAAAAGTCTACAAAAGATATTTTCAAGCTTTATATGCTAATTACTCTTCTCAACAAGTAAATTGGGGAAAGATAATATTGGATGAATTTCTTACCATCAATCATAAAAGGAGCTACAAAACGATTCACTATGGAGCTTACATAATGCAGATTCTACAAAATTTTGGATTTTCATTTCCCGATTCCAATTTCATGACTATAGGTGAGCTTAACTCTAAGACACTTAATCTAATGGGTTTTCCAAAGCGTCTCGAAAACCAACAAATCATTAGCTTTCAAGAATGGGTCGAAAATCGTAATTAAGGTATTCCACAACCTAGAGAAAGAATGTTGCTTCCTCCTCCTCTCAAGTTCCTCAACAAGAAGAAGAGAACAACGAAATTCATGAACTTCGTATTGACGTGCCTCCAAAGAAAGCTCTTGTAAATATATCGTGGAATCAAAGCAAACTTAGTCGATGTTTAGCTAATGTTTAAAGAATGTTTCTAAAAAAACAAAAAGCTAAACGCGATAAAGGGTTTTCTAAATAAAATTTGGGAAAAGTTTCTTGTTTTGGATCCACTTCGACCCGTGATCTTGAAAATCCAGCACCATTCTCTTGGAAAAACTTTGTAAGAAGAAGGAGATGAAGTAGAATGTATTGAAGAATTCTAAACTCTTTTTATTGCATTGCTATGATAGTCAATTCATTCAAGTTGTAATATTTTGTTTGAGACATATTTTTATAATGTTTATGTACTTTCTTCAATCAATAATGTTTTATGTAAAGTTACTATGTAAGATGGTTATTTTATTTCTCTTATTTATATGCTTATACCTCTATGAAAAATGTTTGTCTATTTCTCGTATCAATTATTTTTTCCTTTTATCGATTGCAAAAGGGGAGAATATGACTGATAAGAGGAGTATTCAGTCAAGGGAGAAAATTACTTTATATATTTATAAACTTACATAGTTGTCATCATCAAAAAAAGGGAGAATGATAGAACCTAGAATTTTGATGTTTTGATTGTGGAAACAATATAAATAAATATTTTACGAACTAAACAAACTTGCAGGGAAATATTTTGTTTTTACTCGATAAATAGTCTAATAACTTGCAGACCAATTCCGGATTGAAGCTTCGGTAAAATATTTAGTCTAAGGTCTAAGTTTAGAAGTAAATTCATCTTAAAATCTCTTCGAAGTGGTATATGCATGTGCATACAAAAGATTTTTCCAAAAAATTGTTCATTTCATATGCCAAAAAACATAAAATTTAGCCGAATAACTAGTATTATTTAGTTGACTGGATTCTTGCATGTGCACAATTTGTTTTGAATATCCAAATGGTTGAAATTGCTATTTCAGCCGACTTAATTTGGTTGTTTTTAAACTACTTTTTGCTGGATCAATTTTAAATCCATTCAGTGGCTGAATTGCTCCATTCAGATAGCTGAATCACCATAATGGCTATATTTTTGAAAAGACACTTCAATTCAATGAACAGAAATAACTCTTGATTCAAGAGTTGCTTCCATATCTGTTCATGGCTATCTTTCACGAACGTAAAACAACTTTTCAATTTCTATAAATATCCATAAATTCCATTATTTCAATCACTAATATTCTTTCTAATTCTCATTCTTATATTCTAAACTATCTTGCTCTATACATTCAATACTTCGTACTAATCACTTGTACATTCAAGCAAACTTCATTAGTGATTTAATAAACTTCCCGCCTTCACAAATTACATGACATGCCACAAAGGAGAAGATTATAGAAAGGGTGAACGTTATTGACTTGTTAGTACTATTCAAGAGCATAATCAGTCAGAAACATTTCTACTATTCATATTGGAACTCCTGTTGGGTTGCTCGAGCAGTTGAGTCCTATTATGTTCCTTAAGTGACTGAAGTCCTATTTGGTTGCTCAGTTGTGACGACCCGCATTTCAAAAGATTTAAATTGACAATAAATCCATACATGTAAAACTTAAACAGTCTAGAACCTAGATAATCAATGGGGATAATTTAGAAAAATAAGAAAAGAAGAAGAAAGAAAACACAGAATCTCATAGCGGAATTATAAAATATAATAATCAAATAACAGTTCACGAAGCTGATTACTATACACTTGCTTATAATCTATAAAACATTTATTAGGGTTATCTATATACATCTAGGATAATAAAAATGTAGCATAATAGCATGATGTAGAGAATAATAATAGTAAGAATATACCAAATCTTCATCTTCGTCCTCTAGAGAATAATCTTCTAGGCACTAAAACTCAGGGCTGACCAGAGCGTAATGAAAAGGCAATGTACTCGAGTCAAGAATAAATACACTTATGTAAGTCGAATCAATATCAATAAATATGAGTATAACAGCGTTAGAGATGTTTATGGTATTTTACATCTCCTATCCATTGTATAACGTGCGTGCAATAACTTAAGAGATGTTACCGGATTTTGCAAATCCTAAGGATCCGTTAAACTATTTACATATAATAGTACACCCTATAGCAGGTAATGTTTGTCAGTAAAATAAATACCAAAATAGCGTTAGGGCTTTACATTGATCCACCTTAACACATTTTTATAGTACTAAACCAAAATCGTAATGGGATCGCATAAGGATAAATATGACAAGGCACGTGAGGCAACGTCCAAGGTAGAATTCTACCAGTTTAACCTTTCTGACTAGTCATAACCCATCCATGGCCGACCACGAAAATCAATCCGAACGAAAGGGTGCACCCATCAAGTACAAAATCACGATAGTAATACGAGTGATCAACGTCATTGGAGGTAGCTAACCTCATCGGCTAGACACAGGCTCCTGTTTTAGTCATATTAATTATGACACAAATGTCAAGGCTATCCATCATTATTCTCTTACTTCATTCCAGTAAACGTTCACCAATTCAACCACTACATTCTGGATATCATCCACCGCGTACACAGTTGTTAAGGTGGTTCCAATATTGATAGAGAGTATGCCAATAAGAGGCTCTGGTATCTTTAACAACCAAACATCGTTTTACACACCGGTTGGTACTTTTATATTTCGAAAGCAATTCATACTTGATATCAAAATATCATATTCGTTTCAAAATCAAATCCATTTTGAAATCATCTTATTTGCTTCAAAAATCAAATTCATTTCAAAATAATCATATTTTCTTCAAAAATATACTTTACTTTAAAATGTAAATTCAGTTCGATATATCGATGTCACCACAAAATTTTATTTGAACTACAATTTAGGTTATAACTTCACTTAACCCAATTCGCATTTAAATCCAAGATTTAAATATAAACATTCCACCCTTTTGACCAATTTTATTTTTTAGAAAATAGTTTAAATTATCTTAAAATAGTTAAATAGTTAAAATAGTTTAATAGAAAATAGTTTGAGTATTAAAAATGGTTTATATAGTAAAATAGTTTGGAAAATCAAAATAATTTAAATATTTAAAGAATATACATTTAACCATTTATGCTAAAATAATTCATTTGAAAATAGTTTCAAAGTCAAACCGATTCAATTCCAAATTTCCCAATTCAAATCAATTCCAATTTTCATTTTGATTCAATCGATTCAATTCTGATTTCAAGTCGAATCAAATTTCAATTCCAATTCCAAATTAATTTCAATTCCAATTCCAAATTAATTTCAATTCAATTCTTAAATTTAAACCATTTCGATTTATACAAATTCCGAGTTCGATTTCCAAAATATCGTTCTAAACACTTAAGTCAAATTGACCTTCAATATCTAGTATAAAATCCAAATCTTCAAATAAAATTCGATTCCGATCTCAATTCTGAAATATCGATTTATAACATTTTTACTTAGAAATATTCAAAGTTTGAATAAAAATCCAATCTTTTAAAACAAATAAAATTCTGAAATTCACATCATTTTTTGATTATAACTTCAAAATCTCAACTTTGATTATTTAAAGCATTCTTGTTTCCAAATTTAAATTTCAATATTTCGAGCACAAGTTCGAAATAATTCGATTTCCATAAATTCGATTTTTATGTCTTTAAATCAAAATAGTTTAAATAATTTCAGATCAAAACTTTAAAATCATTTCATTTAACCAATCCGATGTCCGTATATAATTTTTTACCCTATGACCAAGTGAATCAGTTATTCCAATTTAATTCAGGAATGGATATGTATCATTTCATTCCAAAATAAATGCTATAGGTATATATCATTTCAAAAAATTTCTCAATTTATTTGAAAATAATTCAATTAACAGTTTTATGTACTATAAATCAATCTACAGGGTGACACAGGATATATGTAAAATAATAAACATCCAATCACTTAAATATCTACCAAGTTACATCCATCACAACCAACATCCGAAAAGTCAATAATTCACAACACCTAACCAATTATCAAAAGTCGAATTTTTTTGCTAGCAGCTAAATTCTAATTCAATTTAATTATCAATTCAAATTCTATTAATCAATTCAGATGTCAATTAATGTCAATTAAATTTATCAAACAACCATCAATAAACTAAAATCACTTCACGATATAAATTTTATTAACATAAAAATATATTAGTCAAACGTGAGCATATAAAACGCTTACCTTATTTGAAACTGAAAAATTTTCAGTGTCAAATAAATTCTATTTCAGCCCCATACAATAGATGACGTTGATACTAGTCCAACACAAAAGTCGGCATCAAATCCTATCACGCATGTAAAAATTATGGATTAATAAACATTTCAATTCTGTTAACCTATTTTTTTCTCAAAAAATGTGGTAAAAGTCAATTACCCAGCTAAAGATGGTTAGTCGTTTAATCCCTCAGCAAAATCATGCTCGACACAACCCTACTCATGCTCGAAGAACCGAAATCCACCGCCATTCCCTACGCCGATCACCACCGCACAGCCAGTTATGCCAGTCCCCACTTCGGCCTCAGCCACGCTGCCATCTCCTTCCATCATGCACGTGCTCACGCGTGACTATCGTACCTAACCCTAAAACCGCTCGAACTGTCGCCGTGCTTGAACTATAGTCGTGCTCAAATTGTCGCCGTTACTCCAATCGAGCTCGAGAAGATTGATCACGACTCTATTGTTGCATGCGATCGTGAATTTTTTTCTTTGATCTGATGATTTGATTTTCTTTCTTTTGGTTGTTATTATTTTCTTGATTTAAAAGTTTGATGGGAAAAAGAAAAGGGGAACGGGTAAGAGCGTGTGGTGAACGAGGATAAGGTTAAGTAAGTTTATAATTAAAAATAAAAATAAATATTTAGCTACTAAACATATGAAAATTTTGAACTCGAAATAAAACTTGCTGCCTAGTATTCATAATGTTTTACCCACATTCCGAACACAATGGAATTAGTTTCAAGGCTTAATTCGATCATATGTAGAAGATAGCTTTTCAAATCAATTATTTTAATCAAATTCAAAAATTAATTTCTATGCTTTTCAAGCTTGCATGGCCAAACGACAAGTCTAATCGCTACGAAACTTGAAATCCTATAATAGTTCACTTTACAGATCAGATGAAATTGATTGCGTCGAAATTCGAGACATTGGCCAAAATGGCTATTTTTACTCGTTGATTAAAATATAAAATTTCCAATTTTTAATTATTTATATTTAAAGCCAATATTAAATGTTAACTACCTTCATTCATATTTAAATAGAATTTAAATCAATTTTTGATGCCATTTCATTCTCATTAAATCCAGAATTCCATTAGTTACATAATTTTAACATAAATTTAAACAATTCAATTACCCGATAAATCAATATTAATAAATCCTTAAATTTCAAATAAATTTTATTTATCAACATTATTTTATTTCTATCTAAATACTTCAAATTTATTATTCAACTTCAGTTATTGATTATAAACACAGTCAATACATAGAATTTATTTCAAAACTTGTTATCGCCAAAATCTTCGAAATTAGTTATTTTAAAGTTTTATTCAAGTTCATAGTCAAATAAATTACACTAATAAATTATTAAATTTATTTCTAACCATTTTTATCCAATAAACACATTAAATTCGATAATTTATAATAGTTAGAAATACGGGTCGTTACATACTCCCCCACTCAAAACTTTTCGTCCTCAAAAAGGCATTAAGTACAGAATTTTAATATATAATATATTTTCTCAAAATAATCAACCTGTAAACATTAAAATCTTATTTACAAAACCTTTACTACGCTCTCACTACATACCTCCAATATCGGTTTTATGGAAAATATAACTTATATATATAACAAGTTATAAAATTTTCAAAAATCCAAAAAATTTCTCACTCCAGAATTTACGGAAAATTTCGGCAGAGTCTCCTTTGCGCGGCTCGATCGAATTTTTTTTACAATATAATATATATCATAAATATACCAAATAGATATCAAATATACATCTCACCTTAATGATGAGGAAATCTGGAGGGAAAAACAAAAATCGCGGTATGTAATTCGAGATACGTACCTTATTATTAATAATACTAGCGAGTTCGCTCATATTAAGCAAGCAAAAGCAACATACACGAAATCGAGCTCCAAAAGCAAGTATGCGCCCTTTCGTACCTGCTAAACACTTGATAATAGATGAGAACATGTATATGGAAAGAGAATCAATATATAACATGACTATACAACAACCATTAAACAAACATAGCCATGCAATAAATGAAACATCCGAACAACCATATTCATGCAAGTTTTATTCATAACCACACTAATATTCAATGTCAATATTTCAATTCATACACTTCCATTTATGTTAAATTGATTCACTATCACTTATTTACAATCATTGAAATCAAATTTCTCTTATATTCAATGATTAAAGTTATTACATTCAATTTAACTTTACAACTTAAATTCATTTCATTTTGAATAAAATTCAATTTTATTTGACTCATTTGTTAATTTATTCCCTTAACGGATTTTGTTATTCATTTTCACTAACTTCCCTTAAGTTAAATCAAACCTCACAATTCATTTTACTAGTTTATTCCATTTATTTAGCTCTACTTAACTGAATCAAATATCATATGATAACTAAGTGTATAATATTTACCATAACAACTTAAATTTTATTTATATTTATAAATTTTCAATTTATTTCACATTTTATTTCCTATACTTAGTTTAAGCATTTTCTACCTAATACCAAATTCATTAATGAGACAGTTCATTAATGAATTTCTTAAGTTTATATTCATTTACTTAAATAATATCTTTTTTTACAATTCAACTTACTCATTTAACATTTCTTTAACATTGACTAAAGTTCTATATCTATATTATGTTTTATTAAAGGTTTTACTTTGTTATAATGTAAAGGGACCTAAATTAATAAATAATCCTTATTATTATGGATATTACTTTGTTCTTCTACTGTGTTGTGCATTAAGGGTTAGAATGTGCTTTTGGAGCACACTTTTGACAACATAGTCATAATCTGTGGCACATTTCACAAATGCACTCAATATATTAGTAGTCTTCTAAAACTACGGTCATAATGCATTAGCGTGGTACTCCACTACTGTAAGAGAAGTCATGCATAAATTGCTAATATTTTACTTTTTTGACATCTAATACATTTATTCAAGCCTGCATGAGAAATCTTGTACTTAAAACAAATAGATACTTAAAGATTTTATGCGAATACCTGGATCTGTTAATGAAACTTCGTGCATTCGAAACCATGTATGTAATCTTTAAAATTCGATATATTGAAACTGTATATATTTAAGGCTATATATCCATTAAAATCTTATACATAAACTATGTATATAAACTAGACTGAAATTTATATCTCAGATTTATTAAACTTATTTCAAAAGCATTTTCTTCCAAAATTAACCTTTGCTCAAGAACATGTCCAAGAGTCAGAGCTGTAATGCCCACGTAACTGAAGATTCCTTTCAGTTTTAAAATAACCATTTTCAAGGTCATTATATAAAATGCATATATCTGCAACCATATGCATATATATTCGAAATAACATATAAGTGAGACCATGTATACTAGAAAACATATACTCTTGAAACCAAACACATACGTCCATTTCAAGCCTGAAAACTTAATGTATCTAAAGCTTAAAAAAATACACTGTAAGTTTTAAATATCCATTGGAAACCCATATTTATGAAACTGTCTTTATACATTTGAAACTGTTATATGCACCTAAAACCTTCATATATATCAATTTTGTGCTAAGTATTAGAATGTATAAATTTTTTTATATTTTTTCATTGCACTAACTTAATTTATTCAACACTTATTGAGTTAATTATTTATTTCATTTATCAAATTCAAATTTTCTTTTGTTTGCTTAACCAAAAATATTCAACAGTTTTAAAATTTAATTTTACTTTTCTGCTTAAATCCATAAGTTATAAACTTATCTTTATCTATACTATTTTTAATTATAAGTTCAAAACTATTTTCATATATCTATTCAAATCACACTTAGAATATTTTTTAACAATCAAAACTTGTTTTAATGGAAGATAAATTTCTTTCGGTAGCAATTTTCACTCAGAAACTCGAAAATGAATACCGACGATGCGGTAGTCATCCCTAGAATTATGTCCCAGCGACCAAACCGAGTTCAAAGCTTTATTTTATTCAAAAATCCTGTCAAAATATTTTTCTAGTCGAAACTTTTTCAAATAATATTAATATTAATTTTGAAGGTTTGAAAACAATTTTGAGAACAAAAGGATTCAAATTCTAAAATTTTGAATTTTTAAATCCTTTTATTTATAATCAATATTATAAATATATTTATACAAATTCATTACCTTACCATTTGAAAATATTTTGCTAATTTACAAATTGGTTATTCCAAAAAAAATAGATTTCTATTTAATTTAATTATCAAATGCTTCAAAAAAATAAAACTCATTAAGTAGCCGTTTTATTTTAATTCAACCAATAATCGATGATAACTAAATATTATCATCCAACTAAAATTCTTTAACAATTAACCTTTTGTATAAAATTATTTCATTTATTCAATTTTTAAACAACATTATGCCGACTTACCTCGTTTTAGTGTTTAGAAACCCCTATCGATAACACGACGCACCACGCATCGACTAGAATTCATCAACAACTCAACGGATAACTAAACACAATATAAAACATTTTAAATACGAACAAGTACGCTTTCTCATATATACACACTCAAACAGACTCATTCTAGGGTATTACTACCCTACCTCTATTGAGTCAAACCCCACAAAGATAAGGTTGTCACTAAACGTGACTTTGATACTAACTGTGACGGCCCACATTTCGGATGCTTTAAATCAACGATAAATCTACACATGTCAAAATTAAACAATTTGGAACGTAGATAATCAATGGGGATAATTAAGAAAAATAAGAAAAGAAGAAGAAAGCAAACACAAAATCTCACAGCGGAATGATAAAATTAAATAATCCAATAAGAGTTCATGAAGATTTTTACTATACACTGATTATAATCTATACAACATTTATCAGGGTTATCTATATACATCAAGGATAAATAAAATGCAGCAAAATAGCATGATGCATAGAATAATTGTAGTAATAATATACCAAATCTTTGTCTTTGTCCTCTAGAGAATAATCTTCAAGGCATTAAAACTCAGGGCTGACCTAATCGTGATGAAAAGAAAAAACACTCGAGTATGGACTAAAATATTCTTACGTAGGTCAAATCAATATCAACAAATATGAGTGTATTAGCGTCAGAGATGTTTATGCGATTTTACATCTCCTATCTAGTGTATAACATGTGTGTAATAACTTAAGAGATGTTACGGAATTTTCCATCTCCTAAGGATCCGTTAAACTATTATATATAATAGTATACGCTATAGTAGGTAATGTCTATCAGTAAAATAAGTATCAAATAGCGTTAAGGCTTTACATTAATCCACCTTAACACATTTTTATATTACTAAACCAAGGTTGTAATGGGCTCGCATAAGGATAAATATGACAAGGCACGTGAAGCAATGCCCAAAGTAGGATTCTACTAGTTTATCCTTTATGTTTGTTCGTAACCCATCCGTGGCCTACCGATACAATCAACTCGAATAAAGGGGTGCACCCATCAAGTATAAAATCACGATAGTAATACGAGTGATCAACGTCGCTAGAGGTAGTTATCCTTATTAGCCAAACATAGGGTCATGTTTTAGTCATTTTAATTATGACACAAGTGTCAAGCTTATCCATCATCGTTCACTTACTTCGTTCCAGTACACGTTTTCTAATACAACCACTACATTCTAGATATCTTCCATCGCCTACACAGTTGTTGAAGTGGTTCGTTTTGCATACCGGTTAATACTTTTATATTTCGAAAATAATTCGTACTTGATATCAAATATCATATTCGTTTTAGAATCAAATCTATTTCAAAATCATCATATTTGCTTAAAAAATCAAATTCATTTCAAAATCATCAAATTACACGTCAAAAATCATATTTTACTTCAGAATGTCAATTCAGTTCAGTATATTGAGTTCGCTTCAAAATTTTGTTAATTACAATTTAGTTTATAACTTCACTTAACCCAATTCACATTTAAATCCAAGATTTAAATATAATAATTTCCATTCTTTTGACCAATTTGAATTTTTAGAAAATAGTTTAAATAGTCTTCAAATAGTTAAAATAGTTGAATAGAAAATAGTTTGAGTATTAAAAATGGTTTATAAGGTAAAATAGTTTGGAAAATCTAATAATTTAAATATTTAAAGAATATAGATTTTAACGTTTATGCTAAAATAATTCATTTGAAATATTTTCAAAGTTAAACCGATTCAATTCCAACTTTCCAGATTCAAATCAAGTCCAATTTTTATTTCGATTTAATCGATTCAATTCCATTTCAAGTCGAGTTAATTTTTAATTCCAAATAAATTTCAATTCTAATTCCAAATTAATTTCAATTCAATTGTCAAATTTTAACCATTTCGATTTATATAAATTCCAAGTTCGATTTCCAAAATAACAATCTAAACACCTAAATCAAATTTACCTTCAATATCCAATTTAAAATCCAAATCTTCAAATATAATTCAATTCTGAAATATCATTTTATATCACTTTTACTTGGCAATATTCAAAGTTGGAATAAACATCCAATCTTTTAAAACAAATCAAATTCTGAAATTCACATCATATTTCGACTATAACTTCAAAATCCCAACTTCAATTATTTAAACCATTCCTATTTTCAAATTTAAATTTCAACATTTCGAGCACAAATTCAAAAATTATTCAATTTCCATAAATTCAATTTTTATTTCTTTAAATCAAAACTGTTTAAATAATTTCAAATCAAAATTTTAAAATCATTTAATTTATCCAACCCCGTGTCCGTATATAATTTTCTACCCTATGGCCAAGTGAATCAGTAATTCCAATTTAATTCAGGAATTAATATATTCCATTTCAATCCAAAATAAATGTCATAGTTATATATCATTTTAACTTATTTCTAAATTTATTTGAAAATAATTCAATTAACAGTTTTATGTATTGTAAATCGACCTACACGGTGATACATGATATATATATATATATATATATATATATATATATATATATATATATATATATATATATATATATATAATAAACATCCATCATTTAAATATCTACCAAATTTCAACTATCACAACCAACATCTAAACAGTCAATAATTCACAACACTTAACCTATTATCAAAAATCGAAAGTTTTTACTAGCGGTTAAATTCTAATTCAATTTAACTATAAATTCAAATTCCATTAATTAATTCAGATGTCAATTAGTGCCAATTAAATTTATCAAACAACCATCAACAAATTTAAATCACCTCACGATATAAATTTTACTAACATAAAAATATATTAGTTAAATATGAGCATATAAAACACTCACCTTATTTGACACTGAAAATTTTTCGGTGTTAATAAATTCCATTTCAGCTCCATATTGTAGATGATGTTAATACTAGTCCAACACAGAAGACGGCATCCAAATTCGATCTCGCACGTAAAAATTATGGATTAATAAACTTTTTAATTCTACTAACCTCTTTTTTTCTCAAAAAATGTGGTAAAAATTAATTACCCAGCTAAAGATGGTTAATCGCCTAATCCCTCAGCACAATCACGCTCGACACAACCCTGCTCGCGCTCGAAGAACCAAAACACGTCGCCATTCCCTACCTTCGATTGCAACCACACAGCCAGCCATGCCAGTCCCCACTTCGGCCTCAGCCACACTGCCATCTCCTTCCATCACATACGTGCTCACACATGACAGTCGCGCTTACCCTAAACAAAGAATACCGCTCGAACTGTTGTCCCCGCTTTCCAATCGATCTCAACAAGATCAATCGCAACTCTATTGTTGCACGTAATCGTGAATTTTTCTTCTTCGATGTGATGATTTAAAAAAAAATCTTTCTTTTGTCTAATATTATTTGCTCGATTTAAAATTTGAGGTGGGGAAAGAAAAGGGGGAACGGGTAAGAGGGCATGGTGAACGAGGATAAGGTTAAGTAAGTTTATAATTAAAAAAATATCTAGCTACTAAACACATGAAATTTTCAAACTTCAAACAAAGCATGCCGCCCAGTATTCATAATGTTTTACCCTCATTTCAAACACAATGGAATTAGTTTCGCGCCCGAATTCAATCGTATGTAGAATATAGCTTTTCAATCAATTATTTTAACTAAATTCAGAAATTAATTTCTACGCGTTTCAAGCTTGCACAGCCAAACGACAAGTCCGATCGTTATGAAACTTGAAATCCTACAATAGTTAACTATTATGGATCCGATAAAACTGATTTTGTCGAAATTCGAGACAATTGCCAAAATGGCTATTTTTTACTCGTTAATTCAAATATAAAATTTTCAATTTTTAGTTATTCACATTAAATCCAATTTTAAGTGTTAACCATCTTCATTCATATATATATAAATTTAAATCTATTTTCAATGCCATTTTCATTCTCATTAAATCCAGAATTCCATTATTTACATAATTTCAACATAAATTTAAATAATTAATTGCCCGATAAATCAATATCAATAAATCACATTTATTATTCAACTTCAGTTATTGATTATAAATATAGTCAATACACAAAATTTATTTCAAAACTTGTTACTGCCAAAATCTTCGAAATTAGTTATTTCAAAGTTTATTCAAGTTCATATTCAAATAAATTACAATAGTAAATTATTAAATTTATTTCTAACCATTTTTATCTTATAACCACATTAAATCTAATAATTTGTAATAGTTATAAATGCAGGTCATTACATCAGGCGATATAATATCCATTCCTCGGGGTTATTTGACGGTTGATAGTTAAATTCCGTAAGGAGTCTGGGATTGGATGTAGAATGAGAAGTTCGAACTAGTATAAAAGTCTCTGGTGTTATTTACTTTATTATTTTACCTTTATATTTATATTTCGCACAAGAAAATAGTTTAGTTAATATTCTATTACATGATCCTTAGTCACTTTCATTAGATACGTTGAGGTAGCATCGGCTAAAGGATAACTTTTGAAAATGTTATTTCTAGGAAAGAGAAATGATATTTTTTGGACATGTAGTTTTGGGGAAGATCAGTGGATCCATTAAATATTAAAGCTATTAATAGTTGAAAAAGACCCAAGTCCATAATTAAGATTAGAAATTTCTTGAGATTGGCTGGCTTTTACCAAAGATTTATTAAATATTTTTCTCATAAAGCAGCACTGTTGACTAAGCTAATAAGGAAGGATATAAAGTCTGTTTAGACTAATAAGGGAGAGTGATTGCTTTGCTTCATAAAAGCTTCGACCACATGAGGTTCAGTATCCTACTCATGATTTAAAGTTGGGGGGGATTAATCTTTATATGAAGGTATGGAGGCACAATCGTTTAGTATGACCGTTTGAATCATTTACAAACCATAAATCCTTGAAGTATCTATTCTCTCAAAAGAAGTTGAGTATGAGACATCAAAGATGGTTTGAGTTTTTAACCACTTAAGACTTTGGGGTTAAGTATGCGTCAGGAAAAAGAAATGAAATTATAGATGCACTTAGTAGAAAACATCTAAATATAGTTTTGGAAATTTTACCTGAATGGAATGATTTAGAGGTATTAGCTTATAATGAAGTTAGAATGAGGTAGACAGACGGTTTTTCCTAGAGTACTACAATGATCACTTATTTAGAAATTCGACCGTATTGATCGAAAGAATTGCAGTAATATAAAAAATGATCTAATACTAGCCGAGCGGATTAAGAGACTAGAGGTAAAAAGTGATATTGATGATTTAAAAGACATAGCACTTGACCAAAAAGGATTGTTAAGAAGGGATGGTTGTGTGTTCTGAATATGGATAATCTAAGGAAGGAAGTTCTTAGAGAATGTTCTCGATCAAAGTTTAACATTCATCTCAATGGTATAAAGAAGTACCAAGTATGAAGAGGAGTTTCTTTTGGGAAGGAATAAAGAGAGATGTAGGCTTATGGGTGAAGCATTGTTTGAATTGCCAACAAGCAAAAGCCAAGAATCTAAAGCCAAGTGGATTACCTCAACCTTTAGAAATGCCTTTGTGGAAATGGGATTCCATATCTATGGATTCTATAAACCTTTTTCCAAGGTTGAATAGGGGAAATGAAAGTATTTAGGTACTAGTTGATAGACTAACCAAGCATGCACACTTTATCCCTGTTAATTTGACAAGGATGATGCCTAGTTTAGCAAGGCTATTCATGAAGAATGATATAAGAATTTAAGGAATATTAGGTAACTTTGTAAGTGATAGAGATCCTTTGTTTACTATTGAGTTATGGAAGATCCTATAGAATGTATTGGATATCGAGTTAAGATGAATACAGCTTACATTCATAGACTGATGAGCAAATAGAAAGGGTTGATAAGTTACTCAAAGATTTATTGAGGGTATTTTATTGAGGGTATTAGACTTTGGAGGGTCACAGAAAGACCGTTTGCACTTAGTTGAGTTTTCCTATAATGATATTTATCATACAAGTATAAGAATGGCACTTTTCAAAGCACTCTACATAAGGTCGTGCAAATTACCTGCATGTTGGTTAGAGATAGGTGAAATTATGATTCTTGGTCCGAATTTGGTGAAAGAAACGATTGAAAAGATCGAGTCAATCCATGAAAGGATGAAGTAAGCTCAGTCAAAAAGAAAAGTCACATAGATTGAAGGCGTAAAGAATTGGAATTCTCAGTTAGAGATTATGTTTTCCTCAAAGTATCACCGATGAAAGATGGTAAATGGTTTGGGAAGTCGATAAAGTTAGCACGAATATATGTTAGGCCATTTCCTATTATAGCGAGGATCGGGAACTTTGAGTTACCAAATACTTTGGTAGGTGTCCAAGATGTTTTCATATATGACACCTAAAGAAGTACTTGCATGATCTATGGACTATTATTGAGCCAACGGTTTTGGAAGATTTAGTAGTGGAGGCTGATATGACTATCATAAGGAATTCTATTCGTATAGTATATAAAGGTACGAAGAAGCTTAGAAATAAGATAGTCAAATTAGTGAAAGTGCAGTGGAGTGATTATGAGAAAGATTGTACTTGGGAGACCGAGGACAAGGCTATAAGATTTATCTTGAGCTATTAGACTGTATGATCTATATTGTTTTATAGTCTTGTGACTAGTAGTTTACTAGTATTGTTGATTTTATGCTCATGTGACACATATTTGCATGATTGATATGATTTTTGTTTGTACCTCGTCAAAACTTTGAGGATGAAATTCTTTAAGAATGGGAGCTTGGAACACCCTGAATTTTGGTTCCACATTATTCCAGATATTTAGTTAGGAAATAAGTGTGGGAGAATATAAATGAATAAATAGTATGGATAATTGTTGTATAAATATGATTTTGAATTTCAAACTTTAAATAGAGAATTGGTTTATAGGGAAAGAAATTAAAGGTATTTAGGAGAGAAATAAAGAAATAAAAATAACAAATTAAAATTATTTCCATTAGCATACTTCTCGCCCTCTCATATATATTCAACCTCATAACAAAAGCAAAGAGAACAAAACAAACCACTAAACTTCATTAAAAGTTCTCTCTACGAAGAAGTAGAAGAAGAAGAAAGAGGCTGAAGGAAGGAAAAAAAAGAAAATTATCTTCATACAAGATCAAATCAAGATGAATAGTCTATTTCCATTTCTATTATATGATGTTTTAATATGAACTTGTGATAAAACCCGAAATGATTTGTTGATATTATCATTCATATGGTTTAGGCAATCATTTGAATGTGTTACGGTTATCATTGGCTATTTTTGTATTTTCCTCAAGGTACTTTAGTGTAAAAAACTATATTTTTGATATCTAAATGCTTTAAATTTTTGAGATGATGTTTGGAATATACTTTGGTGATAGGTTTTCAATTTTTATAATTTTTTAAATTATTACGAAGTTATTATAAGTTTTTTAAGTTAAGAAATTATAGAATTTTAGTTTTAATTATTTAAAATAGGAAATATAATTGTTTGGCTTCGAAATTTCTATATGTTGAGAAAGAGGTAACTTTATATATTTGGAGATTTTTTCCCAAGTAATTACAATTTAATATAAATTATTTTGTGAGTAGGGTTTTAATTGAAAAAAGATAATCTATGATATAATTAATAGAAAATATATATTTCAAGAAATAAGATATTTTTCTTCTTTGTATTACTACAAATTTCTGAAAATAATTTTTAATTAACCAATGAAAATTTGGCAAACAAATTCGTTTAGTAATGTGTTCTTACTTTTGACCGAAACAAATGAGTTTCGTATGTATTTACGGAAACTTCTTTAGTTAACTTGTGATAGCACATATTTATTAATATATGATGGCCATGTTATATCAACACGCAGTAGCTATGTTATGCCAACTTGTGATAGCTACCCTTTTTATTAACCTGCAATAGCTATTACTTTATCAACCTACGAAGCTATCATTTTTATCAACTTATGATAGCTACTGTTTTATCAACTTGTGATAGCTATTATTTTACCAACTTGCGACAACTATCGTTTTCATCATCTTGCGACGGCTACTTTTTTTATCCACTAGCGATAGCTATGGTTTTTATCAACTTGAGATAGTTTAGATTTGCCAATTTACGATCGCTTTATTTTGGTTGATATGTAATGGATATTTTCTTAACATGCGATAGCTTTATGTATTACAGACATGTAATAATTATGATTACATGACATGTAATAGCCTATGATTTGAACATGCGATAACATGATATGTCTCAATGTGCGAGCATAAGTTGTTAAGAAGAAAGATAGTTATTTTAATAACACTTAACAATTTTTGACTCTGAGTTGGGTTAAGTTTTTCTTAAACAAAAATTTTGTTTATGTTATTTATTTTAACAAGTTTCCAAAGGAGGCAATTCATTTGACTGAATATGATACACTGATGCATATTTTACAGTCTATTCTACTAATAAAAAAGTGTTAGTAGAATATGTACTTTTTTGAGACATTAAGATATATCATGATTTAGTATTCCTCTTTCTGTCAAAAACAATAGTATAATATATATATATATATATATATATATCTTACTACACCAGAAAAGACCTTTAGTAGCGTTGAAAAAATGCTAGGAAAACTTTTAGTGGCGTTTTAAAGAAGGCTACTACAGGTCGCGCAACTAAAAGTATGATTTTTTTTGGTTGCGTTTTAATAAACGCTAAAAAATGTCTTTGTATAACTGTGTTTTCTAAACGTTGCTAAAGGTTTTTTGCAGTGTTTGCAAAACCTACCTAAACTAACATTTTTAGTTTCGTTTGTACTTGGTTTATTCTTTGATTTTCTATAGCATTTATTTTGTGCAACTGAAAAGTTTTCGTTGCATTTACTTTATGCCATTGTAAATGCAGGTTGTATTTTTCGTTTGTTTATGTAGCATTTTAAAAATGCTACTAAAAGGTATTGATTATTTTGTAGCATATTTTAAATGCTGCTATATATTGTTAATTGCTTATATTATTTCCAACAACCAGTTAAATAATAGTCATATTAAAACCAGCATCAATCGTATAATTACCATATTCAAACCATCAATCAATCAATCATATAATCATCATATTCAAATAATTAAGAACACGTCAATCACATATGTATAATATCCATAACTATTTAGATAATAGTTATTTGACAAAATGAGAAAATTCACATACCACAAGCATTCACAAATAAGTTTACACAACTAGTACTAACAAATATCATAATACATATAACAATCGAAGTCATGTCCATTGTTGCTGATGGTCTTCACTCCGAAAAAGCTAATTACATGTAAACAAGGTTGATAATCAATAATAAGAATTTGCCATGAATTATCAAGTTACTACTCTAATCATATTACCCTAAAAACAACAACAATAAAATGCAAGACAATACATGAGCACACTATTTTGGAATTCCAACCACTTAAACAGATGGCCTATTAAGATATGAAATAAATCACGGTGTGCATGCAAATAAAAATGTATCAATCATCTCGATGTTGACCTGAAACAACATCAGAATAGCATGCTGCTTCAACATGACAGATAAATGAAATAATATGTATAGAGAATAGGTAAGGCGACCCAACTTTTTCTCCACAAAAAGTCGTATCATCCTTAAGAAAGAAAAGGATAGAAAAGAGAAAAGAAAGAAGAGAAAGAAGAAACAACACTAGAATCTCAACAGCGGAACGAATAAATTATATTAATAACATAAGTATTACATAGCATACAACAATTATCAGAGTTACACAGACATTACAACACATACTAGACAATTATAAACACCTGTCTAGTTATTACAACTCAATACATTACAGAAACACTCAAAGATACCAACACAGCGGAAATTATATACCTATACGCGGAAGCCTCCTGCTCCATTGCTCCTCCACAGTTCGTCAAAGCAAACCTGAATCCCTTGGCTACTGGTAAAAATTTGAGTACCCAAGAGTTAAAGAAAAACAGAAACAACTCCAGGTCAGACATGGGTCTGGTGTGAGTAACAGGTTAAAGTTTCTTAACTTTTGAAAAATCTATGAAAAGAAAGGTATCACGTAAGACTTCTCACACATAAACATGGAAAAGTTTTTACCTTACGCCAACCAAAACATTTGATAGGAAATATAGTGATATTAGAATAGGTCTAGGGTTTTCAAGTAAATAACAAATAGCCGAAATTGTTACATGATAAAATTCCAGCTACTAGCCACAAAAGTGGGTAATACAATCAAAACCGTTGGCACTTATTGGATTTTGGATTCCATCAATGGCTGGGCTACTGGGGTACCGTCCGTCACAATACGTGGCCTAGATCACCGTACCGAGGAGTACGCCCGCTCCACTGCAACACAAAGCCGGAACCAATCCTTATTGAACAGTTCTGAACAAGACCACACCGCAGTTGTGATCAACAGCCGCACCACTAAGCCGAAAATAAAGGGACATCTAGACAGGGGCAAATCTCGTCCTACTTGGGCATGACCCACTTAGCCTTGCTGCACCTCCCCTGTTTTAGCCATTCCCGGTTGATGAGGCGTGAGGCTACGATTACCTTTATAGGACATATTACTTAGAATGCTCATCGTCCACCTAACGATGTTCAGAAAGCATTCAATTCATACAAGTTCGTTCCGGGTTCGAACGAAACTGAAGGTATTATCTCGTTACACTCATTTTGGAATCACCCTCAGAGTTAACGACGATAACCCTTGCACTTTGAATCTTCATTTTCACTTCAGATTCACGACCTAACGTTAATTTGGATCGATGTGGTTTTCGGATATCCAAATATGGAAACCCGATCCGGGTCTCATCGAAATCCAAAACGTGTCTTCTAAGGCCAAGTTGTTTTAGAGTTTAAAACAATTCAATTCATTATCTATATACACACAGATAGATAATTCACAACACAATAGATAATCAGCATTATCATTACCAACAGATAATTCATATCATAATCAGATAATCCATATTATCATCCAAATGCAACCAATGCATCCATATCATATAACATTACTCATCTCATAACTGAGATTACACACCATACATGGCAACCAATACCAATCATCAAACATAAGCGCTAATGATCACACCATTTATAATTAATTTTAAATGAATTAAATTAATTACATCATCTTTAATTAATTTAAAGTGAATTAAACTAATTACTTCATCATTATAATCCTGCTTAACTTAACCATCGATTGATTACAAATCAATTAATAATCACCATCTCAATATTCATTCCAATTAATCATTACTGATTAACCATCTCTAATTATAATAAGTAATTAGTCTTTAAAATTAACTACATAAGTTAATTATACTTAACAATTTACAATAATTAACTTTTAATTACTTAATCAATTAATTAACTAAAGTTAATCACATTAATCCTTTAATTAATTAATTACTTCTTTTATTAATTATTCCTTAATTAATCAATTCTAAATTACATCATTAATTTATTAATTAATGATTTCTAATTACATTTTAAAATTAATCTCACTATTCAAAATTAATTACATTAAGTAATTAATCTGCAATTATACCACAAATATTAATCACCCTTGATTAATAACAATCCAGTAATTAACTACCCTTAATTAATCATTCAAAAATTAATTACTCTTAATTAATTATCCCAATTAATCCCTTGATTAATTCTAAAGTAATTTAATATAAATTACTTCCATCATCAACATCTTTAATTACATCCAGTAATTATCAATTAATTACTTCCCTAAGTAATTACAAACCTATTAATTACATAAAGTAATTATTAATCAATCATCAATAAATGTTTAAATTAATTAAACTTAATTAATTAATATAAACTAATCACATTAAACCAATTAATTACCTTAAGTAATTAACTCATTAATTACTTCCATTAAGTAATTAAACATAAACAATTTACAAATGATTATTATTAATTAATTAATCTAATTAATTATCTAAATTAATCACATTAATTAATTGTTAAATAATCTTAAGTTAATGACCTTCATTAACATTTCTTAATTACTTAATTAAGAAATTAACTCATATTTACCATTATTAACTACAAATTAATTAATATTAATTACAACTTAATTAATCTCTAATTATTAATTAATTAAGTGTTAATTACAATCTTAATTAATCTTTAATCACTTGATTAAATAATCTTAATCATTAACTAAATTTTTATTAACAATCCTTAATTACAGATTAATTAACCTTAATTAATTAATCTCAAATCTTATTTAATCAATTTTAAAAATTATTAATTACTTAATTAATCATCCACATTATTAATTGATTAAATAATTAATTATTCATTTTAAATTATCTTAATAATTTAATGAATCCGATAATTAAATATTATTTATTTTTCAAGATAACATTTTTAATTAATTAAGCATTTAAAAACAAATTGTTTTTAAATTTACTTTAAATTCCGTTTAGACTTTATTTTAAAATTTAAGATTTTAAAATGAATACAAAATTTAACTTAAAAAAGATTTAAAAAACAATTCAAAACCTTTATTTCATATGTTAAAAGAAACATCTACTTTATAAATAAGTTAAAAGAATTTAAATCCCAATTTAAGTTAAATTCAAATCAATTTTTAAAAATTACTTCTAAATTTCAAACTAAAATACAGCCTGAACCTTAATTACAGATTTAAACTTAAATTCTTGAAAACTTACTTACATAAATCTTCAAATCATTTAAACTTTTAATGTAATTAAATGATTTAAATTTAAACCTATTTTATTTTTTAAAACTGAAGTTCAAATTTAATTACAGATTTTAAAAAAACCTAGATTTAATCTCATTTTAAATTTCTAATTTAAAATTTAAACTTCCAATTCAAACCCAAAGCACACATATGCTTTTACACTTATGGGTTTTGAAATCAAATTTAAATTTAAAAACATAAATGATTTCAAATCTCAAACAATCTAATTTAAATTCTTATTCAAATTACAGATTTTAAAAACCCAGTTTAAATTTCAATCTGCATTTTAAATTTTACTTTTAAATTTAAAACTGAAAACAGTTTCTGTTTTTATTTGAAATCAAACTTGAATTTAAAAACTCAAATTATTTCAAAGACCCAAAATTTAAACTAATTGAATTCATATCTAAATTCAATTTAAATTTTAAACTTAGTTCAGATTTAAGTTTACACTTTAAAATCATATTTTAAAATTTTAAAACTGGATACAAGACTCTACTAATTCCTAAAACCTAAAACAATCAGGTATACTCGAGCCTCCTTTATTTTACTTCGAGCAATATCCCGCCTTGCTTCGAGTTCAAACCTGAGTTGCTTCGAGTCAAACAGAAAATTTTCTCGAGCAACCTCCTTTGCTTCAAAACCCAACGCAGACATCACCTGACAAACACTTCACCGTGCATATGCACAGCGACGCCGGCCATCCTTGATCCCCTCTGACGATCTTTACAAGTCGCCAATTACCATATCACCTGACCACGATCATTAGATCGCCCAGAATTCAACTCGAATTCGAATTTGAGTTTAAGACCCAAAACCTGGAATAGCAGACAGTACACTCATCCCAACCTGTCAACAAACCATTCCCACGCGCCTCCGGCCACCATCGCCACTCAAACTTTGGCGACGACTTCGTCAATCCATCAACCTCCAATCTCTAAAACCCCAAACCACTCGAACAAGTAAACTTGCCGGAATGATCAAATTTTCCAACCATACTGAAAATAGGGTTTAAAACTGCAAAACCCAATTACAACCTCAAAATCAAAATTGCACCTCAATCCAATAATTTTCCCACTATCTCTGTTAATTTCTCCTCCTCCAGAATCAATCTCATCACCTTGAACCCCTTGTGGCAACAGGGATGACCAAAAACTCCATTTACAGTAAAACTTGAACTGCACCTTGGTTTTGATATTAAAAATTGTAATTTTACTTTTAAAAATCATAATTTTGTGTAAAGTTTTGACGTACAAACCCGAAACATTGAATTATAAAGTTTGAATTTCCATCTTATACAAATTGTTACCCCGTTTTACTTATTTTCTGGTAAAACAGAATATATTTAACTTATATAAATCTTTAAAACTTACTTTATCTCAAAATAAACAAGTTTTATCCAATTATTAAAACGTAGCAGCATACAAATCTAAGATAAAGATTTTTTTCTTCAACTATAACTTATATTGTAGATACTCAGAACTTAAGTGAAACAGATTGCACCTTACTCCAACATAAACATATACACCGCAAATTTCAAAATGTTTAGTCATTTCTAAATAAAAGCATGAATTAACTTTTTACCTACTTAAATAAATTTTTAAAAAGAAATGAGTTACTCACCCTGAAAGCAGAAGATAAACATAGCACAGATTTCTGAAAAACCCCTTTTGCTTTTTAAAACCTTTGACTAGAATGCTTGCTTGAAAACTTGAAATGCTAATGTCTTTAACTTGCATGTAGGCTTTCTTGCTTGTATCCAGATTTTGAAAGATGAATGCATGCTTTTCTTGATTTCCAGAAAAATCTAGCCCTTTGTTTGCATTATTTCCAGATTGCAGAAACAAGCAGGTTTCTTGCTTGATTGTTGTATGCAGGCAAAAAAAAAATCCAGATTTAAAAGAAATGCAGATTTGCTTGTTGCATGCAAGTTTGTTTGCATTTTTTTTAAGAGATGGAAAAAGGGTTTGTCTCAGTTGAAGAAGTCTTTGATTTAAAATGAAAATGAAGAAAGAAAAAAGCAATGAGTAAATGCAAGTTTATATAACAATATTTATGATTTAAATTAAAACTAAAGAAAAATTAAAACTAAAATTTGACACATGGCTTGGATTTAACACTTGTTAATTTACTTATGTGTTTAAATTACACATGTTAGATTAGGCTTTTAAGAAGCTTACATTTGTCCATTTAAATAATTAGCATTTTAGATTAAGTATTAAAGAAAGTTTAAACATAGTTAATTAATTTAATAGTTAATTATGTATATAGATAAATAATTTTTAAAGAATAAAACAAAGTATTATTATAAATAAAAACAATATACAAACCAATTATTTGAAAATAATATTTAAATCATTTTAAAATAAATTAATAAAGATATTATAATTTATTTGTTATTTAAATGAATTCATGATTCATTTATTAATTGTATTTTAAATTTCATATTCAATTTACAAATCGTAATTATTAATCACTATTTAAAAAAAACATTTTTATAACTTGTTTTAATATACAAACTTAAGTCAGAATATAATTTAAACAAATAAAACATTTTTCTTATATATTTAAACTCATTTAGTTATTTTATTAAATAGTTTTAAAAAGCTTAATTCAAAAATAAATCACAATTTCCTAATTTCAAAATATTAGAAAATATGCTATATTAATTTAAATTTAAAACCAAATATTATCTATTTTGAAATATATATAAATATATATACACACTTATAAATAGAAAACATTTTATTAACTTATTAAAAATAAATTCACTAAGTAATTATTTAAATAAAGAAGATTATAGAATCAATTCAATTTATTAACAAAAATTATCAATTCAATTTAAATTTTAATAACACAAATTATTAAATTTCTATTGTCCAAAATTCCGGGATATTGCAATAAGGACATTATACATTGCTTCAACATGACAGATCAACATTATAGTTGCCTGGGTATGACAGATCAATGAAATGATATGTACTAATATAACAGACCAATATAAGTGATTTATACCATTTCAAGTGTGCTCCCTTCTTTCGAACATTCTTTACCCTGCCAAAGCAAAATTAGTAGCAACGATAGTAAAAGGTTTGATTATAGGAGCAACAAAAATAGCTGAAGTAGAGAAGCAATAGAAAACTGGTAGTTAGTTACATATTATTACATATAGTTAATTTAGTTATATTTTTATGAAACTTTCTATAATAAAATTATTTAATTTTTAAAAACATATTAACCTAGTTAAATTTAGAAAAAACTTAATTAATTTGTAAAAATTTATTTAATTTTTATTAAACTTAGTTAAATTAATTCTCTCCCAATTGGTTGGATCATAGGTGCGATGACTTACTTCACGGGCGAGGTCTCTGGTTCAAGTCTAGGATGGCCCAGCTGCGCCAGGGAAAAGAATAGAAGAAGCATCTGACTCTTTCATGTATACTCCACTTGGATTGGGGGGATATATTAAACTCGGTTAATTTTTAAAATTTTGGTTAATTTATTTTTATAAATTAGTTTAATTACCATAAAAAACGGTTAACTTGTTATCAAAATTAAATTAATTTTATCAAACTTAGCTTTATTATTACTATTATTACTATTATTATAAATTTGTTAACTTTTATAATACTTAGTTAATTATTATAAACATGTTTATTTTTTATAAAACATAGTTAATTTACTTATACCATTGTTAATTATTATTATTATTATTATTATTAAACTTATAAATTACCTCAATTGCTAAAACTTAAAATGTCATAACTTATATTTTAACGAACTTAAATTTATAAATTATCTCAAAATTAAAGTTTGATAACTTAGTTAAATTTTATAAATTATCTCAAACTTATATATTTTTCATAAACTTAGTTAATTTATTGTTACTAATATAAACTCAGTTAATTTTTATAAACTTAATTTTTGTTATTATTGTTATTATTATTGTTATTAATTATAAAACATAGTTGACTGAGTTAATTTATTATGATTATTCTAAACTTAGTTATTTTTTATCTTATTATAGTTTATTATTTGTGACGACTTGGATTTTCGCGTTCGAATATCGACATCCATACTTCACCCGTATTGGAATGCCGCAGATTCAAACGTTTAATCCGATTCATCGGAGCTTATAACACATTAAGTACAACAATACAGCGGAAGAAAAATAATATATCATTAATATACAACAGTTGATACAACAATGATACAAATGATATCAATATCTATCAAAGATATACAACAGCGGAATTATGAATCTAAAGTTTGATTTCCAAAGAATAGAAAGAAGGATAGAATCCAAAACTGCAACTCCCTAGCCAAAGCTCCAAAGGCTAGAATGCGCCAACATGCTTTCGAAACGCGAAGCGAGAAACCCCCATCATGTTGTATTAAGCATGGTCGGTCCAAGTGAAACAAATGCGATCACCAAATCCAAAGGCTTTGAAGATTTTCAAAAGCTACCAAATTTACATCTACTATCTGGCTATCTGAAATATCTAACTCTATACTGCTCGTGTGGAAAATTGTGGACACCCAGAGTTTAGAAAGGGAACAATAAACTCCTGGTCAGTCATGGGACTGGTGTGAGGAAACAAAAACAGTTTTCTTTAAACAAAAAAACAAAGAGAATTTAAAAAGAAATCCGCAATGCTTTTTGAAAAATGAAACTACCATAAGGCCTCCATGCACACACACAATGCAAGCACACAGTTGGAGGAGATTTCTCCTTATGATAGTCAAACATGCTTGATACGCGAAAACCTTTTGATATTATTATTAGTGCATAGTGGAAAACATTTGCAAGTATAATATTAATCTTTGCCAACACATGTACCATTATAGTATGCCTACTATAGCTACCATATTAGATGGCAGGTTCTACAACTAAATCGTACAAGACGCATATTGATGATTGGATTTTCAACAAATGGTCAGGCTAAGGAACTTCCTGGGCCACATGAGTACGCCTCTGGAGGGATGCCTCGAGAACCTAACCGGATCTCTGCTAACACAAGGCTGGGTTACCTCTGTAACTAGGTAACTACTATACGAGTATGCCACCTCCTGGTCGTTTACGACCTTTATCCGAGAGCTCTCAACCACAAAGTAATAAATTTGCAGTGACCACATGAGTTAAGTATCTGGGCTCCATACAATGATACTACCCTTTTCCAGAAGGGAATGAACATACCCAAAGGGCATGACCCTCATAACCTTGCCGCATCTTTCCTGTTTTGACCATTTCCGGGGTGTGAGGTCCTGATGCAGTCTCGTCCACAAAGCTACACTTTACACAAAAGCCTTGCTTTTGATCAACAAATGATCAGCAGCACTTCGTATGCCACATTACCAAATTGGGAATGTATCACTAGTAACCATCAACTACATAACCTCTAAGCTCGTACGTCTCAGAGAAGGGTGTTAAGCTAAGAGAATAAATTCCTCCCCACCAAATAGAAATGTATTTGATAGAAACTGGCTTTACATCTCAAAGTGTAACGTCAGACATACATCCATACAAATCTATTCTGGGTTCGAGCAAAACTGAAGGCACTTCACAAAGAAGCCCTTGCAAATACGGATAATCCCTAATCATGTCCGGACTTCCCATCACAAAGGGTGATCAAATCTCTATACCGAGGATCGGCCGGTGTCGATACATTCGACGAGTTTTCCTTTTGCTTTCGAAAATATCTGGTCTTCACCACCGATCTTCAAATGCTTTCTATAACGTCGTATCATTATTCGGAATGGGTTTTATGACACAAAGTCCTCTTCCGGCTAAACCGAATAATGAGCGCTTCATTTTAAAAACATATGGATATTGGGATCTTAGTTAAATCACAACTTATTACCCAAAAACTTTTATTCAAATGATTTAAAAAAATTACCATTTCCAAATCTTTTAAATTAAAAGATTCACTTCAAAAAGTTCACCCATCTTTTACAAAGATTAATTCATAGCTTTCAAAACTATTTCAATTCCAAATCTTTTATATAAAAGATACACCTTTAAGATCCTCTTTAATTTGAAAACAAAGTTCAACAATCATTCACAAAGATTCATTCATAGCTTTCAAACTATTTTCATTTCAAAAATTTTAAATCCTTTCAACACAAATTGGAAATCCTTTCTTCATATGAAAGCTATTATTATTTGAAAAACAAAGGTTTTCGTTTCGAAAAATCCGATTACATTTGCAGTTAAAACCCTTCAAGTCTAAAACATGGGTTAAATTCATATTTCCAAAATAAATTTTTAAAATGGTTTAAAACATATATAACCCATTTATAACTTGTATAACCTTTTTAAACCATAATTTCCAAACATAGAATTCAATTTCAAAACTTGAATTTAAATTCAAATCAAACTATTTAAATTTCAAAACTTTATCAAGTTATTCAAAATAACTTTTATCTTTAAAATTCCTTTCCAGAAGCTTTTCATATTTAACCCAATTCCACTTCCAAAACCATTTGGATTCAAAATTAAACTTTAAAATCATTTCAAAAATCTATGACTTAACCAATTTCCTCGTGCAATCCATATTTTTGTGTGTATAGTGTAGTCCAGGGATTTTACACAATAGTGCAACATCATCAATCGTCACAAATTTAAACACAGCAATATCGATAAGCCATATAATTCTATAACGCTTATCTTTATTCACAGATTTACAGATAAATAATATAAATTCATCACAGATAAATAAATTACATTCATTACAGCTCAAATCAAAACAATTCATATCACAAAGCAATACGTACCAGGGATATCAAAAAATTCATTAGTCAATAAAATCCAAACATCCATAAGTAAGATTAATTAATTATCTAATTAATTTAAACCAGATTAATTACTTATGAATAAATTACTAATCCTGTTTAATTTATATTAATTAATTACAACCATTTCAATTAATTATTATTTAATTATTTATTAATTAACCATTAATAATAAATTAATTAACCTTTGATCATTAAATAATTAACCTTTAATTATTTAATTTATCCTTCAATTAATTATCTTTAATTAATTACATTAATAAATTAACCCTTAATTAATTATCATTTAAATTAATTATTCTTAATTAATTACCACAAGTGATTACCCTAATCACTTATATAAATTAATCACAAATTAATTCATCGAGTAATTATCATTTAATTACTTGATTAATCAACTTTAATCTTTAATTAATTACTATTAATTAAGTAATTGTTTTTAAGTAATTTATTATCCTTAATTACTTACATTAGTTAATCAACCTTTAACTTAATTATATTAAGTAATTATCCTTTATTAATTACATTAAGTAATTATACTTAATTAATTTCATTAAGCAATTAACTTTTAATTATTCATCATTAATTAATCATCCTTTAATTAAGATATTATACTAAAACTAATTGATAAATTAACCTTTAATCAATCACATTAATTAATCAACCATTGATTAATTACTTTAAATAATTTAACATCATTTTTAAATTCCATTAAGAAATTACTCAAGACCTCAATAAATTTAAAAGATAAACTATTTATCTTTACTCATCAATTAATTTCGTTCAAGTTTGTTTGATAAAACTTTGCAATATATCTTCATAACGCATAATTCAACTTAAACCTTTAAGTTACTTAAAGATGTTACATTACATCGTTTAAACTTATTTAAATGAACTTAAATTTTAAATAATAGGTATAAAATAAAATACCTTAAACTTAATGAATTTAAAAATATTTATTTTAAATCTTTAACCAATTCCAAAACTAAAAATAAAACATCTATTATGTTTAAAAGAATTAAACAAGAAATTATGTAAACTTGATTAAAGAAAAACTTGTAAATTTAAATTTCAAAACTGGCATATATTTGAACCCGATACACTTCGGGTTTTCACCCGAGTCGTTTGCTAGTTTACCCGAGCCAGTCCCCGAGTTAACCCACATCAATTTTTCTTCGAGTATTCTCACGAATTCCTCGAGTTACTCCTCGTCTTCCCCAAATCAGCATCATTTCCAAATATACGAACTACACGCATGCACATGCACACGAACCTCGACCACCTTCGGCCACCATCATGATCCTCAGCAAATCGACAACGATGCCTTCAAGCCTCACGACCACCTAGACTCGTTGAAAACTCCACCGATCAAAATTGAATCATTTGAAACCTATTAAGATGAAACTGATCGTCTGAAAATGCCATGCATCACCACCACTGACCAACTGAACTCACGCTACCACGTCCATAGTTTTGCCACACGATGATGCTCATATCCCCCCGGGTTCGGCCTCGACCGATTCACCATCGACGGCTAAAATGCTCCGAAAAACCCGACCGTCAAAACTATTGCATAAACCCTAGATCGACGCTGTTTGACCACCACCGCCACTTAAAAAATCTCCTAGCAATTTCCTATGATCAACGGCCGATAAGCGTGCTCCAACCTCAACCCCGAGGTTCACCATCCACTTAAACGCCATAATTTCGTCCAAACCCATTTTACGTTCATCTTACGAATTCTCGCAATTTACTAAGTTAAAAATCATGAAATTGCTTTTAAAAATCACCATTTCAAAGTTCAATTATATTTCTAAAATCAAATCATGAAATTAGAATGAGCAATTTTCGGGCTTATAAAAGTTATCACCATATTTTATCATTTTCGAAAATAGTTACTTAATATAAATTCTGGAAACTATTTTTATAATTGATGCGATAGTCTTACAATTATTTATTCTTTAAAGATCATAGTTTGATATTGATTATATAAAGAGAAATCAAATTTTGAACTTTATTTGAACCTGTATGTACCAAAGCAGAGATGTCTATATAGATATACAAACATGCATACTCAAATATGCATATATGTATATACATGCAGGTATATTTTCATTCATACAAACATATTTCATTTAGAGGTTAAAGCCTATAATTATTTAGGTAGAATGATTTTTTGAATTTTTAAACAGGTACTAAAACCTGTAAACAAGACAGAGGCAAATTTGCCTGAACACAAGCTTGCACTCATCAATTTACACATATTCAAACATCATTCACCACTTCATTTCAATTTCAATCATCAAACTAGATTTATACCTACAGGTTGAAGAGTTTGCTTACCTTGGAGATGAAGACAGAGGACAAATTTCAGATTTTAAAATCTGGAAATGCTTTCAAAAACTGTTTTTGATGTTTGATTTGGAAACTTTTGCATTTGATTGATCTGTTGTTTTGAAATTGATACTGATGAGACGATTTGATTTGATTTTTACACTTGATAAATGAAACTTTGTTCTTGATCCTTGCATTGCATTTTCCAGGTTGAAGATTGCTTTCATCTCCAGGCTTTAATTTCCAAATTCCTGATTTTTTTTTGTTTTCAAATTTGTTTAGGTTTATAGAAACTTTTATCATGTTTGATTTGTAGTTTTGTTTTCACGTTGAGAATAACCTAGTTTATCAATTTCTTTCTTATTCGTATTTACATGATTTTCAAATTAAAAGTAAAAGTAAAATTTGCTTGCCACTTGTTTTTATTAAGTTACACTTGTAAGTTTGTCTTTTCTTTTAATTTACACTTGTTAAATTTAAATAAATTTATGTAAAGACCTTTCTTCTAATTTATTTATAAATTATGGTTTAGTCCTTTTCTTTTAATTAATTTATAAATTTTGCTTTAAACCCTTAACTTAATTTATAAATTTCATTTTTAAACCTTATGTTATTGTAAATTATGTTTTATATCTTTCCTATTTATTCTTTTCTTTATATTCATAACTTTGTTTTAAACCTTACTTTATTTTAATTTATAAAACATGTTTATCTATTTTTTTTCTTACTTTTTATATATTTACTACTTTATAAGAAAATGAGTTTGAAATCTAATTATACTAAATAAATAAACACATATATAGATTATATATAAGTCTTTAAAAATATAAATTTAACTTTAAACAACTTCTTTAAATTATTTATATCAAATTAAATTATAACTTTCAAATATCTTTAAAAATTTACTATATTAAATTCCAATACAACTTTCAAAATATATATTACATATGTATATTATAAATTAGAAAACAAATTTCTAGTAATTTTGAAATAGAGCTTTTCAAAATAAAATATTATTTATAAGAGATTTACTTTGTAACGACCCGGTATTTTCAACCATTCGCATCCGCACATGTCGGAATTGAATTGTTCAAAATACCGTGTTGTAAATAAAAAAATTGGCAAATCTCAGAATATATAATAAATAAATAATCACAGAATCACAGACATAGAAATCAGAATACTCGCAGCGGAATTAAAATACTATAGTGGTTCATGAAGCCACTATCACAAAGTCTCAAAATAAGTATAAACTACAAGTTTTAAAACCAAATATAATTTGGAACAACCACAGAAAATCTCAATATTAAATTTATCTTGATTTCATAAGCTAAGATAAGAACTGAACAGAAATTAGCCGGCGGCTTGGTAAAGATGGTCTTCAGTAGTCCTAGCTCCAAGGAACGAAGTCCGAACTGATACACAGGCTGACCCGAGCGTAAGAAATAAACACCAACACTCGAGTCAGGACATACATACTTATACAGTGTAAGCTAATTCAAGTGAGCTGTATATGAAGGCAAATAACTTAAAGGATGCTTGGGACCGCCCATCCTCTACGGATCCGTTAAACTATTTACTATGTAGTAATATTTCGCTATTATAATAGTGTCTATTAGTAAAATAAACTTACTTTAAAATAGCATTAAGGAGTGACCCAATATTCCCCTTAACACGTAATAGTCCCAGTAGTCCGTCCAATATAATAGTCCCTCCTGATCGGGTAGCCACCAGAGGATACCTGTAACAGCCTGCAAATCCGTACCCCTTGAGTCAACACTAGTCTACAACAATCAACTCAAGTTGCACAGAAATACGAACCATTTGGGTTTAAGAAGAAGAGGTAGAAGAAGAGAAAACAAAATCAACATCAGAATCTAACCATCGCAGCGGAATAAAATATAATAGATAGTAAATAATCTTTACTCAAAATCAAATATAACTGTTTACATACATTACATCATCAGAGTACATCAGTCACAGCTCACATCAATAACATACAATGGATACACAACAACTCAACAGCGGAATAATATATATATCCAAGTACGTGAGTACGTATCGTCATCCAGCTTGTCTCCTGAGCTCCACAGCATCACATCCTGTATCCTATAATACTCGGTCTGACCCGAGCATTACAGTTAAATAACACCCGAGTCAGTCTGGAATACCAGCATGAGAAAATCACACCCAATTTATTATTAAAGTTTCAAATCCTTTGAAAACAAAATCATCTCGTAAGACCACGCCACAAATAAACATGTCGGGTTTTTACCTTACGATAGCTAATACGATTTTTATATAAATCCTCTGAAATTATAATACGGTCTATATACAAGTACTTATAAAATAGCCGAAATTGTTACATTATTAAATTCCAGCTACTAGCCACAAAGTGGGTAATACAAACAAAACTCGTACAAGGCTCGTAGGGAAAATGGATTTCCATCAATGACTAGGCACTGGGGTACCACCTGTCACAGTACGGGGCCTAGATCACCGTACCGAGGATTACTCCCTTCATCCCCTGCAACACAAGGCCGGAACCATCCCTTACTGGACAGTCCCGAGTGAGATCACCCCGCGGTTGGGATCAGCAACCGCACCACTAAGCCGAAAAATAAAAAGTGACATCTAGACTGGAATGACCTCACCCTGCTTGGGTGCTACCCACCTAGCCTTGCTGCATATCCCCTGACTTTCAGTCATTCCCATTTGATGAGGCTTGAGGCTAAGCGTTACCTTTTTAGAATATATATATTCCTTAGAATGCCCATCGTCCACCTGACGATGTTTTCGCAAGCATTCATCCATACAAGTCCGTCCCGGGTTCGAACGGAACCGAAGGCACTATTCCTACTACATCCATTTTGGAAATATCCTCAGGATTAGTAGCGATTAGCCCTTGCACTTCATTGCTCCATCTTCGAATCCAAAATCGTTTTCACGAAACGTACAAACCGGATCGAAGTGGTTTTCGAGAAATAAATCTCGATCGCGGGCTCTTCGAAACGATCAACGCATTTGTCCAATATTGATAGTCGGTTATTTAACAATCAATTAATATTCAGAAACAATCATCAAACAATAAATAATTTCCCAAATTATTTATTAATCTCAAAATAATCTTCACAAGGTATATTTCTATTTCAATCCTTTGAAACAGTTTCAAAACCATCTTCTTTCCAGAATAACTTTCCCAAATATTTTCTATCTCCACTGAAGTTACCAAGCACAATTAGATTTTAAAAAATAATAATTTTAATACTCTTTACTTTGAAATATATATTTTTAAAACATTTAAATTAAAACTATTTCAATAATCTGTTAAAAATACATACTATATAAATATTTGAAAATACGGTTACTTTATAAAATATAACTAAATTTTTAATCCTAAGCAAACTACTAAGTCATCCTTTAAATTATTACTACTATAATAGGATAAAAAGTAAGATTTACTTTAGAATTCAAATATTTAGAAATAATAGATTTTTCCAAACTTGCTTTTAAAATCAACTTAAAAACTTTTAACTTATATTTAAAACTTACTTTGAAAGCGTACTTAGTTATCCAGGGAGAAAATCCAACTTCAATTGCTTAAATCAATTTTTTCCCAAATTGATTTCAATTTGAAATAAGTTTCTTTACTTACTTAATTCATTTCAAAATCCATTAAGTATGGGCTTAATTAATGTTATTATTATTATTATTCATTTGATTCTAACTTTTAACTGAAATATACAAATTCCAGGTTTCCCAATAATTTAAATCTTAACTTTTAAATAAATGCTTGTTCTTTTGAATAATAATAATGAATTTTTAAAATTCATTAATTTTCCTGTTTATTCAAATTTTCCTTTCTATACTCACAGTTTATTTATTAAAATTTAAATCAGATTTTTTCTTTCCAATTCATTCTTAAGTTTATTCAACTTTCCCTATATTTATTTTACTTGAAATTTTACTTCCTTTATTTTTCTTTCCAACATCCAAGTTATATTTTTTTTTCTAGAAATTCATTATACCCAATTATCCAATCAAACCATAGCATTCCATATTTCAACATAATCCATCATAAAATATCAAATCATCATAACAGGGTAATTTAAATATTTTAAATAAATATTGAGGGATCCAGTTGGATCCCTCCAACCTGTTTTTCCCTACATCCACAGACGTTAGCACAATATAAATATTTTCACTATAAAATGAGGGAAATCAATCATTTTAAGGTGTAGTATATATTACTATTAACACAACAACCAATTCAACCATTCAAACAATTATTTAAAGTTAATCATTTAAATTTAAATTTCAACCGAGTGAGATTAACTCACCTTTGATTTGTTGTTTGCAATCCATACCAACCAGCTTGTTTTCTTTTCAGAATTTGACCTTGTATAAGTATTATAAGGTTTTATTAATATTTGAAATAATCAGTCAATTCATTACCATTTAATAAATTAATAATTTATTCTAAACAAATCCTCCTTTAAATAAATTAGTCTTGGCAAATGGAACTTTTATATACTCATAAGAAATAATTTATATAGACAAATCTAATTCTTCACAATTTTCTATGTACTTTTTTTTGAAATCTTATATATATAACATTTCTGTTTTATTCAACTATGTATATATATTAAATTGCCTCTAATCTATATATATGTATTTATTCGAAACCACAAATATTCTTTACTGTAAAACCAAGTACCTCCATATATATAAACTCTGGAATTGTAAAACTAAATAGTGAACATTTTATATATATATATATATATAATCTGCACCTATAATTTACTGCATACATAAATACCTATATATAAATTCAAATTCTACAATATAGAAAACTAAATAGTAGCAGTAAACATTCTTTACCGAAAATGATATACTAAGCTATATACATATATCCTGATAATTAACAATGAACAAATTGAGTTCACAGAGTTTTAAACTTCCTTAGCTGTAATAAAATTTTATTGTTAAATTACCTAACTGAGATGATATCCGAGCACCCACACACAACCATCGCCAAGCCCTAACTCCTTTCTGATATCGATCACCACTAAATCGGTCAGGGTTGCCTTCCCTATTGCGAGCATCAGTCGCGGTTCCACACGAATCGATGCACCCAAAGCCACAGCTCGCGACACGTCCTCCTCAAGCCGATGAAAAACTAACCAGAGCACCACTCGCGATGGCGATCGCGATTCTACTGGGAAATGAAGATATTGACGTTGCTTGATTTGCTAATCGAATTATTTCGCTCGAACAAAGAAGAGTAGAAAGTCGCGATTAAGATTTTTAGGTCGAACGAGGGACGTTCCTCTCAGCCATTTAAATTTTCCAAAAAAAACTTCTAGGGTTATGAACCGAATTGGGAATAGGGAAATTGACAAAGAGACAGGGTTTCGAACGCAAGTCTCGAATGTCGCCATTGCTTCGAGAAATATTTCGATTTATTTGAATAAAATCAAAAGAAAATGCTCGGCCGAAATGTTTTAAAGAAGAAGGTGGCTTGCAGAAGAATTTTGCAGACCTATAGAGATTTTGAAATGAAAGTTAAAATTTGTGACGTGAAATAATTTCGGCTGAGTGTTGATACAGCTTTGACTGACAATGAATATATTATACTTTCTTTTCAAATCGTTTCGAATAATTATCCCAAGACGTTTATATACCGTGCGCTCACACAATTACTCCAATTACTACGAAATTTGAAATCCGATAATAATACAATATTACGGACCCAATGGACCTGGTTTCATCAAATTCCGAGACTGTGACTCGGAAATCTATTTTAAATTCAATTTAAACTATAAAATCCCAAAACTGAACAAATCACTGTTAATTTCAATTTTAACGCTTCAATTGTCTTCAGTATTATCGATATAAATTTTATAAGCCTTCAACTTATTTTTAATCAGCTTTAAATTCTAGATTCAATAATTTTTCCCAACTTCAAATTATTTAATTCAATAATTAAATTAACAAATAAATTGTTATATCCGAATTCAAGTTAAAATTACTCTGTTGAATACTTAAAATCAATTAAATATTCCGACTTTAATTGCTTGAAAAGTTCGAGTCATCACATTCCTCCCCCCTTAAAAGAATTTCGTTACCGAAATTACTAGCTAGGAAGAATGGTCCAACACCTATTTACCTTCCCCAAAACAAACAATTTCTAACAATACAACATCTTACCAATTATCTATTTATAAAAGACTTATTATCATTCTTATTAACTTTCCAAACCTTTCCCTAGTTTCAAACTATAAAATTTGTTTGACCATTCAAGTTTCAATTCAAAACCAAATTTTGAATTATCAAAATTTTCTCAAAATTTTTCTAACTCCCTAAATTCCCGAAAAATTTCGCCAGCGTCTCCTTTGCGCGGCTGACTCGGTACAACTACAAAATGGCTCTACGGCCTCCTAAATCCAAAAGGTAAACAAAAAGCCAAGTGGCTCAATCCAAATCCCAATCAAATTCCATACTAAAGTTAAATACATACCTTTTTGTCGAGCATTTCAAATTTATCTTCTTGAAATCAAAAACCAATTCTCTTTTTCCTTTTATAATACCTGCATATCCTGCTTAGCACTAGTATCCAAACTCAATATCCCAAAACATTTTATCGACTTTTTCACAAAATGCCAATATCTATTCATCCAAATATTAACTTGGAATATATTTATATTATCAATTCCCAATTAAGAAATTCTCCATTCCTTACTTAAGTTAACATAAGCATTGTTACATTTAGTTTCACTTTACCACTTCAGTTTATATCATTTCTATTCAAATTGATCTTTCATTTCCATATGAATTCAATTTATCTTAAACTCTAAATATATAAATTTTATTTGTCATTTATTACTAATTCATATCATTATTTTAATTAGTTTCATTCACTAACTTATTTCAATTTCTAGTTTAAAATTGTTTTGTCGTTAGCAAAATTTTCCAAAATCTTTCAAAAAATTTCTAACTCCCAAAATTTCTGAAATTTTTTGGTAGAGTCTCCTTTGTACGGAGGAGCTTTTGCAATTTGACAAAAGAGATAAATGTATATACATCGACCCACACGGTCGGAAAAAAAAACAGTTCATATTTCCTATTTTTATTGCGTAGGCATACCTTATTTAGCATTTTAAGCAAGCGGCTTATTATTTTTAGCATATAGCACAATCCAATCCAGCCTCACGGCTTCCAGGTACCTGTACTTACTCAATTTAAACATGTAAGTGCCAAATATATGTAGTTTAACTATATTTCACTTATTTATAATAGTTAAAACATATGAATTCGAAAAGAAACTCATACCAAACATTTTTCTGTAAGCAATTTATATAGTTTCCATGCTGATTCAACTGTTCCAATTTGTTTATAACCATTTTCACTCAATTCGGGTGGTTTTCGATTCATTCGTATACAATTCCATCAATTTGAATGGTTTAGAATTCAATTGCTTACTTCTATTTTATTCTTAAGCAAATTGAACTCATATTTAATTCAATTTCTTTCAAAATCAATTTATTTTACTTCTATCAACTCATAGAAATTTTAATTACTTCCATTTAGATTCAATGATATTTATTCTATGCAAATTTAACAAGATCTATGTGAACAACCAAATATTTATGTTTTATAACCAGTTTAAATGGATTTCAACTCGATTTATACTTAATCCTATTTCATTCTCAAATTTATTCATAATCTAAATATTCTCATTTCAATGTATATCAAATTTTGAATACATTCACTTGTATTTCATTTTATTACCAAACTAGTTCATCCAAAACTATTAACAGCTTAGGTTCATCTTCATTACTAATTAAATCCCCTCTTATCTTAATCCAGTCACAAACATTTATTTAGCTCGACACATTCCATTTAAATTTCCATTTACAATCCATTCATTTACATTTCATTCCATATTTGTTTATTCCAAACTATTTTATTTAGCTCGAAGACAATCCAAGCTATTTCATTCAATAACCATTTCTCAACTTATTTAAACCACATTTCATTTGATACTTATTTATTCCATCATTTATTTATTCAATATAATTAGTTTATCCACATTCAATTCATTTTAAATGTTTATTTCCTTACATATTATATACAACCCACCAAATTTTATTCCGATCCAATTTTTTTTTTTACTTGGTTTAAATTCCATCTAATATATTTAAACTTGGTTTTTAAGTTGAATTCAATTCAAATTTCCTTCATTCATTTAGCTTAAGTCCATTAACCTCAATTTATTCAAATTTTACACTTAAACTCATTTTCATTTTACAAGTAAATTTTCTCTTTTAAATTTAACTTGATTTTATTCTAATCCAATCCCCTTTTAAATCTGCAAATTTCATTTGATTGGTTATTATAAAATTTAACCTTCCAGATTCAACTCATTCCATTTATTACCTGGCTGTTTTCCAGGTCATCTTCACTTATTTGAATTTTATTTGCACATTCAAACCATTGCTATTTTAATCCATTTACACATTTTTTATTATTTGATACATTCCCAATTATATTTAATTTGTTAACACTTCAAGTTAAATTTTTAAATTTATATCTCAAGTTTTGAATCCACTATTCATTTTCAAATTACCATTCACTTTTAAATTACCATCCAATTTTATTAACTTTACATTGCAATTTCATTCACAAATCATTTAATTAATTTCAAGGCCACGTTTAATTATATTTATTTTCTTCATCGACAATGTAAGTCAAATTTAATTATAATTTAAGTTTTTATTTTCAAACCTCATCATAAACTCACATTTCAATTTCATTAACTAATTCATTAACAATTTAGTTCTCTCCTTTCCATAGCACAATACTTGATTTTATTTCCAAATATCACTTCATTTGATCTTCTTAAGTTCAATGTGTTATAATTCAAGTTTGGATTTCCTTTTCATTTTTCAATTCATCAAAATATTAAATTTGGGCTTTGTATTCCATTTTCAATTTAATAAGTCACAACTTATCGTTTTATACAATTCTATTTCATCATAAACTTGAATATATTCATCTTTTATTTTTAACTCAAGCCTATTATATTCCATGCATTTTTAATTCTTTTATATGCTATTCTGGTTTATTTAACTCAATCTAACTCTTACCCAATTTATTTCTTATCCAACTTATTTTCCAGTTATCCAGGTAAGAATTTAATTCCATTCATTAATTAGATTGAATTCTTATTCCAATTCAGTTTTACTTTAACTCGGATTTATTTAACTCAATTCGATTTCAACTTAATTCGAATACAACTGGATATTATTTTAGCTTATTCAATTAATTTCAATCCAGTCAAATTCTTATTTCCAAATCCAAGTTAATTTCATTTTCAACTTTTATCTTTAAATTTAAATTCCAACCTTCAAAGCTTATATTCCATTTCTGATTTAAAAATCATCTCAATTCATAAGCTTACAACTTATCTCATCAGAATTTTATAAATCCGTCTTTTGCTTTCAAATCATTTTGAAATCCCCAATATCCCAAATCACATTTCTCAAATTTTGAAACCAATCCTGGTTTTATTCCCAACAAATTTCCTTTGGAATTTCAAAAACAACTTGCTTTTCTAAACAAAATCAATTTGGTAGCATTTCTTCACTTAGAAATTCGAAAACGAATACTGATGATGCGGCCGTCATCGTTAGAATTATTTTTCAATAATCCAAGTGATTTCAATGTTATATCACCTTCAAAATCCCTTTAAAACAATTTCCTTTCAGAAATATCCCAAAATCAACAATGCTACGATTTATCTTCAAAATACTTCCAAAATCTCCGGGGATTTTTTTTTTTAAAATTTTCCAATCCTGCTTGAATAAATCTTTACTAAAATTCATTTATACAGCTTATGCTCATACAAATTCTCATGTGATTATATTTCAATTTATAATTTACATCCATAATTCATATTTATAAATTTTATTTTATAATGAATTTATTCCCTTAAACTTGGGTTATATTTACAATTTCTAGTTAAATTTTCACTTAACAATGATAATACTTAAATATTATTCATCCTAACAACCATATATTAGCTAAAATAGTTTACAAAACTTTTATTTATATCAAAATACATTTTGGGTGAAATTATTTCATTCACCCACATTTAAAACAATACCGTGTCGATTGTTCTATTCAAGTGTTTAGAAACTCCTTCAATACAGTTGTCCAGACTGTGCCGACGAAGGTTCATATGCCACTCAATAAACCAATCAACACAATATTAAAACAATTTATATTCACTAACAAATACGCGCTCATATCTATTAATACGCTCAAACTCATTTTAGAGTACTACTGACTCTATTCTATGAGTAATTTCCACCAGAGCCAAGGTTATCACCAACCTAAGCTCTGATACCAACTGTAACAGCCCGCAAATCCGTACCCCTTGAGTCAACACTAGTCTACAACAATCAACTCAAGTTGCACAGAAATACGAACCATTTGGGTTTAAGAAGAAGAGGTAGAAGAAGAGAAAACAAAATCAACATCAGAATCTAACCATCGCAGCGGAATAAAATATAATAGATAGTAAATAATCTTTACTCAAAATCAAATATAACTGTTTACATACATTACATCATCAGAGTACATCAGTCACAGCTCACATCAATAACATACAATGGATACACAACAACTCAACAGCGGAATAATATATATATCCAAGTACGTGAGTACGTATCGTCATCCAGCTTGTCTCCTGAGCTCCACAGCATCACATCCTGTATCCTATAATACTCGGTCTGACCCGAGCATTACAGTTAAATAACACCCGAGTCAGTCTGGAATACCAGCGTGAGAAAATCACACCCAATTTATTATTAAAGTTTCAAATCCTTTGAAAACAAAAGCATCTCGTAAGACCACGCCACAAATAAACATGTCGGGTTTTTACCTTACGATAGCTAAAACGATTTTTATATAAATCCTCTGATATTATAATAGGGTCTATATACAAGTATTTATAAAATAGCCGAAATTGTTACATTATTAAATTCCAGCTACTAGCCACAAAGTGGGTAATACAAACAAAACTCGTACAAGGCTCGTAGGGAAAATGGATTTCCATCAATGACTAGGCACTGGGGTACCACCTGTCACAGTACGGGGCCTAGATCACCGTACCGAGGATTACTCCCTTCATCCCCTGCAACACAAGGACGGAACCATCCCTTACTGGACAGTCCCGAGTGAGATCACCCCGCGGTTGGGATCAGCAACCGCACCACTAGGCCGAAAAATAAAAGGGACATCTAGACTGGAATGACCTCACCCTGCTTGGGTGCTACCCACCTAGCCTTGCTGCATATCCCCTGATTTTCAGTCATTCCCATTTGATGAGGCTTGAGGCTAAGCGTTACCTTTTTAGAATATATATATTCCTTAGAATGCCCATCGTCCGCCTGACGATGTTTTCGCAAGCATTCATCCATACAAGTCCGTCCCGGGTTCGAACGGAACCGAAGGCACTATTCCTACTACATCCATTTTGGAAATATCCTCAGGATTAGTAGCGATTAGCCCTTGCACTTCATTGCTCCATCTTCGAATCCAAAATCGTTTTCACGAAACGTACAAACCGGATCAAAGTGGTTTTCGAGAAATAAATCTCGATCCCGGACTCTTCGAAACGATCAACGCATTTGTCCAATATTGATAGTCGGTTATTTAACTATCAATTAATATTCAGAAACAATCATCAAACAATAAATAATTTCCCAAATTATTTATTAATCTCAAAATAATCTTCACAAGATATATTTCTATTTCAATCCTTTGAAACAGTATCAAAACCATCTTCTTTCCAGAATAACTTTCCCAAATATTTTCTATCTCCACTGAAGTTACCAAGCACAACTAGATTTTAAAAAAAAATAATTTTAACACTCTTTACTTTGAAATATATATTTTTAAAACATTTAAATTAAAACTATTTCAATAATCTGTTAAAAATACATACTATATAAATATTTGAAAATACGGTTACTTTATAAAATATAACTAAATTTTTAATCCAAGCAAACTACTAAGTCATCCTTTAAATTATTACTACTATAATAGGATAAAAAGTAAGATTTACTTTAGAATTCAAATATTTAGAAATAATAGATTTTTCCAAACTTGCTTTTAAAATCAACTTAAAAACTTTTAACTTATATTTAAAACTTACTTTGAAAACGCAATTAGTTATCCAGGGAGAAAATCCAACTTCATTTGCTTAAATCAATTTTTTCCCAAATTGATTTCAATTTGAAATAAGTTTCTTTACTTACTTAATTCATTTCAAAATCCATTAAGTATGGGCTTAATTAATGTTATTATTATTATTCATTTGATTCTAACTTTTAACTGAAATATACAAATTCCAGGTTTCCCAATAATTTAAATCTTAACTTTTAAATAAATGCTTGTTCTTTCGAATAAGAATAATGAATTTTTAAAATTCATTAATTTTCCTGTTTATTCAAATTTTCCTTTCTATACTCATAGTTTATTTATAAAAATTTAAATCAGATTATTTCTTTCCAATTCATTCTTAAATTTATTCAACTTTCCCTATATTTATTTTACTTGAAATTTTACTTCCTTTATTTTTCTTTCCAACATCCAAGTTATATATTTTTTTTCTAGAAATTCATTATACCCAATTATCCAATCAAACCATAGCATTCCATATTTCAACATAATCCATCATAAAATATCAAATCATCATAACAGGGTAATTTAAATATTTTAAATAAATGTTGAGGGATCCGTTGGATCCCTCCAACCTGTTTTTCCCTGCATCCACAGACGTTAGCACAATATAAATATTTTCACTATAAAATGAGGGAAATCAATCATTTTAAGGTGTAGTATATACTACTATTAACACAACAACCAATTCAACCATTCAAACAATTATTTAAAGTTAATCATTTAAATTTAAATTTCAACTGAGTGAGATTAACTCACCTTTAATTTGTTGTTTGCAATCCATACCAACCAGCTTGTTTTCTTTTCAGAATTTGACCTTGTATAAGTATTATAAGGTTTTATTAGTATTTGAAATAATCAGTCAATTCATTACCATTTAATAAATTAACAATTTATTCTAAACAAATCCTCCTTTAAATAAATTAGTCTTGGCAAATGGAACTTTTATATACTCATAAGAAATAATTTATATAGACAAATCTAATTCTTCACAATTTTCTATGTTTTTTTTTTTTGAAATCTTATATATATAACATTTCTGTTTTATTCAACTATGTATATATATTAAATTGCCTCTAATCTATATATATGTATTTATTCGAAACCACAAATATTCTTTACTGTAAAACCAAGTACCTCCATATATATAAACTCTGGAATTGTAAAACTAAATAGTGAACATTTATATATATATATATATATATATATATATATATATATATAAAATCTGCACCTATAATTTACTGCATACATAAATACCTATATATAAATTTAAATTCTACAATATAGAAAACTAAATAGTAGCAGTAAACATTCTTTACCGAAAATGATATACTAAGCTATATACATATATCCTGATAATTAACAATGAACAAATTGAGTTCACAGAGTTTTAAACTTCCTTAGCTGTAATAAAATTTTATTGTTGAATTACCTAACTGAGATGATATCCGAGCACCCACACACAACCATCGCCAAGCCCTAGCTCCTCTCTGATATCGATCACCACTAAATCGTTCAGGGTTGCCTTCCCTATCGCGAGCATCAGTCGCGGTTCCACACGAATCGATGCACCCAAAGCCACAGCTCGCGACACGTCCTCCTCAAGCCGATGAAAAACTAACCAGAGAACCACTCGCGATGGCGATCGCGATTCTACTGGGAAATGAAGATATTGACGTTGCTTGATTTGCTAATCGAATTATTTCGCTCGAACAAAGAAGAGTACAAAGTCGCGATTAAGAGTTTTAGGTCGAACGAGGGACATTCCTCTCAGCCATTTAAATTTTCCAAAAAAAAGCTTCTAGGGTTATGAACCGAATTGGGAATAGGTAAATTGGCAAAGAGACAGGGTTTCGAACGCAAGTCTCGAATGTCGCCATTGCTTCGAGAAATATTTCGATTTATTTGAATAAAATCAAAAGAAAATGCTCGACCGAAATGTTTTAAAGAACAAGGTGGCTTGCAGAAGAATTTTGCAGACCTATAGAGATTTTGAAATGAAAGTTAAAAGTTGAGACGTGAAATAATTTCGGCTGAGTGTTGATACAGCTTTGACTGACATTGAATATATTATACTTTCTTTTCAAATCGTTTCGAATAATTATCCCAAGACGTTTATATATCGTGCGCTCACACAATTACTCCAATTACTACGAAATTTGAAATCCGATAATAATACAATATTACGGACCCAATGGACTTGGTTTCGTCAAATTCCGAGACTGTGCCTCGGAAATCTATTTTAAATTCAATTTAAACTATAAAATTCCAAAACTGAACAAATAACTGTTAATTTCAATTTTAACGCTTCAATTGTCTTCAATATTATCGATATAAATTTTATAAGCCTTCAACTTATTTTTAATCAGCTTTAAATTCTAGATTCAATAATTTTTCCCAACTTCAAATTATTTAATTCAATAATTAAATTAACAAATAAATTGTGATATCCGAATTCAAGTCAAAATTGCTCTATTGAATACTTAAAATCAATTAAATATTCCGACTTTAATTGCTTGAAAAGTTCGGGTCATCACAATACCACACGGGCTACGGGAGAAATCCAAACTCGTACAAGGCTCGCTAAGGTAAGTGACATGGCACAACTAGGCAACGCCAGGGTAGATATACCAATTACGCTTCTGGACCGGTGGTAGCGCGTAGCTGCTACTACTGCCCACCTCGAACAACACTCCTGAATCAAAGGTGCGCACCAAACAATCACAGTAATAGAATGGCATACGAAGAAGTGCGTCCGATAAGAGGTGCTACCTCCTTAGCCCATCGATCGCTCCTGTTTTAGCCACCTTATGCCAACTCACGGGAGTCGGGTTCACGTACATACCTTAATAGAACGTCATCACCATCTTACTTCGTTCTGGAATCTCCACCGCGTACACGGTTGTCAAAGTGGTTTTCGGTATCGACAGAGAGTATGCCCATATCTGATTCCGGTCTCTTTAACAACCAACGTTATTAATACCCGTGGTTATAAATTCCAAAATAGTTAGTATTAAATCAAAATACTTCATTTTAACTTTTAAAAGTGAAATTATTATATTTACGATTCGAATATCCAAAAATTTCAATTTCAGCCACTGCAACACTTAACAAGTGCTACTGTAACCTTTTTATTTATTCGGGTTTAATTTAAATTTCGCGACCACAGCACTTACCAAGTACTGCAGTAGCCCTTAATTAGTTTTTAGCATTAGTTCATTTGCATCAACTAAGGCAGTTACAAAGTGCGGTAATATCCCTTATAACAGTTTTAAGTTAATTAATTTTTTTTAGACTTCAATATAAATTCATCAATAAATAAACTTAAATTTTAAACTAAATTAACTTATAGAAAAAAATCATATTATCCATTTGAAATAGTCATTTAAATCTACCCAAAAATTTATGATTTTTATGAAGTATATTCCACTAATAAATATCAACCTCTCAAGGCTTTACTTATTAAAGTTAAATGCCCAAATTTTATATTTTTCTATATTAAAATTTTTATTAACCATTTAGTTAAATTACCATTTCAAAATATAGCTAAATTTCCTCATTATTTGTTAACTTACCTTTTATTCTTAAACCAAACTTTCATTCCTAAATTAAGATATATTTCAAATTTTATGTTTAAGTATTTATTTATTTAAATCTTAAATTCATAGAAAATTCAATAACACCTTATTAATTTATTTAAATTCCAATTTACATCAAAATTCATTACATTTACATACTTAGCTTGAATTCCATTAAAATTTCTAAAATGAATTTATTCCTTCAAATTCCAACTTACCATTTATTTATTTATACATTTAACTTGTATAAGACTACCAACAATTATTTTAACCCAATTTAAATCAAAATATTAAAATATATATATTTAAAATACTTAAATTTCCAAAAAAAATATATAATAACCACGGGTCTGTATAATATTTTCTAATCTAGGTCAAGTGATACAGATAATATATCATTTCAATCCGTAATTTACAAAGAAAAACTCGGGTTCTATCATTTCAAACCCGCAGTCCCAAGTTAAATAAATAAATAAACAATATCGTTCAGGCCTATCATTTTAGCCCGTAACGATTTCTATTCTACAGGGAACTTGCAGCGATAAACAGTAAATAAATAAATAGTATAACAGCTTAAATATAACAGTATATAATATGACTGATGATGTGTTAAATGAATTACAGGGTTTTTAACATCATAAATTTATATCACAGACAAGAAAAATAAAATATAAATATTCTACAATTGCACTTGTTATTAATTTACAGATCTATAAGTACGTTTGTTTGGTGAGAATACTCACCTTTACACTGCTGGAGTTTTGATACGAAATAACGAATATCTACACCGAAAAGCGTACAGAAGGCACGATCAATTTTCAGAGGATGCAACAACCCAATTCCGATCTCGAACAAAATAAATAAACACTTTACGTGAATTCAAAATGATCATAGCAAATTGTAAATAGCAACAGGACCTAAGATTGGAAAAAAAAGAATTTTGACACACGTGGAACAAGGATGGAAATAAAAGGAAAACTAAAGAAGAAAAATAAGAAAGGAGAAGGAGAGCAGCTATTTACCTGATGTAGCTCGCGTTAGAGAGAGGAGATTGAACCCAAACGAGATGGAACAGAACTTTATACGTGGGTTTATGCTTAAATCAGTGAGGTAGCGATTTAATTTTATGAACATGGGTTATGAATTTATATAGGAAAGTTTGCATATGGGTTGCATGAATTTAGGTGAAATAAAATAGCAAGGAATAATTTTTGAAACATCAACAGCAATATGAAGCATTTATTCCACATATACAAGAGGTAAATGGAAATGAAATATGTGAGTTTTAATAAAAAAACGAGTTGCGTAAAACAAGGAGGGGAAAGTGGGAAGAATTAATTTTTTTTGAAACGTCTACAGGAATTGGAAGATTTTGTTCCAAATTATATATGAGAGGTAATGTAAAAATGTAGAAAGTTTACACGACTGACAAAGAAAGAAATAAATGAAATTGGAATGGCTATAGAAACTTTGGAAACGTGGGCTTTAATTACAGAGGGTTGCATAATTTTAGGCATGCGAATTTAGGTAAGGAAGAATGGAAATCAAACAGTTATTTTCATTCAAAGATTTATACCAATTATATATGAGAGGCCAATGGAAAGAGTAGAAATTAACACGTGAATTCAAGGCAAGTTTTATATGGAATTGGATGGCTAGGGAATCTATTCCTTTCCCACTCAGAATTGCACGTCTACTGATAAATTTAATTATTAATATCTAAGGTAAGAATTTTAGGAATGTGTACTATAGAAGAAAAAATTAAATCAAACATACGCCCAATTTAACAAAAATAACGTATCTAAATTTATACGTTTTTTTATTTATTTGCTACTTATATATAGTACAATATACGTTTAAAGAATGTTCATTAAATATGTATCATTTATATGCCAGCAAAATTAATCAAAACGGATATAAACGTAAAAATTTAAACGTGAAATTAAATAGCCTATTTACACTCTATAAATTTTAAAATTTATTACTAAATTAACTTTTGATTTGTTTACATTGGTTTGATATACTTAACATGTAACAAACAAACTGATGTATATACGTAAAATTTATTTCCTTTCGCAATATTTATTACTTACTTTAAAAAGTATACAACCAATGTCAGTAAAACAACCGCATAATAAGTATTGTACATATATATTTTTTTATATAAAAGATTTGATTTTATTAGCTAAGGTATGAAAGTTTTGAGCGCGTACTAGATGCAAAATTTTAATATAAACGTACGCTCAAATAATTGATAAAAGTAACATGATTAAAACTATTCATTTCTTATTTATTTCTTTTACCCAATATTAATTTCTTAATTAAAAAGGTATATAACCAAATTTAAAAGAATCAAAGTGGAAAAAAATATTTTACGGATATTTTCATTTAAATTAAAAGATTTGGAAAAATTTCTACCACACTTTAAAACAAATAAAAAAATCAGTGAATAAAATAAAACAAACTGAAATAAAGTGAAAAAGAAAAATAATAATTATATTTTAGGAAAATAGAAAGATAAATAAAGAAAGCAGCTTAATTTATTGAAACTAGCTTAAGAAAATTGCAAACACAATCCACTTAACTTTAGAAAATTACAACTCTTCTTAAAAATGATTTAAAATAAATCTTTGAGAAAAAAAATAAAGTGAGAATGATAATAAAATAAGTTCTTAAGAAAAATATAAAAATAAATAAAGAATTTCTTAAATTAATTGAAGTTGGAAATTAGAAATTGTAAACAAAATATAACCGACATGGGAAAATGTCAATTACACTTATAAATATGTTTTAAAACCAAAATATATACAAAACAAGTTATTTTACCCTTGAAAACATAAATTAGAACATTGCGTGACCAAATAAAATATTATTTATATAATTTAAAGTAAACAATTTTGTTAAATACAACAAATTACACACAATAGTTAAAAAGGCATAACTTTCACATTATAATTCAGATTCCAACGAAACGAAAAACAATATTCTTAAAATTTTATTCTCTTTCAAAATAAAAGATAAAATTCAAATTTTCAAAATTTTAAATTTTTAAATTTAGAAGTCAAAGTTTGACCATATTGACAAAATTTACATTTCCGGAAAATATTCTATTAATTCATGTGTGGAATTCTAATCCACACCAAAATTTATATTTTAAATAAAAAAATTGTCTAAATTAAAAAAATAAAACATTTATTAAAATTTTTGAGTTGATACATAGATGATTTGGATGGCAAGCAAAGTGAGAGTAAATGCTAAGAAACAGAAAAGCATAAGTTAAGAAGAAAGAAACGTATATATGTTTTATTCTTAAATGCAAATGAAAATGAGGAGTTTTGAAATGAGAAATAAATATTCTTGTACATGATTTGCAAATGAGAAATACATGGCTAGGAAAAGAGTTTGTATGGATAAAGTAAGAAATAAAGAGGGCATGTAGAAAAAGGCAAGAAATCAAGCAACGACCTGATGGATTTAATTAATTTCATTCCTTTGTAATTATATTCAATTTGTTAAATATGTACATTTATTATGATTGAATCCTCAAATAAGTTCATTCAAATAAGTTTCATTCTTTTATATATTACCTTATGAATAAAATATGCATTTTCACTTTAACATTCCTTCCTTATTTTATTATAAAGTTTATTTTTCTTCATATTAAATTACCAAAATTTTATCAATTTAACCATTTTAATTATTAAAAATTTATGGGTCGTTACACTCTCCCCCGCTCAAAACTTTTCGTCCTCGAAAAGGAAGAAGGTAGGGGAATAGAAACAACCTAAAAGAAAACTAAATTGAAACTTAAAATAGAACCATGAATCTAAACCATACAAATTCAATTTTAAATTAATAATTGATTTCATCTATTTAATTTCACTTAAGTTAAATTTAACTATTTCAAATTTCATTACTTCATCTTCCAATTATCTTAAAATAAAAATTTCTAAAATCATAAGTTTGAAAATCATTTGTTATACTCAAAAATGTGTTCAATAAATTAATTTCTTCTTTATTTCTAATTTCAATTAAATTTATTTCTCTCAATATATTTTTATCATCTATGTTAAATATGTACACACTTATTACAACTGCTTAAATTTATTCTAAGTTCCTTTAGAATCATTTTATATTGTAAATTATTCCATTGCCCTTTTATTCTATTTACCTCTGTTAATCTTTTTATAACTAGAATTTAAGTGTACAACATTTATTATAACCAGTCGAAATTTATTTATAAAATCTTTTTATATTGTATATTATCCAATTACATTGTTAACTTCTGAAAATCAAGGTAAGTTACATTGAAATGCAATTGAGTATTATATAAATAAAACTTTCAAATTCAATATCTCAAGTTTGAATCATTTATTCAAAAATTTCATTTTCTTTTTATAATTGAAATTATTCCTCAAGATAAAATTTAAGAATTAAATTTCTGATTCCCTTCAAACCATTTAGAGATAAATAAATATATGTACATAATATGTCAAATCAAATTTAAATCATATATATATTATAAATCAAGTCATATTTTAGAGATTCAAATCAATTAAATTCTCAAGGTAACACTGTAGTCGGACTATAGAATGTCTCTTCACTTCGAAACTCGAAAATGAATGTCGATGATGCTACAGTCATCACCGAAATTATTTCCCAGTGACAAAGAGAAGGGCACTGATTTTTAAACCTTAAAATTCTTTGGAAACAAATTTCTATTCGAAAATAATTTAAATAATATATCCTTTTAAAACTTTAAACCTAAGGTTTGAAACCATCGGAAATTGAATTCCCAAGTTCTTGTTTTAAATTCATTTCTGTTTCCAAATTAATTTATAACCATTGTTTATAGTTCAATTATTTATATGAGACAAAACCCATAGTTTACAAAACTATAAATAAAATCAAAGACTATTATCTCTTGACAACTAGTTAAATTAATTATAAAATTCTGAAAATTATACTTATATATAATATTAGATTTTTTTTCCAAATATAGGAATAAATTTTTCAAAACAAGGATAGAGATTCAAATTTGATGGACTCAAATCAAAGAGAATTTTGATTTAAAGATAATTTGGAACAGAAGATCCGATGATTAAATTACAAAATAAGGAACTGGATAAGTTTATATAAATCACGGGCAGCCTTAACCAGGTCAACCGTGACTTAAAGAATAAGATCGATGTGGATTTTCTGGGGTAAATTTACATTTGATATGAAGAGATAGAGATTGGAATAACCAAAGATGCTAGCATCTAAACCGAGGATAAATATAAATCTCTGGTAAATCAATGCTAATTGTAAAGGAGTTTCACCGCTTTATTAGAATATTGGCGAGACCGCCAATCCACTATAAAGATCATCCGAAGTGGAGTTATGGCATACTCCAGAATCGAAAGAAGATGAATAGTGAAGGACACGAATGAACTTTGGAACCGCAGGGAACGTTCCAAAATTCAAAGGAAATCGAATCAAAAGGAAGAGATTCAACCTCGAATGAAAGTGATTCTGTAAATCAAATTTGTCATACATGCTAAGTTTTGCCTTGAGCCAAAGCTCTGATACCAAATGTAACGGGCCGCGCCAGTGGGGTAACGCCCACCGTAGCATACATTAGTATCTGTGTTCTGCCTTTACGGCCAGCCTCTCGACTGCACCACCAACCCCCGTTGGGACATGTAGGAGTAAGAGTCAGCCGTTCGCTACCAAATCAGGAAACGAGAACCCTCTATCATGCTGCACCCTCCAAGTGTAATGGCAGACACACATGTTGGACTTGAATTGTTCAAAATACCGCATTGTAAATAAATTTGGCAAATCGCAGATTATACAGTAAATAAATAATCATAGAATCATAGACATAGAAATCAGAATACTCGTAGCAGAATTAAAATACTATAGTGGTTCATGAAGCCACTATCACAAAGTCTCAAAACAAGTATAAATTGCATAGTTTTAAAAACAAATATAGTTTGGAACAACCACAGAAAATCTCAATATTCCATTTGTCTTGATTTCATAAGCTAAGATAAGAACTGAATAGAAATTAGGCAGTAGCTTGATAAAGATGGTCTTCAGCAGTCCTAGCTCCAAGGAACGAAGTCCGAACTGATACTCAGGCTGACCCGAGCGTAAGAAATAAACAAAAACACTCGAGTCAGGACATACATACTTATACAGTGTAAGCTAATTCAAGTGAACTGTAATATGAAGGCAAGTAACTTAAAGGATGCTTGGGACCGCCCATTCTCTAAGGATCCGTTAAACTATTTACTATATAGTAACATTTCTCTATTATAATAGTGCCTATTAGTAAAATAAACTTACTTTAAAATAGAATTAAGGAGTGACCCAATATTCCCTTTAACACGTAATAGTCTCAGTTGGTCCGTCCAATATCATAGTCCCTCCTGATCGGGAAGCCACCAGAGGATATCACATGGGTTACGGGAGAAATCCAAACTCGTACAAGGCTCGCTAAGGTAGGTGACACGGCACAACTAGGCAATGCCAGAGTAGATATACCAATTACGCTTCCGGACCGGTAGTAGCGCGTAGCTGCTACTACCGCCCACCTCGAACAACACTCCCAAATCAAAGGTGCACACCAACAATAACAGAGTAATAGAATGGCATACGAAGAAGTGCATCCGATAAGAGGTGCTACCTCTTATCCCATCGATCGCTCCTGTTTTAGCCACCTTATGCTAACTCACGGGAGTCGGGTCCACGTACATACCTTAATAGAACGTTATCACCATCCTACTTCATTTTGGAATATCCACCGCGTACACGGTTGTCAAAGTGGTTTTCGGTATCGACAGAGAGTATGCCCATATCCGATCCCGGTCTCTTTAACAACCAACGTTATTTATACCCGTGGTTATAATACCAAAATAGTTAATATTAAATCAAAATACTTCATTTTAACTTTTAGAAGTGAAGTTATTATATTTACGAATCGAATATCCAAAAGTCTCAATTTCAACCACTGCAACATTTAACAAGTGCTACTGTAACCTTTTTATTTATTCGGGTTTAATTTAAATTTCGCGACCACAGCACTTACCAAGTACTGCAATAGCCCTTAATTATTTTTAGCTTTTAGTTCATTTGCATCAACTACGACACTTACAAAATGCGGTAATATCCCTTACAACAGTTTTAAATTAATTAATTTTTTTTTAGACTTCAATATAAATTCATCAATAATTAAACTTAAATTTTAAACTAAATTAACTTATAAAAAAATCATATTATCCATTTGAAATAGTCATTTAAATCTACCCAAAATTTTATGATTTTCATGAAGTATATTCCACTAATAAATATCAACCTCTAAAGGCTTTACTTATTAAAGTTAAATGCCCAAATTTCTATATTTTTCTATGTTCAAAATTTTATTAACCATTTAGTTGAATTACCATTTCAAAATATAGCTAAATTTCCTCTTTATTTATTAACTTACCTTTTATTCTTAAACCAAACTTCCATTTCTAAATTAAGATATATTTCAAATTTTATGTTTAAGTATTTATTTATTTAACTATTAAATTCATAGAAAATTCAATAACACCTTATTAATTTATTTAAATTCCAATTTACATCAAAATTTATTACATTTACATACTTAGCTTGAATTCCATTAAAATTTCCAAAATGAATTTATTACTTCAAATTCCAACTTACCATTTATTTATTTATACATTTAACTTGTATAAGACTACCAACAATTATTTTAACCCAATTTAAATCAAAATATTAAAATATATATATTTAAAATACTTAAAATTTCCAGAAAATATATATATAAATATCACGGGTCTGTATAATATTTTCTAACCTAGGTCAAGTGATACAGATAATATATCATTTCAATCCGTAATTTACAAAGAAAAACCCGTGTTCTATCATTTCAAACCCGTAATTCGAAGTTAAATAAATAAATAAACAATATCGTTCAGGCCTATCATTTCAGCCCGTAATGATTTCTATTCTACAAGGAACTTGCAGTGATAAACAGTAAATAAATAAATAGTATAACAGCTTAAATAGAATAGTATATAATATGACAGATGATGTGTCAAATTAATAACAGGGTTTTTAACATCATAAATTTATATCACAGGCAAGAAAAATAAAATATAAATATTCTACAATTACACTTGTTATTAATTTACAGATCTATAAGTATGTTTGTCTTGTGAGAATACTCACCTTTATGCTGCTGGAGTTTTGATACAAAATAACAAATATCTACACCGAAAAGCGTACAGAAGGCACGATCAATTTTCAGAGGATGCGACAACCCAATTCCGTTCTTGAACAAAATAAATAAACAATTTACGCGAATTCAAAATGATCATAGCAAATTTTAAATAGCAACAGGAACTAAGATTGGAAAAAAAGAATTTTGACACACGTGGAACAAGGATGGAAATAAAAGGATAACTAAAGAAGAAAAATAAAAAAGGAGAAGGAGAGCAGCTATTTACCTGATGTAGCTCGCGCTAGAGAGAGGAGATTAAACCCAAACGAGATGGAACAGAACTTTATACGTGGGTTTATACTTAAATCAGTGAGGTAGAGATTTAATTTTATGAATATGGGTTATGAATTTATATAGGAAAGTTTGCATATAGGTTGCGTGAATTTAGGTGAAATAAAATTGCAAGGAATAATGTTTGAAACGTCAGCAGCAATAGGAAGCATTTATTCCACATATACAAGAGGTAAATGGAAATGAAATAGGTGAGTTTTAATTTTAAAAAAACGTGTTGCGTAGAACAAGGATGGGAAAGTGGCAAGAATTAATTTTTTTGAAACGTCTACAGGAATTGGAAGATTTTGTTCCAAAATATATATGAGAGGTAATGTAAAAATGTAGAGAGATTACACGACTGACAAAGCAAGAAATAAATGAGATTGGAATGGCTATGGAAACTAAAACGTGTTTAATTACAGAGGGTTATGTAATTTGAGGCATGCGAATTTAGGCAAGGAAGAATGGAAATCAAACAGTTATTTGCATTTAAAGATTTATACCAATTATATATGAGAGGCCAATGGAAAGAGTAGAAATTAACACGTGAATTCAAGGCAAGTTTTTTATGGAATTGGATGGCAAGGGAATCTATTTCTTTCCTACTCAGAATTGCACGTCTGCTGATAAATTTAATTATTATTATCTAAGGTAAGAATTTTAAGAATGCGTACTATAGAAGCAAAAATTAAATCAAACATACGCCCAATTTAACAAAAATAATGTATCTAAATTTATACGTTTTTTATTTATTTGCTACTTCTATATAGTACAATATACGTTTAAAGAATATTCATTAAATACGTACTATTTATATGCCAGCAAAATTAATCAAAACGGATATAAACGTACAAATTTAAACGTGAAATTAAATAGCCTATTTACACTCTATAAGTTTTAAAATTTATTACTAAATTAACTTTTGATTTGTTTACGTTGGTTTGATTTACTTAGCAGTGGTCCAGTGGTTAAGACATAGTGGAGTTGCTACATATGGTTGTAGTGGCACCGGTTCGAATCCCAACAGCCACAATAATGAGACATAGTGCACGGCCACGTATAAAACCGACTAACCGAAGGCCAGGGCAAACATAGTTTGCTTGGCCCCAATGTTTAGTCAAGTTCTAGTGGTCCAGTGGTTAAGACATAGTGGAGTTGCTACATGTGGTTGTAGTGGCACCGGTTCGAATCCCAGCGGCCACAATAATGAGACATAGTGCACGGCCACTTATAAAACCGGCTTAACCAAAGGCCAGGGCAAACATAGTTTGCTTGGCCCCAAAGTTTTTTGTCAAGTTCTAGTGGTCCGGTGGTTAAGACATAGTGGAGTTGCTACATGTGGTAGTGTTGCGACTTTTCTATTGATTAGAAAAGCACAAATTTTAATAAATTCTGCAAGCGCACAGGCGTGTAGTATGCAGGTCGAACACAGGGAATTGTATTTTAAAACAATTAAAATCCATAGTTAAATCTTAGGCGTGTTAAACGAATTCGACGGTGAATTTTGAACAGAAAATAAAAACAATAATATACTCCGAATCGTTTTCGAAACTAATCGAAATTGCAACCAAAATATAGAATTGTAAAAAAATCAGAACAGAAATTGAAATTGCGGAAAAGAAGATAACGAAGCAAACAACTGAAATAATTATTAACTAACTGAAAGAGTGCAGAAAATAACTAAGAACAAGAATAAACAAATTGCTAAATCTAATCAACAATCCTACGTATTCTGTTCGAAAATAAAAACAGTGCTAAATTTAAATCTAAACTTGAAGAAAAGTGATGAGGTAAGAGATAATTTTCCATTTGCATTCCTCTCTCTATTTAAAGACTTCAGCCTCCACAAATAACCCTATTATTTAGGTCCATGTGCTTGATATTAGGAGAAAAATAAGGCCACCTCACTTTGAATTGGTCTTTGCATTGTTATTTGATTAACAAGTGGCCTTGCTTTGAGAGATTTTCAGGTCAAACTTTGAATGTGTATTTTCAATATTTGCAATTGATTTCTTGCATGAATAGTACACATGTTGGTGACGTGAGATGCATTTCTTCATGAACGATATGTACTTTCTCTTCGACGGTATTCAAAATGTTGTACTTTGGAATCAATAATCTGCAAAACCACAACAAAGTACCCGTATAATACCGCTTTATTAAAATAAAAATATATGAAATAAACGGTTTAAATTGCAGAGAAATACGTTCATCAGGTAGTAGTGGCACCAGTTCGAATTCCAGTGGCCACAATAATGATACATAGTGCACGACCACTTATAAAACTGGCTTAACCAAAGGCCAGGGCAAACATAGTTTCCTTGGCCCCAAAGTTTTGTCAAGTTCTAGTGGTCCAGTGGTTAAGACATAGTGGAGTTGCTACATGTGGTTGTAGTGGCACGGTTCGAATCCCAACGGCCACAATAATGAGACATAGTGCACGGCCAATTATAAAACCGGCTAACCGAAGGCCAGGGCAAACATAGTTTCCTTGGCCCCAAAGTTTTGTCAAGTTCTAGTGGTCCAGTGGTTAAGACATAGTGGAGTTGCTACATGCGGTTGTAGTGGCACCGGTTCGAATCCCAGCGGCCACAATAATGAGACATAGTGCACGACCACTTATAAAACTGGCTAACCGAAGGCCAGGGCAAACAAAGTTTCCTTGGCCCCAAAGTTTTCAGTTTCCTTGGCCCCAAAGTTTTCAATAATAAATGGTCTTTTCAGTTTTTAACCGGGTTAAATTTTAATGGCGATGGCGAATGCTTCTCCTCCGTAACATCCCTTCCATTTTTCTCTGTACGCCGCCCCTTCCCCCTTTCACTCTCCTCCGTCCTCCCTTCCCTTTCGCCCTTCTCTCTTTCCATGCCCTCGAACAAGTCTTCGCGTTCTTCGATTAAGTCATCAGATCTGACTCATGGTTCCGGCGAGCTGTTGGGTACTGCTCCTTCGAATCGTGTATGTGTTTTTCCTCTTGCAGTGCTCGATTCGCCGATGCTGTTGTCAGGTATTATGTCTGATATCTCATCTCCATTCTCGTCTTCACCTTCGGTGCTTGGTCCCATTCCAAACTCTGGTACGTCCTCCTTGTCAACGTTTTTAGCTGCTTCTCCTTCAAATGCTTGGTCGTCATTGGCTGTGAGTCTTCCAGTTGTCTTTGGTTTGGAAGTTGGTACTATGTTACCAGATAGTCTTGGCTGTAAGTTTGATAAGGGGGTGGCATCGGCCGTTGTTATTGCGAATGATACATGTAATACTTCAGTGTCTACTGATTGTGTGGTTGATGCCGATAACAGTGTTGATGCTGGATTGGGAAACAAGACTAATTCTGGGGTAATATTGGGTGGCACATCAAATGTTTGTTGTATTGCCAATGTCATTGATCCCATGACAGTTGTTTCTCATGATAAACTGCATGTCCCTCCACTGTCTCGGCCTGCTACTAGATGGTCTTCTTTGTTTACCAAGCTGCCAAGTAACGCGGGTATTCACTCTCCTCGTCGTTTTGAATTAGTTGAGAACGAGGGAGTTATGGTTCCATCCGTGGAAGTGATTGAGGCCGGCGTGGATTTTTGGAAAGACCATTTGGTTGGTTTCTTTCTTAATTCTAATCCTCTCTATCACGTAGTTAAGTCGAGGTGCAATATGGTGTGGAAGCCTAGAGGTGGTTTGTCTGTTCACTATGATAATGAAATGTTCTTCGTTAAGTTTGCGCATAGTGATGAAAGGCAACGTATTCTGGAAGCTAACCCTCTCCTTATTGATGGTAAACCGTTCATTATCACTACGTGGAGTCCTTCTGTGGATCGTGTGAAGGAACAAGTTTTATCTATTCCTGTCTGGGCCCATTTTTCTCATATTCCTTTTGTTCTCCAACCTCTTATTGGGATTGACTGGCTTGCTGGTCTGGTTGGTAAGGTGATATGTTATGATACTAATACTGTGGCTAGAAAGAAGCTTGTTTATGCCAAAGCTCTTATTGAGATCACTCCTGACAAACCCTTGCCTATGGTTTTAAAGGTCAAATTAGATGTGAGACATGTAGCTGAGGTCAGAGTTCGCTATAGTTGGAAACCTGAGATATGTGATTCTTGTCAGTCCTTTGGTCATTGTGTTGTAGCCTGTCCTGGTCTGGTTGTCCCCTTTGATGACCGGACGCCTCTTCCACGTCCTCCTGTCCGGAATTGGGTTAGGAAGTTTGCTGATCCTCCTCCTCCTGTACCTTTAGCTGATGCGCCTCTAGCTCCCAATTTAGTCCCCCTATTGTGGATCCTCCGCTGTCCCGTTGGTTTGCGTTGCTCCTTCTGGGTCTGTGCCTGCTCTAGCCCCAGCCTTTGGTTCTCCTTCTATCCTGGAGGTGGAACCTTCTGCTTCCGCTTTTGATATCATTTCCTGGTACTCGGATGAACATGCTTGGGTTCACTCTCCTTCTGATATGAGATATTCGCGTGAGAGGGACATTTTTTATACCTTTATTAGTGAGACTGGTGGCGAGAGTCGATATCTTATGTATCATATTATGGGAGAAGGATTGTGCCTCATTACGGATGGTGAGTTAGAGGAGGAGAACAAAAGTAAATTTTTAGATGTCACTTGGGATAGGAAATTTCTTTACTCGCCTGGTTCAGTTGGTTATGATCCTCGTTTGGCTGCTCTCTTCGCTGGGTTTTCGCATGTTATTGGTCCATCCACGGATGATGGACGACATCGTTCTTCCTCTTTTGAGGAAGACTAGTTCTGCTGTATTAGTAGTTTAGGCTTTATTGTCTAACTCCTATTCTTTAAAAAAAAAATTCTCCATCTTAGTTGCTCTGTGCATGTGCAGAGCACCTGTTCTCCCATTTTTATATACAGTGGCACGGCCCACTATAAAGCCGGCTAGCTTTGCTGAGAATAAACTGATGTATATACGTAAAATATATTTCCTTTCACAATATTTATTACTTACTTTAAAAAGTATACAATGAATATCAGTAAAAAAACTGCAAAATAAGTATTGTACATATATATATATATTTTATATAAAAGATTTGATTTTGTTAGCTAAGGTATGAAATTTTTGAGCGCGTACTAGATGCAAAATTTTAATTGAAACGTACACTCAAATAATTGACAAAAGTAACGTGATTAAAACTATTCGTTTCTTATTTATTTATTTTACTAAATATTAGTTTCTTAATTAAAAAGGTATATAACCAAATTTAAAAGAATTAAAGTGGAAAAAAAATGTTGTACGAATATATTCATTTAAACTAAAAGATTTGGAAAATTTTCTATCACACTTTAAAACAAATAAAAAAAACCAGTGAATAAAATAAAACAAACTGAAATAAAGTGAAAAAGAAAATAAATAATTATATTTTAGGAAAATAGAAAGATAAATAAAGAAAATAACTTAATTTATTGAAACTAGCTTAAGAAAATTGCAAACACAATCCACTTAACTTTGGAAATTACAACTCTTCTTGAAAATGGTTTAAAATAAATCTTTGAGAAACAAAATAAAGTGAGAATGAGAATAAAATAAGTTCTTAAGAAAAATATAAAAATAAATAAAGAATTTCTTAAATTAATTGAAGTTGAAAATTAGAAATTGTAAACAAAATACAACTAACACTGGAACTGTCAATTACACTTTTAAATATGTTTTAAAACCAAAATATATACAAAACTAGTTATTTTACCCCTGAAAAGATAAATTAGAACATTACATGACCAAATAAAATATTATTTATATAATTTAAAGTAAATAATTTTGTTAAATACAGCAAATTATACACAATAGTTAAAAAGGCATAACTTTCACATTATAATTCAGATTCCAACGAAACGAAAAACAGTATTCTTAAAATTTTATTCTCTTTCAAAATAAAGGACAAAATTTAAATTTTCAAACATTTAAATTTTTAAATTTAGAAGTCAAAGTTTGACCATATTGACAAAATTTACATTTCCGGAAAATATTCTATTAATCCATGTGTGGAATTCTAATCCACACCAAAATTTATATTTTAAATAATAAAATTGTCTAAATTAGATAAATAATACATTTATTGAAAATTTTGAGTTGATACATAGATGGTTTGGATGGCAAGCAAAGTGAGAGTAAATGCTAAGAAACAGAAAATGCATAAGTTAAGGAGAAAGAAACGTATATATGTTTTATTCTTAAATGCAAATGAAAATAAGGAGTTTTGAAATGAGAAATAAATCTTCTTGTACATGATTTGCAAATAATAAATACATGGCTAGGAAAAGAGTATGTATGGATAAATCAAGAAATAAAGAGGCCATGTAGAAAAAGGCAAGAAATCAAGGAATGACCTGATGGATATAATTAATTTCTTTCCTTTGTAATTAAATTCAATTTGTTAAATGTGTACATTTATTATGATTGAATCCTCAACTAAATTCATTCAGATAAGTTTCATTCTTTTTAATATTACCTTATGAATAAAATATGCATTTCCACTTTAACATTCCTTCCTTATTCTATTACAAAGTTTATTTTTCTTCATATTAAATTACCAAAATTTTATCAATTTAACAATTTTAATTATTAAAAATTACGGGTCGTTACATACTTTGAATTTCAAACCAAAATTCTTTTTATATTCATTTTGTATACACATATATATATATATATATATATATATATGTATGTATATATATATATATGAATAAACGAACAATTGTTTTATTTAGCTTGGAAATTTCACATTAACCCACAATTTAATCAAAAAATTATTTTAATTATCAGTTTAAATTTAACTAAAAGATCGAGATCGTTACAGATTCCCCCCTTAAGAAAATTTCACCCCCAAAATTTGCTAGATAGGGAGACAACAAAGATAGATGAACACACAAAAAATGGTTCACCAGATCAAACTAAATAGTTATTCTGCATTTGGCTTACCAAATCAGAATATCATCAATAAATATGAGGATGAACTCATTCAATATCTAACGAAGTACTCAGGTGATCAGATCTACGAAATATACAAGGCTATTGGTTAGTCCGAAGGGATAAATAACCATTCGTAGAATATATCTGGACCCAACAGAACAAACAATGGATACAATTTAATTCAGGTAGGAATATCCTAAAGTATATATTAGTTTGTCCTTCCTCGGACTTTGATCCACACAAGAAATTACAATAGAATTTCAAACTTTGGTTTTAATCAAAATTGTTTTATCGATACAAATCTTCATATTTTATTCATCAATTTATTTTGAATAGAATTTTCAAATTCATTAAAGTTTAAAAATGGAAAACTGATAGGGAGCCGATGAAGAAAATACGTAATAAGAACTTATCTACACGATTCACAGTGCCACCATCGCTCCAAAGCTTCTCCCTCGAGCTTCCAGGAAACCTTCAAAGAAATTGAAATCGGATCAAAGGAGATTGAGAAGAGTTGTTTCCTTGTTGTTACAGGTATTGACCATTTGTAGTGATATTTCCCTATCCCTACCTCGCCCTCTTCTTGCACTCATACTCACTATCAACGGATAGTAAGAGAATTTACTGAGGCATACAGATGGATATCTTAGGGATATACTCATTCTAGGGTATTTGTAACCCTATCTCTAATGAGTTACCTAATGTGTTATACTCCAATAGCTAAAGTTCAACCTTTAGCTCTGATACCAAATGTGACGACCCGGATTTTCGCGTTCGAAAATCGACATCTATACTTCACCCGTATTAGAATGCCGCAGATTCAAACATTGAATCCGATTCGTCGGAGCTTATAACACATTAAGTACAACAATACAATGGAAGAAAAACAATGTATCATTGATATACAACAGTTGATACAATAATGATACAAATGATATCAATATCTATCAGAGATATACAATAGCAGAAAGATGAATCTCAAGTATGATTTCCTAAGAATAGAAAGAAAGATAGAATCCATAACTGCAACTCCATAGCCAAAGCTCCAAAAACTCCAAAGGCTAGAATCCACCAACATGCTTTCCAAAAGCGAAGCGAGAAACCCCCATCACGTTGTATTAAGCAAGGTCGGTCCAAGTGAAGCAAATGCGATCACCAAATCCAAAGGCTTCGAAGATTTCCAAAAGCTACCAAATCTAAATTTACTATCTGGCTATCTAAAAAATCTAACTCTAGACTGCCCGTGTGGAAAATAGTGGGCACCCAGAGTTTAGAAAGGGAACAATAAACTCCAGGTCAGTCATGGGACTGGTGTGAGCAAAAAAAAAACAGTTTTCTTCAAACAAAACAAACAAAAAGAATTTAAAAAGAAATACGCAATGCTTTTTGGAAAATGAAACTACCATAAGGCCTCCCAGCACACACACAATGCAAGCACACAGTTGGAGGAGATTTCTCCTTATGATAGTCAAACATGCTTGATACGTGAAAACCTTTTGATATTATTATTAGTGCATAGTGGAAAACATTTACAAGTACAATATTAATCTTAGCTAGCATACGTACCATTATAGTATGCCTACTATAGCTCCATATTAGATGGCAGGTTCTACAATTAAAACCGTACAAGGCGCGTATTGATGATGGATTTCCAACAAATGGTCAGGCTAAGGAACTTCCTGGCTGCATGGGTACGCCTCTGGAGGGACGCCCCGAGAACCTAACTGGATCTCTGCCAACACAAGGTCGGGTTACCACTGTAACTAGGTAATTACTACACGAGTATGCCACCCCCTGGTCGTTTATGACCTTCATCCGAGAGCTCTCAACCACAAAGTAATAAATTTGCAGCGACCATGTGAGTTAAGTATCTGGGCTCCATACTATGATATCGCCCTTTTCCAGAAAGGAATCAACATATCCTAAAGGGCACGACCCTCATAACCTTCCCGCATCTTTCCTGTTTGGACCATTTCCGGGGTGTGAGGTCCTAATGCAGTCTTGTCCACAAAGCTACGCTTTACACAAAAGCCTTGCTTTGATCAACAAATGATCAGCAGCAATTCGTATGCCACATTACCAAATTGGAATGTATCACTAGTAACCATCAACTACATAACCTCTGAGCTTGTACGTCTCAGAGAGGCTTGTTAAGCTAAGAGAATAAATTCTTCGCCACTAAACAGAAATGTATTTGATAGAGACCAGCTTTACATCTCAAAGTGTAATGTCAGACATACATCCATACAAGTTTGTTCCGGGTTCGAACAGAGCCGAAGGCACTTCACAAGGAAACCCTTGCTAATCCGGATAATCCCTAATCACGTCTAGACTCCCCATCATAAAGGGTGATCAATTCTCTATATCGAGGATCAGCCAGTGCAGAGACATTCGACGACTTATCCTTTCGCGTTCGAAAATATCCCACCGGACTTCAAATGCTATCCATAACGTCATATCATTATTCGGAATGGGTTTTATGACATGACATCCTCTTCCGGCTAAACCGAATAATGAGCGCTTCATTTTTAAAACATATGGATATTGGGAACTTAGTTAAATCACAACTTATTACACAAAAACTTTCTTCAAACGGTTTAAACAAATTACCGTTTCCAATTTTTTTAAACAAAAACATTCACTTCGCAAAGTTCATCCATCTTTCACAAAGATTATTCATAGCTTTCAAAACTATTTCAGTTCCAAAAGTTTTATATAAAAGATACACCTTTAAGACCTCTTTAATTTAAAAACAAAGTTCAACAATCTTTCACAAAGAATCATTCATAGCTTTCAAATTATTTTCATTTCAAAAACTTGAAATCCTTTCAACACAAACTGGAAATCCTTTCTTTATATGAAAGCTATTATTATTTGAAAAACAAAGGTTTTCATTTCGGAAAAATTCGATTACATTTTCACAAGTTAAAACCCTTCAAGTCTAAAATTTGGATTAAATTCAAATTTCCAAAATAATATTTTTTTTTTAAATGGTTTAAAACCCATATAAACCCATTTATAACTTGTATAACCTTTTTAAACCATAATTTCCAAACATAGAATTCAATTTCAGATCTTGAATTTAAATTCAAATTAAACTATTTAAATTTCAAAACATTATCAAGTTATTCATAATAACTTTTATCTTTAAAATTCCTTTCCAAAAGCTTTTCATATTTAACCCAATTCCATTTCCAAAACCATTTGGATTCAAAATTCAACTTTAAAATCATTTCAAAAATCTACGACTTAACCAATTTCCTCGTGCAATCCATATTTGGGTGTGTATAGTGTAGTCAAGGGGTTTTACACAATAGTGCAACATCATCAATCATCACAAATTCAAACGCAGCAATATCGATAAGCGGTATAATCCTATAACGCTTATCTTTATTCATAGATTTACAGATAAATAATATAAATTCATCATAGATAAATAAATTACATTCATCACAGCTCAAATCAAAACAATTCATGTCACAAAGCAGCATATACCAGGGATATGAAACAATTCATCATTCAATAGAATCCAAACATCTATAAGTAAGATTAATTAATTATCTAATCAATTTAAACCAGATTAATTACTTATGAATAAATTACTAATCCTCGTTAATTTATATTAATTAATTACAATCATTTAATTAATTATTCTTTAATTATTTATTATTTAACCACTAATAATAAATTAATTAACATTTAATCATTAAATAATTAACCTTTAATTATTTAATTTATCCTTTAATTAATTATATTTAATTAATTACATTAATTAATTAACCCTTAATTAATTCACTTAAATTAGTTACCCTTAATTAATTACCATAAGTGATTATCCCTAATCACTTATATAAATTAATCATAAATTAATTACATCAAGTAATTATCCTTTAATTACTTGATTAATCAACTTTAATCATTAATTAATTACTTTTAATTAAGTAATTTTTTTATGTAATTTATTATCCTTAATTACTTACATTAGTTAATCAACCTTTAACTTAATTATATTAAGTAATTATAGTTTATTAATTGCATTAAGTAATTATACTTAATTAATTTCATTAAGAAATTAACCTTTAATTACTCATCATTAATTAATCATCCTTCAATTAAGAAATTATACTGAAATTAATTGATAAATTGACCTTTAGTCAATCACATTAATTATTGAACCATTGATTAATTACTTTAAATAATTTAACATCATTTTTAAATTCCATTAAGAAATTACTCAAGATCTTAATAAATTTAAAAGATAAACTATTTATCTTTACTCATCAATTAATTTCATTCAAGTTTGTTTGATAAACCTTTGCAATAAATCTTCATGACACATAATTCAACTTAAAACCTTTAAGTTACTTAAAGCTGTTACATTACATCCTTTAAACTTATTTAAGTGAATTTAAATTTTCAATAATAGGTATAAAATAAACTACCTTAAACTTAATAAATTTAAAAATATTTATTTTTAATTTTTAACTAATTACAAAACCAAAATAAAACATCTATTATATTTAAAATAATTAAACAAGAAATTATTTAAACTTGATTAAAGAAAAACTTGTTAAATTTAAATTTCAAAACTAGCATATATTTGAACCCGATATACTTCAGCTTTTTCACCCGAGTCATTTGCTAGTTTACCCGAGCATGCCCCCGGGTTAACCCACATCCATTTGGCTTCGAGTGTTTTCACGAATTCCCCGAGTTGCTCCCCGTCTTCCCTAAATCAGCATCATTTCCAGATATATGAACTACACGCGTGCACATGCACACGAACCGCGACCACCTTCGGCCACCATCGTGATCCTCAACAAGTCGACAACGACGCCCTCAAGCCTCGCGACCACCCAGACTCGTGGAAAACTCCACCAATCAAAATTGAATGATTTGAATCCGATCGTCTGAAAACGCCATGCGTCACCACCACTGACCGACTGAACTCACGCCACCACGTCTATAGTTTTGCCACACAATGATGCTCAAATCCCCTCGGGTCCGGCCTCGACCGATTTGCCATCGACGGCGAAAATGCTCAGAAAACCCCGACCATCAACACTGTTGCATAAACCCTAGATCGACGCTGTTTGACCACCACCGCCACTTAAGAATTCTCCTAGCAATTTTTCTATGATAAACGACCTATAAGCGTGCTCCAGCCTTAACACCGATGTTCACCATCCACTTGATCGCCAGACTTTCGTCAAAACCCATTTTACATTCATCTTAAGAATTCTCGCAATTTACTAAGTTAAAAATCATGAAATTGCTTTTAAAAATACCATTTCAAAGTTCAATTCTGCTTCTAAAATCAAATCATGAAATTAGAATGATTAATTTCCTGACTTATAAAAGTTATCACTGTATTTCATCATTTTCGAAAATAGTTACTTAATATAAATTTTGGAAACTATTTTTATAATTGATGTTATAGTCTTAAAATTATTTTTCTTTAAAGATCATAGCTTGATATTGATTATACAAAGAGAAATCAAAATTTGAACTTGATTTGAACTTGTAGGTACCAAAACAGAGGTGTCTATATAGATATACGGACATGCATACTCAAATCTGCATATATGTATATACATGCAGGTACATTTTCATTCATACAAACATCTTTCATTTACAGGTTAAAACCTATAATTATTTAGGTGGAATGATTTTTTGAATTTTTAAACAGGCAAATTTGCCTGAACACAAGCTTGCACACATCAATTTGCATATATTCAAACATCATTCACCACTTCATTTCAATTTCAATTACATCAAACTAGACTTAAACCTACAGTTTGAGAGTTTTCTCATCTTGGAGATGAAGACAGAGGACAAATTTCAGATTTTAAAATCTGGAAATGCTTTGAAAAATTGTTTTTGATGTTTGATCTGTAAACTTTTACATTTGATTGATCTGTTTTTTTGAAACCGATGCTGATAAGATGATCTGATCTAATTTTTACACTTGATAAATGAAACTTTGTTCTTGATCCTTGCATTGCATTTTCCAGGTTGAAGGTTGCTTTGATCTCCGGGCTTTAATTTTCAGTTTCCTGATTTTTTTTGTTTTCGAATTTGTTTAGGTTTGTAAAAACTTTTCTCATGTTTGATTTGTAGTTTTGTTTTCAGGTTAGGAATAACCTAGTTTATCAATTTCTTTCTTATTAATATTTACATGATTTTCAAATTAAAAGTAAAAGTAAAATTTGCTTGCCACTTGTTTTTATTAAGTTACACTTGTAAGTTTGTCTTTTCCTTTAATTTACACTTGTTAAATTTAAATAAATTTATGTAAAGACCTTTCCACTAATTTATTTATAAATTATGGTTTAGTCGTTTTATTTTAATTAATTTATAAATTTTGTTTTAAACCCTTAACTTAACTTAATTTATAGATTTAATTTTTAAACCTTATGTTATTATAAATTATGTTTTATATCTTTCCTATTTGTTCTTGTCTTTATATTCATAACTTTGTTTAAACCTTACTTTATTTTAATTTATAAAACATGTTTATTTATTTATTTTTCTTACTTTTTATATATTTACAACTTTATAAGAAAATGAGTTTGAAATCTAATTATACTAAATAAATAAACACATATATAGATTATATGTAAGTCTTTAAAAATATAAATTTAACTTTAAAAAACTTTTTAAAATTATTTATATCAAGTTAAATTTTAACTTTCAAATACCTTTTAAAATTTACTATATTGAATTCCAATACAACTTTCAAAATATATATTACATATGTATATTATAAATTAGAAAACAAATTTCTAGTAATTTTGAAATAGAGCTTTTCAATATCAAGTATTATTTATAAGAGATTTACTTTGAATTTTAAACCAAAATTCTTTTTATATTCAATTTATGTACATATATATATGTATGAATAAACAAACAAATGTTTTATTTAGTTTGGAAATTTCAAATTAACCCACAATTTAATCCAAAAAATTATTTTAATTATCAAGTTAAATTTAAATCAAAAATCAGGATTGTTACATTATTACTATGACATGATTATATTAAATGAAATTACTTGTTCAGCATCGCTCGTTCCGTTTTGACATTAGCTCGTCCATGGCTTCTAGCCTGATGCGCTGCCCATGAAAATATTTGGTCTTCATCCTGCATAATATTATAAAGTTACCATCATTTTAATTCAATAATCTTTATCGTTCAAGTTACAGGGTTTTATAAGGTAACACACATGGGAAGCAAAGGTGTATATGATGTATATGCCTATTTCTGAGAGGAAACAAAATAATCATTTGTAATATAGGTGTATACATAACTAGGCAATGGTTGGATGTATAAAACCCAACGGTGTATTGATAGAAATAAAGACACGAATATGGGAATTGACCTGATCGTAGCCTTCATCACTGAACAATGCACCATTGCAATAACGAATTTTGGCTCTATTCCAACTATAGAAATCTGCTCATAAACCATAAAATAATATTTAAATAGAAAATATGTATATTAAGTTTCAACGTCTATACCAGGATTTTCTTTAGATTTGTTGCTCATGATCCCAGTAAATGGAATCTGTTTCTTCATAAAATTTGATGAACCACGTCGAGTTTTCTTGCGATATACGCATGAACTAGCAATGACAGAAAGGATGAAATTTTTAAACAAAAATCGAACTTGTAATCTAGCATATCTTGGAAAGGGAAGTCATTGATCGAATGGGATCTTCTTAGGGGTGTAGACAGTGGTTTAAGATTTTTAGCTAAAGATTATTCACACCATGACACTGCAATGTTAACGATGTTCTCATAGGTTGCGATGCATACTTCTATCGAATGTTATTAACATTGTTGACATTAATTCTCTAACATGAAGTAGGAGTTACTTGAGGTGAATACAGCAATTTTGCATGGTGACCTTGAGAAAGAGATTTATACAGATCAATCAGACAAGAGTAAGTCAGATTATGTGTGAAAGCTTGACAATCTACGAACAAACTAAAACAACCCACAAGGTAGTGGTACAAAATGATTTGTCAAGTTTTACTATTTCATGAATTCTTTCGAAGCTCAAAGTCAATGTGTATTTCAAAAGGTGTACCAAATAGTTAACATATTTATTGCTATATGTTGATTTTGTCAATTAGTATGGCTAAAGACTAGCATGGATATGTTGAAAACATAACTTAGTAAGAGTCTGACATGAAAGATTTGATAGAAAAAATGTGATGGACATATGTAGAGACAGACAAGCGAGAGAGCAAGGCACTCATAGAAACAACACATCTAGAACATTCTCGTTCGATATGAAATCAAGAAGCCACTGAGTACTTGGTTTATTCTTTATGATGATACATCTCACATAAATACAAAGAAAGAATTTATGTTGGTGTGTCATATGCAAATGTTATTAGATGTCTTATTTATGCAAAGATACCACCATAGCCGAACTTGACTATGGTGGTTGGTGTTGTAGGCATATTACCTACGTATGTCTAATTCAAGAAAGTAACATTGGGAAATGATAAAGTGAATTCTTAGATATTTGAGAGGTAGTTCATAGCTAAATAATCAATAACAAAATTGGTCATATATTGTTCAAGTACCAATATCTGATACACAAAACTATTGGAATCATATTTAAATAATGTTAATTAATTAAAAAATTATCTTCACACTTTACATTATAAGTGATACCACAAAGACATTGCTTTGTTAGTTTGTATTGCTTTGTTAGCTAAACAGTCAAGAATTTGCCTATGGATAAATAATGCGTCTTTTGTAATTTAAACCTAGAAAATGTAACATACCTTTATTATAAGTGTCTCTTAACTAATTTCATCCTTGTAAACACTCTTAATATCTTTGACTTTAACAAGACCTTTGACTTTAAGATGATCAGCTCAGACTTACCTATTATATTCACTATAGTCTTACATTACTTAAATCATTAAGTGCGTAGCAGAGGCAAAAAAGTATTTAAAATATGAAAATCGAAAATTCTGACCTCTAAATTGACTAACCAACTATTTGCACCAGATCCAAAGCCATGATCTAGGTGGTAACCAAGTACAGTTCCGTCTAAACAAACTGCCTAAGTCAAGAACCAGAATTAGCATTAATCCATGTATCAAGAAATCTTTGTTTAATAGGAGCAAAAGCTAGATGAAATCAGAACATGTAACACAAGCAATTACTGTTTTGATTAGTTCTTGATATTTTAGAATATAAAAGCCATTTGAAATTTTGATTATAATATATAAATCGTATGGAGATGACTTATTGTTATTACTTATTTCTAATGGAGATGGAATTTTGAGTATGCATTCAGCTTCTTATTTCTAAATAAGAAGCAGCAGTACAAATACAGATAAAACATAATTTCATACACAAGTCTACACGACATAGCAGGAATCAGGTAGATCTAAACTGATCATCAGTGATAGATTTAATCATTTCTGAGAATATGTAAAACAGATTACATAAAACATAATCATGTATGAGGATTATATACTGAAAATTACAAATAACAGCTTTTCATAAGACACAATCTTCAGATGCTAAGTTTGGTTTAAAAGGGGTTGTTCAAGGGATACAACAAAAAATTCGTTTCGCTTTTATAAAAGAAAAATCCTTGCCTTCTTATCTTTTTTTGGGCAGGGTGGCAATAACATTTTAAAAATCACTGGGTTTATTAAATTCAATTTTAAATATCACCAAAGATATATTCAAACTATGTGAATTTTTTTAAATTTGTTATAAATTGTGTGTTTTGTTTTCGTATACCCATATTCGTGAAACATTGACAAATAAATTTTGCTAATACCTTCACCCGCTATTGATATGAAATTATAGGGTCATCTTGATATATATTAAAGATAGTGTAACCTGTCCTCATTTCTGGTAGTATGTGCCATGTATTACGTATTGAGCTGTGAATAGAGTGTATTGTTTCTCACTCATTCGTGTTTGTTCAGAACGTTATGTAATTTCTGTTGTGCATGCGTTGTGTAATCAAGGGACATGCAGGTGTTCTGAAATTTTTGAACCTCCCAACCATTAGACACACAGTTCAAAAGGCTTACTGGTTTTAAAATTGCCTTCAACAGTACCACTAGAATAAAAACGAGCTCCTATTATCTCAGGATACAATGTACCTCGTTAAACTGTACTCTAACTTGATATTTTCCTTTTTCAATGCTTTCATTGTAGACCGCATCCTGCATCATCAATTTTTTTATTCTGACCATACTTGTAATTCTTAATATTGTGACTAGAACTGCTACTCCTATTTAGAGGCAGGCGATATTTGTGTATGTGTCTACCTGAATCAATGACTCCTATCGTCTCAGTATTTGGACATAAGGCAGTTCTGAATTCTGCTTATTTAAAATTGATTCATAGAAATTTAATACAGTTTGCTTGTGATTCTCCACTCTTTGCTGCAAAGCTTTAGAATCCTGTCTAAATCTGTGGGTCATGAAACTAAGAGCATCTTCTTTGCCAAACACAATATTTTAATAAATACTAAATTAAAATATAATGAACATAATTTTTAGTTTGTTCATGTGCATGTGTTGTAACTTAATGATTTACTTATAAGGGTAAAAGTACATTACTAGCATTCAATGTTATAAACCATTCCATACCTTTTATGTACATTGATGAGAATTTCACAATGTAACGCCTTGATAACATTTGAGTCCTCCTGTTGTTTCTCTCCCAGTTAAACAATGTCTACCTGAAACTCAACATAATCATCTTCAAATTCTTGCATACAGACTATTCAATAGAATTATATATTTTGAAGTCCACTTGCTATGTTCTAAAATCTTAAAGACCAAATGCCACAAAATAAAGCACTGTATGATGTGTAGTGTCATCTATAATAATATAGCTACTAAAAGAATACTATACCTTAGATAATAAGTTGGCAAACTATACTTTGAACTTCGCTAACAAAGCACGGTTAAATTACTAGACCTGAAACAAATTGTCGATGAATACGAGTCTAGGAGTAAATGTACACTAGTCATAAACGTTGGCAAACTAATAATTAATGTGTTCCATGATTAGATGTGCATTGTTAACAAACTTCACATATTAGAATTTATATTCTAGACACAATATTTTCTGCATCAGATATGATCTGACGATGAAGTTATATTGTAAAAAGTATCTTTAAGTGAAAAATGACATAATACCAAATGCATGGTTGTGTAAATCACAAAGGATTAATTGGTAGACTGTCAAGTAAATAACTAATTTGCAACTTGAAAGAAGTGTTAAAAAATTATTATAACATTATATATTTGCAACTTGAAAGAACGTTGCCAACTCGTACAAAGCATAAAACATTATATTGGCTTTGCATTTCAAAGTTTGAGCTAGAAAGATAATCAAACATTCACCGATTCTATTGTGATACTTGAAATACTAGAATATAAATAGTCCAAAGTTGCATGATGAATTGCATTCAAGATTCAATGCAACTTCTATTAGTGGTAATTAATGCTTATGTCATATAGACTGATTCAGATTACATCCATTAGCAAGTCAAGACTGACAAAAAAACAAGCGGGTTGATAATCTAATTTAATTCAGCCACATATATAATGTTTATATGATAACATGCATCCCAAGATCTAATTCTTTCTTGGTAAACAAGAAGATATAACTATATGAGCAGCCTGTGTACATAACCGTGATATAAAAATAGCAATGCACCTATTAAGTGATGGTAATAATCTTATCATTGAGTTGTATTAGCAAACATTTATAATAGAGCTACAAATATTTTATTGAAAAATGCATTTCTTTACGAAACCATCCATGGATCCAAACAAAATTGCATGTGTTGCACTTATAAAAAAATCAGTTATCAGCATGAACAATAATATCTTCAACCGAGGACCTTAAATTCATTGTGTTTCAGATAGATATATGACATGATAATTAGCTTCCATATTTGGTACTTGGTTACATAAGCAGGATAGTGTAAAATCTAACTAGATGTGTAAACTATATGAATTAATTTATGAAACCAGCAACACAAAATTATATAACAAACATTTCATTTCTAAGCATATTTACATGTAGTGCTAAAAGTTAACTGATAACCAAGGCAGTGTGTGTTAACTTTTTTAGCGTGATTAGGTTTTTGGTCTGCTTCTTAAGAAAGTTTTTAATAAAGAATCCAACAAAAATGATATTTATCATAGAAGTGATATTGTACTTGTTAACCCGCCTTTTTCAAAGCCATAAGTAGGCGGATTCAACCTAACCAACTTCACGACTATCGAGGCTGGAGTATGATGGATTTGGTTTCAAAGGATGAAGTTTACTTGGACATGTCATTTGGTCAAGAAATGGAGGGAATGCACGGCACAAGTACTTCGTTCGGTCTACACTCCCCACTCGGCATACAAGAATCATTCGGCATTAGAAATGGTTCGGCATTGGTTGTCGCTCGGCATAAAGGAGTCGCACCTCGATACCTCGCACCTCGATACCTCGCACCTCGATACCTCGATACCTCGCACCTCGATATCTCCTACCTCGATACCTCGATACCTCGCACCTCGATACCTTGATACCTCACACCTCGATACCTCGATACCTCGCACCTCGATACCTCGCACCTCGATACCTCCCACCTCGATACCTCGCACGTCGATACCTCGATACCTCCCACCTCGATACCTCGCACCTCGATACCTCGATACTTCGCACCTTGATACCTCACCCCTCGATACCTCACACCTCGCTCGACATTGCACCTTGCACCTCGCTCGGCATCGTACCTCGCTCAGCATTGACGGCTCGGCATGGGTCGCTCGGCGAAGATGGCTCGGTGGAATGTCGTTCAGCATAAGACGAATATGGCTCGGTGGAAATTCTTAATGGCCTTTACCATTCAGAAAGCCCAGCAACTCAAAATTCGCCTTTAAATACAACTTGTAGGGGTTAAGAAGGGGGTCTTCTTCTTCTCTTCTGCTCCCTGACTTTTTATTTCCTAAGACTAAGGCCAGTCTACCACTTTGTAACTTTAATTGATTCGAACATCAATAAAAAGGAAACTTCTAGAGTGGACGTAGGCCGAAGTCAGCCGAACCATTATAAAACTTATTATTCTTTAGTGCTTTCATTTTAAATTTAACTGTTCTTCATATTATTACTCTCTACACACACTTTATCTGTTATCAGTGACTATTAGTTGGTGCTTTCATTTACATTTGGGTGTTAGTGACCAATTTTGGTGCTAACAGTACTAAAGCTAAAACAAGTCCTAAGTGTTTGTTTTTGCATTCAAGTTATACAAAAACCTTTTCCCTATTTGGTAGATTCCATTTCCACCTGTAAAGCATAGCTACCATTGATGCAATTGATTTGTTCTATTTGTCTGCAAGTGCATAACATTGACCAACTCTTTAATATTAATATAATATATGCATAAGGTTACTCTTTAACTTAGTTGACAGGAATATTTTTTCTCTTGATTGATATTCAAAAATACAATATGCCTTATTCTTGAAAACTATTGTTTTCTTTGTGATAATTTAACCCTACAACTAGTGACTATAGTTTTATTAATCCACTAGTGTACGGTCACTAACCAGCATGTAAAGCTTGCATGAAGCAGCATGTATGTAAGGAAAGTTTTCAAATGGTGAACTATATGGAGTAGAAATGAATATATGAACAGACCTGAGGCTATAATCATAAAACTCTTCAAACACAGCTTCTTCATCATTGCGTTCATCTTCATAATGAATTATGTAATGACTTTTTGCAATCATATGTTTCCCAAAACCTTTTAGGATTTACAAAGGAAGTCAATCGTAATGTAAACAAATGAAATTCCTTTTAACCTATGACAATAGATTTTAAGAGCTAATCAAGTCAACATTAACCATAAAGCCTTTAACAATAAAATAGGTACACTATTTAACTTTAACCCAACATATGTGAGTAGACCATTAGGATCTTTCAATTACTCAACATTAAGCCATGATGTTTATGCATGTCAGACATGCAATTTTCTATGTTGTTGTGTTTGAGATCACAAACAAATGAAGAAGTATCCAATTCTGATATAGTATCCATGTTATCAGCATCGGAAATAATTCTTGGTTGTTCATGCTGATGAAACTGAGTTTAAATGGTTTGTATTTTAATTTAACAGTTAAATCAATTCTTTCCATTCCATTTCAAACATCCAAACATGTTTATCAAGTCGGTTTTCAATCTCTTCCTTACCTCTAATAGATTATAGTGAACTCTTCAAATTAAATTAATCCATCTTTGATTAAGTAGACAGATTTCAATTCTAATACCATTAAAAAAATTGAACCTCATATCTGAATTCAAAATGTCAAATAGTTTTTAAATCTAAAAATTATAATACATAAATTAGACACGGTAGAACATCAAAACCCTAAAATTTGCCTGCTCCTATCTCATGCACCTTTCCTTGCAGCATGTAGCCACTTGAAATCAATTTCTATTTTGGGGAAGGAAACAAATTGGATACCTGAACCTAATTTAGGTTGAAGAATAGATTTAAGAATCTATGAATAATTGAATAGCTAAATGAAATTTTGTATCAATGACCTGAAGAAGCGCCATTAATTATAATTGGTAGTGTGCAAAATAGATACTAAAGCGATGTTCAATCAGTGATAAATAACAATCTGATTTTGTTTTATTGGTGGTGACGTTCTTTGTACAAGAAATATTTTAGAGATTTGAGAAAAGAAGGCGGAGTCAGCTAATTTTTTTTTAAGGTTTTTGTTTTGTTTTAGCAAAAATAAGATGAAATAAGGGCAGGAAAAGTAAACAAAGTCCGCCTAGAAATATTACTCCAGATATCTAAACTTACAATGCTGCCATTATATTAAGGTCAGGGAATAGTTGCATTTAGTGCTCAAACACTTCTATTTAATGCTACCAAAATCACATTTTCTTGTAGGGTATACCATTGTCATGTTATATAGGAAACAAACATTAAAAGTTATGGTATAGACACTAATCAGTCATACTACATTGTGAATATACAAGCGCAATAAACTTATCAAAAAACCCAACACATCTTGCTAGAACAAAAAACATAGGTATAAGACACCATTACATCAAGAGATAATGTAAATAAAGGAAATATAACTCTAGAATTAATAATTAAAAAAATTAAATAGCAGATATTTTAACAAAATCAGAAATACAAAATACTTCTATTAAACTACGTTGAGAACTTAAATATGTTCCTTTTTAAATATTGAAAATAAGAATACTACACTTATAATAAATACATAAATATTAATATGAACACCAAAAATTTAAAAAGATATTTTTCACATCTACGTTAATGTATATGTGTATTGTACATCGACATCTTAACCGTTTTAGAAAAACTGAATTTCAGTCTTCTTTAAAAAACTTAAAACCACCTATATGACTGGCTCTTTTCGTGCTTAAACCTATTTTTACTCATTCTGTTCTGCAAAAATTAACCAAATCAATCTCCAAGTAATTCTAAGAAGCCAAAGGAAGAGTCTTCTCCATTTTGGGACTTAACTTTAATCAATCCCATAAACATTGAAGAGTCTATGAACCATATTCTTACCATGCTTACTGAAATGGAGATCTTGCAAATTAGAGTAACAAATGAGCAAGGAAAACAAGGGAGGTTGATTCTTAACATTCAAAATCCTCAAACCAAAAATTGGATTGAACCGATCATTATTTATGAACCTGACTCTAAAGTAGACTTAAGTACCCATAATCATTAATGAATGAGGGAGAAGTAGTGGAGAAGGAAGTATAAATTATGATGACGACTTTGACATTCGTTGTGAGGGCCAAGTAATATTCAATGCTAAAGGAAATCTTATTTTATAGAAAGGAAATTTTTATACAAACTTACCCGAATTGCCATAACCATAAGTGTCAATGGTTAAGTGTCACTATCAATAAATGTTATTGTATGTATGTATTTATATTGTGTCATTTTTTGTTTACATTGAATACCTATTGTATTAAACATTCTTTTTATTTATAAGTAGGTATGTATTTAAATGTTAATGTTCATGTAAATTGGTTTAATTACTAATATGTATAGTTATAAAATTTGGCATACTGGACATATATATCATTTATAGATTGTTTTTTTTGTTCTTATACACACTCCTAAGATTAACATACTTTGGTTCACTTATACCTATTAACTTTATATACAATTTATACCCATTATTGATGATAAATGGGGAGTAAAAATTGCATCGATTCATGGGGAGTTAATTAAGTTCAAATTAATATTGTCATATTTTATTTAAAAATATTTATATGGTTGTCATAATCAAAAAGGGAAGATTATTAATATCAAAGTTATTTATTTTGATGATAACAGCCATATAAATATTATTACTAATGATTTCCCAAGTTCTTTTGTAACGACGCGGAATTTCGAATACTTCGTACTTAAATATCTAAATTATTTAGATATTTGAATCTTGGTTAAATGTGATTAAATTTATTTCATAACCTTGTTAACCATATTTTAATTAGAAACAAATGATAAGAAAATTGTTTTTGAAATGTGTTTACAAAATAAATATTTCAAAGAAATATCAATAATATGTCCAAAAATCATTTTATCGATAAACGACCTTACTCGATATAAGTTGTTCAAACTAGTTGTGCTTGCTTAGAATTTTAATGTGTAATAAAGTGCCAACTAAAAATAATTTCACTGATGGTAATTAGTGAGGTAGGATGAAGTTATGAGTGATGTCATATGGATAAAAGATATTTTAAGGAGATGTTTTCCTTAAGAATATGAGGTGTAAAGTTGGCATGTGAGATGGAGGATGCATGGTGACCTTCTAAGGAAGTTTGGATGTGATAGTGACCTCTTGTTAACATCTATTTAATAACTTCATATGTTTCATAATTTATTTTCTACAAAATTAAAAAGATAGAAAACATTATAAGCTGTTCAATCTCTTACTCTTCACTTTTAAATTCCTAAGAAATGCAAATCAACACTAAACTTCTCCAAACTTTAGCTAAGGGCCGAGCACAATAGGAACGAGGATTATCAAGTCAAAGCTTCTAGAAAGGGATCATAAAATCTAAATCAAAATAGGGCCATGAGCAACTTGATGAGGGAAAGAAAGCCAAGAGCTAAAATGAGCAAAAGTTGGAAGCTTTGGTATGTTTGGTGATGGTAGAAAGTGTTAATGTGATTCTAGTGGCTTGTGTTTGGTTGTAGGCTTGGTTTTGGTGATTTACCTCTCCATTGAAAAGTTAATAATGTGTATACATATTCATGTTGTGCGAAAATATAACGTTTAGTAACTAAGTAAAGTTATAACAATAGGCGCCTCTTGTTTTGGAAGCAAATGACAACAATATATTATGTATAATCACTTCTATTACCATCTACTAGATGTAAATGTGGCCATGACTTTGTGTTTGAATGTTTGGTTTAGTTGTGTGTGGCATTGAAGTGTGTTTGAATGCGTTTGAAGCAAGAAAGGTCGCTTTAAGTGAACTTAGATAATCCAACGTGTTTAACTTTTTCAAAATAGTTTCATCTGAGTATACTATAAAAGTATATTTGTACTCTACACTAATAATAGTGTGTGAGATAGCAAAAAATTAGTTCATTAAATTATAGAATTAATAGAACAAAGTGTAAAACTAGAAGTGCAATAGTTGCCATAATTCACTTTGAAAAGCATTGTTCAAGGACCTTTTAATATTGTTTTGAAAAATATCCTTACAAGTATCTTTGCATGTTTTTTAAGTACCCTAATTATAATTCTTACTGTAAAAATTTCATATCTTAAATGATTTATTTGAGTGAAGAAAATTGGTCACAAAATTCATGCTTTTTCTAAAATGTTCTCTGTACATTATCTTTTACAACACTTGTAAATCTTGTCTTTGAGCTACAACAACACTTTTGGCCTTCCACTAGTGTTGTTTTAAACTACTTTGTGATTTTAAATGAGTTTAAATTATGTCTAATTTAATTCTTATTATGAGATGTTTTAGGGAAGTTTAATCGATGATTTTAAAGTGTTTTAAAAGTGGTTTCAAGTTTAAATACATTATCAATAAATATTTATGAATTTTTAAAGTAAATGTTTCTAAATATAAAACATTCTCTTTTATGTATTTTGTTAAATCCTGAATTTCTTACTATTAAATAATATTTTATGTAGATATTTAAAACCTATTTATAAGTATTTTTAAGTATTTTTTGAACTATACTCACGAGTACCCAACGGACGGGTAAAATCTAGAGGGGAATTAAGTTGTGTCTATCCGCTTTAACTTATAACACATATAACTCCTGGGTACATTTTTTGTGAGAAATGTATGCAAGATAGGGCTCGAACCTGAGTCTGTTACCAGAGGAAGGCATCCCTTTTTCAATTGTGCCACAGCCACGAACATTTTTAAGTATTTATAAATATAAGTTTTGGAAAAGTAAGTTAAGTATTTTATAAAAGGACAAAACTATTTTGTTATGACATTAACCTAAAATGAATGTTTTAAGAAGTTAATTAAAAGTATACTGTTTGTTAAATAAGTGTAGATGTACTAAATCCTTAAAAAGAATGTTTTCAAGATAATGATAAGTATAGAATGGTTTTGAGTTCATAGTGACAACGTTTTAGTAACATTTGTTTTTCTACCCATTTGAATATACTTTTGAAAATAAGTAGATCTTTAGAAAGAATAGTTCAAAGATAATGTTAATTATGAAATGGTTTGGTATATAGTAACATTATTTTAGTAACATTTGGTTTTAACCTACTTGACTATACTTTTAAACATGTGAAATCTTGTTAAGAGATTTATAGTATTCTTATACCTTAGGGATAACAATATGAATACATTTCTAAGTACTGGAAAGAGTAGAAATGAATAGTGAAATAGTAGTATACATACATATATACATACATACATACATATATATATATATATATCTTTTGTAAATGTATGTTAAATGTCTGAATTATTTCAATATTTGAATCGTAGGTTTAATGTAAATAATTGTGATTTTATAACTTTATTAATCTCATTTTTTAGTAATCACTAATGATAAGAAATTCATTTTTCGATATTGTTTACAAAAATAAATGGTTTAAAAAATATCGATGATATGATTGAAAATCGTTTTATCGGTAAACGACATTTTGGTAGATAAATGCTGCTCAAACTCTTTTGTGTTTGTGTTTGTGTAGGAACATATGAAGGCATTTAAAATAACTAAAATTACCTTTGTTCATAAGAAAAACAAATTAAAACCAAGTTTGTAATTAAGGAAACATTGACCCTTGATTTAAGGCATGAATTAAGGAGAGATTTAGGGGTATGGTGTGTGTAAGAGAGCATGTTGTGCATGTGCATGGAGAGAAGGTGGAGGGGGTTGTGGCCAGCCACATTAGATGTTTTTAGGGTCTTTTTTATTGCTAAATCTTCCACTCTATACTCTCTTTTAATTATTTAATTCAAAATTAAAAAAGCTGCAAAAAAGAAAAAGAATTTAAACTCTCTTATCTCATCTAAAATTCTTCAAATCTTATACTAATCAACTCTAATATCAACCAAACTTCACCAAAGGTCTTAGACCGTTATTGGAACATGTTTTAGCATGCAAAAAGATGAATAATGATAGAGCAAAGTGGGAATTATGTCCAAGCCATGAGCATCTAAGAGGTTTAGGAGGCTTGTGCTTGTGATTTTGGAGCAAATGAAGTTGCCTTGGGATTTGGGTGATGGTAGCAAGCGTTGCCTTGGTTCTTATGGTTTGTGAAGTTTGTTAACTTGGTTTTAAAGTGAGTTATCTCACCATCTTGCAAGTATATGTTGTTTTATAATGTTTGTTGTGCAAAAATGTAAATGTTATATGAAAACAAATGCAAGTTATTACATTTTGGACCCTTCTTGCTTTTGAAAGCAAATGACAACATATATGTATTATAACTTCTATCATTATTGAAAGCTAATGACAACATATGTATTATAACTTCTCTTATAACCTTCTCAAAACTTGTAACATCACCATGACCTTGTGTTTACCTATTTGGATATGTTGTATGTGATGTAAAAGTGTATATGTGAATGTTTGAAGCAAGAAAGTTGCTATGATAGTACTTTGAAATCTCTTAACTTTAACAAGTGTTATTTGGTGATTTATAGACATATCTTATTATAACTTGGTTTGGTTGTTCTCTAAATTTCTATGTGTGTTTTGGACAGCAAAGAATATGTTTGGAAAGTAGCGAAAAATGTTGGATAAAGTTGTAGAATTTAATAGCAAAATAGTCACTTTAATGAAACTTTTAAATTCCTTGTTTTTAGAAAATAACGTTTATTTTTGTAGAAACTTCCTTAGGATTTTTTTTTACCATTTTAATAAGTCAATAATATTTTGTTCTTACTATAAAAATTTTGGTGTTTAAATCATTTAATAGCTAGTTGAACAAGGTGACAAAAATTGTAGCGAAATAGTCACTATAAAAGAACTTCGGAAAAGAGCCTTGTATTCGAAAATTTCCAAAGAATAATTATTAGATATTATTTGAGATTTTTCATCATAGTTTCAAAGTTCCTAAAGTATAATAACTACTATAAAAATAATGGATCAAAAGTCAATTTTTTGTGCGTCAAAAACCCGACGTAAAGTTGTGGTAAAAATTGGTTAAAAACAAGCCCAAAACTTGAGACTGTATTTCTGAATTGCTTGTTTTACTTCTGAAACACTTTTCCCTACATAAATTCTTTATAGCATTTCTAGAATGCTATTGTTTTTTGTTAGCAGTTCAATGGGTTTTAAGTGTAATAAAAATTTTAATATTATTTCAGGAATGTTGTTTTTACTTCTAAAACGCCTTTTACCTGTTGCGAATTGTATTGAAGCATTTATGGAAATGCTATCTTTGTTGTTTGAAACTTTGATTTGTGTAAAAATGAAATTTAAATTCATTATTTTTCTCTAATATTTTTAGGGTTGTTTTCTAATTTATATTAGAGTATTTTAAAATCGGTTTCATGCTTACATATATTTTTAATAATTAATTATGAATTTTTAAAATAGGTTGCTTTTAAATTTAAAACATGTTTATTTTGGTTTTAATATTCTTTCAATTTTTTTTATTTTTACAGAATATGCTACATAGATAATTATAGTATATTTTTAAGTAGTTTCGATAAGTACTTTAAAGGTATTTCTATATATACAGGTTTTACAAAGTAAGTTAAGTATTTTGACAAGCACCATTGTCCAAGTGGTTAATTGATTCGGCTTTGGTGCAAGAGGTCATAAGTTCGAAACTTGCTTTCGAACGTTTATTGACATGGGATATGTTGTCCCAATGATTTGTTGTATATAAAGTACCATTTCAAAAATAAAATAAAATAAGTTAAGTATTTTATAAATATAATTAAGGATGTTTGGATTTCAACACATAAGTAAAGATATATGATTTTCTGAAATTAATTAAAAGTGTTTTACCTTAATTAATAAGTACGGATATGCTTTGACCATTAAAATAAATATTTTGAAGTTAATGATAAGTATAGAAATGGTTTTCGGTTGTAGTAAACAATGTTTTAGTAACATTTGTTTTAACATTTATTACTAATTATACTTTGGAATGTATTTGATATTTAATAGTGAATAGTTTAAAGATAACTATAAGTAAACGGTTTTGGGTTGTAGTACATATTGTTTAAGTAACAACTACTTTTAACCCATAGGAATATTATTAGATCTTTTGTAATGGAGTTTTTAAAGATAATAACAAGTACATAATCTTTTTATATAACGATAGAAAAGTAAAATTTTAACTTATAAAAGAGAAGAGGTTTATAGTGCTGCCATTTGAGTAATATTTTTTAATTTCTTTGATTACAAATTAAATTTAGTAATCTTGTTAATGATTTGTAAATATAATCATAACATTTGAGATAAATATATCAATATTTTTGAAGATAAATGAATAGTAAAATACCATATAACTGAATAGTAATACATGAATAGCAGAATACAAGTATGTACCTTTTATACAGAGAAATTAAATCTATGTATGATTTTAATAAAATAACTTTTAATTGATAAAATATTAATTTAATAAAAAGGGGATTAAAAGTCATTCATGTGACTTGATCGAGCTTTGTGTGTGTTAGTTATGCTTATGTGTTACTTGTTATGGAAAGTAGTTAGTCATGTACGTAGCGCTAAAAGCCAATGAAGTAGAATTGATTCATCCGTGAGAGTTAAGAATGATGATTCGAGTAGGGTGTAGAGCAATTGTGCTCTAACCTACCTTGCTTAGTTCTTGACTGAGGGATAGTAGAAGTTGAAAAGGTTGAAAACGTGATAAATATACGAGAATTGGTTTCCATATGCGGTTGTTTCATTATTGTTTAATATGACCAAATTAACTTAAGACGTACCAAAAAACTTCATGGCTTCATACACTTTGAGAACCCCCAAGGTGGAGCATTCACCTCTAGTGGTCACTTACTTTTTAAAGAACTATAATTAAATTGACTAAAAATTCGTCGATTCAATCTTGAGGAGATTGAGATATGTACGTCTTCTACTTATCAAAAATCACTTCAAGATTGAGTTACGTATTCTATCACTTGGAAGTGGATCTGTTCGGGACGTTGGAATCCACTTAAGGATTTATGATTTTTTCGTATGATGATGGCTTATATGTTGAGATGCAGAACGTGAACTCATCAATAGTATATGACTAAAGATAGAGTATGCTACACAATCCTGGGTTTAGCTAACCTAATAAAGGGGTACATGATCAACTCCATATTTAGGATATGCTTTTGATTAGTTGCACGTAGGCAGTTTACGGTACTTGACTCATATGATAATATTTTAGCTAGAAATATACGACACTCGGAAGGTAATTTTTGATTCTTGCCATGGAGATGGTCTCGGTTTACTTACGAGTTTTACTAGGGAGGTCTCCAAGGAAAATCCATATGCGAACGCGTCTTAATGGTTTTGATTGTATATATATTCAATGTTGTTGTGTTGTGAGATGCAAGGCGGCACAACTATTTTCTGATTTATACTCTTTACCTCAGACATTATCTATTATATCACAATATGTACTTTTAGATGGTGGTTATTTTAAGGGGTAATCATTATGGCATTCAATGCGGTCACAAAAGTACTGTTATATACTGATCACATATTTCATGAGTTTCTCACACTAAAAACGATGTTTAACTCATGGTTTTATATTTCCCTTATTTCCGTGTCTTCTTTTGAGTAATTTGAGAAAAGGCAGGTTTTCATTGATGTTCAATCAGCCCTTGGAGAGGAGCTGGATGTTTATCTACCGTACTATTCTTATTTCCGCTGCATTACTTTATGTATATATATATCAACAACTGTAAGGATATGTTGTTATAACTACCCAGGTTGATGATAGTATAGTAATTATAAAATGATATGTTTATTAGAGTGGCTTTGTGTATTATCTTTTGATATTATATGTTATCATTCCGCATGTGAGATTCTGATGTTCTTGTTCTCTTCTTTCTTATTCCTTTTCTTTTCTTCTTTTTCTTCACCCTAACTTTCTATCTTTCCATCACTTGGTTGCTCGGTTTGTGAATACTATGGATGTATTAGCGTCAACATTCGGGGTAGAAATGGAAAATTATCACGTCTGGTATCAGAGCTGAAGGTTAAGCGATAACCTAGGTTTTGGTTGTGTATAACTACTTAAGAGGTATGGTAATGGAATGCCCTAGTATGAGTTAAGTGTATTATATATATGAGACCGTATATGTATTTTATATATATTAGTAATATATAAATATAGGTTGATAATGTAGTTGGTTAATGTAGGGATTAATGATGTTTACCTATTATCCCTCGTTGATTAGCTTAATCATGCTCAACCTGTTTATGAGCATTATTAACATTTGTAGAATTATTAGCTTAACATTGCTCAGCCAATTGACATGCATTGTTACCATTTGTTGATTGATTAGTTGTGCCTGGCCAGTTTTTATCATTGATTATTATTTATTGATTGTTGTTTTGTGTTTAACCGGTTTATAAGTAATTTACCTTTTTAACACATGGGTTAGGTAGATGATAATTATGGGGACACTGATGACATTGTTAGGATAAAAAGTTGACTTTAATAAAAGCCGTTTACAGACAATCTAATAGATAGATAAAATATTTTTGGAATAAACATTTGTGAAATTATTTAAATAAGAAAAGACTTATATAAAAATGATTTATAAAGTGTAGGTTATGAACTTAAGAGGATTTAAATTGAGAATTTGAGAATTTAAATCCCGATGTTTTGGTACTTGGTTTTTAAATTATTGGAGTAAATAATAATTGTATTATTTGAAAGTGTTTTAAAGGACTGATGTTTTTTAAAAGGATTTTAAGATTTGTTTGGATTTAAGGTTACTCTCGGGATCAACAAGTCAATTCAGGGATAAAAATATTTTTATGATATCTAGTTCAAACGGCTTGAAAGAGACTAAAAAATGGACGAGAAATGTGTTTGGAAAGTGAACACTTATCTTGACTATTAGCCTTCCTGGTAAGGCTATATATGGTACTTTTTGGTATAACTCAGTTCCTTGTATCATTGTGATGTTACTTGATCTATATTTATTTTTCTATGGATTTTAAAGAAAATATTTAACAAATTAGTTTTGGAATGATTTTTGTTCAATCCCATAATTATGATATAATATCCAAAAGAATATATAAATATATGATTATTTCAAATGATTAGAAATAAAACATGATGTTTAGTTCTAAACTTTCTTGAAATAAATTTGATATTGAAACATAAAGTTGAATTTTTATAACTTTTAAATTTGAAAAGATAGTAAGTTAAAATAAATTTAAAATTTATTGAATATCCTTGTTAAGTAAATAAATGTGAATGTTTTGTATGTATTCTTAGGATGTAGTGGAGTATTATTGGAGTATTGAGCTTAAGTCTTGAAATGTTTCAAACTAAAAAATTTTCCTTAATGAAATGTTTAATACGTAAAGATAAGCCTTTATAAAATGTTTATAAATTAAGTAATGTTTTTCGAATAGTTTCATTAATAATTTTGATATTAAATGAGAAATGATTGTAACACAAATAAGTGTGAAAATAATAATACTAATTAGTGTTGTTAAGAAACTAATGGAATAAAATACGTAAGTTGTATGTCGATCACTTTATTCTCATGATAACACTTGATATAAGAATCTAATACATGATTTCGAGGTCTATACACCGGTCCAAATAAGGATTTTTCACCCGATTCTTGACGACGAACACTCAATATGGATTCTTGATATGTTCCTGGAGTTCTCTACTATAGTATATGGCTATGTATGGAAAATTGAGGTGTCTAATCAAGGAACTAGATCGAAGTCCGACTAGAGAGGTTAAGTAATCTATACTAGTTTGAAAGTGAAATTTATGTGTTCGAGCATGAGATTGAATTTGATATTTCATACAGATGACATATGTATATCATACGAGCTTTGGTATATTTTCATACTATGTTTGTTGGCTTGTGGAGTGTTTTCGAAATGACACTCAGAATTCTTATTAAGGTGTATGAATAATCGATTAAGAAATAACATAAGGCTCTTGAGTTGACGTTACGCTTAGTAGATTGCCTATCATCCTTGCGCGACGAGAAGAATTTTAAACCCGGGCAAATCATGAGCTATGTTTGTTAATGAATTTAAAATGTTGTTAAGTACTGACATGTGATTGTTACTTTTATTGCTTGTGTTGGAATTTTAAGGGTGAAATATTCTAAGTAGGGGGAGAATTTAAAGACTTGGAATTCCAAACACTTCTTATTTAAATATCCGAATTATTTAAATATTGGATTCTTTGGTTTAATGTGAATAAATGTAATTTTATAACCTTATTAACCCACATTTTAATAATAACCAATGATAATAGATTCATTTTTGAAAAATGTTTACAAAAATAAATAGTATGAAGAAATATTGATAATGTAACCGAAAATCATTTTATCGATAAACGACTTTTTGGTAAATAAATGTAGTTCGAACTCTTTTGTATTTGTGTAGCATACAAAGATATTTAAAATAGCTTAAATCACATTTGTTCATAAGAAAAATTAATCAAAACTAAGTGTGTATTTAAGTGAACATTGACCTTTGAATTAAGGCATGAATCAAGGAGTGATTTAAGGGTATGATGTGTGTAAGAAAGCCTGGTGTGGATGTGCATGGAGAGAAGGTGGAGGGGGCTATGCCCGACCACAACAAGGTTATTTTAGGGCCTTATGTTGCTAAATCATGTACTCTATACTATCTTTCAATTCATTATTTCATAATTCAAATGGTTGCAAAAATCAAAAAGAATTCAAACTATCTTATGTCTCAAATTCTTCAAATCTTTTTCAAATCAACTCTACTCTCTACCAAACTTCACCGAAGGTTTTAGATCATTATTGTGACATGGTTTAGCATTCCAAAAGTCAAATAATGTTTGACCAAAGGGAGAATCATGTCCAGGCCATGAGCATCTAGGAGGGTTAAGGGCATGTGCATGTGATTTTGGAGCAAAAGAAAGTTGCTTTAGGCTTCAGGTGATGGTGGTAAGTGTTTGCGTGGATCTTTGGCTTGAGATAACTTTTAACCTATTTTTAAGGTTAGTTATCTCACCACCTTTCAAGTATATGTTGTGTTATAACGTTTATCGTGCAAAAATATAAATGTTACATTAAAAAAATGCAAGTTATTATTTTTTGGATCCCTCTTGCTTTTGAAAGCAAGTAACAACATATGTGTATTATAACTTCTTTTCTAAACCTCTAAAATTTTTAAAATGGCCATGACCTTGTGTTTACTTGTTTGGATATGTTTTATATGATGTAGAAGTGTGTATGTGAATGTTTGAAGTGAGAAAGTCATTGTTAAAGCACTTTGAAATCCCTTAACTTTAACTAGTGTTATTTTGGGATATATAGACATATCTTAATATACCTTGGTTTTCTTTCTTTTTTTATACACTTCAAGGGGTATTTTGGATAGTAAAGAATATGTTTGGAAAGTAGTGAAAAATGTTGGATAAAGTTGTAGAAGTTAATAGCAAAACAGACGCAATAACAATACTTTTAAATTCCTTATTTTTGGGAAATAACGTTTATTTTTATATAAACTTCCTAGGGTTTTTCTTTATCATTTTAACAAGTACATAATATTTTGTTCTTACTATAAATTTTTTGTATTTTAAATCATTTAATAGCCAAATGAACGAAGTTGAAAAATTTATAGCAATTCGCTATATAAGCACTTTGGAAAAATATCTTGTTTATGGAAATTTTATGAAATAATTAAAACATATCCTATAGACATATTTCTTTATGGTTTTTATGTACCCAAAGTATACTAACAATTGTAAAAAGAATGGATCAAAAAACATTTTTAAAGAATAAAAAACTAGGTGCAAAGTTGTAGCAAAAACCGATCAAAAACAGGCCTAGAACTTTAGATACAATTTCTAAAGTGGCGCCTTTCCTCCTGAAATGCCTTTTTTCTGTTACGAATTGTTTGACAACATTTTTACAATGCTATTGTTTTCTACTTGAAATTCAATGGGTTTTAAATCTAACAGAGCTTTAGATTGCATTTCTGGAATAATTTTACTTCTGAAACACCTTTTAACTATTGCAAATTGTTTGGTAGGATTTGCAAAATTCCTATCTTTGGTGTTGAAACTTTAATTTCTGTAAAAATTGTCAGGACCCGATTCTTCGTCTCCCGAAAATTCAACATCGATACTCACTTTATCGACTGCCGAGCAATCGAACGACGGAAAACCGAACACTGAGGGTTTAAGAAGAAGAAAAGAGAGAAGAAGAGAGAGAAGAAGATAGAAAAATAGAGAGAAAGATAGAGAAAATAGAACGGAACAGAAAACAGCAGAACAATAACAGAATCTCACAATTCGCAGCGGAACAACATATAATAGATAAATGAATAATCTTTAAACAAAGAACTATATCAGTTATTACATCACATTTCATTACATCCTCATCAGAGTGTACAACAACAACAACATCAAACAGCGGAAAAGAAATACTATATACTAGTAATACGCCATGCCATCCAGCTTGCCTCCAGCAACTCCAGAATATCCTGAATATCCTGATAAACCTTAACTCTTGACTGCCCGTGTGAAAATTGGTGGGCACCCAGAGTTTAGGAAGGAAAACAATAAACTCCGAGTCATTCATGTGACTGGTGTGAGAACTCAAAACAGTTTATTTATCTTTAAAATCAAAATAGAAGAATATTTTTAAAGTCAATCCGCAATGCTTTTAAAAATGAGACTACCATAAGGCCTCCCGCACACACACACAATGCAAACGCAGAATCGGAGGAGATTTCTCCTTATGATAGTCAAAGATGCTTGATACGCATTTAAAAGAACATTTGATATTATTACTAGTGCATAGTGTAGGAAAAATTCATTTCGAAAGTAGAATATAAATCTTAGCCAACATACGACCATTATCGTATGCCTACTATAGCTACCATCCAAACAGTGGGGCGCCACCATAAGTGAATGATAGGTTCTACAACTAATACCGTACAAGGATCGTATTGTTTCTTTGGATTTCCAACAAATGGTCAGGCCAAGGAACTTCCCATTGCCACATGGAAACGCCTCTGGATGGACGTCCCGAGAACTTAACCAGCTCTCTGCCAACACAAGGCCGGGTTACCTTTATCACTAGGTAACTACTACACGAGTATGCCATCCCCCGGTCCTTTGGGACCTTTAACCGAGCGCTCGCAATCAACATCACACAATCATAAGGTGTTTTCAACATGAGTAAGTATCTGGGCTCCATACCATGATACCACCCTTTTCCAGAAGGAAATGCACATACCCTAAAGGGAGCTACCCCTCATAACCTTGCCGCATCTTTCCTGTTTTGACCATTCACGGGGTGTGAGGCTCGACGAAGTCACGTCCACAAAAACATACTTTATACAAAAGCCATGCTTTGGGTCAACAAATGATCATAGAAATGATCACCAAGATAGACGATCAAACAAATGATCCTATCACAAATAATCAACACAATGATCATTTCACAGCAACACTCAGCATGTCACATTACCAAATTGGGAATATATCGCTGATAACCTTCAACTACATAACCTCTGAGCTCGTACGTCTCAGAGAAGGGTGTTAAGCTAAAAGAATAAATTCTCTGCCACCAACAGAAATATATTTGAAAGAAATCTGCTTTATATCTCAATTTGTAACGTCAGACATACAATCCATACAAGTCTGTTCCGGGCTTGAACAAAACCGAAGGCACTTACAAAGAAGTCCTTGCAATCCGGATATTCACAATCCTGATCGGATTTTCCATCACATATGGAGAACTCAATACCGGAGCAACTCGGTGCAGAGTCAATCGACAGGTCATCCTACCGCTCTCGCAAATACCGGGTCTTCAACACCGATCTTCAAATGCAATTCATAACGACGTATCACATATTCGGAATGGGTTATACGACCCCATGGTCCTTTCCCGGTTAACCCTAATAGTGAGCGCTTATTCAAAAATAAGTGTGGCATTCAAATTCAAACAAATCACATCAATTACCCGTTCAAAGGGGAATATTGATAGTCGGTTATTGAACTATCAATGGATATGCACACATCACCAGTTTCCAAATAATTTTCCAAATTATTTATTTTCCAAAATATCTTTAAAAGATATATTATTTTCAATACTTCAAAAATAAATCAATATTTATTTTCATACAAATTCCACTTTCTTTTATAAATTCCTTAGTGAATTTATAATCCAAAATATCTATGGATATTCGATTTCAATTATTCATTTCAATTTATCTTCAAAAAGATAAATTCTCAAATATTCACTTTATATTGGAAAACATTTCCATACTTATTTAATAAGTAATTCATGAACTTATTTATTTTCAACACTTAGAAAATATTCAATATACTTCAATCAAGATTAAGTATATATTTCATTCTTTAAGGAAATCATTCTCTTAAACATATTTATTTGGGCCAAAAACGAATGTTGCGTAAAACATCGTTACGACAACCCAAAATCACTAGTATAGGGATTCGAAATTAAAATAGATATATAAATCCCAATACTATACAAAACATTTCCTTTCGGAAATCATTTACTATCACAACAGTGTTATAGTCCATCATTTCCTTTTATTTCTCGAAAACGTCTATTTCAACAATAAATGTTGAAATCTATGGTTTCGAATCTCAACACATTTTAAAACATCATTAGATCGTTTTAATTCTATTTAAAAAAATCACATTCAAAACAATTTCTTTAACATGTTATTCACTATTCAAAAACGTGAATATACTTTGTTAACAAATTCCATCATTTCTATTCATTTTATTTTAAAGGATTATTCACTGTCTAGAACGTGAATATAACTCCATAAGTAAGTTATAAAAATTAACTTATCCAAATAAGTCGTTGCGAATTTATAAAACAATGTTTATAATTACCTTTATTTACCTATTCAATTCATAACTCAATTATATATCAAACGTTCATATTATAAGTTAAATACTTATAAAACGATTATTTTACAAAATCGTTCTTTTAAAGACTTTCCAATTTATAAATCTTATAACTTATAGGATTCATTTATTTAACCAAATCTATTCTTTTAATAACTCCACAAAATTTACAAATCTTACTATTTATAAATTTCATTTATAACTTCACCATTTATAATTTTATAAATTCCATTCACTTATACAATCCATTTTCACTTCATTCAAACACTTATAAAAACTCGTTTTATAATGTCAATATTTCAATTTATAAATATCCATTTATAAATCTCTTATATAATCAATTCATATTAATTTTTAAAACATCTTTAATCTCCTTTATTATTTCACCATTTTGATTCATAAAATAATTAAATTTTATAAATCCTATATTGAAACTTTTCACAATAAATTCTAAAATCCCGATTGAACTATTTTATAAAATCATTAGCATCATATTCTCAAAAATCAGTTTTTAACTATATTTCTCAAAAATCATAATTTTTATAACTTTAAAAATTATAACGTTTATTTATTTAAAATGAATCAATTCCAAACATATTTTATAAACGTTTTCTTTCAAAAATCACTTTAAAAATCATTTTAAATTTCCAAATTTGGTCCAATGATGCTACATACCAAATAGTCAATCACGACAACAACGACACCATATATCGATATGATAATCCATCAAATATCAAAATATCTGAAATCAAATAAATACTGTTGAGGAATCCAGTTGGATCCCTCCAACCTGTTTTCCTGCATCCACAAACATTAGCACAATACCAATTCCGCTCCAGTACAGAATTATCGCGGTATACGGGATTTAAAATATTATCCGCTTAATAGACGGCGCAATATGGTCTCATCCGCTAAACAAATGCGGGAAATCAATAACTCCAATATATACATATGCCAATATATATATATATATATATATATATATATTGCTATTATATATAATACCAATTTCACTGTTTATGAAATATTCGCGGTATATGTTTTTGATAAATAACATCCGCTTACTAACGGCGCATAATGTCTATTTTAACAATCAATAGATAACAATCATCATTCAAACATGCATTCAAATATTTTAAATCTAACTATTTAAAATAAATCGAAACCGATTCGATTGAGTGAGAAGTTCTCACCTTGATTTTAATTCCGTTTTAGCGATTTATTTCGAATAAAATTAAACGGACGTTTAATTTTACCCAAAATTCTCACTAACTCCAATCGACTCCAATCCAACTCCATCGCGTAGAGCTCGTCCATACGATTCCAACGCAACTGGTTTCGCGCGTTTTCGACCTCGTATGAAAAAGATATACATTTTTGAAGTTTATACGAATTTTATTTATATAATTTACAACTTTAATTATTTTTCAAACCTAATCTAATACAGGCTGTTGATCTCCAAACCTTTGCATCATGACCGTGCACAACTCTCCTTCTCATCACGTATCCATCTCCAGGTCGCGCACCGTAGCCGAACCCATTAGCTTCTCCTAGGGTTTAAAACGCACGCCACACCACTCGACGATAATTCGATCAGGAAGCGCCACGTTGAAGAGCATCTCGAAGAGCACCACCGCGCCCAATATTGTGAAGCTCGGTTGTCTATATTGCATGAATTTCGAGGCCGAACTGCAGATGAACGCGGCTTCCTATCTCACAAAATACAGCTCCATTCGCGATCATATCCGTTGAATATAAGGATCTCAACGTGCTCTACATCTTTCTAGTTGCAAGTTTCTTGAATCGTTGAGTGGATGAAGAGATAAGAGGTGGACAAGTCTGATGTTTTTCGGCCATCCATTATCAAGTGGCGGCTACACGTTTAGATTAGGGTTTGGTTTATATATATATATATATATATATATATATATATATATATTTTTAGAGTGAAGGGCTATTTATAGAGTTTTGAACGAACACTATTCATTTCGATTTTCCAAACTCCGATTTACGCGCCGTAACCAGCGTTTCTAGGGTTTACCCCGCGTTCCGGACACAATGGAACAGGTTTCGGAAGCTAATTCGGATATCTGTGCAAGTTATGGAAACAAATGTTCGATTTAAATTAAACCGATTTAAGCGAGGCGTTTTAATTAGTACCGGATAAACGGTAAATCCAATTGACTTGAAATTTGAAACCTTACAATAATATCTCATTACGGATCCAATGAAACTGGTTTCGTCGAAATCCGAGACTTTTTGAAAAATGGCTATTTTAACTCGCCAAATTAATATTAAAAACAATTCGATGCGTTTCGAGCTGCCACGATCAAACGATAGCTCGGATTGACACGAAAGTTGAAATCCGGTAATAACTAACTATTACGGATCCAATGGAACTGGTCTCGTTCAATTCTGAGACTGTTTAAAAATTGTCTATTTTCACTTGTCGATTAAATATTAAAATATTCAATTTTCATAAATTAACTTTTAATTCGATTTTAAAAGTTCTAAAATATCATTCTAACTTCAATATGATAAAATAAAATTTTACAAATCATTTTCAATCATATTTAACTCAATTTTTCAATTATTTCCATAATTTAACATATTAAATTATCGATTTAATTATCCAATTAAATCCAATTATTCAAATTAAAATTTATTCGACTTATAAATTCACTTATTAATATTTAAAATTAATTAAATATTCAAATTTTAATTACTAAAAATCCTGGGTCGTTACAATCTTCCCCCCTTAAAAGAATTTCGTCCTCGAAATTAACAAAGTAAGAAAAGTTACAGAATCCATTAATTTTCCATAATTCATAGTTAAACTTCTTACAATAACTTTACTAAGTTTTCAAATCATACTTAGTTATCTTCTCAAAAACAACTACTATTGTTTAACCTTCAATTCCAAAATCAAAGTTATAGTTTTCAAAATTTTCCAATTTTTCTCAAATTTTTCTAACGCCTTAAATTTTCGGAAAAATTCGCCATAGTCTCCTTTACGCGGCTCGATCCGAAAAAAATGACAGTATATATATCACAAATATACATCTCATCAAGTAATGAGGCATCCCGCAGGGAAAAAGTATAAAAGTACGGTATTTAATCCGAGATATGTACCTTATATTTTATTAGCAAGCATATACAGCTAATATAGCGCGAAAGCGAGCTCCAAATGCGAAGCAAACGCGATCCGCACCTACTAAACACTCAACAAACAACATGAGAACCATGTATATAGACAATAGTATCAATATACAATATATAGCAACATAATAACTATATATGCCAACATAGCAAATGTAGTAAAAGCAACGAATGCAAACATCAACCAACTATCATTCATAACCAATATATATTCATTCATATTCTCTTTGATATTCAATGAAATAGGTTTTCAATTCTAATCACATTTGATTCATTTACATTGGATTTACTAGCATTCATTTTCAATTAGTTTATATTCACTAATTCATATTCAAGTTGGTTCACTTCCAAATCAAATTCAATTCTATTTAAGATTCACTTAACTTTCAATTTGAATTCAATTATATAGCTTCCAATTTCGCTAATTCAATTTCATTTAACACTTAATGAACTTATATTCAATCAATTAACAATCAAATAACAACCAATGTTTATTAATTAAAACCAAATTCCTTTGCTTATATTCATTCAATTTGGTTTAATTTTAATTGATTTTCATTCAATTATTCAACTTCTAATAACATTAGATTTTAATGAATTAACACTTACATTCATTATTTCATATCAACTTAATTTACATTCAATTGATTAACATTCAATTCATTAATTCAATTCAATTACAAAAGTTGAATTTCATTTATATAACTCAAGTTCACATTTATCACTTAACTTTATTAATTTAGTTTGATACCAATATCAACTTCATTAAACATATCTTAAGTTATATTCCATTTAACTTTAAATTCATTTTATTTACAACTCATATTCATAAATATATTCATATAGTTTCACTTCTTATATATATAAGTTTATTTCACAATTGTAAATCACTTTAATTATAATTTAATTCTTATAATTCATTTGCTTATACAATAATTCTTTTACTTAGATTATTCAAACAACTTAACAATCACTTATATACTTTAATAATTCTGAAAGATTATTTCTTTTTTTTACATATAAAATATACTCAAGGTAAAATTATTTTATTTACCCAATTTAAAACAATACTGTGTCGAATTGTTCTGTACAAGTGTTTAGAGATCCCTATCAACAACGTTAATTACTCGTATTAACCAGAATCTATATACCACTCAACAAACCAATCATCACAATATAAAACAATTTTATATATTCACTAACAAATACGCTCTCATAGCTATTATTACACTCAAAATCATTCTAGAGTACTACTGACTCTATCTCTAATGAGTAATACCCAACAGAACCATGGTTGTCGCTTAACCATATGCTCTGATACCACATTGTCAGGACCCGATTCTTCGTCTCCCGAAAATTCAACATCGATACTCACTTTATCGACTGCCGAGCAATCGAACGACGGAAAACCGAACACTGAGGGTTTAAGAAGAAGAAAAGAGAGAAGAAGAGAGAGAAGAAGATAGAAAAATAGAGAGAAAGATAGAGAAAATAGAATGGAACAGAAAACAGCAGAACAATAACAGAATCTCACAATTCGCAGCGGAACAACATATAATAGATAAATGAATAATCTTTAAACAAAGAACTATATCAGTTATTACATCACATTTCATTACATCCTCATCAGAGTGTACAACAACAACAACATCAAACAGCGGAAAAGAAATACTATATACTAGTAATACGCCATGCCATCCAGCTTGCCTCCAGCAACTCCAGAATATCCTGAATATCCTGATAAACCTTAACTCTTGACTGCCCGTGTGAAAATTGGTGGGCACCCAGAGTTTAGGAAGGAAAACAATAAACTCCGAGTCAGTCATGTGACTGGTGTGAGAACTCAAAACAGTTTATTTATCTTTAAAATCAAAATAGAAGAATATTTTTAAAGTCAATCCGCAATGCTTTTAAAAATGAGACTACCATAAGGCCTCCCGCACACACACACAATGCAAACGCAGAATCGGAGGAGATTTCTCCTTATGATAGTCAAAGATGCTTGATACGCATTTAAAAGAACATTTGATATTATTACTAGTGCATAGTGTAGGAAAAATTCATTTCGAAAGTAGAATATAAATCTTAGCCAACATACGACCATTATCGTATGCCTACTATAGCTACCATCCAAACAGTGGGGCGCCACCATAAGTGAATGATAGGTTCTACAACTAATACCGTACAAGGATCGTATTGTTTCTTTGGATTTCCAACAAATGGTCAGGCCAAGGAACTTCCCATTGCCACATGGAAACGCCTCTGGATGGACGTCCCGAGAACTTAACCAGCTCTCTGCCAACACAAGGCCGGGTTACCTTTATCACTAGGTAACTACTACACGAGTATGCCATCCCCCGGTCCTTTGGGACCTTTAACGGAGTGCTCGCAATCAACATCACACAATCATAAGGTGTTTTCAACATGAGTAAGTATCTGGGCTCCATACCATGATACCAACCTTTTCCAGAAGGAAATGCACATACCCTAAAGGGAGCTACCCCTCATAACCTTGCCGCATCTTTCCTGTTTTGACCATTCACGGGGTGTGAGGCTCGACGAAGTCACGTCCACAAAAACATACTTTATACAAAGCCATGCTTTGGGTCAACAAATGATCATAGAAATGATCACCAAGATAGACGATCAAACAAATGATCCTATCACAAATAATCAACACAATGATCATTTCACAGCAACACTCAGCATGTCACATTACCAAATTGGGAATATATCGCTGATAACCTTCAACTACATAACCTCTGAGCTCGTACGTCTCAGAGAAGGGTGTTAAGCTAAAAGAATAAATTCTCCGCCACCAACAGAAATATATTTGAAAGAAATCTGCTTTATATCTCAATTTGTAACGTCAGACATACAATCCATACAAGTCTGTTCCGGGCTCGAACAAAACCGAAGGCACTTACAAAGAAGTCCTTGCAATCCGGATATCCACAATCCTGATCGGATTTCCCATCACATATGGAGAACTCAATACCGGAGCAACTCGGTGCAGAGTCAATCGACAGGTCATCCTATCGCTCTCGCAAATACCGGGTCTTCAACACCGATCTTCAAATGCAAATCATAACGACGTATCACATATTCGGAATGGGTTATACGACCCCATGGTCCTTTCCCGGTTAACCCGAATAGTGAGCGCTTATTCAAAAATAAGTGTGGCATTCAAAGTCAAACAAATCACATCAATTACCCCTTCAAAGGGAAATATTGATAGTCGGTTATTGAACTATCAATGGATATGCACACATCACCAGTTTCCAAATAATTTTCCAAATTATTTATTTTCCAAAATATCTTTACAAGATATATTATTTTCAATACTTCAAAAATAAATCAATATTTATTTTCATACAAATTCCACTTTCTTTTATAAATTCCTTAGTGAATTTATAATCCAAAATATCTATGGATATTCGATTTCAATTATTCATTTCAATTTATCTTCAAAAAGATAAATTCTCAAATATTCACTTTATATTGGAAAACATTTCCATATTTATTTAATAAGTAATTCATGAACTTATTTATTTTCAACACTTAGAAAATATTCAATATACTTCAATCAAGATTAAGTATATATTTCATTCTTTAAGGAAATCATTCTCTTAAACATATTTATTTGGGCCAAAAACGAATGTTGCGTAAAACATCGTTACGACAACCCAAAATCACTAGTATAGGGATTCGAAATTAAAATAGATATATAAATCCCAATACTATACAAAACATTTCCTTTCGGAAATCATTTACTATCACAACAGTGTTATAGTCCATCATTTCCTTTTATTTCTCGAAAACGTCTATTTCAACAATAAATGTTGAAATCTATGGTTTCGAATCTCAACACATTTTAAAACATCATTAGATCGTTTTAATTCTATTTAAAAAAATCACATTCAAAACAATTTCTTTAACATGTTATTCACTATTCAAAAACGTGAATATACTTTGTTAACAAATTCCATCATTTCTATTCATTTTATTTTAAAGGATTATTCACTGTCTAGAACGTGAATATAACTCCATAAGTAAGTTATAAAAATTAACTTATCCAAATAAGTCGTTGCGAATTTATAAAACAATGTTTATAATTACCTTTATTTACCTATTCAATTCATAACTCAATTATATATCAAACGTTCATATTATAAGTTAAATACTTATAAAACGATTATTTTACAAAATCGTTCTTTTAAAGACTTTCCAATTTATAAATCTTATAACTTATAGGATTCATTTATTTAACCAAATCTATTCTTTTAATAACTCCACAAAATTTATAAATCTTACTATTTATAAATTTCATTTATAACTTCACCATTTATAATTTTATAAATTCCATTCACTTATACAATCCATTTTCACTTCATTCAAACACTTATAAAAACTCGTTTTATAATGTCAATATTTCAATTTATAAATATCCATTTATAAATCTCTTATATAATCAATTCATATTAATTTTTAAAACGTCTTTAATCTCCTTTATTATTTCACCATTTTGATTCATAAAATAATTAAATTTTATAAATCCTATATTTAAACTTTTCACAATAAATTCTAAAATCCCGATTGAACTATTTTATAAAATCATTAGCATCATATTCTCAAAAATCAGTTTTTAACTATATTTCTCAAAAATCATAATTTTTATAACTTTAAAAATTATAACGTTTATTTATTTAAAATGAATCAATTCCAAACATATTTTATAAACGTTTTCTTTCAAAAATCACTTTAAAAATCATTTTAAAATTCCAAATTTGGTCCAATGATGCTACATACCAAATAGTCAATCACGACAACAACGACATCATATATCGATATGATAATCCATCAAATATCAAAATATCTGAAATCAAATAAATACTGTTGAGGAATCCAGTTGGATCCCTCCAACATGTTTTCCTGCATCCACAAACATTAGCACAATACCAATTCCGCTCCAGTACAGAATTATCGCGGTATATGGGATTTAAAATATTATCCGCTTAATAGACGGCGCAATAGGGTCTCATCCGCTAAACAAATGCGGGAAATCAATAACTCCAATATATACATATGCCAATATATATATATATATATATTGTTATTATATATAATACCAATTTCACTGTTTATGAAATATTCGCGGTATATGTTTTTAATAAATAACATCCGCTTACTAACGGCGCATAATGTCTATTTTAACAATCAATAGATAACAATCATCATTCAAACATGCATTCAAATATTTTAAATCTAACTATTTAAAATAAATCGAAACCGATTCGATTGAGTGAGAAGTTCTCACCTTGATTTTAATTCCGTTTTAGCGATTTATTTCGAATAAAATTAAACGGACGTTTAATTTTACCCAAAATTCTCACTAACTCCAATCGACTCCAATCCAACTCCATCGCGTAGAGCTCGTCCATACGATTCCAACGCAACTAGTTTCGCGCGTTTTTGACCTCTTATGAAAAAGATATACATTTTTGAAGTTTATACGAATTTTATTTATATAATTTACAACTTTAATTATTTTTCAAACCTAATCTAATACAGGCCGTTGATCTCCAAACCTTTGCATCATGACCGTGCACAACTCTCCTTCTCATCACGTATCCATCTCCAGGTCGCGCACCGTAGCCGAACCCATTAGCTTCTCCTAGGGTTTAAAACGCACGCCACACCACTCGACGATAATTCGATCAGGAAGCGCCACGTTGAAGATCATCTCGAAGAGCACCACCGCGCCCAATATGGTGAAGCTCGGTTGTCTATATTGCGCGAATTTCGAGGCCGAACTGCAGATGAACGCGGCTTCCTATCTCACAAAATACAGCTCCATTCACGATCATATCCGTTGAATATAAGGATCTCAACGTGCTCTACATCTTTCTAGTTGCAAGTTTCTTGAATCGTTGAGTGGATGAAGAGATAAGAGGAGGAGAAGTCTGATGTTTTTCGGCCATCCATTATCAAGTGGCGGCTACACGTTTAGATTAGGGTTTGGTTTATATATATATATATATATATATATATATATATATATATATATATATATATATTTTAGAGTGAAGGGCTATTTATAGAGTTTTGAACGAACACTATTCATTTCGATTTTCCAAACTCCGATTTACGCGCCGTAACCAGCGTTTCTAGGGTTTACCCCACGTTCCGGACACAATGGAATAGGTTTCGGAAGCTAATTCGGATATCTGTGCAAGTTATGGCAACAAATGTTCGATTTAAATTAAACCGATTTAAGCGATTTTCTAGGCGTTTTAATTTGTACCGGACAAACGGTAAATCCAATTGACTTGAAATTTGAAATCTTACAATAATATCTCATTACGAATCCGATGAAACTGGTTTCGTCGAAATCCGAGACTTTTTGAAAAATGGCTATTTTAACTCGCCAAATTAATATTAAAAACAATTCGATGCGTTTCGAGCTGCCACGATCAAACGATAGCTCCGATTGACACGAAAATTGAAATCCGGTAATAACTAACTATTACGGATCCAATGGAACTGGTCTCGTTCAATTCTGAGACTGTTCAAAAATTGACTATTTTCACTAGTCGATTAAATATTAAAATATTCAATTTTCACAAATTAACTTTTAATTCAATTTTAAAAGTTCTAAAATATCATTCTAACTTCAATATGACAAAATAAAATTTTACAAATCATTTTCAATCATATTTAACTCAAATTTTCAATTATTTCCATAATTTAACATATTAAATTATCGATTTAATTATCCAATTAAATCCAATTATTCAAATTAAAATTTATTCGACTTATAAATTCACTTATTAATATTTAAAATTAATTAAATATTCAAATTTTAATTACTAAAAATCCTGGGTCGTTACAAAAATGATATCTAAATTGATTATTTTTCTTAGATCTTTTAAGGGTTGTTTTCTAACTTGTATTAGAGTTTTTTAAAACTGGTGTAAAGTTTAACTATAATTTTAATAATTAATTACGAATTTTTTAAATGAAGTGGCTTTTAAATTTTAAACATGTTTATTTTGGTAATTCTATTTTTTTTCAAAATTCTTTATTTTTACATACTATTCTACATAAATAATTATAACATATTTTTAAGTAACTTAAAAGTGTTTTAACATGTTAATAAATATTTTAAAGTTATTTCTATATATATAAGTTTTAAAAAGTAAGTTAAGTTTTTTATAAATATAATAAAGGAAGTTTGGATTTTAACATTTAAGTTAAAATATATGGTTTTGTGAAATTAATTAAAAGCATATTACCTTACTTAATAAGCATGGATATGCTTTTATCTTTAAAATAAATGTCTTCAAGTTAATGATAAGTATAGAAATGGTTTTGGGTAATAGTAAACAATGTTTTAGTAAGATTTATTTTTAACCATTATTATTAATTATACTTAGGAATATAATTAGATATTTAATAATGAATATTTTCGAAATAACTATAAGTAAAATATTTTGGGCCGCTGTAGACATTGTTTGAATAGCAGTTGATTTGAACTCGAGTTTTTAGATATAATAACAAGTAGAGAATCCTTTTATATAAAGATAAAAAAGTAAAAGTTTAACTTATAAAAGAGAAGAGGTTTACAGTAATGATGTTTGAATAACATTTTCTATTAATCACTTTTATTATAAATTAAAGTAAGTAAATTTTGTTAATGATTATTGAATATACTTATACCATTTGAGATAAGTATATGAATACCGTTGAAGTATAAATAGATAGTAAATATAGCATAAATGAATAATAATATATGCATAGTAGAATATAACTATATATCTTATATAAAGAGAAATTAAATCTACGTACAAGTTTAATAAAAGAAGTTTTAATCAATGAAATGTTAATTTAATAACAAGGGGAATAAAAGTCATTCATATGACTAGATCGCACTTTGTGTGTGTTAATTGTGCTTGTGTGTTACTTATTTATTCAAAACAATTAGTTGTGTACCTAGCAATAAAAGCCAATGAAGTAAACTTTATTTTATCCGTGCGTGTTAAGAATGATTATTCGAGTAGGGTGTAGAAGCAATTGTGCTCTAACCTACTGGGCTTCTTCTTGACCGAGGGTGTGACGCTCCACCTCTATACCCACGCTAGCCAAGGACACTATGGTGTAATGCCGTCAACTACCACGGAGAATAAGGCTCTGGAGGAGCGACCATCCGTGTAATTGCTTAGTGCGAGCACCGATATGTCAGATAGTATAACATGCATTTTCTTTTCAAGAGGGAATCCGACATACCGATACAAACTCAAAGCGACTACACAGTGGCTATATAAATTCTTTGGAAACAAACATAGAAATAAACATAACACAAATCAGTCACAGATATCCATATCACAAAGGCGGAAAAAGATATGAATATAACACATGAAAGTGTACATCGGAGTAGTGGTCAAACAAGATCCAAAATTTCACAAAAGAATAGTTACAAGAGCTTCACAAAAGAATAAGTATACATCAATGAGTCTATATCTCGAATGTATACAACCAAAAACTACTAATCTAAGTAGTTAGCCAAAAGTCAGGATAATAATCCCAGATGAGAAGTCAAGCAGAAGCACCTATAACATCTCGGTCTGACCCGAGTATTATTTAATAAGAAAATAATAAATGGATCAGTCTAACTATAAATATCGGATGAAATGATATAGAATAAGAGATATGACAAAAACGTATGATAACCATAAAACCACACTGTGATAAGTATGTAATTGAAAATCAACAAGAGATTAATCAATATCACAAGAATCTTCTCAAAGATCAAAAAGAATGTCATACTCTTTATTTTTATTCACTAAAACCATAAGTATTGATCGTTATATCAATGCCAATCACAAAAGTTAATGACACACAAATTCACCAATGCACAAATATTGATAAGACTTATCGACGTAAATAACGAAAATTGGTGAAACACAAATTCTACAATGGAAATCCAAAAATCACAAAAAGGGGGAGGTCTATCACAAAACGGGAGCATGAAAACTCACCAACACGTGTATCACAAAATGGAATGCTATTCCATGGCTGCTAACCATTAATTTTGAGCCGAAGCTCCACAAAACGGCCCGAAGACCATGGGTCGCTACTCCACCAAATTGAGCCGAAGCTTCACAGAAACGGGGTTTAGTCTCCCTCGTAGACAAAGAGACATCGCACATTTGCTAGTCTAAATCACAAAAATGATCATCAACGATCATCAAGAAGTGTCAATTACAGTAAGCTAGTAAATATATAAGCCTAGCTTCATGTTCCATAACCACTAGCTTAACTTAAATATTTACGAACAAACTGTAGATCTCCACTCGAAAATTGTCACAAGAGATTCAATCGAACAAGTCCAAGAGTTAACCGGCGAAGTAAACGCAAGCGTTTCATACCACTTGTTTTACTAAGCTGTTTAATTAGATTTCTCGTACGAGTGAGGTAAAGGTTTGTGTATACTAATAGATTGGAAAACGGTTTAAGAAACGAGCTTTACTACTAGTATTGAAAGCTTTACATTTTTAAAATGTCAAATCACAAAAATAATTGTAGAAACAATAAGTCACAAAAATTCACATTCGAAGACGTGAATAAAATCCAAAGAATTCGATTCCAAATCCATCAAAGTGGAAACACCCTTGCGACTTAACGGCCACGACTTACGACTTAACATAATTCAACACAAGAAATCAGTGGCTCAACACATACGACTCCACGGCATATGACCTAAGAGATCAGTGACTTAAGAGATAGCTTGCGGCCTAACAAAGTAACTTAACATGGCGCGACCTATAGACGCGACCTATAGCATGGCGCGACCTAAGTTGGTGCGAGATATAGCAGCAGGCCGAGTGACCTAAATGGTTGCGACCTAAACCATGACGCGACCCATAGCAACAGGCCGAGCGACCTAAGTGATGCGACTTAAGTGGTGCGAGCAAGCCGAGCGACCTAAGTGGTGCAAGCAGGCCGAACAACCTAAGTTGATGCAAGCCGAGCGACCTATGTGGTCAGCGACCTAAGGGGTGCGAGCAAGCCGAGCGACCTAAGTTAGTACGACCTATAGCGGCAGGCCGAGCGACTTAAGGAACGAACGACCTAACTGGTTGCGACTTAAAGCAAGCCGAGCGTCTTAAGGAGGTGAGACCTAACTGGCCGACTCATTAGCGAGGCGAGCGACCTAAGGAGCGCGACTTAACAGGCTGAGCGACTTATGAACAGGTGCGAGCGACCTAAGTGGTGCGACTTATATGCAGGTGCGACTTAACATGGCCGACTAATAGCATGTACGACTTAAAGCATGGCGCGACCTATGTTGGTGCGACCTATATGCAGGCCGAGCGACATATATGCAGGCTGAACGACCTAAGGAACAGAAGTGCAAAACTCTCTCAATTTGCAACCGGTCGAGCGCGGACGCTAGGGGATTACGCCCATTGGCTACTCGGTCCTATTGGCTCCTCGATGCATCACCAAAAACGTATTCAAACTTCAAAGTTAGGATTTTTAAAGATTTGAACCCAAAACACTAAAAATTGGGATTTTCACCAATTCAATCCAAACCAAAAGCAAATGCACATGAATAAGTGTTAGGAATTCATACCCAATAATCAAAGATAGTTATAGACAAAGATGTGAGATAAAAATCACACCTTTTCACTAAATCAATGAAGGAGAAGCTTAAAAGAAAAGGAAGAATCAACCACACTTCAATCTCAACACAAGAAGCTTGAATCAATGGCTTCTCTTTGGATTTGGAGTTAGATGTTGGATTTGCAAATGAACTAGGGCTTGGAGTTTTAATTTCCCATTCCTCTCTTCATTTTTGACGAAGCTTGAGTGTTAGGAAATGAAAGTGAAGTAATGAAGGGAAGAGGGGGTTGAGCTAGAGTTAATAGTTTAGGCTAATAGGCTAAACCAAACCCAAAACCCAAAGTGAAAAAGTGGAAAAATTCCACTAACTCCAAACATATCAAAGTTTATACTCAAAAAGATCGCAAATGACATTTTGGACCTAATGGAAGTGGTCACGAGTCCTAATTCGACCGTACGCAAAAAGTAACTTTTCGGACTAAAATCCGGCTAACGATAAATTATTTAAATAAAATATTTGAATATTCAATCGTAAAATATGCGGGTTGTTACAGACTCCCCTCCTTAAAGAAATTGCGTCCACGCAATATTTAAGAAGAAAATATAAGGTAACAACCATGAAAGCAAATCAACACAAAAGAAATTTGAAATAAGAAATTCACCTCAAAGAGCACGGGAAAGTAAGTCCGGATTGGTTCGCTCGATGAACTCTCTAGATTCCCAAGAGCAATCCTTAGGATTTGAGGACCATTGAACTTTAACAAGCGGAACATCTTTATTTCGAAGGCGTTTGGCCTTCGAAGCAATAATACGAATAGGATGTTGCTCATAAGTTAAATTAGGCGAAACGTCAATTTCTTCCACAATACTGGGCTCAAGAATAGAATCGGAATCTCGAAGGCATTTTCATAATTGAGAAACTTGAAACACGTCATGAATGGCAGAAAACTGAGCCGGTAATAAAAGGCGATAAGCCACGGAACCAATACGTTCGGTGATAGGAAATGGCCCAATATATCGAGGCGCTAATTTTCCCGATCAACTGAAACGTACAACACCCTTCATAGGTGAAACACGAATAAACACAAGATCTTCTACATAAAATTCTAATTTCCTTCTCCGGTTATTGGCATAGGATTTTTGTTTACTCTGGGCTTCTTTCATCCTATGACGAATAAGGTCAATCTTCTCTGTGGAATCACGAATACAATCTGGACCTAAAATCAGCTTCTTACCGGCCTCAAGCCAACAAGAAGAAGATCAGCATGGCCTTCCATAGAGTGCCTCAAAAGGTGCCATACCAATACTAGATTGGAAGCTATTATTATAGGAAAACTCAACAAGAGAAATATGATCTTTCCAACTTCCACCAAAATCAAGAACACATGCACGAAGAAGTTCTTCAAGAGTTTGATTCACACGCTCGGTTTGTCCATCGGACTAAGGATGATAAGCGGTGCTAAAATTAAGCTTCGTCCCCAAAGCTTTTTGAAGACTCTTCCAAAATCCACTAGTAAACAATGGATCCCGATCATTAACAATAGAAGTAGGAACTCCATGCAATTTAACAATTTCTTTGATAAAGAGTTTGACCAAGAGAGGAACGGTTCGATTGGACCGAACGGGAATAAAATGGGCGGATTTAGTAAGTCTATCGACTATCACCCATAAGCAATCATGACCCGAACGAGAACGGAAAAGGCCGTCTATAAAATCCATGGAAATTTGGTCCCACTTCCAAATTGGAATTTCTAAAGGTTGCAATAACCCACCGGGCCTTTGATGTTCGGCCTTGACAAGTTGGCAAGTCATGCAACACTTAACCAAGTTAGCAATATCAGATTTCATTGCCTCCCAATAATAAAGTCGCTTCATATCCGCGTACATTTTACTACTACCGGGATGAATGGTAAATTTAGAACGATGAGAATTTTCTAAAATATCTTTACGAAGATCACTAATATTTGGCACGATAAGTCTTCCAAATTTTCGAATTCGCCACGAGAATCAATATCAAAGTCTTTTAAACCTTCAATATCAATTTTATCCCTAAAATTTTGGCCAAGAAGAGCTAATCGGGATCTAGCTTTTGAGCTTCAAGAATGCGGTCTAAAAGAGAAGGATGAGCCTCAAGCCTACATAAAACAAGAGATGAACATAAATCGTAAACACGATCTCGAATCTCACAAGTGGAAAAAATTCCGAGATCATTTTATTCAGATATCATCGTGGAAACAACCGCTTGTTGCTTGCGACTAAGTGCATCGGCAACACGATTTCCCTTTCCGGGAGTATAAAATATATCAAGATCATAAGATGTAAGGAATTCGAGCCAACGTTGTTGACGCAAATTAAGTTCCTTTTGGGAAAATAAATACTTCAAAGGTTTATGATCGGTATAGGGAATAAACTTCTCTCCCAAAAGATAATGACTCCAACTTCGAAGGGCGAAAACAATAGCTGTGAGTTCTAAATCATGAGTAGCATATCTAGACTCGGCGGGTTTCAATTGCCTAGAAGCATAAGCAACAACATGTTCTCTTTGCATAAGAACGGCACCTAAACCAACGCGACTAGCATCGGTATAAACAATAAAATCTTGGTTTCCCTTAGGAATCACCAGAATAGGAGCATCAGAAAGGAGTTCTTTTAAATTTTGAAAAGAATTTTCACATTTGTCCGACCAAATGTATTTAACACCTTTCTTTGTTAAGCTAGTAAGTGGCACGACTATTTTTGAAAAGTCTTTTATAAAACGACTGTAATAGCCAGCCAATCCAAGGAACCTACGGATTTCCGTCACACTCTCAGGTCTCTTCCAATTTTGAATCGCTTCAATCTTTGAAGGATCCACGGAAATTCCGGATTCGGAAATAATATGACCGAGAAACTTCACACGAGATTGCCAAAAGTGGCATTTAGAAAAAATTTCTTTTAATTGATTACTCCTAAGAGTTTCCACCACAATCCGAAGATGCTTTTCATGCTCCTCCTCGGTTTTTGAATACACAAGAATATCATCAATAAAGATGAGAACAAATCGATCGAGGAAATCTTTGAAAACTCGATTCATAAGGTCAACGAAATAAGCCGGAGCTTTCGTTAAGCCAAATGGCATAACAAGCCATTCACAAGATCCATAACGAGTACGGAACGATGTCAAAGGAATGCTATGCTCTGTAATACGAAGCTGATAAAAACCAGTAGCTAGGTCTAATTGTGAAAAGACTCTAGCACCACTAAGTTGATCGAATAGATCATCAATCCGAGGTAAAGGATATTTGTTCTTGATAGTAAGATCATTAAGCTTGCGGTAGTCAACGCAAAGCCTAAGTGTACCATCGGATTTCTTCATAAAAATAGCCGAAGCTCCCCAAGGCGAGAAACTAGAGTGAATAAATTGCTTCGCCTCCAATTCGGATAATTGTTTGCGCATCTCCTCATTTTCCTTGTTGGACATGCGATAAGGAGGACGAGTGATATGTTAAGCTCCAGGGATGAGATTAATTTTGAACTTAATTGCTCGCTTAGGTGGTAGTCCTAAAATGGGCTCAAATATGTCGGAAAATTCACGAACAACGTGAATAAGAGAAATGACATCTTCCTCATCATCATCATCATCATCATGAGAATTTAAAGAATATAAAGATGCAACCAAGCTGGAATCCGAATCTTTAAGATCAATAGAAATCTGCTTAACAAATCGAGGATGTCGAAGATGAATAGTCCGCTCAGGACATAGGATTTGGGCTTCATAATGGTTAAGCCAATCCATTCCTAAAATCATTCCGAAGCCAAGGTAACGCATAACATGCAAATCGACACGGAAAGAGTAATCACAAAAAATAATTTCGACATCTTTACACAATAAACTGATTGTTGCGGATCCACCAACCGGATTCGCAATTCTCAAAGAAGTCATTAAACACAAAACATCCAAATAAAAAGTATCAACAAGTTCTTTTGATATAAAAGAATGGGATGCACCCGTATCAAAAAGAACTCGAACATGGTGATCACGAAATAAAATAATGCCATCAAGGATAGAATGAGCAATACCTTGACCACGAGATGTGTTGCTAGGGGCTTGAGCGACATTAAGCTTTCCCTCCTTCCTGCCATGAAGTTTGGGACAAGAAGATAAATAATGATCCAGGCTTTTGCAATAGCGACAAGCACGAGGCTTTGAACACTTGTTCGCATAATGGTCCTTAGAACCACAGTTGTAGCATTGCCTACTACTAGAGGTAGAAGTCTTTGCCACTGAAGTAGTTTGCTTCCCTTTCTTATTGGGATAAGGACCTCTGAACTTATTAGGCCTTTTCTTGTTGTTGAAGTTTGGTTTGGCACCCATAACTTCAACATCACTCTCCCTATCTGCCTCTTCAAGTCGAAGAGCGATATCAATGAGTTGATCAAAAGAAACTTCTAAATTTAGAAGTAATGGCTTCTTGAGATTTTTATTCAAGCCATAGACAAATTTTTGGTTCTTCTTCAATGGGGTGTTTATGTATTTGACCCCGTATTTAGATAGTGACTCGAAGGATGCAACATAATCTGCCACAGAGGATTCACCTCGAACAAGGTCAATAAAACGACGAGCCAATGTTACCTTCTCAGCTTCTGGCACAAATTTTAATTCGAAGCGTTCCCGGAATTTCTCCCAAGTAAGATCCGCTTCATTTTTTTCAGAAATCAGAAGCTCATACCAATCTAATGTTCTTTCTTGGAGCATACTAGAGGCCACCTGATCACGGTGAAGATCAATAAGATTCATGCGAGAAAAGATTCGATCGCATGTTCTTAGCCAAGCCTGGACTTCAATAATTGTTTCAGATCCTTTGAATGGCTTCCCACCCAAATTGGTATAATCGTTGCACAAACGTGCAAATCCAGACTTAGGGTGAGTAGACTCCGGATTAGATCCGGCTGCTTGAGCATTCTTTACTAGATCAAGAAGCCACTGGGTAGACATAAATACTCCAACTTGGAGAGTAGCACTAGATTGACCGGCGTTGGGACGGCCTGGTCTAACCATTTCTCTTCCTTAAGAAGGAAGAAGAAAAAGGTTATTCACAAATTGAATATCAAACATTAATGGTTGTTAAAACAAGGAATCACAAAAGAAAATAGGATAGAACGGTTCGAAGACCCGAATAAAATCCTAAGGCATGACTCCTAAGATGGACTTAGGACAATGATCATTGTTAAATTATTCTACATTGTTCCAAAGTTTGGCTCTGATACCAAGCTGTGACACCCCACCTCTATACCCACGCTAGCCAAGGACACTACGGTGTAATGCTGTCAACTAGCATGGAGAACAAGGCTATTGAGGAGCGACCATCCATGTAATTGGTTAGTGCGAGCACCGATATGTCAGATAGTATAACATGCATTTTCTTTTCAAGAGGGAATCCGACATACCGATACAAACTCAAAGCTACTACACAGTGGCTATATAAATTCTCCGAAAACAAACATAGAAATAAACATAACACAAATCAGTCACAAATATCCATATCACAAAGGCGGAAAAAGATATGAATATAACACATAAAAGTGTACATCAGAGTAGTGGTCAAACAAGATCCACAATTTCACAAAAGAATAGTTACAAGAGCTTCATAAAAGAATAAGTATACATCAATGAGTCTGTATCTCGAATGTATACAAGCAAAAACTACTAATCTAAGTAGTTAGCCAAAAGTCAGGATAATAATCCCAGATGAGAAGTCAAGCAGAAGCACCTGTAACATCTCGGTCTGATCCGAGTATTATTTAATAGGAAAATAATAAACGGATCAGTCTAACTATAAATATCGGATGAAATGATATAGAATAAGAGATATGACAAAAAGTATGATAACCATAAAACCATACTGTGATAAGTATGTAATTGAAAATCAACAAGAGATTAATCAATATCACAGGAATCTTCTCAAAGATCAAAAAGAATGTCATACTCTTTGTTTTTATTCACTAAAACCATAAGTATTGATCGTTATATCAATACCAATCACAAAAGTTAATGACACACAAATTCACCAATGTACAAATATTGATAAGACTTATCAATGTAAATCACGAAAATTGGTGAAACACAAATTCTAGAAATCATCAATGGAAATCCAGAAATCACAAAAAGGGGGAGGCCTATCACAAAACGGGAGCATGAAAACTCACCAACACGTGTATCACAAAATGGAAAGCTATTCCATGGTTGCTAACCATTAATTTTGAGCCGAAGCTCCACAAAACGGCCCGAAGACCATGGGTCGCTACCCCACCAAATTGAGCCGAAGCTCCACAGAAACGGGGTTTAGTCTCCTACATAGACAAAGAGACATCGCACATTTGCTAGTCTAAATCACAAAAATGATCATCAACGATCATCAAGAAGTGTCAATTACAGTAAGCTAGTAAATATATAAGCTTAGCTTCATGTCCCATAACCACTAGCTTAACTTAAATATTTATGAACAAATTGTAGATTTCCACTCGAAAATTGTCACAAGAGATTCAATCGAACAAGTCCAAGAATTAACCGGTGAAGTAAATGCAAGTATTTCATACCCCTTGTTTTACTAAGCCGTTTAATTAGATTTCTTTTACTAGTGAGGTAAAGGTTTGTATATACTAATAGATTGGAAAACGGTTTAAGAAACGAGCTTTACTACTAGTATTGAAACCTTTATATTTTTAAAATGAAAAATCACAAAAATGATTGTAGAAACATTAAGTCACAAAAATTCACATTCGAAGACGTGAATAAAATCCAAAGAATTCGATTCCAAATCCATCAAAGTGGAAACACCCTTATGACTTAAAAACCATGACTTACGACTTAACATAATTCAACATAAGAAATAAGCGGCTCAACACATGCGAATCCACGGCATACGACCTAAGAGATCAGCGACTTAAGAGATAGCATGTGGCCTAACAAAGTAACTTAACATGGTGCGACCTATAGCATGGCGCGACCTAAGTTGGTGCGAGTTATAGCAGCAGGCCGAGCGACCGAAATGGTTGCGACCTAAACCATGACGCGACCCATAGCAGCAGGCCGAGAGACCTAAGTGATGCGACCTAAGTGGTGCGAGCAAGCCGAGCGACCTAAGTGGTGCAAGCAGGCCGAGCAACCTAAGTTGATGCAAGCCGAGCGACCTAAGTGGTCAGCGACCTAAGGGGTGCGAGCAAGCCGAGCGACCTAAGTTAGTACGACCTATAGCGGCAGGCCGAGCGACTTAAGGAACAAGCGACCTAACTGGTTGCGACTTAAAGCAAGCCGACCGCCTTAAGGAGGTGAGACCTAACTGGCCGACTCATTAGCGAGGCGAGCGACCTTAGGAGCGCGACTTGACAGGCCGAGCGACTTATGAACAGGTGCGAGCGACCTAAGTGGTGCGACTTATATGCAGGTGCGACTTAACATGGCCGACTCATAGCATGTGCGACTTAAAGCATGGCGCGACCTATGTTGGTGCGAGCTATATGCAGGCCGAACGACCTAAGGAACAGAAGTGCAAAACTCTCTCAATTTGCAACCGGCCGAGCACGGACGCTAGGGGATTACGCCCATCGGCTACCCGGTCCTATTGGCTCCTCGATGCATCACCAAAAACGTGTTCAAACTTCAAAGTTAGGATTTTTAAAGATTTGAACCCAAAACACTAAAAATTGGGATTTTCACCAATTCAATCCAAACCAAAATCAAATGCACATGAATAAGTGTTAGGAATTCATACCCAACAATCAAAGATAGTTATAGACAAAGATGTGAGATAAAAATCTCACCTTTTCACAAAATCAATGAAGGAGAAGCTTAAAAGCAAAGGAAGAATCAACCATACTTCAATCTCAACACAAGAAGCTTGAATCAATGGCTTCTCTTTGGATTTGGAGTTAGATGTTGGATTTGCAAATGAACTAGGGCTTGGAGTTTTAATTTTCCATTCCTCTCTCCATTTTTTATGAAGCTTGAGTGTTAGGAAATGAAAGTGAAGTAATGAAGGGAAGAGGGGGTTAAGCTAGAGTTAATAGTTTAGGCTAATGGGCTAAACCAAACCCAAAGCCCAAAGTGAAAAAGTGGCAAAATTCCACTAACTCCAAACATATCAAAGTTTATACTCAAAAAGATCGCAAACGGCGTTTTGGACCCAGTGGAAGTGGTCTCGAGTCCTAATTCGACCGTATGCAAAAAGTAACTTTTCGGACTAAAATCCGACTAACGATAAATTATTTAAATAAAATATTTAAATATTCAATCGTAAAATATGCGGGTTGTTACAGAGGGGTAGTAGAAGTTGAAAAGTTTGGAAACATAATAAGTATACAAGACTAGGTTTCCATATACGATTGTTTCATTGTTGTTTAATATAACCGAATTAACTTAAGTATCAAAAAGCTTCACGGCTTCATATGCTTTAAGAACCCCCTAGAAGGAGCATTCATATGAAACATCTCCATCTTTCACTTACTTTTAAAGAACCAAAATTAAATTAACCAAAAACTCATCGATTCAGTCTTGAGGAGACCAGGATTAGTAAGTGATCTACTTATCGAAAATCACTTATAGATTGAGATACGTATTATGTCTCTTGGATGTGGTTCTGATCGAGATGCCGGAATCCATTTAAGGATTCTGATCTATTCAAGTGATGGTGGCTCGTGTGTTAAGATGCTCAATGAGACCTCATCATCGGTATTTGACTAAAGATAGAGTAAGATGCACAATCCTGGGTTTTGCTAACCCAAAAGAGGGTAGTGATCAATTCTGTATCTAGAGTATACTTTTGATATGTTATGCGTAGGGAGTTGATGTTACTTGGTTCACGTGTTTGGGTATGGTTTAATTGTGTTTTGCTTACGGTGTATTATATCTAGAGATACACGATGCTCAGAAAGTGATTTCTGATCGTTGTCATGGAGATTGGTCTTAGTTTACTTATGAGTTTTACTGTGGGGGCTTCATGGAAAATCCATATGCAAACATGCTTTAGTGGTTTTGATTGCATACCTACACAATATTGTTGTGTTGTGACATGAAAGCGACACAGTTGTTTTCGGATTTACATTCTTCACCCTTGACATTATCTATTATATCATAATATGTACTTATTAGATAGTGGCATTCCATGTAGTCTCAAAAGTACTGTTATATGGTGATCACATATTTCTTGAGTTTCTCACACCTGACTTATGTCTGACTTATGGTTTTATATTTCCCTTATTTTCGTGGGTGCTATTTTGAGTAGTCTAAGAAAGGTAGGTTTTCGTTGATGTTCATTGAGCTCATGGAGAGAAGCTGGATGTTTTCCTACCATAGTACTATTTTTTCTATTGCATTACTTTATGTATATATATCAGCAATTATAAGGACATGTTTTTGATTGTACTCTGATTACTAACTCTAAAATGCTATGTATATTAGAGTGGCTCTGTGTATTATCTTTTGATGTTATAGGTTATCATTCCGCAAGAGAGATTCAGATGTTCTTGTTCTCCTCTCTTATTATATTTCTTTTCTCTTTTTTCTTTACCCTACGTTCTGTCTTTTCAGCACTTGGATGCTCAGCATGTGAATATCATGGATGTACTAGCATCAAAATTCGAGGGCCAAAAAGGAGAATCGTTACAATACTATTAAAAATAAATATTATTTTAATATGGGCATTAGAAGCCGCTTGTGTGACTTAATCGTGCTCTATGTGTATACTTATTTATAAAAATTATTTAATCCTATGGTTAGCACTAAAAGAAACAAAGTGGACTTTTTTATATTTGAGAGTTAAGAATGAGGTGTCAAGGTAGGGCTTTGATGCAGCCGGTGCTCTAACCTACTTGGCTTCACTCTTGATCAAAGGATAGCGTAAGTTGAGAACGTCAGAAAAAGTGATACGTATACATGACTTGGTTTCCATAATCGTTTTTATTTCTATTGAACTTGACCAAATTTACTTAGGAAGTATACGAGCGCTTCATGGCTTGACGCGGTTTGAGATCACTTAAGGAGGAGTCATTAGTATGAGGTCTCTACTTTAAGAACGAGATATACGAGATCCCCTAGGGAGGACTTCTTTATATCATTCGCTTACGTCTAAAAGAACCGAAATTGAGTTAAATGGAAATTCACCAATTTAGTTTATAGAGTCCAGGATCGGATAAGTATGCTTATGTATTACTTACCGAAAATCAATTCAAAACTAATATATGGGTTCTATGTCTTGGAAGTGGTCGGAGTTGAATGTTATAGTGTTGAACTGTCTATTCTAAGGTTAAGTCCAAAGGAGAGTTCAAATTTAACATTTCAGACAAATGTTATGGAGTTGAACTATCTATTATAAGGTTAAGCCCAAGAAAGAGGTCAGCATTAGGATTCGTTTGATGACTTATGTTGGAATCGATGGAGAGATTCACGATATGTTCGAGCGATGGAGACTAATGTATTAAGATGCTGAACATGACTTCACCATCGAAAATGACAGAAGATAGAGTATGATGCGTAACCAGTTGGTTTAGCTAATCCAAGAGTATATTAACTCAATATCTAGAGATGCTTATCGATGTTGCTAGCAGGAGTTGACGATATTTGGCATCACATGTTCGGGCATGGTCCAATTGTGTTTACCTTAGGGTTTATTTTATCTAGAGATATACGATGCTTAGAAGGTAGTTTTTGATCCGTTTCATGTTGGTCGATCTCGATATACTGAGGCAACCTCCATGGAAATCCATATGCAAACATACCTAACAGTTTTAGTTATGCTTCTAATATTATTGTATTGTGAGATACAAGCAGAACAGTTATTTTCTAATTTATGTTCTACACTTCAGACATTATCTATTACATCACCTTATTTACCTATTAGATAGTTTTGGTTCTTTTGAGAGGAAAACTGTTATGGTGGTTCGAATGGTCTTAAAAGACAGTGTTATATGGTGTATCATTTTCTTAAGTTTATCACACCAAGCTTATGTCTGACTCTGGCTTTATCTTTCTCTAAATTTCTCGGATGTTCTTTCAAGTAATTTGAGAAAGGCGGTTTTTTGATATTCTTTGAAGCTTAAGGAGACGAGCTGGATGTATCACCTACCTTAGTATTTTATTTCTGCTACACTACTAGTATGTGTATATTAGCATTTGTGAGGATAGGTTGTTATAACTGTGTAGATTGACGATAGTACTTTAAGATTGTAACTCTAAAATGCTATGTATCTTAGAGTACACTTATATTGTCTTTTGACTATATATTATCGTTCCATTGTGAGATTTAGATGTTTTGTTCTTTTCTTTCTTTTCCTTTTTCATTTTTTTCTTTTACCCTAACAATTTACCTTTTTGGCACTTTATGGCACATGAATATCATGGACGTATTAGTGTCGACATTTAGGGGTCGGAAAGGTGAATCGTTACATATCTAGAACATAGCGTATGAAGTAAAGGTATACTACTCAAGTATATTATAGGAAATAGGAATAAAGAAGCATAGATAGACTATTCACAAAAGTGAATAAATATGACTCACGAGCAATATCAGGACACCATGAAAGACCAAATCTAGGAGGAAAAGGACAAGGCTCGGATGACATGAACAAGACTAGGAAAATACAAGAGATTCAAGGGACTTGAAGAAAAGAAAATTGAAAATAAAACACTACAAAATTGGTTAGAAAAGTATTTGACAGTCTTACAAATTTTAGTTAAAGATCCTATAGCATATGATATAAATTTATTTTTATAAAGCATCATTTTCGTCTTCAATTTCCTTTTATAAGAATGTAGTTTTAGATTTGAAAGTCATATAGATCAAAACTACTTTTGTAAAATGCTTTTAAAAAAAACCAACTAACATATGTCTACATACATTTAGACTATATGCTGGTAAAGTGATTGTTAATAAGTTTTCCAAAATCAACATGGATATGTCGATATACCCAGGAAGCATATCGTGATATACCAGCTTAATAATTTTTTTAAACTTAAAGGATGGACACTTCCTTTCAACCTTCTGCCAAAAGTCAAATCTCTTCATCTTTTAAATAAAAGGTTTGGAAAATAAAATTTGAATAACATGTCATTCTACTTTCTCTTTCAGTGCCTTTACTTTACTTTTAAGATCTCTTAATACTACTTTGCAAAACTATATTCTCTTATGCTAATTCTTCATAGATTTGCGAACCAATCAAGATCGGAGAGTTTATACTTGAATTCTTGATCATTCTTTCTCCAATCTCATCACATTCTTCTCAATTTTCAATGAAATGCTGCCATGGAAGGTCCATATGCACTTTTTACAAAGACTACATGATTTTTTAATTCTGTGGATATGATTTTTTTTTGTGTTAATCTATTACTACTTGAATTGTAAAGGTGCATCCTGCCACCCATAGAGAGTTGGGACTGCATAATACTCCATAATATGAACCATAAATAAATGAAATGAAATTTAATGAAATATAATCATAAATAAATGAAATAAAATTTAATTAAATATAATAACGTAGAATATAGAAATTTTATAAAGTTTGGAATTTGATAATGAAAGTTATTCCATTTCATTCGTGGTGAAATTCCATTCTGTTTCCATATATAATATGCTGAAAACAGAGCTCAAATGAGGAAGATATGATCGTTTGAAGTTTTCAGATTTAAATTAATTTAGTTTGAATTCAAATTCAAATGAGAATTTAAAATTAGGGTTTAAATTTCAAAATTATCTTAGGGGCTAAGTAAACATTTTAATTAACGTTTAATGTTAAGCATAAATAGAGTAAGAAATTAACTAAATTAAAATGCAACGGAAACAAATCATTATAGCCCAAAATAATATGGAGAGATCGACCTACATAGGTCAACTAGTCAACCGTAGCGGTTGACCTGTTGAGCTAAAGCAGTCGACCATCTGATGGCGGCGGTATGGGTTTTGCGTTGTTTAATGCTCTAGATTTGTCCGTTTCTTTTCCAATTCCATCCTACACTTCCGGTACGTTTCAATCCCTATAAATAGAACCATATCCTCTTCGCTTTTTTATTTATATTATTTTAGAGAATACAACAAAAATCTGTCATTGTTATCTCTTCAAATAAAATTTAGAAACTCCATAGAGAATTCAGGTAAGAATTTAATTCCTTTTTTAATCACTTCTTCGTCTTCCTCCATCTATTCTTCTACTGTTCTTTCTCCAATTGTTATGAATCTAATAAAAATATATACATCTTCCCTATCGTGTATATATCAAAAGAGAGAAATTCATGAGGAGATTGAAAGGCGTGCAAATCTAAGAAAACTGAAGCTAAGACTGCTCTGTGAGTGGAAAGCTTAGTATTTCTTTTTCAGTAATTGTTTAGTGTATCTCTACGGATTTGAATATGCATTAGGGATTTCGTGATTGCAATATTACAATAAACAAAATATCTAAAATTCCTTTTTATTTTGAAATGTCAATTCTATGTTGAGATTCTCAATTATTTATATTAACTTGACAAAACTCGTTTCGTTTATGCAATTTTTGATAATTTCGTAGTCTATCAACTTCTCCTTTTTCTTTGGTTCAATTTGCGATTCGTTAATGAAATAAGGGGTTTAGATTATGGATTTTATTCTTAATTTACACCACTTATTCCACACAACTTTTTTATATATTTCTCTGTAAAAGAGGAGTTGAATAGAATATAGAGTTTAGATTGCAATTCCTATTGTTTAAGATATTCCATTGAATAAGTGTAATAAGTTGAGTTTCTATTTTATTTACAAGTCTGTTATTGCAGTTTTGGTTATGAAAATTTATTCCATGTTTTGGATATTAGAATTCCTTATTTTGGTATACTGAAATCTTGGGAATTTAAAGAAAAAGGACTTGTAAAATTATTTGGTTAGAGAGTTGACATTTAACGCTAGTTTAGGGCGTAAAATGCATACATTTAGAATTTTGTTAGGCGCAAATATTTATTTATCTCTATTAGAAAAATTAACGTATAATTATTGCGTATATGGCGTAGTTAACTAGGTATTTATTTTCAGTTATTTCCCCTATTAGTAATGTAATTCATTACTAGGAAAAAATAAAGGGAAACTCTTGTATAGCCTAATTATTATTCTAAGGCATAATAAAGAAGTTTTCTTATTAGGCCTTATTTATGAAACAGTGTGATGAGTATAATTAAACCTATGGAGTGTATTTAATTTATGGCTAAATTATAGGGATGCAAGGTCAATAAAGTTACATGAAAGAAGTCTTCCCTTCACTTTGAGGCTATCAGTAATTGTGTACACTTCTTATTGATGTGATATATCCTTACGATAAATATTTATAATGACGCAAGGTTAATCCCAAATTCTGTAGGGAAAATCTACCCGGCTAATCTGGCTACTATTTTTTGCAAATAGCCGGACTAATGCGAGACGTCATTATGAATATGGGACATTGATGGTACTTTGTATTTGACATATTTATGATTTAAGGTCCGGTCTCTTTTCCTCAAATGAAGTATTAAATGGCCTAGGGGACACGTTATGGGCATCTCTACAGGTGTTCGCTTGTGGGATAAGGTATTAAGTGATTGAGGGTCCACCTTTCCAAACAAAGAAGTATTAAGTGACTAGAGATTCCATATTATACCAAATAGATAGTACCGTTGAGGACCACGGCTTGGGAATAGGTATTAAATGATGGGGTCTTCCTTTATTAAGGTATTAAATGACCGGAATCTACCAATTCTCTAATAAATGGTGTTAAGTGGCTGGGTACTTTCTTTACATCGCCAGTAAATTATAATGTGGAATTTAGATTATGGAATTTTGGAGACCTGCTTCTTTCCTTAAAAAGAAGTATTAAATGAATTTAAAGGTTTTATGTTCGTAGACATATTCTTATTTTGAAAAATACTGCCTCGAGTACTGAAAAGGAAAGACTTGAGGTTTTTATTCACTAAACGTTGGTTGTTCCGACTCCTTCCTCATTATAACATAGGTTAATAGATGTCGATGGTGAAGATGACGCTTACAGATGGTGGGGGTTTGCTTGTTGTAGTATTTATTATTTTCATTTGCTTTTATGCGCACCCATGCATCTAGACTATTGTTGTAATGGATTTATGGTAAGATTTGATGGTACTTTGTATTTTGAAATATTTATGATTTGAAATATGCAGGTACACTTTGCTATTATTTTTGTTTTATCCGCTGTGAGTTTTGAAAGTTGAGCTACACCTCTATAATGTTATTTTCTTTGTTCTACCACAGCTTACCTTAGAATGGATCTAAGTTTCGATGAACCTTTTCTGTGTCGAAATTTAGATCTGTTCCGAGGTGGGTTGTTAACTTTATTATCAGACCGCAGCTTACCCGATTAACGGGGAAAAACTATAGGTATGAGAGACGTACTTGTTATCTTGAAATGGTTTTTCAAAATGAATTTTCAAATTCTTACTATATGTATGTATGTATGTATACCCGATTTTTTTGAATTTACGCGTATACGCTAGGAAACTTTTTTATTTTGGCATAAAATACTATCTTAAGAAATCATCAGTAAATTCGACCTACGAATGGTTAATATGGCCGATAATCAATCTATTTTCGAACAAGAGAACCCGCCCTGCGTAGGACCATCCATTCGTTTAATTCTCGAATGGTTTAGACAATATCTTAGGACCGTTGATGTGATAACCCGAATTTTTGGGCAGTTGTTAATTTGTAATTAACATGATTTAATTTATTAAAACATTGATTCATTAATTGGACAAATAAATCTGATAATAAATTTATATCTGGATGTGTATATAGATGAATTAGAACTATAATAAATGCTGAATTATAAATATCTGGATAAATATTCATTTGATAATCTCCTGATATAATTGTTGAAATTTGATGATATTTGTTTAATGATCTTCTTTTATATCATTCATTTTAGCAGGATTCATCTTTTATAAATAAATATATGCAAAACTTATCATATGACAACTATTCTATTTTCCTACATACATTTATGCTTTATAAATGAAACTTGGATTTAAAAATTCAAAATAATATCTTTAGAATGTGAGAATTTATTAATGTATAAATTAGTATTAAAATATTTTCTTAAAGGTTATATAAGTACAAATAAGGGAGAAGTATAAATATAAATTTATAACATATATATATAAATGAAAAAAAAACTAATGATAAATTTAGTTAATAACTTAAGTTTAAATAGGATTTAACACAGATTAATATATTTTTTAAACACATTTACAAGTTGTATATGTGTAAAAAGAATTTAACATAAGAATGTAAATAAAGTATGAAAATAAAAAATAAAAAATAAATACTATATAAAATACATAAACATATTGGGAACATTATGATTATAAATGTATACAAATTCATGCCATTTAAAAAATGTAAGTAAATAAATAAGGATTAATGACAAGTGTAATTAGTTACTTAACAATTTAACAAGTGTCCATTATATCGTTTTATTTTCCAAAATAATTAATAAGAGATAATGTAAACATTTTCATACCTCTCATTCTCTTGAATCAGTTCAAACGCTGAAAAAAAATATAAACCAGATCATAGTCTGTGTCAATCTCATTATCAACCCTGTTCTAAACAATAAATTAAAACCTGAAATTCAAAGTTTCAGTTTTCAACCTAGGAAATCAAAACACTTCAGCCAGGAAAATAAAAAAGAATCCAAACCAAAGCTTCAATTTTAGATCAACATTTCCAGAATAAAATCATGGGCCTGATCAATTACAAAATAGAATTCAAAGATCAAAGTATAATTCCATATCATTAAGACAGGCTCCTCTATTTAATGGTGAGTAAATCTTCTGTTCTTGTTTCCGTGTGAGTGAACTTTAAACAGTTAAGTAAATTTATCATTTCTACCTATGCATGTGATGAATTTAAGTAGTAATATGATTCATATGGATGTACGGATGTATTTGCTTGAAAAATATGGCTGAATCACTGAGAAATCCTTTGCATGCCTGTGAATATATACCTCTGTTCTTTTTTTCGTTTACAGACCCAAATTAGATTTCAAAACCATTTTTCTTCCTTTCCAAACCTTTTCTGGCTAAGATCATCAAAAGGAAATTGGTTATACGGATGTTATATTGTTTTTAAAAACTGTCTCAAGAAATTTTATTAAGCATTTCGTAGGATAAATTAAACTATACAGTAAAATAAATTTCAACTGGAAATTTCAAACATCATTTTTCTATGTTTCTTTTATATGGTTGAATTTGTCTTGGGAAATATCGATTTTTGATAACAAAATCAAGAATTTTAAGTTTATAATTTGTGTGGAAATGGAGGTTGAATGGATTCGAGTGAGTTTGCCAAATTCCGGCGATAGGGTCATTTGTGCTTTGTGGCGATTGGCAGAGAGGAGCGTTGGTTGGGGTAGCACTAGGGAAAAATGGTGGACGAAATTCCTATATCTTGGATTGTCGAGGAAGGATCGATCTAGAGTTTTATCGCTGTTGGCTCGGTTCGAGTTTGAAGAAACATTGCGGGGTCGATAGGAGAAGAGGGAACTGCCCACCTGAGTAGGAAGGAGGAGTAGGTTCTGGGTGAGTTGGTGATGAAATATAGTTGGTGATGAAATATAGTTGGTGATGAAGTATAGTTGGTGTTGATCGTCTGAGGCGGTGCGGTGGGATGATTTTACAGGTTCAAGTGATGGCGGTTTTGTTGTTTCGGGTTTGAAACTTCACCAGAAAGTTTGGGTCGTACTTCCAGGTGATAAGTGAGGTCGATAGGTCGTGTGTGACTAGTCTGGATGGTCGTTGGTGTGGCTAGGTGGTCATGGATGATGTGAACGGATACGTGTGCACACGATGACTGTAATTTGGGTTTGGGCAGGGAAAAGAGAAGCAGTGAAGTGGAGGGAAGAACATCGGGAAGACTTTGGTCTGGATCTAAGAAGTCCTCATGTGGTGATCAGGTTGTTTGTGTGTGTGTGTTTCAGTTTGTAATTTAAATTTTACAGATGTGGGTTAAGGTAGAACTCAAGTTGCGACTCTAAAATTTTGATATGTGGCTCGGGTTTTCAGTAGGGAATCATGTTTGTTTTAATTTTCTTTAAGGTTTTAACAAAAGAAAATTTGAACCGGCTTTTTTGAAGAAAATAAAAAGGAGCAATTTTCAGAGCATTATCAAACAGGTTTCAAATATATGCATATTAATATTTTAAGTAAAGGATGTTTTGAACGGATAAATTTCAAACTTATGAATTTAAATAAGTTTAATGAGGAAACTAAATAAATAATTAAGGTATATGTTTTAACATAATTATTTAAGATTTTAAACATGTAGTATGATTCTTAATGTAATTAGAGAATAGTCAATTACTTAGCATAAGAGATTAAGAGTCATCACTAAATATATTAAATTAGAGGATATTCAATTACTTAATGTGATAAAATAAAGGTTAATAAAAATGGATATAATTAGTTAAGGATAATTAACTAATGAAAGTGATTAAGGAGTAAGTAATTAAACTAAATGGGTATGGTTACTTACTTGATGAAAATAATTGAAGCTAAATTGCTTAAGGGAATTAATTTAAGCATTAATTACTTAGTGTAATTAATTAAGGGATTGATTAATTAAGGGAATTAACTAAGAGTTAGTTAATTAATGAGTGTGATTAATTAATCAATGTAAGTGATTAGAATAATTAATTTGAGAAATTAATTAAGGTTAAATGTAATAAATCATTATTAATTATTTTATAAAAGTATTTCAGGGATTATTTAATGTGACGTGTGAAGGCTAATTAATTTGTGAAATTAGTTAAGATTTAATTACTTATTGTAATTAGAGGATAATTAATCCTGGATGGTTAATTCAGATGGATAATTAAAAGGTGATTAATTTATTTATTTGTAATGTTAGGTAAAGGTAGTCCAAAGTGATTAAAGATTTGTAATTAATTTAATTAGAGATAAATTAAATTAATTTTGAAAGGTATCAATCTTGTTTATGAATGATTGAAAAATGATAAGTGCCTTGAACAGGTTGACATATCTAAAATAAATTGTTTTGTGATATGATATATTTGGTTTAAACTATGATAATGTGTTATCTATCGATGATGAATTGTTATGTAAAAGTGACATCCTATATTTAATGTTGAATAATATTTAATGGAAGAACTTGGGTTAAGATGACATGAGATTCAAAGAGACCGGAATCGGGTATCAGTAAATACCCGGAACCACTTCGATTTGTAATCTATAAAATGCTTTATAAATTGGATATGTGGTATTAAACAGGCTGGAATGGAATGGATTGGGTAATATGGATATTTAACTTGAAACTGCTATATGATAAATGTTAACTATGAGAAATCGTAAAGAATACGAGTTACCCTGATATTCACATATGTGATAGCTGGATATTTCAAATTTTATGGGTTTACTTATGCTGGTTTCCAGCCTGACCAGGGTATTACTTTGATGTAGTGCTCGGGTCAGACCGAGTATTATAAATTTTCAGGTAAGGACATTCTAGAGCTCAGGAGACGAGCTGGATGGCAGGAACGTATGGAGTATATCCGCTGTGTTATGTTGTTGTATATATGGGACAAGTTATTTTAAACTGTCCAGTGGTTGTGAAATGTTGTAACTCTGATGTATTGAAAATGTAAATTTACTGATACGGCTTTCTTTGCTTAAATAATATTATTTGATATTATATTTTACCCGCTGCGAATGTGAGATTTTGAGTTTTGTTTTCTGTTTCTTCTTCTTTCTCTTTCTTCTTTCTTAACTGTTTCGAATTTTCGAGATCGAATTTTTCGGGTCGTTACATTTGGTATCAGAGCAGAAGGTTAAGCGAGAACCTTGGCTCTAGTGGGATTACTCATTAAGGATAGGGTCAACGGTACCCTAGGATGAGTTGAGTGTGTGTGTATATATGAGAGTGTACTTGTTATTTTCTTATATAATGATTTAAAATGATTTTATATAAGAATATATTTTGATATTGTGATATCCGGGATTTTTTACAATATCAATTTAATAATCTGAATTAAAAATTAAATTGATTTGATAATCTTTGTTAATAAGATTGGATTTAATTTAATAATCCAATTAAATAAATATTTAATTGATAGATTTTATCTTTTAAAAGCTAATAAATTGTTTTCTATTTATAATGTGTATAGGAAATGTATATATTGTAAATAGACAAGCCTTGTTTTAAATTTAATAAATAAATAAGTCATATTTTCCAATTCTAATATTTTTGGTAATTTTGAAATTTTGATTTATTTAATATTATGTTTTTCAAGGCTATTTAATACATAACATATGGTTTTAAATTGTTAAGGTAAGTATTTATTTTAAAAAAAAATCTTTAATTTAGATTTTAAATAAGATTTGAAAAATAATTTTTTTTAACATTCTTTTTAAAAAATATTGTTTAATAAATATGATTTGTAAATTAGCTATGAAAGTTTAAAATTAATATATGAAACATCAATTCATTTAAAAAATAAGTAATTTATAATCTCTTTTATGAATTATATAAAATTGTCAAGTGTGTTATTTTCAAATAATAAATATATGTATTGTTTTTATATATAAATATAATTGATTTTATTCTTTAAAAGTTATCTATATATATAACTAAGTATTAAAAACTAACTAATTAAGTTAAAAGCTTTTATTAACACTTAATTATAAATACAAATTACTTACAAGACAAGTGTAAACATCCTAGAGCTTAATTTAACATGTGTTAAGTAATAAACAATTAAAGTGACAAATGTATAGTTTTCTACAAGTGTCATGTTTGATTTTGTATTTTTTGTTAAAAACATTTTAGCCTATTTGTATCTATTGTTCTTTCCTTCATTTTTTTTCTTCTATCTTTCTACAATCAAAAGCTAAGTGAAACTCAGACTAAATTTCTCAAACAAAAATCTGTAAAACAATTTCCTCAAAACCAGATCAAACCAAAATCCTATATTTCATTTTCAAAAGCAAGACTGCAAATCATTTTCAAAAAGAAAACAAGTTTGCATTTTTTTCTTAGATCTGGAAATCAAGCCTACATGCAAATCTTCCAACAACTAAAGTTTCAAAGATCAAAGCATGCATGCAGTTTTAATTTAGTTTTTAAATATCAGCAAATCAAGTTTTAAAAATCAAATCAAAGGCATTTCAGCAAAGCAAATCCAGTTTTAAAAGATCTAGAGTTGTTTCAAATATTAAAGGATCTGTCTCTGTTTTAAATTCAGGTGAGTAACATCATTTTTTTTTTCAAATTTAAGCATGAATATGGTTGCTTGATTATCTCTGGAAATAAGTATGTTATGAAAATATATATAAGTGCATTTTTGTATGTTTATGTGAATGTATAGATGTGAGTTTGCATGCTGTTATCTGTTGCACCTCTCCTCAAAATTTTCAAACTAAGATTTAGAACAAAATTCATATTCTCTGGATCTAATTACTGTTAGGATCTAGACTATAAACAAAACTTGTTTGTTAGAGGATAAATTAAGGATTAAAAGTTTATTTAAGTTAATATAAATTTAATTTTGCCCTGGGAAAAACCAAAAGAACAGGCAAGCTCTACTTTGTCTAAATTTCAAACATCTTTATTTATTAAGTCAGGTATATAATCTGAAATCTAAATCATAGACTTGACTTTTAAAACTTAAATCACGATTTTTAGTAATGGATTACAGGTGCATTTCTGGTTTAACCAGAAATTGGTTATTTGGGGTTTTTTTGGCGATCTATGAGTTTGGAGGGGTCGGGGTTCTTCCAGATGATGGAGGAGTGATCGTAGTATCTTGGAAAAATTCCAGAATGTTGAACAGAGCTTTGTGGTGATGGTGGTTGAATTTTGAAATCTGTAACCCTAGTTTTTAACTAGGCTAATTGATTTGGTCGGCACGGGCAGTAGGAGTGATCGAGTTCAACAAGTTTTTAGGGGATGATAGCATGGTAGTTGACGAATATGTGGCCAGCGTCGCTGCTATTCGGTGGTCGGAAGGTCGGGGACGAGGCATGTTCCAGGTTTGGATGTGTGGTTCATGTTTCTGTTCCAAGTTTTGGGGTTGAACTCAAATTCAATTTCGAGCTTTGGAAGGATGATTATGTTGATCATGTTTGGATGTGGGGTTGGTCGCCGATGAGGGAAGACCATCGGAGATGGTCGAAGGTGATTAAAGTCACCATGCATGTGCACGGTGCCCTTTATTCTCTGGTGAAGATTAGGTTAGCAGAGGTAAGGTTACTCGAGTTTTCTCGAGAAATTCGAGTGTTAAACTCGAAGCTTTTGATTTTCGGCTCGAAGCAAAACTGCATTGGGCTCGGGTTATGTTTTGGTGATAGGTTTCCAAACCTGTTTCATTTTTAAAATTTTAAACTGAAATTTTAAATTGTAAAGCAATGATTTAAAACAAAGTTTAAATCTAAGTTTAAATCTGGAATTCAAGTACAGTTTGCATCTCAAATTTAAAAATAAAATAAAGCTTTTTAAAATTTGAATTGTTTTAACTACTTTAAAAATGTTTAAGTAGTTTGAATTTTAAAATGAAGTTTTAAAATGTAATGGTTTTAAAATATAAAGTTTAACTTGGAATCAAAGTTTAATCTGCATTCCAGTTTTTTTTTAAAAAGAGAGAAAGTTTTTAAATTTGAAAAGATTTAAACAACTTTGAATGTTAAAGTGCATTTTCAAATTGATTTGAATTTAAAAAAGAAATTGGTTTTAAGTTCTTTTAAAACTTATTTTATAAAACGTGTATTTCTCTTAACATGTAATTTAAAAAGGTTTCTGAATTGTTTTTAAAGCTTTGTTAAAGTTAGTTTTGTATTCATTTTAAATCTTAAATTTAAATTGAAATTTGAAAGTAAATTTAAAGCAAGTTGTTTAAATGCTTTGATTAAGTAAGAAATGTTTTATCTTAAAGTTAAATAGAATTTAATGATTTGGATTCATCAAATTATTAAGTTAATTAGAATGGATAATTAATTTACTTAATTAATTAATGATTTGGATTAATTAAATAAGTAATTAAAGGTTTAAATTAATTAATTAAGGTTTAAGTTAATTAATTAGGAATAATTAATTTGTAATTAAGGATTATTGATTAGAATATTAATTAATGATTAAAGATTAACTAATAAAGTAATTAATGATTAATTAAGTTACATTTAACACTTAATTAATTAAATAATTAGAGATAAATTAATTGGTTATTAAAGATTAATTAATTTTTAATTATTAATGATTAATCTAAGTTAAATTACTTAAGGAAAGTAATTAAAGAATTAATAATAGTTAATGAAGGTCATTAACTAAGGATTGTTTAGTAACTAATTAATGTGATTAATTTTAATAATTAATTATATTAATTAATTAATGAAAATCATTTGTGAAATTGTTTAAGTTTAATTACTTAATGGAGGTAATTAAGGAATTAATTACTCAATGTAATTAATTGAGTTTAATGTGGTTTGTTTTTGTTAATTAATTAAGTTTAACTAATTTAATCAATGGATGATTTGATAATAATTGCTTAATATAATTAATGGAGTGTAATTACTTAGTGAAGTAATTAATGGTAATTACTGGATGTAATTAATGAAAGATGATTTAACAATGGAAGTAATTTGAGTACAATTACTTTGTAATTAATTAAGGGATTAATTAAGAAATTAATTAAGAAGTAATTAATTTATTTGATGAGGTAATTAAGGGTAGTTAATTATTGAATGTGATTAATCAAGAGTGATTAATGATTGTGGTTTAATTACGATTAATTACTTAATGTAATTAATTTAAATAAAGTAATTAATTTAAAATGTTATTAGGGATCATTAATTAATATATTTAATGATGTAATTAAGGATTGATTAATTAAGATTAAGTAATCAATAACAAGTGATTAAAGGTAATTAATTATAGTTAATTAATTAATGAAGTAATTAAAGGTTAATTACTGTTTTTGGTTAAGAGTAATTAATTTGTGTAATTAATTAAAGGATAATTACTTGAATGTAATTAAAGAATAATTAATCAAGGATGATTAATTATGGTGGATAATTAGAGATTAATTAATTAATTTGTAATTAACTAATGGTTATGTAAGCAAGATTTATATTGATGAAGTAATTAATTTAATTCACTTTAAATTAATTAGAAATGATGTAATTAATTTAATTCGTTTTAAATTAATTATATTTGGCGTGATTATTAATCATTGCTTATGTATGGATGATATTGATTTGCCTTGAATGGTTTGAAGTCTCAGCTATGAGATAAGTAATGCTGTGTGATATGGATGCTTTGGTTGCATTGAGATGATAATATGAATTATCTATTTGTGATGATAATGTGGATTATCTATTTATGATGATAATGTTGATTATCTATTGTGAATCTGTGAATTATCTATGCGTATATAGATAATAGAATTGAATTATTTTAAATTCTAAAACAACTTGGCTTTAAATGATATGCTTTGGTTTTCGATGAGACCGGGATCGGGTTTCCATATTTGGACATCCGAAAACCACATCGATCCAAATTAACGATAGGTCGTGAATCTCAAATGAAGAGTGAAGATTCGAGGTGTAAGGACTATTCGTCGTTAAAACTTTGAGAGTGATTCCAATACAAGTTTAACGGGGTATTACTTTTAGATTCGAGATGAAGATTCAGAGTGTAAGGATTATCGTCGTTAACTCTGAGGGTGATTCCAAAAATGAGTGTAACGAGATAATGCCTTCGGTTTCATTCGAACCCGTAACGAACTTGTATGGATTGAATGCTTTCAGAACATCGTCAGGTGGACGATGAGCATTCTAAGATAGATGTGTTCTATAAAGGTAATCGTAGCCTCAAGCCTCATCAACCGGGAATGGCTAAAACAGGGGAGGTTCAACAAGGCTAAGTGGGTCATGCCCAAGTAGGACGAGATTTTCCCCTGTCTAGCAGTCCCTTTTTATTCAGCTGTGTGGGTAGTTGGAATGCGCACCAACTGTGGGGTTGTCGGGCCTGTCCAGTAAAGGATGATCCGGCCTTGTGTTGCAAGGGATTTTGGATGGATCCTCGGTACGTTGATCTAGGCCACGTACTATGACGGGCAGTACCCCAGTAGCCCTGCCAATTTATGGGATTCAAAATCCAATAAGTGCCATCGGTTTTGATTGTATTACCCACTTTTGTGGCTAGTAGCTGGAATTTAATCATGTAACAATTTCTGCTATTTCATATTTACTTGAAAACCCTAGACCTATTATAATATCACTGGATTTCCTATCAAATGTTTTGGTTAGCGTAAGGTAAAAAACTTTTCCATGTTTATGTGTGGGAAGTCTTACGTGATACCTTTCTTTTCAAAGGTTTTTCAAAGTTAAGCAACTTTAACCTGTTACTCACACCAGACCCATGTCCGACTTGAAGTTTATTTTCTGTTTTTCTTAAACCCTTGGGTACTCAAATTTTTACGAGTAGCCAAGGGATTCAGGTTAGCTTTGACGAATTGCGGAGGAGCAATGGAGCAGGAGGCTTCCGCGTGTAGATATGTAGTGTTCCACTGTGTTTGATTTCTTTGTGTTGTATTGAGTTGTAATAACTAGACATGTGTTTATAACTGTCTAGTATGTGATGTATAATCTTTGTAACTCTGATAATGATTGTATACTATGTAATACTTATGTTATTAATATAATTTATCCGTTCGGCTGTTGAGATTCTGATGTTGTTTCTTCTTTCTTCTCTTTCTTTATTTTTTCTATCCCTTTCTTTCTTATTAATGATGCGTCATTCTGTGGAGATGAATGGCGGGTCGTTACAGTGGTATCAGAGCGCTAAGTTGAGCGAATACCTAGGCTTTGGAATGATTTCTTCTTGAGAGAGTGTATTTGTATTTTTAATACACACACACACACACACACACATACATTTATATTATTTCTACCTATTTATTTTTAATACACACACACACACATACATTTATATTATTTCTACCTATTTATTGGGTTACCTGTTCGGGTTTTCCAATATAGGTTATAAAGGTAGGTTAGGTAGTGGTGTGTGTAACACGACTACTACCATTGGTTAGAGTTTGAGTGTTGAGGTTGGAAGTGGATCCGTCGAGACGGTAGACCTAATACCGTCTCGAGTAAGTTGTGCAGTGGTGTAAAGATTTCATCGATCTCTGAAGGAAACCTTTAAAAGATACGGAGTCCATCTTTGAAGTGCAGAGCTTGGATGAGTTGAGTTTGGATCTGTCGGATGAGCAGAAGCGAGTGATGGTATCTTGATACCTCAAGAAGTAGTAGCTGCGTGATGAGATGCAGTGACTATGGGTTGTCTCCAAAGATGTTTTCTTTGGAACAAGTTTTAGGAAGTGGGTCTGCTTCGGTGTTGTGGTTGAGTTCAGCAGGATGTTGTGGTTGGCTTTGAGGCCCAAGTTTCTTGAAGAGCTTTGGATTAGGAAGTCTTTGGCTTTGGTGTCAGCAGTGCAGCTCGGAGTGTTTTGTGTTGGCAGGAAGTTTTCTGGCTGAGTAGTTTTTCTGGAGGTGAAGTTTAGAAGCAACAGAGTGGATCCATTTCTTCGATAGATTGGATAGATAAGTGTAGGCTGTTCTGATTGGTAAAGAGAGAACAATTTCTTTGGAAATTGATCTGGGTTGATCGCAAAAGTGACTTGCGATAGTTGAGCGTTCTCTTGGGTTATCTCTTGCTTGAGGCATCTGGAGTTTGAACTTTCGTATAGACTAGGATTCCAGGAGTAGAACCGGTGGTTCAGTTTAGTTGTAGGATGGTTCCTAGAGATAGGGGTTGGTGAAGCAACTCAGGCTTCGGAGGAATTTCTGAGTTTTACTTTTATGGATCTGTTGAACCATATTTCTGGGATGTGTTGTCCAGTTTGTGCTCGTGTTCATCATCAGCTTTCTTATCTACTTCAGATCAGAGTTGTGCAGCGGAAGCAGTTTGGAAGTGCTTTTGTTTTATCTTTTCCAGATAGGAGAAGTTTGTTGTCTTATGATGTTTGAGGAGTAGAGTTTGTGTTCTTGATTTTGGATTGATCGTGAGAGGAACATTTTGTTGAGTTGATTGGTTTTGTTTGTTTCTAGAGGCATCAGCAAAGATTAAGCTGATCGGGAAGGATGTAGACAGCCCAGGATCGTCCGAAGACTTTTGTGGATAAGAGATGAAGGAATTTGGATTCTAGAGTCGGAGATTTGGTTTTGATTAAGTTTTCTCCGATCTAAAGGAGCTATAAGTTTTGGGTAAGACTGGAAAGCTAGCTCCGAGGTGTTTTGGATCTTTTCTGTGTTCTTGTGAGGATAAGTGTTTGATCTTCAGGATTGAATTGCAAGTTTGGGTAACTGGGATTAGATATGTTTCACGTATCTCTGAGGGAGTACGTGTATGATCTATCTCTGGTTGTAGAACCAGCAGTTCTAGAGGATTTGGTTGTTGAGTCAGACTTGTCTATAGTCCGATATGCTGTCTAGTTTTGTAGATCTAGATGAGTAGGAGCTTTGTTGCTTAGTAGTTTTGATTGTTTGGATTCTGTAGAGCGAGTATCCCGGTATATATACTTGGGAAACTCGAGGAAATTCTATCCAGAATTTTGTTTGGATAGTTAGATTGTTTAACCGGATAAATTGGTTGCTATGGTTGTTAGCATATGATAATATATGCTTGTGTTTTAAAACTAAAATCTTTAATGAGATTATTAAATTACCTTTGTTTTAAATTTCGGGGACGAAATTCTTTTAAGGGGGGAGGAACGTGATATCCCGGAATTTTTGACAATATCTATTTAATAATCTGAATTAAAAATTAAATTGATATGATAATCTTTGTTACTAAGATTGAATTAATTTAATAATCCAATTAACTAAATATTTAATTGATAGATTTTATCTTTTAAAAGCTAATAAATTGTTTTCTATTTATAATGTATATAGAAAATGTATATATTGTAAATAGATAAACCTTGTTTTAAATTTAATAAATAAATAAGTCATATTTTCTATTTCTAATATTTTTGGTAATTTGGAAATTTTGATTTATTTAATATTAATTTTTTCAAGGCTATTTAACAAATAACATATGGTTTTAAATTGTTAAGGTAAGTATTTATTTTAAAAAATACCTTTAATTTAGATTTTAAATAAGATTTGCAAAATGATTTGTTTAACATTCTTTTTAAAAAATATGTTTAATAAATATGATTTGTAAATTAGCTACGAAAGTTTAAAATTAATATATGAAACATCAATTCATTTAAATAATAAGTAATTTATAATCTCTTTTATAAATTATATAAAATTGTCAAGTGTGTTATTTTCAAATAATAAATATAGGTATTGTTTTTATATATAAATATAATTGGTTTTATTCTTTAAAAGTTATCTATATATATAACTAAGTATTAAAAACTAATTAATTAAGTTAAAAGCTTTTATTAACACTTAATTATAAATACAAATTACTTACAAGACAAGTGTAAACATCCTAGAGCTTAATTTAACATGTGTTAAGTAATAAACAATTAAAGTGACAAATGTATAGTTTTCTACAAGTGTCATGTTTGATTTTGTATTTTTCTTTAAAAAACATTTAAGCTTACTTGTATCTATTGTTCTTTCCTTAATTTTTTCTTCTTCTATCTTTCTACAATCAAAAGCTAAGTGAAACTCAGACTAAATTTCTCAAACAAAAATTGTAAAACAATTTCCTCAAAACCAGATCAAACCAAAATCCTGTATTTCATTTTCAAAAGCAAGACTGCAATTTTCTAAAAGAAAACAAGTCTGCATTTTTCTTAGATCTGGAAATCAAGCCTACATGCAAATCTTTCCAACAACTCAAGTTTCAAAGATCAAAGCATGCATGTAGTTTTAATTCAGTTTTTAAACATCAGCAACTCAAGTTTTAAAAATCAAATCAAAGGCATTTTAGGAAAGCAAATCCAGTTTTAAAAGATCTAGAGCTGTTTCAAATATTAAAGGATCTGTCTCTGTTTTAAATTCAGGTGAGTAACATCATTTATTTTAAATTTAAGCATGAATATGGTTGCCTGATTATCTCTGGAAATAAGTATGTTATGAAAATATATATAAGTGCATTTTTGTATGTTTATGTGAATGTATAGATGTGAGTATGCATGCTGTTATCTGTTGCACCTCTGCTCAAAATTTTCAAACTAAGATTTAGAACAAAATTCATATTCTCTGGATCTAATTACTGTCAGGATCTAGACTATAAACAAAACTTGTTTGTTAGAGGATAGATTAAGGATTAAAAGTTTATTTAAGTTAAAATAAATTTAATTTTGCCCTGGAAAAAACCAAAAGAACAGGCAAGCTCTAGTTTGTCTAAATTTCAAACATCTTAATTTATTAAGTCAGGTATATAATCTGAAATCTAAATCAAAGACTTGATTTTAAAAACTTAAATCATGATTTTTAGTAATGGATTATGGGTGCATTTCTGGTTTAACCAGAAATTGGTTATTTGGGGTTTTCTGGTGATCTATGAGTTTGGAGGGGTCGGGGTTCTTCCATATGATGGAGGAGTGATCGTAGTATCTTGGAAAAATGGCAGAATGTTGATCAGAGCATTGTAGTGATGGTGGTTGAATTTTGAAATCTGTAACACTAGTTTTTAACTTGGCTAATTGATTTGGTCGGCACGGCCTGTAGGAGTAATCGAGTTCAACGAGTTTTTGGGGGATGATAGCATGGTAGTTGACGAACATGTGGCCGGAGTCGCTGCTATTCTGGTGGTCGGAAGGTCGGGAACAAGGCATGTTCCAGGTTTGGATGTGTGGTTTCTGTTTCTGTTCCAGGTTTGGGGGTTGAACTCGAATTCAATTTCGAGCTTTGGAAGGATGATTCTGTTGATCGTGTTTGGATGTGGGGTTGGTCGCCGATGAGGGAAGACCATCGGAGATGGTCGAAGGTGATTAAAGTCACCTTGCATGTGCACGGTGCACTTTATTCTCTGGTGAAGATTGGGTTAGCAGAGGTAAGGTTACTCGAGTTTTCTCAAGAAATTCGAGTGTTAAACTCGAAGCTTTTGATTTTTGGCTCGAAGCATTGGGCTCGGGTCATATTTTGGTGACAGGTTTCCAAACCTGCTTCAGTTTTAAAATTTTAAACTGAAATTTTAAATTGTAAAGCAATGATTTGAAACAAAGTTTAAATCCAAAATTTAAGTTTTGTTTGAATCTCAGATTTAAAAATAAAATAAAGCTTTTTAAAATTTGAATTATTCTAAATACTTTAAAAATGTTTAAGTAGTTTGAATTTTAAAATGATGTTTTAAAATGTAATGGTTTTAAAATATAAAGTTTAACTTGGAATCAAAGTGTAACAGCCCGCAAATCCGTACCCTTTGAGTCAACACTATTCTTCATCAATTAACTCAAACGGAACAGAAATACGAACCATTATGGATTAAAGAAGAAGAGATAGAAGAAGAAGGAACTAAACAATATCAGAATCTCACAATCGCAGCGGAAGAAACTATAATAGTAAATATAGATCTTTACACAAAATGAATCTATATCTTTTTTTATACATCATATCATCAGAGTATCTCATACAACAATATTTAGCAATCAGACAATCCCATACAATCATAGCAGCGGATATATATACGAATACGAATAATACGTCTCGGACTCCAGCTCCTCTCCAGCTCCATAGCATCCTGACCTGAACATATAATACTCGGTCTGACCCGAGCATTATAATGAAATAACACCCGAGTCAGTCTGGAATACCAACTGATAATAATGCACCCAAATTGATTATTAAAGTTTCAAAAATCCTTTGAAAACAAAAGCATCTCGTAAGACCACGCCACAAATAAACATGTCGGGTTTTTACCTTACGATAGCTAAAACGCTTTTTATAGAAATCATCTGATATTATAACAGGGTCTATATACAAATACTTATAAAATAGCCAAAATTGTTACATCTATTAAATTCCAGCTACTAGCCATAGAGTGGGTAATACAAACGAAAATCGTACAAGGCTCGTAGGGAGAATTGATTTCCAACAATGACTAGGCACTGGGGTACCACCTGTCACAGTACGGGACCTAGATCACCGTACCGAGGACCACGCCCGATCCCCTGCAACACAAGAATGGACCCATCCCTTACTGGACAGTTTCGAATAAGATCACCCCGCGGTTGGGATCAGCAACCGCACCACTAAGCCGAATAAAAAGGGACATCTAGACAGGGATGACCTTACTCTCAAGTGGGGGCTACCCAAGAAGCCTTGCTGCATATCCCCTGATTTTCAGTCATTCCCGGTTGATGAGGCTTGAGGCTAAGCGTTACCTTATAGCACATATCCTTGAGAATGCCCATCGCCCACCTGACGATGTCTCAAAAGCATTCGTTCATACAAGTCCGTCCCGGGTTCGAACGGAACCGAAGGCACTACTCCTACTACATCCATTTTGGAAATATCCTCAGGATTAGTAGCGACTAGCCCTTGCACTTCACTGCTCCATCTTCAACTCCGAACACATTTTCCACGAAAAGTATAAACCGGATCGAAGTGGTTTTCGAGAAATGAATCTCGATCTCGGTCTCTTCGAAATAATCAACGCATTTGTCCAATATTGATAGTCGGTGATTTAACTATCAATTTATATTCACAATCATCCATCACATAATAAATAATTTCCCACATTATTTATTTGCCTCAAATATCTTTAAAAGATATATTTTCAAATTTCCAAAACTCATTTGAAAACAATTCCTAAAATCTCTTCCTTTACAATGTAAATCCTTTACCATTTATTCCCATTGGAAATAACCAAGTTCAAAAACATTTAGATTTAAAACCAATTTAAAAACACTTTATTCTGCAATATACTTTAAATGTATAAATTTACTTCTAGTTATTACTCGAAAATATAATTTCAAATATGTAAAATAAAACTATTTATTAAACAGGAGTTTTGTCAACTAAATTTAAAAGTAGTGGTTTTAAAGGTTTAATGCTATGTTTCAAATAACTTAAATCATCTCTCCTTTAAATAAATCCATTTATCAAATAAAATACTAATAATATTCTTAAATCATTATACTATAGCTAGACTTATTACTTACCTTTAAATAAGAATTTCTTAAAAAACACTTCCTTAAAACAAATTTAAACTTAACTTTTCAAGCCTGATTTAAATCACGAACTCGGTTTTTCCCAGGGAAACATTTTAATTGAAACAACCCAAAGAATCTTCCATATAGATCCCGCCCGATCTATTCCAACCCAAATTTACGTTAGCTATCATAAATTTATTTCCAAGCTTAAAATAAACTCCTTTTGAAGTTTAAGCCCCCTTTTCCCTTTCCGGAAATTCCATTTTCAAAGTATAGGTTTTAAACATTTTTAAATAAAACATTTGAGAATTTATTACCGGAAAATAATACTTATGAATTTCTTACCTAAATTCCAAGGGTGAAAAATGCATTTCAAAAAATATTGATTTACATTTATAATTATTAATTTATATTTACAAGCTTCGTTGAAACATATTTTAATTTTCTGGCAAACTCTATTCATTATCAAAATAACTCATCATTATTTTAACACTTTATATCCTCTTATAAAATTTCTCACCCAAATCTATACTTTGCATTTATCGACTCATAATTTTCCTGCTTTATTTAAATTTCCCATTTACAAATTTCATTCTTCATCCGAACTAAAACCAAATTTTATTCCTTTAAACTCTTTATATAACAATTTCTTTCATTTCTTAAATCCCAATTAAATCCATTTATAATTAAAATTCTGGATTTATATTTATTTCAACAATATCACAGTACAATTTAATTTCAGATTTATCAATCATAACATACAAACAATTTGCATTATCAATTCTAAAAATAATCACTATATTGTAAGGAATCCCGTTGGATCCCTCCAACCTGTTTTTCCCTGCATCCATAAATATTAGCACATCACACATATAAATATCAATCCAGACTGATAACAACCATTATATTCAACCAATCACACAGATATTTATTTTAATCAGCTAACATTCCAGATGTGAGTGAGATTAACTCACATTGGGTTTCGGTGAGCGTTCGAAATTTAAATTAAACCGAACGACGTTCGATTTAACTCAAATTTCTACTTGCTCAGAATGATTCCCAAACTGCACCATTGCGTAGTACGCATCTCTGCGACTCCGACGTCGCAAATTTCTTCGAAATCTGATACAGTATGCATAAGATATTCGAATTTAAAGTTTAAATGGAATTTAAAACATTTTATTTTATTTTATTTATTTATTTACCACAAACAAATCAGGGCCGTTCAGATTGGAAAATAGATCAAGGCCGTACTATCATCTTCTTCTCGCACGCGGTCTACAGCGACAACGAACCCATCACGCCAACGATTCGCGACCACCCACGCTCACTAGAAAGTCGATCCAAGGCCTCCCTCTCGAGCGTCGAGACTAGCTCTACCCACTGCCGAAGCCACCTCGAACTCGGTCGCCTCAATTACACCAAAATTGAGCACGAGCGCGACTCCTATCGGCCCAAAATCTGGCCACCTCGATGAATTTCGAGCTACTCCACCGTATAGATGTGTAGATCTCTCCACGATCTACAACTTTCATTTAGAAAGTTTTTGAATTTAAAGCTTGGATCGAGAAATTTTTGGAGGGGAAACGAAATGATTATCGGCCATTGAACGTGAATTATGCGGCGACCTGAATAGAGTTAGGGTTTGATAAAAGATATTGCTTTATATAATGTTATTTAATATTATTTTAATCTCGTCTTCAAATTTAACGACCAAAGCAAAACGATGTCCCATTCCTCACGTACCAATAGGCATTCCTAGGGTTTTTCCGCGTTCCGGAAACAATGGGTTAGGTTTCGGAAACTAATTCAGTCGTACGTGCGAGTTACAGAATCAAACGATAATTTTAAAATTAAATCGGTTAAATCGATTTCTAAGCGTTTCGAGCTGCCACGGTCAAACGACTACTCTAATTACTACGAAAATTGAAATCCGATAATAACTAACTATTATGGATACAATGGAATTGGTTCCGTCGAATTCGGAGACCGTGCCCCGGAAGGCTATTTTAACTCGTCTATTAAATCGAGCGATTTTCATAATTGTCGAAACCGCTTAAAATTTTACTTTTAAAATTTTATTAACTTAATGATATATCATATAAAATTTATAATCACAATAAAAATCATTCTAGCTCATTCCAGACCACAATCTGATTAATTACATTTTAATAATATTAAATTCATTTTTAATTTAATATAAAATCCTCAATAATAACTTATTAACCTTTAGATCCATCTAAAATTCCAACAACGCTTTTAATGACCAAATAGACTTAAAATAAATTTTAGAACTCATTTCCATATCTATTTATCTCCATATTCACAATTTATCCCGATTCAATATTTAATTATTACTATTTAAATTCCAATTGGATTACCATATTTGGAATTATAAGTAATTTACTAATTACACCCAATTCTTTTTATTTTAAAGCCAATTCAAAATCTACATTGAACATTTAAAATGAATTAAATGTTCAAAATTCAATGTCCAAAATTCCGGGATGTTACATTCCTCCCCCATTATAAAAATTTCATCCCCGAAATTTGCTAGGGTAGAAAATACTTCTAAACCCACTTACTTACCCAACTTACTTGGTGAAAATCCAAATTCACCTTGCCTAAATTCTTTAGTTTCAAATCGAAACGGCTAGTTTCAATTTCTGTTCCAAAATCCTTTAGTTTCAGTTGTTATTTGAAATTGACTTGTCGCTAATGAAACAAATGCTCCTATACTCATTAACTTAACCCAAACTTCTTTAGTTAAAACTTATATACACTTCCCAAAACCCTTTAGCTCAAATCAAAACTCTTGTGCTTCATTTATAATCAAAAGTTTTTGTTTCAACATTATCTTAAACACAACTTTCCAAGTTAATTACAAAATTTTAAATTTTCAAAAATTTTCCAACTCCCAAAATTTCAGAAAATTTTTGGCAGAGTCTCCCCTGCACGGAGGAGCTTTCGCGATATCGCGATACAAATAAATATATATACATCGACCCACACGGTCGGAAACCAAATATATCACAATATATATATATATATATATATATATATCATTTTCCCAATTATATTAGTGTAGGCGTACCTTTTTAGTAAATTTTAATAGCAAGCGGCTAATATAATGCATATACGCGCTCCAACTCTTTGAACGCCTCTCGTACCTGTACTTACTCAACAAAATCATCATTTTTCAAAGATATGAACATTTTAACAACATTTCCAATATAATGTAAGCCAACATATCCATTTACATCCCAAACAACACCTTGCATAATTTCATAAGTAAATCATATTTTAAAGCATATACAAAGTTCCTTTTCTAATGCCAAACTCCAAGTTATTACACACAAAGGATTTTATATACATGTTTAGCTATGCTCCATTCATATTCTACCCATTTCCCAATTGATTTCCCAGTCAATTTCCTTTTTAATTTGATACATTTGCACTTCTACTATGATTCACTTACATTTATACTCAAATCCATTTATTAATGTAAAGACCCATAATTTTCGACTATTAAAAATAGTAAATTTAATAAGACTTTTGTAACTAAATGTTGGAAGAAATTAAAATTTAAGATTTATAACTGGAAAAATACTAAAATGAAATGCAACAATGTTAATTAAAGCTAAGTATTAACAATTTGAATGGAATTCCAATTAATTGAAATCGTGTAAGGTTATACTTGGTTATAAAATGTACATAGGAAAAAGAATGTAAATATTTAATTCATAAGTGAAATAATATATCGTTAATGGAAATTGAATAAAATTAGTGTTATGAAATAAATGGTAACATTTATTTGTAGGTAATAAACATATAAAATGTAATTAAAGGCTAATGGTGACAATTATTATATATATTATCTATTTATTTGGTCAATTAAATTAATTGGAAATAAATGGTAATCAATTCCCTTAATTAGTGCAGTTAATGTAGGTTTAATTGATAACGGTAAAAAGTTGATTCTATACAATATAACCAATGTAAATTTTTATCATAGTATGACCTTTGATTTGAATAAAAGGATGAAAATCAGTTTACTCAAATTTATTGGAATTGGAAATTTTAATAAGTGAATTTATTACAATCAATGAAATAAAACGTTACATAAATGAAAGGTAAGATGAAATGGTAAAATATTGATGTTGACTATGTATGTAAGGTAATGATTGATTTAATAAGAGAATGAAATCAACGTAAATAAATAATTGAGAATTTAATTATAATTAATGTGTGAGATTGACCAAAATTCAATAAAATCGAAATATAGTAGTTAATACAAAAGGATGAAAATTTGGAGTATATTAATATAATGAAATTTAAATAAATGTTAACTGTGTTATTAGATCATAAGTTGGACCATAAATAAAATTCTAAACAATAAACTACAATGAAGCAATTAAGAGGAAGGTTCTAACGCGTATTATAATATAATTTAATAATAGGAATTGGAATAATAAATGCCAGCTTCAATGATGAGTTAAATGAATATTGATTGATAGAGAAAAACGTTTATTCTGTATGCAATTTAATGCGTGTTGGATACTGTAATTTTATAAACGTATTTGCATGACTATAAATAAGGATTACAATGTTCATGCATTTATTAAATTGATTTCATCAATTAGGGTCTATTTTGAAGTGAAAGATTAAAATTAATTAGAAATAAATTTATTGAAATCATTCAATTAAAAAAAAGGAAAAAGAAACAAAGTGCAATTAATAAATTTAATGTAAGAATTTATTTTATTTGGAATGTACATTATTTGGAAATATAAGAATGGATTTAATGTTGTATAAGTTGATCATTTTAGAATATAAGAATGTTTACTTTTATGAATTGCAAGTAATGAATAAGCATTTTAAGGAAAATAAAAGAATGTTTGAGAAAAATAAAGGGAACGTTTCCTTTTTAAATATAAATATAACGTTGTAACGGTACGGTATATTGTGACTTTACTTCTTTCTTCCATTTCAAAATTTAAACGCACACCCTGGACCACAATCATAATTTGCTTTAATTATTCACCAAAAAAAAACGTTGACCGTTGCCATTTCATTTATTTTTTTGTACGTTTCACTTGATTTTTATACGGTACGTTTTTTTATGTGCGTGAATTATTCATTCCTCTTTATAAAACCACTATCTCTTCACTTTCTTTTCAATTGACAAAACAACTTATACAGTAACGTATACATATAAAAAGGTGGATCTCATTTTGTTTCTTTATCTTCTGGAGTTTCCCATGTGTGAGCCTATGCTTCTTCCCCTCCTCTTATCACCCTCCCTCTGTTTTCCTGAAGCCATCATAATACCCACGCAAATGCCTTCTCTCCCTTTTCTTCCATCTGATGTAAGTTTGTATGCATAGAATGATGCATATTATTTTATTAGCTCTTATATATATATATATACTTTGTATGTGTAAATTCAAAAGTTATAGGGTTACAGCATTATGTCGTATATAATTAGCTTAGTTATAGATTTATATTGTTATATATATCAGATGTTGTTCAAATATAATATATGTCCATACTAGGCCGTACTGAGTAGGTGATAGTACAAATTTTAAAATTTTAGTCATGACTATTTATAAATATGTTGAACAGTTTATACTATATGTTATATAATATTTTAATATGTTCAATGATATAATTTAATGGGTTATAAGGTTTTCGTTAGCCGTATGTTAAGGGAAGAGAGATTACTATATAAATATAGTACGCTTTGATTTTTTATTTATTTATTTATTTTCTTCAGATTTATTGTGTCGTTAAAAAATATATCTATATATGTAAAGTTACAAAGGTTATAAATTTATTTCAAATCTGGGAAGTTGCTTCCATTTTTCCTGAAACTTATATTTACAAAATACCATATATATTGATCCATCTGTATGTTTTTCAAGCCGAGCACCTGGGTTCATAGGATGTGCATATTTGGTATATATAGTTATAGTGCATAAGTGTTTAGATTTCGGTTATGTGCATTTCATTTTAATATGGTAGGTATGTATTCAGCTTTGTTTTATATATTAGTTTAATTGTATATAACCGGTTCATATGTATATACTAGGATTTTATTAAGTATAGTCTAGGTGATATATATTGTTGAAACTATTTGATTTTATTTTTATATAAATGATTTTTATTTTAAAACAATGATTTTATATACATATATATTTATGTGTATATATATCTAAATTTAGGATGCGTTTGAATTTAGAAAATGACTTTTTAGATATAGAGTTATATATGTATATATGTATACATATATGTTCACATGCATCAAATTATCTCATCAATCAAGTTCTGATTTGATTTCGTCAATTCCTATTTACCAGCTTCGTTCGTCAAATTCGTACCAATTTCGACTTGCTTTGAAAATCGTCAATTGGATCGGTCATTTCGCAATTTAAATCGTAGCCTATTACGTTGTCTATCTCTCTAACCTCGAAAGGTGAGCAATCACTCACGACTAACATTCTTTTATTCATTAAATATTGATTTCAATTGAAACGACAATTGAAATATGTTGCTGTAGTTATTTAAATTTGTTATATACGCTATTATCTGTAACTGTTCACCTGCGGGATATGACACCATATCCTGTTGTTTATATTTTATTGTTATTGATGATATATGCCTGTTATTTTATTGTATTATCTGTTATCACTCTGCAAGTTCCCTGTAGTTTAGAAATCACTATGGATTGAAATGATACATGCCCGAACGGACTTTAGAATAGGAGAAAATTGTTATGGGTTGAAATGATAAACCCAAGCGATTTTCAGTTAATTGAATTTGGGATTACGGGTTGAAATGATATCCGCCCGTATATATTTAGTGTACGGATTGAAATGATAAATATCCGTAGCACTAGACTATATGATAGGAAATATATACAGACACCGTTGGTCCATATAAATATTCTGAAAATAATTTTTATAATTTTGGAAAAATTTATATGGTTTAAACAATATTGATTCTTAAGATATTATATAAATGGAAATTTTATATATAGATTTAGTCGTAATATTTGATTTAAATTAGATTAATTTAATACGGATAATATGGTTGAGTATTTATGTAAATCTATATTTCAAATAGATTTCCTTGAAATAAATTAAATAATTAAGATTGAGAGATAAATTGGGGTTTATTAAAAATGGTATTTAAATGAGGATTTATTTAATTAAATCAATTTTAAATTTTTGAATGGGAAATTTAAAGGTATGATTTTCTAACTGGATTTTTGATTTATGTGATTTAATGAATATTTCACATTTAAATAAATTAAAGAAAATATTGAGTAAAATGTAATTTAAGGATACTTAAATGATATTGTATCTAATGAGGGAGTATTTCAAGACTAAATAATAACGAGGTTAAATCGAGATCTATATGAAACTGTTAAATTGAACATTTAAATACTAAAGCTTTGAACTATATTGGAATTTAAATGGTTTATTTTGAGATTCAGATCTGTATTTGAAATCAATATAGTTGAATTTGTTATTTAGAAACTAAATTGAATTAAATGAAAATTTAGGTTGAACTAAATTTGAATTTATTATTTAGAAAACTAAATTGAATAAAAATTTAGTTTGAAACGTTGAATACTTAAAGTCTTGAAATATATTGGAATATAAAGAGGTATTTTGTGATTACAAATCCGAATTTGAGATCGATAAAATTGAAGTGGTTATTTTTAGAATTGAGTTGAAAAAAAAAATTGAAAATACTTTACTGTATAAATTATTTAATATATGTAAATACTATTTCGGGAAATGTAGGGATAATTGAAGTAAAAATGATATTTGGTTTGAAGTACAAATAAAGGGAATGGCCACGGTGTTATAGTGTATATTTCTACTTTGTAGATAGTTCCATGGACCCTTAGAGGATGGTTATCCCAAACATCCTTTAAGTTATTTGTATTTCAGTTGATATTTCACTTGAGTTGGATTTATTGATATAAGAATGTTAATCCTGACTCGAGTGTTTTGTGTTTTGCTTTACGCTCGGGTCAGACTGAGTTGATACAACATTTAAGACTCACCTTCGAAGTTGGAGCTTTGTTTGAAGATCCAGCTATCTATCCTTCCGGTCATCCAGTTGATTGGTTCAAAGAAGTCATCTGCTCGTACTGGAGACTTCACTGCAACTGGGATATTCTGATGTATTTTATTTCTCTAACCCCGATGTATGTAGTAGCTTTATGAACTACTATTCCTTATTTATTCCGCTGCATTTTATTACTCTGTGTCTGTGATCTGTGACTGATTTATTTACTATATATGTTGAGTTTGTCACATTTAAATTAACAACGCGGTATTTTGAATTATTCAAGTCAGACATGTATGGTTTATTGTCGATTTGAATGGTCCAAAATAGCAGGCTGTTACAGTTGGTATCAGAGCTTTGGCTCTAGGCAAAACTTAGCATATATGGTAAATTTATTTACAGAATCACTTTCATTCGAGTTGAATCTCTTCCTTTTTGACTCGATTTCCTTTGAATTTTGGAATGTCCCTCAGTTTCGAAATTCATTCTTGTCTCTCCCTATTTATATTCGTTCGATTCTGGAGTATTCCATAACTTCACTGAATGATTTGTAAAAGGGGTGAAACTCCTTTTCAGTTGGCATTGATTCACCGAAGATTCATGTATCCTCGGTTTACAATGCTGCTATATCTAGTTATGCCGAATTCTATATCGGGCGATCGAATGTCGATTTGCCTTAGAATTCCGCATCAATCATATTCCTGAAATCACGATTGACCCGGTTAAGGTCGCCCGCGATTTATAGAAGTATATCCATCTTCTATTTTGTAATTTAATTATCTCATCTTCGATCGAGTCTATCTTCGAATCAGAATTCCATGGATTGGAGTTCCTCTAATTCAAATCTCTATCTTTGTTTTGAAATCCATTCTTAAAATTATCCTTTGAAAATCGGGTATGCTTGCATTTTGAAATTTGTTTTAAATATCGAAATTATTATTTTGATAACTATGATTTTATTCTATATATAAAAGTGAAAATGTTTTCCATAAGGATTATATACCTATATACAAAACAAATAAGAAATGTTATTCTATATATAAAAAAGGGTTTTAAAAGGATTTGAAATTTTGAAAAATTATAAGAAATTGATTTATATAAAAATGATTTATAACTGAAGTGTTAAATTTGAAATTCGAGAATTGAATTCCAGTATTTTGAAATTGGTTTTAGGATTTTGGAAAATATATATAAATAATACGATTTAAAATTATTTTTTTTGAATAAGAAATGTTTCAAATGAGCTCAAATGAATTCCAATAATTTTAAAGAAATTTCAAAGAAGTTTCCAAGAAAATAGAAGTCCAGAACTCACTTATGTCGCTTGAAAATAATTTCGGTGATGAGTGCACGCATCATCGACATTGATTTTCGAGTTTCAGAGTGAGGGAGAGGCCACCTTAATAGCTTCGCTATGCAAGTGTTTTTGTAAAACCGTTTTTGATTTCAAATTCCGAAGTATAATTTGATATTTTAGAAAGATATAAGTATATATTTGAAACAATTTAAAATGAGACCGGTATTCAGTCCTCGATTTTCGGATTTAATAATCGGTTTATTGATTTATTGTTGATTTTCAACTCTTGAATTGAAAATTTGATCTCCCTAATTATTTTAAAGGTTCGAACACTTCCAAGTCAAGGTCTAAAGTTTTAAAAACTAAGAAATTTCGAAGAGTATAAAATGTTTGATAAAGAATATAAATTTAGTTTGAAATGTTTTGAAAAAAATAGTTTTGAATAATGGTTTTCAGAAAGGTAAATTGAATATTTCAAATAGAAATAGATAGTTTAAAAGTTTTAAAGGGATAATTATAAATTTGGAAACCATTTTTGAGTATAATTGATTTTGAGAAAAATATTTGGTTTTGAAATTAAATTGGAATTAAAAACCAGTACTTATATGGTGATTTTGGAAATGTATTTGTTTGACTTTAGATATTTAATTTGGAAGAAAATTGGTGAAATCAAATATGATTTTGAAACTGAATTGATATTGAAATAATTTGAAATTGAGAACCTTATATTATTAAGTACTTGATTTGGGAGTGGTCGAACTTATACAAAATGGATTTGTATAAGTATGAAGTTGATTTGAAATCTATTGATTTGAAAGGTACTCAATTTGGAAAGAGATTTTATATAATCGAAGTCTATATAAGTATGATTTGATCTACTATTGATTTGGAAAGTATTCGATTTGGGAAGAATAGAATCCTATATATATATGGACTATATATAAGTACAATATTTGAAAGTGATTTGAAAGGTACTATATAATATATATTTTCCAAGTAAAGATATGGAAAGTGCCTTCTGCTTGATATCCGCTTTGTGGCCACAGCGTGGATTCATTCTATCGATATTATTCTCTCCGATTTTCGGTTTTCCGGATGTAATACTCGAGTGTTCCCACCGTGGCGTAACCCGCGGTTTCTTTTTCTCTCGTGAATGCACAGCGAAATTGCCTGGCTGAGTCTTGCCTAGGGGTACGGATTGTTTCCTGGGGGATCCAGGCGTAACCATTGTGTATCCTGCAATCTGTGTAGGTCGCGAATAGTAGCGCAAGTGCCTGGCTGAGTCTTGCCTGGGGGTACGGATTGTTTCCTGGGGGATCCAGGCGTAACCATTGTGTATCCTGCAATCTGTGTAGGTCGCGAATAGTAGCGCAAGTGCCTGGCTGAGTCTTGCCTGGGGGTACGGATTGTTTCCTGGGGGATCCAGGCGTAACCATTGTGTATCCTGCACTCTACTAGTCATCATGGCGTAACTCGCAGGGCTGAGAAAGCTTACGGATACGGATTGTTTCCTGGGGGATCCAGGCGTAACCATTGTGTATCTGCGAACCATGATCAGACAAAGGTTTTTGGTTTGGTTGTTTTATTTGGATTGTACTTTCCATATCTGTTTTTAAAGGTTTTTCAAGTATTTTCACTGGGTGTTGAAATGGGTCTACTAAGTACTTGAAGAATTCTAGCTTTGCGCTTGATCAACGCATGGCCAGAGTCTGCAAGAACAAGGATAAACTTGTTGAAACATCGAGTTATAAAAGTATTTTCGAATAGAAATTTGTTTTGATAATAAAAGTATTTTATTATAAAGGTATTTCCACAAGAAAATTCTGTATTAGTTTTGAAATTAAATTTCTTATGGTTTGAAATTAATTATTCGTGCCCGATATCATTCTTTTGAATCTACCTTATCCGCTCAGCTTTAGTTATTGAGCTAGATTTTGTTTTCCGAATCTACCTTCTTCCTTTTCAAATATATTCTTTTAAAATATTGTTGTGTATATACTGCATGGTTTAACAATAAATTTTTAGTGTTATAAATACTTTAGAAGTTAATAATTCAATAAAACATATTTAAAGTAAATGATTATTGATTTATTATTAATGTTTGAAAAGTATCTTGAGATAAAACTAATAAATTTATAAATTATCAGATTTAAGGAACTTTATTTTAAGGTTTATTATAATGTTTTGATATAAATTTCTAACACTGCTTTAGATATTAAAAAAAAAAAAAAAAATCTTTGCATAATGCAATGAGGATGTTTTAAATATATCTTATATTTTTATTAAGTGAATGAGGTTAAATGTTTTAATTGAATTTTTAGATATAATGAAATATTTCTTTCCTCTTCAAGAGCGAATAGCAAAACTTAATTTTTTTTATTTATAATAGAATTAAGTTGTAAACTTAGGCAAGGCAGTAGGAGCTTAAGTAATATTTTATGAAATTATTCATTAATGAATTAAATCTCTAATGAAAATAAGAAATTAAATGTTAGACTATAACTGAAGAATATAAGAAATTTAGAATTTGTAACCTGTAAATAAAAAGGATATGAAAATAATAAATGATAACTATTGAACATTTATTTACTAAAACAAAATAAGATAGACTTGTGTAACTTTCAATTGCATTCTTAAAGACATATATATAACTTACCAATTAAAAAGTTGAAATGTTAAAAGAATAGGTAATGGAGAATTTTACAAGTAAAACTTATGTAATGGAAGTGTTCAGTGAATTACTTTTATAAATAAGAAACTTGATATGAAAGTAGTTATAAACCTGAGTTATAAATGTAGTGCTACTAAATAAAATGAAATAGAAAATGAATATTGTAAGCAATGAATTATGAACTCAAGTTAATGTTTGAAGCTATTGATAATTAAAGTAAATAATTAAATGAATACTATATTAAATTTAATTTTTTGAATATATTGATTACTTAATTCCTTCTTTCCCTTTTTTTTTTCCTTTTCGGGGACGAAAAGTTTTGAGTGGGGGAGAGTGTAAAGACCCATAATTTTCGACTATTAAAAATAGTAAATTTAATAAGACTTTTGTAACTAAATGTTGGAAGAAATTAAAATTTAAGATTTATAACTGGAAAAATACTAAAATGAAATGCAACAATGTTAATTAAAGCTAAGTATTAACAATTTGAATGGAATTCCAATTAATTGAAATCGTGTAAGGTTATACTTGGTTATAAAATGTACATAGGAAAAAGAATGTAAATATTTAATTCATAAGTGAAATAATATATCGTTAATGGAAATTGAATAAAATTAGTGTTATGAAATAAATGGTAACATTTATTTGTAGGTAATAAACATATAAAATGTAATTAAAGGCTAATGGTGACAATTATTATATATATTATCTATTTATTTGGTCAATTAAATTAATTGGAAATAAATGGTAATCAATTCCCTTAATTAGTGCAGTTAATGTAGGTTTAATTGATAACGGTAAAAAGTTGATTCTATACAATATAACCAATGTAAATTTTTATCATAGTATGACCTTTGATTTGAATAAAAGGAAGAAAATCAGTTTACTCAAATTTATTGGAATTGGAAATTTTAATAAGTGAATTTATTACAATCAATGAAATAAAACGTTACATAAATGAAAGGTAAGATGAAATGGTAAAATATTGATGTTGACTATGTATGTAAGGTAATGATTGATTTAATAAGAGAATGAAATCAACGTAAATAAATAATTGAGAATTTAATTATAATTAATGTGTGAGATTGACCAAAATTCAATAAAATCGAAATATAGTAGTTAATACAAAAGGATGAAAATTTGGAGTATATTAATATAATGAAATTTAAATAAATGTTAACTGTGTTATTAGATCATAAGTTGGACCATAAATAAAATTCTAAACAATAAACTACAATGAAGCAATTAAGAGGAAGGTTCTAACGCGTATTATAATATAATTTAATAATAGGAATTGGAATAATAAATGCCAGCTTCAATGATGAGTTAAATGAATATTGATTGATAGAGAAAAACGTTTATTCTGTATGCAATTTAATGCGTGTTGGATACTGTAATTTTATAAACGTATTTGCATGACTATAAATAAGGATTACAATGTTCATGCATTTATTAAATTGATTTCATCAATTAGGGTCTATTTTGAAGTGAAAGATTAAAATTAATTAGAAATAAATTTATTGAAATCATTCAATTAAAAAAAAGGAAAAAGAAACAAAGTGCAATTAATAAATTTAATGTAAGAATTTATTTTATTTGGAATGTACATTATTTGGAAATATAAGAATGGATTTAATGTTGTATAAGTTGATCATTTTAGAATATAAGAATGTTTACTTTTATGAATTGCAAGTAATGAATAAGCATTTTAAGGAAAATAAAAGAATGTTTGAGAAAAATAAAGGGAACGTTTCCTTTTTAAATATAAATATAACGTTGTAACGGTACGGTATATTGTGACTTTACTTCTTTCTTCCATTTCAAAATTTAAACGCACACCCTGGACCACAATCATAATTTGCTTTAATTATTCACCAAAAAAAAACGTTGACCGTTGCCATTTCATTTATTTTTTTGTACGTTTCACTTGATTTTTATACGGTACGTTTTTTTATGTGCGTGAATTATTCATTCCTCTTTATAAAACCACTATCTCTTCACTTTCTTTTCAATTGACAAAACAACTTATACAGTAACGTATACATATAAAAAGGTGGATCTCATTTTGTTTCTTTATCTTCTGGAGTTTCCCATGTGTGAGCCTATGCTTCTTCCCCTCCTCTTATCACCCTCCCTCTGTTTTCCTGAAGCCATCATAATACCCACGCAAATGCCTTCTCTCCCTTTTCTTCCATCTGATGTAAGTTTGTATGCATAGAATGATGCATATTATTTTATTAGCTCTTATATATATATATATACTTTGTATGTGTAAATTCAAAAGTTATAGGGTTACAGCATTATGTCGTATATAATTAGCTTAGTTATAGATTTATATTGTTATATATATCAGATGTTGTTCAAATATAATATATGTCCATACTAGGCCGTACTGAGTAGGTGATAGTACAAATTTTAAAATTTTAGTCATGACTATTTATAAATATGTTGAACAGTTTATACTATATGTTATATAATATTTTAATATGTTCAATGATATAATTTAATGGGTTATAAGGTTTTCGTTAGCCGTATGTTAAGGGAAGAGAGATTACTATATAAATATAGTACGCTTTGATTTTTTATTTATTTATTTATTTTCTTCAGATTTATTGTGTCGTTAAAAAATATATCTATATATGTAAAGTTACAAAGGTTATAAATTTATTTCAAATCTGGGAAGTTGCTTCCATTTTTCCTGAAACTTATATTTACAAAATACCATATATATTGATCCATCTGTATGTTTTTCAAGCCGAGCACCTGGGTTCATAGGATGTGCATATTTGGTATATATAGTTATAGTGCATAAGTGTTTAGATTTCGGTTATGTGCATTTCATTTTAATATGGTAGGTATGTATTCAGCTTTGTTTTATATATTAGTTTAATTGTATATAACCGGTTCATATGTATATACTAGGATTTTATTAAGTATAGTCTAGGTGATATATATTGTTGAAACTATTTGATTTTATTTTTATATAAATGATTTTTATTTTAAAACAATGATTTTATATACATATATATTTATGTGTATATATATCTAAATTTAGGATGCGTTTGAATTTAGAAAATGACTTTTTAGATATAGAGTTATATATGTATATATGTATACATATATGTTCACATGCATCAAATTATCTCATCAATCAAGTTCTGATTTGATTTCGTCAATTCCTATTTACCAGCTTCGTTCGTCAAATTCGTACCAATTTCGACTTGCTTTGAAAATCGTCAATTGGATCGGTCATTTCGCAATTTAAATCGTAGCCTATTACGTTGTCTATCTCTCTAACCTCGAAAGGTGAGCAATCACTCACGACTAACATTCTTTTATTCATTAAATATTGATTTCAATTGAAACGACAATTGAAATATGTTGCTGTAGTTATTTAAATTTGTTATATACGCTATTATCTGTAACTGTTCACCTGCGGGATATGACACCATATCCTGTTGTTTATATTTTATTGTTATTGATGATATATGCCTGTTATTTTATTGTATTATCTGTTATCACTCTGCAAGTTCCCTGTAGTTTAGAAATCACTATGGATTGAAATGATACATGCCCGAACGGACTTTAGAATAGGAGAAAATTGTTATGGGTTGAAATGATAAACCCAAGCGATTTTCAGTTAATTGAATTTGGGATTACGGGTTGAAATGATATCCGCCCGTATATATTTAGTGTACGGATTGAAATGATAAATATCCGTAGCACTAGACTATATGATAGGAAATATATACAGACACCGTTGGTCCATATAAATATTCTGAAAATAATTTTTATAATTTTGGAAAAATTTATATGGTTTAAACAATATTGATTCTTAAGATATTATATAAATGGAAATTTTATATATAGATTTAGTCGTAATATTTGATTTAAATTAGATTAATTTAATACGGATAATATGGTTGAGTATTTATGTAAATCTATATTTCAAATAGATTTCCTTGAAATAAATTAAATAATTAAGATTGAGAGATAAATTGGGGTTTATTAAAAATGGTATTTAAATGAGGATTTATTTAATTAAATCAATTTTAAATTTTTGAATGGGAAATTTAAAGGTATGATTTTCTAACTGGATTTTTGATTTATGTGATTTAATGAATATTTCACATTTAAATAAATTAAAGAAAATATTGAGTAAAATGTAATTTAAGGATACTTAAATGATATTGTATCTAATGAGGGAGTATTTCAAGACTAAATAATAACGAGGTTAAATCGAGATCTATATGAAACTGTTAAATTGAACATTTAAATACTAAAGCTTTGAACTATATTGGAATTTAAATGGTTTATTTTGAGATTCAGATCTGTATTTGAAATCAATATAGTTGAATTTGTTATTTAGAAACTAAATTGAATTAAATGAAAATTTAGGTTGAACTAAATTTGAATTTATTATTTAGAAAACTAAATTGAATAAAAATTTAGTTTGAAACGTTGAATACTTAAAGTCTTGAAATATATTGGAATATAAAGAGGTATTTTGTGATTACAAATCCGAATTTGAGATCGATAAAATTGAAGTGGTTATTTTTAGAATTGAGTTGAAAAAAAAAATTGAAAATACTTTACTGTATAAATTATTTAATATATGTAAATACTATTTCGGGAAATGTAGGGATAATTGAAGTAAAAATGATATTTGGTTTGAAGTACAAATAAAGGGAATGGCCACGGTGTTATAGTGTATATTTCTACTTTGTAGATAGTTCCATGGACCCTTAGAGGATGGTTATCCCAAACATCCTTTAAGTTATTTGTATTTCAGTTGATATTTCACTTGAGTTGGATTTATTGATATAAGAATGTTAATCCTGACTCGAGTGTTTTGTGTTTTGCTTTACGCTCGGGTCAGACTGAGTTGATACAACATTTAAGACTCACCTTCGAAGTTGGAGCTTTGTTTGAAGATCCAGCTATCTATCCTTCCGGTCATCCAGTTGATTGGTTCAAAGAAGTCATCTGCTCGTACTGGAGACTTCACTGCAACTGGGATATTCTGATGTATTTTATTTCTCTAACCCCGATGTATGTAGTAGCTTTATGAACTACTATTCCTTATTTATTCCGCTGCATTTTATTACTCTGTGTCTGTGATCTGTGACTGATTTATTTACTATATATGTTGAGTTTGTCACATTTAAATTAACAACGCGGTATTTTGAATTATTCAAGTCAGACATGTATGGTTTATTGTCGATTTGAATGGTCCAAAATAGCAGGCTGTTACAATTAAGATTTTAGCCCATTCTACTTTAATCCAAACTAACTTCATTTTATTCCACTTGAATGATTTACATTCAAGTTTACTATATATCATTCATATTTATTACAACCAATTCATTTCTATTTCAATATGATTAACATATGCCTTACTTACATTTCTTTATTTTAACTTACATTCCCAATTTGATTAATAATCAAATTTTATCTTAAACTTGAAACATTTGCATTTCTTTTATGATCCATTTCTATTCATATGCAAAATCACTTAATAACATTTCAATCCATTCCAATTAATTCAAAATCAATTCAGTTGCTGTTTAAACAACTCAATTCTGAATACATGCAAATACTCATGTCATTCAAGCAAAAATAATCATCACTTAAGCTCATAACCGTTGAAATTAATTCTAGTTTAAATTTATATTAATTTTATTCAATTTTGCATGGATCACAATCCAAGCATTCTTGCTTTATCACATTTATTTAAGTAAATCTCTAAATTTATATTTCCAATTCATTATCCATATAGGTTTATATTAATACCATTCAATTCTGGTTTATATACAACTCATACATTCTTATTTCATCTCAAGAATTAATTAAAAGTTTTTTTCACTCTCATTTCAATTTATTTATCTCAACAAATTCCACTCAGGATTACTCAATAACGCTTTTCCACACTTATTTTTGTCTTTCTTACAATTTGATTTCATTTTCATTTACTTCCTTTAATTCATTCACTTAAGTTTAATGACTAATTTCTATGCAGGTTGTGGTTATTCAAACAAATAACCAATTCTTAAAATTATAACCATTAACATTAATTCCAACTTATATTCATATTAATTTTATTAGTAACAGGGCCCCTTCACATTATTTCACCCACTAGAATTTATTTACAATTCAAGCCATCACTATTATAATCTAATTCCATTATTCATTCACACTTCAATATTTGTTACCACAAATTTAAATCCCATGCCACAATTGGATTTTTATTTACTTTCCAAATTTTGACCAATCTATCAAAATTTTATTCATGCCTACACAAATTTCATTTAATTTAGTTTACACAAAATTCATATTCAAGCTTCTCTTTATTTAAATTTAGCTTATGCTAAATTCATTCTCAACAAATTTCTTTGGATTTTAGTTGAGTTAAAATTTTATTCACATAATATCATTCTTACTTCCCTGAATTAAATTTTCTTTCATTTTAATTCTTCTCCAATTCTAATTCAAGTTCGACCAAATTTAGTTAGCCATCTTGAATTTATACCATTTCCTTTACTCTCTTAAATAAGAATTGAGTTTCACCAATATTGTTTATAATGCAACTAAATTTTGAATTTCATTTCAATCTAATTTATTCCTCCATAAATAAGTTCAAAACTTATTTTCTATTTTAAGTTCGTTCACATCCTTTTATATCCCACTTCTTCTTATCTTAATTCACATTTCATTCAGGATCAGATTTAAATTCACCATACCATTCAACTATTTTCCATTTGTGATCATAATTCCATTTTCTATTTATAAGTTCACCAACTTATTTATTTTAAAGCTCATATTGCTCATTTTAATCCATCTACATCTTATACTCACAATTTCAAATTATAAGCATAATACTTAATATCTTATAAGTACAATTCATTACACAATGACCCACAATTACAAAGTCATTTTACACTTCAATTTAACCCAAACCAATTCAATTCTAAGCTCAATTTATTTAACTTATCCAAGTTAAATTCAAATTTATTTTATTTACCTTCATATGCTCAAATTAAATTCACATTCTAGGATAAAATTTCACTTCCCTTTCTTATTAATATCAACTTCACCAAATAAGTTCAGTAGTTGATTTATTTTAACTTTACACATTATTTAAATAGGATTTCCCAGATTTCAATTTACCCGGTTTTATCCCAAAACCATTTTGAAATAAATCAAATATATACCTATGTGTTATATCAAATCAAATCTCCAGATTTCCAAAACAACTTGGTTGTACCAAAACAATTTCCCATTTTGAATTTTCTAAAACAACCATTATACCCAATAAGTCCCAAACAATATCATAACCAAGTACTGGGGAAGCAATCCATCACTTTAGAAACTCGAAAATGAATTCTAATAATGTGGCCAGCATCATCAAGATTATTTTCCAGCGACTGAAGTGAGTTCAGTGCTTCCTTACTTTCCCAAATTCATTTTAAAATAGTTTCCATTCAAAAATATTTCCCAAATCAACATTCCATTATTGCCTTTAAACATTTGGGAAAAATATTACCAAACATTTCCAAGATTTTAAATTTCCAAACTTTATTTTCCTTACATTTGAAATCCTTTTCAAAATCCCCAGGATTTAAATTCTGGTTTAATTTAAATTTAGTTATTCTCTTTTGTATAATTTATACTTTTAAAATTTTTATTTGGTTATACCATCCCGAATTTTATATTAAATTTTAGATTCTTATTCGATTAAGATATCCACATTCAAACTATCAAATATATATAATAATTTCAAAAAATTATTTCTTTTATATCAAAATATAATTTTGGGCAAAGTTATTTCATTTACCCATTTTAAAAAACAATACTATGTCGGTTTATCTTGTTTAAGAGTTTAGAAACCCCTATCGATACGGTTATACTTCCCGTACCGATCAGCATTCATAAACACTCAACCGATAAGTCAACACAGTAAAAAACAAATTTTATATGCACTAACAAGTACGCTCTCATAGTAATTATTACACTCAACTCATTATAGAGTACCGTTGACTCTGTTTAATGAGTAATTTCCCCACCAAAGCCTAGGTTGTCGCCAACCTAAGCTCTGATACCACTGTAACAGCCCGCAAATCCGTACCCTTTGAGTCAACACTATTCTTCATCAATTAACTCAAACGGAACAGAAATACGAACCATTACGGATTAAAGAAGAAGAGATAGAAGAAGAAGGAACAAAACAATATCAGAATCTCACAGTCGCAGCAGAATAAACTATAATAGTAAATATAGATCTTTACACAAAATGAATCTATATCTATTTTTATACATCATATCATCAGAGTATCTCATACAACAATATTTAGCAATCAGACAATCCCATACAATCATAGCAGCGGATATATATACGAATACGAATAATACGTCTCGGACTCCACCTCCTCTCCAGCTCCATAGCATCCTGACCTGAACATATAATACTCGGTCTGACCCGAGCATTATAATGAAATAACACCCGAGTCAGTCTAGAATACCACCTGATAATAATGCACCCAAATAGATTATTAAAGTTTCAAAAATTCTTTGAAAACAAAACATCTCATAAGACCACGCCACAAATAAACATGTCGGGTTTTTACCTTACGGTAGCTAAAACGCTTTTTATAGAAATCCTCTGATATTATAATCGGGTATGTATACAAATACTTATAAAATAGCCGAAATTGTTACATCTATTAAATTCCAGCTACTAGCCACAGAGTGGGTAATACAAACAAAACTCGTACAAGGCTCGTAGGGAGAATGGATTGCCAACAATGACTAGGCACTGGGGTACCACCTGTCACAGTACGGGGCCTAGATCACCGTACCGAGGACCACCCCCGATCCCCTGCAACACAAGGCCGGACCCATCCCTTACTGGACAGTTCCGTATAAGATCACCCCGCGGTTGGGATCAGCAACCGCACCACTAAGCCGAATAAAAAGGGACATCTAGACAGGGATGACCTTACTCTCAAGTGGGCGCTACCCACGAAGCCTTGCTGCATATCCCCTGATTTTCAGTCATTCCCGGTTGATGAGGCTTGAGGCTAAGCGTTACCTTATAGCACATATCCCTTAGAATGCCCCTCGCCCACCTGACGATGTCTTGAAAGCATTCGTCCGTACAAGTCCGTCCCGGGTTCGAACGGAACCGAAGGCACTACTCCTACTATATCCATTTTGGAAATATCCTCAGGATTAGTAGCGACTAGCCCTTGCACTTTACTGCTCCGTCTTCAACCCCGAACACGTTTTCCACGAAACGTACAAACCGGATCGAAGTGGTTTTCGAGAAATGAATCTCGATCCCGGTCTCTTGAAACGATCAATGCATTTGTCCAATATTGGTAGTCGGTGATTTAACTATCAATTTATATTCACAAACATCCATCACACAATAAATAATTTTCCACATTATTTATTTGCCTCAAATATCTTTAAAAGGCATATTTTCAAATTTCCAAAACTCATTTGAAAACAATTCCCAAAATCTCTTCCTTTACAATGTAAATCCTTTACCATTTATTCCCATTGGAAATAACCAAGTTCAAAAACATTTAGATTTAAAACCAATTTAAAAACACTTTATTCTGCAATATACTTTAAATATATAAATTTACTTCTAGTTATTACTCAAAAATATAATTTAAAATATGTAAAATAAAACTATTTATTAAACAGGAGTTTTGTTAACTAAATTTAAAAGTAGTGGTTTTAAAGGTTTGGTGCTATGTTTCAAATAACTTAAATCATCTATCCTTTAAATAAATCCATTTATCAAATTAAATACTAATAATATTCTTAAATCATTATACTATAGCTAGACTTATTACTTACCTTTAAATAAGAATTTCTTAAAAAAACACTTCCTTAAAACAAATTTAAACTTAACTTTTCAGACCTGATTTAAACCACGAACTCAGTTTTTCCCAAGGAAACATTTCCATTGAAACAACCCAAAGAATCTTCCATATAGATCCCGCCCGATCTATTCCAACCTAAATTTACGTTAGTTATCATAAATTTATTTCCAAGCTTAAAATAAACTCCTTTTGAAGTTTAAATACCCTTTTCCCTTTCCGGAAATTCCATTTTCAAAGTATAGGTTTTAAACATTTTTAGATAAAACATTTGAGAATTTATTACCGGAAAATAATACTTATGAATTTCTTAACTAAATTCCAAGGGTGAAAAATGCATTTCAAAAAATATTGATATACATTTATAATTTTTAATTTATATTTAGAAGCTTCGTTGAAACATGTTTTAATTTTCTGGCAAACTCTATTCATTATCAAAATAACCCATCATTATTTTAACACTTTATATCCTCTTATAAAATTTCTCACCCAAATCTATACTTTGCATTTATCGACTCATAATTTTCCCGCTTTATTTAAATTTCCCATTTACAAATTTCATTCTTCATCCGAACTAAAACCAAATTTTATTCCTTTAAACTCTTTATATAACAATGTCTTTCATTTCTTAAATCCCAATTAAATCCATTTATAATTAAAATTCTGGATTTATATTTATTTCAACAATATCACAGTACAATTTAATTTCAGATTTATCAATCATAACATACAAAAAAATTGCATTATCAATTCTAAAAATAATCACTATATTGTGAGGAATCCCGTTGGATCCCTCCAACCTGTTTTTCCCTGCATCCACAAATATTAGCACATCACATATATAAATATCAATCCAGACTGATAACAACCAATATATTCAACCAATCACACAGATATTTATTTTAATCAGCTAACATATGAGTGAGATTAACTCACCTTGGGTTTCGGCGTGCGTTCGAAATTTAAGTTAAACCGAACGACGTTCGATTTAACTCAAATTTCTACTTGCTCGGAATGATTCCCAAACTGCACCATTGCGTAGTACGCATCTCTGCGACTCCGGCGCCGTAAATTTTGTCGAAATCTGATACAGTATGCATAAGATATTCGATTTTAAAGTTTAAATGGAATTTAAAACAATTTCTTTTATTTTATTTATTTATTTACCACAAACAAATCAGGGCCGTTCAGATCGGAAAATAGATCAAGGCCGTACTATCATCTTCTTCTCGCACGTGGTCTACAGCGACAACGAACCCATCACGCCAACGATCCGCGACCACCCACGCTCACTAGATAGTCGATCCAAGGCCTCCCTCTCGAGCGTCGAGACTAGCTCTACCCAAGGCCGAAGCCACCTCGAACTCGGTCGCCTTAATTACCCCGAAATAGAGCACGAACGCAACTCCTATTAGCCCAAAATCTGGCCACCTCGGTGAATTTCGAGCTACTCCACCGTACGGATGTGTAGATCTCTCCACGATCTACAACTTTCATTTAGAAAGTTTTTGAATTCAAAGCTTGGATCGAGAGATTTTTGGAGGGGAAACGAAATGATTATTGGCTATTGAACGTGAATTAAGAGGCGGCCTGAATAGAGTTAGGGTTTGATAAAAGATATTGCTTTATATAATGTTATTTAATATTATTTTAATCTCGTCTTCAAATTTAACGACCAAAGCAAAACGATCTCCCATTCCTCATGTACCAATAGGCGTTCCTAGGGTTTTTCTACGTTCCGTACACAATGGGACAGGTTTCGAAAACTAATTCGGTCATACGTGCGAGTTACAGAATCAAACGGTAAATTTAAAATTAAATCGGTTAAATCAATTTCTAAGCGTTTCAAGCTGCCACGGTCAAACGACAGCTCTGATTTCTACGAAAATTGAAATCCGATAATAACTAACTATTACGGATCCTATGGAACCGGTTTCGTCAAATTCCAAGACTGTGCCCCGGAAGGCTATTTTAACTCGTCTATTAAATCGAGCGATTTTCATAATTGTCGAAACCGCTTAAAATTTTACTTTTAAAATTTTATTAACTTAACAATAAATCATATAAAATTTATAATCACAATAAAATCATTCTGGCTCATTCCAGACCACAATCTGATTAATTGCATTCTAATAATATTAAATTCATTTTTAATTTAATATAAAATCCCCAATAATAACTTATTAACCTTTAGATCCATCTAAAAATCCAACAACGCTTTTAATGACCAAATAGACTTAAAATAAATTTTAGAACTCATTTCCATATCTATTTATCTCCATATTCACAATTTATCCCGGTTCAATATTTAATTATTACTATTTAAATTCCAATTGGATTACCATATTTGGAATTATAAGTAATTTACTAATTACACCCGACTCTTTTTATTTTAAAGCCAATTCAAAATCTACATTGAACATTTAAAATGAATTAAATGTTCAAAATTCAATGTCCAAAATTTCGGAATGTTATACAAAGTTTAATCTGCATTCCAGATTTTTTTTAAAAAAAAGAGAAAGTTTTTAAATTTGAAAAGATTTAAACAACTTTGAATGTTAAAATGTATTTTCAAATTGATTTGAATTTAAAAATGAAATTGGTTTTAAATTCTTTTAAAACTTCTTTTACAAAATGAGTATTTCTCTTAACATGTAATTTAGAAAGGTTTTTGAATTGTTTTTAAAAATTTGTTAAAGTTAGTTTCGTATTCATTTTAAATCTTAAATTTAAAATGAAATTTGAAGGTAAATTTAAAGCAAATTGTTTAAATGCTTTGAATAAGTAAGAAATGTTTTATCTTAAAGTTAAACAGAATTTATGATTTGGATTCATTAAATTATTAAGTTAATTAAAATGGATGATTTATTTACGTAATTAATTAATGATTTGGATTAATTAAGTAATTAATTAAAGGTTTAAATTAATTAATTAATTAAGGTTTAAGTTAATTAATTAGGAATAATTAATTTGAATTAAGGATTATTAATTAGAATATTAATTAATGATTAAAGATTAATTAATCAAATAATTAATGATTAATTAAGTTACAGTTAACATTTAATTAATTAAATAATTAGAGATAAATTAATTGGTTATTAAAGATTAATTAATTTTTAGTTAATAATGATTAATCTAAGTTTAGTTACTTAAGGGAAGTAATTAAAGAATTAATAATAGTTAATGAAGGTCATTAACTAAGGATTGTTTAGTAATTAATTAATGTGGTTAATTTTAATGATTAATTATATTAATTAATTAATGATAATCATTTGTGAAATTCTTTAACTCTAATTACTTAATGGAAGTAATTAAGGAATTAATTACTCAATGTAATTTATTGAGTTTAATGTGATTTGTTTGAGTTAATTAATTAAGTTTAATTAATTTAATCAATGGATGATTTGCTAATAATTGCTTAATGTAATTAATGGAGCGTAATTACTTAGTAAAGTAATTAATGGTAATTACTGGATGTAATTAATGAACGATGATTTAACAATGGAAGTAATTTGAGTATAATTACTTTGTAATTAATCAAGGGATTAATTAAGAAATTAATTAAGAAGTAATTAATTTATTTGATGAAGTAATTAAGGGTAGTTAATTACTGAATGTGATTAATCAAGAATGATTAATGATTGTGGTTTGATTAAGATTAATTGCTTAATGTAATTAATTTAAATAAAGTAATTAATTTAAAATGTTATTAGGGATCATTAGTATAATTAATGATGTAATTAAGGATTGATTAATTAAGATTAATTAATCAACAATAAGTGATTAAAGGTAATTAACTAATGTAATAAACTAAGGATTAATGTAATTAATTATAGTTAATTAATTAATGAAGTAATTAAAGGTTAATTGCAGTTTTTGGTTAAGAGTATTTAATTTATGAAATTAATTAAAGGATAATTACTTGAATGTAATTAAAGAATAGATAATCAAGGGTGATTAATTATGGTGGATTATTAGAGATTAATTAATTAATTTGTATTAATTAATGGTTATGTAAGCAAGATTTATATTGATGAAGTAATTAATTTAATTCACTTTAAATTTATTAGAAATGATGTAATTAATTTAATTCATTTTAAATTAATTATATTTGGTGTGATTATTAATCATTGCTTATGATGGATGATATTGATTTGCCTTGAATGGTTTGAAATCTTAGCTATGAGATAAGTAATGCTGTGTGATATGGATGCTTTGGTTGCATCGAGATGATAATATGAATTATCTATTTGTGATGATAATATGGATTATATGTTTATGATGATAATGTTGATTATCTATTGTGAATCCGTGAATTATCTATCTATGTGTATATAGTTGAATTGTTTTAAACTCTAAAACAACTTGGCCTCAAAAGATACGCTTTGGATTTCGATGAGACCAGGATCGGGTTTCCAGATTTGGATATCTGAAAACCACATCGATCCAAATTAACGATAGGTCGTGAATCTCAAGTGAGGAGTGAAGACTCGAAGTGTAAAGGCTATTCGTCGTTAAAACTCTGAGGGTGATTCCAAAACGAGTTTAACGGGGTAGTACTTTCAGATTCGAGATGAAGATTCAGAGTGCAAGGATTATCATCGTTAACTCTAAGGGTGATTCCAAAAATGAGTGTAAGGAGATAATTCCTTCGGTTTCGTTCGAACCCGGAACGAACTTGTATGAATTGAATGCTTTCAGAACATCGTCAGGCGGACGATGAGCATTCTAAGATAGATGTGTTATATAAAGGTAATCGTAGCCTCAAACCTCATCAACCGGGAATGGCTAAAACATGGAAGGTGCAGCAAGGCTAAGTGGGTCATGCCTAAGTAGGACGAGATTTTCCCCTATCTAGAGGTCCTTTTTTATTAGGCTGTGTGGGTAGTTGGAATGCGCACCAACCTCGGGGTTGTCTTGTTCGGGACTGTCCAGTAAGGGATGGTTCCGGCTTTGTGTTGCAGGGGATTTAGGGTGGATCCTCGATACGTTGATCTAGGCCACGTACTGTGACGGAAGGTACCTCAGTAGCCCTGTCATTGAATGGAATTAAAAATCCAATAAGTGCCATCGGTTTTGATTGTATTACCCACTTTTGTGGCTAGTAGCTAGGATTTAATCATGTAACAATTTCGGCTATTTCATATTTACTTGAAAACGCTAGACCTATTATAATATCACTGGATTTCCTATCAAAAGTTTTGGCTAGCGTAAGGTAAAAACTTTTCCATGTTTATGTGGGGGAAGTCTTACGTGATACCTTTCTTTTCAAAGGTTTTTCAAAGTTAAGCAACTTTAACCTGTTACTCACACCAGACCCATGTCTAACCCGGAGTTTATTTTCTGTTTTTCTTAAACTCTTGTGTACTCAAATTTTTACGAGTAGCCAAGGGATTCAGGTTAGTTTTGACAAATTGTGGAGGAGCAATGGAGTAGGAGGCTTCAGCGTGTAGATATATAGTGTCCACTGTGTTTGATTTCTTTGTGTTGTATTGAGTTGTAATAACTAGACAGGTGTTTATAACTGTCTAGCATGTGATGTATAATCTTTGTAACTTTGATAATGATTATATGCTATGTAATACTTATGTTATTAATATAATTTATCCGTTCCGTTGTTGAGATTCTGATGTTGTTTCTTCTTTCTTCTCTTTCTTTCTCTTTTCTATCCCTTTCTTTCTTATTAATGATGTATAATTCTGTGGATATGAATGGCGGGTCGTTACAGATATATAAAGCAATAATTCTTTCTAATAAATATTAAGGTAATTGGTTGTTAAATTATTGGAATTAAACTAAGTGGTAATAGAAATACAACCAAATTGAAATTAAATGAAGATAAGTTTGAAATGGATTCAAAGTGAAATTTAAATCTTGAATTTAGGGAAGAGTTTCAGAATAAGATAATAATGAATTGGTTTTCAGATATGATAATCTTGGTTATTATAATAAATAACTGTTGTGTTTAATAATAGAATGTGTATAAATGAGTAAGAAAAATGAAATGTTTTAGGAAGTAAAACATTTGGGTAAGTATGGCTTATAAATTGAAATTGAAGATGATCTGAATTGTGAAGTTTTAAATTTGGATCCAGAAAATTGAAAATTGTTTCAAAGTGATAAAGAAATAGTAGATAATATTATTTAATGTATTTGAATGAAAGGGTCCTATTTCAAAAAAGAGTTGTTTGAAAATTTAAAGAAATCTGTTTTGAATTAAAAACCAAAGGTGGTTCAAAATTTAAGGATAACTTGGTGTGTAAAAGAAATAATATGTATATATGAGGAATATACCTAATATCAAAGATGGTTTGAAATAAACTCTAAATGTTGAGTTTGAAATTTGGAATGGGATGTGATACCCAAAGTGATAAGTTTTTGAACTTATAAGTGGGAAGATTATTAATGTAAAGTTTAAAATTTGAAACGGGAATTCAAATCGGGTAAGGTTGGCTGGATTAAGTAAATTGAATTTAACTTTGGGTAAGTTAAATAATTTAACAAGCAACCTGAATTGGAAATTTCAAGATGAAATTGGGATTTTACTTGGAAAGTTAAATGGTTAATTTGAATAGAGAGTTTGTGTGATCTCAAAATGGGTTTGAGATCTGGAAATTGGAAATGGATGGATGTTTTAAAATAATTTGAATGATACCATCCGATTGTATTTAATAACCTTTAAGTTGAAATTGGATTTGTTTAAATGAATGAAGAAATGGGGTGTTGTAATATATCCATTATTAAGATAAAATGGAATCATTTTGGACTAAAGATTTGAATGTTAAGATAAAACTTCAATGGTTTGGTTTCAAAATTGAAATTTGATGATAAATTGAATTTCAAAGATTTAGTTGTTTAAAAGAGATTTCAATTATTGTTTGAACTTTGAAATAAGTTTAAAAAGTAGAATTTGGATTCAGAATTAAATGGTTTAAAGATATAAGTTGATTTGATTTAAAGGATTAGATCAATATTTAAAAATTTAACTCGAATTTATATAATTCAGAATGGTTTAAATTTGAAATTTGAATTGAATTAGTTTAAATTGGATTTGATTTGAATTAATTGGAATTGTGATTGAAGATGGATAAGTTTAAAAATTCCAATGGATAATTTGAATTGGAATAATTTGAAATGAAATTGAAGTTGAATGAGTTTAAATTCAAATGGAATTGGGTTTAATTCAAACTGGAATTGATATGAATTGAAATTAGTTCAATTTGAAATTTATTTGAATTACTTGAAATTGTGATTAAAGTTGAATAAGTAAAATCAAATGGAATTTGATTTGAATTTGGAAAGAAATTGAGGTTAATTCAACTTGAATTGGGGTTAAATCAATTTCAATGGAAACTGAATTTATTTAAATAGGAATTGAGTCAATTTAAATGGAAGCGGAAATTTAAATTGAATTGATTGGAAATGGAGGTTGGGAATTGAACAGTTTAACTCTGGAATATATATCTATTTTTCCAAACTATTTACTATACAACTTTTCTTTTTAAACCTAAATCTATCTTATACTTGTTTTTGCAATTATTTTCGAAACTATTTAACAATTTTTCAGCTGTTTTATAAACTAATTACTGTTTTTTAACTACTTTATAACTAATTACTATTTTACAACTATTTTGTAATTATTTAAAATTTCTATAACTATTTGACTATTTTCCAACTATTTTACAATTACTTAACTATTTTTGGGCTATTTTACAAACTAATAATTATTTTCAACTACTTATATATAAAAAAAAATGTTCAAGCTATTTACTAAATATAAGCTGGTCAAAGTGCAAACTGTTTATGATTAATTACCAATTGAGATAAGGATTAAACTGATAATCCAAATGGAACTAAAGAAATTGTGGACAAGTGAATGGAATTAAAGTGAATGTGAATAGATAGGAGAAATTGATTTAGCTAATAATCAATGGAGATAAATACATAGGATATACGTATATTATTCTATTCGCATAGTGATTTGATCCAGATTCGAACACAGAATTTCGAGATAATATATCGATCCGAGTTGGGATTTTTCACTCGATTTTCGATGGTGAACCTAGGTATTGATTGTTGATTGGTTCTGGATATTCTCTATCATAGTTATGGTTTCGCAAGGAGAATGACGGTTTCTGATCAAGAAACCAGATCTGAGTCCATACTAGGAAGTCGGGTGGACGATACTAATTCGGAAGTGAAATTGTGTGACCGAGTGAGCGATCAGATTGATATAGCATACGGATGATATGTATACATCGTACGAGTTTGAATGAAATTGATACTGGGAATTTGTGGATAAGAACTGTATAATGGTTTTTGAAATGAAAGTACATTTTGTGAAATATATGATGGAATAAAGTGGAAATTGGATATTTCTATGGTAGAAAAAGAATATGGTTAATAACTTTATAAAAGATTAATCAAATTTGAATATTTGATTTAGTAAGTTATATATATATACATACATATCTGTTATATAAGATAAATCTCCCCTTGATGAATCTAGCCAGAAATAAAAGGGTTTTTGAAAGTATTTGAAGTATAAAAGGGGAATTTATACAAGTTTGAAGAGATCCAAAGTTTTTAAAAATTATATATATATATATATATATATATAAAGGATCTTATGAGGATTTTGAGAAAAGTTTTTTGGAACCTATGAATTTGGAAAGGCTTTTGATTTTTGGGAAAAATCAATATTGGAATTTGGAAAGCCTACTTCGAGAATTATCGATTTTGATAATCGATTTTGAGAAAGAATATTTATATGGGATTCTACTAGGTGTATGATTTGGAAGATACTATATGTGTAGTATAAAGTGTTTTGAAAATGGCTCTGGAGAAAAAGGCACTCCCTTAGAATGAACTTCTCAGGAGTGCCACCGAGTGGTACTGCCTTAAACCCTAGGGGGTTCTAAAGTTGATCCTGTGAGGAGTCCGGACAAACTAGTTCCTAAGGATTATGTGTAGTGTGTAGCGAAAGTCGAGGGCGTTGATGCCTACAGAGGCATTTGGATTATGCTGTGACGACAGTGTAGCTCGATGTCACTTGGATCTACTGCGGGCCATAGTGAAAGTCGTGTGTGCAGCTGAGAACCAACAGTCTACGTTTGATTTTATATCGGTAGACTGCGATCTATGGTAATATAGCGAAAGTCGTGTGTGCTGCAGAGAGCCAACAGTCTATGTTTGATTTTATATCGGTAGACTGCGTCCTATAAAGACATAGCGGAAGTCGAGAGGCCGTGAGAGCCTAAGGCTACATTGGGACTTAACTGATGTAGTCTGCGACCAATGTGGGTGTGGAGAAGTTTCATTCTTTTGGCAGCAAAATTCGAGGGCGCTGAGGCCTACAGTTATATGGGTTTTTGCTGTGATAGCAACGTAACCCCGGTTGTAGCTGCGACCTGTAGCAGGTTCCATGGCGTAATCGAGGGCGCGGAGGCCTATAGTTATCTATGGATTTTGCTGGAATGGCAATGTACCCATCGGGTTAACTGCGACCGTGGATGGGGGTGATGATTTCCAGAGCATTCTCACCAAAGATATTTCCTCTATTTTCAAAAATATTTTAGATATTTTCAATAAAATAATTTTCCAAATATTTTCATTAGGTGTTGAAAATTTGTCTGCTAAGTACTTATAGATTTTCAGTCTTACGCTTGATCAACGTATGACCGAATTTCTGTGGGAACGAGGACGGACTTATAGAAACATCGAATTATAAAATTATTTTTATAAAACTATTTTGGCAATATTATATAGATTTTAAAGATTTCTAAAATGATCAAAAAGTGATTTAACTAATATTAAGTATTTTAATAAATTCTGGCTTCCTTCCTTTTCGAGGACGAAAAATTCTAAGGGGGAGGAATGTGATAAGCTGAATTTTTAGGCAGCTGTTAATTTGTAATTAACAGGATTTGATTTATTAAAAAACTAATTTATTAATTGGACAAATAAACCTGATAATAAATATATATCTGGATGTGTATATAGATGAAGTAGAACTATAATAAATGCTGAACTATAAATATCTGGATAAATATTCATTTGATAATCTTGTGATATAGTTATTGAAATTTAATGATATTTGTTTAATGATCTTCTTTTATAATCTTTCATTTTAGTAGAATTCATCTTTTATAAATAGATATATGCAAAACTTATCATATGATAGCTATTCTATTTTCATACATACATTTATACTTTATAATTGAAACTTGGATTTAAAAATTCAAAATAATATCTTTAGAATGTGATAATTTATTAATGTATAAATTAGTATTAAAATATTTTCTTAAATGTTATATAAGTACAAATAAGGAATATAAATGTAAATTTATAACATATATATATATAAATTAAAACAAACTAATGATAAATTTTAGTTAATAGCTTAAGTTTAAATAGGATTTAACAAAGATTAATATTTTTCAAACACACGTACAAGTTGTATATGTGTCAAAAGAATTTAACATAAGATGTAAATAAAATATGAAAAAAAAATTATATAAAATACATAAACATATTGGTAACATTATGATTATAAATGTATACAAATTCATGACATTTAACAAATGTAAGTAAATAAATAAGGATTAATGACAAGTGTAATTAGTTACTTAACAATTTAACAAGTGTCTATTATATCTTTTTATTTTTCAAAATAATTAATAAGAGATAATGTAAACATTTTCATACCTCTCATTCTCTTGAATCAGTTCAAATGCTGAAGAAGAAAAATATAAACCAGATCATAATCTGTATAAATCTCATTATCAACCCTTTCTAAACAATAAATTAAAAGCTAAAATTCAAAGTTTCAGTTTTCAACCTAGGAAATCAAAACAGTTCAGCCCGGAAAATAAAAAAGAATCTAAACCAAAGCCTCAATTTTAGATCATCATTTCTAGAAGAAAAGCATAGACCTGATCAACTACAAAACAGAATTCAAAAATCAAAGTATAATTCCAGATCATTAAGACAGGCTCCTCTGTTTGATGGTGAGTAAATCTACTGTTCTTGTTTCTCTATGAATGAACTTTAAACAGTTAAGTAAATTTATCATTTCTACCTATGCATGTGATGAATTTAAGTACTAATATGATTCATATGGATGTATGGATGTATTTGCTTGAAAAATATGGTTGAATCACCGAGAAATCCTCTGCATGCCTATGAATATATATACCTCTGTTCTTTTTTTTATTTACAGACCCAAATTATATTTCAAAACCATTTTTCATCTTTTCCAAACCTTTTCTGGCTAAGATCATTAAAAGGAAATTGTTTGTACGAATGTTATATTGTTTATAAAAATTGTCTCAAGAAAATTTATTAAGCATTTCGTAGGATAAATTAAATTATACAGTAAAATAAATTTCAACTGGAAATTTCAAACATCATTTTTCTATGTTTCTTTTATATGGTTGAATTAATCTTGGGAAATGTCAATTTTTGATAACAAAATCAAGAATTTTAAGTTTATAATTTGTGTAGAAATGGAGGTTGAGCGGGTTTGGGTGAGTTTGCCAAATTTCGACGATAGGGTCATTCGTGCTTCGTGGCGATTGGCAGAGAGGAGCGTTGGTCGGGGTAGCATTAGGGAAAAATGGTGGACGAAATTTCGATATCTTGGATTTTCGAGGAAGGGTCGATCAAGGGTTTATCGTTGTTGGCTCGGTTCGAGTTTGAAGAAACATTGCGGGGTTGATAGGAGAAGAGGGAACTGCGCACCTGAGTAGGAAGGAGGAGTAGGTTCTAGGGGAGTTGGTGACGAAGTAAGGTTGGTGCTGATCGTCTGAGGCGGCGCGGTGGGACGATTTTACAAGATCAAGTGATGGCGGTTTTGTTGGTTCGGATTCGAAACTTCACCGGAAAGTTTGGGTCGTAGTTCCAGGTGATAAGTGAGGTCGATGGGTCGTGTGTGACTAGTCTGGATGGTCAACGGGGAAGCTGGATGGTCATGGATGATGTGCACGGATACGCATGCACACGGTGACTGGAATTTGGGTTTGGTCATGGAAAAGAGAACTAGTGAAGTGGAGGGAAGAACATCGGGAAGACTTTGGTCTGGATCGAAGAAGTCCTCGTGTGGTGATCGGGTAATTTGTGTGTGTGTTTCATTTTGTAATTTACATTTTACAGATGTGGGTTAATGTAGAACTCGAGTTGTGACTCTAAAATTTTGATATGTTGCTCGGGTTTTTAGTAGGGAATCAGGTTTGTTTTAATTTTCTTTAAGGTTTTAACAGAAGAAAAGAACCTGTTTTTTTGAAGCAAATAGAAAGGAGCAAGTTCCAGAGCGTTATCAAATAGGTTTCAAATATAAGTATATTAATATTTTAAGTAAAGTATGTTCTGAATGGATAAATTTCAAAATTGTGAATTTAGATAAGTTTAATGAGGAAACTAAATAAATAATTAAGGTATATGTTTTAACTTAATTATTCAAGATTTTAAACTTGAAGTATGATTCTTAATGTAATTAGAGAATAGTCAATTACTTAGTATAAGAGATTAAGAGTAATCACTAAATATAATAAATTAGAGGATATTCAATTACTTAATGTGATAAAATAAAGGTTAATAAAAATGGATATAATTAGTTAAGGATAATTAACTAATGAAAGTGATTAAGGAGTAAGTAATTAAACTAAATGGGTATGGATTACTTACTTGATGAAATTAATTGAAGCTAAATTGCTTAAGGTAAGTAATTTAAGGATTAATTACTTAGTGTAATTAATTAAGGGATTGATTAATTAAGGGAATTAAATAAGAGTTAGTTAATTAATGAGTGTGATTAATTAAGGGATAATTAATCAATGTAAGTGATTAGAATAATTAATTTGAGAAATTAATTAAGGTTAAATGTCATAAACCATTGTTAATTACTTTATAAGAGTAATTAAGGGATTATTTGATGTGATGTGTGAAGGCTAATTAATTTGTGAAATTAATTAAGATTTATTTACTTATTGTAATTAGAAGATAATTAATCAAGGATGATTAATTAAGATGGATAATTAAAAGGTGATTAATTAATTGACTTGTAATGTTAAGTAAAGGTAGTCCAAAGTGATCAAAGATTTTTAATTAATTTAATTAGAGATAAATTAAATTAATTTTGAAGGGGATCAATCTTTTTATGAATGATTGAAAATTGATAAGCGACTTGAACAGGTTGATATCTCTGATATGAATTGTTTTGTGATATGATATATTTGGTTTAAACTGTGATATTGTGGTTATCTATCGATGATGAATTGCTATGTAAAAGTGACATCCTGTATTAAAAGTTGAATTATATTTAATGGAAGAACATGGGTTAAGATGACATGAGATTCGAAGAGACCGAAATCGGGTATCAGTAAATACCCGGAACCACTTCGATTTGTAATCTATAAAATTCTTTATAAATTGGATATGTGGTATTAAACAGACAGGAATGGAATGGATTGGGTAATATGGATATTTAACATGAAACTGTTGTGTGATAAATGTTGACTATGAGAACTCGTAAAGAATACAAGTTACCCTGATATTCACATATTTGATAGCTGGATATTTCAAATTTTATGGGTTTACTCACGTTGGTTTCCAACCTGATCCGGGTGTTACTTTGATGTAATGCTCGGGTCAGACCGAGTATTATAGATTTTCAGGTAAGGACGTTTTGGAGCTCAGAAGACGAGCTGGATGGCAGGAACATATGGAGTGTATCCGCTGTGTTATGTTGTTGTATATATAGGATAATCTATTTTAAACTGTCCAGTGGTTGTGAAATGTTGTAACTCTGATGTATTGAAAATGTAAATTTAGCGATACAGCTTTCTTTGTGTAGATAATATATTTGATATTATATTTTACCCGCTGCGAATGTGAGATTCTGAGTTTGGATTTCTTTTTCTTCTTCTTTCTCTTTCTTCTTTCCTAACTATCTGGAATTTTCGAGATCAAAATTTCCAGGTCGTTACAGTTGAGCAGATTCTTATTCCTCCAACTACATTGATGGCACCTGCTGCCCCTCCCGTTGAAGCAACGCCTCATCCTATCAACTTTCCTAAGTTGTGTATGGACTTTCTCAAAATGGGAGGGAGGACATACTCTAGAAATGAAGGATATTCAGAAGTTAAGGCTTGGGTTAGTAACTAGAGAAGATATTTAGAGAGTTTGGTTGGGATGATCAACTAAGGAGGAGAATAATAGCTTAGCACCTCAAGGAAGAATCTTTAGATTAGTGGAAATTCATGAATGAGGAGCATCGTGGAAGGATGTTCTCTTGGGACAAATTCAAGGATAGATTTAAGATGAGATTCATGTCTAGAGTAGAGGTTAGCTTACTAATGGAAAGGTTCATTCAGCGGAGACAAGGAGGTTTTACTCTCAAGAAGTACGTAGCTAAGTTTACTGAATTGGCTAAATTTTGGATGAGTCTAATAGACAGACCTATGTAAAAGGCCATGAAGTTCGTGAACGGCCTAAATTTCCTGTTAAAAGAAATGTTGTTGACCCAAGTGCCTATGGGGGCCCCGTATGAGATTTTGGTTGAAGTGGCATTGCTGCATGTGGTTAATACGAAAGGCAAGCAAGTAGAAAAGAAGACGTGCCAAACTAAAAGCAAAGAGTGTCCAAGAGGGAAGCATTTGGGCCAATAAAAAGTCGAAGGGGAAGTTTAAGAAGGATGGCAAAGTGTGTCAGAGATGCTATAAGAACGGTAATGAAATCAAAGATTGTAGGCTGAGTCTGATGATGGAAGCCTTTAAAGTAAAGTGCTTTAATTACTGCAAGAAAGGGAATTACAAGAATCAGTGCCCCAAGATGGATAAGGAAGGATTAAGTGGACATGCCTTTGTTACTGAAGTTATCCCAATTATTAGTAAACCATCAAGGGACCAAGGGAAAGCTGCTTTAGAAGGTATAACTCTTACATTTGGGGTTGCTATTCGTACCTTATTTGATACATGGGCATCACATTCCTTCATAGCTTGGAATGTAGTAAATTTCATAAACCTTCAAACCCAAATGGTCAACAGTCTAATAGAGGTTTCCAATCTCACTGGGGGTTCGGCTCATTTTTTTTTATGTGCAAAGACCTAGTGTTATGCATATGCGATGTTGATTTCATATGCAATGCGTACGTTCTAAATTTTGGGGAGTATGGACTTATCTTGGGTATGGACTTTTTGTCATATTATGGAGCCATTTTTGATTGTGATAAGAGGGTTATACAACTAAGGAGTTATTGAGGTCATGCCCTAGAAGTTCTTTTTATACCCAAAGATTTAGCCGAGTTAAACCATTTATACTAGATAAGTCAATCTGTTATTGGAGAATCATCATTTGTACCCATAGTTTGGGAATTTCTTGATGTCTTCGAGGAGTTTTCCGGTCTCCCACCCCATAGGGTGATCGACATCTGAATCGATTTGGAAAAGGAGGCAAAGCTCGTCGCCCTACCTTTGAGCCATATGGCCTTTCGAGAAGAAGGGAATCAGATAAGCGTATCTCAAAGCTATTGAAGAAAGGATTCACTGTAAGAGTACTTCTGAATGAGGAGTACCTATTATTTTTGCCATAAAGATGGATGATTCTGAGACTTTATGCCGATTAAGGAAATAGAACAAGTTGACAAGGAAAAATAGGTACCTTTTACCTAGGATTGACGACTTGTTCAACCAACTTTTAGGAGCTTGGGTCTTTTCTTAATTAGACCTAGCAATGAGATTCCATCGGTTAAGGATAATAAACGTGAGCAAGTCGAAGATCGCATTTCACACTCCAGATGGGCTCTATGAGTGGGAGTAATTCCTTTTGGATTGATGATTACCTCAGCATGCTTTGTAGGTTTGATGAGAAGAGTATTTAGGGGATAACTTAGTAAATTTGTCGTGATGTTTGTTGATAATATCTTGGTTTTCTCCAAAGGCAAGAAGGAGCATGAGGACCACCTTAGGAAGGTATTAGAGACTTTGAGGAGGAACTAACTAAAGGCCAAATTTCTTAGGCATATTGTTTCGGAATAAGGATTGGATGTAAACCCCGCCAAAGTGGAAGCTATCCAAGGATGGAAGACCATAAGAGTGCATCAGAGGTTAGGAGTTTCCTAGAGCTAGCAGGCTAATATAAAAACTTCATCAAGAACTTTACAATAATAACATCCCCCTTAACCCAATTGACTAAGATGAACCTAGGTTTTTCTTGGGATAGAAGATGCACTGAGGCATTTGAGAAGCTTAAGGAATCATTGATTAGTGCATCTATGCACAACATTCTTGATAGAACCAAATCGTTTATGGTTTTTACGGATGCTTATGGCATAGGATTTGGTGCAATGTTAATGCAAGAAGGGAAAGTGGTTTCTTATGCGAGTAGGCAGCTAAAATTTCATGAGAAGAGGTATCCAGTGCATGACTTGGAATTGGCAGCTGTTGTCTTGCCTTAAAGATGCGGAGACATTTCTCTTGGGAGAAAGGTTTGAGTTATTCACTGATCATAAATCACTCAAATACATGTTTCCCAAAAAGGATTTAAATCTTAAATAGTTTTTGACTTATCATGGAGTAAAAGCTAAGCAAGGGAAGCTTGGTGGATTATTATTAGCTTTGAAAATTCCGACTTAGAAATGGGAATATATTTTAATGAATTTTATGGAAGGATTGCCTAGCACTTATGTAACATCCTAAAATTTATCAATTTAAATTGGTAATTTATTTATACTTTTGGAATTCAATTTGAAAATAATTTGAAAAGTTTCAAAACAAATAAAATAAGTGATAATTTATATGAATAAAATTTCAATTTCTTTTGTGTTTAAAAATTTGAAATAATAAGTGTTTTAAAAATCATTTGAATTTAAATTATATATATATAATGCATATATGAGTAGATTTGAATGTATATATTAAGTTTGAATTTAAATTATACAAGTAGGTGTACGAGTATATGAATAGATATAAATGGATTATAATTCAAGTTTGAATTGGAATTTGAGCTTAAATTTTAAAATAAATGTTTTAGAAGAATAATTTGCATTTGAAATCATAAATGTGTAAATTTATATAATGTAAAAGATTTGTTAAAAACAATTCTACTTTTAACATTGTATATATACAAATGAATAAGGGATGTGATTATTAATGAAGTGAATTTGATATAGAATTTACTTAAAATTCTTTTATCTTTGTGAAAAAAATACAAGTGTTAAGCATGCATGAGGAAGATGGTGTGAAAATAAACAAGTGTAGAAATCTCATAGTTGGTTTTAACAAGTGGCACTCAATTTAGTTATTTTAAAAAAAAACTTAAATTCATAAAAAAAAACCTTTTAGCTTCTCTTTTTCATTCCTTAGCTTCTCAAATTTCTGAAAGATAAGAAGAAAAAAAAAATTTGAACATTACACACTTCAACACCAAAGAAAATAAGAAAAATTTGAAACTACAACATATTCTTGAATTCAACATTTAAAATCTGAGAATCATCTCCAACATCAAAGCAGTAGTTTTAATTCTATATCTCAGGTAAGTTTTAAACTTCATAATTAAGTGAATTAGTAATTTCGAAATCAAGTTTTAACATCAAAGTTTTAAACTGCAGATTAATATAACCAAGCTCCAGTTTTGTCCAGGAAGCAGAGCAAGGTTCCCCTGAATTAAATTAAGGCAAGTGAACTCTTTTTAAAAATTTGAATTTGAATTTTTTAATCAGTAGTAAAACAAGAATTAAGCAAGTTGTATCAATCAGTTGCAGAAAAAAATCAAGTTCAAAGACTAAATTAATTTTTAGATTTCAAGTAGCAGATCAAGTTTCTCTGTTGCATTAAAATAAAATAGTAAGTAAGCTTGGATTTTTGTTTTTTATTGATGGATTAAGTAAACAAATATAATAGAGATTAAGCAAAATTTGTATTAACAAGTTGCAGATAAGATTTCAAGATCAAAATAGAAAAAATATCCAGGCTTTCATCTTCAAATTTTAAAAACAGTCAGAAGCTTCTGTTCTCTGTTCTCAGGCAACAATGTGAGTAAACTTCTGATTAATCCAGTTACTTGTTGTTGTATGCATGCCTGAAATGATGTTGAAAACTTTTGCATGTGAACAAATGAGTGTGCATGTGTATATTTGCTTGGTAATGTTTATATTCAGGGTCTTCCATCCCTGTTCTTCTTAGTCTCAGGTTTACAGAATAAACCTATATCAAATTCTAAACCTCCCTCTCTCTGTTTTTGTTCTAGAATTGAAATATAAATAAAATAAAGTGTTTGTTTTAATATGCATTATGTTTTAATAATAAACCAAAGCAAAACAATTTAGTTTTTCCCTGGAAAATGTGAAAACACAGCCACAATTCAAATTATGTAAGAATTCGAATATCATAAATTTTAATTTCAGGAATACTACCCGAATCATCATTGAAAATAATGATTTTTGAAAGTTAAATCTAAATTTTTAATAAAGTTTTGACTGAGAAATTGCAGTTGATCAGAAAATTGAGATTTTGTAAAATTCTGATGATCTATGTGTTTATGGGCCTCGAGATCGTCGTCGCGGCTAGCTTGAGGGTTTGAAATCCTTAGAAAAATGCAAGTTGAATTTATAAATCATCATAGTGATGGTTCAAGATCGATTTAGGGTTGATAACCCATATATGCTCGTAATCGAAAATGGATGTGCTGCATTGCCGTTGGGTGATCGGGATCTTTAGCACTAGTGCCAATCGAGGCATCGGACGTTGGCAAAACTTCGGTCGAGTTTTTATAGCCTCCGATGGCCAGAGATGGAGGGACGAGGCACTTTCTTGGTGGTGGTTTTTGATGAACTATGGTTCGTGAGGCTCGATTTCGAACGAGATGTTGATTCGCGCTTCGGGGTGGCTCAATGGGCTGAGGAGTTAATCGTTGACTGGACGCTGGTCGTAGGCTTGACCTAAGACGACCAGAATGGTGTGCAGCGTGCACATGTCTTCGTTGTGTCAGTTGTTTATTTTTGGAAGGGATGGTGCTTGACTCGAAGTACCACTCGGGGTTTAGGGGAGATGACTCGAAGATAGGGTCGAGTCGTTTTGGCTTCGCATCGGGTCGTTCAAAACTTAAATTTTAAGTTGGGAAAAATTATACTCGGGTCGATCTGGGGAAAACTCGAAGCAAGGAGCACTTTTTCTCGAGGGTGACTCGAGACAGCCTCGGGTTGGTCGTTGAAACTGCAAATTCCAGTTTTAAATTTTTTGAAAGTATAAGTTTAAATGATTTCTAAATTCATTCTTTATAAAATGATGGTTATTTGTTAAGTGGAGTGTGAAGTTAATGGTATTGAGATAATTATTTGAAATAAATTAAGTTTAAAGATGTTTTAAACATTATATTTTTGAACAAAGTTGTTTTAAATTCAACTTAATAAAATAATTGAGAAATTAATCAAATATTCAAATTGTTAACTTAAAAATAAATTTATTTATAATGATTAATTGATGATTAAATAATTGATGATTTGTAATTACTTTGTAATTAATAATTAATTAAATAATAAATAAATTAATAAAGGTAATTAAGATTTAATTAATTAACAATTAATAAATTAAGATAATTAATTGAGGAATAATTTATTAATATAGTTAATTGAGATTTAATTAATTTATAATTAAGAATAATTAATCATTGATTAAAAATAATTAATGAAAATAATTATATGGTTAATTAATTTAAATCACATAATAAATTCATCTTAATTGAAGATGATTGACTATTATCAAATGTTGTATAGTGGATTGATATTTCTGTTTGTGATTGTGATACTGTGTGATGCGAATTGCTTTGTGCTGAACTGTGATTTGTGATTTGTTTCTGTATGTATGTGAAAATCCTTTTGCCCGTAAAACTGCATTTAAACTTTGATGCGATAGGGAGTGGTATTCCAGTTGGTTATCTGAAACCCACATCGAACCCTAAATGTGAATCTTTGTGATTGATACATCCACGTGTTTTAAAATTGAGCGCTCACTATTCGGTTTAGCCGGGGGAGGACCTTTGTGTCATATAACCCATTTCGAATAGTGATACGACGAAATGAGTAGCATTTGAAGATGGCGATGAAGACCAGGTATCTTCGAAAACGACAGGATAACCTATCGAATGTCTTTGCACTGAGTTGCTCCGGTATAGAGATCTCCACATGTGATGGGGAGTCCGATCAGGATTGTGGATACTCGGATTTGCAAGGGTTTCTTCCTTTTTTTGGACGAAGTGCCTTCGGTTCTGTTCGAACCCGGAACAGACTTGTATGGTTGTATGTCTGACACTACACTTTGAGATATAAAGTGGATTTCTTTCAAATACGTATCTGTTGGTGGCGGAGAATTTATTCTCTTAGCTTAATACCTTTCTCTGAGACGTACAAGCTCAGAGGTTATATAGTTGAAGGTTATCAGTGATACATTCCTAATTTGGTAGTGTGGCAAGCTAAGTGCTGCTGTGTGTTGATGATCATTTGTGATCAAAGCATGGCTTTTCATGTAAAGTGTAGCTTTGTGTATGAGACCTCATCGGACCTCACACCCCGGAAATGGTCGAAACAGGAAAGATGCGGCAAGGTTATGAGGGTCGCATCCTTTAGGGTATGTCATTCCCTTCTGGAAAAAGGTGGTATCATGGTATGGAGCCCAGATACTTAACCTATGTGGTTGCTGCAATCTCATTATGTATAGTTGTTGCTTTGCGACTGAGGGCCCTCGGATAAAGGTCGCAAACATTCGGGGGGGTGGCATACTCGAGTAGTATTTACCTAGTTACAGAGGTAACCCGACCTTGTATTAGCAGAAAGCTGGGTAGGTTCTTGGGACGCCCCTCTAGAGGAGTACCCATGTGGCATAGGAAGTTCCTTAGCCTGACCATTTGTGGAAATCCAATGAAACAGTACGAGCCCTTTATGACCGCAATTTTTATAACCTGCCGCCTCAAGTGGCAGCTATAGTAGGCATAGTATAATGGTACCTATGCTGGCTAAGATTAATATTATATTTTCGAAATATTTTCACACTATGCACTAGTAATAGTATCAAAGAGTTTTCTCATATCAAGCATATTTGACTATCATAAGGAGAAATCTCCCTCAAGTGTGTGATTGCATTGTGTGTGTGCCGGGAGGCCTTATGTTAGTTTCATTTTCCAAAAGCATGAACGGTTTTCTTTTAAAATCTGTTTTTATTAAAAGAAAATATTCTTGCTTGCTCATACCAGTCCCATGACTGACCCGGAGCTTATTGTTTCCTTTGTAAACTCTGGGTGCCCGTAATTTCCACACGGACAGCCTTGTAGTAGGTTTTCCGTGTTTTGGTGCTAGTTGGATTTTGAAGTCTTTTGGTTTGGAGGCTATCGGTTTTTGAAGGCTTTTGACTTGGAGATATTTTGAAAGCTTTTGGATCTCAAGGTGCTTAGTTTTGGAAGTTCGCTATCACTTTATTTCTTTGAAGACTTTCTTGGAGTATAATCACTGGTTCTTCTATTTTGAAGTTCTATTATGAAGTTCTATTTTGAAGTTGTGTTATATGTATAAAAAATACTCTGGTGTTGATGATGATGTTGTAATGGATACTATGATGATGGTATATTTGTGATGTAAATGAAATGATATTCATTTTGTTTCCGTTGTTTTATATTCATCTAATGTGTTATAAGCTCTATCCGACTGGAGTTCGATGTTTGAATCTTCGGCCGTCGAATACAAGTGAGGTATTTGATGTCAATTTTTGAACATTGGATTTCATGTTGTGACATGTGGTATCGAAGTTAAAGGTTGAGTAAGAACTTTAGCCATAGAGTATAACACATTAGATGGCTCATTAGAGATAGGGTGAAGTATACCCTAGAATGAGTATAACCCGAGACCGAAACCCTAAATTTTCTTAGTCTATTTGCTTTAACTGTTGATATTCCTTAAGATATCTTGTCTATATGTCTAAATCAAGTTTTCTTACTAATTATAGATAGTAAGAATGAGCAGACGAAGAGGAAGAGTTAGGGGACGAGGAAATGCCACAACAGCTAGTCAAGTTCCCCCAACAGCAAAAGCAGCTTTATTTACTCAGCATTAGCCGAATCTGGCTGATTTATATAAGATTTTCTCAAGGCTTGGTGGTAATCCATTCACTGGCAAGGAGTCGATTGTCGAGGCCCAAGCATGGATTAGATCATGTGAAAGAATCTTTAAAGGGATAAAGCTGCAAGACGATCAGATGCGACTCATAGCTTCTTGGCAACTTCAAGAAGAAGCCTTAGCATGGTGGGAGACAATCACTGTAGATGAGCCTGAAGACGAGTTTGCTTGGGAGAGACTTAAAGAAGTATTTGAGAAGCGCTATATGCCATCAGCAGGAATTTCTCGAATGTACCAGGAATTTATGGACTTAAAGCAAGGGAGCTTGTCATTCGAGGAGTATCTAAACAAATTCAATGCATTGTCTCGTTTCGGTCCAGAATTGGTAAATACACCTTTAAAGAAAAATGAAAGGTTCATTCATGGGATGAATAAGAAGTTCCACGAAAGGATGACTGGCCACGTCAAGGAATCCTTTTTAGATCTGATTGATATAGGGCACAGATGTGCTACACTGGATATGCAAGAAGCCCCGGTGGAGAAAGGAAACACAAGTAATCAAAATTGGAAGAAGAGGAAATTTGGAGGTAAGAAACCATGGGAGGGTAAGGAGAAGAAGAAGAGCAATCAGGGAAGCCCGGCAGGGAATGTTACTTGCTTCAATTGTCTAGAAAAAGCCACTATTCAAACAATTGCAAGAAAGCGAAAGAGAGATCAATCCGTACAAGCAAAACCCAGGAAATGTTATTATTGTCAGAAATAGGGACACGAGGTTAAAGACTGCCCAACCATGAAGCAAGCTCAGACAGCTAAGGTGTACACAGTCAAAGATAAACTTGCATCTTCCAAAGCAAAACGGGGAAAGGAGTTCTGGAAGGCAACCTCACTATTTATGATAGCATTGTTAGAGTTCTGTTTGACACGAGCGCTACACATAGTTTTATTTCTCAGCAAGCTATAAATGAATTAAATCTTGAACCTGATTCTTTGACGAGCCTATATGCGTAAAGAATCCAGTTGGAGGCCCCGCGAACCTTTGTCTTCGATGTAGAGACGTTCCTATCTCATATTCTTGTTACCATTTCCCTATCGGTCTCTTTATCCTTGATTTTAATGAGTTTGAAGTCTTACTCGGAATGGATTAGCTAACAAAATACGAAGCCAAATTAGATTGTAACAATTGATTGATTTCAATCAAATCTAAATTTTGTGATCTTATTGAGATTTCTTGTGAGGACCCTAGTCCTAAAAGAGAAGGGTTGATGCATAACTTGGGTTATCCCGAACCCAGTCTGGAGTCCATACCCATTGTTAGAGATTTTCCAGACATGTTCGAAGAAGTGAAATCCTTACCTCCACATCGAGAAATAGAATTCAGAATTGACCTAGTACCGAATGCTCGTCATGTCGCTCACGCAAGTCGTAGGATGGCACCCAGGGAAAGGGTTGAATTAGTCAAGCAAACCAATGATTTGCTAGATAAATGGTTAATTCGTCCTAGTGTTTCTAAATGGGGTTCATTCGTTGTGTTTGTTGCTAAATCTGACGGATCTTCGAGATTGTGTGTGGATTACCGCGGTCTCAATAAGCTGACACTCAAGAATAAATTTCCCCTACCTAGAATTGATGATCTGTTTGATCAATTGCACTACGCTTATTTCTTTTCGAAGATGGATCTAGTCCAGTGGTTCCATCAACTATGAATCGCCGAAGATTGTGTTCATTTGACCACCTTCAGGGGTCCTAATATGTTCTACGATTGGTTAGTCATGCCTTTTGGACTTACCAATGCTCCAGCATACTTCGTAGATCTTATGACCCGTGTGTTCCGGGAAGTATTGAATAAATTTGTGCTTGTGTTTATTGACGATATTTTGGTCTATTCCAAGACTGAAGACGAGCATGTCGAGCATCTTAGAATCGTTTTGGAGATATTAAGGAGAAATATTCTATTCGCCAGATTTTCCAAATGCCATTTTTGGGTCAAAGAAGTTAAATTTCTCGGGCATATTGTTAATGAAGAAGGGATTTCTGTTGATGCTAGCAAAATTTCCGCAATTCTTGATTGGAGGAAACCCACTACCCCAAAAGAAGTTCGAAGCTTTCTGGGTTTAGCAGGTTATTATCAGAAGTTTGTTCAGGACTTTTCTAAGATAGCTAGTCCGTTGACTAAGCTAATAATGAAGAAAGAAAAATTCAATTGGACTCAGAAATGTGATGAAGCTTTTCAGGAGTTGAAGAAAGGATTAACCACCGCTCCTATTCTCGCTATTATTAACGGGAACTTGGGTTTATCTGTCTATATCGATGCTCGTGGTGATGGTTTGGGTGCGGTATTAATGCAGAATGGAAAGGTAATTGCCTACGCGAGTAAACAATTACGTCCACATAAGAGAAATTACCCAACCCATGATTTAGAACTCTTAGCTGTTATCTTCGCTTTGAAAATATGGCGACATTATCTTCTGGGTAAGAACCTCTTTCAACTTTGTTAACAATTTATGAATTTAATTTAACTTAATGAATATACTTAATGAACTCTCATTATTTTAGGTGAAAAATTCGAATTATTCACCGACCACAAATCTCTGAAATACCCCTTCATCCAGAAAGATTTAAATCTACGGCAACAACATTGGTTGGAATTTCTGGCATCGTATGATCTTGATATTCTATATAAGCCCGGAAAGGCCAATGTAGTTGCCGACGCCTTGAGTAGGAAGCATGCTATTCTTGCTCGCCTTGTCATTGCTCCTACTCTTCTTGAGAAAGTCACCAGCAAACAAAAAGAAGACGAGTTTCTTAATCAAATTTATGAGAAAATGCGTCGTGGTGAAAATACTAGTTTTGAAGTCGACGACAATAAAGTTATAAGATTGAAAGGAAGAATTTATGTCCCAAATATTCCGGAGCTGAAACGTGAAGTTTTGGACGAGTGTCACAAGTCTAAACTTTGCATCCATCTAGGAGTCAATAAAATGTATCGTGATATCAAAAGAACTTTCTAGTGGAAGACGATGAAAAGGGACATATCTATATATGTGAGTCATTGTGCTACTTGCCAACAGATTAAAAGCGATCAAAATAAAATGGAGGGTTTACTTCAGCCTTTAGAGGTACCCAAGTGGAAATGGGACCAAGTATCGATGGATTTCATCGATGGGTTGCCTCGTAATCGGAAAGGCAATGAAGTCATTTGGGTCATTTTGGACCGTTTGACTTAGACAGCCCACTTCTTGCCAGTAAAATCTACCTGCACGGCAGCAAGTTTAGCCGAGTTATATATGAAAGAATGTCCGTCTCCACGGTATTCCTAGCAGCATAGTGAGTGATCGTGATCCGATCTTCACTAGTAGATTTTGTGAGGCATTTCAAGACGCATTGGGAACAAAACTGAATTTCAGCAGTACTTATCACCCATAGTCTGATGGACGGACTGAGAGGATTAACCGAATCTTAGAAGACCTATTACATGCTTGTATGGTGGTTCTTGGGAGGACCATTTACATCTAGTCGAATTCTCATATAACAATAGCTATTAAGCCAGTATAGAGATGGCTCCTTTTGAAGCTTTATATGGTCGTCCGTGTCGATCACCTGCATGCTGGATCGAGGCAAGTGATAGACTCGTCCTTGGACCGGATATGATTAAGGAAGCCACTTAAAAAGTTGATTTTATATGGAAGAAATTGAAAATGGCTCAAAGTCGTCAAAAGAATTATTATGATCGTAGAAGAAGAGATTTAGAATTCCAGATTGGAGACTCTGTCTTTCTCAAAGTATCTCCAATGCAAGGTGTATTAAGGTTTGGGAAAACTGGTAAGCTGGCACCACGGTATATTGGTCCTTTTCCTACACTAGAGAGGATCGATTCTTTAGCCTATCGAGTTCAGCTGCCTAGCTGGTTATCTAGCGTGCATGATGTGTTCCACATTTCTAACCTCCGGAAGTATGTGCACGATCCAGATAATATTATTGAAGAAGCTGCTCAGTAGGATCTCGAAATCACTCCCAATTGAACAGTTAAAAGAGAACCGATAAAGATTGTGGATCGAGATGAAAAGCAATTGAGAAGCAAAATTGTGAAACTAGTTAAAGTACAGTGGATTGGCGATCCAAAGGACTGCACTTGGGAAACTGAAGATAATACGCAGAAATCATATCCCAATTGCAGAGTGGATATCTCGGCTTAAATTGGTAATCCATTTCTCTATCCTTTTTCGTATATTCTTTGTTCGTTTTTCTCCCTCTTTCAAATTTCGAGGACGAAATTTTCTTAAGGGGGGATATGTGTAACATCCTAAAATTTATCAATTTAAATTGGTAATTTATTTAAACTTTTAGAATTCAATTTGAAAATAATTTGAAAAGTTTCAAAACAAATAAAATACGTGATAATATATATGAATAAAATTTCAATTTATTTTGTGTTTAAAAATTTGAAATAATAAATGTTTTAATAATCATTTGAATTTAAATCATATACATATAACGCATATATGAGTAGATTTGAATGTATATATTAAATTTGAATTTAAATTATACAAGTAGATGTATGAGTATATGAATATATATAAATGGATTATAATTCAAGTTTGAATTGGAATTTGAGGTTAAATTTTAAAATAAATGTTTTATAATAATAATTTGCATTTGAAATCATAAATGTGTAAATTTATATAATGTAAAAGATTTTTTAGAAACATTTCTTCTTTTAACATTATACATATACAAATGAAGAAGGGATGTGATTATTAATGAAGTGAATTTGATATAGAATTTACTTAAAATTCTTTTATCTTTGTGAAAAAAATACAAGTGTTAAGCATGCATGAGGAAGATGGTGTGAAAATAAACAAGTGTAGAAATCTCATAATTGGTTTTAACAAGTGGCATTCAATTTAGTTAATTGAAAAAAAAAACTTAAATTCATAAAAAAAACTTTGCAGCTTCTCTTTTTCATTCCTTAGCTACTCAAATTTCTGAAAGAAAAGAAGAAAAATAATCTTGAACATTACACACTTCAACACCAAAGAAAATATAAAAATCTGAAACTATAACATCTTCTTGAATTCCACATTTAAAATATGAGAATCATCTCCAACATCAAAGCAATAGTTTAAATTCCATATCTCAGGTAAGTTTTAAACTTCGTAATTAAGTGAATTAGTAATTTCGAAATCAAGTTTTAACATCAAAGTTTTAAACTGCAGATTAATATAACCAAGCTCCAGTTTTGTCTAGGAAGCAGAGCAAGGTTCCCCCAAATTAAATTAAGGCAAGTGAACTCTTTTTAAAAATTTGAATTTGAATTTGTTAACCAGTAGTAAAGCAAGAATTAAGCAAGTTGTATCAATCAGTTGCAGAAAAAAATCAAGTTCAAAGACGAAATTAATTCCTAGATTTCATGTAGCAGATCAAGTTTCTCTGTTGCATTAAAATAAAACAGTAAGTAAGCTTGGATTTTTGTTTGTTATTGATGGATTAAGTAAACAAATACAACAGAGATAAAGCAAAATTTGTATTCACAAGTTGCAGGTAAGATTTCAAGATCAAAATAGAAAAAAATATCCAGGCTTTCATCTTCAAATTTTAAAAACAGTCAGAAGTTTCTGTTCTCTGTTCTCAGGCAACAATGTGAGTAAACTTCTAATTAATCCAGTTACATGTTGTATGCATGCATTCCTGAAATGATGTTGAAAACTTTTGCATGTGAACAAATGAGTGTGCATGTGTATATTTGCTTGGGCATGTTTATATTCAGGGTCTTCCATCCCTGTTCTTCTTAGTCTTAGGTTTACAGAGTAAACCTATGTCAAATTCTAAATCTACCTCTCTCTATTTTTCTTCTAGAATTGAAATCTAAACAAAATAAAGTGTTTGTTTTAATATGCATTATCTTTTAATAAGAAACCAAAGCAAAACAATTTAGTTTTTCCCTGGAAAATGTGAAAACACAACCACAATTCAAATTATGTAAGAATTCGAATATCATAAATTTTAATTTCAGGAATACTATATGAATCGTTATTGAAAATAATGATTTTTGAAAATTAAATCTAAATTTTTAATACAGTTTTGACTGAGAAATTGTAGTTGATCAGAAAAATGAGATTTTGTAAAACCTGATGATCTATGTGTTTATGGGCCTCAAGATCGTCGTCGCGGCTAGCTTGAGGGTTTGAAATTCTTAGAAAAATGCAAGTTGAATTTATAAATCATCATAGTGATGGTTCGAGATCGATTTAGGGTTGAAAACCCATATCAACTCGTAATCGAAAATGGATGTGTTGCGTAGCTGTCGGGTGATCGGGATCTTTGGCACCAGTGCCAATCGAGGCATCGTATGTTGGCGAAACTTCGGTCAAGTTTTTGTGGCCATTGATGGCCAGTGGTGGAGGGACAGGGCAGTTTCCTGGTGGTGGTTTTGATGAACTATGGGTCGTGAGGCTCGATTTCGAACGAAACGTTAATTCGCGCTTCAGGGTGGCTTAATGGGTCGAGGAGTTAATCGTTGACTAGACGATGGTCGTACCTTGACCATAGACGACTGGAATGGTGTGCAGCGTGCACGCATCTTCGTTGTGTCAGTTGTTTATTTTTGGAAGGGATGCTGCTTGACTCGAAGTACCACTAGGGTTGTACGGGAGATGACTCGAAGATAGGGTCGAGTCATTTTGTCTTCGCATCGGGTCGTTTAAAACTTAAACAAATTTTAAGTTGGGAAAAATTATACTCGGGTCGATCTATGGAAAACTCGAAACAAGGAGCACTTTTGCTCGGGGGTGACTCCAGACAACCTCGGGTTGGTCGTTGAAACAGCAAATCCCAGTTTTAAATTTTTTGAAAATATAAGTTTAAATGATTTCTAAATTCATTCTTTATAAAATGATGATTATTTGTTAAGTGGGGTGTGAAGTTAACGGTATTGAGATAATTATTTGAAATTAATTAAGTTCAAAGATGTTTTAAACATTATATTTTTAAATAAAGTTGTTTTAAATTTAACTTAATAAAATAATTGAGAAATTAATCAAATATTCAAATTGCTAACTTAAAAATAAATTTATTTATAATGATTAAATAACTGATGGTTTGTAATTACTTTGTAATTAATAATTAATTGAAGAATAAATAGATTAATAAAGGTAATTAAGATTTAATTAATTAACAATTAAGAATTAGTAAATTAAGATAATTAATTAAGGAACAATTATTAATAGAGTTAACTGAGATTTAATTAATTTATAATTAAGAATAATTAATCGTTGATTAAAAATAATTAATGAAAACAATTATGTGGTTAATTAATTTAAATCACAATTAATTCATCTTAATTGAAGATGATTGACTATTATCAAATGTGGTGTACTGGATTGATATTTCTGTTTGTGATTGTGATAGTGTGTGATGCTAATTTCTTTGTGTTGAACTGTGATTTGTGCTTTGTTTCTGTATGTATGTGAAAACCGTTTTGCCCGTAAAACGGCATTTAAACTTCGATGCGACAGGGAGTCGGATTCCAGTTGGTTATCCGAAACCCACATCGGACCCTGAATGTGAATCTTTACGATTGATACATCCACGTGTTTTGAAATTAAGCGCTCACTATTCGATTTAGCCGTGGGAGGACCTTTGTGTCATATAACCCATTCTGAATAGTGATATGACGAAATGAATAGCATTTGAAGACGATGATGAAGACCGGGTGTCTTCGAAAATGAGAGGATAACCTGTCGAATGTCTTTGTACTGAGTTGATCCGGTATAGAGATCTCCATATGTGACGGGGAGTCCGAACAGGATATGGATACGCTGATTTGCAAGGGCTTCTTCCTTTTTTTGGACGAAGTGCCTTCGATTCTGTTCGAACCCGGAACAGACTTGTATGGTTGTCTGTCTAACATTACACTTTGAGATATAAAGCAGATTTCTTTCAAATACAGATCTGTTGGTGGCGGAGATTTTATTCTCTTGGCTTAACACTCTTCTTTGAGACATACGAGCTCAAAGGTTATGTAGTTGAAAGTTATCAGTGATATACTCCCAATTTGGTAGTGTGGCATGCTAAGTGCTGCTGTGTGTTGATGAACATTTGTTGATTATTTGTGATCAAAGCATGGCTTTCGTGTAAAGCGTAGCTTTGTGGACGAGACCTCATCGAACCTCACACCACGGAAATGGTCGAAATAGGAAGGATGCGGCAAGGTTATGAGGGTCGCGCCCTTTAGGGTATGTCATTCCCTTCAAGAAAAAGGTGGTATCATGGTATGGAGCCCAGATACTTAACCTATGTGGTTGCTTCAATCTCATTATTGTATGGTTGTTGCTTTGCGATTGAGGGCCCTCGGATAAAGGTCGCAAACATTCGGGGGGGTGGCATACTCGAGTAGTATTTACCTAGTTACAAAGGTAACCCGGCCTTGTGTTGGCAGAGAGCCGGGTAAGTTCTTGGGACGTCCCTCCAGTGGCGTACCCATGTGGCATAGGAAGTTCCTTAGCCTGACCATTTGTTGGAAATCCAAAGAAACGATACGAGCCCATTACGATTGCAATTTATATAACCTGCCACCTCAGGTGGCCGCTATAGTAGGCATAGCATAATTGTACCCATGCTGGCTAAGATTAATATTATATTTTCGAATTGTTTTCACACTATGCACTAGTAATAATATCAAAGAGTTTTCTCTTATTAAGCATATTTGACTATCATAAGGAGAAATCTCCTCCAAGTGTGTGATTGCATTGTGTGTGTGCCGGGAGGCCTTATTGTAGTTTCATTTTCCAAAAGCATGAACGGTTTTCTTTTAAAATCTGTTTTTATTAAAAGCAACTATTTTTGTTTTCTCATACCAGTCCCATGACTGACCCGGAGTTATTGTATCCTTTCTAAAATCTAGGTGTCCATAATTTCCACACGGCCAGCATATTAGCAGGTTTTCCGTGTTTTGGTGCTAGTTGAATATTGAAGCCTTTTGGTTTGGAGGCTATCGGTTTTTGAAGGCTTTTGACTTGGAGATATTTTGAAAGCTTTTAGATCTAAAGGTGCATAGTTTTTGGAAGTTCGCTACCACTTTATTTCTTTGAAGACTTTCTTGGAATATGATCACTTGTTATTCTATTGTGAAGTTCTATTTTGAAGTTGTGTTATATGTATAAAAAATACTCTGATGCTGATGATGATGTTGTAATGGATATTATGATGATGTTGTATCTGTGATGTAAACGAATGATATTCATTTTGTTTCCGCTGTTTTATATTCATCTAATTTTGTTATAAGCTCCATCCGACTGGAATTCGATGTTTGAATCTTCGGCAGTCGAATACAAATGAGGTATTTGATGTCAATTTTCGAACATTGGATTTCAGGTCGTGACATGTCAGAAAGCTAACAAGGTTATTTGGGTTGTTGTGGATAGGCTCGCCAAGAGTTCTCATTTTGTTCTAATTAGTTGAAATAGGACTGTTGCCTCTCTCCCCTAGATTTATATCAAGGAGGTAGTTCATTTGGAAGGAATTCGTATGAGCATAGTCAACGATAAGAACCCCTTGTTCACTAGTGAGTTTTGGAGGAGCTTATAGACAGTTTTGGGAATTTCTTTGAATCTTAGCACTGCATATCACCTGCAGACAATGGAAAAAAGAGAAGAGGATGAATAGGAATTTAAAGGACTTATTGAGAACTTGTGTCTTGGACTTCGAAGGACATAGGGAGTAGCATCTACTTTGGTTGAGTTTTCGTATAATAATAGCTATAAGAAACGATTAGCATGGCCCTTACTAAAGCACTTTATGAGTGGCTATGCAAATTGCCTAGTTGTTGGTGGGAAACCATCGACAAAGTATTACTTGGACCAGATTTGATCTGTGATACCAAGGAAAAAGTAGAGTTGATCAGGAAAAGATGAAGGCAGCACAAGACCGTCAGAATTCTTATGCATATAAATGAAGGAAAGGGCTTGAGTTTGAGATTGGAGATATGGTGTTCGTTAAAATCTTCCCTCTTAGGAAGGCTGTTAGATTTGGCAACTCTGTAAATTGGCATCTACGTTTGTCGGGCAATTTGGAATTTTGAAAAGGATGGCAAAATTAGCAAACTGTATGGAGGTTCCTGACAAGATGGTACGGGCCCACAATATTTTCCACTTTTCTCACCTTAGGAAATGCCTTTATGACACTGCTATTAGTGTAGAGCCAGATCAGTTGGGCGATTTTGAGACCAAGCTGATAGTGCCCCATGCCGCTGCACGCATTGTGGAGCATGGAACTAGAAGACTCCGCAATAAAATAATTAGACTATCCGAGTACAATGGAGGGACAATTTGTTGGAAAGCACATGGGAGACCGAGGAGAAGATGAAGAACACTCACCCGGTGCTTTTCGCTAGTAATTTCTCTCTCTAGGTTTTAGTATTTCGGTTGCATCATGATTGCTAGATTAGATGGTAGAAGGTGGTTGTCACACTTTTTTACAATTTCTTTGCAGTCATGTAGAAATTTTATGCAAGTTTAAGGTGTTTGCATACATACTTGCATAACACAATTACACCTTCATGTTAGGATTGAACTCATTTTAGAATGTTTGTAGTACATAATCACATTGCCCTATTGGTTGAGTAGATGGTTGTGTATATAATTTGGTTGTATAAAATCCTTTTTAAAGGGGAGAATGTAACACCATGTAAAATGAATCATAAATAAATGAAATAATATTTAATAAACATAGTGAGATAGGATTTTTTTTTTAAAAGCTGTAATTTGACTACATAGGTTATTTCATTGAGTTCGTGGCAAAATTCTGATCTATTTCTATATATAATATGCTAAAAATGGAGCTTAAACGAAGAAGATATGAGCGTTTTGAAGTTTTAAGATTTAAATTAATTTAGTTTGAATTCCAATTCAAAGGAGAATCTTAATTTGGGGTTTGAACTTTAAAATTAACTTGGGGGCTAAGTAAACATTTAACGTTAAGAATAAATAGGGTATAAAATTAATTAAAATCAAAAAGCAATGGAAATGAATCATTATTGCCCAAAATAAGGCAGAGTGGTCGCCTTACATTGGTCAATCAGTCGACCATAGCGGTTGACCAATCGAGCTTAGGCGATCGACCGTTTCTTGGTGGTGGCGGCTAGGGTTTAGTGTTGTTTAATGCTCTAGATTTGTTAGTTTCTCTTCTAATTTGACTCTACGGTTCTGGTGCATTTCAACTCACATAAATGGAACCCTACGCTCTCCGCTTTTTATTCATATAGTTTTATTGAATACAACGAAACTCTGTCGTTGTTATCTCTTCAAATTAGATTCAGAAACTTCATAGAGAATTTACGTAAGAATTCAATATATTTTCTAATTATTTCTACGATTGACCGGTCAAGCTTAGGCAGGCGACCATCTCTTGATGGCGGCGGCTAGGGTTTTGCGTTGTTTAACGCTCTAGATTTATCCGTCTCTCTTCCAATTTGACGTTGCGGTTCTAGTTTTCAACCCCTATAAATAGAACCCTACATTCTTCACTTTTTATTCATTCTAAGGAATACAATGAAATTCTACCATTGTATTCTCTTCAAATTAGATTCAAAACTCTATAGAGAATTCAGGTAAGAATTCAATCTCTTTTCTATTTATTTCTTCTTCTTCCACCAATCTATTCCTCTTTTATTCTTTCTCCAATTGTTCTGAACCTAATAAAAATATATACATCTTCCCTATCATGTATATATCGAAAAAGAGAAACTATGGAGGAAATAGGAAGGCATGCAAATCCAAGGAAAGCTAAGCTAAGGTTATTATGTGAGGGGAAACCTTAGTATTTCTTTTTCAGTAATTATTTGGTGTATCTCTATGAATTTGAATATGCCTTAGCGATATTGAGATTGCGATAATACGTGTGATATCCCGGAAATTTGGCAATATAAATTTAATAATCTATGTTTGAAAATTTATTTGATTAGATAAATTTTGATAATAAAATTTGAATTGATCTAACAATCGTCTTTTAAAAAATATTTAAAGTGGTAGATTTTATTTTTAAAGCTAATTAATTGTTTTCTGTTTATAATATATATATAATTGTATATATTGTAAATTGATAAATTTTGATTTGGAACTTAATATATGAATCAGTTATCTAATCTTAATTTATATTTGGTAAATTGGAAATTTGATTTAAACTTAACATTTAACTTTTCAAGACAATTTAATAAATAATTATATAGGTTATATTAAAGGAAAATTTTATTTGTTTAAAGTTATATTTAATTAACTTGAATATGAATTTAAAAATAGATTAACATTAAAAACTTAATTGTATTTTCTTTTTAAATTATTACTTGAATTTATATATAAGAATTTAAAATAAAATTTACATATGATCTTAATTTATTAGTAATTTATGATATCTTTTATAAATCATTTTAAATATTGTTTAATTTGTTATTTTCAAATGATATTGTGAATACTTAGTTTTTATAAACATACATAAATTTTGTTAGAAATAGGAATTGTTATTTTTAAAATTTAATAAGAGTTATATATATGCACACATATATAACTTGATTTTTTTTATTTTGAAATTTATAATTTAATTTGACTTTGACTTTGATGTTTTGAAATTTAAAAGGATAAGTATTTAAAAATATTTCAATAAGCTTGTATTTATATTTGTTTGTTTTCATTTCAATTTAAAAATGTAAGAAACTCATTTATATACATAAGAATAATAAATTAAGGTTTTAATGTATTATAAACAATTTAATTTAAAACTAAAATATTATTAAATTACATGTGTATATCTCTAAAACACCTTGTTGACATGTGTTAAGATGTAAAGCAATTAAAGTGACAAATGTTAAAGATTTAGAACAAGTGTATTACTTAATTTTATTTTTCTTTTATTTTTAAAATATACTTAAACACTTCTTTCCTCACTTCATTTTCTTTTCCCCCATTCTTCTTCATAACTTAAGAGAAATTTTCAGATCTAAAAATCTGAAATCATCTTCCTCAAATCACATCTAGAATTTAATCTATTTGATCAATCTTCTTTCAAAATAAATTTTTGTTCAAAGTAAAAATCTGTAGTCCTCCTCACAAACAAACCTGAAAACCAGTATTCCTTTCACCCAAAACAATTTGAAATCATCTGCACACCCTCAAGCCTGAAAAGAAAAACATGTATAAAACTGTAACTCTTCACATCATCAAATTGAAGTGCAATTCAGAAACAAATTTGCTACTTTGAGGACCTGCATGCATTTTTCTTTCCTGGAAGCCTGCAAATTTCTGTTTTGAACACATCATCAACCAAAGCCTGCATTTTCATATTTGCAAGCATTCATGTAGATCAGGGAGCATTACAACAAAGCATTTGAGTAGATCTGGGATTAAAGTTTTAAGTTCTATAGCAAAATCTGAACTTGTCAAACTTGGATGCTCTGACTCTAAAAAGAAACCTGTGAGTAACATTTTACTAAATAACTTAAATATGAATTTAGTTGCTTATTTTACATTGAAATAAGTATGTGTGTATGCTTTCTATAAGTTCACTTTTGAATGAATGTAGATGTACATCTTGCTGTGAATTTGCTTTTCTGTTTTTAAGTTCCAGGTTAAGAATTGCCTAGAAATTTCCATTTTCTTTAATCTAAGTTGTGTTAGGATTGGTGATATAATCAAGATGGGGATGTTAACATAAGTTACAGTTTTAAATTTTTTTTTATTTAGTATGAAAAATAAAATAAAAATTGTAATGTCTCTGGGTAACTTAACATAACAGAGCAAATATTTAGCAAATGAAAATTAAATCGTTCTGTTTCATAGATTCAAAAGTATAAGTTGATTTCTTATACAAAAACTTGAATTTTAAAACTTGAATTATAATTTTTAGTATAAAAATGGTTGAGGATTTCTGGTTTAACCAGAAATCGTATTTTTGGGTATAACTGTCGTTCAAGATGATCTGGGTGGCCATGATTCTTTCTGGTGGTAGAGTGATGATTGTAGTTTAAGGGAAAAATAGTTGAAGGTGGTATTAAAGCATGGGAACAGTGGAAATTTGGGGTTGAATATTTAAACCCTAGTTTTATGCTCGTCAGAAAATTTGATCGCCGTGAGCACTCGACGCGATCGAGCTTTACCAAATTTGAATTGGTGATTGATGAAGTGTAGAGGGGTTAGTAACCGGAGGCGAAGCCATTCTGGCGATCGAGGGCGAGAGATTTTGGTGATACAGTTCCGACATTTGTTCTAGTTTTTGAGTTCGAATGCTCAATTTCGATTTAGGGGTTTCTGCAGTTTTTGGATGGTCGGAATCATGTTGGAGGAGGGCCGTCGACTTGCTCGTGGGGTTGCGAGAGACCGGAGGTGATGGTGGCGGTGGTGCAGGTGCACGAATGACATGGCATGTCAGTTTGTTTTGGGGAAAAGTGGGTTCGCGTGTGTTACAGGTTGATTCATATTTTTGCTCGAGAGTTTGGTCAGGTCAATCTTCGTTTTGCTCGAAGCTGTGGGGTTAGAGACTCGGGGAAACTGTTGTTGTAGGCTTGGGTGTTTTGTTTGATACAAGATTAAAGTTAAAACCTGACTGTTTAGTTTAAGTGATTTTCAGATGAAAGGAATACTCGAGTTGCTCGAGTATGGTTTGAGTTTACTCGAGTCCATTTTTGTGTTGTTCGAGTTTGATTATGTTAGACTCGAATGGATTGAAACTCGAGTTGTTTTGTTCATGATTGGAAACGTGTTTTGTTTCAAATTTAAAACTGAATTTTTATGTATAAAGCAAAGATTGAAAGTGAAGTTTAAATCTAAATTTTTAATTATGGATTCAAGTTAATTTGAATCTTAAGCTGGAAATGGATGAAGATTGTAAAATTTTAAATTTGTTTAAAATAACTTTAAAGGGATTTATTGTTTAAAAATGTTTTAAATATATTTGAATTTAAATTTGGAAATTGGAAATTTAAGTAATATTTAAACAAAGTTTAAATTTGATTCAAATTTGGATTTGAATCTTCGTTTCAAAATAAATTTAAGTTTTATAAATTTAAGTATTTAACAAATTTGAATGATTAAGAAAATTTTAAATGTTTTCAACTTAAAAGAGAAATTTGATTTAAACTTTTGTAAAATTTCTTTATAAGAAAAGTATTATTTATTTTAAACTTGTTAGAGTTAAATTATAATTTAATAATTTGTGTTTCATTTAATTATTAAGGTAATTAAATGAATAATTAACTTATTTAATTAATGAAATAAATAATTACTCAAGGTAATTAAGGGTTTAAGGTTAATTATTTTTAGAATAATTAACCCGTAATTAAGAATAATTAAATAAGATTTGTTTTTAATTAATGATTAATAATTAATTAATCAAGTAATAATGGATTAATTAAGTTTTAATTAACACTTAATTATTTAATCAATTAGGGATTAATTAATGAGTTATTAATGATTAATTAATTTGAAATTAATAATTTAAAATAAGTTAATTATTTCAGATAAGTAATTAATAAATTATTTAATTGTTAATGAAGGTCATTAACTAAAGATTATTTAATAATTAATTAATGTAATTAATTTTAATAATTAATTAGATTAATTAATTTAAAGATAATCATTTGAGTAAATTATTAAGTATAATTACTTATGGAAGTAATTAAGGAAATTAACTACTTATTGTAATTAATTGAGTTTAATTTGATTAGATTAAGTTAATTAATTCAGTTTAATTAATTTAAAATAATCATTAAATGATTATGGAGTATAATTACTTATTGTAATTAAATAAAGAGAAATTACTTAGAGAAGTAATTAATGGGTAATTACTGTAAGTAATTTAGTGAAGGTGATTTGATAATTAAAGTAATTTAAGTATAATTACTTGGTGAATTAATCAAGGGATTAATTTGAGATAATTGATTATGGAGAAGATAATTTGTTTGGTAAAGTAATTAAGGGTAATTAATTACTGAATGGGGTTGATCAACGGTGATTAACAATTATGGGTTAAATTAAGATTAATTTCTTATGTAATTAACTTAAATAAGGTAATTAATTTAAATGTAATTAGAGATCATTAATTAATATAATTAATGATGTAATTAAGATTGATTAATAAAGATTAATTAATCAATAATAAGTGATTAAAGGTAATTAATTACTGTAATTAATTAAGGGTTAATGTAATTAATTATAGTTAATTAATTTATGAAGTAATTAAAGATTAATTACTGAATTTGGATAAGTATAATTAATTTGTGAAGTTAATTAAAGAATAATTACATAAATGTAATTAAGGAGTAATTAATCAAAGGTGATTTATTAAGGTGATTAATTAATTTATTTATAATTAATTAATAGTTATGGAAGCAAGATTTTTATTGATGGAGTAATTAATTTAATCCACTTTAAATTAATTAGAGAATGATGTAGTTAATTTAATTAATTTTAAATTAATTATATTTGGTATGATAAATCATTGCTTATATGGTTGGATAATGTTGTTTGTCTTGATTGGTTTGAACCTCAAATATGAGATAGATAATGTTGAGTGATTTGGATGTATTGGTTGCATTGTGATGATGATATAGATTATCTTTGATAATGATATTATGGATTATCCGTGTGATGATGATATTGATTTCCTATTGTGAATCCATGATTTATCTATCTGTGTATATAGATAATTGAATTGTTTTAAACTTTAAAACAACTTGGCCTTAAAAGACACGCTTTGGATTTCGATGAGACCGGGATCGGGTTTCCATATCTGGATATCCGAAAACCACATCGATTCCAAATTAACGTTAGGTCGTGAATCTAAGTGGAGCAAGTGAAGACTCGAGGTGTAAGGGCTATACGTCAGTATAACTCTGTGGGTGATTCCGTAATGAGTTTGACGGAATAGTACTTATAGGTTCGAGATGGTGATTCAGAGTGCAAGGGTTATCGTCGTTAACTCTGAGGGTGATTCCAATACGAGTGTAACGAGATAATTCCTTCGGTTTCGTTCGAACCCGGAACGAACTTGTATGGATTGAATGCTTTCAGAACATCGTCAGGTGGACGATGAGCATTCTAAGAGATGTGTTCTCTAAAGGTAATCGTAGCCTTAAGCCTCATCAACCGGGAATGGCTAAAACAGGGGAGGTGCAGCAAGGCTTCGTGGGTAGCTCCAACTGGAGAGAAAGATTTCCCCCTTTCTAGAGGTCCCTTTTTATTCGGCTGTGTGGGCGGTTGGAACGTACGCCAACTGCGGGGTTGTCTTGTTCGGAACTATTCAGTAAGGAATGGGTCCGGCTTTGTGTTGCAGGGGGTCGGGAGTGATCCTCGGTACGTTTATGTAGGCCACGTACTGTGACGGGCGGTACCCCAGTAGCCCTGCCATTGTATGGAATCCACAATCCAATAAGTGCCAACGGTTTTGATTGTATTACCCACTTTTGTGGCTAGTAGCTGGAATTTAATAATGTAACAATTTCGGCTATTTCATATTTACTTGAAAACCCTAGACACTATTATAATATCACTGGATTTCCTATCAAATGTTTTGGTTAGCGTAAGGTAAAAACTTTTCCATGTTTATGTGTGGGAAGTCTTACGTGATACCTTTCTTTTCAAAAGGTTTTTGAAAGTTAAGCAACTTTAACCTGTTACTCACACAAGACCCATGTCTGACCCGGAGTTTATTTTTGTTTTTCATAAACTCTTGGGTACTCAAATTTTTACGAGTAGCCAAGGGATTCAGGATAGCTTTGACGAATTATAGAGGAGCAATGGAGCAGGAGGCTTTTGCGTTAGATATATAGTATTCCGCTGTGTGTTCTTTGTTGTCTCTGGATTGAATTATGTTGTAAATACTAGACAGGTGTTTATAAATTTCTAGTATATGTTGTATATTTGTGTACTCTGATTAGTGTTGTATACTATGTAATATTTATGTTATTAATATAATTTATTCGTTCCGCTGTTTAGATTCTGATGTGTTGTTTCTTTCTTCTTCTCTTTCTTTCTATTCTCTATCCCTTTCTTTCTTATTAACGATGTGACTTCCTGGAGTCTGGAAGTTGGGTCGTTACAGTGGTATCAGAGTGTTAGGTTGAGTGAATACCTAGGCTCCGTAGTGGTGTCTATCTTGAGAGAGCGTACTTGTATTTTTATTATATATATATATATATATATATATATATATATTTATTTATCTAATTATTTCTACCTATTTGTTGGGTTACCTATTCGGGTTTTCCAATATAGGTTATAAAGGTAGATAAGTAGTGGGTGTGTAACACAACTACTACCCTTGGTTGAAGTTGGGTGTTTGAGATTGGTAGTGTATTTGTCGAGACTGTAGACCTAATACCGTCTCGAGTGAGTTTTGAAGTGGTGAAAAGACTTCATTAATCTCTGAAGGTAACTTGTAAAGGTTCGGAGTCTATCTTTGAATTGGATGAGTAGAGTTTGGATCTGTCGGTTTGGCAGAAGAGAATGATGATATCTTGATATCTCAGGGAATAGTAGCTGCGTGATGATACGCAGTGACCATGGATGTGTCCAAAGATTTTTTTCTTTGGAACAAGTTTAGGAAGTATGTCTGCTTCGATGTTGTGGCTGGGTTCTGCAGGATGTTTCTGTCCAGTTTAAGGTTCGAATTTCTCGAAGAGCTTTGGATTAAGAAGTCTTTGGCATCGGTATTAGCAGTGCAGCTCGGAGTGTTCTGTGTGCTAGCAAGAAGTCTTCTGGTTAGCAGTTTTTCTGAAAATGGAGTTCAGAAGCAGCAGAGTGGATCCTTTTCTTTAATGGATTGGCTAGTTAAGCATAAGATGTTCTGATTCGTAAAGGGAGAACATATTTCTTTGTATATTGGACTGGTTGAACGCAAAAGTGACTTGCGATGGTTTGAGGGTTCTCTTGAGCTATGAGAAGTTTGTCCGCACCTGGAGGCTGAGTTTTCTTATCGATTGGATTCCAGGAGTGCTACTGGCAGTTCAGTTTAGTAGAAGGATCATAAGGGGCATCTGAGTTTACTTTTATGGATCTCTTGGACAATATTTCTGAGATATGTTGTCCAGGTGTGCTCGAGTTTACCTTCTACTTCAGATCAGAGTGTGCAGCGGAAGTAGTTTGGGAGTGCTTTTGTATTATCTTTTCCAGATAGGAGAAGTAGGTTGGTCTTCGGATGTTTGTGGGGTAGAGTTGGTGTTCTTGGTTTGGAATTGATCTTAAGGAGATCATTCTACTGAGTTGTTTTGGTGGTCCAGTTTGTTTCCAAAGACATCAGCGAAGGTTGAGCTGATCAGGAGAGTTGAAGGCAGCCCAGGATCATCAGAAGAGTTCTGTGGGTAAGAGGCAAAGGAATTTGGATTCCAGAGTCGAAGATCTGATTTTTGGGTAAGTTTTTCTTCGATTTAAGGAGCTGTAAGATTGAGTAAGACTGGGTAAGTCAGCTCCAAGGTGTATTGGATCTTTTCTGTGATTCTTGTGAGGATTGGTGTTTGATTTTCAAGGTTTAATTTCCAGATTGGATAACTGGGATTCGTTGTGATTCACGTATCTCTGAGGGAGTACGTGTATGGTCTATCTCTGGTTATGGAACCAGCGGTTCAGAAGGATGTGATTATTGAGTCAGACTCGTTTGTAGTCTGATATCTTGTCTAGTGTTATAGATATAGTTGTATAGGAGCTTTGTAGCTTAATAGTATTGATTGTTTAGACTCTATAGAGCGAGTATCCCGATAGTTATACTGGGGAAACTCGTGAAAATTTGATCCTGAATTTTCTGGATAATTAGATTTGTTTGATTGTGTGAATTGGTTGCTATGGTTGTTAGCATATGTTTGATATATGCTTGTGTTTTTAAAATAAAATCTTAAGATGGATTATTAAATTACCTTTGCTTTTAAATTTCGGGGGCGAAACTCTTTTAAGGGGGAAGGAATGTGATATTCCGGAAATTTGGCAATATAAATTTAATAATCTGTGTTTAAAAATTTATTTGATTAGATAAATTTTGATAATAAAATTTGAATTGATCTAATAATCATCTTTTAGTAAATATTTAAAGTGGTAGATTTTATTTTTAAAGCTAATTAATTGTTTTCTATTTATAATATATATAATTGTATATATTGTAAATTGATAAATTTTGATTTGGAACTTAATATATGAATCAGTTATCTAATCTTAATTTATATTTGGTAAATTGGAAATTTGATTTAAACTTAACATTTGACTTTTCAAGACAATTTAATAAATAATTATATAGGTTATATTAAAGGAAATTTTATTTGTTTAAAGTTATATTTAATTAACTTGAATATGAATTTAAAATTAGATTAACATTAAAAACTTAGTTGTATTTTCTTTTTAAATTATTACTTGAATTTATATATAAGAATTTAAAATAAAATTTACATATGATCTTAATTTATTAAGTAATAGAAGTAATTTATGATATCTTTTATAAATCATTTTAAATATTGTTGAATTTGTTATTTTCAAATGATATTGTGAATACTTAGTTTTTATAAACATACATAAATTTTGTTAGAAATAGGAATTGTTATTTTTAGAATTTAATAAGAGTTATATATATGCGCACATATATAACTTCATTTTTATTATTTTGAAATTTATAATTTAATTTGAATTTAACTTTGATGTTTTGAAATTTAAAAGGATAAGTATTTAAAAATATTTGAATAAGCTTGTATTTATATTTGTTTGTTTTCATTTCAATTTAAAAATGTAAGAAACTCATTTATATACATAAGAGTAATGAATTAAGGTTTTAAAGTATTATAAACAATTTAAATTAAAACTAAAATATTATTAAATTACATGTGTATATCTCTAAAACACCTTGTTGACATGTGTTAAGATGTAAAGCAATTAAAGTGACAAATGTTAAAGATTTAGAACAAGTGTATTACTTAATTTTCTTTTTCTTTTATTTTTAAAATATACTTAAACACTAATTTCCTCACTTCATTTTCTTTTCCCCCATTCTTCTTTATAACTTAAGAGAAATTTTCAGATCTAAAAATCTGAAATCATCTTCCTCAAATCACATCTAGAATTTAATCTATTTGATCAATCTTCTTTCAAAATAAATTTTTGTTCAAAGTAAAAATCTGTAGTCCTCCTCACAAACAAACCTGAAAACCAGTATTCCTTTCACCCAAAACAATTTGAAATCATCTGCACACACTCAAGCCTGAAAAGAAAAACATGTATAAAACTGTAACTCTTCACATCATCGAATTAAAGTTCAATTCATGAAACAAATTTGCTACTTTGAGGACCTGCATGCACTTTTCTTTCCTGGAAGCCAGCAAGTTTCTGTTTTGAGCACATCATCAACCAAAGCCTGCATTTTCATATCTGCAAGCATGCATGTAGATCAGGGAGCATTACAACAAAGCATTTGAGTAGATCTGGGATTAAAGTTTTAAGTTCTATTGCAAAATCTGAACTTGTCAAACTTGGATGCTCCAACTCTAAAAAGAAACCTGTGAGTAACATTTTACTAAATAACTTAAATATGAATTTAGTTGCTTATTTTATATTGAAATAAGTGTGTGTATATGCTTTCTATAAGTTCACTTTTGAATGAATGTAGATGTACATCTTGCTGTGAATTTGCTTTTCTGTTTTTAAGTTCCAGGTTAAGAATTGCCTAGAAATTTCCATTTTCTTTGATCTAAGCTGTGTTAGGATTGGTGATATAATCAAGATGGGGATGTTAACATAATTTACAGTTTTAATTTTTTTTTATTTAGTATGAAAAATAAAATAAAAATTGTAATGTCTCTGGGCAACTTAACATAAGAGAGCAAATATTTAGCAAATGAAAATTTAATCTTTCTGTTTCATAGATTCAAAAGTATAAGTTGATTTCTTATACAAAAACTTGAATTTTAAAACTTGAATTATAATTTTTAGTATAAAAGTGGTTGAGCATTTCTGGTTTAACCAGGAATGGTATTATTGGGTATAACTGTCGTTCAAGATGATCTGGGTGGCCATGATTCTTTCTGGTGGTAGAGTGATGATTGTAGTTTAAGGGAAAAATAGTTGAAGGTGGTATTAAATCATGGGAACAGTGGAAATTTGGGGTTGAATATTTAAACCCTAGTTTTATGCTCGTCAGAAAATTTGATCGCCGTGAGCACTCGACGCGATCGAGCTTTACCAAATTTGAATTGGTGATTGATGAAGTGTAGAGGGGTTAGTAGCCGGAGGCGAAGCCATTCTGGCGATCGAGGGCGAGAGATTTTGGTGATACAGTTCCGACATTTGTTCTAGTTTTTGAGTTCGAATGCTCAATTTCGATTTAGGGGTTTCTACAGTTTTTGGATGGTCGGAATCATGTTGGAGGAGGGCCGTCGACTTGCTCGTGGGGTTGCAAGAGACCGGAGGTGATGGTGGCGGCGGTGCAGGTGCACGAATGACATGGCGTGTCAGTTTGTTTTGGGGAAAAGTGGGTTCGCGTGTGTTACAGGTTGATTCATATTTTTGCTCGAGAGTTTGGTCGGGTCAATCTTCGTTTTGCTCGAAGCTGTGGGGTTAGAGACTCGGGGAAACTGTTGTTGTAGGCTTGGGTGTTTTGTTTGATACAGGATTAAAGTTAAAACCTGACTGTTTAGTTTAAGTGATTTTCATATGAAAGGAATACTCGAGTTGCTCGAGTATGGTTTGAGTTTACTCGAGTCCATTTTTGTGTTGTTCGAGTTTGATTATGTTAGACTCGAATGGATTGAAACTCGAGTTGTTTTGTTCATGATTGGAAACGTGTTTTGTTTCAAATTTAAAACTGAATTTTTATGTATAAAGCAAAGATTGAAAGTGAAGTTTAAATCTAAATTTTTAATTATGGATTCAAGTTAATTTGAATCTTAAGCTGGAAATGGATGAAGATTGTAAAATTTTAAATTTGTTTAAAATAACTTTAAAGGGATTTATTGCTAAAAAATGTTTTAAATATATTTGAATTTAAATTTGGAAATTGGAGATTTAAGTAATATTTCAACAAAGTTTAAATTTGATTCAAATTTGTATTTGAATCTTCGTTTCAAAATAAATTTAAGTTTTATAAATTTAAGTATTTAACAAATTTGAATGATTAAGAAAAATTTAAATGTTTTCAATTTAAAAGAGAAATTTGATTTAAACTTTTGTAAAATTTCTTTATAAGAAAAGTATTATTTATTTTAAACTTGTTAAAGTTAAATTATAATTTAATAATTTGTGTTTCATTTAATTATTAGGGTAATTAAATGAATAATTAATTTATTTAATTAATGAAATGAATAATTACTCAAGGTAATTAAGGATTTAAGGTTAATTATTTTAGAATAATTAACCCGTAATTAAGAATAATTAAATAAGATTTGTTCTTAATTAATGATTAATAATTAATTAATCAAGTATAATGGATTAATTAAGTTTTAATTAACACTTAATTATTTAATTAATTAGGGATTAATTAATGAGTTATTAATGATTAATTAATTTGAAATTAATAATTTAAAATAAGTTAATTATTTCAGATAAGTAATTAATAAATTATTTAATTGTTAATGAAGGTCATTAACTAAAGATTATTTAATAATCAATTAATGTGATTAATTTTAATAATTAATTAGATTAATTAATTTAAAGATAACCATTTGAGTAAATTATTAAGTATAATTACTTATGGAAGTAATTAAGGAAATTAATTACTTATTGTAATTAATTGAGTTTAATTTGATTAGATTAAGTTAATTAATTCAGTTTAATTAATTTAAAATAATCATTAAATGATTATGGAGTATAATTACTTATTGTAATTAAATAAAGAGAAATTACTTAGAGAAGTAATTAATGGGTAATTACTGTAAGTAATTTAGTGAAGGTGATTTGATAATTAAAGTAATTTAAGTATAATTACTTGGTGAATTAATCAAGGGATTAATTTGAGATAATTGATTATGGAGAAGTTAATTTGTTTGGTAAAGTAATTAAGGGTAATTAATTATTGAATGGGGTTAATCAACGGTGATTAACAGTTATGGGTTAAATTAAGATTAATTTCTTATGTAATTAACTTAAATAAGGTAATTAATTTAAATGTAATTAGAGATCATTAATTAATATAATTAATGATGTAACTAAGATTGATTAATAAAGATTAATTAATCAATAATAAGTGATTAAAGGTAATTAATTACTGTAATTAATTAAGGGTTAATGTAATTAATTATAGTTAATTAATTTATGAAGTAATTAAAGATTAATTACTGAATTTGGACAAGTATAATTAATTTGTGAAGTTAATTAAAGAATAATTACATAAATGTAATTAAGGAGTAATTAATCAAAGGTGATTTATTAAGGTGATTAATTGGAAGATGATTAATTAATTTATTTATAATTAATTAATAGTTATGGAAGCAAGATTTTTATTGATGGAGTAATTAATTTAATCCACTTTAAATTAATTAGAGAATGATGTAGTTAATTTAATTAATTTTAAATTAATTATATTTGGTATGATAAATCATTGCTTATATGGTTGGATAATGTTGTTTGTCTTGATTGGTTTGAACCTCAAATATGAGATAGATAATGTTGAGTGATTTGGATGTATTGGTTGCATTGTGATGATGATATAGATTATCTTTGATAATGATATTATGGATTATCCGTGTGATGATGATATTGATTTCCTATTGTGAATCCATGATTTATCTATCTGTGTATATAGATAATTGAATTGTTTTAAACTTTAAAACAACTTGGCCTTAAAAGACACGCTTTGGATTTCGATGAGACCGGGATCGGGTTTCCATATCTGGATATCCGAAAACCACATCGATTCCAAATTAACGTTAGGTCGTGAATCTATGTGGAGCAAGTGAAGACTCGAGGTGTAAGGGCTATACGTCAGTATAACTCTGTGGGTGATTCCGTAATGAGTTTGACGGAATAGTACTTATAGGTTCGAGATGGTGATTCAGAGTGCAAGGGTTATCGTCGTTAACTCTGAGGGTGATTCCAATACGAGTGTAACGAGATAATTCCTTCGGTTTCGTTCGAACCCGGAACGAACTTGTATGGATTGAATGCTTTCAGAACATCGTCAGGTGGACGATGAGCATTCTAAGAGATGTGTTCTCTAAAGGTAATCGTAGCCTTAAGCCTCATCAACCGGGAATGGCTAAAACAGGGGAGGTGCAGCAAGGCTTCGTGGGTAGCTCCCACTGGAGAGAAAGATTTCCCCCTTTCTAGAGGTCCCTTTTTATTCGGCTGTGTGGGCGGTTGGAACGTACGCCAACTGCGGGGTTGTCTTGTTCGGAACTATTCAGTAAGGAATGGGTCCGGCTTTGTGTTGCAGGGGGTCGGGAGTGATCCTCGGTACGTTTATGTAGGCCACGTACTGTGACGGGCGGTACCCCAGTAGCCCTGCCATTGTATGGAATCCACAATCCAATAAGTGCCAACGGTTTTGATTGTATTACCCACTTTTGTGGCTAGTAGCTGGAATTTAATAATGTAACAATTTCGGCTATTTCATATTTACTTGAAAACCCTAGACACTATTATAATATCACTGGATTTCCTATCAAATGTTTTGGTTAGCGTAAGGTAAAAACTTTTCCATGTTTATGTGTGGGAAGTCTTACGTGATACCTTTCTTTTCAAAAGGTTTTTGAAAGTTAAGCAACTTTAACCTGTTACTCACACAAGACCCATGTCTGACCCGGAGTTTATTTTTGTTTTTCATAAACTCTTAGGTACTCAAATTTTTACGAGTAGCCAAGGGATTCAGGATAGCTTTGACGAATTATAGAGGAGCAATGGAGCAGGAGGCTTTTGCGTTAGATATATAGTATTCCGCTGTGTGTTCTGTGTTGTCTCTAGATTGAATTATGTTGTAAATACTAGACAGGTGTTTATAAATTTCTAGTATATGTTGTATATTTGTGTACTCTGATTAGTGTTGTATACTATGTAATATTTATGTTATTAATATAATTTATTCGTTCCGCTGTTTAGATTCTGATGTGTTGTTTCTTTCTTCTTCTCTTTCTTTCTATTCTCTATCCCTTTCTTTCTTATTAACGATGTGACTTCCTGGAGTCTGGAAGTTGGGTCGTTACATGGTATCAGAGCGTTAGGTTGAGTGAATACCTAGGCTCTGTAGTGGTGTCTATCTTGAGAGAGTGTACTTGTATTTTTATTATATATATATATATTTATATAATTATTTCTACCTATTTATTGGGTTACCAATTCGGGTTTTCCAATATAGGTTATAAAGGAAGATAAGTAGTGGGTGTGTGACACAACTACTACCCTTGGTTGAAGTTGGGTGTTTGAGATTGGTAGTGTATTTGTCGAGACTGTAGACCTAATACCGTCTCGAGTGAGTTTTGAAGTGGTGAAAAGACTTCATTGATCTCTGAAGGTAACCTGTAAAGGTTCGGAGTCTATCTTTGAATTGGATGAGCAGAGTTTGGATCTGTAGGTTTGGCAGAAGAGAATGATGATATCTTGATATCTCAGGGAATAGTAGTTGCGTGATGAGACGCAGTGACCATGGATGTGTCCAAAGATTTTTTTCTTTGGAACAAGTTTAGGAAGTATGTCTGCTTCGATGTTGTGGCTGGGTTCTGCAGGATGTTTCTGTCCAGTTTAAGGTTCGAATTTCTCGAAGAGCTTTGGATTAAGAAGTCTTTGGCATCGGTATTAGCAATGCAGCTCGGAGTGTTCTGTGTGCTAGCAAGAAGTCTTCTGGTTAGCAGTTTTTCTGAAAATGGAGTTCAGAAGCAGCAGAGTGGATCCTTTTCTTCAATGGATTGGCTAGTTAAGCATAAGCTGTTCTGATTGGTAAAGGGAGAACAGATTTCTTTGTATATTGGACTGGTTGAACGCAAAAGTGACTTGCGATGGTTTGAGGGTTCTCTTGAGCTATGAGAAGTTTGTCCGCACTTGGAGGCTGAGTTTTCTTATCGACTGGATTCCAGGAGTGCTACTGGCAGTTCAGTTTAGTAGAAGGATCATAAGGGGCATCTGAGTTTACTTTTATGGATCTCTTGGACAGTATTTCTGAGATATGTTGTCCAGTTGTGCTCGAGTTTTCCTTCTACTTCAGATCAGAGTGTGTAGCGGAAGCAGTTTGGGAGTGCTTTTGTATTATCTTTTCCAGATAGGAGAAGTAGGTTGGTCTTCGGATGTTTGTGGAGTAGAGTTGGTGTTCTTGGTTTGGAATTGATCTTAAGGAGATCATTCTATTGAGTTGTTTTGGTGGTCCAGTTTGTTTCCAAAGACATCAGCGAAGGTTGAGCTGATCAGGAGTTGAAGGCAGCCCAGGATCATCAGAAGAGTTCTGTGGGTAAGAGACAAAGGAATTTGGATTCCAGAGTCGAAGATCTGATTTTTGGGTAAGTTTTTCTTCGATTTAAGGAGATGTAAGATTGAGTAAGACTGGGTAAGTCAGCTCCAAGGTGTATTGGATCTTTTCTGTGATTCTTGTGAGGATTGGTGTTTGATTTTCAAGGTTGAATTTCCAGATTGGATAACTGGGATTCGTTGTGATTCACGTATCTCTGAGGGAGTACGTGTATGGTCTATCTCTGGTTGTGGAACCAGCGGTTCAGAAGGATGTGATTATTGAGTCAGACTCGTTTGTAGTCTGATATCTTGTCTAGTGTTATAGATATAGTTGTATAGGAGCTTTGTAGCTTAATAGTATTGATTGTTTAGACTCTATAGAGCGAGTATCCCGATAGTTATACTGGGGAAACTCGTGAAAATTTGATCCAGAATTTTCTGGATAATTAGATTTGTTTGATTGTGTGAATTGGTTACTATGGTTGTTAGCATATGTTTGATATATGCTTGTGTTTTTAAAATAAAATCTTAAGATGGATTATTAAATTACCTTTGCTTTTAAATTTCGGGGACGAAATTCTTTTAAGGGGGAAGGAATGTGATATCCCGGAAATTTGGCAATATAAATTTAATAATCTGTGTTTAAAAATTTATTTGATTAGATAAATTTTGATAATAAAATTTGAATTGATCTAATAATCATCTTTTAGTAAATATTTAAAGTGGTAGATTTTATTTTTAAAGCTAATTAATTGTTTTCTGTTTATAATATATATAATTGTATATATTGTAAATTGATAAATTTTGATTTGGAACTTAATATATGAATCAGTTATCTAATCTTAATTTATATTTGGTAAATTGGAAATTTGATTTAAACTTAACATTTAACTTTTCAAGACAATTTAATAAATAATTATATAGGTTATATTAAAGGAAAATTTTATTTGTTTAAAGTTATATTTAATTAACTTGAATATGAATTTAAAAATAGATTAACATTAAAAACTTAATTGTATTTTCTTTTTAAATTATTACTTGAATTTATATATAAGAATTTAAAATAAAATTTACATATGATCTTAATTTATTAGTAATTTATGATATCTTTTATAAATCATTTTAAATATTGTTTAATTTGTTATTTTCAAATGATATTGTGAATACTTAGTTTTTATAAACATACATAAATTTTGTTAGAAATAGGAATTGTTATTTTTAAAATTTAATAAGAGTTATATATATGCACACATATATAACTTGATTTTTTTTATTTTGAAATTTATAATTTAATTTGACTTTGACTTTGATGTTTTGAAATTTAAAAGGATAAGTATTTAAAAATATTTCAATAAGCTTGTATTTATATTTGTTTGTTTTCATTTCAATTTAAAAATGTAAGAAACTCATTTATATACATAAGAATAATAAATTAAGGTTTTAAAGTATTATAAACAATTTAATTTAAAACTAAAATATTATTAAATTACATGTGTATATCTCTAAAACACCTTGTTGACATGTGTTAAGATGTAAAGCAATTAAAGTGACAAATGTTAAAGATTTAGAACAAGTGTATTACTTAATTTTCTTTTTCTTTTATTTTTAAAATATACTTAAACACTTCTTTCCTCACTTCATTTTCTTTTCCCCCATTCTTCTTCATAACTTAAGAGAAATTTTCAGATCTAAAAATCTGAAATCATCTTCCTCAAATCACATCTAGAATTTAATCTATTTGATCAATCTTCTTTCAAAATAAATTTTTGTTCAAAGTAAAAATCTGTAGTCCTCCTCACAAACAAACCTGAAAACCAGTATTCCTTTCACCCAAAACAATTTGAAATCATCTGCACACCCTCAAGCCTGAAAAGAAAAACATGTATAAAACTGTAACTCTTCACATCATCAAATTAAAGTGCAATTCAGAAACAAATTTGCTACTTTGAGGACCTGCATGCATTTTTCTTTCCTGGAAGCCTGCAAATTTCTGTTTTGAACACATCATCAACCAAAGCCTGCATTTTCATATTTGCAAGCATTTATGTAGATCAGGGAGCATTACAACAAAGCATTTGAGTAGATCTGGGATTAAAGTTTTAAGTTCTATAGCAAAATCTGAACTTGTCAAACTTGGATGCTCTGACTCAAAAAAGAAACCTGTGAGTAACATTTTACTAAATAACTTAAATATGAATTTAGTTGCTTATTTTACATTGAAATAAGTATGTGTGTATGCTTTCTATAAGTTCACTTTTGAATGAATGTAGATGTACATCTTGCTGTGAATTTGCTTTTCTGTTTTTAAGTTCCAGGTTAAGAATTGCCTAGAAATTTCCATTTTCTTTGATCTAAGCTGTGTTAGGATTGGTGATATAATCAAGATGGGGATGTTAACATAAGTTACAGTTTTAAATTTTTTTTTATTTAGTATGAAAAATAAAATAAAAATTGTAATGTCTCTGGGTAACTTAACATAACAGAGCAAATATTTAGCAAATGAAAATTTAATCGTTCTGTTTCATAGATTCAAAAGTATAAGTTGATTTCTTATACAAAAACTTGAATTTTAAAACTTGAATTATAATTTTTAGTATAAAAATGGTTGAGGATTTCTGGTTTAACCAGAAATCGTATTTTTGGGTATAACTGTCATTCAAGATGATCTGGGTGGCCATGATTCTTTCTGGTGGTAGAGTGATGATTGTAGTTTAAGGGAAAAATAGTTGAAGGTGGCATTAAATCATGGGAATAGTGGAAATTTGGGGTTGAATATTTAAACCCTAGTTTTATGCTCGTCAGAAAATTTGATCGCCGTGAGCACTCGACGCGATCGAGCTTTACCAAATTTGAATTGGTGATTGATGAAGTGTAGAGGGGTTAGTAACCGGAGGCGAAGCCATTCTGGCGATCGAGGGCGAGAGATTTTGGTGATACAGTTCCGACATTTGTTCTAGTTTTTGAGTTCGAATGCTCAATTTCGATTTAGGGGTTTCTGCAGTTTTTGGATGGTCGGAATCATGTTGGAGGAGGGCCGTCGACTTGCTCGTGGGGTTGCGAGAGACCGGAGGTGATGGTGGCGGCGGTGCAGGTGCATGAATGACATGGCATGTCAGTTTGTTTTGGGGAAAAGTGGGTTCGCGTGTGTTACAGGTTGATTCATATTTTTGCTCGAGAGTTTGGTCGGGTCAATCTTCGTTTTGCTCGAAGCTGTGGGGTTAGAGACTCGGGGAAACTGTTGTTGTAGGCTTGGGTGTTTTGTTTGATACAGGATTAAAGTTAAAACCTGACTGTTTAGTTTAAGTGATTTTCAGATGAAAGGAATACTCGAGTTGCTCGAGTATGGTTTGAGTTTACTCGAGTCCATTTTTGTGTTGTTCGAGTTTGATTATGTTAGACTCGAATGGATTGAAACTCGAGTTGTTTTGTTCATGATTGGAAACGTGTTTTGTTTCAAATTTAAAACTGAATTTTTATGTATAAAGCAAAGATTGAAAGTGAAGTTTAAATCTAAATTTTTAATTATGGATTCAAGTTAATTTGAATCTTAAGCTGGAAATGGATGAAGATTGTAAAATTTTAAATTTGTTTAAAATAACTTTAAAGGGATTTATTGTTTAAAAATGTTTTAAATATATTTGAATTTAAATTTGGAAATTGGAAATTTAAGTAATATTTAAACAAAGTTTAAATTTGATTCAAATTTGGATTTGAATCTTCGTTTCAAAATAAATTTAAGTTTTATAAATTTAAGTATTTAACAAATTTGAATGATTAAGAAAATTTTAAATGTTTTCAACTTAAAAGAGAAATTTGATTTAAACTTTTGTAAAATTTCTTTATAAGAAAAGTATTATTTATTTTAAACTTGTTAAAGTTAAATTATAATTTAATAATTTTTGTTTCATTTAATTATTAAGGTAATTAAATGAATAATTAACTTATTTAATTAATGAAATAAATAATTACTCAAGGTAATTAAGGGTTTAAGGTTAATTATTTTTAGAATAATTAACCCGTAATTAAGAATAATTAAATAAGATTTGTTTTTAATTAATGATTAATAATTAATTAATCAAGTAATAATGGATTAATTAAGTTTTAATTAACACTTAATTATTTAATCAATTAGGGATTAATTAATGAGTTATTAATGATTAATTAATTTGAAATTAATAATTTAAAATAAGTTAATTATTTCAGATAAGTAATTAATAAATTATTTAATTGTTAATGAAGGTCATTAACTAAAGATTATTTAATAATTAATTAATGTAATTAATTTTAATAATTAATTAGATTAATTAATTTAAAGATAATCATTTGAGTAAATTATTAAGTATAATTACTTATGGAAGTAATTAAGGAAATTAATTACTTATTGTAATTAACTGAGTTTAATTTGATTAGATTAAGTTAATTAATTCAGTTTAATTAATTTAAAATAATCATTAAATGATTATGGACTATAATTACTTATTGTAATTAAATAAAGAGAAATTACTTAGAGAAGTAATTAATGGGTAATTACTGTAAGTAATTTAGAGAAGGTGATTTGATAATTAAAGTAATTTAAGTATAATTACTTGGTGAATTAATCAAGGGATTAATTTGAGATAATTGATTATGGAGAAGATAATTTGTTTGGTAAAGTAATTAAGGGTAATTAATTACTGAATGGGGTTGATCAACGGTGATTAACAATTATGGGTTAAATTAAGATTAATTTCTTATGTAATTAACTTAAATAAGGTAATTAATTTAAATGTAATTAGAGATCATTAATTAATATAATTAATGATGTAATTAAGATTGATTAATAAAGATTAATTAATCAATAATAAGTGATTAAAGGTAATTAATTAACGTAATTAATTAAGGGTTAATGTAATTAATTATAGTTAATTAATTTGTGAAGTAATTAAAGATTAATTACTGAATTTGGGTAAGTATAATTAATTTGTGAAGTTAATTAAAGAATAATTACATAAATGTAATTAAGGAGTAATTAATCAAAGGTGATTAATTAAGGTGATTAATTGGAAGATGATTAATTAATTAATTTATTATTAATTAATAGTTATGGAAGCAAGATTTTTATTGATGGAGTAATTAATTTAATCTACTTTAAATTAATTAGAGAATGATGTAGTTAAGTTAATTAATTTTAAATTAATTATATTTGGTATGATAAATCATTGCTTATATGGTTGGATAATGTTGTTTGTCTTGATTGGTTTGAACCTCAAATATGAGATAGATAATGTTGAGTGATTTGGATGTATTAGTTGCATTGTGATGATGATATAGATTATCTTTGATAATGATATTATAGATTATCCGTGTGATGATGATATTGATTTCCTATTGTGAATCTATGATTTATCTATCTGTGTATATAGATAATTGAATTGTTTTAAACTTTAGAACAACTTGGCCTTAAAAGACACGCTTTGGATTTCGATGAGACCGGGATCGGGTTTCCATATCTGGATATCCGAAAACCACATCGATTCCAAATTAACGTTAGGTCGTGAATCTAAGTGGAGCAAGTGAGGACTCGAGGTGTAAGGGCTATACGTCAGTATAACTCTGTGGGTGATTCCGTAATGAGTTTGACGGAATAGTACTTATAGGTTCGAGATGGGATTCAGAGTGCAAGGATTATCGTCGTTAACTCTAAGGGTGATTCCAATACGAGTGTAACGAGATAATGCCTTCGGTTTCGTTCGAACCCGGAACGAACTTGTATGGATTGAATGCTTTCAGATCATCGTCAGGTGGACGATGAGCATTCTAAGAGATGTGTTCTCTAAAGGTAATCGTAGCCTCAAGCCTCATCAACCGGGAATGGCTAAAACAGGGGAGGTGCAGCAAGGCTTCGTGGGTAGCTCCTACTGGAGAGAAAGATTTTCCCCTGTCTAGAGGTCCCTTTTTATTCGGCTGTGTGGGCGGTTGGAACGTACACCTACTGCGAGGTTGTCTTGTTTGGAACTATTCAGTAAGGAATGGGTCCGGCTTTGTGTTGCAGGGGGTCGGGAGTGATCCTCGGTACGTTGATCTAGGCCACGTACTGTGACGGGCGGTACCCCAGTAGCCCTGCCATTGTATGGAATCCACAATCCAATAAGTGCCAACAGTTTTGATTGTATTACCCACTTTTGTGGCTAGTAGCTGGAATTTAATAATGTAATAATTTCGGCTATTTCATATTTACTTGAAAACCCTAGACACTATTATAATATCACTGGATTTCCTATCAAATGTTTTGGTTAGCGTAAGGTAAAAACTTTTCCATGTTTATGTGTGGGAAGTCTTACATGATACCTTTCTTTTCAAAAGGTTTTTGAAAGTTAAGCAACTTTAACCTGTTACTCACACCAGACCCATGTCTGACCCGGAGTTTATTTTTGTTTTTCATAAACTCTTGGGTACTCAAATTTTTACGAGTAGCCAAGGGATTCAGGATAGCTTTGACGAATTATGGAGGAGCAATGGAGCAGGAGGCTTTTGCGTTAGATATATAGTATTCCGCTGTGTGTTCTGTGTTGTCTCTGGATTGAATTATGTTGTAAATACTAGACAGGTGTTTATAACTGTCTAGTATATGTTGTATATTTGTGTACTCTGATTAGTGTTGTATACTATGTAATATTTATGTTATTAATATAATTTATTCGTTTCGCTGTTTAGATTCTGATGTGTTGTTTCTTTCTTCTTCTCTTTCTTTCTATTCTCTATCCTTTTCTTTCTTATTAACGATGTGACTTCCTGGAGTCTGGAAGTTGGGTCGTTACAATACGATAGAAAGAATCCTCCGAAATTCCATTTTATTTCGAAATGTCAATTCCATGTTGATATTTTCAATTATTTATATTAATTTGATAGAATTGTTTCATTTATGAAATTTAGTCTAATCCACTTCTTCTTAGGTTCAATTTGTGATTCTTCAATAAAATAAGGGTTTATGTGATGCCCCATCTTGAGACCCACACTAACAAAGTGTATTATTAGATAATACTATCTACTAGTGCAGAGAATATGGCTGCTTAAGAGCGATCATCATAGTCTTGTATTGAACAAGTACTGAGTATGTTGATAAGGTGCTCTATATTTTTTCATTTCATCTTAACTGGTTCGACATACTTAATTCTTATCCAATACAATACCATGGTTGCTACAGGATCGATTTAGAACACAACATAAATAATATACACGAATCACAGAATAGCAAACACATTCATATATATATATACATACATACATCAAATATAATATAAAGTGTCATGCATAAGTAGTGATACACCACTTTATAAATATACATCAAGTCCCCTATAAACGAATATACAAAATTCGAGTCAAGCTACTACAAGATATCTACTCAAAACTATGCATATATCCAAAAGATCGATAAGACGAACCATGAAGAATAGCTAAGTAAAAGCCAACTACCTAACCTACAACTCGGTCTGACCCGAGTAATGAATACACGAGTCAGTCTAACTTGAACTAGATGATTAGCAATGACAAATAGGATATAAGGCTCATAAGGGAAGCATTCCTTTAATCAAAAAGGAATGGTATAAACTCGGATTTACACAAATTAAAAGTGATGGAAATCTCAAAGGCATCTCAGGGGCTAACTTGTGAATAACATCAATTCAATATGAATGTTCCTTCTTAAAAGCTGCTCAAAATATAATTCCAACCAAATCATATGAAATCTCATAAGGAAACCATAGAAATCATCCAAAAACTCATAACTCGAGGAACTCAATTAAGAGAACGAAACTCAAAAAATCTCATACTCGTGGAACTCACTAAGGGTTAAAAACTCATAAATGAAATCACCATATATGAATAAAATATCATGTAGCTCTAGGCTATAAAACATACAAAACAGCATCTTGAAATGGTGAAATCGTAAAACATAAAAACTCAGAAAAATCCCAGATTGGCCAGATCCCTGATTGCATACTGAAGCAATAATGCACGTGTTATCCTCGTGTCAAGTACTATATATTAGGTACTATCTCTCAGAGACCGAAGTAGTAATACATCATGACGACCGAAGTCGTAATACCTCGTGACGACCGACGTCGTAATACATCGTGATGACTAGAAAGTCTGTAGTACTGGCATAACTCGTAAATTTGTCACAAACTCTCAGATATTAATCCAAAAAGTGTAATAGTGTGCCCCATACCACATGTTCTCACTTAACGGTTTACTAACTGCTAGCCGATGCCATATTAGAAAACAACATCATCAAAATCATAAAATCTCAAAAAACTCATAACTTACTTTATATCGTCGGCAAGTACAGAAGACATCGTGATGACTATCACAAACCATAACTCTTAAAATAGGAGATCTCAAACTCATAACTTGCCACATATCATCGGCAAGTATAAATACATCGTAATGGTTTTCACACCATAGCTCTTATAAAAAGAGATCTCAAACTCATAACTTGCCTCATATCATTGGCAGGTATAAATGACATCGTGACGGTTTTCATACCATAGCTCCTAAAATAGGAGATCTCAGACTCAAAACTTGCCAAAGAATGGCAATCTCAAATAATTTCTGAAACTAGGAATTTCACAAATCTCAAAACTCGCCAAAGAATGGCAATCACAAATAACAACTCAAAAGTTCATAGCTTTAAACGAACGAGTCCGGAATTAACCGAAAAAGTAAACGTATATGTCCCGTACCACATATTTTACTAAATCATTTAATTCTCCTTCTCAAACGTATGAAGAGTGCAAAATAGTGTATAAAGTAATTTACTGGAGGAAATTAATTTTTAAAACAGGTTTCGAAAATGTTTTGGAAAACTAACCTTTAAAATTCCCTTATTATAGAGAATATATAATTTTTATTAGCTTTAAAATAATTCATAAATACTATATAATATATTTATAAAAGCCATTTTATTTTGAAAATCATTTCAAAATTTATTTAGAAAAACACGTGCTCGAAATAAAGGAAAAACATCGAAAAATACCCACAAACTGACAATAGAAATCATCTCCAAAACGATTTGATTTGAATACCAAATTCACCAAAATCTTGGCTTGCCTATTGATAGGCTTCATGGCCATTAGAAACAATCAAAAACTTCACAAAATCAAGTAGCAAAGGTAGAGAAACAAGCTCATAACAATAGGCGGAACAAAAAACACAACCGCTGAAAAAAGCCTCTCCAGGTCAACCTTTATACCCATAGGTGGACCTTTATACCCATCTCTGGGTAGACCCTAGGGTCGGCCCTTGCATTAGTAAGGTCGAGAATTTGGTCGCATTCTCTACAGGCAAATTTTCTTTGCACGGTTCAGTTTCTAAGCAAGTTTTTCAAGCACTTTCCGGTTGATTCAAAAGATGAAATTTGACATGCAATAACTACAAAACACGGACAATGATACGGAAAAAGTTTCACACCATTTCGGTTTAAAATCATAGAGACATAGGTTATTAAAGATAAACCAAGACAATGGTTTAACTAGAAACTATATTTTGCAACATTCAGTTTGCAGAAGATGAAGTATGAACGTAAATTCAATCCAGATTTTTGCAAACAGCATGTTCTTGTTAGAGATGTGAGTTTTTACTCACCTTACTCATTTTCCATCGAGTTAACCAAGCAAGCTCGACTCTTTTGGGCTTGAAGGAGCTCTAACAACCTATAGAAACTTAGAAAGCAACATGCAGCAAAAGAGAGAAAAAGTTACAGACAGTTTCTATTCAAATAGAGAATAGAGAAGATGATTTGGGTTTTGTTTTTTGATTACCTGAATTAACTTTTGATTTTCAAGAATTTCTATTTAATTTTTCATTGATTTCACTAATTTGAAGCAAGCTTTAGAAAAGCAAAGCGGTGGCCATGGCTTTCATTTTCTGTTTTGTTTTTAGAGAGAAAAGAAAACTGAGAAGAGAAGTATGTACAGTATCTTTTCTTGAATTTTCCAAAAGTCTATTTTGGGCTTAAACCCATTATCCTTAGCTATTTAAAATTATTAGTGAAATATGGCTAAGTATAAACAAGTTTTCACTCTTTTACTCAATATTAACACATGCTTTGTCATTTTAAAACCAAATAAACTTTACGACTAAAAGTTTATGTAAGCTTAAATGTTTCCACAAACAAATAAAAATTATTTTAATTATAAGAATTAGTTTCTATCGTTAAAACCATATTTATAACTAAATATCACAATTTTCACCATATATCACATAAAACATCATTTTAACATAAAAATTTATACAAAATTTATCTTCTTTTCAAAACAAGCACAACAAACCATGTAAACTTTATTTTTACATCGAATATCATTTTAAACAATATTTCACCTTTTTATCTATAAAATACAACATACTATAGTTAAACACTTCACTTAAAATAACAAAAGAACACATTTGGCAATAATTACTATAACTATTGCATTTTCTTAATTTAAAGACAAAAAGTGTTCACTTATTCCAAACTAACATGATAAAGTTTTTCTAAAACTATTCTCAACAATTTACATCTTAAACAAATTCATTCTCCAAAACTCATTATTTATGTAAAATGATAGATTATACCTCCAATTAATTTTATTTCTCTAATATTAAATTATAACCACCATTATAATTTAATATCACAGGAAATCACCAAAACCAGGACTGTTACAGACTTCCATTCGTATAAAATTGCGTCCTCGAAATTTCTAAAGAAGAGCTATACTCAATAAGATTTAATGTATCAAGCAAAAAGGAATAGATGACTCGAGTTTATACTTTTTTCACCCTTAACTCAAGAAGATATAAAAGCAAGATAAAATTGCTCAAGAAATTCAATGGTTTCCTAAGTGTAGACATTGGGATTATCATACCATTTAACTTTTATGAGCAGAACATCATGATTTCGATGGCGTCTCACCTTCGAAACAAGAGCACAGACGGGATGCCACACAAAAGATCAATCGGCTGAGATCGATTCCTCAGAAGCTTCTCAAATAGAGTCGGGACTTAGCACAACTTTATCCCGAACTCCAATCAATGAGATAATTTTCGACACAAACTTTCATATAACGCCACGAAAGGAGTCATACCGATATAAGGTAGACAATCTCTGTAACATCCCCAAAATTTTACCAATTTAAAACTAGTAATTTATTTGAATTTTTGGAATTTAATTTGGAGTTAATTTAAATTAATTTTAAATTTTCAAAACATATGAATATTGTTATCCCGCTTTTTGGCAAAGCCGCGATACCAAAAGAACGATCGAAAACGGAGAACAGTTCGTCTCAGAGATTGGTCATACTCCGTTTCGCTATGGATATCACTGAATTTTGTTCGAGCCTAGATTGAGCTATAATTGATAGGACATGACAAGAAAGATCATAGAAGTCGTCATCTCAAATTTCGAGTCAATCCGAGTTCATACGCTCAAGTTATAACCGATTCAATTTGCAGGGGAAGACCTAGGTTTCGAACCCATCACTGATCAATCGTTCGAACCGATCACCTTCGTATCGATCGACTTCGAACCCATCGAAGCGCCTCGGGTTCGAATCCATCACCTTCGAATCCATCGGGTTCGTATCAATGGACCTCGTATCCATGGAGAAGTCACAAAGCTCGTACCCATCAGAGGAACGCAAGTTCGAATCCACCAAGCATCAGTTGTTCGAACCCATCTATAAAGCCTTGTTCGAACCCATCCGTGAAGCCTTTTTCGAACCCATCTGTGAAGCTTCGTTCGAATCCACTGGGTCAACTAGCCATGATGACGTGTCCTTCATCGGTTCGAATGCGCCGAGATATATGGAGTCGAAACAGTCAACTCGGAGCAAAACCCAGATCGAAGCGAAGTTTGCGCTCCACGTCACCACGAAGGCGCATGCCACCATCGGTTCGAAACCATCGATTCGAAGGGAAGGTTTCGAACCAAACAGCCACACAATGAATCCCAATTCGTATCCATCATATCTCTCAATCCACTGATCCAAATGCCACAAAATTTTCACAGAAGCTTGCATACATGTTGAAGAATGTCCACACCAAATTTCACCTCGATTGGATGATTTTATGATCGATTCGAATGGAGTTCGAATCGATGCCAAAGTAGTCCCAAATTTACTGAGGCCGGTCGCGTGGGCCCCCTCATGTGCAAGAAGTGGTCTCCCGAGTCTTCAGCGAAATATCAGCAACCCACGCCTATAAATAGAGCCCCAGAGCCAACAGAAAAAGGATCTTTTCGACTCTGAAGCGCCCAGACTCTGCCGGATCGAGACCTCCATCATCCTACATCATATACTTGCTGTTGATTGCAAATTTCTAGTTGTAACTCACTGTTGATTGCTGTAACAACTTGTAAACATTGAAAGAGAATAAATAAAATTGCTAAAACTTCACAGTGGACGTAGGCGACACGCCGAACCACTATAAATCGCTTGTCCACGCATTTACTTTACTGTTGATTGGAGTTTTTGTTAGATAATATCTGTTTTGAATCTACATTCATCATTATTATCTCTTCAGCGACTCCCGAAGAGTGTTGTGACCAATTTTGGTGCAAACACTTTGGTGCTTTCACTGAGAAAACCCAGTTTTTCTCCCGCTCATTGGATCTGTCATTGATACCAGATTGCATAAATCTAAGAGAGAGATCCAGATCATTAAATCCAACTTCCTTCCCTTCTATTCAGATTTGCATAAAGTCTAGGAAAGGAATTCAACTTTCAAGATGGTTAGCACAAGAACCACCTCAAACGCTGTGAATCAAGAAGAACAGGATAGACAGAATCCTGCCTCACTACCTCCTTCTAATCAAGATGTTGCTGGGCACTCAGAACCGTCAGGTCCGGTTACCCGACAAGAGTTGCAGTTGCTACTCCAAGAGCTGACCCAGAGTCGGCAACAACTAGAAGAACAGCTACGCGCTAACGCTGAGCTAATCAACAAGCTGGATCGCTAGAAACGAAAGTGATCCACGAGAGACCATGCTTCTCGCTCCTCCAGCGAAAGTTTGTCATCTTCTGATTATCATAATCGGCCTCCACGACCCCGGCTAGATGGGAGTCATATGCCAACCGTTGGAAATCAACCGACAATAACCGTTGGCCAACTGAGAGTTGGTCCATCAGCCAGTTTCCAAACCGGACCGTCCTCCCGAGGAGGTGCCGCTCCTCACCACACTGCGGAATACCGCACCACTAACGTTGCGGCTGAACCAGGAGTCGACACCCAAGATCAGTCGGACCTGGACCGTCGTCATAGCGGACGTACTCCTGAGCCGTACGTCCCAGAGGACTATGAGCCAGGAAGGCAAGACTTGGACCGTCGACAATATCCAGTCCAACCCCGAAGAATGGAACGTAATCATACTCCGGTGCAAGCCACACAAAATGCGCAAATGCTGGATCTTTCAACTATGATACATCAAATGATCCGTGAGAGCCAGGGATTCACAAATGACGATTGGGGAGTTACCCGAAGCCACACTCCTTTTACGGACAATATCCTTACTGCTGAACCCCCACGGCGATTCCGAATGCCAACTCTACCCATGTACGAGAGAAACTCCGACCCCAACCAACATATTCTAAAATATGAATGGTCGATGGCTGCTGCCAGGGATGACGATGTAGTGAAATATCGTAGTTTCCCCATATCCTTAGGGGGCATCGCTACCATGTGGTTCACCCGACTGCCACCTCGATCCATCTCTTCATTCGATCAGTTGGCCACAAAATTCGTTGAGCAATTCCGCATGCACGTCACAAGGCCCAAAGATATCAACACTCTGTCTAGTGTCACTGAGACTCCTGGAGAAACGCTCAGACACTACTTAGAGAGATTCCATACTGCATGCGCGGAGATTAGTAATCCAAACGATAACTCCATCCTTATGGCGTTGACTAAGGGGATCGACCCCGATTCTGAGTTCGGCAACTGGTTAGCTGGGAAACCACCTGCGTCATTGGACCGTTTCCATGCCAAAGCAGCTCAATTCCTGAGACGGGAAGACATGAAACAGTCTAGGAAGCAAACTGACGCAAGACCAAATACGGAAGGGATCCAAAGCAATGTTGCAATCAAACAGTCCGATGAGAGCCCCGGAAAAGTTTAGTTGAACATTAAAACTAAACAAGCTTGGTGAAGAGAGACCGTGAATAAAACTAAAAAAACAAGATCAAAATCGTGGCCCGCAGCGCAAGAATCCAATGTTTGACAGTTACACTCCTCTGAATACATCACTTGAGGACTTGTACTTACGAACCTGTAATACAATTCAGTACCAAAAACCTGCACCAAACCGTCGTCAGAGGGACAAATCCAAACGGGAAAGTTTTGCAGGTTCCATGAAAGCTACGGGCACAATACAAACGAGTGTTGTCACTTACAAGATCTCGTTGAAAAACTGATCAGAGAAAGGAAACTGGAACAGTTTGTGTGGACACAGCATCCCAGAGAAGCGGGCCCATCAAATCCACACAATGAACCCAATCGACCGAGACAGGAGGACTCGGCTTGTCCCCGTGGAAGATTGGTGATAAATGCCATCAGTGGGGGACCAACTTACTCAGGAGCCTGGAACGACGAAGATCCTCGTCACTGTCACACATGAAAGGCTCATTCAATCTATGAATATTTTTCAGTTTCCTTTACATTCTGAAATTTGAATTTGTAATAAGGCACTGACTTTGCCATATTTTCTTATTTCAGCAATAAAATACTATCTCTTCAAGCTAAAGCTGTGATTCACCGAATGCAATGTTCAACAGTCACGACACACGAAGAGCTAGATTCCATCAAACAATGGAATTTATTCAAATAGCGAGTGACTGTGATACGACCGGCCACTCACTAAGTGAAACCCCAGCTCGGGGATAAGCCAACACATCAAAGGCTGAACTGGACCAACACACGACAGTCCACTCAATTACTCATTCCCAGAGCACGAACGGACTCCAACTTCCCAGAGCATGAATTGGAGTATAAACATTTAATAATTCGTTCCCGAAGTGCAAACGGACTCCAACTTCCCAGAGCGTGAATTGGAGTATAAACATTCAACAATTCGTTCCCGGAGTGCGAACGGACTCCAACTTCCCAGAGTGTGGATTGGAGTATAAACATTCAACAATTCGTTCCCGGAGTGCGAACGGACTCCAACTTCCCAGAGTGTGAATAGGAGTATAAACATTCAGCAACTCGTTCCCGGAGCGCGAACGGACTCCAACTTCCCAGAGTGTGAATTGGAGTATAAACATTCAACAATTCGTTCCCGGAGTGCAAACGGACTCCAACTTCCCAGAGTGTGAATTGGAGTATAAACACTCAACAATTCGTTCCTGGAGTGCGAATGGACTCCAACTTCCCACAGTGTGAATTGGAGTATAAACATTCAACAATTCGTTACCGGAGTGTGAACGGACTCCAACTTCCCAGAGTTTGAATTGGAGTATAAACATTGAACAATTCGTTCCCGAAGTGCGAACGGACTCCAACTTCCCAGAGTTTGAATTGGAGTATAAACATTGAACAATTCGTTCCCGAAGTGCGAACGGACTCCAACTTCCCAGAGTGTGAATTGGAGTATAAACATTCAACAATTCGTTCCCGGAGTGCGAACGGACTCCAACTTCCCAGAGTGTGAATTGGAGTATAAACATTCAACAAGTCGTTCCCGGAGTGCAAACGGACTCCAACATCCCAGAGCGTGAAGTGGAGTATGAACGTCGAATCCATCATTCCAGAGTGTGAACGGACTCCTAAAAAGCCCACATAGATGTGACTGACCATCCAGCGGCTAACTCCAAGTTCCCGGAGCGTGAAGTGGAGTATAAACATCAATTCTAGGTCCCCGGAGCATGAACCGTGTTACAAACATCGATAACTCTCAAATTCCCGAAGTGCGAACCGGATTAACGATCTCAAATTATCTTAAGTCCCCAGAATGTGGACATGTGCTAAAGGTTTATAATAAATGCGATCAACCACCAAAATACAAATGTTATTCCCCGAGACTAGGGGGAAAAATAGCTAAGTGTTAATCACTAACTAAAGTGATACAATGTCTGAAGTTCAATTATTCATCGATCACAACTTGCGACCAAGATTCTCAGACTTGGCAAATAAAACGAACTCTACTTGACGGTAAAAACACCACAAGTACACCGGACTGAAAACAAAACACTACAAACACTTAAGCACAAAAGAAATGAGAACTGAAACAAAGAAACTGAATTTTATTTCAACTAACTAGAGACAAGGACTTACATGCAAATAAGTTCTTCCAAAAAAGAATTCCTACTTGCAGGGGCCGAACCTTCATCTATACACGACCTATCTACCAAAAAATCTGCTTAAACGGCCCATCTACTTCTTCTTTTTGGATATCCTTATCAGCGGTTCGTCTTCGAACTCGCTGGAGACAGAGATCCTTCGTTTGGAGTGCTTCCTCTCCGGTGGCTGCTCTTCGGCTGGGGGCATAATGTCAATGTCCTCCTCGGAGCTTGAATCCACGTGAAGGCTTTCCACCTGAGGAGTAGGAGGGACTAGATCCGTAACGAAAGATGGGATAGTGCCACCCGATGACACTATCCCTACAGGTGCTGAGCTATGTGCCGCCGTGCTACCACCGATACTACCACTTTGCCCCACAGCCTCTATTTCGGCATTGATCTCGGCCAGAATTTTCTCGTCACGAGTCGCTTGGGCCTGGCTGGGGGCATCCGCAGTCTGCATTGAAGAGCTAGAGGTTGGCGGGAGGTCACTAATGATGAACGGCAGGTCTGTGGAGAAGCCACCCTGCACACCGAGCAGCTCGCTCAACATCTGTTCATCAAGAGATAATCCGCTCCCCTGCGCCGCCTCAGTTGATACTGCTGTTACGACAGTAGTCTCAGTGGTGATGGCCTTACCCCCTTTACTTGATTCTTGGGTCGCGGCAATCGGCCCAACTCCAGTCACTAAGCAAAGATAAGCAGAAGCTATTAGTAACCGCTTCAAAACAAACGCTTTAATAGAAACACACTTGAGATATGTTCAGAGTACCTTCCTCAGTTTGACTCGTTGACGGTTGGACGGCCTCAGAGATGTGCTTCCGGATGGGAGATAACCGCGACTTTTCTGGGTCATAAGCAGGAACAGATTTTGCACCAACCACAGATACAGGCTCTAACGAAGGTGGAGCGGTGATTTCAGTAACGGTGGCGTGATGCTCAACACCTGATCCCTCTCCAACCTCCAAAGATCGGCCACCAATCATCTCCTTCTCGTGAGAAATAATAGCATCATGGAGGATCTTCTTCTCATCATTTGTCAGCAACCGGTTTTCGAGTTCGAATTGGTCGACCGATTCATCCGGATGCGCTTCCTCTTCTTCGTCAACCAATCGACCCCAAGCGCTGCGGAGGTGTACCGGGTAATCTTGGAGCCAGGCCAAATTTCTGTGTCTCAACACATTGGCATTGTAAGTGATGAGAAAATCTTCAATATCGGCCTTCAGCCTGGCCTCCACTTGTTGAACTTTTTCCTCAACCTCCGTCTCGATCGCCTGGACCTTGGCTACTGCCGCATCCCGTTCAGTCCGGAGAATCACGATTTGTTCACACGCCTCCTGGGCTGCGTTATTCGCATCATCCCTATCCTTGGCGATTTCGGCAAATTTGGACTTAAGCTCGTTTAACTCCTTCAGGGCTGCGTCCCTCGCGGCAGTGACCAGGGTGTTTCGATGGCCCATATCCTCTTCCGTGGAATAATGCTCACGTTTCATCCTATCCATCGTTGCTTGGGCTTCTTCGGCTTTTTTGATAGCCTCCATTTCAGATTTAAGAAAAGATTCAGCTTCAGTGTTTAGCACCTCAATAATACGGCTGTTTTGAGCTAACTCAGCCTGCAACCTCTCGATGGTGGGCCCCCGCTCAAAGGCCAATGCCGACGCTTTGTCGGCCGCTTTTGACCATGCTTTGTACTGAGCATAAAAATCATGTACGTAGTCATGTACCAACTTCTCAGCTTCCTCCGGGATCTTCTTTAAATGTGGAGGAAAGATATAGTTGTCGAAGCAGATGTTTGGAAAATCCTTCTTTAGCTGAGCAAGCTTGATTGCTCCTTCCCCTGAAATTTCCATGAGGGGCTGTTCTGTAACGGCAGTAGTTATTATTTCGCTCCTAGAATGGCGGGATTCATGCCTAGAAGATTGAGAGGCCGACATGTAATGTGAAGATTCAGAGGGACGAGAGATGTGAGCAGGAGGTTGTATGGGATCTCTGGGAGGAGGAGGAGTACGCGATCGTGATCGATGCTTATAACCTCTGTCTGTACCATATCTTTCTTGACCAGAATACCCAGAGCGTCCCTGGTCGTAGTCTCTGTCCCCTTCTCGTCTGCACGAATCATAATGTGAAGGCTTGCGGGCATGTCGGAGACTCCCTAACATTTAACCTCGCCTAGACATAGTATCTGCAGAGCAAAATAAAGCATGATTAATCACCCTTCGATACATGTAGTTTATAGTCAAAGGTTATGCAGTGTTGTGAAATATGTATGAATGTGCAACCCCCTGACCAACCGGATCTGTCTGCCACACCAGTGGGAAAAGACTCGCTCAAAACTAAAGTTTCTGAAAGTTCTTCCAATCCGGCATCATGCTGCAGGGACACATCGTCCGGAATTGGAATATCGGCGAGCCCTTCATAAAGACTTTCAGTTATCGGAGGAGACATCTCCGAAATTCTAACTCCGGGAGAGGATCGGACCGTGACAACTGATTTCCATCTCCCCTTCTTAGTTGACGTGACGACGGCCGCCTTGCCTTTTCTCTGCTCCGCAACATCCTGAACTACATCCGTAGGCTCGGTCAACGGCTCATCATCGGTATAGGTTCTTTCAGAATCAGCCTCCTTGGCTATAATAACTTTGGGCTTCTTGTGCTCGACTCGTTTTTTCGAGACAGTCCTTAGTGCCCCGTCAAACTGTATGCTCTGCCCTCGTTCAATCAACCTGTAAGTCCGAAGATTCCTATCCGTCAAGAGCAACTCGATATCCCTATCTTCGCCCGGGACTCCCTAGAGTATTCGTACTATCTTCTTAAATTGTTCACCTTCAGGTCGCTGAATCGTTGCTATAAAAAGAAAAAATATAAGTTTCACTTCGACTACGATTTCCATAGTAATTATTTGAGAACTCAGCTGTACTCACGTCTGAATAACCATCGCAGCGGCAAACCCTGGAGGAAATCTGACATAAAACCACTCCGTCCTGTAATAACTCAACCTGGTCCAGGACCCAGTAACCACTTGGCAATTCCTTGCAGCTTCCAGAAATGTGAAGGAAGGGTAATAACCTCGAGTTTTGAAATTAAATAGATATCTGATCACGATCGGGATCGGTGGTCTATGAAGATACTCCATGAAGACGATGAATAAACTGTTCACGGAAGCATATTCGTTCGGGTGTAGTTGAGATGGAGCGATCCTCAAAAAAGGCAACACTTCCCTTATGTACTCGTTGAACGGAGGAAGCATCCCAGCCGTGCACGCGTGGCGATTAAATGCCGTATATCCCTCCGGCGGGTTGTGTGGTCTACCATTCAGCCCCGGCAATAACACTTCGTCTAGTGGCAGGCCATGCCTTAAGCATATTCTCCCCAACATATCTTCAGAAATATTGGATTGAACGAAATCCGATGGGTTGGCAATAAAAGACGCATTGGGGAATTCGTCCAGGGCTGGACCGATGATCTCGGGTTCAATATCCGGAACCTCTAGTCTCGGTGTGACTGTGCTTTGAACCTCCTGCTGCTGCGAACTTGAAGGTTACATGACTAGCTAACTCATGAGAAACCATCGTTATACGACAAAGGACCCGTGCATTTCCCCAGTGTAAAGTGTATGAATGTATGTTGTACAGTGCCATGCATTACTTGAATAAGTGTCACAGAGTTAAAGGAAATATGCAAACGACAAAGCTATGGAGCCCGGTTATAATGACCGTCATCACTGACCGTCATCACTAAACCGTTTGTATGATGGAATTTGAAATGGATAGAAGTTGTTATGGTTATGGTTCCATCGACGAGCTTCGAAAGGTGGTCAAGTATGCAGTGTGATTATCAAGTCCAAATATGCAAGGATGAAGCTCGTCGGAATTATGCTTAGAAAATGTCAAACTTTGGTATCCATCATAGAGGGTTCGAACCGATCACAGGGAACTCATTCGAACCCATCCTAACATCACTTCGAATCGATGCAGAAAGGCGCGCTTCGAATCGATGATCAGGTGTCAAGTTCGAATCGATCAATGAAGGATGACTTTAAATCGATCCTTGGTTAGCTTGTTCGAATCGATAAAGAAACCCTCAACTTAACATCGACCACGTTCGAATCGATACCCTCCGTATCGATGTAAAGTTGAGAACTTCGAACCGATAGCTGATGGATTCGAATTCATCGATTCGAATGGACCCATCAAAGATGGTCAATCGGTGCGAACTGCGTCACCCCCATAAAGTCATTCCAGGGATCGATGCGAAATCCAAGGAAAAATGACGCCGCCATCATCGATTTGAACTCGAGTCCACGAATCGATTCGAAGCTCTCTCAAACCAGATCTGGTTTTACCAATCACCAGAGTGGCCAATCGATGAAGAAGAGGTAGGTTCGTAATAGCTTTGTCGTTCGGATTCGAGGTTATTACCTAAGATTGAGTGATGGATTCGAGGAATTAAAAGGTTGGGATCTTGAGTGGTTCGAATACGTAACGCAGTGCCTTCTTCTCTGAAGCTTCGAAACGATGCAGAACACAATAAACACAAGGCAAAGGTAAAAAAAGTAAAAAGTGAAAAAAGTGAAAACCCCTGCTATTTATATGAAGCCTAGGAAGTGACCGGGCCGCTTCGCATCCCAGTTAACTCAACCGGTCACAATCGGTCAATTATCAGATCGATTCGAAGTCAGCCTTCGAATCCATCGGCCTGAGGCCCAATCGATTCGAAGTTACCCTCACACTTCATCGATACGAAACACACAGCAGGGCGACGAGTTGCATCGATGCGAAACAAACAGTGGGCACATCGATTCGAAGCCCCTGTTCACATCAACAGTTCACGACTCCATCCACAACCCATCGATACGAACGACTATTTTGTAACCATCATTTCCTATCGATGCAAACTGCTATTTCGTATCCATTCTTTCCTATCGGTTCGAATGTCAGATTCGTACCCATCATAACGTAAGCGCACTCCATCGATACGAATGATCGCTACGAATCCATCAAACACCATCGATGAGGGTGAACACCTCGTATCCATCAATCCAACCCACACCAACGTGGAAAACTACTTGTCAACCTTTTACATCGATTCAGGAGAGGGTCGATACAAGAGGATAATCAAAAACAATTGTCAAAACATTGTTTCGAACTCAAATTTCCAAATCGGTTCAGGAGAGAATCGATACGAAAGTCAATAACAAACAAAACTGACAACGACTCATGGACGCACGACGTTAACAAGGGTCAAATTAATATATGTGCATATATGTCGAAATAACATTCGATTTTAAACGTTTACAGGGGATCGAATATTCATCTTGTTACAAATGCAACAACCAACGGCTAAGCGCTATTATACAGCAATCAATCATATCAGCGCAAGGTTATAGCAATACAGAGTACGAGTCTCAACAAAAAAGAGAGCAACGATTGTTCAGAGAGAAATTGCAGCTATTCAAAGCACGTCACGTTCCCACAAGACGTACTTTGGGGGGCAAAATGTTAACCCGCTTTTTGGCAAAGCCGCGATACCAAAAGATCGATCGAAAACGGAGAACAGTTCGTCTCAGAGATTGGTCATACTCCGTTTCTCTATGGATATCACTGAATTTTGTCCGAGCCCAGATTGAGCTACAATTGATAGGACATGACAAGAAAGATCATAGAAGTCGTCATCTCATATTTCGAGTCAATCCAAGTTCATACGCTTAAGTTTTGATCGATTCAATTTGCAGGGGAAGACCTAGGTTTCGAACCCATCACTGATCAATCGTTCGAACCGATCACCTTCGTATCGATCGACTTTGAACCCATCGAAGCGCCTCGGGTTCGAATCAATCACCTTCGAATCCATCGGGTTCGTATCAATGGACCTCGTATCCATGGAGAAGTCACAAAGCTCGTACCCATCAGAGGAACGCAAGTTCGAATCCACCAAGCATCAGTTGTTCGAACCCATCCATAAAGCCTTGTTCGAACCCATCCGTGAAGCCTTGTTCGAACCCATCTGTGAAGATTCATTCGAATCCACTGGGTCAACTAGCCATGATGACGTGTCCTTCATCGGTTCGAATGCGCCGAGATATATGGAGTCGAAACAGTCAACTCGGAGAAAAACCCAGATCGAAGCGAAGTTTGCGCTCCACGTCACCACGAAGGCGCATGCCACCATCGGTTCGAAACCATCGATTCGAAGGGAAGGTTTCGAACCAAACAACCACACAATGAATCCCAATTCGTATCCATCATATCTCTCAATCCACTGATCCAAATGCCACAAAATTTTCACAGAAGCTTGCTACATGTTGAATAATGTCCACACCAAATTTCACCTCGATTAGATGATTTTATAATCGATTCGAATGGAGTTCGAATCGATGCCAAAGTGGTCCCAAATTTCCTGAGGCCGGGCGCGTGGGCCCCCTCACGTGCCAGAAGTGGTCTCCCGAGTCTTCAGCGAAATATCAGCATCCCACGCCTATAAATAGAGCCCCAGAGCCAACAGAAAAAGGATCTTTTCGACTCTGAAGCACCCAGACTCTGCCGGATCGAGACCTCCATCATCCTACATCATATACTTGCTGTTGATTGCAAATTTCTAGTTGTAACTCACTGTTGATCGCTGTAACAACTTGTAAACGTTGAAAGAGAATCAATAAAATTGCTAAAACTTCACAGTGGACGTAGGCGACACGCCGAACCACTATAAATCGCTTGTCTACGCATTTACTTTACTGTTGATTGGAGTTTTTGTTAGATAGTATCTGTTTTGAATCTACATTCTTCATTATTATCTCTTCAACGACTCCCGAAGAGTGTTGTGACCAATTTTGGTGCAAACAAATATTTCGTTTGTTTAATTATATATTTATATATATACATAAAATGGATTAGATTTCAAATTTGAATTTGAATTTTAATTTGAATTTGAATTGGAACTTTTATTTGAATTTAAATTTAAAAGTAAATATCTTAAAAATATTTGGATTCAAAATATTGACATATGTGTATGATTTTTATTAATGTGTAAATTAGTATTAAAACCAACCTCTTTTTAAAAAAAATTGTATAAATATAAAAAGGAATGTAATTATATAAATAAGAAAAAAAATATAAAAATTTATTTAAATATTTATGCACGCATAACAAGTGTTAGAGTCATAAGTAAGTAAATTTACAAGTGTTAATGAATCAAGACAAGTGTCATTTTTCTTTGTTTTCATTTTTGAAAATTTAAGTAAAGTAAGAAAGCAAGATTATAATAACACTTCATCTCCTTCTTTCCAATTTCTTTCACCTTCATTTTTATTTACAAAGCCGGTACATACTCTCAAACCAGAAAAAAAATAAATTTAACAAGCAATTCTCAAAAAACAAATTCAAACCAGAAGTAAAGATAACAAGAAAAATTCCAGAAAATAAAAGATCACAAGCAACCAACCAAGTCTGGAAATAAACAGCCTAGCAAAGTCATCAAAGTGATTAAGCAAATTCAGAAATCACGCACTGGAAAACAAAAATTCAACTCAGCAAAGCTTCAGCTAAATAAATAAAAGTTTCATCATCCATACAATAGGGATCAGAGCATCATAAACAAATCCAGACACAAAAAGCAATTCCAGTTTTCAAATAATTAACTTCCAGATTCCTCTCTGCTTTCTTCTTCATAGGTGAGTAAACCATCTCGATCTAATTTTTAAACTTGATGAAATGTTAAATATGTGAAGTTAAGTTGTGATGAGATATGGCTGGAGTAAAATTATGTTGCATATATGTATAAATAGAAACATGCATGCTTGTACATGTCTGTTACAGGGATGAACCCTCTGCCCCAGGTATACAGGCATACGCCTATTCAAAAAAATTTGATTTCTTCTTCTTCTATCACTATTCAACTATAGGATCTAAACTAGTTTTTCTTGTTTAAACATGTTTCAAGTTTAAAAAATAAATTTGAGTAAAATAAATCAAGTATTCTAAAAAATTTGAAATTACAGGCAAATTTAAAACATGCTGGAAATTTAATTATCATTATCTATGATTTCAATTATGTCAATTGATTTTTTTTAGAAAACAATGATTTTTGAAAGTAGAATCAAAATGTTTAAACAAGTATTTACTGACAAAGGCAAAAATGACCGAAATTGGGTTTTTTGGCCATTGCCGATCATCAATGCAATGGAAATGGTCGGGGTTTCTCTTGGAGGTGGAGGAAGACACGGAGATCATTAAAAAAATATCTGATGAATTTATAAGCTACGGTGGCGATGGAACGACAGTGTTTTAGGGCTTTAGCATAGTTTTTGGTCAATGTTGTTCTCAGAGAATTCGCGATGTCATTGTTAAATCAGATTTCATGAGACCTAGGTGGATCGAGGCGTGGGGTCGCGGCCGAGGTATGGTTGTGATCGCGAGCATTTAGATGGCCTGAGTCATCGGCACAGGAAAGATTTGTTGGTCGGAGTTGTTCCATTTTTGTGTTGAACAGCTTAAATTCGTGTTCAACATCATTGCGTTGATTTGGATGGTCAGGAGGCTTAAGTGGATGGTCAGTAACTTGGGGAGGGCGGTGAAGTCGACCGGAGCTCGTCAGAGCTCTAGTGCATGTGCACGGCACATGGTTGGTGTCATTGGAAAAGAATCAAGGAAGATGGAATTTAGTTCGAAGTGATCTTCGGGAGGATCGTGTATTGGCTCGAGTCTTAACTCGAGTGAATTTATAGATGCGCCAGGTAAACACTTAGAAAAAATTCAAGTTTGAAAAATTTAAAACATACGGGTTGATTTTTTATAAAATTCGAAGCAAACAGGAAATGATCTCGGGTGAGATTCGAAGTGGACCTTAGGTCTGCCACGTAAAACTTCTTTTACTAAAAAAAAATTAATTCAAACTTTTAAACCTTTTTAAACCATGTTTTCAAATGATGATTTTGATTAAAGTTGGAATTAATTAAGGATTTAAATGAGATATTTTTAAAGTAATTAAATTTTAATTTATTTAATTTTGTTACATTATTTTTATTAAGTTATTTATATTAAATATATAATGTAATTACAAGGATAATTAAGATAAAATATTATTTAAACTAACTTTAACCTTTTAAAGCAACTAATGTATAAGGATGATGATTAAACAAGGTTTATAAGATAATTAGAGTAATCAATAAAGATAAAAAGATCTATCTTTTAATTTATTATGTAATTAATGATTTGTAAGTGTAATTCTGATTAATTACCTAATATTAAAGATTTATTCAAATGAATAATTAAGGTTAATTAATTTATAATTAATAATTAATTAATTAAGGAATAATTAATTAATAAAAGCAATTAAGGTTTAACTAATTAACAATTAAGGATTAATAAATTAAGATAATTAATTGAGGAATAATTAATTAGTGAAGGTGATTAAGATTTAATTAATCATTGATTAAAGATAATTAATGAAAGTAATTATGTGGTTAATGAATTTAAACCACACGATTAATTCATCTTAATTGAAGATGATTGATTATTATTGAATGCTTTGTATTGGATTGATATCTTTGTTATGTGATTACGGTGCTATATGATATGAATTGCTTTGTGCTGAGCTGTGATATCTGTGATGAATATATTTCTGCATGAATGTGAAAACCCATTGGCCCATAAAATGGCATTTGAACTTCGATGCGACAGCGAGTCGGATTCTAGTTGGTTATCCGAAACCCACATCGAACCTTGGTAGTGAATCTTTGTGAATGATATATCCACGTGTTTTAAATTAAGTGCTCACTATTCGGTTTAGCCGGGAGAGGACTTTATGTCATATAACCCATTCTGAATAGTGATATGACGAAATGGAAAGCATTTGAAGACGGTGGTGAAAACCGAGTGTCTTCGAGAACGATAGGATAACCTGTCGAATGACTCTGCACTGAGTTGCTACGGTATAGAGATCTCCATATGTGATGGGAAGTCTGATCGGGATTGTGGATGCCCGGATTGTAAAGGCTTCTTTGGAAGTGCCTTCGGTTCTGTTCGAACCCGAAACAGACTTGTATGGTTGTATGTCTGACATTATAATTTGAGATATAAAGCTGATCTCTTTCAAATACATTTCTGTTGGTGGCGGAGAATTTATTCTCTTAGCTTAACACCTTTCTTTGAGACATACGAGCTCAGAGGTTATGTAGTTGATGGTTATCAATAATATACCCCCAATTTGGTAGTGTGGCATGTTAAGTGCTGCTGATCATTTGTTGATCGAAGCATGGCTTTTGTGAAAAGCGTAGCTTTGTGGACGAGATTTTGTCAAACCACACAACCCGGTTATGGTCGAAACAGGAATCGTTGCAGCAAGGTTATTTGGGGGTAGCGCCCCTTGAGGGTATGTCCATTTTCTTCTGGATTATAGATAGTATCATGGTATGGAGCTCAGATACTTAACTTTGTGGTCGTTGCAAACTTTTTGCTTTGTGGTTGTTGGTTGAGAGGCGCCTCGGATAGAGGGTCATAACGACCGAGAGATGGCATACTCGTGTCGGTAGTTACCTAGTTACAGAGGTAACCCGGCCTTGTGTTGGCAGAGATCCGGTTAGGTTCTTGTGGACGTCCCTCCAGAGGCGTTCCATTTTGGTATGAAGTTCCTTTGCCTGACCATTGTTGGAAATCCAATCATCCAATACGAGCCATGTACGGTTTTAGTCGTAGAACCTGCCATTTTACTTGGTAGCTATAATAGGCATACTATAATGGTACGTATGCTGGCTAAGATTAATATTATACTTTCGAAATGTTTTCTACACTATGCACTAATAATAATATCAAAATAGTTTACTCGTATCAAGCATGTTTGACTATCATAAGAAGAAATCTCCTCCAATTCTGCGATTGCATTGTGTGTGTGGCGAGAAGTCTTATGGTAGTTTCATTTTCCAAAAGCATATCGGATTTCTTTTATTAACTATTTTTATTTCAAACAACTGCTTTTGTTTAGTCATACTAGTCCCATGACTACCCCAGGGTTTATTGTTCCCTTCCTAAACTCTGGGTGCCCATAATTTCCACACGGGCAGCCTAGAAGCAGGTTATCCGTGTTTTGGGGATAGCTTGGATTTTAAAGTCTTTTGGAAGCTATCGGATCCTGGAAAGCTTTTGGCCTTGAAAATCTTTTGAAGTGTTGGAGTTTTTGAAGACCTTATTGAAGTTGAAGTATGTTGGAAACTTGTTGAAGTTTTCTGTTGCCGTTCCGCTATGGTTTTACCATTTCTGTTTTTGTATCATAAGTGTATCACTCTGATATTGGTGATCGACGTTGTTATGGATATTATATCACAAATTGTATCTGCGTTGTGATCAATGAGTTCATTTTGTTTCCACTGTTTATTTTCATCTAATGATGTTATAAGCTTTATCTGAACTGGAGTTCAACGTTTGAATCTCCAGCAGTCGATTAAAAGTGAGGTATTTGATGTCGATTTTCAATCGCTAGATTTTGGGTCGTGACAAGTGGTATCAGAGCTAAAGGTTGAGTAAGAACTTTAGCTACGGAGTATAACACATTAGATGGCTCATTAGAGATAGGGTGAAGTATATCCTAGAATGAGTACAACCCGAAAGACCGAAAACCTAGAATTTCTTGGTCTATTCTTTTTAAACTGTTGATACTCCCTAGGATATCTTGTCCGTGTGCCTAAATCAAGTTTTCTTACTATTTACAGATAGTGAGAATGAGCAGAAGAAGAGGACAAGATAGGAGACAGAGAAATACCACTACAACTGGCCAAGTTCCTGCAACAGCAGCTATACCTACTCAACCTCAGCCAAATCTGGCTGATCTGTATAAAAGATTCTCGAGACTCGGTGGAAGCCGTTTATTGGCAAGGAATCTATTGTCGAAGCCCAAGCCTGGATTAGATCGTGTGAAGGAATTTTCAGAGGATTGAAATTGGAAGACGATCAAAAGCGATTGATAGCTTCTTGGCAACTCCATGAGGAAGCTCTAGCTTGATGGGAGACGATGACAGTGGATGAGCCGGAAGAGTACTTTACTTGGAGACGATTTAAAGAAGTGTTTGAGCAGCGGTACACGCCATCTGCTGGCATCTATGGAATGTACTAGGAGTTCATGGATTTGAAACAGGAAAGTTTATCATTTGAGGAGTATTGGAATAAATTCAAAGAATTGTCTCAATTTGGTCCGAAGCTGGTGAACACCCCCTTGAAGAAGAATGAAAGATTCATTCGGAAAATGAATAAAAAGTACCATGAAAGGATGACTGCCCACGTTAAAGAATCCTTTTCGGACTTGATCGATATGGGTTATCGATATGCTACCTTGGATATGCAAGAAGTTCCGGAAGAGAAGGGGAGTTCAAGCAATCCGAATTGGAAGAAAAGAAAATTCGAAGGGAAGAGGCCGGTTCAAGGCAATGAGAAGAGGAGTAATTAGGAGAACCTAGCTAGAAATATTACTTGTTACAACTATCAGGAGAAAGGTCATTATTCAAATGATTGCAAGAAGCCAAAGAAACAAATAAAGAAAGATCAACCTGCGAAGACAAGTCAAAGATCCAAGGAATGCTATTGCTGTCGCCAGCCAGGTCACGGAGTTAAAAATTACCCGAAAAAGAAACAAGCACAAGTAGCGAAAATGTACGCGATAAAAGATGACCCCTCAACTTCAAAGGCGGATAAAGAAAAAGGAGTTTTAGAAGGTAACCTCCTCATTTTTGATAGAGTAGTTAGAGTTTTGTTCGACATAGGAGCTTCGCATAGCTTTATCTCCCAAAAAATCATGAACGACTTAAAACTTGAAGCTAAATTTGTCGACGAACCTATTTGCATGAAGAATCTGGTTGGAGGTCCTGCAAATCTTTGTCTACATTGTAGGAAAGTGCCTATCTCATATTCTGCCCATCAATTTCCTATCAACCTTTATGTTTTCGACTTTGATGAATTTGAAATATTACTCGAAATGAATGGGTTAACGAGATATGAAGCCAAATTAGATTATAATAATGGAACGGTTCTGGTCAAAACAAAACTTGGAAAATTCATTGAAATTTCTTGTGAGGATCCGAGTCCTAAGAAAGATAAACTGATGTATGCTTTGGCATATCCCGAACCTAGTATGAAGTCCATTCCTATTGTCCGGCATTTTCCCAATGTGTTCGAAGAAGTAAAATCTTTACCCCCATACAGAGAAATAGAATTCAGAATTAACTTAGTACCTAATGCTCGTCCTATCATTCATGCAAGTCGTAGGATGGCACCTAGGAAAAGAATTGAATTAGTCAAGCAAACCAGTGATTTGCTAGAAAAAGGATTAATACGTCCTAGTGTTTCGGATTGGGGTTCAGCCGTGGTGTTCGTAGCTAAGTCTGATTGACCCTTGAGATTGTGTGTAGACTACCGCGATCTCAATAAAAAAACTCTCAAAAACAAATTTCTTTTACCTAGAATCGGCGATCTGTTTGATCAACTTCACGGCGCACGATTCTTTTCAAAAATGGATCTAGCCCAGGTATTCCATCAGCTACGAATTGCAGAAGATTGTGTTCACTTAACTGCTTTTAGGGGTCTAGACATTTTATACGAATGGTTAGTCATGCCTTTCGGACTAACCAACGCTCCCGCATACTTCGTAGATTTAATGACTAGTGTGTTTCGAGAGGTGTTGAATAAATTTGTCCTTGTGTTTATTGATGATATCCTAATCTACTCCAAAACTGAAGAGGAGCATGTTGAACATCTCAGAATTTTTTTAGAGATATTGAGAATGAACATCCTATTCGCCAAATTTTCTAAATGCCACTTTCGGGTCAAAAAAGTCAGATTTCTCGGCCATATTGTTAATGAAGAAGGAATTTCTATTGAACCTAGCCAAGTTTCCGCTATTCTTGACTGGAAGCGACCCACAACTCTGAAAGAAGTTCGAAGTTTTCTAGGATTAGCAGGATATTACCGAAAATTTGTTCAGGACTTTTCTAAGATAACTAGTCCGTTGACTAAGCTAACAATTAAAAATGCTAAGTTCGATTGGACTCCGAAGTGTGATGAAGCTTTTCAGGAGTTAAAAAAGAGATTGACTACCGCTCCTGTTCTCGCTATTATCAACGGAAATCAAGGCTTATCTGTTTATATAAATACTTGTGGTGATGGTGTAGGTGCAGTGCTAATGCAAAATGGTAGATTAATTGCCTACGCAAGTAGAAAACTACGTCCGCATGAGAGAAACTACCCAACACATGATTTGGAGTTCTTGACTGCTATTTTCGCCTTAAAAATCTGGCGACATTATCCTATGGGTAAGAATCTTCTTCATATTTTCTAAAGGAAAACTTCAAAATTCAACTTAACTTAATATGTAAACTTACTAAATCCTTCTTGTTTTAGGTGAAAATTTTGAATTATTCACCATCACAAATCTCTGAAATATCTCTTCACCCAGAAAGATCTAAATCTAAGGCAACAACGCTGGTTAGAATTTCTAGCGTCCTATGAACTAGATATTTTGTATACGCCTGGAAAAGCCAATGTATTTGTCGATGCTTTGAGTAGAAAACATGCTATTCGTGCTCATCTTGTCATTACTCATACTTTTCTTGAAAAAATTGCCAGCAAGCAGAAAAAAGACAAATTTCTTTAGAAAATTTATAGGAGGATTCGTCGAGGGGAAAATTCCAGTTTCGAAATCGATAATAATGGAGTTATAAGGTTGAAAGACAGATCTGTGTCCCAAACATTCCGGATCTGAAACATGAGGTTTTGGACGAGTGCCACAAGTCTAAACTCAGTATCCATCCAGGAGTTCATAAGATGTCTAGAGATATCAAAAGAACTTTTTGGTGGAAAACAATGAAAAGGGACATATCTATTTATGTGAGTCGTTGTGCTACCTGCCAGCGAATTAAAAGTGATCAAAAGAAAGTAGCGGGTTTACTTCAACCTTTGGAAGTACCGAAGTGTAAATGGGATCAAGTATCGGTGGATTTCATCGATGGGTTGCCACAAACTATGAAGGGGAATGAGCAATTTGTTTATAGTGGAACGTTTGACCAAAACTGCCCACTTCATTCCAGTGAAATCCACCTGGACAGCGGCAAGTTTGGCAGAGCTATATATAAAAGAGATTGTTCGTCTCCATGGTATACCCAGCAGTATAGTGAGTGATCATGATCCGATCTTCACTAGTAGATTTTAGGAGGCATTTCAAGCCGCATTGGGAACCAAACTGAACTTCAGTGCTGCTTATCACCCACAGTCTGATGGGCAGACAGAAAGGATTAATCGAATTTTAGAGGACCTTCTGAGAGCTTGTATTCTTGACTTTGGTGGTTCTTGGGAGGACCATTTACATCTGGTTGAATTCTCATATAATAATAGCTATCAGGCCAGTATCGAGATGGCTCCTTTTGAAGCTTTATATGGTCGTTCGTGTTGATCGCCTACATGCTAGATCGAGTCAGGTGATAGACTCATCCTTTGACCAGATATGATTAAGGAAGCCATTAAAAAAGTTAATTTTATTCGAAAGAAGTTAATAACTACTCAAATTCGTCAATAGAGTTATTATGACCGCAGAAGAAGAGCTTTAGAATTCCAGGTTCGAGATTCTGTATTTTTAAAAGTGTCTCTAATGCATGGTGTGTCGAGATTTGGGAAAACTGGTAAACTGGCAACATGGTATATTGGTCATTTTCCTATTCTGGAAAGGATCGATCCTTTAGCATATCGAGTGTAGCTACCTAGTTGGTTATCTGGCATGCACAATGTGTTTCACGTTTCTCACCTTCGAAAATATGTGCACGATCTAGACTGTATTACTGATGAAGCTGCTCAGCAGGATTTGGAGATCACACCTAATCTGGTAGTAAAGAGAGAACCGATTAAGATCATTGATCATGATGTGAAGTAGTAAAGGAACAAAATTGTGAAACTGGTTAAAGTGCAATGGAGTGGCGATCCAAAGGACTGTACTTGGGAAACAGAGGATAGCATGCAGAAGTCCTATCCCAATTGCAGAGTGGATATTCCGGCTTGATTGGTAAGCCATTTATCTATCTTTTATATATTCATATGTTCTTTTTTTGTCTTTTTCTCTCTTACAAATTTCGAGGACGAATTTTTTTTAAAGGGAGGAATCTATAACATCCTTAAAATTTTATCAATTTAAAACTAGTAATTTATTTGAATTTCTAGAATTTAATTTGGAGTTAATTTGAATTATTTTTAAATTTTCAAAACATATGAATATTTTGTTTATTTAATTATATCTATATATATACATAGAATGGATTGGATTTCAAATTTGAGTTAGAATTTTAATTTGAATTTGAATTTGAACTTGTATTTGAATTTAAATTTAAAAATAAAATATCTTAAAAATATTTGGATTCAAAATATTAACATATATTTGTATGATTTTTATTAATGTGTAAATTAGTATTAAAAACATCCTCTTTTAAAAAAAATTGTATAAATATAAAAAGGAATGCAATTATATAAATAAGAAAAAATATTATAAAAATTTATTTAAATCTTTATGCATGCATAACAAGTGTTAGAGTCATAAGTAAGTAAATTTACAAGCATTAATGAATCAAGACAAGTGTCATTTTTCTCTTTTTTCTTTTTTGAAAATTTAATTAAAGTAAGAAAGCAAGATTATAATAACTCTTCATCTCCTTCTTTCCAATTTCTTTCACCTTCATTTTTATTTACAAAGCCAGTACAAACTCTCAAACCAGAAAAAATAAATTTAGCAAGCAATTCTAGAAAAACATATTCAAACCAGAAGTAAAGATAACAAGAACAAATTCCAAAAAATAAAATATCACAAGCAATCAACCAAGTCTGGAAAAAAACCGCCTAGCAAAGTCATCAAAGTGATTAAGCAAATTCAGAAATCAAGCACTGTAAAACAAAAATTCAACTCAGCAAAACTTCTGCTAAACAAATCAAAGTTTCTAAACAATAGGGATCAGAGCAACATAATCAAATCCAGACATAAAAAGCAATTCCAGTTTTCAAATAATTAACTTCCAGATTCCTCTCTGCTTTCTTCTTCATAGATAGTAAACAATCTCGATCTGATTTTTAAACTTGATGAAATGTTAAATATGTGAAGTTAAGCTGTGATGAGATATGGCTGGTGTAAAATTATGTTGCATATATGTATAAATAGGAACATGCATGCTTGTGCGTGTCTGTTACGGGGATGATCCCTCTGTCCCAGGTTTACAGGCATAAGCCTGTTCAAAAAAAATTGATTTCTTCGATCACAATTCAACTATAGGATCTAAACAAGTTTTGCTTGTTTAAACATGTTTCAAGTTAAAAAAAATAAATTTGAGTAAAATAAATCAAAGTATTCTCTAAAAAATTGAAATTATAGGCATATTTAAAACATGCTGGAAATTTAATTATCATTATATCTGATTTCAATTATGTCAATTGAAATGTTTTAAAAAACAATGATTTTTGAAAGTAGAATCAAAATTTTTAAACAAGTATTTACTAAGAAGGGAAAAAATGAACGAAACCGGGTTTTTGGCCATTGCCGATCATCGATGCAATGGAAATGGTCGGGGTTTCTCTTGGAGGTGGAGGAAGACGCGGAGATCATCAGAAAAATATCTGATGAATTTATAAGCTACGGTGGCGATGGTACAACAGTGTTTTAGGACTTTAGCATAGTTTCTGGTCGATATTGTTCTCGAAGAATTCACGATGTCATTGTCAAACCGAATTTCATGGGACCTAGGGGGATCGAGGTGTGGGGTTGCAGCCGAGATATGGTTTTGATCACGAGCATTCAGATGGCCTGAGTCATCGGCACAGGAAAGATTTGTTGGATGGTCAGGAGGCTTAAGTGGATGGTCAGTAACTTGGGGAGGGCGGCAAAGTCGACCGGAGCTTGTCAGAGCTCTGGTGCATGTGTATAGCACTTGGTTGGTGTCAGTGTAAAAGACTTGAGGAAGATGGATTTTAACTCAAAGTGATCTTCGGGAGGATCGTGTATTGGCTCGAGTCTTAACTCGAGTAAATTTATAGATGCGTCGGGTAAACACTTAGAAAAAATTCAAGTTTGAAAATTTTAAAGCATACGGGTTGATTTTTTGTAAAACTCGAAGCAAACAGAAAATGATCTCGGGTGAGACTCGAAGTGGACCTCGGGTCTGCCATGTAAAACTGCTTTTACTAAAAAAAATTAATTCAAACTTTTAAACCTTTTTAAACCATGTTTTCAAATGATGATTTTGATTAAAGTTTGAATTAATTAAGGATTTAATTGAGATATTTTTAAAGTAACTAAATTTTAATTTATTTAATTTTGTTACATTATTTTTATTAAGTTATTTATATTAAAAATGTAATGTAATTAAAAAGGATAATTAAGATAAAATATTATTTAAACTAACTTTAACCTTTTAAAGCAACTAATGTATAAGGATGATGATTAAACAAGGTTTATAAGATACTTAGAGTAGTTAATAAAGATAAAAAGATTTATCTTTAATTTATTAAGTAATTAATGATTTATTAATGTAATTGCTTAAAAAGTAATCGCTTAATTAATTACTTAATATTAAAGATTAATTAAATGAATAATCAAGGTTAATTAATTTGTACTTAATAATTAATTAATTAAGGAATAATTAATTAATAAAAGTAATTAAGATTTAATTAATTAACAATTAAGGGTTAATTAACTATGATAATTAATTGAGGAATAATTAATTAATGAAGGTGATTAAGATTTAATTAATCATTGATTAAAGATAATTAGTGAAAGTAAATATGTGGTTAATTAATTTAAACCACACGATTAACTAATCTTAATTGAAGATGATTGATTATTATTGAATGCTGTGTATTGGATTGATATCTTTGATATGTGATTACGATGCTATGTGATATGAATTGCTTTGTGCTGAGCTGTGATATTTGTGATGAATATATTTCTATTTGAATGTGAAAACCCATTGGCCAGTAAAACGGCATTTGAACTTCGATGCGACAGAGAGTCGGATTCCAGTTGGTTATATGAAACTCACATCGAACCTTGGTAGTGAATCTTTGTGAATGATATATCCACGTGTTTTAAATTAAGCGCTTACTATTCAATTTTGCTGGGAGAGGACTTTATGTCATATAACCCATAGTTATACGACGAAATGGAAAGTATTTGAAGACGGTTGTGAAGAATGGGTGTCTTCGAGAACGATAGGATAACCTGTCGAATGACTCTGCACTGATTTTCTCCGGTATAGAGATCTATATATTTGATGGGTAGTCCGATCGAGAATGTGGATGCCCGAATTGCAAGGGCTTCTTTGGAAGTGCCTTGATTCTGTTCGAACCCGGAATAGACTTGTATGGTTGTATGTCTAACATTACACTTTGAGATATAAAGCTGATCTCTTTCAAATACATTTCTGTTGGTAGCGGAGAATTTATTCTCTTAGCTTAACACCCTTCTCTGAGACGTACGAGCTCAGAGGTTATGTAGTTGACGGTTATCAGTAATATACTCCTAATTTGGTGGTGTGGCATGCTGAGTGCTGCTGATCATTTGTTGATCGAAGCATGGCTTTTGTAAAAAGCATAGCTTTGTGGGCGAGACTTCGTCGAACCTCACAACCCAGTTATGGTTGAAACAGGAATTGTTGCAGCAAGGTTATTTGGGGGTAGTGCCCCCTGAGGGTATGTCCATTTTCTTTTGGATTATAGGTGGTATCATGGTATGGAGCCCAGATACTTAACTTTGTGGTCGCTGCTGTTTGCACAAAAAATGGGCAAACACCTCCATGAATTAGTTGATTTTATGTTGTTTTTAGTGATTTGGGTGATCTATGCAAATATATAAAAAGCAGGGACTAAACTGTAAAAGACACACAGATTTATAGTAGTTCGGCCAGAACGTGCCTACGTCCACTTTATATGTTATTCTCCTTTTCTATTCAGATTACAAGTACAAAGCTTTGATTACAAGTAACTGAAAGTTGTTTGAAAGTTCTATTCGTGCTTGAGCTCTCAAACTTGTCTGCCATTGTTGTACCCCTGCCCCTCTATTTATAGAGTGAGGCTGGGGGCAGGGGTCCTGGATGTATATAGTTGCTGGTGGGCTTGGGCCGAGACAATCTGGCCTGGCAATGTTGGTTCGGCATCCTCTTGGTTCGAAGATGGTTGGAGTTGTTTTCCAGTCCGGCAATGGTTGGTTTGGTAGCATGTTGGTTCGGTGTAGGTTAGATAAGCGGTTCGGTGGTGCCTTGGATCGGTGGTGTGGAATTGGAGAGGCTTCTGGTTCGGTAGTGGATGGAGAGGCCTCGGTTCGGTCGAGGGCGTAGCTTGGTCCGGTTAGGCTGGTTCGGTAGTGGTGTGGATATGTGTTGGTTCGGTGGTGACTTGTGAGTGGGTTGGTTCGGTGTTGTTTGGGAGGTAGGTGGTTCGGCAGTGCTCAGGAGGTAGGCGGTTCGGTGGGCATGGTGTGGAGCCGGTCCGGCGAGAGCTGGTTTGGTGGTAGGGAAGGAGCCGGTCGATACTCACCCAACACTTGCCCCCCAAAGTAGGGCATGTGCATGCACATGGCGTGCTTTGCTTTAAGCTTGGATGTTCTCATCCGGTCTCTAGCGCCGAACCAACTGGTCCGGCTATTGGTATTTGCTTATAAATAGGGGCCTAACGCCTCTGTTCTTCCTCATGAGCCGAACCACTCCCCCGTTTTTACCGAATCAAACTATTATCCCTGCCGAATCAACGTGTTAGCCGAATCAAGTTCTTGCCGAGCCAGGTGAGCATCTACTCTGCCGAATGAACTCTTATTTTCAATTACCGAATGAGCTCGGGGGCCTCGTGTATCGAATGTACCTGAAAGCTATGGTTTACCGAATGAGCTTGTGGCCCCCAAAATACCGAATGACCTTTTGTCCTTGAACTGCCGAATGAGTTCGAGAAGTGTGAGGCCGAATGGTCTTTGGTCTCGAGCTTTTATTTTTCGAATTGCGAATGAGACTCCAGGCTGCATGTACTTGTTTGTTTGTATTTCCATACTCCTTGTTCTAACAATATGTTTTTCCGGTGTTACAGATAAATGTCTCGCAAAGTGGAAACTCGATCAGAAAAAAGAAAATCTACGGATAGACGAGAGTCCCCCGTTGTGCCCCCAGCCCAGCCAGGACTGGAACATCGTGGACCCACCCCGAGATCGCTAGTAGATGGGTATGGTCCCCCAGAGCTTCTGAACTCTCCTCCTGATTGCTTTCCGAGCTCTCTCAGAGAGGAGCAGCTAGATGTTATCTCCCGCTCCTTTGGGATTGATAGAGCACGCATGCTGTTGCCAGGGGAGGGGTTCATGCCATATAATCCCCCTGAAGGATACTTTGCTTATAGTAGGTACCACTGCATGTGTGGGGCCATTCCTCCAATCAATGCTTGGATAGTTAGCTTCGTCACCTATTTGAAGGTGGCCCCTTTCCAGCTCCAGCCCAACTCCTACGCTATCTTGGTGTGCCTATTCGTGATTTTCCAGAGAAAGTACGGGTGCCCCCTTCTAACCAGGAGATTTGGTATCTATACAACTTGAGAGGTTACAATAAGGGGTCTCCATACATTAGCTTGGAATCGGCCGTGTCTTTCAAGCCGGTCTTGGAATTGTATTCAAAGTTCACCATGTTTAAGAAGGAATGGTTCTTCGTCCAGGATGACACCGTTTCGATCCACTGCTTCACCCCTGGCTGTAAGTTGAAGCTTATTTATAATTTCCGTTCTGACTGAGATGCTTCTTCTTATGTGCTTTTATCTCTTGCTAGCGACAGGTGGCTTTGCGGTCGTGGAGAATGATCATCTGGTTCAGATGGCCGTGGAGATAGAGGCCATTTCGGGAAGGGATAGGTCAGCTTCTTACCTAATCAGGAATGCCACTCTCTTGGGACACAACTTGATTCTACCACATCAGTCTGTGGTCAAGCAGAGGGATGCAGCTGAGGAAAGAGCTTCCAAAGCAAAAGGAGGGGCCACGACAAAGAGCAGCAAGTGGAGACCCTTCTCGATGCCTCCAGTCGTCGGGGGGAAGAAGCTCAAGTAATATGATGGACCCTCTCCCAGTACATGCCCAGATGTTTCGGAGGAGGAAAGTGGAGAGGAGAAAAGAGGCGAGGAGGAGAGCGGAGGTGATGGAGAAGGTGATGGTGGTAATGGTGGCGAAGGACAGAGTGGTAGTGGAGTTGGTGCCTTGACCTCTGGGCAAGCAGGCGAGATTCAAGAGTGGATGGATGATGCTTTCCGCCAAGCCTTTGAGGGATTGGAGGAAGGGTCGGCCTTGGTGGGGAAACCGAAGAAATCTGATAAGGCCGGGACTGGTGCCAGTCCATCTTCTGAGAGCATTTCAGCTGGGATAACTCCAGCGGTTCAAGGTGAATTTTCGACTCCTCTTTTAACTTCACATGTTTCTTGGATTATAGTCTCGTGCACGCTTGTAACACTTGGTTTTTATTCCAGGAACGGTTGAGGCAGCCAAGACATCAGACATTCGGCACCGCCTTGAGAAATTCAAACTCTTCAAGGCTTTTGCTAAACCGAAGCCCTCGACTGACCGTTCCGGGGGCGTAGTCAGTTACCGTCCTCTTCTCGGAGTCATCGAAGAGGATATTCAAAAGAGAAAGAGGAGACGTTCTATGTTCGAACCTTCACTTGGACCTCAGCCCCCAACCCAGCCTATTCATGACATCACGGGGGAGGATACTGAGTCCACACCATCTCCGCATCCATCAGAGAATCCTACTGTTACTCATGTTGATCGTCCCGGCTTGGCTCGTAACCAATTTGTGGGTCATCCAAATCTGGACCCGAGTTCTCATGATATTTCCTTCGATGAGGTTACCGGTGAGCACCTCCTACCCCGCAATCCTATGGTAAGGGTGCTTGATATGGCTAAGTCTTTGGATCTCGACTTGTTAACCACTCGGATTGTGACTATGGGGGATGAGGCCAAGGCAAACATCGATCGGGTGGCTGAAGAGACCAAGAAGTTAATGGGGCATCACGCCCGACTGGTCAAAGCTGGAGAGAAAATCGGAAGTGCTAACATTCGGCTGCGGCTAATGGTTTTCGATCAGGCCAAACAGCTTGCCAATCAGGCCATTCAGATCTCCCAGCATAAGGCGGTCTCCAGACGGCTAAAGAAAACTATGGAGGAGGCTAGCAGAGCCGAGCTGCGAAAAATGGAGGCCACCTGCACGGAACGAATCGATATGGCCATTGCCACTGTGGATGAGGTTCGAAGAGCGGATCTTGAGCAGATAGAGGAGTTATTTGGAAAGCTTTAGGCCGCAAAGCTTTCCCAAGATAAGCTGAAGGAGGAGATGGAGGCGATGCGGAAATCCCTTCAGGATGACTGCTCGAGATACCGATTGGAGAGAGATGCTACCATTGCAAGGCCGTCGGCTTCCGAGGCCCGGATGAGGGAGTTTGAGGAGAACGAGGGGATGATGGATGAGATGCTTCAGGACATGTACTTCCGTACTTGGAAGCAGGGCAACCTATCCTGGATGGACGATTATCCCCGGGTCATGGCTAGGATATATCTCCGGGCTTTGGAGGAGGCCAAGGCTGAAGCGGATAAGGAGGGTGGTGTAGCATTCAGAATGAATGTGGTCATGGCCCAGTTTACTAAGGAGGAGAAAGTGGCAGTGAATGAGGGCATGCGGCTGCTTACCGCCGAGGAAGTGGGTGTGCAGTTGGGGGATGATGATTAGGGAGCAGATGCTGGTAAGTCTTCCCTCTCAATCTTTTCTTAACTTGACTGCGTATCATTTATCTGATGGGTTCTTCTCCTGAATCGGACAAGCGGGACCTCTGGTTAGCATGCTGGGAGCTCTGATCAGCAGTCAAGTAGGTCTTGGGGGGTCGGAAGGATAGAGGTGAAGTTCTGATGCTGCCGACTATTTTGGCTTGATCCCGCTATTTTTGGTTTTACTTGACATTCCTGTATATACTAGTTCCAAAACATTAATGTACTCTCAGGTTGTAGTTATGTCATTGCAACGAACGACTTTGTTCTTAACATGTAATTTTATAACATAATCTGATTCTGTTACATTCGGATGCTGTTATTACTTTGATGTGTTGCATAAGGAATATAGCTGTGCATGTGCTAGTGATTCAACTGTGTTTGATGTCAAGTTCTCGCTAAAAATATAATTTCATGTCGTGCAATGTTAATGTCATGTGTGAATATATCAGAGCTACTTATTTGTATACAAGAGAAGAAAGTACCGCCCTTTCGATTTTTAGTTATAGATGGTAGCTTGGAATGCCTCGTGTGATCGAACACGGAATGCAATTGAGTGACCTGTCATCTAAATGAGAGTTCTCATTCCCATTAGCGAGTGCATCCTACTTGGTGTCCTGTACTTTAAAGGTTGTTATAGAGGATAGGAGGAAAGTTTTTAAATAGAATGGAAATATAAGAAATAGTAAAACTTCCAATCACGAAAGGCCTTCGATGTGCTTAAGCTCGTGGCAAACGGGTTTTGTAGTCACTTTCCCTAGCTGTGGGTCTAGGAGACATTCGTCACCCATCTTACGCCTCGGCGGGGAGTTTTCTTTTTTACCACAGCCTTACTTAAGACACATCAGAGCCGAGATCGCGCACAGTAACTACCCGAGCCATTATGGCCCGTAATCGTGGGTATTATTCGATTTACCATGGCCGGCTAGCATGGGTGCCGATCGTCAACTGTGAACGGCCCCTGGCTGGCCACACCTTATGTTGGGGCATATAATCGGTTCACAGTCGCCGGCGAGCCGAACGCCGCAATGAGCTGCCTCGGCTATAGTCGGCCTTCTCGGTGGCTTATGATCGGCTCATTACAGTTGGATTTGAGGGCCGTCGCGAGCAATCAGTTAACCCGCAGCAGAGGGATGCCGGAGCAAAAGTGTCTCATTAACGAGGGCATAGATTCGTATAGTATCTGTTAGGTCTTGTCCAGGTGAGGTTGTGCCGTGAAGTGTCCAGAATGGAAATGCCGTTATACAGAATTTTGTTCAACAGAAAAGGATAAAGCTTAACAAGCAGCCAAGATATAAAGGAACAAGTTAAAAAGAGACAAGATTTTTAAAGTGGTTCGGCACGAAAATGCCTACGTCCACTAATTCTCTTTGTTAATTCACTTCATATGGGCAGTACAAGTTAAGAAAAGTATCGACGAAGGTGTTGGATGTTCCATGCCTTCTGGAACACCTCTCCGTCCACTGTTGACAAAATATAAGCTCCGTTGTGGAGATCTTTATGAATTACATAGGGTCCTTCCCAGATAGGATCTAGCGCTCTGGGGCGCGGGAAGATCCGTTTAAGAACAAGGTCTCCTTCTTGTAAGCTGCGGTGCTTGATTGGAGTTGTATCGTACTGCCACTTTATGCTTGTGAGCTGCCGCTTTAAGTGCTGCATCATTTCTTCTTTCTTCAATTAGGTCCAAAGACATGTGTAGAAGTTCTTCATTCTATTCTGGGTTGTAGTGGATCCTACGGTGGGAAGGCACTACAGTTTCAACTGGGAGTATGGCCTCCGATCCGTATGCCAAAAAGAAAGGAGTATGCCCCGTTGATGTTCTGTAAGATGTGCGGTAGGCCCAAAGTGCCGTAGGAAGTTCATCCACCCAAGCGCCTTTTGACTTTTCAAGTTTCTTTTTGATTAGAGTTTTGAGAATTTTGTTGACAGCTTCGACTTGTCCGTTTGCCTGGGGATAAGCTACAGATGAGAAGCTTTTGTGAATTCCATGCTCTCGGCACCAGTCGGTGAATTCCTCGCTGTCAAATTGAAGTCCATTGTCCGATATGATTTTTAGTGGAACCCCGTACCTGCGTAGAACATTTTTGATCAAAAAATTAATAACTTTTGCCGAAGATATTTTATTTAAAGGTTTCGCTTCCACCCATTTGGTGAAATAGTCGACTGCCACTATAGCATATCTGGCTCCGCCTCGGCCCGTCGGCAATTCGCCAATCAAGTCAATCCCCCATACTGCAAATGGCCAAGGTCGGGTCATTTAAGTAATCTCATTTTTTGGTAGTCGAGGAATCTTAGAAAATTTCTGGCATCTGTCACATCTTTTGACGAAGTCTAAGGCGTCTTTGTTTAAAGTGGGTCAGTAATACCCGTATCGGAGTATTTTCTTTGCTAGAGTCTGCCCTCCAGTGTGACATCCGCAACTTCCTTGATGGATGTTGGACAAGACTTCCTTGGCTTCCCTTCCAGCGACGCACCTTAATAAGGGGTTAGAGAAGCCGCGCCGATAGAGGATGCCTTCTTGTATTGTGTAGCGGGAAGCTTTCCTCGGGATTTTCTTTACTTCGTTACGCCTGTCGGGTAATGTGCCACTTTGTAAGTACTTCCGGATGGGAGTCATCTAAGTTTCCTCTTCGATTGCAGCTATCAGATTCATTGGCTCGAAACTCGGGGCTAGTTGCTTTGAGATGGTTATTGTTCCGGAAGTGGTGCCATCCTTCATGCAAGCTTGCTTTGCCAGTTCGTCGGCCTCCTGATTCTCTCCTCGAGGAATGTGTTTGATTAAATAGTGATCCAATTGGTTGAGCAGCAGCTTGGTCTTCTTTAGATATGCTGTGAGTCGTTCTCCTCGAGTCTGGAATTCTCCCAGTATTTGATTTACAATAAGTTGAGAATCACTATGGAGACATAAAGAACCGACTCCAATCTCTAGGGCAAGTTCTAATCCGGCTATCACTGCTTCGTATTCTGCGTCGTTGTTGGTGGCAGCGAATTCAAATCTTAGGGCATAGTGCAGCTTCCTTCCCCTAGGGGTGATTATCACAATACCTGCCCCCAGGACTTGTTCGTTCGATGCTCCATCTACAAAGAGATTTCAGTTGATATCCTTTGTTATTTCAGATCGATCTTTACCTTCGTTGGTAGTGAATTCGGCAATGAAATCGGCCATGGCTTGTCCCTTGATGGCGGTGCGAGGATGGTAGGTGATATCATACTGACTCAGTTCAATGCACCATTTAAGTAGTCGCCCAGAAGTGTCGGGGCGATGGAGTACCTGCTTTAGCGGTTGATCGGTTAAAACTCTGATGGAATGAGATTGGAAATAGTGTCGTAGTTTCCGTGATGTGATTAGCAAACAGTATGCTAGCTTTTCAAGTTTAGGGTATTTGGCTTTTGTCCCTGTAAATCTCTTGCTTACAAAGTATACGGGCCGCTGCGCGCGGTTGTCTTCTCTTACCAGAGCGGCGCTTAAAGCATGGGACGATACAACAAGGTATAGGTATAGTTCTTCGCCTTCATTTGGAGTTGAGAGTACTGGTGGTCTCTGAAGGTGTTCTATTAGGTTAAGGAAGGCTGTCGAGCATTCGTCAGTCCATTCGAACTTTCCTTTGTCTTTCTTAAGAGCTTCGAAGAAAGGGATGCATTTGTCGGTTGCTTTAGAGATGAACCTGCTTAGGGCAGCCACCTTCCTGTTTAGGCTTTGCATCTCTCTTCGAGTGGATGGTATCTTGATATCTTGCAAAGCCCGGACTTGTTCGGGGTTTGCTTCAATCCCCCTGGCATGGACGATGAATCCCAAGAACTTTCCCGACGATACTCCGAAGGAGCACTTTAGAGGATTCAGCTTCATTCCATATTGGCGAAGTACTTGAAACATCTCGTCCAGATGGTTTATATGATCGTTGGCTTTCCTCGATTTTACCAGCATGTCATCCACATAAACTTCCATAGTTCGTCCTATTAATTCCGCAAACATCTTGTTGACGAGGCGCTGATAAGTAGCTCCGACGTTTTTAAGTCCAAAAGGCATTACTTTGTAGCAGTACAATCCTCGGCCAGTGATGAAACTAGTGTGGTCTTGTTCGGGGGAGCGCATAGGGATCTGGTTATATCCTGAGTATGCGTCCATAAAGGATAAGAGTTCGTGTCCGGCTATGCTGTCCACGAGCTGATCGATTAGGGGGAGTGGGAAGCAGTCCTTCGGGCAAGCGTCATTTAAGTTGGAGAAGTCGATGCATGTTCGCCACTTCCCGTTAGCCTTCTTTACCAGTACCGGGTTGGCGATCCATTCCGGGTAGATGGCTTCTCGTATGAAGTCATTGGCAAGTAATTTCTTTACTTCTTCCTCGAGGCTGCTGATCGTTCTGCCCCCATGCTACTCTTTTTCTGCTTCACTGGCACCTTGGTGGGATCGATGTTCAGTACATGGCATGCTACATCTGGGGAGATTCCTGTCATGTCGGCGTGCGTCCATGCAAATACATCCATGTTGTGGCGAAGAAAATCGACGAGTTGATCCTCCAACTTCGCTCTTAACTGAGACCCGACTCTCAACAGTCTACTTGGGTCGTGTTTGTCTACAGATACAAATTCCATAGCCTCTGCAGGCTCGGTGGTGGCCTCCTCCTCTTTGTCCCTGGGGTCTAATTCGTTGAAAGAATCGCTGGTATATCGAAGAGGATGGGCTTTCTTTAATTGCTATGCTTTCAAGTTTTTCTTGCAGAGAGAAGTCTCTGCATCCTTCCCTTTATCCTTCCTGCGGTTTTTGCGAAGTTCAGTCACATAGCAATCTCGAGTGGCGTCTTGATCTCCCTCTATTTCTCCTATTCCATTATCTATTGGGAATTTCATTTTCAGGCACCACGGGGCTAGGACAATTTGAAAGTCAGACAAGGCTGGTCTCCCCAAAAAGGCAATGTAGGCCGAGTGGCTTTCTATTAGCACAAATGTTTGTTTTCGCACAACGGAGCGGGGATGACTTCCTATCTCGACAAAGAGGTCCAGTTGCCCGAGGGGCATCTTCGCATCTCCAGTGAAGCCATGTAGCGGTTTGCTGCAGGGAGACACATCCTTCATTGATAGCTTCATTTTGTCGAAAGCATGTTTGAATAAGATATTTACTTAGCTTCCAGTGTCTACTAGAATTCGAAAAACCTTGGCTGGACCGAACCAGGCAGAGATGACCATAGGATCCATGTGAGGGTACTGCCTTCCCTCTAGATCACGCCTACTGAAGGTGATGTCATCATTCTCTTTCCGTTTCGGGTGGCGTTCTTCTGTAACAGAATTAACGTAGCCTTCATTGTTTCTAAGTGACTTACCGTATCTCTCCATCTCTGCCCAGCTTCCGTCGACGATGTGTGGTCCTCACGATATGGTAAGGACCACTATCTTCTCTTGACTGGAGCCACTGGTGTTGCGATTTCCTCCGCCTACTTCAGGGAGGGGCAGCCCTGGGTTTTCATTGACAGGAGTTGAAGTCCTGTTCTGACCTTTCACATAGCGCTCTAGTCTCTTCCTTATGATGTGTTCTTCGATCAAGTCCCGGAGATGATGGCATTCATTGGTGTCATGCCCATGAGATTCATGGAATCGGCAGAAGTTTCCAGACTTAATAGCATTATCTGATTCCTTCTTGTGCGGGGGCGCTTGTATCTAACTTCATCCTGGGTGGCCAAGAAGATGTTTTCAATTGTTTCATTTAGAGGAGTGTAAGAGTCAAATATCGGTCCTGGCCTATATAAGCGCTTTTCCCCCTTCTTGCCCCCAGCACTATCTCTATAGTCATTTCTTCGAACGTCCTTTACTACTGCGGATGTGTTGCCATGAGCTGCCTTGGTTTGTTGCCCTGTCTGCCTTTCAATGGCAGCGTCTTCAAGTCTCGTATATTTCCCGGCTTCGTGGAAGAAATCGGGTAAGGTAGCTGGCTTTTCTTTCGTTAGTCTCCTAGCAAACTTAGTATCCGGATGCACACCACTGCAGAGGGCCATTAGGATAAGTTTCTCGTCGGCATCTTGGACTGCGGCTGCTGCGGCGTTGAATCGAGTTAGATATCGTTGCACTGTCTCCCCGGACTTTTGTTTGATATTAGATAGGGAATAAGCGTCCTTGCGTTGTTCCACATGAATGCGGAACTGGCTGATGAACTTTTCTTTCAACATTTCCCATGAGCTGATGGATCCTTGGGGCAGATGGCAGAACCAGGAGGTAGCTAGATTTGTCAAGAATAGTGGAAAGCATTTACACAACACTCCCTCTGTTGCTCCGCTCATTAGCATATGTTGTGTGTATCTCTGCAAGTGTACAACGGGGTCAGAGGTTCCCTTGTAAGGTTCCATTGTTGGCATTTTCCATTCCCGGGGGGTGATGGCAGTTTCGATATTGCGGGTGAAGGGGCTGGTTAACCTAGCATCGATCCCCCGATCCCTTTGTTCCCGTTGGACGCACTCTCTGAACAATCGCGCCATCCTTTCATCAGAACTTGGAGCGGACAGAAATGAGTTTGGTTCTTCCTTCCGGGATTGATTCCATCCAGATGACCTGTAGGGATGGTATCGTCTATCACTCCTAACATTCTTCAACGGCTGCCTCTGGTCTTCCGGGGACATGCTGGGGTCAGCCACAGTTAGCCCTTGCCTTGATCTTTCCCTGCTGCGTCCTCTTCTCAGCACTTCCTCGGGTCCAACTTCGAGCTGGACTCCAGCTCGGCCCCGTCCCTTGGTGTTTCCATGGTTAGGTAGCATGCTGGGCTCAGCTACATCCGACCCTTGCCTGGTACCTCCCCCGTTGGGTTCGGTTCCAAGTGTTTCCTCGGAATTCGGGCTGAGTCCGGGCTCGGCTCCTACCATAACTGTTTCTGTTGTTAGCCTCTTCGAAGAAGAAAGACCTTTGTCATCTCCTAGATCCTCCAGACCGGGACTCACCCCATGATTCAGTGTTGCGGTTGATTTCTTCCACATCCCTTAAGCGTGACATGAGTTGATCCACCAAGGCTTCTTGTTGAGATGCGAAGCGGTTAGTTACTTCAGCCACAACCCTGTCCAGATCCGCCCTTGTAAGTGGTTGTTCCGTAGCAGGGGCTGTCGGATTTGCCTGATTTACATTTGCTGTTGGGACCGGACGATTGTCTTGATCTCTGATCGCTGGATCTGGGATACTACCAGTTGCGATGTTCTTTCCTTTGTTAGCATCTTTCTTCTGTCCGGGAGGCATGTTTTCCAAGCAATGAACGATGCTGATAGAAAAAGGGTTAAGTGGGAGAAGCTGAAGCTTCGAGCTCCTGTTCTCAGTGAAAGCACCAAAAATGTTTGCACAAAAAATGGGCAAACACCTCCAAGTCGTATGAATTAGTTGATTTTATGTTGTTTTTAGTGATTTGGGTGATCTATGCAAATATATAAAAAGCAGGGACTAAGCTGTAAAAGACACACAGATTTATAGTGGTTCGGCCAGAACATGCCTACGTCCACTTTATATGTTATTCTCCTTTTTTATTTAGATTACAAGTACAAAGCTTTGATTACAAGTAACTTAAAGTTGTTTGAAAGTTCTATCCGTGCTTGAGCTCTCAAACTTGTCTTTCATTGTTGTACCCCTGTCCCTCTATTTATAGAGTGAGGCTGGGGGCAGGGGTCCTGGATGCATATAGCTGCTGGTGGGCTTGGGCCGAGACAATTTGGCCTGGCAATGTTGGTTCGGCATCCTCTTGGTTCGGAGATGGTTGGAGTTGTTTTCCGGTCCGACAATGGTTGGTTTGGTAGCATGTTGGTTCGGTGTAGGTTAGATAAGCGGTCCGGTGGTGCCTTGGATCGGTGGTGTGGAATTGGAGAGGCTTCTGGTTCAGTAGTGGATGGAGAGGCCTCGGTTCGATCGAGGGCATAGCTTGGTCCGGTTAGGCTGGTTCGGTAGTGGTGTGGATATGAGTTGGTTCGGTGGTGACTTGTGAGTGGGTTGGTCCAGTGTTGTTTGGGAGGTAGGTGGTTCGGCAGTGCTCAGGAGGTAGGCGGTTCGGTGGGCATGGTGTGGAGCCGGTCCGGCGAGAGCTGGTTTGGTGGTAGGGAAGGAGCCGGTTGAAACTCACCCAACAGCTGCAAACTTTTTTCTTGGTGGTTGTTGGTTGAGAGGCGCCTCGGTTAAAGGTTGGTAACGACCGAGAGGTTGCATACTGTGGCAGTAGTTACCTAGTTACAGAGGTAGCTCGACCTTGGGTAGGCAGAGATCCAGTTTGGTTCTCGGGGACGTCCCTCCAGAGGCGTTCCATTTTGTGTAGGAAGTTCTTTTGCCTGACCATTGTTGGAAATCCAATCATCCAATACGAACCCTGTATGGTTTTAGTTGTAGAGCCTGCTATTTAACATGGTAGCTATAGTAGGCATACTATAATGGTACGTATGCTGGCTAAGATTAATATTATACTTTCGAAATGTTTTCTATACTATGCACTTATAATAATATCAAAAGAGTTTTCTCGTATCAAGCATGTTTGACTATCATAAGAAGAAATCTCCTCCATTTCGGCGATTGCATTGTAGATGTGGCGGGAGGTCTTATGGTAGTTTCATTTTCCAAAAGCATATATGATTTCTTTTATAAACTGTTTTTATTTCAAACAACGTTTTTGTTTACACATACCAGTCCCATGGCTGACCCGGAGTTTATTGTTCCCTTCCTAAACTCTGGGTGCCCATAATTTCCACATGGGCAACCTAGAAGCAGGTTAACCGTGTTTTGGAGCTAGCTTGAATTTTGAAGTCTTTTGGAAGCTATCGGATCATGGAAGTCTTTTGAAGTTTTGGAGTTTTTGAAGACCTTATCAAAGTTGAAGTATGTTGGAAACTTGTTGTAGTTTTCTATTGTTGTTCCACTATGGTGTTACCATTCTTGTTGTTGTATCATATGTGTATGACTCTGATACTGGTGATCAATGTTGTTATGGATATTGTATCAAAAATTGTATCCGCATTGTGATCAATGATATTCATTTTGTTTTCGCTGTTTATTTCATCTAATGTAGTTATGAGCTCCATCTGAACTGGAGTTCAATGTTTGAATCTCCGGTAGTCGAATACAAATGAGGTATTTGATGTCGATTTTCATTCGCTGATTTCGGGTCGTGACAATCTCTATGGAAAGAAAACTCATCAAGAGGTAGGTGGTTCCTCCAAATACCACCAAGCTCATACGACTGCATAAATGCAAGTCGCTAGATAATTGCACAAAGGCAAGACAAACTCAAAGAATGGATTTTTATATTTTCTTTTACTAAACAAATATTCTAGAGTTCTCAAATCCATTTTCTTTATAAACAAATTCTCAATTTTTTAACACTTGAAAATTTTCGCAATTCTTATATAAATTCTAGACTAACCTCATCACAAATTTATTTAGAGTAAATAAAATTTGGGTTGTTTCATCTTCTAATCCTAACATAAATATTTATTAGTTTGATACATATTTTCCACAAACTAATAATCAATTTGGTTACATTCACAAAATAGGAGGCATATCATTAGACTCTTAGAGAAAATAAATAACCATCATTTTCATTTTTTCCAAATTTCAAACCTGCCGCAAAGAAATAAAGTTTTGACCTAGAAAACTTCGAAATCTGAGAACTCTTATAAAATGAAGGTTTATCGACTAAGTCTAAACTTTCCAACAATATAAAAACCATCAAAATTGGATTTACGATTTGAAAGTTATGCTAAATTTACTTTCAGCATAAATCTTGAAATTTTATAATAGGATAGGGATGTTCATCCACTTTCAAACCCATTTTAGAATAAGTAAAAAGAAAAATCTTCTAAAGTGTAAAAAGAAAATTTATAGCTTATTGAAAGCTCTTTCATTTACAAAAATATTAAACCCATTAGGAATTATAAATCTCAAGTTATTTCCGTTTTAATACAGCACTTTTTCAAATAAATTTTCAGCATTTAAATCAATTTAAAATTTGCAAACCATTCTAATTTCAAACTTTATTTTCAAAACAAGCTTTTTATACTAAATCAATTATTCCAAAATCCTCTTTTCTAAAATGCTAAGACATTCCAAAATTAATTTTTTTTCTTCATGTAATCATCTTTTTAAAAGAAACCATTCACAAATTAGAAATACATTCATTACTTTTCACAAATAAGTCCTCCAACAATTTATTTTAAAAAAACTTAATTAGAAAAGATAATTAACTTCTTCATTTATAAGAGATAAATATGCATCCAAAATAAATTTTGGATTTACACTTTAAATTTTGAAATTGTTCTCCCAATTTTAAAATGATTAAACCTCATAGCTTATTCATTTATTATATCTTACGTGTTATAATAAAGCATTTTACAATAAATGCACCCTTTAAATTTTTATTCTCTCTTGCCACAAAATTAAATTCCATTTTAGTATCAACATGAAATTAACTTAGGTTGATAATTAACTCAATCTTGTTTTCAAAAGAATTTTACAAATTCATACCAACCAATTTTAATACCATCAAAGTGTAAAACAAAACCTTTTTCATGAATTCATGCTACAAATCTAAAATTAGCATTTCATAATTTTCTTTAAGATAGAATTTTAACTCTTGCTATCTATTATTATTCAACACCCAATTGTCAAAACAAAATTTATGCAATCATCTTTATAACCTTGAACGTAAACATTCAATTGATATTTTAATTTTTCAACTCAATACTTTTTTTTTATTTTGAATACATCATTTTGTTAATCAAACCATCACATAATATTTTCTTTTAATAAAGATATCTCTTTGATTAGAACTATTTATTTTACTTACTCATATTATCATGTGATATCATTATTTGGGTTCTTATAGGTTATACTTGCATAACCAATTATAAGCTTAACCATATTCAATTTCACAAGTTTAAAATAATTTAATGGCATTGCCTTGCCATTAATTTATAGTGAAAAAACCTCATCGATTGGCTGCAGAGTTGACCAAACGACCAAAACTGCCTTGCCACTCATTTGACAATCTTTATGGTTTAATGGCTGCATTAGACATCTTAAGTTAATACTCAAACCCATTTTAAATTTTATTTTCAAACCTTATCTTATAACAACTAAATTTTTTTATCGTGCCTGACTGTCTCATCATAACGTTTAGGAATTTCCTATCGATAATGTTGATCAGGCGCATTGACCAGAATTCTTAAAGCATTCGATGGACAATCCAAAGCAAAAATCATTTTCTATATGATAAATATCCTCTTATATAATTTTACAAAACATTCTTTATTTGTCTCAATAAAATAATCTAATTATACTCATCAGTGTTTCTTCTATTAGAAAGATTTGCAATGTAATTATTGCTTTCACTCATCGTCAATGAATACAAGGAAAACTCAGCGTCATATTCCTAAAGTACTCGATTCATAAGATTGAGGAATTAAGCTGGAATGTATGTTTAACCGAAAGGTATAACGAGCCATTTGTAAGAACGATAAAAATTGCAGAATGCGATAAGAGGAACGCTATCCTTCGCAACCCGTAGTTGATGAAAATCGGTGCAAGGTCAAGCTGAGGAAGGACCATAGCACCCCTCAACTGATTGAACATGACATCGACCTTAGGCAATGGATACTCTTTCTAATGGATAACTTGTTAAGCTTTGCAAAAATGGATGCAAAGCCTAAGAATACCCTCAGATTTCATTACAAAGATAACCGTGGCATCTCACTGTAAATACTGGACTGAATGAATTACTTGGCTTCAAGCTTTAGCAATCACTTTTAGACTTCTTCATTTCCTTAGTGGACATCTTCGTGGAAGGATGGATATAAGTCAGAGAACCAGGAATGAGGTCAAACCGAATCTCAATTTCCCGCTTGGCTGGCAAACCCGAAACCGACTCACATATATCAACAGAATCACAAACGACGGGAGTTCGAGATACTTCATCATCATCTCGAGATTCAACAGCGATTAAGGATATTTTGGAATTTCCATCAACATTTCAAAAAATAAGAGGCAACAGATCAGCCGAATTAGGATACCTAAATATTGGATCGTTTCTGAACTCAGAATTCGGGCTTGATAATATGCAAGCTAATCCATCCCAAATTCACATCAAACCCAAAATAATGAATAACGTGCAAGATTGCACAAAAAGGTAACTACAAAGAACAACCTCAATAATCTCACTCAACAAGCGAAGTATTGCAGATCCCCTCAATAAGATTCACAATCCTCAAAGAAGTAATAAGACAAGAACATTTAATGGCACCAACTAATTTCCTTCAATATGGATGAGTGTCAAGCACCTATACTGAAGAAACTCAAATAGAACAATCACGATAAAGATTATTCATAGGGTGGGATATTATTAATTGATTTGTGGAATACTACGGAATTTAAATACATTCCTAGATGTAATTCCATCTTATCTCTGCCCCTAAGGACATAAAAAGGTTAGGGACAAGATTAGACACAACTTCGAGTAGGAATGAAGTTCTCACTTTTATAATGCATGATGTATAGTAATATCTATATTGTTCTGTGTTTATCACATTTTATTCTGAATTCCACTCTGATACCAAGCTGTGACGCCTCACCCCTAGACCCACACGAACAAAAAGTATTACTAGGTAATACTATCTACAAGTGCAGAGAATTGGGTTGTTTAGGAGCGACCATCATAATCTTGTATTGAATAAGTACTAATATGTCGATAAGGTGCCCTATATTTTTTCGTTTCATCTTAAGTGGTTCAGCATATTTAATTCTAATCCAATACGATACCATAGTGGCTACAGGATAGATTTAGAACAAAACATGGTACAAGTAATATACACAAATCACATAACAGCAAACACAGTTATATACACACACACACACACACTCACATCAAATACAAAACAAAGTGTCATACATGAGTAGTGGTACACCACTTTATAAATGAACATCCCCCATAAAAGAATATACAAAATCATGTCAAGCTACTACAAAATATCTACTCAAAACCATGCATATATCCAGAAGATCGATAAGATGATCCATGAAGAACGGCTAAACAAAAGCCAACTAACTAACGTGCAACTCAGTATGACCCGATTAATGAATACACGGGTCAGTCTAACTTGAACAAGATGATTAGCAATGACAAATAGTATATGAGACTCATAAGGGAAGCATTCCTTTAATAAAAAAGGAATGGTATAAACTCGGATATACGCAAATTCAGAGTGATGGAAAACTTGAATACATCTTAAGGGCTAACTCATGAATAACGTCAATTCAATATGAATGTGCCTTCTTTAAAGCTACTAAGAATATAATTCCAAACAAATCATATAAAATCTCAGAAAGAAACCATAGAAATCATCCAAAAACTCATAACTCAAGGAACTCAATTAAGAGCTCAAAACTTGAAAATCTCATACTTGTGGAACTCACTAAGAGTTAAAAACCTCATAAATGAAATCACCTTATATTAATAAAATCTCATATAGCTCTAGGCTATAAAACATATAAAATAGCATCTTGAAATGGGGAAATCATAAAACATTAAAACTCAGAAAACTTCCGGATTGGCCAGATCCCCGAATACATGCCGAAGCAATATTGCATGTGTTATCCTCATATCTAGTACTATATATTAGGTACTATCTCTTGACGATCGAAGTCGTAATACCACGTGATGATCGAAGCCGTAATACATTGTGATGACCCGAAGGTCTATAGTACTGGCATAGCTCGTGAATGTGTCACAAATTCGGATAGGAATCCAAAAAGAATTAACAGCGCGTCCCATACAACATTTTCACACTTAAAGGTTTACTAACTGCTAGTCAATGCCACATTAGAAAACAACATCATCAAAGTCATAAAATATCAGAAAACCCATAACTTACCTCGTATCATCGGCAAGTACAAAAGACATCGTGATGGTAATCACAAACCATAACTCCTAAAATAAAAGATCTCAAACTTGTAACTTGCCTCATATCATCGGCAAGTATAAAGACATCGTGATGGATTTTACACCATACCTTCTATAATAGGAGATCTCAAACTCATAACATGCCTCATATCATCAGCAATTATAAAAGACATCGTGATGGTTTTCACACCATAGCTCCTAAGATAGGAGATCTCAAACTCAAAACTCACCAAAGAATGGAAATCTTAAATAATTCCTAAAAATAGGAATTTCACAAATCTCAAAACTCGCCAAAGAATGGGAATCACAAATAACAACACGAAAGTTCATAGCTTCAAACGAACGAGTCCGGAATTAACCAAAAAAGTAAACGTATGTGACCCATACCACATATTTTACTAAATCGTTTAACTCTCTTTCTCATACATACAAAGAGTGCAAAATAATGTATAAAATAATTTACTGGAGAAAATTAGGAAGTGTTTGGTTTGTTTTTTTAGTTTTGGGTTTTCGTCTATACACAAATGCACATGACGCACGTATATTGCCAAAAATGACTAATTTAGGAAACGAAGTTAACATTAAAAATAGAAAACAACTTTTTTTATTTTCCGTGTATTGGAAAATAACACAAGCGCATGAAACAATTCATTCATCCATCATCCCTCTATCCCCTTCGTCCTTCCATCCGTCTTTCTTTCATCCCCCAATTCTTTTCTTATTTGATATACATATTGAAAAACAAAAACACAAAATTCATTTTTAAACTAAACACCACCTTAATTTTGAAAAACAAGTTTCGAAAACGTTTTGGAAAACTAACCATTGAAATTCCGTTATTATAGAGAATATACAATTTTTATTCGTTTTTAAATAATTCACAAATATTATATAATATATTTTCAAAAGCCATTTTATTTTCAAAATCATTTCAAAATTTATTTAGAAAAACCCATGCTCGAAATCAAGGAAAAACATCGAAAAACACCCGCAAACTGATATTCGAAATCATCACCAAAACGATTCGATTTGAATCTCAAGCTCACCAAAATCTTGGCTCACCTAATGATAGGCTTCATGACCATTAGAAACAATCAAAAACTTCACAAAATCAAGTAGCAAAGGTGGAGAAACAAGCTCAAAACAATAAGCAAAACACAAAACACAAGCACAGGAAAAAGGCCTCACCAGGTCGACCTATGTGGGTCTCTGGGTCGACCCTTGCATTAGTAAGGTCGACCATTTGGCTGCATTCTCTACAGTAAAATTTGCCTTGCACGATTCAGTTTTCAAGCAAGTTTTTCAAGCACTTTCTGGTTGATACATAAGATGAAATTTGACATGCAATAACTACAAAACACAGACAATGATCTGGAAAATGTTTCGCACCATTCCGATATAAAATCATACAGATAAAGGTCTTCAAAGATGGACCTAGACCAAGGTTTAACTGGAAACTATATTCTGCAACATTCAGTTTACAGAAGATGAAATGTGAACGTAAATTCAATCCAGATTTTTGCAAACAGCATGTTCTAGTTAGGGATGTGAGTTTTACTCACCTTACTCATTTTCCGACGAATTAACCTTCCAAGCTCAACACATTTTGGCTTAGAGGAGCCCTAACAACCTGTGGAAACTTAGAAAGAAACATGCAGCAAAAGAGAGAAAAAGTTACAGACAGTTTCTATTCAAATAGAGAATAGAGAAGATGATTTGGGTTTTGGTTTTTGATTACCTGAATAACTTTTGATTTGCAAGAATTTCTCTTTAATTTTTCATTGATTTCACTAGTTTGAAGCAATCTTTAGAAAAGCAAAGCGGTGGCCATGGTTTTCATTTTCTGTTTTGTTTTTAGAGAGAAAAGAAATCTAAGAAGAGAAGTACGTGTAGTATCTTCTCTTGAATTTTCCAGAAGTGGATTTTGGGCTTAAACCCATTATCCTTGGCTATTAACAATTCTTAGTGAAAAATGACCAAGTATAAAAATGTTTTCACTCTTTTACTCAATATTAACACGCACTTTCTCATTTTAAAACCAAATAAACTTTACGACTAAAAGTTTATGTAAACCAAAATATTTTCACAAACAAATAAAAATTATTTTAACTATAAGAATTAATTTCTATCATTAAAACCATATTTTTAATTAAATATCACAATTTTCTCCTTTTACCACATAAAACATCATTTTTAGCATAACAATTTATACAAAATTTATCTTCTTGTCAAAAAAATACAACAAACCATGTAAACTTTATTTTTACATCAAAATATTATTTTAAATAATGTTTCACCTTTTTATTTATAAAATACAACATATTAATTCAACCACTTTACTTAAATAATAAAAGACCACATTGGCAATAATTACTATAATTATTGCATTTTCTCAATTTAAAACAAAACGTGTTCATTTATCCAAACTAACATGATAAATTTTTTTAAAACCTATTCTCAACGATTTACATCTTAAATCAAATTCATTCTCCAAAACTCATTGTTTATCTAAAATAAACAATTTTTAACAGTTTATAGCTCCAATTAATTTTATTTCTCCAATATTAAACTATAACCATCGTTATAATTTAATATTACAGGTAATCACCAAAACCAGGGTTATAATAGACTCCCTCCGTAAAAAATTGCATTCTCGAAATTCTAGAGCAGAGCTGTACTCAACAAGATTTAATTTATCAAGAAAAAAAAATAGATGACTCGAGTTTATAATTTTCTCACCCTTAACTCAAGAAGATAGAAAACCAAAATAAAATTGGCCGAGAAATTCAATGGTTTCCCAAGTATAGACATTGGGATTATCAGACCATTTTATTTTTATGACGAAACGTCATGATTTTGAAGGCGTCTCACTTTCGAAATAAGAACACGGATGGGATGCCACATAAAAAATCAATCAGATGACATCGATTCCTCAGAAGCTTCTCGAATAGAGTCGAGACTTAGCACAACTTTATCTCGGACTCTAATCAACCAAATATTTTTCGACGTGAACTTCCGTATAACGCCATAGAAGGAGTCATAACGATATAAGGTTGACGATCACTATGTTAAGAAAACTCATCAAGAGGTAGATGGTTCCGCCAAATACAACCAAGCTTAGACAACTGCATAAATGCAAATTGGTAGATAATTGCACAAAGACAAGACAAACTCAAGGAATGGATTTTTATATTTTCTTTTACTAAACAAATATTTTAGAGTTTTCAAATCCATTTTCTTCATAAACAAATTCTCAATTTTTCAACAATTGAAAATTTTCACAACTCTTATTTAAATTCTAAATTAACCTCATTACTTCTTTATTTAGAGTAAATAAAATTTAGGTTGTTTTATCTTCTAATCCTAACACAAATATTTATTAGTTTGATATATATTTCCCCATACTAATAATCAATTTGGTTACATTCACAAAATAGGAAGCATATCATTTGACTCTTAGAGAAAACAAATCATCATCATTTTCATTTTTCCAAATTTCAAACCTGCTGCAAAGAACTAAAGTTTTGACCCAACAAACTTCAAAGCATGAGAACTCTTATAAAATGAAGGTTGTTCTACTAAGTCTAAACTTTTTAGCAATATAAAGATCATCAAAATCGGATTTAAGATTTGAAAGTTATGCTAAATTTACTTTCAACTAAATTCTTGAAATTTTATAATAGGACAGGGATGTTCATCCACTTTCAAACCCATTTTAAACTAAGTAAAAAGCAAAATCTTCCAAAGTGGTTAAAAGAAAATCTATAGCTTACAGAAAGCTTTTTTATTTACAAAACGATTGAACTCATTAGGAATTATAAATCTTAAGTTATTGTCGTTTTAATATAGAACTTTTCCAAATATATTTTCAGCTTTTAAATCAATTTGAAATTTGAAATTTGAAATTCCCCAAACCATTCTAATTTCAAACTTTATTTTCAAAACAAGCTTTTTATCCTAAATCATTTATAACAAATCCTTTTTTCAAGAAATCTAGGACGTTCTAAAGTTAAAATTTTCTTTGTGTAATTATCTTCCTAAAAGGAACCATTCACAAAATAGAAATACATTCATTACTTTTCACAAACAAGTTCTCCAACAATTTATTTTAAAAAAACTCAATTTGAAAGAGATAATTAATCTCTTCGATTTATAAGAGACAAATATGCATCCTAAATAGATTTTGGATTTACACTTTAAAATTTGAAATTGTTCTACCAATTTTAAAATTATTAAACTTCATAACTTATTCATTTATTATATCTTATAATTTATAATAAAGTATTTTATAATAAATGCACCCTTTAAATTTTTATTCTCTTTTGCCACAAAATTAATTTCCATCTTATTGTCAACATGAAGTTAACTTAGGTTGATCACTAAATCAATCTTTTTTCAAAATAATTTTACAAATTCATACCAACCAATTTTAATACCATTAAAGTTAAAAATAAAATTCATGAATTCATGCTACAAATCTAAAATCAGCATTTCATTATTTTCTTTAAGATAGAATTTTAACTCTTATTATCTATTATTATTCAACACCCAATTGTCAAATTTTTACAATCATCTTTATAACCTTGAACTTAAACATTCAATTGATATTTTAATTTTTCTACTCAATAAATTTTCTTATTTTGAATACCTCATTTTGTTAATCGAACCATCACATAATATTTTCTTCTAATAAAGATATCTCTTTGATTAGAATTATTTACTTACTCAAATTATTATGTGATATCATTTTTGGGTTCTTGTAGGTTATACTTACACAACCAATTACAAGCTTAATCATATTCAATTTCACAAGTTTAAAATAATTTAATGGCATTGTCTTGCTATTAATTTCTAGTAAAAAACCTCATCAATTGGCTGCAGAGTTGACCAAATAATCAAAACTTCATCGCCACTCATCTAACAATCTCTATGATTTATAGGCTGCACTAGACATCTTAAATTTATACTCAAACCTATTTTAAATTTTATTTTCAAATATTATCCTATAACAACTCAATTTTTTTATTGTGTCTGGCTGTCTCATTATTGCGTTTAGGAAATTCCTATCGATAATGTTGATCAGGCGCATTGACCAGAATTCTTAAAGCATTCGATGGACAATCCAACACAAAAATCATTTTATGTATGATAAATATGCCTCTTACATAATTTTGCAAAACATTCTTTGCATGTCTCAATAAAATAATCCAATTATACTCATCAGTATTTCTTCTATTAGAAATATTTGAAATTTAATTATTGCTTTCACTCATCATCAATGAATATAAGGACAACCCATCGAGATATTCCCAGAATACTCGATTCATAAGATTGACGAATTAAGCTGGAATGTTCGTTAAACCGAACGGTATAACGAGCCATCCGTAAGAACAATAACGAGTGCAGAATGTGATAAGTGGAGTGCTATCCTCTGCAACTCGTAGTTGATGAAAATCGGTGCAAGGTCAATCTGAGGAAAGACTCTAGCACCCCTCAATTGATTGAACATGACACCGACCTTAGGCAATGGATACTCGTTCTAATGGATAACTCGTTAAGCTTTGCGAAAATGGATGCAAAGCCTAATAATACCCTCAGATTTCATAAAAAAGATAACCATGGCATCTCACGGTAAAGACTGGACTGAATGAATTGCTTGGCTTCAAGCATCTGCAATCACTTTTAGATTTCTTTATTTTCTTAGTGGACATCCTCGTGAAAGGATGGCTATAAGTCGGAGAACCAAGAATGAGGTCAAAATGAATCTCAATTGCCCGCTTGGGTAGCAAGCCCGAAACGGACTCACATATATCAACAGAATCACAAACAATAGGAGTTTGAGGCACTTTATCATCATCTCGAGACTCAACAGCGATTAAGGATACTTTGGAATTTCTATCAACATTTCGAAGAATAAGAGACAACAGATCAGCCGAATTAGGATACCTAAATATTGGATCCTTTCTGAACTCAAAAGTAGGGCTTGATAGTATACAAGCCAATCCATCCCAAATTCACATCAAACCAAAAATAATGAATAACGTGCAAGATTGCACGAAAAGGTAAGTACAAAGGACAACCTTAATAATCTCACTCAACATGCCAAGTATTGCGGATCCCCTAAATAGGATTCACGATCCTCAAAGAAGTAACAAGACAAGAACATTCAATGGCATCAACTAATTTCCTTCAATATGGATGAGTGTCAAGCACCCTTACTGAAGAGACTCAAATAGAACAATCACGATAAAGATTATTCAGGGTAAGATATTATTAATTCATTTATGGAATGCTATGGAATATAAATACATTCCTGGACGTAATTCCATCGTATCTCTACCCCAATGGACATGAAAAGGTTAGGGACAAGATTAGAAACAAATTCGAGTAGGAACAATGTTCTCACTTATATAATACTTGATGTATAGTAATATGCATACTATTCTGTGTTTATCACATTTTGTTCTGAATTTCGCTCTGATACCAAGCTATGACACCTCACCCCTAGACCCACACTAACAAAGAGTATTGCTAGGTAATACTATCTACAAGTGTAGAGAATTGGGTTGTTTAGGAGCGACCATCAGAGTCTTATATTGAAAACGTACTAAGTATGTCGATAAGGTGCCCTTTATTTTTTCGTTTCATCTTAAGTGGTTCGGCATACTTAATTCTAATCCAATACGATACCATAGTGGCTACAAGATAGATTTACACTAGTACAAAAAATGCATACTGTTTTGCCTCATTTGAATTGGTTGAAGTAAAAACTGATGCAAATAGAGCTATTTGCATCAGTTCTGTCTTAACAACCGATGCAATTGGTACGTGGAAAGCAATAGGTAATAAAAAAATCAAATTTGCATTAGTTCTAAAATCAACCGATGCAACTACATTAGTTTGCATTCATTTTCCATCGGTTTGCTACTCTAACTTTCATTTTCCCTTCCCTTAACTTTTCATTTCCCGCTTAGCTTTCATTTATCCCTCCACTTCCCCCGCATCATTTTTCATTCTTTCATACTCAACCAAAAAGTACAAACCCTAGAACCACCTTACTGCATCGTCGCTTGCATCTCAGCCTACTCCGATGCTGTTCTTTCACAACGAACGGAGAAATAATTCATCACAAAATGCTTTCTGGTCAATCGTTTATTGAACCTAACAAGACTTCACTAACAAATCGCTAACAAGCAAGCCAAAGTACTTCAATAACTGGAAATGTCATCAGAATCTCACATGTGAAGATTGTCAGCATCTATTATAACCTCGAAGTTAGCTGGCACCTCAGCTGCCTTTTTATTCGACTTCGATTTGATATTTGAGGCTTTAATGTGATCTACAATCTCTTGCGTTATCAGAATTTGTCTGATCTGGTATGGAGTCATAATCCCTTTGAAGTTTCTAGCATTTCTTTCGGTCCATATATTCCAAGTTACTATTGCAAGTGTTATGCTGTTGATGGTCTGCATTGCTTGATTTTGGTAGCATTCCTGGTTTGTTTGATTTAGTATATCGTCCAACAAGTAATCGACAGTTTGAAATTGCAATTTATTACTGAATTCCTTGCATAGTTTAGAGGAATACTGACAAATAAAAAATAGATGGTTTGCGTTTTCCGCATGTTGTTTGCACAGAGTGAATGTCTGGTTGATCTCATTGTTCCGCCTTGTTAATCTGTCTTTTGTATTTAACTTGTTAAGTATAGCAAGCAGCGCGCAAATAGACATCTTCGACGCACAATGTATATTCCAAATTAATTTACATCAGCCTAGTTCTCCTACTCTAGCTCTCACAGTATCCATGGTGATTTCAGAGAAAATTTACGTGCTGTATCTGGAATCCACTTCCAATAATCAATAGAATTTTCAGTATATACGGTAAGTTTGTGGATTTTGTTGCATATATTGCTAGGTAAGCATGCAGTGTTCGTTTTCCACTCTCTGTTAGATTGGAGAGAAGAAATTTTTTGTTGGTTCCTCCCATAGTAATCATAGCACTCCACCCCAGTTTGTCCGACCAGTCATATCATATTTCATGAGATCATTAAGGAATACGAAATGTACGCAAACTAGTTCAAGTTGGTCATGATTTATGTCTCTGTAATTATATCCATTGAGCTTAATGATAATTAGTTAAATCACATGAATGATAAAACTTGTCGCAATTCTAGCCTGAAGGTTTGCTCAATGTGGATGATGAATTCATATTTTCAATATCAGTGCTCTCTCTTCCTTGTTGTATGTGGTAGATTGTATTAAATTTCACATGCTCTCAGACTAAATTAGTTCCGTCAAAAGTAGCATTGATTTCTTTGTTTCTTGATATTTTTGTTTATTTTGGATTGGGATGATGTGTGCAGGCAATTGTATGTTGAAGGTAGGGGCTGATGTTAAAGAAGTTGTTGTGGTTGGTGGTTTGGCAATGTGAAGTAGGAGGATTGTTGCAGAAGTGGTTGTGGAGGAACAGAGGTGATGCATGCTGATGGTTTTGGAGGTGGTGGGCATGCAATGTATATGTGGAGTGATGGTGAGTGTGATTGATGGTAATGAGTGTGGTATTGGAGCAGTTTGGCAATGTGGTGAAGTGGTAGTGTGAAAGCGTGCCGAAATGTAACAGTAAGGTGGATTGTTGTGGTCAGGGCAGTTTGTTGTTGAAGTTTTTAGGTGGGTGAAAGGCAGTAAGGCAGTTGGTGGTGGTGTTGATGTCAGGTGGTTTGTATGTATGTATGTATGTATGTGAGGGGAGAAGTTTGTGAAGTAGGAGTATGTGTGCAATGTAGTGGTCGATATGTATGTATGTGCACTGAAGTAAGGATGAGGTGTTGTTGTATTGGGATGTGGTGGTGAGGTATGTGCAGTTTTTTTTTGTTTGGGTTTGATCAACAGTGGGTTGTGGAGAATATTGTATGGTGGTATGTGTTGATATTCAGGGGAGATGCAGGAACTGTAATGGGAAGTAGATGCGAGTCAGTGAAGTTAAATGGTAGTGGAGTGGCGTATTTTGGTGAGTGAAGTGCTCGGTTGAACTGTTGAACCATTAAAGGGGAACTGTTGTGGGTCTCTAATGATGGGTGAAGAGATGTATGCTTGTATGCAGGCAGAACCGTTGAAGGTTGTTAGAGGATTAGCACTTGTATGAATGGATTGTGGAGGTAGCAAGTGTGTAGGCAATGGTGGTAGTTTTGTAGATGCTTGTGGGAAGTTATGTTGTGAATTGGTTGTTTGACATACCAGCAAGGCAGAGATGGACAGAGGCAATTGAGGTGAGTCGATTGATGAATTTGGAGTGTAGGTTTATGGACAGGTCTGTGTTTGTGAAATGAGTTGATGTTGTGGCAGTGGAGCATAGTTGTGCTGTAAGCAGTGGGTTTGTTGATAGTAAGGGCAAAAGTAACAACAATTGTAAATGAAAATGAACAGTGTAAAGATCAACACAGAATTTGTAAAATGAAAATGAAAATGGGAATTGTAAATGTAAATGCACTGTACAGAAATCCCTAACTCAGAAATGCAAATGTACAGAAATGCAAATGTAAATGAAAATCTATAATGCAAATGTAAATGAAAATCTATAAATGAAATGTAAAAAAAATTGAAGATGAAATGAAATAGAATGTTTTTTTATACTAAAGATGCAAAGGCAATTGCAGATGCAAATAGAAAAACAGCAAACACACAACAAAATGATGCAATAGAGGGATTAGTTTGCACCGGTTGTTATAAAAACCGATGCAACAAAGAGGACTGTGTCCAAGTAACCAACCGCATTTTGCATCAGTTGTTAGTAACAACCGATGCAAAAAGGATCGTTTTGCATCAGTTTTAGAACTGATGCAAAACTGCTAAGCCTGTTTCATCGGTTTCATATGCATCGGATGTTGAACTGATGCAAAAGGGGGGTAAACAACCGATGCAAATGGCATGTTTTGTAGTAGTGTTAGAACAAAACACGGTAGAAGTAATATACACAAATCACATAATAGCAAACACAGTCATATATATACACATACATCAAATACAATATAAATATACATCAAGTCTTCCACAAAAGAATATACAAAACCGAGTCGAGCTACTACGTTATGACATCGTGTATCTGATTTTTATGGTTTGTATGCTAGAGGGCCTTCGGTAAATGTCGGTAATGACTAGAGGATGATATATTTGGTACCATCTAGTTACAGAGATGGGTCGGTCTTATGTTGGAAGAGGATCCTTTGTGATGGTTCTTGGTATATTCTTCTAGAGATGTACTGCCGGAAGAGGGTCCCTTAACCTGGTCATTTGTATGGAAATCCAAACTCCACTACATGCCTGCCATTTTGATTGTATTACCCATTTTGGACTATATACTGGAATTTAATAAATGTAATAATTTCGGCTATGATTAATATTATTTGTGCAATAGACATTATTATAATATAAGAGGATTTGATATGAAATGTTTTAGTAATCGTAAGGTAAAAACATGTCCGTGTTTATGTATGGACTTGTCTTATGAGATACTTTTGTTTTGATAACGGAAAAGTATGGTAATTTATAAAATTCAGTTGAGTTTGTTTCTCACGCTGGTTTACCAGACTGATCCGGGCGTTCTTCCCTTTTAAGGCTTAGGTTAGACCGGGTATATTTACAGGTTCAAACTGGTGCTTTTGGAGCTTCAGCAGGAGAGCTGGAGATCTTCATTTTTGTACACATATCGGTTTTGATTATACGATGATTTTGTTGTTTGTTATCGACAATTGTGAGGACAGGTTATTATAACTGTCCAAGCCGGTTATTAGTGATTGATTGTTGAACTCTGATTGATGTATGTAAATATACAGTTTCTGTTTTGTAAAGATCATTGATATGATATTATATGTTTTCTGCTGTGATGTGAGATTCTGTATTATTCTGTTTGGTTCTATCTTCTCTCTTTCTTCTCTTCTCTTCTTCTCTCTTCTTTTCTTTCTCTTGACTTTCCGTCAGTCTGTGCTTTTTGGGTCAGACATATGTGGTTTACTGTCGATTCAATGGGTACCTTGATTTTTAAAGCAAACATTACCTTAATTTTTAAAATAAGTTTTGAAAATGTTTTGGAAAAGTAACCTTTGAAAATTCCCTTATTATAGTAAAGATATAATTTTTATTAGCTTTAAAATAATTCAGAAAAATTATATAATATATTTTCAAAAGCCATTTTATTTTGAAAATCATTTCAAAATTTATTTTAGAAAAACTCGAGCTCGAAATCAAGGAAAAACATCGAAAAACACCCATAAACTGACATTCGAAATCATCTCGAAAACAATTCGATTTGAATCCCAAATTCACAAAAATCTTGGCTCGCCTATTGATAGGCTTCATGGCCATTAGAAACAATCAAAAACTTCACAAAATCAAGTAGGGAAGGTGGAGAAACAAGCTCAAAAAAACAAGCAGAACACAAAACACAGGCACAGGAAAAAGGCCTCCCCAGGTCGACCTATGTCGGTCTTTGGGTCGACCCTAGGTTTGACCCTTGCGTTAGTAAGGTCGACCGTTTGGTCGTATTCTCTACAGGCAAATTTTCCTTGCATGATTTAGTTTTCAAGCAAGTTTTTCAAGCACTTTCTGGTTGATTCAAAAGATGAAATTTGACATGCAATAACTACAAAACACAGATAATGATCTGGAAAAGGTTTCATACCATTCCGGTATAAATACATAGAGATATAGGTCTTCAAAGATGAACCCAAACCAAGGTTTAACTGGAAACTATATTCTGCTATATTAAGTTTAAAGAAGATGAAATATGAACGTAAATTCAATCCAGATTTTTGCAAATAGCATGTTCTTGTTAGAGATGTGAGTTTTTACTCACCGTACTCATTTTTCAGTGAATTAACCTTGCAAGCTCGACTTTTTTTGGCTTGGAGGAGCTCTAACAACCTATAGAAACTTAGAAAGCAATATGCAGCAAAAGAAAGAAAAAGTTGCAGACATTTTTTATTCAAATAGAGAATAGAGAAGATGATTTGTGTTTTGGTTTTTGATAACCTGAATTAACTTTTGATCGACAAGAATTTCTTTTTAATTTTTCATTAATTTCACTAATTTGAAGCAAGCTTTATAAAAGAAAAGTGGTGGCCATGGTTTTCGTTTTCTTTTTTCTTTTTTGAGAGAAAAGAAATCTGAGAAGAGAAGTATGTAAGGATCTTCTCTTGAATTTTCCAGAAGTGGATTTTGGGCTTAAACCCATTATCCTTAGCTATAAACGATTCTTAGTGAAAAATGACCAAGTATAAACAAGTTTTCACTCTTTACTCAATATTAACACACACTTTCTCATTTTAAAATCAAATAAATTTTACGACTAAAATTTTATGTAAACTAAAATGTTTTCACAAAAATAAAAATTATTTTAACTATAAGAATTAGTTTCTATGATTAAATCCATATTTTTAATTAAATATCACAATTTTCATCTTTTATCACATAAAACATCATTTTTAACATAAAAATTTATACAAAATTTATCTTCTTGTCAAAACAAATACAACAAACCATGTAAACTTTATTTTTACATCGAAATATTATTTTAAACAATATTTCACCTTTTCATTTATAAAATACAACAAATTAAATTCAAACATTTCACTTATCCCAAACTAATATGATAAAGTTTTTTTAAAACTATTCTCAACAATTTACATCTTAAATCAAATTCATTCTCCAAAACTCATTGTTTATCTAAAATAAACAATTTTTAACTGTTATACCTCCAATTAATTTTATTTCACCAACATTAAATTATAATCACCATTATAATTTAATGTTACAGGTAATCACCAAAACCAGGGTTGTTACCGACTCCCCCCATATAAAATTGCGTCCTCGAAATTTCTAGAGAAGAGCTATACTCAATAACATTTAATTTATCAAGCAAAAAGGAATAGATGGCTCAAGCTATAATTTTCTCACCCTTAACTCAAGAAGATAGAAAACCAAGATAAAACTGCTCGAGGAAATTCAATGGTTTCCTAAGTTTATACATTGGGATTATCGGACCATTGAACTTTTATGAGCAGAACATCAAGATTTTGAAGGTGTCTCACCTTCGAAACAAGAATACAAACGGGATGCCACACAAAAGATCGGTCGGGTGAGATCGATTCCTCGGAAGCTTCTCGAATAGAGTCGGGACTTAGTACAACTTTATCCCTCACTCCAATCAACTGGATAATTTTCGACATGAACTTCCATATAACGCCACGGAAGGAGTCATGCCGATATAAGGTTGACAATCACTATAGAAAGAAAACTCATCAACAGGTATGTGGTTCCTCCAAATGCCACCAAACTCATACGACTGCATAAATGCAAGTCGCTTGATAATTGCACAAAGGAAAGACAAACTCAAGGAATTGATTTAACATTTTAGAATTTTCAAATCCATTTTCTTCATAAACAAATTCTCAATTTTTCAACACATGAAAAATTTTCACAACTTCTTATTTAAATTTTAAATTAACCTCATTACTTCTTTAGTTAGAGTAAATAAAATTTAGGTTACTTCATCTTCTAATCCTACGACATATATTTATTAGTTTGATACATATTTTCCCTATACTAATAAATAATTTGGTTACATTCATAAAATAGGAAGCATATCATTTGACTCTTAGAGAAAATAAATCATCGTCATTTTTATTTTTCCAAATTTCAAACCTGCTGCAAAGACTAAATTTTTGTTCCAGCAAACTTCAAAATCTAAGAACTTGTTCTACTAATTCTAAACTTTCCTGCAATATAAAGATCATCAAAATCAGATTTACGGTTTGAAAGTTATGCTAAATTTACTTTCAGCTTAAATCTTGAAATTTTATAATAGGACAGAGATGTTCATCCACTTTCAAACCTATTTTAAACTAAGTAAAAAGCAAAATCATCCAAAGTTTTACAATCATCTTTATAACCTTGAACTTAAATATTCAATTGAGATTTTAATTTTTCTACTCAATACTTTTTCTTATTTTGAATATATCATTTTGTTAATCAAACCATCACATAATATTTAGTGTTAATAAAGATATCTCTTTGATTAGAATTATTTATTTTACTTACTCAAATTATCATGCGATATCATTATTTGGGTTCTTATAGGTTATACTTACATATCCAATTACAAGCTTAATCATATTCAATTTCACAAGTTTAAAATGATTTAATGGCATTGCCTCGCCATTAATTTATAGTGAAAAAACCTCATTGATTGGTTGTAGAGTTGACCAAACGATCAAAACTAGCTCGCCACTCATCTGACAATCTACGGTTTAATGGTTGCACTAGACATCTTAAATTTATACTCAAACCCATTTTAAATTTTATTTTCAAACCTTATCTTATTACAACTCAATTTTTTTTATCGTGTCTGACTGCCTCATCATAGCGTTTAGGAAATTCCTATCGATAACGTTGATCGGGCGCATCGACCAGAATTCTTAAAGCACTCGATGGACAATCCAACACAAAAATGATTTTCTATATGATAAATATGCCTCTTATATAATTTAACAAAACATTCTTTGCTTGTCTCAATAAAATAATCAAACTATACTCATCAGTATTTCTTCTATTAGAAAGATTTGCAATTTAATTGTTGCTTTCACTCATAATCAATGTATATAAGGACAACTCATCGAGATATTCCTAGAAACTCGATTCATAAGATTGACGAATTAAGCTAGAATGTTTGTTTAACCGAATGGAATAACGAGCCATTTGTAAGAATGATAACGAGTGCGGAATGCGATAAGAGGAACGTTATCCTCTGCAACTCGTAGTAGAGGAAAATCGATGCAAGGTTAAGCTGAGGAAAGACCCTAGCACCCCTCAATTGATGGAACATGAGATCGACCTTAGGAAATGGATACTCGTTCTAATAGATAACTTGTTAAGCTTTGCAAAAATGGATGCAAAGCCTAAGAATACCCTTAGATTTCATAACAAAGATAACCATGGCACCTCATGGTAAAGACCGGACTGAATGAATTGGTTGGCTTCAAGCTTCGGCAGTCACTTTTAGAGTTCTTCATTTCCTTAGTGGACATCCTCGTGGATGGATGGCTATAAGTCGAAGAACCAGGAATGAGGTCAAAACAAATCTCAGTTGCCCGCTTGGGTAGCAAACCCAAAATGGACTCACATATATCAATAGAATCACAAACAATAGGAGTTCGAGATACTTCATCATCATCTTGAGACTCAAGAGCGATTAAGGATACTTCGGAATTTCCGTCAACATTCCGGAGAATAAGAGACAACAGATCAGCCAAATTAGGATACCTAAATATATGATCCTTTCTGAACTCAGAATTCGGGCTTGATAATATACAAGCCAATCTATTCCAAATTCACTCAAACTCAAAACAATGAATAACGTGCAAGATTGCACGAAAAGGAAACTACAAAGAACAACCTCAATATTCTCACTCAACTAGCCAAATATTATAGATCCCCTGAATAGGATTCACAATCCTTAAAGAAGTAAAAAGACAAGAATATCCAATGGAACCAACTAATTTCCTTCGATACGGATAAGTGTCAAGCACCCATACCGAAGAGACTCAAATAGAATAATCACGATAAAGACTATTCATAGGGTAAGATATTATTAATTTATCTATGGAATATTATGGAATTTAAATACATTCCTAAACGTAATTCCATCTTATCTCCACCCCAAAGGGCATGAAAAGGTTAAGGACAAAATTAGAAATAACTTCGAGTAGGAATGATGTTCTCACTCATATCATACTTGATGTAGAGTAATATGTATATTGTTCTGTGTTTATCACATTTTTTTTCTTAATTCCGCTCTGATACCAAGCTGTAACGCCCCACCCTGAGACCCACACTAACAAAGAGTATTGCTAGGTAATATTATCTACTACTGCAGAGAATAGGGCTGTTTAGGAGCGACCATCATAGTCTTGTATTGAATAAGTACTAAGTATGTCGATAAGGTGCTCTATATTTTTTCATTTCATCTTAAACGGTTCAACACACTTAATTCTAATCCAACACAATACAATACCATAGTGTCTACAGGACCGATTCAGAACAAAACACAATAGAAATAATATACACAAAACATAGAATAGCAAACACGGTCATATATATATACACACATATAAAATACAATACAAAGTGTCATACATGAGTAGTGATACACCACTTTATAAATATACATCAAGTCCCCCACAAAAGAATATACAAAATCAAGTCAAGCTACTATAAGATATCTACTCAAAACTATGCATATATCCAAAAGATCGATAAGATGATCCATGAAGAACAGCTAAGAAAAAGCCAACTTGCTAACCTGCAACTTAGTCTGACCCGAGTAATGAATACACGGGTCAGTCTAACTTGAACAAGATGATTAGCAATGATAAATAGGATATAAACTCATAAGGGAAGCATTCCTTTAATAAAAAGGAATGGTATAAACTCGAATTTACACAAATTCAAAGTGATGGAAAACTAAAAGACATCTCAAGGGCTAACTCGTGAGTACCATCAATTCAATATGAATGTGCCTTCTTAAAAGAGACTCGGAATATAATTCCAACCAAATCATATAAAATCCCAAAAGGAAACTCATAACTCGAGGAACTCAATTAAGAGCTCAAAACTCAGTAAATCTCATACTCATGGAACTCACTAAGAGTTAAAATCCTCATAAATGAAATCACCATATATGAATAAAATCTCATATAGCTCTAGGCTATAAAACATACAAAACACCATCTTGAAATGGTGAAATCATAAAACATCAAAACTCAGAAAAATGCCTATTGGCCAGATCCTCGATTGCATGCCGAAGTAATGCTGCACGTGTTGTCCTCGTGTCCAGTACTATATATTAGGTACCAATCTCTTGATGATCGAAATCATAATACCTCGTGACAACCGAAGTCGTAATACCTCGTGACGACCGAAGTCGTACTACATCGTGATGACTTGAAGGTCTATAGTACTGGCATAACTCGTGAGTGTGTCACAAATTCTCAGATAGGAATCCCAAAGGTGTTAACAGTGCATCTCATACCACACGTTCTCACTTAACGGTTGACTAACTGCTAGTCAATGCCACATTTGAAAACAACATCATCAAAATCATAAAATCTCAAAAAAATCATAACTTACCTCATATCGTCGGCAAGTACAAAAGACATCTTGATGGTTATCACAAAACATAACTCCTAAAATAGGAAATCTCAAACTCACAACTTGCCTCATATCATCGGCAAGTATGAAGACATCGTGATTGTTTTCATACCATAGCTCTTATAATAGAAGATCTCAAACTCATAGCATGCCTCATATCATCAGCAGGTATAAAAGATATCGTGATGGTTTTAACACCATAGCTCCTAAGATAGAAGATCTCAAACTCAAAACTCGCAAAAGAATGGCAATCTCAAATAATTCCTAAAAATAGAAATTTGACAAATCTCAAAACTCGCCAAAGAATGGCAATCACAAATAACAACTCGAAAGTTCATAGCTTCAAACGAACGAGTCAGGAATTAACCCAAAAAGTAAACGTATATGTCACATACCACATATTTTACTAAATCGTTTAATTCTCTTTCTCATACGTACGAAGAGTGCAAAATGGTGTATAAAATAATTTACTGGAGAAAATTAGGTAGTGCTTGGTTTTTTGTTTTTTGTTTTGGGTTTTCGTCCATACAAAAACGCACATGACGAACGTATATTGCAGAAAACGACTAACTAGAAAACGAAGTTAACATACAAAATAGAAAACAACTTTTTTTTTATTTTTCGTGTTTTGGAAAATAACATAAGCATGTGAAACAATTCATTCATTCATCATCTCTCTATCCCCTTCGTCCTTCCATTCGTCTTTCTTTCATTCCCTACATCGTCTCTCCATTCTTTTCATATTTGATATACATATTGAAAACCGAAAAGACAATTCGTTTTTAAACCAAACATTACCATAGTTTTTAAAACAAGTTTTGAAAACGTTTTGGAAAACTAACCTTTGAAATTCCCTAATTATAGAGAATATATAATTTTTATTAGCTTTAAAATAATTCAGGAAAATTATATAATATATTTTCAAAAGCTATTTTATTTTGAAAAACATTTCAAAATTTATTTAGAAAAACCCGAGCTCGAAATCAAGGAAAAACATCGAAAAACACCCATAAAATGACATTCGAAATCACCTCCAAAACGATTCGATTTGAATCCCAAATTCAAAAAAATCCTGGCTCGCCTATCGATAGGCTTCATGGCCATTAGAAACAATCAAAAACATCACAAAATCAAGTAGCGAAGGTGGAGAAACAAGCTCAAAACAACAAGCAGAACACAAAACACAAGCATAGGAAAAAGGCCTCCCAGGTCGATCTATGTGGGTCTCTGGGTCGACCCTATGTTCGACCCTTGCGTTAGTAAGGTCGACCATTTGGTCACATTCTCTGCAGGAAAATTTGCCTTGCACGATTCAGTTTTCAAGCACTTTCTGGTTGATTCAAAAGATGAAATTTGACATGCAATAACTATAAAACATAGATAATAATCTAGAAAAGGTTTCACACCATTCCGGTATAAAATCATAGAGATATAGGTCTTCAAAGATGAACCTAAACTAAGGTTTAACTGGAAACTATATTCTGCAACATTCAGTTTAAAGAAGATGAAATATGAACGTAAATTCAGTCCAGATTTTTGCAAACAACATATTCTTGTTAGAGATGTGAGTTTTACTCACCTTACTTATTTTCCGGTGAATTAACCTTGCAAGCTCGACTCTTTTTGGCTTGGAGGAGCTCTAATAACCTATAGAAACTTAGAAAGCAACATGCAGCAAAAGGGGAAAAAGTTACAGACAGTTTCTATTCAAATAAAGAATATAGAAGATGATTTGGGTTTTGGTTTTTGATTACCTGAATTAACTTTTGTTTTTGCAAGAACTTTTATTTAATTTTTCATTGATTTCACTAATTTGAAGCAAGCTTTAGAAAAGCAAAGTGGTGGCCATGGTTTTCATTTTCTGTTTTGTTTTTAGAGAGAAAAGAAATCTAAGAAGAGAAGTACGTGCAGTATCTTCTCTTGAATTTTCCAGAAGTGGATTTTGGGCTTAAACCCATTATCCTTGGCTATTAACAATTCTTAGTGAAAAATGACCAAGTATAAAAATGTTTTCACTCTTTTACTTAATATTAACATGCACTTTCTCATTTTAAAACCAAATAAACTTTACGACTAAAAGTTTATGTAAACCAAAATGTTTTCACAAACAAATAAAAATTATTTTAACTATAAGAATTAGTTTCCATCATTAAAACCATATTTTTAATTAAATATCAAAATTTTCACCATTTATCACATAAAACATCATTTTTTAACACAAATATTTATACAAAATTTATCTTCTTGTCAAAACAAATAAAATAAACCATGTAAACTTTGCTTTTACATCAAAATATTATTTTAAACAATATTTCACCTTTTTATTTATAAAATACAACATATTAAATTCAAACACTTCACTTAAAATAATAAAAGCCCTCATTTGGCAATAATTACTATAATTATTGCATTTTCTCAATTTAAAACCATAAAGCGTTCATTTATCTCCCAAACTAACATGATAAAGTTTTTTAAAAACTATTCTCAACAATTCACATTTTAATTCAAATTTATTCGTCAAAACTCATTGTTTATCTGAAAAAACAATTTTTAACAGATTATACCTCCAATTAATTTTATTTCTCCAATATTAAATTATAACCACCGTTAAAATTTAATATTACACTTAATCACCAAAACTAGAGTTGTTACGTATGTATTTTATTCATAGTATATTCCACATATTCACATAAATTTTCTTCTTCTCTATTTCTTTGTAAAAAAGGAGTTGAATAGAATATGGAGTTTTGATTGCAATTCCCATTGTTTGGGATATTCAGTTGAACTTGTATAATAAATTGAGTTTCTATTTTATTTACAAATATATTATTGCAGTTTTGTTCATGAATATATATTCCCATTTTGGATATTAAAATTCCTTATTTAGGTATGCTGGAATCTTGGGAATTTGAAGAAAAAGGACTTGTGATAGTATTTGATTAAAGAATTGACTTTTAACGCTAGTTTAGGGCTTAAAATCCATGCGTTTAGAATTTATTATGCATAAATATTTATTTATCTCTATTAGCGAAATTAACATATAATTATTGCGAATATGGTGTAATTAATTAGGTATTTATTATCATTTATTTCCCACATTAGGAATGTAATTGATTGTTAGGTGAAAATAAGAGGTTATATAGCCTAATTATTATTCTAAGGCATAGTAAGGAGGGTTCCCTATAAGGCTATATTTATGAAACGGTGAGATGAGTATTATTATACACATGGAGTGTATTTTTTATGGCTAAGTCATAGGGATGCGAGGTCAATAAAGCTACATAACGGAAGTCTGTCCTTTACATTGAGACTACCAGCAGTTGTGTACACTTTCTGTTGATGTGAGATATCCTTATGATAAATATTTATAATTATGCGAGGTTAGTCTCAAATTCTGTAGGGGAAATCTGCCCAGCTAATTTGGATACTAGTTCCTACGAATAGTCCGACTAATATGAGACATCATTATGAGTATGGACCATAGTACAAGGGGTCTACTATAGGATCTTAAGGTACTAATTGGTTGTTTGAGGGTCAGCCTCTTTTCCCCAAATGAAGTATTAAAAAGCCTAGGGGACATGTTAGGTGGTATCTCTATAGTGGTCTGTTTCCATATAAGGTATCAAGTGACTGATTGAGGATCTGCCTTTGCAAATAAAGAAGTAATAAGTGACTTGAGATTTCATATGATGCCGGCTAAATAGTACCATTAAGGAGCACACCTTGGGAATATGTATTACATGATGGAGTCTACATTTATTAAGGTTTAAACGACCAGAGTCTGCCTATTCTCCAATAAATAGTATTAAGTGGCTTGGGTACTATCTTTTGTGTCGCAAGTAAATTATAACATGGAAATTGGGTTATGGGATTTTGGAGACCTGCTTCTTTCTTTAAAAAAAGTATCAAATGATTTTAATAGTTTTATATTCGTAGACATATTCTTATTTTAAAATATACGGTCCAAGTACTGAAAAAGGTAAGACTCGAGGTTTTTATTCGCCATATATTTGTTGTTCTGATTCCCTCCTCATTACAACACAAGTTAAAGAATGTTGATGGTGAAGATGACGCATAGAGACGAATGTGGTTTTCTTGTTGCAGTATTTATCATTTTCACTTGCTTTTATGTGTACCCATATATCTAGACTATTGTTGTAATGGATTTATGATATGATTTGATGGTACTTTTTATTTTGGCATATTTATGATTTTGAAAAAATGGGTACACTTTGCTATTATATTTTGTTCCATCCTTTGTGAGTTCTGAAAGTTGAGTTATGGATCTATACTGTTTTTTTCTTAGTTCTACCAACAACTCACCTTAGAATGGATCTAAGTTTCGATGGGTCTTTTCTATGTGAAATTTAGGCATGTTTTGAGGTAGATTGTTACAAATGGTATCAGAGCATAGGTAACCCGATCAATGGGAAAATCTATATGTATGAGAGACATACTTGATATTTTGAAAATGTTTTTCAAAAAGAATTTTAAGATTCTTACTATATATGTGTGTGTGTGTGTGTGTCTGCATACCCTTTTTTTGAACATATGCATATGCACTAGGCAACTCTTTTCTTTCGACATATAAATACTATCTTAAGAAATCATCACTAAAGATTCAAACTACAAATGGCTGATATGGCTGGTAATCAATTTTCTTCTAGACAGGGCAACCCTACCTGCGGAAGACTACCCGATCGTGGAATTCCCGAATGGTTTATACAATATCTTAGGATTGTTAAGAAGATTCCTATTCCTCTAACTGCATTGGTAGCGCCGGCTGCCCAGCCCGCTAATGCAACACCCCATTCAGTTGACTTTCCTAAGTTGTGTAAGGACTTTCTCGATAGGGGAGGGAAGACACACTCTGGAACTAAAGGATATTCAGAAGCTTAATCTTGGGTTAGTAACTGCGAGAAGATATCTAGAGAGCTTGGTTGGGATGATCAGCTAAGAAGAAGAATGACAGCTTGGCACCTCAAGGAAGAAGCTTTGGATTAGTGGAACTTTATGATTGATGAGCGCCCTGGAAGGATATTCTCCTAGGAAATTCAAGGATAGATTTGAGATGAGATTCATGTTTAGAGCAGAGGTTAGCTTACAAATGGAAAGGTTCATTCAGTTACATGGTTAAGTTTACTAAATTGGCTAAATTGAAATAAGCCTAATAGACACACATATGAAAAACTCTATGAAGTTCATGAAGGGCCTAAATTCCTTATTAAGAGAAATGTTCTTGACCCAAGTGCTTATGGTAGCCCCGTACGAGATGTTGTTGGAAGTGGCAATGCTGCACAAGACCAATACAGAAGACAAAGAAGTAGAAAAGAAGACCGCACCAACCCAAAAGCAAGGAGGGTCCAAGAAGGGAATCTTTTGGGCCAATAAGAAGTCGAAGGAGAAGTTTAAGAAGGATGGCAAGGTGTGTTAGAGATGCCATAAGAAGGGACATGAAATCAAAGATTATAGGGTGAGTCTAATGAAGGAAGCCTTTAAAGGAAAGTGTTTTAATTGCCATAAGGAAGGGCCTTACAAGAATCAGCGTCCCAAGATGGATAAGGAAGGATCAGGCGGACAGGCCTTTACTATTGAAATTGTCCCTATTACTAGTAAACCACCAAGAGACCAAGGAAAAGTAGCTCTAGAAGATATAACTCTTATTTTTGGGATTGCTATTCGTACATGTTTGATTCAGTGGCATTAAATTCCTTTATAGCTGGGAATGTTGTATATTTCTTAAACCTTCAAACTCATATGGTTAACAGCCCAATAGAGATTTTCAATCCCATTCGACCCATATTTCTCTTATTTGCAAAGAACTAATGTTAGACAAATGCGACACTCATTTCATATGTAATGCATACGTTCTAAATTTTGACGGTTATGGACTTATCTTGGGTATGGATCGGTTCTCATATTATGGAGCCAATCTTGATTGTGGTAAGAGGGTTGTACGACTAAGGAGTTATGGATGTCATGACCTAGAGGTTCTTTGTACACTCAAAGATTTAGTTGAGTTAAGCCATTTATACTCACTAAGTCAATCTGTTATTGGAGGGCCATCATATATATGCATAGTTTGGTAATTTCTTGAAGTCTTCGAGGAGTTCTCCAGTCTCCTTCCCCATAGGGAGATCGAGTTCGAATTGATTTGGAGAAAGATGCAAGGCTCGTCGCCCTACCTTTGAGGCATATGGCCCTCAAAGAAAGAAGGGGATTGGATAGGAAAATCTCGAAGCTATTGAAGAAAGGATACATTTGTAGGAGTACTTCTGAATAGGGAGCCCCTATTGTTTTTTCCATTAAAGTGGGCAATTTTATGAGACTTTGCGGTGATTATAGGAAATTGGACAAGTTGACAAGGAAGAATAGGTGCCCTTTACCTTGGATTGACGACTTGTTCGACCAACTAGTAGGAGCTAAGGTCTTTTCTCAATTAGACATGGCAATGGGATTTCATCAGTTATGGATAGCAGAGGAGAGAAAGTCAAAGACCTCATTTTGCACTCCATATGGGCTCTATGAGTGCGAAGTAATGGCTTTTGGATTGACGAATACTCCAACATACTTTGTAGGTTTGATAAGTAGAATATTTAGAGGGCAACTTAATAAATTTGTCATGGTGTTTGTTGACGATCTTGGTTTTCTCCAAAGGCGAGAAGGAGCATGAGGACTACCTTAGGGTGGTATTAGAGACTTTGAGGCTCTATGAGTTATAATGATTGGCATCTAAGTTAGAATAAACAACTTCAAGAATACCAAAGTTATTTGTGAAATAATAACTACTCTTGATTTTGATCGAAATCAAACATGGTTTATTTTGTGAAATAAACTTTTGATGGTATGTCTTAATAATATTTGTATTCTTAACTATATATTACATTGGCTCAAACATCATATAAGCATCTAAATATTGAGTATAATTAATTTTTGAACTTTAGACTATGCTACAGATCATTGAGATATATTATAGTATGAAGAATGTCTTTATACTTTTATGATTGTTAATCATCATCAAAATATTTAATTGAAGTATGACCATAGCTAATGCAACAATGGTTGGTATCACGAAGTATATTAATGTGTCACCTTACTGGGTTTGGGCCCATGCAACAATGATGTTTGAAATAAATGAACAAAGATATAGTAGTCTAAAATACAAAAATCAAATCCACCTAATTCATTTTTATTAACTATTGAAATGTATAATTGATATATAGAGTCAAATTTCTATAGTGAATATGGAAGTTGATTTAAAGATATATGTGTTAAAAAATTGATATGATCGAATAAGATTAATATATTGGATATGATTTCAAATAATACCAAAAGCCTAATATGATTTTATCTCAAATGTTACTCCTCCTTTTTTACATTCTGATGCATACAGAGTAATTTAAATAATGATTTGATTTAAAGGAGTAAAACTGAGTAAAATCTTTTGTAAGGGATATGTATCTATTAATATATAAGCATATCAATATGGCATTGTTTAGAGGCAAGTCTGCACTTTCATATCTGATATGATATAAGTGAAGTTGTTGATACTCCAAATATTTATTATGTTGACAACAACCATACAAAAATTACTACCAGCATTTCTCTGAGTTATATAGTATTTTCAGATAAGTTATGGAACCATTTTATAAACATAAACAAGAACGCAGTGGAAGCAAATGATTATATGTATGAAGATTAATCAGAGTAAACGAAAGAACTAAATTAACTCAAGACAAATAGATCATAAATGCTTCAACAGCAAGGTATTTAAAGTGTTTAATTAGTCAGTTTTACTCTTAGAATTTTGTTGAAAACCACGTAGCAAATATCCTAGAAATTCCTCTTTTGTTTAACATTATTTTAATTCCTAAAATTTTCATATAAGAACACAATTTTAATTTTAAAACGTGGAAGTCTCTATTTTAATTTTAACATAAGAAAATCAGAATTGTACCAAGTATGTTGACATACTTATATTATCTATGTTGATATATAGACATATATGTCGATATAACCCTTATGACCATGTTGGCACAGAAGTATGTATGTCAACATAACATATGGGGCTATGTCGACATATTGACCACTGGAAAGTTTTTCAAATTTAAATGAACATATATTTCCTTTCACCATGTACCACATGGCATAACTTCTCATTCTCTGTGTAAAAGCTTGTGAAAACAAGATTATGGAATAGATAATGAAAATTTTAAATTGAAAAATAATGCTTTGATACTAAATGATTTTATAAATGAAAAATATCTAGGAGTTGATGATTTGAAAAATCAATGAAAATTTTTTTTTTTTTTATGTAATTCATCTACTCAAATTTGTTATTAAGAAAGGAGAATTGTCCTTTAAAAATATGATAACTATAAATTAATTAAAGATATAATTTTTTGAAAAATAACGACGACTCTTTGAGGACAATTGTGATTATAAAATTAAATTCGATGAGATTAATGAAAAAGTCCTAAAATTTAATAAATGTCAAAATGGTTTAAATTAAATTTTATCAAATTCTAGAACTTTGAATAAGAAAAACGGTTTAGAATACAATAGAACTGGTTATAGAATTAGTACCATATATACTTTTTTTTAGAAAATGGGTTCCTTTGTTAAACGCATAAATGCATAACGTACACGTATATTTACAGCACATACAAACATATACACTTTAGATACTCACACAGTCCCTCAAGTCCTCCAAAACATACCATTTCCAGCCCGTAAAATTTGAAAGCATAAAACTTATACTAATTAAGATCTACATAAATCAACACCTTGAAATGTAGCAAAGAGCATATACTTGTATTGCGTTCCAAATTTGATTAACCTAGCTCTTTGTCCAGCCTCTAAGTGAGTCCCAACAGAATGTTATGCTAATTAGCTATAGATGCTCCTTCGTTTTCTAATATATACAACACACTGAGACATGTACAAAAGCCAAAACTCTGGTATATGATGCAATTGCAACAAATCTTCTTCTTAACCTTGAAAGATGCAGTGCTTATTCTTCAAATAGTAGCATATGTTAACACAGAACTCTCATTCTTGAAAAACAAGAGAATGACCACTAGTTACCCTTATCTCACGTACACCTCAGTAATCTCTGATCCCTTGTTAACTACTTTTATCACAGCAGGCAACAAGAACTTGAATACACAAGCTGTGCACCTAGTTAGCTAGATGACAATCCTACAGAAGAGAGGCAAACTTATCTTCACATATTGTTGCAATCAATAATAATAGCACCCCAAATTCAAAGTAGCTTATGGTTACTATATATTCTATTCAATCAGACCCATGGAAGAGGAGCTAACTTTTTTTTGCCCATCCTTCCAATATACGCCGTCTACGATACCTAAAGACCGTACTATTGAAGGCAGACGGTGTTGGCCTCAAAATTGGCCACCAACCCTCAGTTGTATGAAAGCATCAATTTTCAGTCACAGATCTCAAATAGTATCTAATGTAGAGAATATAATATGAAGAACAAACAAATTAAAAATGAAACTAAGTACAAAAAGACAATTTATAATGGTTCGGCTAACTCCGACCTACATCCACTCAAGAATAATCTTTTTTATTATACAAAGATCTTTTTTTACGGTTACAATCCAAAATCGAAGAATAAAATTGATGGAGTGTAGCCTAGATTGAAGATAAAGAGAAGCACACAGAAGATCCAAAAGATCCATTTTTTGATGTCATGTCTGCTGTTTTTATAGGAGAAAATGTGCACGGATTACGCTGAAATTTCAGTAGAAGAACCTTCAGGTCATGATGAGGCCGCATAAGAATTTTTAGGCCCTTTGGAGCCCACGATGGAGATCGGCCACGATCCATATTTTGGTGTCCAAATAGGATACGATCCCTCTGAAGGATTCTCTATAATGTTAGCTACTTGTTCTCTAAATTTCATGCCATTTTGACTAACGGTTTATGAGATATCACGTTTTCCATGAAGTGTTGCATGTATTTGATTGCTGATAAGTATAACAGAGTGCAAGGAGCCATCATGTTGGAATGCATCTTCTCGTCGTTTGAAGCAGACGCATAAAAGCGATTACGATGACTATAAGCCTTTCGATGGAACGAAGTCTACTAGCATTTTCGATTTAGAAAGTGATGATAGCTATGATTCTATACCACTATCCTCTATTCAGAAAAAGAAGGAAAACGAGAAAAAGAAATCCAATGCCAAAGTAAGTTTGAATACGGACAATCCTAGAGTAGTGGTTGTGGATGCAGAAGAGACGATCCATGCTTCAGAAAGGTTGTATTTGCAGGGATGATTACCCAGTACGTTTGTTTATTGTGCGCTTTCTTATTTACAAAAATCATTTATCAGTTCTGCAAGCAAGGAAACCAAGGTTGGGCAAGAAACTTCGCTGCATGTCACAAGGTACAGAAACATGGTAAGGTACTCGTGGTATATCCTATCAGTAAACTAACTAGCAGCAAAAATCCTAAAGAAAGGTAAATATTTCAAACCTATCAGTAGTAGCCTTAGCAACAAGAGGATTTTCATTCATCATAGGTTCGGTTGTTTCTCCTTTCCTCTTTGCCTTCCTCCTTTTCTTACCACCTCCATCACTATTACTGCATAAACATATATATGTATATGAATTCAGAAAACATGCAGAAAAAGGTGCATGTGCATGCATAAAAAAGGCAGCCAACCAGCCAACCACTATTCCATGAAAATGGGTCTTATTGCTAACCTGTGAATGGCCTTAGAAACATGACGTTTATCATCCATTTTTGTCAGTACTATCCACTGCACCTGTTTCTTTTTGCTTTTTTGCCTTCTTTTTCTTTCCGCATCCTTGTCACGTGTTTCTTTTTGCTTGTTTGCGCCGTTCCTCTTATCAGTGTCTTCATGTGCCTTCTTATCTGCAGTAGAACCATTTTCTTCCATGCCTGAAGGAGATACAGCGACAATGCCTTCTCCTTCCTTGCCCTTCTTCTTTTTTTCTTTTTCTTGCCCGTCTTTTCGTTACTTTCTTGCACAATCTTGGTTTCCTTGCTTGCAGAACTGATAAATGATTTTTGTAAATAAGAAAGCGCACAATAAACAAACGTACTGGATAATTATTCCTGCAAATACTAACCTTTCTGAAGCATGGATCGTCTCTTCTGCATCCACAAGCACTGCTCTAGGATTGTCCGTATTCAAACTTACTTTGGCATTGGATTTCTTTTTCTCGTTTTCCTTCTTTTTCTGAATAGAGGATAGTGGTATAGAATCATAGCTATCATCACTTTCTAAATCGAAAATGCCAGTAGACTTCGTTCCATCGAAAGGCTTATAGTCATCGTAATTGCTAATTTTATACGTCTTCTTCAAACGACGAGAAGATGCATTCCAACATGATGGCTCCTTGCGCTCTGTTATATGTAACTGATATTCAGTGCTTGTTCCATCATAATTAATACCATATATTGGATTTAGATTAAAAAAAAATTAGAATCAATCTCAGCCAGAACGTTAGCAAAGTGTAATCGGTTTTCATTTGCAGTGTTATTGTCCATTTGTATTGGTTTTCCCAAAGTACTCGAGACTTTGCTAATAGCCTCACGATTCCAAAAATCCAGACTTAGACTAATTTAATCTAATCCAAATTGGTATCGAACTGAAATAATCTCTAGTCAATTTCAATCTAGGTTTCCACAATTTCATGATAACAATTCTTGAACTAAATGTGAATGGCCCAGATTTTTGAATACGAATGCAGTCATCCTCCAATGCAAAGCGTACAACTATAAATCCACTAGTTTGTAGAAAAATTTGAAATAATCAGTAGGATTTCAAACAGTTTGAACAAATTTAGTAAATTGAGAATATAAAGGTCTGCCACCTATCACATAGGCCAGAATCGAACTTTTCCACTTTGCCCCAGAAACAGCCTAATTAGATTCAGGGATTACAAACCTGGGAATAGCAATCTCAGTTACTGGTGCGAAAAACTCCAGATCCACACCTCTGTCTTCTACCGTATGTTCTCCAATATCCTTAACTACCTCAACCCAGGAACGTCCCCATGTAGAAGCATTTGGTCGAGTAGAAGGAGGCACCGGAATCTATGAATCCAGTGGTTTGGTGGAGGATCCTCCTTCGTAACTGTTTCTACTGTGGTGTCTTGTCCGCCGTTTGTATTAATATTTGGGCTTTATTTTTATTTTTATATGCTTTTAGGGATAATAAAAATGTTAATGCTATTAATAGATTTCAAGTAATATCTAAACTCACTTGTTATAGAAATTCAAGTACTTTGTAATATATCTAATATCTTAGAAAGTACAAATCATTAGTAGAAAATATGATTAAAAATTATCTATGTTTATGGGCTGCCAGAAGTTTAGATAATAGTGATAAAATAAATACGGACACTTTATTAATAAAGTTCATTTATTTGATGATTTTATTTTTAAAGGGTATAAAGGATTTGGCTTTCCAAAACTAAACTCCACAGACCCAATAATAAAATAGGTATCGATACACAAATTTTTTTATATTTCAAGCACCTAGTAATAAAATAAAGAAGTAGAAATGACATTGGACAACAAATGTTCAAATGCATATGGTAGAAGAATGCATAGTTATAGAGCGATATTATATACAAAGATCGTAGGATCATGAATTTTGGAGATAATTCAAAATGGATTTATTATGGACATCTACAACGTCGATATCCCTAAAACTCCTGTTATTCTAGTGTTATGTATTTCATTTTTTAATATTTTACACTAATTTTGATTCCCCTTGTACTTTGTGGTTATGCATATTCATATAGAACTCTATAAACAAACTTTATACATGTTGTCTGGTCTTGCTTAAATGATGTTTTTCTACCCTTTTTGTCAATGATTGGGGGGTAGGATATGTATAAATATATCATGCGAAATGATTGGAGGAGTGCATAGAGTCATGTGGGGTCAAATATAAAAATAATGTAACACTCCACATTTTTATATAATTAAATAAAATCAATTGATTTAACATAATTGCAAAACAGAATATAAATGCCAAATATTTGCATTTAAGAATTAAGATGTTACATAGATTTATGCAAGCAATAATTTTGTGATTAATTGACGCATCAATCAATTAAAAGGGGAATTAATTTAGAGGCATAGAGGCATCAATGAGTCAGAGAATATATCACTTTTATAACATTAATTAATTAAGGGATCTATGTACGTGGAAATTAAACTAAATGATAACATACATATATTAATCCATAATTGACGCAATAAGTTAATTAAGAAATTATTTAAATACATTAAGTAAGCGTCAATTAATAAAAGTGAAAAACTTATATGTCTATTAATTGGGTAATGAATTGGCGATTTAAATATATTTACAACTAATAAATGTGTGATACGCATAGAAATTAATTTGGATATCGATTAAAATGGAAAAACGTGTCAATTAATTAGTTGGCAATCAGTTAAGCGTTTTAAAAAGGGTGTCAATTTATCAAAGAATAAGCCCTTGTTACAATAGTTAATAATGTAAATTAATTAGCTAGAAGAAAACGCCGGTTATAAGATTATTTGTTTCCAAGTTAAAAAGAAAAGAAAAAAGAATTGGAATGCGTAAAAAAGTTAAACGGAGTAATTAAGCTTATGATTAAGGTAAGTTAATAAGAATAAATTAAAAAGTATAACTTTTATATACTCAATTAATAGAAGTATTAATTGACGTGTTTAAATAGGTGAGAAATTATAACGTATAAGAATCAATTAATATTGGATATACATACATACATACATACATATATATACACACATACATACATATGTATGTATGTATGTATGTATGATCTAATTAATTGGATAATAAATGGAAGAATCTTATTTAGAAGGAAATGTGAATTAATAGGGTCGTATAAAAAAAGAATAAATGAATAGCAATTATAAATTAACGTAAACAAATCAATAAACGATGGCGATGATTGTTTTTAGGGTTAATCGGATGATTTATAGTTGTTCACTACACCTACAAATTGAACTTAACTTAACCCTAGTCCACATTATTTTCTCTGCATCAGCTGCTGTCATTTACAGCAAACTCCTCTTCTCTACTCCCTCTTCCTTTCTCCTCTGTCAATCAAATCTTTCCCCAAACAAAAAATAAAATTAAGCAATGATGTACATACGAACAAATCAGAGGGTTGTGCAAACAAATTGGAGAATTTACAGCGGATTAAAAGGAGGAAAATCAGAAAAAGCGTAGCAAATTAAAAGGGATAGAGATTGAATCTAAGGACGACGTGTGAGTGGATTTAATTATATTCTTTTACGTTTACAATATATATTATCGTTAAATTTCCGTTAGATAATTTATTCCAGTAATTAATTCTATTAGTTATGCAAACACTGTAAATTTTATTTATATTTAATTAGGCTTAACAGCTAGAAAAGGTGTAGTCCTAAAGTAAGAAATTCACAATTATTTACATCTATTTTAAAAGTCATAATTTAGCCTTAATATTGGATCCTTTTACTGGAAATTATTGGCAAGAACAAAATTTCTCAGCATTTTAGCCTCAAGGACAGACCTTCAGTATTTTTGCCTGAATGACAACTTTCTTTAGGTATCAGTTTTTAGTTATTGATAACAATTTTTTTTATAGTTATTGATAACAGTTTTTAGGTATCAGATTCTAATTCGGTAGCAGTTTTGGAAGAATGTTTGTCCTTATGAATAATTTTGAAAGAATGTTTGTCCTTATGATTAATTTTTAGGAGAATGTTTGTCCTTGTGGTTAAAATATTGATATCGTGTTCTTGAACTGAAAATATATAATAAAAAATTCCTTTAAATTAATTTCCCCTTCCTTTTATTCCCTTTTTACGTGAATAATATAGTTAGAAAGAGAATTCGTGGTTATGGATTATAATACTAGACTTTATAGAAGTAGATGTGAAATAAGAAAATTGGAATAAAATTAGAAAAGTGGAGTTCTGCAATAAATTACGTTAAACGAAACAATAAATTTATCTGATAATTTAATTTGGGGAGTAAGTAATATATAAATAGGTTGGTTTAGAAACTAGAATACATTTTTATAATTTAATAATTAAAAGATAAGATAAACGTAACTACAAGAATAAAAAGAAAGAAAATGGGAACTAGTGTAAAATAGAGGGATCACTGTATTTTACACTAATCCAAAATAATAAAAGAAATATCTTCCAGTTACGAATTATTGTTTATAGTATTATTTAGTATTAAATTATGGAAATAGATTTTAGTACAGCTTTTACAACTAACAAAATAAAATAGAATTATTTCCTAGAATAAAAGAAAATAGAGTATGAAATGAATCAAATAAATTATTAGATAATACATTAAGCTGTGAACAATAAACGAACCTAAGTCTGAACGTATCGTGGAGACCATATAATATGACAGTTATTATGATAAATTAATTATATAATAAAAGAGAATTAAAAAGAATTATATATCATAATAAAAGAAGATAGACTATAATAGGAAAAAAACACTTGTGATTATATACAGATTTAAAAAAAAAATAGTAACAATTACAGGTATAATTATAACATAAATTATGATTAAGTAAAAGAATAGCAAGACTTATGTGGGAACTTAGAATAAATAAGCAATGATAGTAAAGATAAGTAGTAAAAGCTTATTTTAGATTTCTATTAAATTAACAAGCAAATAGAACAAAAGATGCTTATTTAATAAATTTAAACTTAAATTAAGTTAATAAGCAAGAAGTGGCAATACCAATAGCATTCCCTATTCGATCAATGGTGGTCTCACAATAGCCAGAAGCGAGACGAGGGCAAGAATATGTTAATTAGAGTAAATAAGTAGCCAACAGAATAATAAAAGTAAACTAAACGCAAATTAAAAGATTAGACTTAAGGTATAATAAAAGAATTAAGATGTGTTTGGAGTAGCCCAAAGGATGAAGCGCCTAACAAAATAGGTCATCATGGATTTTAGAAATGGAGAAACACGTTCAACTTAGTATTTTTGGGCTTCAAGGAAGTACGAGACTTCAATGGGACATGAGAATACTTTAAGATGGCCCTCTGGGTAGGCCTAACAAAGCTGCACCCCCGGAGGTATGTCTTTAGGTGTTCCATCAAGAGAGTATGTCTTGACTACATTTGCATTGTATGCCTAACGAAGCACACCCTTGTAGGCAGTCAGAAGTGCTTAGTTTTCAGAGTAGGGTATTCGTATGTCCAGTACTTGCAAGTAAGGTTAAGGATAGTCACATGTGGATATCGGCTAGCATCAAGACCAAGAGCGATTTCGGGAAAGCCTGGAGTTAAACCAACAGGCCAATGATTCTTTCACTATCGAGAAATTGGATGGAGGGGCACCGCCAATTGGATGTTAGATTGTTTGCAGTAGGGCATGGCCACTTAACTCGTTAGATGTCTTTCGATTAGTTGAGGGGTGGCTACGTGGGGCCATAGCCATGATGAGAAAAGAGACAGACCAACTAGAATATCTGTACTGTAGGCCTAACGAAGCTGTCCTTTATTGATATAGAAAATCCTTGACTGAGTTTCGTACAAGGTATATCTTATTGGCGGGATTTAGAGAGTAGACAGAACAATTACGTATAGTCCTCAATGTATGTACTCGGTGGTACGTTGTAGATGTCTAAGCATTAGTATAGACTAGTACAGACGCAGTTTTACGTTTTCATAGTAGATGATGGAACATCTGTATTGTAGGCCTCATGAAGCTGTCATTTACAAATGTAGTCACAGAACGCTATAGGAGCAAGACGATGGAGTCCTTTACGAGGAGGATACGGAAGGTACTATGGGTAATACCTAGGACCAATACGGTCATTGGGCATATAGCTACATATATGTATATATTAGTTATTAGGTTTTAATCTACTATAGAGTAGATGGGCACGATTCACGAACAGAGGCGAGAGTATTGTAACCTAATGAACATAATATAAGAGTAAATGAAAATAAATGATATATGTAGAACTAAGCCTAGAAGTGTATAATTTATTCATTCACCAGAACTTTTGTTCTGACCTTCTCCTCATAACATCCTACAGGTTAGGTAGATGGTAGAGGCTTCTCAACTTTACGACAGTTGCCTAGAAAGTGCTATTAATTTGGGTGAGTATTTGCTTACTATTATGTTTTAGTCAATTCCGCTGTAAGATAATTAATTAAGCTCTAATATATTTATCTTTGCCTATTTGCAAGATACCAGATACCCAATTCGAGCTTCGGTGGGATTGGTTTTACCATTTTTTCGAAAAATCTAGACCATTGGAATTCGGCTTGTTACACTTGGTATTAGAGCCTACGTTTAGGATTCCTAGGTAGATAGTGAGAGAACGTATTTGTTTTTTTGAATAAAATATAAATATATAATGTACTAAAATCCAAATAGTCCCCAACAGTAGATTTTAATATGTTGAAAGTTTTTAGAAATATATTTGTGCATAATTTGCTAGTTGGGTTTGGGATGACCCAAGTATGTTGAGCCTTATGTTAATTACCGATTTATAGCATACAAATAAGCCATGTTTTGAAAAGAGATTGGTATCCATATGTTATAGGAAGTAGAGAAGTTTCCTAGGGATAGTAGGGAGAGTGTTTTATTTTGAAAGAAATAAGGGGTTATAGTAAGAAGAAAATACACTTTATGTCTAGCCCAATAAAATAAAACTTTTGGAATTGAAAAGTTGAAAAATGTAATTGCTAATTATTTGAGGAAGTAAATATTGGGTTTTTGAAGAAAAAAAAGTGGTACGAAATTTAAATTGGTTTTTATATGATGTAAATTTTGTTAAAAATGAAACTCTTTTTAAAGAATTATAGAATGTGTATAGCTCGCTAGTTTCCTTATAGGTGAAAAAAGATTTTAAATATAAAAATCTAGAGTGTGTTAAGTCTCGAAAACATAGGTTACAACATTTATTGTTGCAATAGATGTTTTCGATAAGAATAAAGGAAGCATAGACTATGACACAATTGTTATAGTAGGTGACACCCAAAAGAAATGTTTTTAGCATAGCATACAAGATTTATTAATATTTATTTTAATTGAATCCATAAACTAGTATTTTTTTGTTGTAGTAAAGATGTTTTACACAACATCCGTTTTGACCCAAATGAGTTTTGGAGATAATTTCTAAAGTGGTTAGTATGTACACTTATTATTTAAATAAGTATATGAAAATATTTTCTAGTTATAAAGCAGTTTCGAAAATGAGTTCTTTTGAAGAAGAAAATGTACGATAAATTAATGAATTTAGCAGGAAATATCTTATATAAGTGAATATAGAGTAAACATACTTTAATCTATTGGAATGAAATGAATAATGATATAATTTTCTATGAATCATAAATAATGATGTTTTGTGCAAGTTATAAGGAATATATGAAAGAGGTGTACAAGGTATGGAAAGCACCATATTTTGATAAAATATAAAATAAATTCCTTATAATTTCACATAAACATGAAATCCTCCTCTAAAGGATTCATAGAAGGTTTTAGCGTTAAGAGTTTCTCATAAGAGAAAGTAATTCCAATAAATTAAGGTATAAAACCATTAAGTGTGGTAAGTTAGAAACTCCTTCAAGGTTAAGTAATTGGAAGAGTAAAAAAGTTAAGATATTTTTGATAAAATAATTGTTCTTATCTACTCCAGTTTTAGTAAATTTGAAAATCTGTGAAAAAATAGGATATTTTGAAAACATGCGAGGACATTTTTTTTAAGTCAGGGAAAAAAGAGATGGTTCGTTGGAAAAGTAAATAAGTTTTTGAAAAGATAAAATTTCAAGTACCCAGTACCTTTGAATTTAACATAAAACTTCAAAATAATACTTTCAAATGAAAGAATTTTAGGATTCGATGTTTCAAAAATTTAGAAGCTTTAATTTTTGAAGTAAAATGATCAATACCAAACCGAGCTAGACTTTTAAATATGAAGTATATGGGAATCATTTCCTAGGTGTAATGGGAAAAGTACAAGTATGGTAGTAATTACTCCTAGTAGTAATAATAAAAGTTCTCATAAGGTGTATAGGACACTAGTGAAAACCTAGAAATGTTGTTTCACGTGTGTAGACTATAGAAGAATAGATAAGTGATATTAATAAGCTAGTATGATACGCATGGTGGGAAAAGTAGGCCTTAGTAGGGAAAAATGAAGAGTAAAGAGAAAATTTCCCCAAGCTTAGTTGCCTTTTTAGATAGAGACTGCATAGATTGAAACAGTTATCCATTACAGTAAATGAAACTTAGTTATTCCTTTTTGAGAATGGAATAGAAGAGATGAATAGATTTTATTCTTCATGAGTAATACAGCGTATGTTGGTAACAAGTAATAGGCGGCAGGAGGAGCATATGAAGTATTTGGATTCCTAGAGTAGGACCTTTCTGTCTCAAAGTGAATATGGTCATAGACCTCCTTGCCCTAGATGAAAGTTGTGTTTAGTTGATGTATATAAAAAAAAGTAAAAGCAGAATAAGATAAATAAAAGGAAAATAAAAAACTTAAAGAAAGCGATAGAAACATCAATAGAAAATTTTAAAAGGAGATATTTTCTTATATAAACCGTGCTTGAGGAAGTAAATAATATTTTTTTAGAATAGTAGCCTAAATCCCAAGTATGGAGGAAGATGTGCGCAAAAGAAAGTTGGGGAAATATGAAGTTTTTTCATTTTCTACCTTCTTTCTGATATAAGAGATCGAATTCAGAAAATTAGATTTTTCTAAAATTTAAACATTTAAAGTTGTATGGTAGGGTTTAGATGCAAAATTCGTTGAACTACACCCCTATTCAATAAGAGTGTGGGAAAAACTGGATGAAAAAGCATTTTAAATTTTCAAAAGATTGCATTCATATAGAAATCCTAAGTATATTTAGGATGTATGCATTATATTTTAAGAATAAATTTTTAAAGAAGCAAAGCATTCATATAGGAGGCACCGCTTAGAAATTCATATATGCATATATTGTATATCGAATAACACTTTTTCACAAGAGCACAGGTGGTCAAATAATTGGATGTACACAAAATGGATGTGATTGATGTGAGGAATTGCATAATTTTACCCTTGCTGAATTTCGGGGACAAAATTTTCTAAAGGGTAGAAGAATGTAACACCCCGCATTTTTATATAATTAAATAAAATCAATTGAATTAACATAATTGCAAAACATAATATAAATGCTAAATATATGCATTTAAGAATTAAGAGGTTACATAGATTTATGCCAGCAATGAGTGTATGATTAATTGACGCATCAATCAATTGAAAGGGGAATTAATTAAGAGACATGGAGGCGTCAATTAGTCAGAGAAGTACGAGATTTCAACGGGACGTGAGGATACTCTAAGATGGCCCTCTGGGTAGGCGTAACGAAGCTGCACCCCCGGAAGCAGGTCTGTAGGTGTTCCATCAAGAGAGTATGCCTTGACTGCATTTGCATTGTAGGCCTAACGAAGTAGACCTTTGTGGGCAGTTAGAAGAGCTTAGTGTTTGGGGTAGGGTATTCGTATGTCCAGTACTTGCAAGTAAGGTTAAGGATAGTCGCATGCAGATATCGGCTAACATCTAGACCAAGAGCGATTTTGGGAAAAAATAGAGTTAAACCAACAGGCCAATGATTCATTCACTATCGAGACATTGAATGGAGGGGAACCGCCAATTGGATGTTAGATTGTTTGAGGTAGGGCACGACCACTTAACTCTTTAGAAGGCTTTCGATTATTTGAGGGGTGGCTAAGTGGGGCCATAGCCATGATGAGAAAAGAGATAGACCAACTAGAATATCTATATTGTACGCCTAACGAAGTTGTCCTACAAATATAGAAATTCCCTGAACGAGTTCCATACAAGGAAGACCTTGTTGGCGGGATTCAAAGAGTAGACAGAATGATTACGTATATTTCTCAATGTATGCACTGGGTGGTACGTTGCGGATGTTTGAGCATTAGTATAGACTAGTGTGGACGCAGTTTTACATTTTCATAGTAGACAACGGAACATCTGTATTGTAGGCCTAAGGAAGCTGACTTTACAGATGTAGTCACAGAACGCTATAGGAGCAAGACGATAGATTCCTTTGCGAGGAGGATATGAAAGGTAATATGGGTAGTACCTAGGACCAATACGATCATTGGGCATATAACTACCTATATGTATATATTAGTTATTATGTTTTAATCTACTATGGAGTAGATGGACACGGTTCACGAATAGAGGCGAGAGTATTGTAACCTAATGAACCTAATATAAGAGTAAATGGAAATAAAACGATATATGTAGAATTAAGTCTAGAAGTACATAACTTATTCATTCATAAGAACTTTTGTTCTAACCCCCTCCTCATAACATCCTACAGTTTAGGTAGATGGCAGATACTTCTCAGCTTTACGACACTTTCGAAAGTGTTATTAATTTGGGTGAGTATTTACTTACTATTATATTTTAGTCAATTCCACCGTGAGATAATTAGTTGAGCTCTGATATATTTATCTTTGCCCATTTGCAGGATACCAAAGACCCAACTCGGGCTTTAGTGGGCTTGGTTTTTAGCATTTTTGCAAAAAAATCGAACCACTGGAATTCAAGTTGTTACAAATAACATTATAAATATTACTACTAACATTTCTTCAAGTTATGCAGTATTACTGATATATTATAGAGGCATTTTACTGAGATAAACATGAATTTTGTAGAAGCAAATGAATTATGTATATGAAGATTAATTAGAGAAAATGAAAGAACTATTTACTCAAGATAGATTGAACATAAAGGCTTCAATGACAATGATATTTGAAGCTTTTTGTAAGTCAGTCTCGGTTTTATTTTATTTTTGAATGCGCAACAGCAAATATCCTTGAATTCTTCATTTATATAACTCTATTTAATTCCTATAATATTCATATAAACATTTAATTTTAGTTTTAAAAATTGAAGTCTCTGTTTGAATTTTGAAAAAAGAAAACCAGAATTGTAAGTAAGTTGACATACTCCTTTGGTCTATATTGGCATATTGACATTTATGTTAACAGATCTCTTATGACTATGTCGATATAGCGGCATGTATGTTAACATATTTTGGGACTATGTGGACATATCGGTGATTGGAGAGTTTATCAAATTTAAATTAACAGACATTTCCTTTCACTCTTTCACCATAAGTTGTGTCTTTTAATCCTCTCTGTAAAGGCTGAAACAAAATTTTATATCAATTCTCCCATTTTCTTTTACTATTTCATTTCTATACTTCTGTGAAAAATATCCATTGATATACTTCCACTATTTGTGTAGATCCATTATCTTTCACTACTATTCATCAAGGATTTGAGACGATAAAAGATCGAAGAGTTTTTACTTGATTCTCAATCATTTTCCTTCTCCCTCTATTCTCATTCTACTCCTCATTGATTTCACTAATGTACTGCTATTGGAGACCTAAAGGATCATTATACTAATTCAGCAAGAATACGAATTTAAGATAAAACTACTGGTCATATTCCACCGTTGTTTATAAAAAGGAAGATGTTCTTGCCTATTATGGAATGTCAAGAGGTCAAGTGTATTTTGCCACTCGTGGAATTGAAAGATTGTAAAGGTTTACTTTCCACCCATGGAAAGTAAGAAGTGATAGTAGAAATTCTATATGGGGGTACATGGTTAGATATAGTATTAGGAATCTGAACCAATATAAAAATTTCTATTGTCATTTACTTTCCTGCTTTTACTATACTTTACTTTATATATACTATTTGACTTTTTACCTTTATTTGTAATTTGATTAATGATCCGAGTACATAAAAATTCACAACTTGATTTATGAATAATTAACATACATTATCCACCACTTTATATTAGTAGTCTTAAGATCCATTCTGCACCGGCAGTGTAACGACCCGCAAATCCGTACCTCTTGAGTCAACACTATTCTATGTAAATCAACTCAATTTGCACAGAAATGCGAACCATTTGGTTAAAGAAGAAGAGAGGTAGAAGAAGAAAATAGAAATCAACAACAGAATCTAACCATCGCAGCGGAGTAAAATATAATAGATAATAAATAATCTTTACTCAAACTCAAATATATCTGTTTACGTATATTACACCATCAGAGTACATCAATCACAGCTCACATCAATAACATACAACTGGATACACAGCTACACAACACAGCGGAATATATATATAACAAATACGAATGTACGTATCGTCATCTAGCTCGCCTCCTGAGCTCCACAGCATCATATCATGTATTCTATAATACTCGGTCTGACCCGAGCATTACAGTTAAATAATACCCGAATCAGTCTGGAATACCAGCATGAGAAAATCACACCCAATTGATTATTAAAGTTTCAAATATCCTTTGAAAACAAAAGCATCTCGTAAGACCACGCCACAAAAAAACATGTCGGGTTTTTACCTTACGATAGCTAAAACAATTTTTATAGAAATCCTCTGCTATTATAATAGGGTCTATATACAAATACTTATAAAATAGCCGAAATTGTTACATTATTAAATTCCAGCTACTAGCCACAAAAGTGGGTAATACAAACAAAGCTCGTACAAGGCACGTAGGGAGAATGGATTTCCATCAATGACTAGGCACTGGGGTACCACCTGTCACAGTACGGGGCCTAAATCACCGTACCAAGGATTACTCCCTTCATCCCCTGCAACACAAGGCCGGAACCATCCCTTACTGGACAGTCCCGAGTGAGATCACCCCGCGGTTGGGATCAGCAACCGCCCACTAAGCCGAAATAAAAAGGGACATCTAGACTGGAATGACCTCACCCTGCTTGGGTGCTATCCACCTAGCCTTGCTGCATAACCCCTGATTTTCAGTCATTCCCATTTGATGAGGCTTGAGGCTAAGCGTTACCTTTATAGAACATATCCCTTAGAATGCCCATCGTCCACCTGACGATGTTTCGCAAGCATTCATCCATACAAGTCCGTCCCGGGTTCGAACGGAGCCGAAGGCACTATTCCTACTACATCCATTTTGGAAATATCCTCAAGATTAGTAGCGATTAGCCCTTGCACTTCATTGCTCCATCTTCGAATCCAAAATCGTTTTTTTTTCATGAAACGTACAAACCGGATCGAAGTGGTTTTTGAGAAATAAATCTCGATCCCGGTCTCTTCGAAACGATTAACGCATTTGTCCAATATTGATAGTCGGTTATTTAACTATCAGTTATATTCACAAACATTCATCAAACAATAAATAATTTTCCCCAAATTATTTATTTATCTCAAAAATATCTTCACAAGATATATTTCTATTTTCAATCCTTTGAAAACAGTTTCAAACCATCATTCTTCTCAGAATCAACTTTCCCAAATATTTTATATTTCCTCTGAAATCACCAAGCACAAAACTAGATTTTTAGAATAATTTGAATCACTTTACTTTGAAATATATTTTAAAACATTTATTTTAAAACTACTTCAATGATTTGTTAAAAATACATACTATATGAATATTTGAAAATAATGTTACTAAATAAAATATAAACTAGATTTCCCCTTTAAAAATAAAATACTAAGTCACTCTTTAAATAATTATTAATATAATAGATTTGAGAAAATACTTACTTAAGAATTTAAATATTAGAAACAATAAATTTTACAAAACTAGCTTCCTTTAAAAGCAACTTTAAAACATTTAAAAACGTACTTGGTTATTCAGGGAGAATTTCCAATCTCAATCACTTAAATCAATTCTCCAAATTGATTCCCAATTTATTCCCTTTGAAATAAATTTCTTTACTTACTCAATTCATTTCAACATTCATTTATTATGGACTTTATTGTTATTATTAGTTTCTGTTTGATTTTTTAAATCTTTAACTGAAATATACAAATTTCAACTTTTTCCAAATTTCTTCTTTATCCTTTCCAATAAATTGAATCTTAAATTTTAAATAAATGTTTTATTCTTTAAAATAACAAAAACTAAAATTTAAAATTCATTAATCTTCTAATTATTCAAATTTCCCTTATTAAACTTAAGATTTAGTTATTAGAATTTTACAGGGCACTTTATTTCTTTCCAATTCATTCTTAAAGTTATTCAAATTTCTATGATTATTTTCTCTTACAAATCCACTTCTTTTATTATCTTACCAAAATTCAATTTATATATATATATATATATATATATATTTCTTTTTGGTAATTCATCATACCCAATGATATCCAATCAAACCATGACATTCAATATTCCAATAAAAATCATCATAGGATATCAAATAAATCACAACAGAGGGTTCTAAATAAATTAAATAAATATTTGAGGGATCCAGTTGGATCCCTCCAACCTGTTTTTCCCTGCATCCACAAACGTCAGCACAATATAATATACCAATTCCAAAATATTATACTATATCACATCAATTCATTCAACCATTCAAACAATTATTTAAATTTAATCATTTTAAATTTAAATTTAAACTGAGTGAGATTAACTCACCTTTAGCGTTTGCAATCCGACCCAATTCGTCTTGCTTCCTTCAAATTTTACCTTGTATAAACATTGGATGATTTTATTATCATTTGGATTAATCGAACATTTAATTGCCATATAACAATTTTAATTAACCACTGATTCTATTTTAGACTAACATCTTAGATTATAAAACCAATCCCTCTTAATAAATTTATTTAACTAAAACTAAATTTACAACTAATTTATTCCTTAAATAAATACTCATAAATATATATGTTATTTCTTATTTGAAACTCCCTATATATATATTTAAACCGATAAAATAATCCTTATAGATAATGTACATAAAGTTACATAAACTCTTCATATTTAAAATTCTTATATGTATGAAATTCCAAAATATGTCTGTGTGCATACATATTATTAAATAAATTTCTGCAGACATACACTTGTATATGTTAAAGTTTTAAAACAGCTTAATTTAAAAACCTTATTGTTAAATAAATTCCATTAACTCGTATATTTACTGTTTTTATTTCAATGAACATTTTTTTTTCTTCTGTAAATGAATTCCTGTCCTTAAACTTACATATATATTCAAATTTGATACAAATAAATAAGCTAAAATTATTTACCTTCAAATCATCCCCAGAATCACTGCAGTCCCTCAACAACCACGACAATCACCACACGCGAACATCCCTAACTAACACTAACCCTCGCAGCAACGACGAGCAACCCCCTCTCGGCTTCACGCAACTCGAACTTCAACAACTGTACCCCAAGCGACGTCTCCCATCGGCCATGGTCGATGACGACCCCTCCCATAGTCGCGCGTCCGCTTGCTCGAGCCGATGAAGTACGAGCCTAATTTGATTGGATTTTCGAAGGGAAGTCATTCGAATCTCAGGCCGCCATCTAGCTCGCGAGCCCCTAGTCGATCGGCCCCAATTTGAACAAATCGGCAGTTGAACGAAGAGAGGAGCGCGATTTCTAAAGCAGCCGATTTTGATTTTTTTCTCTTTTTTTTTCGTGGATTCTGATATGCGTTGATTTGATAAATTGGGAAGGGTTATAGGCGATACAGTTACATTGAGGAGGGAGAAGTCGTGATTTTAACAAGGTTTCGGCTACCATTATCTATTTATTTTTTTCTTCTGCGATTTGGATTGAAGGAAGAGAGAATAGGAAATTAACAACTTTAAAGAGAAAGTGGAGAAGAAATGGCTTCTGTAAGAAGACGATGTGGATTCCATTTTAAGTTAAGGGAGGAGGCGTATATTAGAAGACTCATCTATTTAAATTAAATTAAATTAGATTATTAACAAATAAAATTTTCAGTACGTTTATATCTCGTATGCTCACACCACCGCCCCGATCAATATGAAATTTGAAACCCGATAATAATTTAATATTACGGACCCAATGGAACTGGTTTCGTCGAATTTCGAGGTTGCGCCTCGGAAGGCTATTTTTAAATCCAATTTAAACAGTATAAATTTTAAAACTGAACAAACTACTGTTAATTTCAATTTTACTACTATTACCTTCAGTGTTATCAATATAAATTCTACAAACCTTCAAATTATTTTTAATAGGCTTAGAATCCCAGATTCAATATCTTATCCAACTTCGAATTATTTGATTCAACAATTTAATTGTCAAATAAATCATGATATTCGTAATTCAATTTAATATTGTACTATTGAATATTTTAAATCGATTAAATATTCCAATTTAAATTGCTTAAAAATTCCGGGTCGTCACATTCCTTCCCCCTTAAAAGAATTTCGTCCCCGAAATTACTAATTAGGAAGAATGATCCAATACCCGTTTACTATATTTCCCCGAAACCAAACAGTTTTAACAATTCAACATCTTACCAGACTACCTTCTTATAAAAGACCCATTATTATTCTTATTAACTTTCCAAGTTTTCCATAGTTCCTAAATAACTATACTTATTCACCATTCAAATTATAATTCAAAAACGAGTTTTAAAATTTCCAAAATTTCTCGAAAATTTTCTAACTCTCTAAATTTCCGAAAATTTTTGCCAGCGTCTCCTTTGCGCGGCTAGCTCGGTACTACTACAAAAATTGCTCTGCGGCCTCCCAAATCTCAAGAAGAAAACAAAAGGCCAAGTGGCTCAATCCAAAATCCAAATCAAATTTCACACCAAATTTAAATACATACCTTTTTGTCGAGCATTTCAAATTTTATCTTTTGATATCAAACCCAGTTTTCTTTTTCCCTTTATAATACCTACATACCTGCTTAGCACCAATATCCAAACACAATATTCCAAAACATTTTATCGACTTTCTCACAAAATGTCAACATCTATTCATTCCAATATTGACTTAAATTACATTGGTAGTATCAATTTCCATTTAAGACTTCACCATTCCCTCTAAAGTTTAGTTTAAGCATTTTATATGCTTCTTATATTTATTTTCATCTTCCACTTTAGTTTATATCTATTTCTATTCGAATTGATTCTTTCATTTTCATACGAATTCAATTCATCTTTAGCTCTGAATATATAAATTTTATTTGTCATTTATTACTAATTCATGTCATTATTTTAATTAGTTTCATTGACTAACTAATTTTAGTATCCAATTTAAACTCTCTTTGTCTTTAACAAAAATTTCTTAAAAATTTTCAAAATTTTTCTAACTCCCAAAATTTATGAAATTTTTTGGCAGAGTCTCCTTTGTACGGATGAGCTTTTGCAATTGACAAGAGATATAAATATATACATCGACCCACACGGTCGGAAAAATAAAAAACAGTTCATATTTCCTATTTTAATTGCGTAAGCGTACCTTATTTAGCATTTTAAGCAAGCGGCTTATTATTATTAGCAGTTAATGCAACCCAAATCCAGCCACACGGCTTCCAGGTACCTGTACTTACTCAATTTAAACATATAAGTACTATATATAAAAGGTTTATAGCATTTCACTTAGATTTAAATAGCTAAAACATCGATTATGTAACAATGCATGTGATAAAGTGGCATAAACATATAAATTTCACATAAAATGCATGTTAATTAATTTCCATAAGCATATAAAAGGTTCCAACACTTATTACAATTGCTTATAATCAATTCTCAAACCATTTCATTCAGTTGAAGTGACTTACAACTTATACGCTTATATTTAATTCATATTAAGCAAAACAACTTCACATTCATTCAAATTGATTCCAAAATCATTTTGCTTTACTTCTAATAATTCATAGCATTTTATCCAATCTCGTTTGCATCAAACGATCCATTTCCTTATGCCATTCATCAATATTGGTGTGAATAAATTATTACTTAAGCTTTATAACCATTTAAATTGATTCCCACTCAATTTACGCTTAATCCATCCCATTTTAATTTATTCACAAACTTCCATTGCATTTCTTTCATATACATAGAGTTTTATTCTAAACTATTTTATCATACTCGACAACCAATATAACCATCTCACAATTTACTTAAGTTATTTGTTTGTTTATTTTTATTTTTATTATATTTTTTCCAAATATTCCACCGAATAACTTAAGTTTATTTTATTCAACCAACTTCCCTTCAAATCATTGATTTCCTTGGATCAAATCCCAACCATTCATTAATTTATCATATTAGTTTATTCTTTTATACATTTTTAAACTTTAGTTCACATTAACATTTCATCATTGAATTTATTAATAAGAAGGTTATTCAATTCATGCTTCAATTGGATTTGTTTTCATCACAAATCATTTTTATTTTGATCCAATTTCATACATTTCAATTCATATTTAATTTTACTAAGCCCATATTCAAATCAATTTATTTCAAAATCAATTTTATTTACATTTACCAGTTCATAGAATTTTATTTCTTAAGTTTTACAGCAAATTTTTAAATTGATCTCCAACTCAATTCATTTCTATTTCATCTTACATAATTTTATTCCAATTGAAACAAACTCATATCAAATTTAGTCGATTTTAAAATCAATTTTATATTCGCCAAATTTTAATTTAAGCTCAACCGCCTCCTATGCTTGTATATCACTAATTCAAATCCATTTGAATTTTTAATTCACATTCCCAATTTATCAAGATAATATCCAAGCACACAATTAACTCGTTATATTCATATTGGATTTTATTTGCAACTTACATCATTTCTATTGTAATTCAATTCCAACCAACTCCACTTATATTTAATTCAATTACAATTCCATTTCTAAGTTCTACAAGTCACAAATTTATTGATAATCCAAGTTTATAATATATACACATATTCATTTCACAATTATAATCATTTGCCTTTCAACTTTATATCAAATTTAATCCAATTCATTCAACAACACTTCTAATTATAATCCAATTTAATTCAATTTAAATTTCAATTTTTATTCAACTTATCCCAAGTTAAATTCAAATATATTTTCCTCACTTTTATTCACTTAAGTTAAATTTTATTTACCGGATTAAAATTTTCAATCCCTTCTTATTAATATCAACTTTACTTTATCCGTTCAATAGTTGATTCGTTTATTCATTCACTAATTCAATTTCAACCAATGAATTTTGTTTTCAAACATTAATTATATATATATATATATATTTGTCCATCTGAACTTATTCTGCTCCTTATTTTACATATTTAAATCAACATCATCCAATATCCAATTTCCTTTCATTTCATTGGCATACCATATTAATTAACCAGTTACTTATAAATTTTAATCGTAAAACTTTGTTTATTTAATCCAACTTAACTAAAATTTTCTTTTCCAAACGTAAGGTCAACATTAAATTTCAATTTCCTTTAAAATTTTTAGATTCCAGTATTCAGCTTTCACTTCACTTACTTACACAGTTGAACTTATTTCAACAAATTCCAAAGTTTAAACAACCTTTCAACATTTCAAAATTCCCTTTGAAACCTTCTATATCCAAAATTCCTTGGATAAATTTAATTTATTTTTTTGGAATTTCAAGACTTACCCAGTTTTGCAAACAATTTCAATTCAAAACAATTTGGTAGCAATTTCACTTCTGGAAACTCGAAAATGAACATCGATGATGCTGAAGTCATCACCGAAATTATTTCCCAGCAACCATAAGAGTTCAATGCTTTTATTCTCTTTCTAAAATCCATCCAATATTTTTAAATTCCAAATCTCTCTAGATTTCAAATCCGATTCAAAAATATTTCTTAAAATATATTATCCTCCCAACTTTTGAGAATCATTATCCAATTCAAAGAAACTTAAATCTCCAAATTCCAAACTCTTTAGATTTAAATCCAAACTTTTCTTTGGAATTTTATCTTACTTTAATAATTAATTACACTATAATTTACATTATAGTTTACATTTACAAATTCATTTGATATGAATTGGTTTCTTAGTTTTTAATTATATATTCAATTCCTTATTCTATTCTGAATCATATTTTCATCTATTATGTCAATTTATCCCTTAATCTTTAGTTATTATTTCAAACTTCATTCAATTATCATACAATGATAATAATTTAATATTTATCACCTCTAACATTCAAACATCCATGTATAGCTATAATAATTAAGAAAATCATTTCCTTTGTATACAAAATAATTTTAGGTAAAATTATTTCATTTACCCTATTTAAAACAATACTGTGTCGGTTTATCTTGTTTAAGAGTTTAGAAATTCCTATCGATGACATGGCTTCCCATATATCGACCAGAATCCATAAACACTCAATCGATAAATCAACGCAATATAAAACAATTTTATATTCACTAACAACTACGCACTCATATCTATTAATACTCTCAAACTCATTCTAGAGTACTACAGACTCTATTCAATGAGTAATTTCCACCAGAGCCAAGGTTATCACCAAGCTAAGCTCTGATACCAAGTGTAACGACCCGCAAATCTGTACCTCTTGAGTCAACACTATTCTACGTAAATCAACTCAAGTTGCACAGAAATGCGAACCATTTGGTTAAAGAAGAAGAGAGGTAGAAGAAGAAAATAGAAATCAACAACAGAATCTAACCATCGCAGCGGAGTAAAATATAACAAATAATAAATAATCTTTACTCAAACTCAAATATATTTGTTTACATATATTACACCATCAGAGTACATCAATCACAGCTCACATCAATAACATACAACTGGATACACAGCTACACAACACAACGGAATATATATATAACAAATACGAATGTACGTATCGTCATCTAGCTCGCCTCCTAAGCTCCACAGCATCATATCCTGTATTCTATAATACTCGGTCTGACACGAGCATTACAGTTAAATAATACCCGAGTCAGTCTGGAATACCAGCGTGAGAAAATCACACCCAATTGATTATTAAAGTTTCAGATATCCTTTGACAACAAAAGCATCTCGTAAGACCACGCCACAAATAAACATGTCGGGTTTTTACCTTACGATAGCAAAAACAATTTTTATAGAAATCCTCTGCTATTGTAATAGGGTCTATATACAAATACTTATAAAATAGCCGAAATTGTTACATTATTAAATTCCAGCTACTAGCCACAAAAGTGGGTAATACAAACAAAACTCGTACAAGGCACGTAGGGAGAATGGATTTCCATCAATGACTAGGCACTGGGGTACCACCTGTCACAGTACGGGGCCTAGATCACCGTACCGAGGATTACTCCCTTCATCCCCTGCAACACAAGGCCGGAACCATTCCTTACTGGATAGTCCCGAGTGAGATCACCCCGCGGTTGGGATCAGCAATCGCCCACTAAGCCGAAATTAAAAGGGACATCTAGACTGGAATGACCTCACCCTGCTTGGGTGCTACCCACCTAGCCTTGCTGCATAACCCCTGATTTTTAGTCATTCCCATTTGATGAGGCTTGAGGCTAAGCGTTACCTTTATAGAACATATCCCTTAGAATGCCCATCGTCCACCTGACGATGTTTCGCAAGCATTCATCCATACAAGTCCATCCCGGGTTCGAACGGAACCGAAGGCACTATTCCTACTACATCCATTTTGGAAATATCCTCAGGATTAGTAGCGATTAGCCCTTGCACTTCATTGCTCTATCTTCGAATCCAAAATCGTTTTTTTTTTCACGAAACGTACAAATCGGATCGAAGTGGTTTTCGAGAAATAAATCTCCATCTTGGTCCCTTCGAAACGATTAACGCATTTGTCCAATATTGATAGTCGGTTATTTAACTATCAATTATATTCACAAACATCCATCAAACAATAAATAATTTTCCCCAAATTATTTTTTTATCTCAAAAATATCTTCACAAGATATATTTCTATTTTCAATCCTTTGAAAACAGTTTCAAACCATCATTCTTCTCAGAATCAACTTTCCCAAATATTTTATATTTCCTCTGAAATCACCAAGCACAAAACTAGATTTTTAAATAATTTAAATCACTTTACTTTGAAATATATTTTAAAACATTTATTTCAAAACTACTTCAATGATTTGTTAAAAATACATACTATATGAATATTTGAAAATAATGTTACTAAATAAAATATAAACTAGATTTCCCCTTTAAAAATAAAATACTAAGTCACTCTTTAAATAATTACTAATATAATAGATTTGAGAAAATACTTACTTAAGAATTTAAATATTAGAAATAATAAATTTTACAAAACTAGCTTCCTTTAAAAGCAACTTTAAAACATTTAAAAACGTACTTGGTTATTCAGGGAGAATTTCCAATCTCAATCACTTAAATCAATTCTCCAAATTGATTCCCAATTTATTCCCTTTGAAATAAATTTCTTTACTTACTCAATTCATTTCAACATTCATTTATTATGGACTTTATTGTTATTATTAGTTTCTATTTGATTTTTTAAATCTTTAACTGAAATATACAAATTTCAACTTTTTCCAAATTTCTTCTTTATCCTTTCCAATAAATTGAATCTTAAATTTTAAATAAATGTTTTATTCTTTAAAATAATAACACTAAAATTAAAAATTCATTAATCTTCTGATTATTCAAATTTTCCTTATTAAACTTAAGATTTAGTTATTAGAATTTTACAGGGCACTTTATTTCTTTCCAATTCATTCTTAAAGTTATTCAAATTTCTATGATTATTTTCTCTTACAAATCCACTTCTTTTATTATCTTACCAAAATTCAATTTATATATATTTTTCTTTTTGGTAATTCATCATACCCAATGATATCCAAATCTAACCATGGCACTCAATATTCCAATAAAAATCATCATAGGATATCAAATAAATCACAACAGAGGGTTCTAAATAAATTAAATAAATATTTGAGGGATCCAGTTGGATCCCTCCAACCTGTTTTTCCCTGCATCCACAAACGTCAGCACAATATAATATACCAATTCCAAAATATTATACTATATCACATCAATTCATTCAACCATTCAAACAATTATTTAAATTTAATCATTTTAAATTTAAATTGAACTGAGTGAGATTAACTCACCTTTAACGTTTGCAATCCGACCCAATTCGTCTTGCTTCCTTCAAATTTTACCTTGTATAAACATTGGATGATTTTATTATCATTTGGATTAATCGAACATTTAATTGCCATATAACAATTTTAATTAACCACTGATTCTATTTTAGACTAACATCTTAGATTATAAAACCAATCCCTCTTAATAAATTTATTTAACTAAAACTAAATTTACAACTAATTTATTCCTTAAATAAATACTCATAAATATATATATTATTTCTTATTTGAAACTCCCTATATATATATTTAAACCGATAAAATAATCCTTATAGATAATGTACGTAAAGTTACATAAACTCTTCATATTTAAAATTCTTATATGTATGAAATTCCAAAATATGTCTGTGTGCATACATATTATTAAATAAATTTCTGCAGACATACACTTGTATATGTTAAAGTTTTAAAACAGCTTAATTTAAAAACCTTATTGTTAAATAAATTCCATTAACTCGTATATTTACTGTTTTTATTTCAATGGACATTTTTTTTTCTTCTGTAAATGAATTCCTATCCTTAAACTTACATATATATTCAAATTTGATACGAATAAATAAGCTAAAATTATTTACCTTCAAATCATCCCCAGAATCACTGCAGTCCCTCAACAACCACGACAATCACCACACTCGAACATCCCTAACTGACACTAACCCTCGCAGCAACGACGAGCAACCCCCTCTCGGCTTCGCGCAACTCGAACTTCAACAACTGTACCCCAAGCGACGTCTCCCATCGGCCATGGTCGATGACGACCCCTCCCATAGTCGCGCGTCCGCTTGCTCGAGCCGATGAAGTACGAGCCTAATTTGATTGGATTTTCGAACGGAAGTCGTTCGAATCTCAGGCCGCCATCTAGCTTGCGAGCCCCTAGTCGATCGCCCCCAATTTGAACAAATCGGCAATTGAACGAAGAGAGGAGCGCGATTTCTAAAGCAGCCAATTTTGATTTTTTTCTCTTTTTTTTTTCATGGATTCTGATATGCGTTGATTTGATAAATTGGGAAGGGTTATAGGCGATACGGTTACATTGAGGAGGGAGAAGTCGTTATTTTAACAAGGTTTTGGCTACCATTATCTATTTATTTTTTTCTTCTGCGATTTGGATTGAAGGAAGAGAGAATAGGAAATTAAAAACTTTAAAGAGAAAGTGGAGAAGAAATGGCTTCTGTAAGAAGACGATGTGGATTCTATTTTAAGTTAAGGGAGGAGGCGTATATTAGAAGAGTCATCTATTTAAATTAAATTAAATCAGATTATTAACAAATAAAATTTTCAGTACGTTTATATCTCGTATGCTCACACCACCTCCCCGATCAATATGAAATTTGAAACCCGATAATAATTTAATATTACGGACCCAATGGAACTGGTTTCGTCGAATTCTGAGATTGCGCCTCGGAAGGCTATTTTTAAATCCAATTTAAACAGTATAAATTTTAAAACTGAACAAACTACTGTTAATTTCAATTTTACTACTATTACCTTCAGTGTTATCAATATAAATTCTACAAACCTTCAAATTATTTTTAATAGGCTTAGAATCCCAGATTCAATATCTTATCCAACTTCGAATTATTTGATTCAACAATTTAATTGTCAACTAAATCATGGTATTCGTAATTCAATCTAATATTGTGCTATTGAATATTTTAAATCGATTAAATATTCCGATTTAAATTGCTTTAAAATTCCGGGTCGTCACAGGCATGTTAGGATAACTCATATATCCCGCATTCGACACCATGTCTGTTGTCCTCTAAGTGAAAGTAATGCGGATTACAGATCTTAAGGCTAGGATTAACACTAGAGGGGGGGGTGAATAGTGTTTATAAAGAATTACTAAATCTTTTTGAGTTTATGTTAATTTAGATACAGATGTATGCAATCTACATATACAGGGATAATCACAGAAACAAACACAGATGCAGAAATAAAATAAAAGCAGTAAAGGAAAGAACACACTGGATTTTATACTGGTTAGGAGTTACCCTACATCCAGTCCCGCAACACAAGTATGGATTTCCTTTCAAAAGCAATTGTACAATTACACCCTCGATTTCAAGGCTACGAGGTACACCCTCCAGAATTTCAATCCTCTGGATAGAGATACTTGATTTCCGGGCCACAAGTTTACCCAATTGATTTACCAAGGCTACAATCACACCTTTTCTCGCTTGATTGATTTTCAAGGCCACAATCACACCTTTTCTCGCTTAATAGATTACAAAGGAGTCTATATCTCTGAATAGCACTGAGAACCTTATTGAGATAGTGATAGAGAATCAAACTAGAAGTAATCGAGTATGATTCAATTTTGATTTCGGCAGAGTAATGGTAAGATTATGTATTAAGAAATATGGAAGAAGAAGAGGAGTGAAAAACCAGAAAATCTGATATAAAATTCGTTGAAACTAACCCCTATTCATAGAAGAACAAAAGCCATGTCCATTCACGAAGAGTTATGGCGAATAGACACTTCTTTTAAAATTTAAATTTTGAACTCAACTGACACCATGTCGACATGGTCACCATAGGCATGTCGACATCCCAAAGCAATTTTTGATGATTTGATTTTCTTTGAAAATAACCTTTATCTTATATTAAAACTATTTTAAACTTTTCTAATATAGTTGACTATAGTTAAAATTCATAAGTAAATATAGAGAATAATATATATAAAATTTAACTATAATTTTATATTTAAATCTTAAGTATAATATTTAAAAGTTAAATATATTATTTTAAAAGATAGTTTGAAATCAGGAGTAATTTTGACTTTGAAATTAAAGATAATTTTGAGGCTAAAATTATTTAAAATTAGGATAGAGCTTTTTGATGCTTTAAAAAGAAGGTTTTGAAAACATTTTGAAAACAGGATATAATTTTGAAAAATCATTTTGAATAAAAAGTTAGCGGATACGAAACAATATTCCACTAGATTTTTCGTAGATTGCATCCTATTTAGGGTTCCATCCCTTTAACAGGCTTGAAGTGAATTCCATTCCACGAATAAATTGGATTTTAAGACGCCAGTGCTTTTCTATGAGTTTTAACAAAATTTCTAATTAAATAATAAATTACTTCAATTCTTGAACTCTTGATATTCTTGATACTCATGAGTCTTGGATCTTGATATCTTGAATCTCTATAATGTACAGTCTTCATTCTTGGTACCTGCATGGTTAAAACCTGCATATACATATATCTAAACTTATAATGTTAGTATTTATATTTTATAATCTATTCTAAGGTTGTTCTCGTCAAAACCATCATCTCACAGACTAACAATCTCCCCCTTTTTGATGATAACAACATTTGTTTATAAAATATTACTTCTATCCTGATAACTCCCCCTTAATCTATAACTCCCCCTTAATTTATGCCTAACTAACTTACTTTATACTTCTCCCCCTTTGTCATCAACAAAAACAAACTCTAAACTTTATAACTCCAAACTATATAACTCTCCCTAATTCTAATATACTATGTGATTATAATAATAATGTTATCATAAATAATCAGCACTTAGATCTAATAATAAATCTAATCCTAAACTACTAACTATCTTAAGTATATAACAACCGTATAGTTATATGTATTAATAGAAGAATACATATAAGGTTGATTTTTGTTTGATTTGGAAGAGGAGGACATTGATTATTTGATTTCAGAGAGAAGAACAGAATGATAAGGAAATGATGAATAGAATTTCGAAAATGTGAAGAATATACAACCAATTATTTTTAATTTTGGTGGGAAAAGAATTTAAACAAGAAAAACGTTGCATGTCGACATGGGTATATGGGGGATGTCGACATGGTCCATTTTATTTTTACTATTTGATTTATTTTAATGTTAGTTATTAATTATACTTGTTATTTATATTTTATATTTCATTTATAAAACAAATACATAATTCTCTTCTAAATTTAGTAAATATTGATTCATTTAAGGGTTTTGTTAAGATATCAGCAATTTGATTCTCAGAATTGATATAATCGAGAGTAACTACTTCCTTACTTATATTATCTCTGAGAAAATGATGTCTGATATCAATATGTTTAGTTCGAGCGTATTGAGTAGCATTTTTGGATAAATTTATCGCACTCGTATTGTCACAATAAATCGGTGATTGTAAAATTTTTAAACCAAAATCTTTTAAAGTTTGTTGCATATATATTACTTGAGAACAAGCTAAAGTAGCAGAAATATACTCTGCTTCAGTTGTTGATAAAGAAACCGTGTTTTGCTTTTTACTAAGCCAAGAAACCAGAGAATGCCCCAAAAAGTGACAAGTCCCACTTGTACTTTTTCGGTCTGATTTACAACCAGTATAGTCAGCATCACGGTAAGATATTAAGTCAAAAGAATCATTTTTAGGGTAAAATAAACCATAATCAGATGTGTGTTTAACATATCTTATGATTCGTTTTACGGCTTTTAAGTGGGTCTCTTTATGTTGAGATTGATATTTGGCACAGAGACAAACACTATGCATGATATCAGGTCTACTGGCAGTAATATAGAGTAGTGATCCAATCATTCCTCTATATAATTTTGATCTACATCTTTCGAGAGATCTTCTTTACTAAGGTACTCATTGGTTGCCATGGGAGTGGGTTTTCCACTCGCAATAGTCAAACCAAATTTACTAATTAGGTCTTTAGCATATTTTTCTTGACTAATAAAGATACCATTATCTAGTTATTTTATTTGTAATCCTAAAAGGAAATTTAATTCACCCATATGACTCATCTCAAACTCTTTTGTCATTATTTCAGAAAATTCTTTATTCATTTCAAAATTAGTTGATCCAAAAATGATATCATCTACGTAAACTTGTACTAGTTGAATATCATTTTCATGTCTTTTAATAAAAAGAGTATTATCTACTTTACCAATTTCAAAATTAGATTGAAATAAATAAGATCTTAGTCTATCATACCAGGCTCTAAGAGCTTGTTTTAGACCATATAAAGCTTTCTTAAGTTTGTAAACATGATTTGGTAATTTATCATTTTTCAAAGAGTGGTGGTTGTTCAACATATACTTCTTTTACAAATCCATTTAAAAAGGCACTTTTAACATCCATTTGAAATAATTTGAAATTATAATGATTTGCGAAAGCAAGTAGAATCCAAATGGCTTCCAATTTGCTATGCGAGCAAAGGTTTCATCAAAATCTATTCCTTCTTCTTGACAATAACCTTGAGCGACTAATCGAGCTTTATTTCTAACTACCTCTCCTTGTTCATTCATTTTATTTTTATAAACCCATTTAGTTCCAATTATAGTTTTATTTTCAGGTCTAGGAACAAGTTCTCAAACATCATTTCTAGTAAATTGATTTAATTCTTCTTGCATAGCCAAAATCCATGAATCATCAGTTGATGCTTCTTTTGGATTTTTGGGTTCAATAGTTGATATAAAAGCTGCATTACTCATTTGACTTAGTTGATTTCTAGTTTTAAAAAAAGATTGCATATCTCCCAGTATATTTTCTATAGGATGATTTTTTAAAAGTTTTGTCCTTTTATTAGGATGATTAATTTCATTATTAGTTTCAATTGATTCTTGATTTTGAGTGATTAAATCCTCTTCAACATTCGTATCTTCAAAAAATTTGAAATTTTCATCAAATGAAAACATGCATTGTTTCTTCAATGGTGTTAGTTTTTAAATTAAACGCTCTGTATGCTTTACTTCTATTAGAGAATCCGGTAAAGATTCCTATGTGGATTTATGATCAAATTTATCTAAATTATCTTTTGTAAAATAAAGCATTTACTTCCAAAAATTCTGAAATAAGATACCTTAGGTTTCTTTGAATAAAGAAGTTCGTAAGATATCTTATTAGTTAGAGGTCTAATTAAAATTCTATTTAAAATATAAGAGGCGATAACAACTGCTTCTGCCTAAAAATTCTTTGGTAAATCACTATCTGAAAGCATAGTTCTCGTACACTCTTGAATCATTCTATTTTTACGTTCTACTACTCCTTTTTTTATGGAGTTCTCGAAAATGGAAAATTATGAGTTATTCCCTTTTTATTGCAGAATTTCTCAAACTTTTTATTTTCAAATTCACCACTGTGATCACTTCGAATAGTTATAATTTTTAGAGAAAATTGATTTTGAATTCTTTTTGAAAAGGTCTTAAAACATTCAAAAGTATCACTTTTATGTTTCAAAAATATTGTCCATGTAAATCTAGAATAATCATCTATAATTACAGAAATATATTTACTATGATTTATTGACAAAATTTGAGATGAACCAAATAAATCAAGATGAAGTAATTCAAGAGGTTTTGAAGTTGAAATCATATCCTTTAATTTAAAGAAACTTATTCTAAGTTTTCCTAATTGACATGCATCACACAAACTATCTACTTTAAAATTCATTTTTAGGGAGACCTCTTACTAGATCATGTTTTGACAGTCTAGATAAGAGTTTGAAATTTTGCCCAAATCTCTTATGCCAAATCCAAGGGTCACTTGTATTTGCCAACAGACACAGGTTATCATTTGAAACTTTCATACTAAGAATGTAAATATTCTTTTTCCTGACTCCCTCAAATATTATGGTTGAATTATTATCTTCGATATAACATTTATATTTCTCAAATTTTATTTTATATCCTTTATCGTAGAGTTGACTTATACTTAGAAGATTATGTTTTAGATTCTTAACTAGCAAAACATTAGCAATAGTAGGAGTTTCAGAATTACCGACTTTGCCGATGCCAATCACATATCCTTTTAAATTGTCTCCAAAGTTAACCAGTCCTCCGTCTTTGTATATAATAACATTCAGTATTTCTGGTTTGCCAGTCATGTGTCTAGAACACCCACTATCAAGTATCTATTTTTTCTTTATGATATGCACAATTTGTCCATTGTGGATTGATTCCTCAACAGCCATAAAGCATGATTCCTGCACATCAAACAATTTTGATAGATAACTTGAATTTGAATATTGATTATATGCAGACTCATGAAACAATGATGATTTATATATTTGTAAACTAGTATTAACAAATATAGCCATTTTAAAAACTTTTTTCAAAAATTAGATTATGAAACTTTGAAAACCTCGCTCTGATACCAATTGAAAGAAATGCGGATTACAGATCTTAAGGCTAGGATTAACACTAGAGGGGGGCAAATTGTGCTTATAAAGAATTACTATATCTTTTTGAGTTTATGTTAATTTAGACACATATGTATGCAATCTACAAAAATAGGGATAATCACAGAAACAAACAGAGATGCAGAAATAAAATAAAAGCAGTAAAGGAAATAACACACCGGATTTTATACTGCTTCAGAGTTACCCTACATCCAGTCCCACAACACAAGTACAGATTTCCTTTCAAAAGCAATTGTACAATTACACCCTCGATTTCAAGGCTACAAGGTACCCCTCCTGAATTTCAATCCTCTGGGTAGAGATACTTGATTTCCGGGCCATAAGCTTACCCAATTGATTTACCAAGGCTAAAATCACACCTTTTCTCGCCTGATTGATTTTCAAGGCCACAATCGCACCTTTTCTCGCTTAATAGATTACAAAGGAGTCGATAACTCTGAATAGCACTGAGAACCTTGTTGAGATAGTGATAGAGAATCAAACTAGAAGTAATCGAGTATGATTCAATATTGATTTCGGCAGAGTAATGGTAAGAGTATGTATTAAGAAATGTGGAAGAAGAAGAGGAGTGAAAAACCATAAAATCTGATATAAAATTCGTTGAAACTAACCCCTATTTATAGAAGAACAACAGCCATGTCCATTCATGAAGAGTTATGGCGAATAGACACTTCTTTTGAAATTTAAATTTTGAACTCAACTGACACCATGTCGACATGGTCACCATAGGCATGTCGACATCCCAAAGCAATTTTTGAGGTTTGATTTTCTTTGAAAATAACCTTTATCTTATATTAAAACTATTTTAAACTTTTCTAATATATTTGACTATAATTAAAATTCATAAGTAAATATAGAGAAAAATATATATAAAATTTAACTATAATTTTATATTTAAATCTTAAGTATAATATTTAAAAGTTAAATATATTATTTTAAAAGATAGTTTGAAATCAGGAGTAATTTTGACTATGAAATTAAAGATAATTTTGAGGCTAAAATTATTTAAAATCAGGATAGAGGTTTTTGATGCTTTTAAAAGGAAGGTTTTGAAAACATTTTGAAAACATGATATAATTTTTAAAAATCATTTTGAATAAAAAGTTAGCGGATACGAAACAATGTTCCACTAGATTTTTCGTAGATTCCATCCTATTTAGGGTTCCATCCCTTTAACAGGCTCGAAGTGAATTCCATTCCACGAATAAATTGGATTTTAAGATGCCAGTGGTTTTCTATGAGTTTTAACAAAATTTCTAATTAAAGAATAAATTGCTTCAATTCTTGAACTCTTGATATTCTTGATACTCATGTGTCTTCGATCTTGATATCTTGAATCTCTATAATGTACAGTCTTCATTCTTGGTACCTACATGGTTAAAACCTGCATATACATATATCTAAACTTATAATGTTAGTACTTATATTTTATAATCTATTCTAAGGTTGTTGTCGTCAAAACCATCATCTCACGGACTAACAATCTCCCCCTTTTTGATGATGACAACATTTGTTTATAAAATATTACTTCTATCCTAATAACTCCCTCTTAATCTATAACTCCCCCTTAACTTATGCCTAACTAACCTACTTTATATTTCTCCCCCTTTGTCATCAACAAAAACAAACTCTAAACTTTATAACTCCAAACTATATAACTCTCCCTAATTCTAATATACTATGTGATTATAATAATAGTGTTATCATAAATAATCAACACTTAGATCTAATAATAAATCTAATCCTAAACTACTAACTATCTTAAGTATATAATAACCGTATAGTTATATGTATTAATAAGAAGAACACATATATGGTTGATTTTTGTTTGATTTGGAAGAGGAGGCCATTAATTATTTGATTTCAGAGAGAAGAACAGAAAGATAACAGAAATGATGAATACAATTTCGAAAATGTGAAGAATATATAACCAATTATTTTGAATTTTGGTGGGAAAAGAATTTAAAAAAGAAAAACGTTGCATGTTGACATGGGTATATGGGGGATGTCGACATGGTCCATTTTATTTTTACTATTTGATTTATTTTAATGTTAGTTATTAATTATACTTGTTATTTATATTTTATATTTCAGTTATAAAACAAATACATAATTCTCTTCTAAATTTAGTAAATATTGATTCATTTAAGGGTTTTGTTAAGATATCAGCAATTTGATTCTCAGAATTGATATGATCGAGAGTAACTACTTCCTTACTTATATTATTTCTGAGAAAATGATGTCTGATATCAATATGTTTAGTTCGAGCATATTGAGTAGCATTTTTGGATAAATTTATCGCACTCGTATTGTCATAATAAATCGGTGATTGTAAAAATTTTAAACCAAAATCTTTTAAAGTTTGTTGCATATATATTACTTGAGAACAAGCTAAAGCAGCAGAAATATACTCTGCTTCGGTTGTTGATAAAGAAACCGTGTTTTTCTTTTTACTAACCCAAGAAACCAGAGAATGCCCCAAAAAGTGACAAGTCCCACTTGTACTTTTTCGGTCTGATTTACAACCAGCATAGTCAGCATCACGGTAAGATATTAAGTCAAAAGAATCATTTTTTGGGTAAAATAAACCATAATCAGACGTGTGTTTAACATATCTTATGATTCGTTTTATGGCTTTTAAGTGGGTCTCTTTATGTTGGGATTGATATTTGGCACAGAGACAAACACTGTGCATGATATCAGGTCTACTGGCAGTAATATAGAGTAGTGATCTAATCATTCCTCTATATAATTTTGGTCTACATCTTTCGAGAGATCTTCTTTACTAAGGTACTCATTGGTTGCCATGGGAGTGGGTTTTCCACTCGCAGTAGTCAAAATAAATTTACTAATTAGGTCTTTAGCATATTTTTCTTGACTAATAAAGATACCATTATCTAGTTATTTTATTTGTAATCCTAAAAGGAAATTTAATTCACCCATATGACTCATCTCAAACTCTTTTGTCATTATTTCAGAAAATTCTTTATTCATTTCAAAATTAGTTGATCCAAAAATGATATCATCTACGTAAACTTGTACCAGTTGAATATCATTTTCATGTCTTTTAATAAAAAGAGTATTATCTACTTTACCAATTTCAAAATTAGATTGCAATAAATAAGGTCTTAGTCTATCATACCAGGCTCTAGGAGCTTGTTTTAGACCATATAAGGCTTTCTTAAGTTTGTAAACATGATTTGGTAAATTATCATTTTCAAAGAGTGGTGGTTGTTCAACATATACTTCTTTTACAAATCCATTTAAAATGGCACTTTTAACATCCATTTGAAATAATTTGAAATTATAATGATTTGCGAAAGCAAGTAGAATCCTAATGGCTTCCAATCTTGCTACGCGAGGAAAGGTTTCATCAAAATCTATTCCTTCTTCTTGACAATAACCTCGAGCGACTAATCGAGCTTTATTTCTAACTGTCTCTCCTTGTTCATTCATTTTATTTTTATAAACCCTCATTTCTAGTAAATTGATTTAATTCTTCTTGCATAGCCATAATCCATGAATCATCAGTTGATGCTTCTTTTGGATTTTTGGGTTCAATAGTTGATATAAAAGCTGCATTACTCATTTGACTTAGTTGATTTCTAGTTTTAAAAAAAGATTGCATATCACCCAGTATATTTTCTATAGGATGATCTTTTAAAAGTTTTGTCCTTTTATTAGGATGATTAATTTCATTTTTAGTTTCAATTGATTCTTATTTTGAGTGATTAAATCCTCTTCAACATTCGTATCTTCAAAAATTTTGAAATTTTCATCAAATGAAAACATGCATTGTTTCTTCAATGGTGTTAGTTTTTAAATTAAATCCTCTGTATGCTTTACTTCTATTAGAGAATCCGATAAAGATTCCTTTGTCGGATTTATGATCAAATTTATCTAAATTATCTTTTGTAAAATAAAGCATTTACTTCCAAAAATTCTAAAATAAGATACCTTAGGTTTCTTTGAATAAAGAAGTTCGTAAGATGTCTTATCAGTTAGAGGTCTAATTAAAATTCTATTTAAAATATAACAGGCGGTAGCAACTGCTTCTGCCCAAAAATTCTTTGGTAAATTACTATCTGAAAGCATAGTTCTCGTACACTCTTGAATCATCCTATTTTTACGTTCTACTACTCCTTTTTTTGTGGAGTTCTCGGAAATGAAAAATTATGAGTTATTCCCTCTTTATTGCAGAATTCCTCAAACTTTTCATTTTCAAATTCACCACCGTGATCACTTCGAATAGTTATAATTTTTAGAGAAAATTGATTTTGAATTCTTTTTGGAAAGGTCTTAAAACATTCAAAAGTATCACTTTTATGTTTCAAAAATATTGTCAATGTAAATCTGGAATAATCATCTATAATTACAAAAATATATTTACTATGATTTATTGACAAAATTTGAGATGAACCAAATAAATCAAGATGAAGTAATTCAAGAGGTTTTGAAGTTGAAATCATATCTTTTAATTTAAAGAAACTTATTCTAAGTTTTCCTAATTGACATGCATCACATAAACTATCTACTTTAAAATTCATTTTTTGGGAGACCTCTTACTAGATCATGTTTTGACAGTCTAGATAAGAGTTTGAAATTTAAATGCCCAAATCTCTTATGCCAAATCCAAGGGTCACTTGTATTTGCCAACAGACACAGGTTATCATTTGAAACTTTCATACTAAGAATGTAAATATTCTTTTTCCTGACTCCCTCAAATATTATGGTTGAATTATTATCTTCGATATAACATTTATATTTCTCAAATTTTATTTTATATCCTTTATCGTAGAGTTGACTTATACTTAGAAGATTATGTTTTAGATTCTTAACTAGCAAAACATTAGCAATAGTAGGAGTTTCAGAATTACCGACTTTGCCGATGCCAATCACATATCCTTTTAAATTGTCTCCAAAGTTAACCAGTCCTCCGTCTTTGTATATAATAACATTCAGTATTTCTGGTTTGCCAGTCATGTGTCTAGAACACCCACTATCAAGTATCTATTTTTTCTTTATGATATGCACAATTTGTCCATTGTGGATTGATTCCTCAACAGCCATAAAGCATGATTCCTGCACATCAAACAATTTTGATAGATAACTTGAATTTGAATATTGATTATATGCAGACTCATGAAACAATGATGATTTAAATATTTGTAAACTAGTATTAACAAATATAGCCATTTTAAAAACTTTTTTCAAAAATTAGATTATGAAACTTTGAAAACCTCGCTCTGATACCAATTGAAAGAAATGCGGATTACAGATCTTAAGGCTAGGATTAACACTAGAGGGGGGCAAATGGTGTTTATAAAGAATTACTATATCTTTTTGAGTTTATGTTAATTTAGACACATATGTATGCAATCTACAAATATAGGGATAATCACAGAAACAAACACAGATGCAGAAATAAAATAAAAGCAGTAAAGGAAAGAACACACCGGATTTTATACTGCTTCGGAGTTACCCTACATCCAGTCCCACAACACAAGTACAGATTTCCTTTCAAAAGCAATTGTACAATTACACCCTCGATTTCAAGGCTACGAGGTACACCTCTAGAATTTCAATCCTCTGGGTAGAGATACTTGATTTCCGGGCCATAAGTTTACCCAATTGATTTACCAAGGCTACAATCACACCTTTTCTCGCCTGATTGATTTTCAAGGCCACAATCGCACCTTTTCTCGCTTAATAGATTACAAAGGAGTCGATAACTCTGAATAGCACTGAGAACCTTGTTGAGATAGTGATAGATAATCAAACTAGAAGTAATCGAGTATGATTCAATATTTATTTCGGCAGAGTAATGGTAAGAGTATGTATTAAGAAATGTGGAAGAAAAAGAGTGAAAAACCAGAAAATCTGATATAAAATTCGTTGAAACTAACCCCTATTTATAGAAGAACAACAACCATGTCCATTCATTAAGAGTTATGGCGAATAGACACTTCTTTTGAAATTTAAATTTTGAACTCAACTGACACCATGTCGACATGGTCACCATAGGCATGTCGACATCCCAAAGCAATTTTTGAGGTTTGATTTTCTTTGAAAATAACCTTTATCTTATATTAAAACTATTTTAAACTTTTCTAATATATTTGACTGTAGTTAAAATTCATAAGTAAATATAGAGAATAATATATATAAAATTTAACTATAATTTTATATTTAAATCTTAAGTATAATATTTAAAAGTTAAATATATTATTTTAAAAGATAGTTTGAAAGAAGGAGTAATTTTAACTTTGAAATTAAAGATAATTTTGAGGCTAAAATTATTTAAAATCAGGATAGAGGTTTTTGATGCTTTTAAAAGGAAGGTTTTGAAAACATTTTGAAAATAGGATATAATTTTGAAAAATCATTTTGAATAAAAAGTTAGCGGATACGAAACAGTGTTACACTAGATTTTTCGTAGGTTCCATCCTACTTAGGGTTCCATCCCTTTAACAGGCTCGAAGTGAATTCCATTCCACGAATAAATTGGATTTTAATATGCCAGTGCTTTTCTACGAGTTTTAACAAAATTTCTAATCAAAGAATAAATTACTTCAATTCTTGAATTCTTGATATTCTTGATACTCATGAGTCTTCGATCTTGATATCTTGAATCTCTATACTGTACAGTCTTCGTTCTTGGTACTTGCATGGTTAAAACCTGCATATACATATATCTAAACTTATAATGTTAGTATTTATGTTTTATAATCTATTCTAAGGTTGTTGTCGTCAAAACCATCATCTTACGGACTAACACTAAGCTGTTTGCAATTCCTCGTATACGGATTTCACATTTAAGCGACTCATGATGTCATCTTAAAGGTTAATATACAAGCCTTTTGATATACATTTAGAACATAAATTACATAAGATCAAGGTTGAATTTATTATAATAAAAATTATATAAGCTTTTGAAATTTTTTAATTGCATTAAGAAACCAAACATCTTTTAAAGAAATTTCATCTCTTAATTAAGGAATTTCAATCCAGGAAATTAGTGATAAAAAGGATAACGTAATAGCAGATACCTCTGGACACACTAATTCAAAGCCCAAAAGTGGTGTTTAAGCTCGCCTAGTGCCAAGAAGTATGAATCGTTAGGTTTTATCGTTTATATTATACAAAGCTAATACATTCTATACTTCTAGATCTCATAGCAGAAAGGGACAATATAATAACATTGAAAATAACCAAAACTAGTACCATCTCAAAATAACTGTTGTCCATACAATAAATGTTTGAAAAGACTCTCCAAATAGGAATATGATATAAATCTGACTGGTAAATACAATAAGGTGCGTAGGAAAATGAATATATATATATATATATATATATTATATATATATATATATCGAAAGCGCCATGTTACCTTCTTTATGCACCCTATCCTACTTACCCTACCTACTGCCCTATCCTCCTGTAATAGATATAAAATATAAAAAGGAATAAATAAGGGGATTGAACAAGATCTTTTGAATAAATTCTACCGCTAGTTGTATGGTGTCAATGAATAATTAAATTGTTGCTTATAACCTATACGAATTAAGGATGTTCATTTGTGTATGCTTTCTTCGTATGAGGAATAAATCAATTTGTACACTATAATGTATCAGCTTTTAGCCCACCTATGTCCAGCAATGATCTACAAAGATTTATGCCTAAAGGTAGGAGCATCCAGAAACTAAGTACCTAGGAATACCCTAATATATGCTCTCAATAATAAACTGCCTAGCTATGCATTGAGAAAACATTCTCAATGGTAAACCGTTGGGTTGCCCACACTAAGTATACATCACAACGCCCATGCACATGCCAAGTAAACAATCCTGATGGTAATTTCTTACCAAAAAATCGAGTATACAACGTTAGTGGAATACGTGGCCTATGCCCTCACATTGTTCGACTAAAATCGTAGAAGGATTGATAATTTGATTTCTTCTACATGTTTATCCACCCAAATAATATCGAACCTACTAATAATAATATCTCTGTCCACTTCATGTTGTCACCTGAATGCAACTATGACTACCATAGTGATAACGAAAGCCTTACTTACGATACAATTACAGCATCGAGAATCACTTACTAAGCATCATGAAGTGTGAAACAAGTCCAGCACATTACACAACTTCATGCAGTTATGTGTGTTCCGAGAAGTAAAGGAAGTGGCGACAAATCTCCAAAACTACCTTACTTTGCCTGCACCAGGTCCAAGTTTAACTTGGTTGTGCTTCTTTCAGACATTTGGATGCATCATTTGGATGTTTGGACCTCTTATAAGATATCGGAACTTTGGTTCATATGTTTGACTTCCTATACGAAGATATTTACAAGCAATTAGACATCTGAAAATGTTTAACTATAATGTTTAGTCATCTGACTTATTTGGCATCTTAATCTAGTAAGATTTCAGCGTGTTCCTTTCTGTTTTGATCTATTAATAATTCAGATGTCCAACTCCTCAATAGAAATTTGTGGTAGGTTTCAGGCATTTAAACATCCTTTATTGACAACTAAATCGGTTGTGCCTGGATTTGTTTTTCTTTAATATTTAGATACAACTTTTGAATTTGTAAAATCCATCTTTTAAATAAGTAGATGTATTCAATTTCAAGCTTACCAATTTCTAGCTTCTTATGTAGTTTATTCCATTAACTATATATAATTGTTTAGTTGATTCATCTATGCATATTTTATCTAAAGTTAATTGAATTGGGTCTAGGTGATTTCTAAAGGGTGTATTCATAGATCTACTTTCTTTTTAGCCTAAATTAGTTCGGATCTATCATGTAACAGGAAGTTTATTAAGTTTTAGAGGTTATTTCAATCCAATTTAACCACCCTACAAGTTCTACAATTTTATTATCTAATTATACCAAGGGTTCACCAATTATTTTGAATCATATATGTGATATCCCGGAAATTTGGGACAATATCAATTTAATAATCTACATTAAAAATTAAATTGATTTGATAATATTTGTCAATAATTTAATAATCTTCTTATAAATAATTATTTAACTGATAATTTATCTTTTAGAAGTTAATCAAATTGCCTTCTATTTATAATGTATATATATCTGTATATATATTGTACATGGAAAATCTTTGTTTTAATTTAATAAATAGATATGTTTTCTAATTCTAATATTTTTGAAAATTTAGAAATTTGATATTTAAGCTATTGAATAAATGGTTATATGATTTTAAATTACTCAAGATTTAAGTTTAGTTGTTTAAAATAATTTTAGCTTACAATTAAATTTCGCAAAAAGGTTTGTTTAATTTGTTTTAAATTTATCTTGATAAAATAAACAGTTTATTAATAGATGAATACTTTTATAAATCATTTGACTTAACCATAAGCTCTATTAATTATGTAAATCTTTACAAATGGATTTTAAGTAAAATTGTTATTTCAACCTTAATTATATATATGTGTGATTGAATAAAAGTTATGATGTGGAAATCAGGAATAAAGGTTTTAAAATGTTTAAATTTAATAAACATTTATTAATATTAATATAAGTATAAAATAACATTATAATAAGTAATTAAATATTTGTTAGTCATAGTTAAAATACAAATGTAAATACAAATAAGAAATGAAGTGAAACACAAACTATAAATTTGTAACCAATGAATAAAACAAGAACAAAGTATAAAACAAAGTAACCTTCTTTCATAAAAGCATCTACCTGTAAGATGCAAACAAAATATCTTCATTCAAGTCAAATGGAATTAGTCAAAGTATGAAATAACAGCTCACAAAAAAATGTATACTATAGTTCAAACTAGAAACAAATAAACAAATATCTATAACATGAAGCTTCATATACAAGCTAAACTTTGGTCTGCAGATTTGTACACTTACACATACACATATCTTTTTGCAGCAAACATACATATACTTATGTCAACAAATATATTAATTAGCCTAACTTATATGCACAGTAGTACAAGCAAAATCTGCACACATTAATAAGATGTTAGCATAAATGATAACATTAGTACAAACATAAATTAAAACCTGCAGCAAACATTAATTAGCCACCTTTGCATCTGAAATAACTTATCTCCAGCCGAAATATTTCAATTTTTGTCTGGTCTTAGTACAATATGATAATAAAGCAAATATTATTTTATGTCAAAGCTTGTGCAAGAAGACATATTGTTGAAGTTATATATGTATTCATCATTTGTTATTCCATTTTTAGTTCAGTTAGTAACTCATAAAACAAAACTGAGGAAACAAAAGAGTATAAACAAAATTACATATTTTCTAGTTCAAGTCAAATTCAGAAAACAAGAAAAAGGGTTACTGAAAATTTGCAAACTGCAGAACTCTTGTATCATCCTCTGTTCCATTGCAAACTTGTGTGAGTAACACTTTTAATTTTCTTAAGTTTTTTTTAAACCTGTTACATGCAAATATGTGAATGCCTGAATATATTGAATGAATATTTATATATTCATTTTTGCTCTGGATTATTGTGAAATGGAAATTACAGTATGTTTAAGCCTGCAGATCCAAACTGTTCTATTACAAACTTGCTTTATTTTCCTATTTCTGTGAGTAAACATCATCTTTGAGGTTTAAATTTTAGCTATGGTTACTTGGTTGATGTCTGTAATATATATATATATATATATATATATATATATACTATTTGTGTTTGTGATATCTATATATATATATATATATACTATTTGTGTTTGTGATATCTCTGTATAACTATTTCTGCAACTTTCTGTTCTTACTTCAAGTATCAGGGTGATTTAAAAGTCACCATCTTTTTACTTCCTTACTGATTTGGATTAGGACTTAGTCTAAAATTTTTTGAACTAGCATAAGTGGATGGTTAAAATTTATAAGAAAGATAAATACATATTTGAGTAAGCCTGAAAGGAAAACAAAATGAAGTAACAGAACAAATTATAAAACAAGTCAAAACTTCAGTTGTCATGATCCATCAATTCAAGTTTATGAACTTATTACTACATCAAAATTAGGATTTTTAAAACTTAAATTACATTTTTTTTAGTTGAGCTATGAATATGCTTTACTGGGTTGAACCATTCAAGCAAGTTGGGTTGTCTCTGGAAGTGTAGTTGATCGGAGGGCTTAAGGATTGTTTCGAAGTTAGTTGGATGGTCGGTGAGGCCGGTAAAATTGTCAGGAAGTTCATCTATGACCGGAGGTGACGGTGGTTGCGAGCTTTATCTCCTAGACCTAGTTTTGCCTATGCCTGGAAACTTGGTCATTTTGGGGTCAAGAAAGGATCGAGTTTGAGGAAACTCTGGGGGATGGTTGTGGGAACATAGTAGAAGCTGTAGACAGAGGCGGTGGTACTCCAGTGGTCGGAATGTGAAGAGCGGGGAGGTTTCAGGTTTTGGGCTGTTGTTTGTTGGTGTTCCAGGTTGTAGAGGAGAATGCTTGTTTTTGTTTTTGAGCTAGTGGTTAGTTTCTGGGGGTTGTGTCTGGATCTGGGGGTGACTGGTGTCGTGTGGGGGTGCCAGGGGATGGCCGGAGTTGGCTGGGGCCACGGTGCACGTGCACCGTGCCGGGAAGTATGGTGGTACTGATTTCTTGGTGTGCAGAGTTTGGCCTGAGGGAATACTCGAGTAACTTGAGTAAATGACTCGAAGCAAGGTGATGGAAGACTCGAAGCACTGAAGAGGGTTGGTGTTTTGGTGGTTCCAGTTTTGTTTAGCCTCAGTTTTTAGTATGCAGGGTTTTTGACTCGGGGAAGTCTCGAGTAAATTTCATTTTTTCTCAAAGCACAGAACTAGTTGACCCGAAGCAATTTGTTTGGGTTCAGGTGGAAGTTTAAATTCCTACAGGTTGTGTAAACACCTGTACATTTAAAATTTAAACCAAATTTAAAGAAAAATTAATTGTAAGTTAGTTGAAATCATGATGTATTTGAATTTTAAGTTGTCAACTAAGATTTAACAAAATCTAAATCTAATTAGAAGTATGAATTCAAATTTATGTTTTAAATCTAAAATGCAGTTTTTAATACTAAAATGAGTTTCGGGTTTTAAAACCAGATAGTTTCCAGATTTTCAAAGTTAGACCTGAAACAAAATGTTGCAGCAGTCAATTAGAATGTTTAAAGGTATTGATTCAAATGGATATTTGAATTTTAAAAGTTTAAATTGGATTTGGATGTGAAAAGTCAGTTTTCAATTCAAGTTTTGTTTAGGAAGTTAAATCAAAAGTTTGGAATTAAAGATAACTTGATTCAAGATCACCTAGAATTCAATCTGAAAATTTAAATCAGTTTGAATATGAATGTTTTAAAAATAAGTTCAAATAAAATAGTTTTGAAACGTAAATTTGTTTCAATAAAATTAACTTGATTTTGAGAATTCTTGATTTAAAGTTTTTGAATGAAAAATAAATGAATTGTTTAACTTGAGATTTACAAGTTAAATATTAATGTAAATTTGGAAATTTAAATTTGAATGAAAAATTCAAATAGTTTAATTTAAAAGATTTTAATTTGAATGTTAATTGTAATCGTTTTGAAATCTTAAATTCAAATGATATTTAAATTTAAAAGGTAATGTTAATGAAGTCATTAATTAAAGAATGAATTATCTTAAGGATAATAGGGTCATTAAGGAATGACATATGTATTAAAGTTAATAAATAAAGATCAATTAAGAAGTAAATTAAGAAATATTATTAAATGTAGACAATTAACTAAAGATCTTTAATTTATTAATATATATAATTAACTTTGGATAATTAATTAGATTAATTAGGTAATTCTTGATGAAAGTAATTGAGAGATTAATTACTTATGGTAATTAGTTTTGATAAGATGATTAATTTAAGTTAGTTAATTTATTTTTAATTAATTTAAAGAAATCATTTACTAAATTGATTGATTACTGGTGAATGCAATGGAGCATAAAGAAAGTAATTAATATTAATTACTGAATGTAATTAGTGAAAGATGATATATTAAATAAATAATTTGGATGATTACTTTTGAAATTAATCAGAGGATTAATTAATGGAGATAATTAATTAGGGGATAATTAATTTAAGTAATTAATGATAGTTAATTACTGGTTGATATTAATCAAGGATGATTAATAATTGTGCTTAATTAAGGATTAATTGCTTAATGTAATCGATTTAAATAAATGTAATTAATTATAAATGAAGTAATTAAAAGTTAATTACTGGGAATAATTTATAAGAATTAATTTGTAAAATTTATTAAAGACTAATTACTTATTGTAATTAGAAAATGATTAATTAGAGGAGTTAATCAACATAAATATATAGAGATAAATTAATTTGTATAAAAATTTAATGATTGGTTGTATAAGCAGGATTTATGAATGAAGTAATTAATTTAATTTACTTTAAATTAATTAGAGATAGAAGTAGTTAATTTAATTCATTTTAAATTAATTACAAATGGTAAGATTTTAAATCATTGCTTATAAATGAAGGATATTGATATTTCATTTGATATGAGATGGGTAATATCTTATGATATGGATGCTTGGTTTAAGTAGAATAATATTTAATTATCTGATGGATGATAATTTTGATTATCTGTTTATGATGATGGTATGATTATTTGTTGTGATATTATGAATTATCTATCTGTGTGTATATTGATTATGTTAAATTAAACTGTTAAGGCTAAATAGACAACTTGGCCCTAAAAGACACGTTTTGGATTTCGATGAGACCGGGATCGGGTTTTCCGCATTAGGAACATCCGAAAACCACATCGTTTCCAAATTAACGATAGGTCGTGAATCTGAAGTGAAGATGAAGAATCAGAGTGCAAGGGTTGTCGTCGTTAACTCTGAGGGTGATTCCAAAATGAGTGTAACGAGATAATTCCTTCGGTTTCGTTCGAACCCGGAACGAACTTGTATGGATTGAATGCTTTCAACACATCGTCAGGTGGGCGATGAGCATTCTAAGAAATGTATTCTATAAAGGTAATCGCAGCCTCAAGCCTCATCAACCGGGAATGGCTAAAACAGGGGAGGTGCAGCAAGGTTAGGTGGGTCATGCCCAAGCAGGACAAGATTTTCCTCTGTCTAGATGTCCCTTTTTATTCGGCTTTGTGGGCGGTTGGATGTACACTAACTGCGGGGTTATCTTGTTCGGGACTGTTCAGTAAGGAATGGTTCCGGCCTTGTGTTGCAGGGGATGAAGGGAGTAATCCTCGGTACGTTGATCTAGGCCACGTACTGTGACGGGCGGTACTCCAGTAGCCCTGCCATTGTATGGAATCCACAATCCAATAAGTGCCCACGGTTTTGATTGTATTACCCACTTTTGTGGCTAGTAGCTGGAATTTAATAAATGTAACAATTTCGGCTATTTTCTATTTACTTGAAAACCCTAGACCTATTATAATATCACAGAATTTCATATCAAATGTTTTGGTTAGCGTAAGGTAAAAACTTTTCCATGTTTATGTGTGGGGAGTCTTACGTGATACCTTTTGTTTTCAAAAGATTTTCAAAGTTAAACAACTTTAACCTATTACTCATACCAGACCCATGTCTGACCCGGAGTTTATTTTTGTTTTTCATAAACTCTCGGGTACCCAAATTTTTACGGTAGCCAAGGGATTCAGGTTAGCTTTGACGAATTCTGGAGGAGCAATGGAGCAGGAGGCTTCAGCGTTGTAGATATATATATAGTTCCGCTGTGTTGGTATCTCTGAGTCATTTGTTTGAGTTGAGTTGTATTAACTAGACAGGTGTTTATAACTGTCTAGTATGTGATGTATTATCTGTATAACTCTGATTGATGTTGTATATTATGTAAATACTTATATGATATATTATATTTTATTCGTTCCGCTGTGAGATTCTGATGTTGTTGTTCTTTCTTCTCTATCTTTTCTATTTTCTCACCTCTTTCTTTTCTTATTAACGATACTTCTTCCTGGACGTAGGAAGTGGGGTCGTTACAGTGGTATCAGAGCGATAGGTTGAGTGAATACCTAGGCTCTTAAGTGATTTCTTCTTGAGAGAGCGTATTTGTAATTTTGATATATATATATATATATTTATATTTATTTCTACCTATTTGTTGGGTTACCTGTCCGGGTTATCCAATATAAGTTATAAAGGTAGATAGATAGTGGTGTGTGTAACACAACTATCAATGGTTGGAAGTGTAATTGTCAAGACTGTAGGCTTAATACTGTCTTGAGTAAGTTCTGGATGGTGTAAGAATTTCATCGATCTCTGAAGGAAACCTGTTGAGGTTCGGAGTTCATCTTTGAAGTGTTAGAGTTTGGCGGAGCTAAAGTTTGGATCTGTCGGATAAACAGAAGTAAGTCAAGATATTTTGATACATCAAGGTGTAGTAGCTATGTGATGAGACACAGTGACTATGGATGTCTCCGACGATATTTCTTTGAAACATGTAAGGTGAAGTGTGTCTGCTTCGGTATTGTGGCTGAGTTCAGCAGGGTGTTTCTGTTTGCGTTGAGGTTCAACCTTCTCGAAGAGCTTTGGATAGGGAAATCTTAGCATCTGTGGCAGCAATGCAGCTTGGAATATTTTTGGTGTTGGCAAGAGATCTTCTGGTTTAGCAGTTTTTCTGTAATGGAATGCAGAAGCAGCAGTGTGGTTCCATTTCTTCGATGGATTGGTGTAGGCTGTTCTATTGGTAAGGAGAAAGCAGTATCTTTGGAATTTGGCTGTACAGATCGCAAAAGTGACTTGCGATAGTTTGGGTGTTCTTTTGGGGTTTCAGGGATTTTTCTAGATGTCTTCTGGAAGTTAGGGTTTGTTCTGGAAATTGAGTTGGTAAAGCAGCTCAGAATTTTTGGAGGAACTTCTGAATTTTATTTTTAGAATGCGTTGACCAGACTGTGCTTGAGATCATTATCAGCATTTTCATCTGTTCAATCAGAGTGGCGCGGTGGAAGCATGGTGGTAGCTGTTTTAGTTTGGAAGCAATTGGATATTGCAGTGTTTGGATTAGAGAGTTCTATGGGAAATTTCTCAAAATCTAAGACCAGATTGGAGTGCTCATGTTCTATCTTTTCTAGATGCGGGAGATGTGAGTTCTGTTTTCTGTTTTTAGGATAGAGTTGTATTCTGAGTTTTGGTTGATCTTAGAAGGATCAATTTGTTGGATTGTCTTTGGTTCAGTTTGTTTATAGGGCATCAGCAAGGATTGAGCTGATCGGTAAAGATGAAGGAATCCCAGGATCGTCCGAAGAGTTTTGTGGATTAGAGACGTAGAAATTTGGAATCCGAAATCGGGGATTTGATTTTTGGATAAATGTTTGGCTTCAGAATTGAGTTGTCAGTTTGGATAACTGGAATTAGGAGTGTTTCACGTATCTCTGAGGGAGTACGTGTAAGATCTATCTTTGATTTTAGAATCAGCAGTTCAGGGAGTTGTAGTGTTGGGTCAGACTTGAGTTTGGTCTGATTTCCTGTTTTGTTTTGTAGATTTAGATAAGTGGAAACTCCATAGTTTAATAGTAGTATTGGTTGTTTGGATTCTATAAGGTGAGTAACCCGGTATTTATACTTAGGAAGACCCGAGAAAATTCTATTTAGAATTTTGTCTGGATAGTTAGATTTGTTTGTTTAGATGAATTGGTTGCTACGATTGTTAGTTTATGTTGATATATGCTTGTGTTAAAATTTAAATTTTTAATTGGATTATTAAATTACCTTTGTTTTAAATTTTGGGGACGAAATTCTTTTAAGGGGGGAAGAATGTGATATCCCAGAAATTTGGGACAATATCAATTTAATAATCTACATTAAAAATTAAATTGATTTGATAATATTTGTCAATAATTTAATAATCTTCTTATAAATAATTATTTAACTGATAATTTATCTTTTAGAAGTTAATCAAATTGCCTTCTATTTATAATGTATATATATCTGTATATATATTGTACATGGAAAATCTTTGTTTTAATTTAATAAATAGATATGTTTTCTAATTCTAATATTTTTGAAAATTTAGAAATTTTATATTTAAGCTATTGAATAAATGGTTATATGATTTTAAATTACTCAAGATTTAAATTTAGTTGTTTAAAATAATCTTAGCTTATAATTAAATTTCGCAAAAAGGTTTGTTTAATTTGTTTTAAATTTATCTTGATAAAATAAACAGTTTATTAATAGATGAATACTTTTATAAATCATTTGACTTAACCATGAGCTCTATTAATTATGTAAATCTTTACAAATGGATTTTAAGTAAAATTGTTATTTCAACCTTAATTATATATATGTGTGTTTGAATAAAAGTTATGATGTGGAAATCAGGAATAAAGGTTTTAAAATGTTTAAATTTAATAAACATTTATTAATATTAATATAAGTATAAAATAACATTATAATAAGTAATTAAATATTTGTTAGTCATAGTTAAAATACAAATGTAAATACAAATAAGAAATGAAGTGAAACACAAACTATAAATTTGTAACCAATGAATAAAACAAGAACAAAGTATAAAACAAAGTAACCTTCTTTCATAAAAGCATCTACCTGTAAGATGCAAACAAAATATCTTCATTCAAGTCAAATGGAATTAGTCAAAGTATGAAATAACAGCTCACAAAAAAATGTATACTATAGTTCGAACTAGAAACAAATAAACAAATATCTATAACATGAAGCTTCATATACAAGCTAAACTTTGGTCTGCAGATTTGTACACTTACACATACACATATCTTTTTGCAGCAAACATAAATATACTTATGTCAACAAATATATTAATTAGCCTAACTTATATGCACAGTAGTACAAGCAAAATCTGCACACATTAATAAGATGTTAGCATAAATGATAACATTAGTACAAACATAAATTAAAACCTGCAGCAAACATTAATTAGCCACCTTTGCATCTGAAATAACTTATCTCCAGCCGAATATTTCAATTTTTGTCTGGTCTTAGTACAATATGATAATAAAGCAAATATTATTTTATGTCAAAGCTTGTGCAAGAAGACATATTGTTGAAGTTATATATGTATTCATCATTTGTTATTCCACTTTTAGTTCAGTTAGTAACTCATAAAACAAAACTGAGGAAACAAAAGAGTATAAACAAAATTACATATTTTCTAGTTCAAGTCAAATTCAGAAAACAAGAAAAAGGGTTACTGAAAATTTGCAAACTGCAGAACTCTTGTATCATCCTCTGTTCCACTGCAAACTTGTGTGAGTAACACTTTTAATTTTCTTAAGTTTTTTTTTTAAAACCTGTTACATGCAAATATGTGAATGCCTGAATATATTGAATGAATATTTATATATTCATTTTTGCTCTGGATTATTGTGAAATGGAAATTACAGTATGTTTAAGCCTGCAGATCCAAACTGTTCTATTACAAACTTGCTTTGTTTTCCCATTTCTGTGAGTAAACATCATCTTTGAGGTTTAAATTTTAGCTATGGTTGCTTGGTTGATGTCTGTAATATATATATATATATATACTGTTTGTGTTTGTGATATCTCTGTATAACTATTTCTGCAACTTTCTGTTCTTACTTCAAGTATCAGGGTGATTTAAAAGTCACCATCTTTTTACTTCCTTATTGATTTGGATTAGGAATTAGTCTAAAATTTTTTGAATTAGCATAAATGGATGGTTAAAATTTATAAGAAAGATAAATACATATTTGAGTAAGCCTGAAAGGAAAACAAAATGAAGTAACAGAACAAATTATAAAACAAGTCAAAACTTCAGTTGTCATGATCCATCAATTCAAGTTTATGAACTTATTACTACATCAAAATTAGGATTTTTAAAACTTAAATTACATTTTTTTAGTTGAGCTATGAATATGCTTTACTGGGTTGAACCATTCAAGCAAGTTGGGTTGTCTCTGGAAGTGTAGTTGATCGGAGGGCTTAAGGATTGTTTTGAAGTTAGTTGGATGGTCGGTGAGGCCGGTAAAATTGTCAGGAAGTTCATCTATGACCGGAGGTGACGGTGGTTGCGAGCTTTATCTCCTAGACCTAGTTTTGCCTATGCCTGGAAACTTGGTCATTTCGGGGTCAAGAAAGGATCGAGTTTGAGGAAACTCTGGGGGATGGTTGTGGGAACATAGTAGAAGCTGTAGACAGAGGCGGTGGTACTCCAGTGGTCGGAATGTGAAGAGCGGGGAGGTTTCAGGTTTTGGGCTGTTGTTTGTTGGTGTTCCAGGTTGTAGAGGAGAATGCTTGTTTTTGTTTTTGAGCTAGTGGTTAGTTTCTGGGGGTTGTGTCTGGATCTGGGGGTGACTGGTGTCGTGTGGGGGTGCCAAGGGATGGCCGGAGTTGGCTGGGGCCACGGTGCACGTGCACCGTGCCAGTGAAGTATGGTGGTACTGATTTCTTGGTGTGCAGAGTTTGGCCTGAGGGAATACTCGAGTAACTTGAGTAAATGACTCGAAGCAAGGTGGTGGAAGACTCGAAGCACTGAAGAGGGTTGGTGTTTTGGTGGTTCCAGTTTTGTTTAGCCTCAGTTTTTAGTATGCAGGGTTTTTGACTCGGGGAAGTCTCGAGTAAATTTCATTTTTTCTCGAAGCACAGAGCTAGTTGACCCGAAGCAATTTGTTTGGGTTCAGGTGGAAGTTTAAATTCCTACAGGTTGTGTAAACACCTGTACATTTAAAATTTAAACCAAATTTAAAGAAAAATTAATTGTAAGTTAGTTAAAATCATGATGTATTTGAATTTTAAGTTGTCAACTAAGATTTAACAAAATCTAAATCTAATTAGAAGTATGAATTCAAATTTATGTTTTAAATCTAAAATGCAGTTTTTAATACTAAAATGAGTTTCAGGTTTTAAAACCTGATAGTTTCCAGATTTTCAAAGTTAGACCTGAAACAAAATGTTGCAGCAGTCAATTAGAATGTTTAAAGGTATTGATTCAAATGGATATTTGAATTTTAAAAGTTTAAATTGGATTTGGATGTGAAAAGTCAGTTTTCAATTCAAGTTTTGTTTAGGAAGTTAAATCAAAAGTTTGGAATTAAAGATAACTTGATTCAAGATCACCTAGAATTCAATCTGAAAATTTAAATCAGTTTGAATATGAATGTTTTAAAAATAAGTTCAAATAAAATAGTTTTGAAACGTAAATTTGTTTCAATAAAATTAACTTGATTTTGAGAATTCTTGATTTAAAGTTTTTGAATGAATTGTTTAACTTGAGATTTACAAGTTAAATATTAATGTAAATTTGGAAATTTAAATTTGAATGAAAAATTCAAATAGTTTAATTTAAAAGATTTTAATTTGAATGTTAATTGTAATCGTTTTGAAATCTTAAATTCAAATGATATTTAAATTTAAAAGGTAATGTTAATGAAGTCATTAATTAAAGAATGAATTATCTTAAGGATAATAGGGTCATTAAGGAATGACCTATGTATTAAAGTTAATAAATAAAGATCAATTAAGAAGTAAATTAAGAAATATTATTAAATGTAGACAATTAACTAAAGATCTTTAATTTATTAATATATGTAATTAACTTTGGATAATTAATTAGATTAATTAGGTAATTCTTGATGAAAGTAATTGAGAGATTAATTACTTATGGTAATTAGTTTTGATAAGATGATTAATTTAAGTTAGTTAATTTATTTTTAATTAATTTAAAGAAATCATTTACTAAATTGATTGATTACTGGTGAATGCAATGGAGCATAAAGAAAGTAATTAATATTAATTACTGAATGTAATTAGTGAAAGATGATATATTAAATAAATAATTTGGATGATTACTTTTGAAATTAATCAGAGGATTAATTAATGGAGATAATTAATTAGGGGATAATTAATTTAAGTAATTAATGATAGTTAATTACTGGTTGATATTAATCAAGGATGATTAATAATTGTGTTTAATTAAGGATTAATTGCTTAATGTAATCGATTTAAATAAATGTAATTAATTATAAATGAAGTAATTAAAAGTTAATTACTGGGAATAATTTATAAGAATTAATTTGTAAAATTTATTAAAGACTAATTACTTATTGTAATTAGAAAATGATTAATTAGAGGAGTTAATCAAGATAAATATATAGAGATAAATTAATTTGTATAAAAATTTAATGATTGGTTGTATAAGCAGGTTTTGTGAATGAAGTAATTAATTTAATTTACTTTAAATTAATTAGAGATAGAAGTAGTTAATTTAATTCATTTTAAATTAATTACAAATGGTAAGATTTTAAATCATTGCTTATAAATGAAGGATATTGATATTTCATTTGATATGAGATGGGTAATATCTTGTGATATGGATGCTTGGTTTAAGTAGAATAATATTTAATTATCTGATGGATGATAATTTTGATTATCTGTTTATGATGATGGTATGATTATCTATTGTGATATTATGAATTATCTATCTGTGTGTATATTGATTATGTTAAATTAAACTGTTAAGGCTAAATAGACAACTTGGCCCTAAAAGACACGTTTTGGATTTCGATGAGACCGGGATCGGGTTTTCCGCATTAGGAACATCCGAAAACCACATCGTTTCCAAATTAACGATAGGCCGTGAATCTGAAGTGAAGATGAAGAATCAGAGTGCAAGGGTTGTCGTCGTTAACTCTGAGGGTGATTCCAAAATGAGTGTAACGAGATAATTCCTTCGGTTTCGTTCGAACCCGGAACGAACTTATATGGATTGAATGCTTTCAACACATCGTCAGGTGGGCGATGAGCATTCTAAGAAATGTATTCTATAAAGGTAATCGCAGCCTCAAGCCTCATCAACCGGGAATGGCTAAAACAGGGGAGGTGCAGCAAGGTTAGGTGGGTCATGCCCAAGCAGGACAAGATTTTCCCCTGTCTAGATGTCCCTTTTTATTCGGCTTTGTGGGCGGTTGGATGTACACCAACTGCGGGGTTATCTTGTTCGGGACTGTTCAGTAAGGAATGGTTCCGGCCTTGTGTTGCAGGGAATGAAGGGAGTAATCCTCGGTACGTTGATCTAGGCCACGTACTGTGACGGGCGGTACCCTAGTAGCCCTGCCATTGTATGGAATCCACAATCCAATAAGTGCCCACGGTTTTGATTGTATTACCCACTTTTGTGGCTAGTAGCTGGAATTTAATAAACGTAACAATTTCGGCTATTTTCTATTTACTTGAAAACCCTAGACCTATTATAATATCACAGAATTTCATATCAAATGTTTTGGTTAGCGTAAGGTAAAAACTTTTCCATGTTTATGTGTGGGGAGTCTTACGTGATACCTTTTGTTTTCAAAAGATTTTCAAAGTTAAACAACTTTAACCTGTTACTCATACCAGACCCATGTCTGACCCGGAGTTTATTTTTGTTTTTCATAAACTCTCGGGTACCCAAATTTTTACGGGTAGCCAAGGGATTCAGGTTAGCTTTGACGAATTCTGGAGGAGCAATGGAGCAGGAGGCTTCAGCGTTGTAGATATATATATAGTTCCGCTGTGTTGGTATCTCTGAGTCATTTGTTTGAGTTGAGTTGTATTAACTAGACAGGTGTTTATAACTGTCTAGTATGTGATGTATTATCTGTACAACTCTGATTGATGTTGTATATTATGTAAATACTTATATGATATATTATATTTTATTCGTTTCGCTGTGAGATTCTGATGTTGTTTGTAACGGAAGCGGATTTTCGTTGCCGAAAAACCGAAATGTTATGGGTTTAAGAAAGAAGAAAGGAAGAAGAAGAGAAGAAGGTAGAAGATGGAGAGAAGAAAGAATAGAAAAATAGAGGGAAGAGAAAAACAGAAAATAGAAATTTTATACTTTAAACAAAGAACATAGAACAGAACAGAAAACAACAGAACAATAACAGAATCTCACAATTCGCAGCGGAACAACATATAATAATAAATGAATAATCTTTAAACAAAGAACTATATCAGTTATTACATTTTATACTTTACATCATATCATCATCAGAGTGTACAACAACAAACAATGCAGCGGAAAAAAATACTATATAAACTAGTAATACGCCATGCCATCCATCTTGCCTCCAGCAACTCCAGAATATCCTGATAAACCTTAACTCTTGACTGCCCGTGTAGAAATTGGTGGGCACCCAGAGTTTAGGAAGGAAAACAATAAACTCCGAGTCAGTCATGTGACTGGTGTGAGAACTCAAAACAGTTTATTTTCTTTAAAATCAAAAATAGAGGAATATTTTTAAATCAATTCGCAATGCTTTTAAAAAAATGTAACTACCATAAGACCTCCCGCCACACACACAATGCAAACGCAGACTTGTAGGAGATTTCTTCTTATGTTAGTCAAAGATGCTTGATACGCATTAAAATAAAACATTTGATATTATTACTAGTGCATAGTGTAGAAAATATTTCAAAAGTAGAATATAAATCTTAGCCAGCATAGGTACCATTATATTATGCCTACTAATAGCTACCATATTAGATGGCAGGTTCTACAACTAAAACCGTACAAGTCACGTATTGTTTCTTTGGATTTCCAACAAATGGTCAGGCCAAGGAACTTCCCATTGCCACATGAGAACGCCTCTGGAAGGACGTCCCCGAGAACCAAACCGGAACTCTGCCAACACAAGGCCGGGTTACCCCTAACTGGGTAACTACGGACACGAACACGCCATTCCCCGATCGTAAACGACCTTTCTCACGGGATCCCGATAACCAACAACCACAAAGTAATAAATTCGCAGTAACCACATAGGTTAAATATCTGGGCTCCATACCATGATACCACCTCTATCCAGAAGGAAATGCACATACCCTAAAGGGAGCTACCCCTCATAACCTTGCCGCATCTTTCCTGTTTTGACCATTTCCGGGGTGTGAGGCTCGACGAAGTCACGTCCACAAAAACACACTTTATACAAAAAGCCGTGCTTTGGGTCAACAAATGATCATAGAAATGATCACCAAGATAGACGATCAAATAAATGATCCTATCACAAATAATCAACACAATGATCATTTACAGCTACACTCAGCATGTCACATTACCAAATTGGGAATATATCGCTGATAACTTCAACTATATAACCTCTGAGCTCGTACGTCTCAGAGAAGGGTGTTAAGCTAAGAGAATAAATTCTCCGCCACCACAGAAATATATTTGAAAGAAATCGGCTTTACATCTCAATTTGTAATGTCAGACACACAATCCATACAAGTCTGTTCCGGGCTCGAACAGAACCGAAGGCACTTTCAAAGAAGTCCTTGCAATCCGAATAATCTCTAATCACGTTCGGATTTCCCATCACATATGGAGATCTCAATACCAGGGATCAGCCAGTGCAGAGACAATCAACAAGAAACCCTTTCGCTTTCGAAAATATCCGGTCTTCAACACCGATCTTCGAATGCAATTCATAACGACGTATCACATATTCGGAATGGGTTATACGACCCCAAGGTCCTTTCCCGGTTAACCCGAATAGTGAGCGCTTATTTTTAAAAAAATAAGTGTGGCATTCAAATTCAAGCAATTCACAACAAATACCTATTTAAAGGTAAATATTGATAGTCAGTTATTGAACTATCAATAGATATGCCAACATCACCAGATTCCAAATAATTTTCCAAATTTTTTATTTCCCAAAAATATCTTTATAAGATATACATTCTCCATTCTTTAAAAATAAATCAATATTTATTTTTAACTCATCTTCCAAATTTCATTTATAAATTCCATATTGAATTTACATTCCAAAATACTTATGAATATACGATTTCCATTCAATTTCTAATATTCATTTTCAATTTATCTTCAAAAAGATAAATTACAAATATTCACTTAATATTGGAAAAGCATTTCTATACTTATTAAAAATAAGTAATTCACAGATCTTTTTATTTTCTATACTTAGAAAATATTTAATATACCCTAATCGAAATCAAGTATATATTTCATTCTTTAAGGAAATTATTCACTTAACCATATTTATTTGGGACAAAACGATTTGTTGCGTAAAATATCGTTACGACAACCCAAAATCACCAGTATAGGGATTCGAAATTAAAATAGATATATAAATCCCAATACTATACAAAACATTTCCTTTCGGAAATCATTTATTATAACAACAGTGTTATAATCTACCATTTCCTTCTATTTCTTGAAAACGTCTATTTCAACAATGAATGTTGAAATCTATGGTTTCGAATCTGAATACATTTTAAAACATCTTTAGATCGTTTTAATTCTATTTAAAACATCACATCCAAAATAATTTCTTTAACAAAATATTCACTATTCAAAAACGTGAATATACTTGTTAATAAATTTCATCACTTCTATTCATTTTATTTTAAAGAATTATTCACTGTCTAAAACATGAATATAATTCCATAAATAAATTACAACAATTCCTTATCAAAATAAGTCGTTGCGGATTTATAAAACAATGTTTATAAATTCTATTTCTATTTATTTTATAACAACTTCCTTTTATAAATTTCCTTTATAAATCTATTCAATTTCATATCTCAATGATATACTAAAATTTCATATTATAAGTTAAATACTTATAATTTATTTGTTTATAAAATCGTTCCTTTAAACTTCATAAATTTTCATAAATCTTATAACTTATAAGATTCATTTATTTATCCAAATTCCATTCTTTTAAATAACTTTACAAATTTTATAAACCTACTGTTTATAAAATTCCATTTATAACTTCACCGTTATAATTCTATAATTCCAATTTATGAAATTCATTTACAAATCATTCTATCACTTATAAAAGCTCGTTTTATAATTCCAATATCTTTAATTTATAAATATCAATTTATAAATCTTTTAATATAAAACAATTTATATTACTACTTTAAACATCTTTAAACTCTTTCATAATTTTCATCATTCTGATTTATAAAATAAAAATTTTATAAATCCTATTTTTAGACTTCTTATAATAAATTCAGAAATCCCAGTTCAAACTATTTTATGAAATCACTAATCCCATAATTTCAAAATTCAACTTTTAACCGTATTTCTCAAAAATCATAATTTTTATAATATTAAAATTATAACGTTTATTTATTTAAGATGAATCAATTCCAATATTTTTATAAACGTATACTTTCAAAAATTATTTTAGAAATCAAAATCGTTATTTTTAAACTTCAAAAATTGGATCCGATGATGCAACACATCAATTAGTCAATCACGACTTTTCAAACATCATATATCATCCATGATAAACAATCAAATATCACAATATATGAAATTAAATAAATATTTGTGAGGAATCCAGTTGGATCCCTCCAACCTGTTTCCCTGCATCCACAGACATTAGCACAATACCATTCCATTTCAAGACGGAATATCGCGGTACATGGGATTTTATAAATATATATCCGCTTACTAACGGCGCAATAGGGTCTCATCCGCTATACAAATGCGGGAAATCAATCAACTGCAATATATACATATGCCAATATATATATATATTGCTATATATATAATATAATACCAATTCCACTTCAAGATGGAATATCGCGGTATATGTGTGTAATAAATAACCTCCGCTTACTAACGGCGTATAAGGTCTATTCACATCCAATATATATATATATATATATATATATATATATATATATATATATATATATATATATATATATATATATAACAATCATCATTCAAGCATTCAATCCACACAACTAACAATTTTAAATCTAACTATTTAAAATTTAAATAAATCCTTTTGAGTGAGAAGTTCTCACCTTTGCTTTTTATTAGCAATCCATTTCCATCTTGACTCGATTTTCTTGATTTATACCTTGTATAAATATTTACACAATTTATTAATATTCGAACAGATCGAATAATAAATTTCCATTTGATAATTTTAATTTATTGGTGATTTCTTTTTAATAGTTAAATTAACCGATAGGTTTATTTAAACTAGTTTCTTCTTTAATAATTTTATTTTAACAAATTTTCCTTTTATAAATTAAATCAACTTATTTTCTTAAATAAAATTATTTTCCTTTCCAACCAAATTTCTATTAAATAAATTTATTTAACTAAACATTTTACTTTTAAACTAACTTTCCCCTTTAATAAATTTATTTATATTTGAATGATTGGACAACCAATCTTCATTTATAAATTTATTTCAACTAAATTTCCATCAATAAATAAATTCTAGTAATTAAAACAATTAATTGAGTTTATTAAACAGTTTGATCTCAATAATACATATTTTTAAAGTTTAAGCTTATAAGTGAAATATATATATATTCCTTTCGAAACTTCATATGTATATTCATAAAAATGAAATTGGTTTCAATTTCTATTCAAATTAAAAATACAGGACTCAACTGTATTAAAAATAAAATCATACCCAGTTTATTTTCAACAATTTTTTTTTTATATATATATATATCATACATATATTTTTCAAATCAAATTGAATCAGAAGCAAATAAAAGAAAGAAAAAAAAAACGAATACCTTCACTGTCGAAACGCCACAGCTCGGTAGCCCAAGCTTCCATGAATCGCATGCATCCCCAATCACGCCTCGCGTCGCGCCTGCTCGCGGCCCCTACGCGCGCGATTGCCGTGCCGTGCCGCCATTGCCTTGCCGCAAGCGCCGAGCTTCCAATTGACGTCGCCTCCATCGCCTATCCTTCGCGGCCGCCATTGCTCGAGACCCACACGAGTCGCCTCGCCTTCACCTCGAGTCGCGCGTTGCCTCGTGCCACCTGCTTCTTCGAATCGCGTCCCCATCCCATTGCCGCCGTGCCGCTCGTTTCCCCCATTGTATTGCGACTTCGCCGCCGTCGCGTCGAACCCTTCATCATGCGCACGCCATTGTCATCTCGCGCGCCGCCGTTTCGATAAACGACGGCCACCATTTTTTTTTTTTTATCTGTCGATTTGAATTTGTGAATTTTGAGAGGAAGGGATTCGGCATATATAAAAAGAATGGAGGAATGGTTATCACGATTTTATTTTCGTGAATTTAGGCGTATTCTCAGGCATAATCGAAGGAGGCAACATGCTGTGTTTGACTATATTTTAAAATTTAAAATTTAAATTGAATTCAATTTGATTTCAATGCGTTTGCGTGTCGTGTGACCACATATCAACTCCAAAAATTACGAAATTTGAAATCCGGCAATAATTCAATATTACGGACCCAATGGAACTGGTTTCGTCGAATTCCGAGACTGTGCCTCGGACGGCTATTTTTAAATATCGATTCAAACGATTAAATTTCAAAACTGAACAAATCACTTTCAAATTAAATTCTGAAGCTTCTATTATCTTCAGTATTATCAATATGAATTTTACAAGCCTTTGAAATATTTTTAATTGGCTTAAATTTGAAGATTCAAATTTTTATTCAACTTTCAATAGATTAAATTCTATAATTTAATCGCTAAATTCGTAATTATATTGAAAATTCAATCTAAACCATTATTCAAATATTTTCAAATTAAATTATTCAAAATTCTGGGTCGTTACATTGTTGTTCTTTTTTCTCTATCTTTTCTATTTTCTCACCTCTTTCTTTTCTTATTAACGATACTTCTTCCTGGGCGTAGGAAGTGGGGTCGTTACAATATATGTATTTCCAATTATAAATCATTAACTTAAATTAATAAACATGACTTTATCTCTAAATATAGAAATAATTAAAATTTAATAATTGTCTGCATCATAAGCATGTTGTAAATAAATCCACTTACCTTGGAATGTTGATTAAAAAAAACCTATCCCTTAGGTTGACTTGATTTGTTATTTCCTTCTTCTATTTAAGCTTGCAATTGTTGATTTGGTTTTTCTTTTCTTCAATTTTATTTCCTATTCATATATAAAGTTTGGTCTCTAATCTATTATTAGTTATTGTCTTAGAATTTGAGAAAGAAGAAGAAGAAAATATGAAGATTGGAGAACCGGTGGCTATAGAATGGAAAGAAATAAGAGATAAGATGATCTAAGGTTAGAAATAACCCTTATATAGGACCAAAACCTATAATTCCCCTCGACTCTTACTTGGGGCTTGATACATTTTTGTTTGTAGTGCGCGTTACAGTAAATAATTCATATCTCCTTCATATAGTATCAGTGTTTGATGTTTTTTATGTGAATATATGCTAATAATATCTACTCAATACAATGGTCAGATTTCCCAAATTATTTTATTTATAAAAAAGTCAGTTTTCCATATTTATGAAAAATGACCAAAATGCCATTTTTCAATTAATTATTTTTATTATTGAAAACATAGAGAGTTACATTCTCCCCTTCTCCCCTTTAAAAACTTTCATCCCCAATAAGAGATGGAAAGAATGAAATTTGTAGACTTAACCATACTCTAGCAACCATGTGTGTGTGCAATACATACACTCAAACCACAGTACATCACACACAAAGCATCCATACAGTTCATAACAAACAAGTTCTTTTCCTGACATTTCTGGTGATAAGAAATGGTATCGATATGGATATGAAATATAATCTGAATCCATGTAGCAACACATACAGTGATGGAAAAATAAGTGCAAATAAACAACATATAGCAACATTCAACTATATGCAAATAAATAGCATCCATCCATCAAACAAACATATGCCATGAATATGGCATGTGAACAGTAAATAATACTAATGCGACTCCTATATGAATGCACGATCATGGCGTATAGGAATGAATTCAAAACATCCTAAAATATACTGATGGTCTCTATATGTATGCAGCATGAGGTATGATAAATTAAATCATATAGTAACATAACTCACACAACAAAGCAATTTCCTAATACACCAAGCAATCAAAAATTCGAAAAACGTACTAGAAAAAAAGTAAGGGATGAGAACCTCTAATCTTCTCCTTTGGGTCCTCACTCTCAGTCGGATCATCTCCCAATTGGACTCTAACTAGCTTGATTTTGGAGTTGCTTTATCTCATTCTCGGCAACTTAGGTAATAACATGACGATCAAGTGATTCTCTCCACTTTTATTTCTTCTAACTAACCTAGCTCAATAACCGTGGTTAAATCGTGTAAATAATTTTGCAAGTGTGACACATGGAAAACATTGTGAATTACCACCAACTTCTTAGGAAGCTCCGCTCTATAAGCCAACTTCCCTACTCTTTTCAAAATTGGAAAAGGCCTATAAGCCATGGTGCCAACTTTTATGAAATACCAAACCTTGTAACCTGTTAAGTGTTAAGACCTTTACAAAGAACATGTCGCCTACTACGAACTCCAACTTTGTGCATCTCCTACAACATGTGATTTTTTTCTTATCTTGCACAGTTTTCATCCTCCTATGGATCAAATCCACTTTCTTTGAAGTCTCTCTAATCATGCTTGGCCAAAGAGTAATCCTATCCGTAGCGTCCTACCAATAAGATAGAGATCTACATGGCCTCTCATATGATGCCTAAAATGGTGCTATACCAATACTTGCGTGATAGCTATTATTATATGAAAACTTTACCGACGGCAAGTAATCCTCCCAAGAAACTTCAAAGTAAAAAACATACAAAATTCGCAGTAAATAACACCTGATTCACCCATTCAGTTTGTCCATCCATCTTTAGGTGAAAGGATGTATACTCAAATTTAGTTCATCACCTAAGATCTCCTAAATACACCTTCAAAACTCACTAGTGAAAAGTGGATCTCAGTCACTAACAATGCTAGAAGGAACTCCATGCAAACAAACTAATTCCTTCATATATAAGGTCACCAAAGATGTGGCTATCATCATACTCTTAATTGGAGTAAAATGGCATAGTTGGTCAGTCGATCGACAATGACCCAAATACTCTCATTTCCCTCCTTATTCCAAGGTAGCCTATCAATAGAATCCACAGAGATACTCTTCCATTTAAATTATAGAATATCCAAAGGATGCAATAACTAACCTGGCTTTCTCCACTCCGCCTTCACTTTTTGACATGTCAAACACTTGGAAACATATTCCTCTATATGTCTCTTCATACTTGGCCAATAGAACATCTTCTTCATATTTCAATACATATTATCACCACCATGATGTATGGTCATCCTAGAATGATGGGTCTCTTCTAATACTGAGTTAACAAACTAAAAAATTAGAGGAACACCCGACCTACCATCTCATTGTGGCCATCTCCTGTAATAAATGGAATAACGATCCAGATGACTCAAATTCTCTCATGTTCAACTTCTCAAAAATAACCAACAACCCAGTGTCTTGCATTTGACTTAAGCCTATATGGTCCATAAGTGAAGGCCGAACGTCTAAAGCTGCAGATACTTTCATTCGAAGAACATATAACTTAGCACCGCATGTCTCCTACTTAAGGTATAAGCTACAACATTTCCTTTGTCTGGAGTATATGAAACACTAAAACCATAAAACTCCATCCTCCTTTGCTACCTTAAATTCAGATCATTTTAGGAGAACAAATACTTTAGGAACTTATGGACTGTGAATAACTTGAACCACACCCCTAAAAGACAATGCCTCCATGATTTGGGAGCAAAAACAATAGCAGCCAACTCAAGATCATGAGATAGATAATTCCTCTTGTGTAATTCCAGTTGTCAACTAGTATAACAAACAACTCTACTAAACTGCATTAGCATAAGTCAACAACTCTTTTAGTGTAAAGCATGCTCAGCTTTTGAGTTCTGTGGGAAAACCGAATTATTCCTAGTAAGGCTTGTTTGCAGCCTAGAAATCATTTCATAGTCCTTAATAAACTTCTTATAATAGCCATCAAACTAAGAAAATTCTTACCTCCGTAGCATTTTTGGTATCCAATCCTATACTATAGTAGCTTTACCAGGAGAAATTGATAGTCCACACTCATAAATAATATGAACAAAAAAGTGAATATCCTCGCGGTAAAGGTGATATTTTGAAAATTTCGCCTTCAACATATGTCTACGGAGAGTATCGAGCACTTCCCTCAAATGCAGCCAGTGCACTTCCTTGCTTTTTGAATAATTTTTTTTGCCTTCAATGAATGCCACCATAACTTATTCAGTAATCCTCTAAAGACTCGATATATTGTTCAACGAATATGTTGATGCAATGGTCCGTCCAAACAGCATGACTAACCACCCACATAGTCTTTCAGGTGTATAGAGCAATTTTTGGAATAGTGTCTTCAATCATACGCAATTGATGGAATTTGGTAGCCAAGTCAAGAAAAGAAAATATTTATGCTCCAAACAACTGATAAAATAGGTCATCAATTCATGGAAATGGATAATGATTCTGCATTATTAGCTTATTCAATTTCTGATAATAGATGCAAAGCCTTAAAGAGCTATCTGCTTTAGTAGTATAGATAGTAATCGCTCTCCATTCTTAAATACTGCTCTGAATAAAGACCTTCCCCAGCAACTCATTCATTTATTTACTAAGCTCGCATCTTGCTCTAGGAGCCATATGCATGGATCTGGCATCCTTCTCTAAATAAATTCGAAATTCGATCTCACTTTAAGGAGGAAGACCAAAAACTTCGATAAAGACTTCTGAGAAGTTACGAACTATTGGTACAGAAGCTAAGTCATCATGTGACAAGTCATGTAACTTATCATACAAAATTTTTAGGATGGCGGTAAACTTCAAGGGAACACCCATTCCAAGTACTCAAATGATCTACCTTCCTATCATAGTCCAACATCGCCCTATATATTGCCATCCATTCCATCCCGAGAATTAATGCAAACTAAGAAAATCCTAATATAAAAGCATCGCAATCGAATTCAACACCCAAAATTAAACCCTTGTAAATCATAGATAAATGGATCGATCCCCTAAAATATTTGATGCCATAAATGGGTTTATGACAATAACAGTCTCTAATGCAATTCATCATATAAATGAGTGAGATGCTATGATGTTAAATAAAGTGCGAATAGATAAATTAGAAAGATTTAATATGCCTTCTAGGATGTTATTATTCCCCTTTTCCACAGCTGACGCTACATTTGATCTATAAACCGCCTTAATCACTACAACAAAAATGGCCTTTTGTAGCTCTATATAATAATGTTTAATTCAGAAGGCTGTTATCCTTCAATTTTACGTTTCTAATTATAATTAAATATAAAAAAAGAAACGCTGTGAATTATTCTATTTGGCGGAGTGAAAAATTTTTGGCCGCCATTTTTTCGTTCTTCTTATCTTCTTCCTGCAAATAGCTTCATTCCTCTTTTTTATGTTTTTTCATTTCCCTCCTAAAATATCATCCAAACTCAAATCAGTTTGTCTCTGCAAAATCGTATCACGCTTTCAATTTATTGGCTCATTCATCTTCTCGCTCATCGAAACAAGCCGCTCTCATCTTCTCGTCCATCGTCGTTCATCGAAATAGCCACTCCGTTCATCTTCTCGCCACCGGTATCAAAAGGTAAACCGAAAAATAGGTAGATTAGAATTTATCATATGTTGATTATCTTGTAAATTTCTAATATCCTCTATGTCCATGGTATTTGTGCTGAAACAATTAGGGTTATGTAGTAATTTTTCTTCAACTGAAGGTGATTTTCCATGAAGTTGCAACCAAAAAAGATGACATATATCGATTTGATGCAGTACTTCAAAAAATAAATAGAAAATAATAAGGGACCGATAAATGCTTGATTGAGTAGATAAAAGGGAACTACATGTTTCTGACAAATGAAAATATGTAGGAAGAAAAAAAATTACTAGTTGAAAATTTAGAGGGAAAAGAATTATAAGTTCTTCCCAAAGAGAATGACGACGACTCAGATGCTTATTTCATGAAAGAAAAATGAAAAATGAGTTCACTTAAAATATTTATATTTAATCCATCTTGCAAATTCATTTGAAAAAAGGACAAAAGAAAGAATGAGATAAGAAAAACAGAGATTGGAAAATAAGAGTTGACTAGAAATTGAAAAAAAAATCCTAATATATTATAACCCATTATAATTTTGTGGGCAGTGAATCATGTATCAGTTAAGGTGGGTTGTAACCGAAATCCTGATTAGTATAATTGCAATATTAGCCTGTAATTGAAAATACATTTTATTTTACATCGAGTACCGCTCCATTTCTTACTCAACGGTGCAATAAATATTAAAGCCAAGATAATAGGAATTTTTGTTGATGAAAACTTGATTAAAATAAAAATATATTAACAAATATATTTTTCCAGCCTGTCCAAATGGATAAATCTACATCATAAAAGTTACTCATTTACTGAATATAAAATAGAAATTTGAGACTGGAAATAATCCTCCATTTCATAATTATTCTTGTTATACACTATCATAATTTAGTTAGAGTAGTGGTTAATGTATTTTGATGATGATCAATTTGATTTATCATAATTCATCGACCATGAATCAATTTAATTCAAATGCAATTAATAGATAACAATTTGAAGATTGATATGTAATTTATTTCTATGATGATATAGAATGACATTGAAGCTAAATTAAAATTGATCTGCAATTTATTTGCACTAAGTATTATTCTACTAACGGCATTTATTTGGCTCCTTTTGTTTTTTAATATTTCACCCACTTATAGTTTTATTAACACAACAGCTCTTTTGATGCATATCCTCTAGATTCGGGTTCGGGTTCATGAATTTATCTTAAGATAAATGAAAATTGTGGTATGAAAATTAGATCATTAAATATGCCAACCAATTTTTTTGTTTAATTGATTGACTCCAATGCTCTGTAAACTTTTTTTTATAGTTTCTCTTATGTATCGCTATTGCAAAATGTTTGATCTGGAGTTCATATCTTCGTTTTCTTTTTAATATATCTTATTGCAGTAATTTGGTAATCCATTTATTAATTTAATTATACATCTAGTTACATATAGCATAAAATTTGTGTGTTTAAAAGCATGGGTGTTATGAGTTGCTATTCTAAATTGAGATGCCTACATACCTTTTTTTTCTTCTTTTGTTGAAATGTTAGGCTATGGATTTACTGAGATTGTACAAGGAAAAGAAGAAGATGTACAATGAAATTGAATCTTTTAGCATTAAGAGTACTGTGGTTCGTTAAAAAAAGGATATCACAAACTTTTCAAGCTACTACTGCAGTATGCATAAACACTTTGTTCTAGAATTAAATGTGTAAGGAAGTAATAAAATAATGAGATGTCCATGAAATGTGAATTTATGATTTTATGCATCTTTGGTAAAAAGATAAATTCAAATATCTTTTTGCAAAAAGTCTTTTTTTTAATAAAAGAAGAAAGGAAAAGAAAATTTTAATACCGAGTTTCATGTATAGAAAAAGGTTTATAATTACTTGCAACATTTTTTGCGGCTTGATTGATATTGAAACAAACTCGATTGCATTCAATTTTGACTACTATTTTCAAACACATTTCTTTTATTTTAATATATAAAGTTAAAAGTTTTAACAGATATGGTAGTTCATTATCATGGAAGATTAGCATTTTTTAGGACCATCTTACTATTTTGTATGGAGTCTTCATTTATCTAAAGCTGATCCTATATAAAAGAAGATATGGTAGTGGGACTGATGCAAGCAATAGTTATGTATATTGTACATTCTGAAAATAGTCCAAAATTATCAACTTTTTGCTCCCTTATGTCATCTTAAAAATGAATCTTCATAGAAGTACTACAGTATGGATTCAACTACTTAAGTTGTTGTTGGATTAATTCATGCATGACAAGCGCTTCTACCTGAACCTGAAGGTCATTTAGTCCTTTATTATTCGGCTTTTTTAACTGTTTTACCATCATTTAATCACTCTAAAAGGGTTAAAACACTTGGGTGCATCCATATTAAAAAAGTTGATCCATAACCATATATGCAAATTAATAATAAATAAAAGACTACTTTGAGTTGTGCTAGAACCAGTACAATGTTGATCCATAGCCATCTGTAATACAATGTAAATTGAATGTGGTATGAAGCAAATTCTCTGTCTCTCATTAATTCTCTCACCATTCATGAATAAAAAACTAACTAGTTAACATTAAAAACTGTTGAAAATGAATCTAAAAAGCAGTAAAAAATTGTATAACTGAAGTTAAATCTAAAAAGCAGTAAAACATAGTTAGAACCAGTAAATAGTGGAGGACGAGCAGTTGATTGACCTTCTTCAAAAGTGCTTGCAATATTAATGATTTTTTCAACTACATGTTACTGTAAATTGAAGTGACCGTGCTTTGACATGAATGAAAATGTATAGAATCTTATATAATGCAACGTATATACTAATGTGAGAGTATGTAATAATAATTATACTAAGTGGAGCACATTAACTGAGTATAAATAAATAAATAAATAATAAAAAGGAGCACACCGGATATTTTATACCAGTTCATACCTTCCGTCTTATGTCCAGTCCCGAAGCTACCCTCCGGTATTTCCTTTGACCAAATAACCCTCAATTCATTTTGAGAAATATACTAATACAAAAGTATTTCTATGACAATCTTGTGTTCCAAATAACATGGATTTAGACTAGCAGTACAATTCTTCTTATGATCTCCTTTGAGTATGTGAATGTGAATATTTTGAGTTGTAAGAAGTGGTTTAACCAAAATGGTATCTTGATTATGTTAGATTGAGACTATGTGAGCAAGTGATGCACGAAATGTAAATAGAAGGTTAATAAGAAATCAAGAGAATAGATTATTTAAAATTCTCAATCTTTGAACTGTTTATAGGATTAAAGAGATTTAGATAAAGATTTACTACTATTAAATAAACCCTACTTGATTCAATGGCTGCAACCATTGAAGAAGATATGTGATTATTTAATATGAAATGAAACATCCTTTCATATTATAGCAGTTACCAGATGGCATACGTCTGTGGGTTTTCCATAGACGTTTGTGGCTTTAAGATAGAATTTCCCAAACCTATGCATAGATGTCTGTTGATTTTACACAAGCATCTATGGATGGCATTTTCAAATTATAAAAAAATTTCAACACCAATTTTAAGTATATTAATTTATGTATGCATATATACTTAAGGAGACCTTACAATGTTTATCTAAGACCTAGTATAACCTTACTAATCATAGCATGGTCCATAAGCCTTTGTTTGTCTTTCAAGTCCCAATATCTTTGAGCATGATGATCTCTTGTAGTATATACCTATAATCTTGATAAGATATATAATATATGTGATTGTATAGTTGTTGTCATTAAAACCATAAGATGGAGGTTCTAACATAAAGGACCCAGGTGATTCGATTACAATGGTGAAGTGGTTGAAGCGTAGTTTCTCCTAAATCAAGATCAAACGAAAGCCTAAAATTGAGAAACCTATTTACAACTTTTGAAAACTGAGTCCTACTCCCAACCTTCCCCTTGAAAATCAAGCCCCCTAAAGGTCAGGACATTAGTGCATATAAAACTTTGGACCCTGCCACCAAAAAGCTAGAGGATCCTATCAATTGGACTACTGACGAAGAACTTTCTCTTTTCTAAGGGAAGTTCTCACCGGAAGGAGCGAGTGTAAGAGCTGAAGACTTCTAAGAAGCGTCCCACTAGCTTGAAATAGGGAGAAGCACACGGGAGAGGAAACAGGTTGTACTCTTGGATTTTGAACGATGTTTTCATTTTTTCTTTATTGTTTTTTGTGCTTCTTTTATATAGGCCATCATAATGCGAGAGCGATACCTGCAATGCTTGTAAAAAAGATTCATGTAAATAATATATTTTTTCTATTTAACCTTTTATATATTTACATTTATGCATCTTCTCTTTTACTTATCTATACAAGTGCTTGCATGTAAAATATAATTATCTATAATTAACTTACATCTATATCATACATGCCTGTGTTCATACAGTGCCATTATTTACTATAACCCTATACATATGAATAAATATCTGCAGTTGCTTAGTAATATTTCTTTATTTAGTTCTATTTATCATTGCTAAACAAAACAATATCCATTTGGCCAACTTCATGGCCGAACTATTTATTTTTTGGTTGGGTTCTGTTTAACTGTAAATTAAGTTGTATTCATAAAACATCTAGCTTCGTATCATTTGCTATCTTTGGGAAACAACATATTGGACGTCTTTTAGGACATCCATCCTCAATAATGCCTATCTCTCAGCATTGATCAAAAAAAATATTCTTTGACCATTATCACTTATCATCGGCCGGGCTAGTCATGTTGAGCCATAAGCATGGTTGTTCCTACAAAAAGGTTTAATCATACATCAGTTTTACCTTTAGGATCTAGTGTCTCTGATGCCTATCTTTAGGCATCAATCCTTGACTTTGCCTATCTCCAAACATTAGCCTAAGATTAGATGTGTAAGGTAAATTGTTCGACCGAACTTGTACAAATATACTCTAACCTGATCATGGATCAAAGGAGTTCATCGGTATCTATCACCGGGTAATTAGAAGTCTGATTCTCAAAAATAAAGAATGTCCATTTCTACCGCTAATCATGCAACACAAAGTCGGACTTTAAAGAATAAAGTTCAATTAATTCCGAAATCCAACTTTATTTACGAACAAGAAGATGATAAACTTTACCTTATTACATCACACCTAATCAATCAAGATGGTTTATTTGCTAAAAGTAGCTAAATCGAAGTGAAATAGCAGCTTATGTGATCTCTATTCCATGCTCGCGCAATTGGGGTCCCATTAAAAGTAGATAGCGTGAAAATTCCATCTCCAAGATTCTGTTCAATCGCATAGAGACCTTCCCAATTTTAGCCGAGTGCCCTTGTAACTGGTAAAACCCATTTCAGAATGCAGTTACCTACCTCTAAAGTATGGTTCTTGGTATTTCGTTAAAATGTCTTGCTACTCTTTTCTGGTAGGCAACTACCCTCAGTTTAGTCTCTTCTCGCTTTTTATTGACCAAGTCAAGGGACTCAAAAAAGGGCTACTTGTTCATATTTAGAACATAATGCTTTCTTCATAGAGAAGTGATTTTCTATTCTATTGGAATCATAGCCTTAGCTCAATAAGAGTGTGCCCAGTCGTGGACTTGTGGGTTATTCTATAAGCCTACAACGCTTGTAGAAACCATCAACCCAGTTTCCATTAGCTTTTGTCAATCTCTTCTTTAGGACGGAGTCAATGATTTTGTTCATTGCCTCTATATATCCATTCGCTTAACGGTGTGTTATCACGGAAAAGCTCTTCTTAATTTGGTGCAGGATACGAAAGTCTTTGAACTTGGAATTCTTGAATTAAATGCCATTGTCAGTGACAATCTTCTATCGAACTCCAAATCTACATATAATGTTCTTTACCACAGAGGTGATCACTTTTCTTTTAGTGATAATATCTAACGGTTCTGCATCAATCCACTTTGTAAAGTAGTCCATAACTATGATAGCATATTTTTCCTTGCCTTTTGACATCATTAGCACACCAATTATACCAATTCCCTAAACTGCAAACAGCCATGGATTAATGGTTTATGTAATCTATGTAGATGGAGCTCTTGGGAATTTCATAAACCTTTGGCATATATTGCACCATTTGGTATTTTCAGCCACAGCTTGGTTAGTTGTTGGCCAGAAATATCTGTAGTGAATAACCATCTTTACCAAAGTTTTCCCCTAATGTGATCACCAAGCTTCCTTAATAGATATTAATAATCGTCTTCTTAGCTTCATCTTTGGTGACACCGTGACAAGAGGGTTGAGAATCCTCTCCAATATAGCACTTCTTTTTTTCATTATGAATTGTGCCACTTTACATATGAGTTTCCACCGTTCGTTTTGTCCGTTTGGGAGAGTTCCTTTCGATATGTACTGATAGATTTGAGTCATCCAAGCCTCCTTTTCCTCTTTTCCCTCTAAGATCTAATCAACATCCATTTGGTCTCGAAATTAACATGACTTTTACCGGAATGAGTTTCATAAGCCGCACATCACTAGAGCTAGCCAGCTTGGCCAATGAATCATCTTTCATATTTTCTTCTCTTAAATGTGTGTAATTAAGTAATGTTCAATATTATTCAAAATTTCTAGTGTCTCATCAAGTAAGGGGAAATTCTTGCTCCCTTATCCTGAAATTCCTTCGCAACTTGGTAGACGATGGACTGAGAGTTGTAGAATATATGCAGTATCTTGACTCCAAGTCCTTTCACTATCTTGAGTCCCGCAATCAAAACTTCATATTCAACTTCATTATTCATCACTAGAAACTCGAGCTTTAAAGCGTCATGTCATCATTTTTCTGGGGTCACGAGAATCATTTACTGCCTCGAAACTATGTTCATTGGAAGCTCCTATTATGTACAACTTCCATTGGGAAAGATAGACCATATCTTCTTCTACTTCTCTATCACCGATGGTAAACTCGGCAATGAAATCGCCAATGCCTATCCTCATATTGCCCTCCTAGAATGGTATGTTCTATAGTACTGGCTCAATTCGATATTCCATTTCAATAATCTCCCCAAAGTATCGGGTTGATGTTGTACTTACTTCAACGGTTGACTACTCGGCACCTTTATCGGGTGAGCCTGGATGTATGGTCATAGCTTCCTTGAAGCAATCGATAATCAATATGCTAGCTTATCCGGCTTTGGTTTGTTCTTTTCGACTTTGGTAAATCACTTACTGACATAGTATATTGGCCTTTGGAATCTAGACTACTCATATACTAAGGTTGCACTTAGCGCATAATTAGATACTACCTAGCAAATGAATAGGTCTTCTCCTTCCAAAGGATTCTTTAAGACTTGTAGCCTATCTATGTACCATAACAATTTTTGGAAAGCTTCCTTGCATTTCATTATCCAGTCAAACTTTCCTTTTTCTTTCTTAAGGGCATCAAAGAATGGTACACATCTATCCATCGCTTTTAAAATAAATCTCCCTCAATGTGGCAACCTTCTCATTCAAGCTTTGCATTTCTCTCCTTGTGTTTGGGGAAATAACATCTTTCAACACTTAAATCTCCTATAGATTAGGTTCAACGGCCCTTTAGTTTATGATGAAAGGTAAAAATTTTCCTAACAAGGCTCTGAAAGAACATTTCAATGGATTCGTCTTCACGTCGTACTTTTGAAGCACATCAAATATTCATGCAAAGTTATATACACAATTCATCGTTAGATGTGACTTCACAAGCATATCATCCACATATATCTCTGCTGTCCTTCGATTTCCTCTTTGAACATTACATTCTCCAATCTATGGTAAATAGTTCCAACGTTCTTCAAACTGAGCGACATCATGTGGTAACAATATATCCCCAGATCAGTGGTGATATGTTCCAGATCTGGGATATGCATTACTATCTAGCTATTATGGGAGTATGCGTCCACAATGTATAGCAGTTCATGCCTAGCTGTTCCATTGACAAGTTTATCAATTCTCGACAATAGAAAGCTGCCTTTTGGGCATGCTCCATTCAAATCTGAAAAATTAATGCATGTCCACCATTTTTTACTTGGCTTCTTGACCAACATAGAGTTCAATACCCACTTAGGGCATTACCGATAAAGCCAGTCACCTTCAATTTATACACTTCTTCCTTTAGTGCAGGTGACCACTGCAGACCCAGGCTGTGGCTTTTTTTCTTTACGAGAGGGTAAATTGGTCCATATGCAATGCATCTCTGATAATATTCTATGCATATTAGAATGTATCTTGAGAAACACATCAATATTTACCGGAGACACCATACCTACTCCTTTATTATCATTATGCCGAGCTGAGATTCGACCTTGAGGACCAGGGTCGGATCATCCTCGTCGATTGGGACATTAATCATCACCTCTGTCGGTGCTGCTCTTGCATCCTTTGGCTCTTTTTTAAGGTCCATAGGTTTGTAGAATTTACTATGGCACATAAGCAAGGGCTTAGGTAGTGGTTACGATGCGTCAACCATCTTAATGTAGAGAGCCTTCTCCGCACCCTCCCATTTCTCATGTTGCTTTTCCTCTTTAAGCTCAATGACATCTTCCCGACGAGTACTGATCACCTTGAATATTTCCAACTCCATTATTGTCCGGAAACTTCATCATCAAACACCATAGAGCCAGCACTATCCTAAAACTAGCAAGGGCCAATCGACTAAAAGAATATTATAGGCTGAAAATTCATTAATCATAATAAAAATCTATATCCACATTACCTTGCGGTTTCCCTCACCTAATTCCATGGATAAGTCAATGTATCCAATAGGTTCTTTAGCCTCTCTAGTAAATCCTTCGACATAGGACTTAAGGGCTTTAGATTTATTTTCATTTGGTCGAGCGTCATCTTAAATAAGATGTTAATAGTGTTTCCACATTTAATCAAAATTCAATGCATGATAGTTGGCCCAACAATGGCCGTAATCTCCATGGGAATAACATTGGTGCTATGATCCCATTAGAATCTACGTTGTAGAAAATGATGTCATCGTTCATTGTCCTTTTTTGTTTTGCTGGAGCTCCATCTTTGACATCAAAAAACTTTCCTAAGCCACATGTTTCAACAAATTTCTATTTCTTTCCATCTCATTTCAGCTCTTATCCACAAAATAGGATCCTCCAAATATCATGTTTATCACAATTCTACTCTCCTGTCGCCTTATTCCCTCTCTACTGGATCTAGGCCGATCCTTTTGAGCATTTTACCCTTTGGGTCTAGCATGTTGTCTGCCATCTTGTTAATCACGCACATACTACTATAATTTCTTCTTTTAGATCAAATCCTCAATTACGCCTTGTAAATGATGGCACTCATTGGTATTATGCCATTGAGTTTTGTAGAAGTGACAATACTTCCTCGAGCACCGATAAGCTTCAGTTGCCTCCCACCAAGTATGTTTCTTATAGTCCTCTATACCTTGCATGGCAATGTGGATGTTCTCAACTATATCATTTTAGGGAAGTTTAATCTTCCAGTCTTATGTACCTCGTATGCTTCTTGGTGTCCTGCCTTGTAACGCCCCACTTCTATACCCACGCTAGCCAAGAACATTACGGTGAATGCTGTCAACTAGCACGGAGAATAAGGCTGTTGAGGAGTGACCATCCGTGTAATTGCTTTGTGCGAGCATCGATATTCCAGATAGAATTACATGCATTTATTTATCAAGAGGAAATCCGGCATACCGACACAAACTCAAAGCTACTACATAGTAGCTACAATATCTTCGGAAACAAACATAGAAATAAACATAACATAAATCAGTCACAGATAATTCATATCACAAAGGCGGAAGAAGATATGAATATATAACTAACACATGAAAGTGTATATCAGAGTAGTGGTCAAAAAGATCCACAATAATACAAAAGAATAGCAATACGTGCTATACAAAAGAATACATCTATGAGTCCATGTCTCAAGTGTATACAACAAAATAAACTACTAATCTAAGTAGTTAACCAAAAGTCAGAGAAACCAATCCCAAGTGAGAAGTCAAGCAGAAGCACCTGTAACATCTCGGTCTGACCCGAGTATTATTTAATAAGAAAATAATAAACGGATCAGTCTAACTATAAATATCAGATGAAACGGTATAGAATAAGAGATATGACTAAACACATAATAATCACAATGCCAAGCTGTGATATATATAAGTAATTGAAAATCAACAAGAGATTAATCAATATCACAAAATTTACACAAGAATCAGAGAAATGTCATACTCCTTATTTCGTTCACCAAACCATAAATATTGACGATTATATCAATGTCAATCACAAACGTCAATGACACACAAATTCACCAATGCACAAATATTGATAAAACTTATCAATGGAAATCACGAAAATTGGTGAAACACAAATTCTAGAAATCATCTCAAGAAATCCAGAAATCACAAAAAGGGGGAAGGCCTATCACAAACGGGAGCATAAAGCTCACCAACACGTGTATCACAAACGGAATGCTAATTCCATGGTTGCTAACCATCACAAATTGAGCCGAAGCTCCACAAACGGCCCGAAGACCACGGGTTGCTACCCCACCAATTTGAGTCGAAACTCCACAAAACGGGGTTTAGTCTCCCTCGCAGACAAAGAGACATCGCACATTGCTAGTCTAAATCACAAAGATGATCGTCATGATCAACGAGAAGTGTCAATTACACTAAGCTAGTAAATATATAAATTTAGCTTCATGTCCCATAACCACTAGCTTAACTTAAATATTTACGAACAAATTGTAGATCTCCACTAGAAAATTGTCATAAGAGTTTCAATCGAACAAGTCCAAGAATTAATCGACGAAGTAAACGCAAGCGTTTCATACCACTCGTTTTACTAGGTCATTTAATTAGATTTCTCATACGAGTGAGGTAAAGGCTTGTATATACTAATAGATTGGAAAACAGTTTGAGAAAAACGAGCTTTGTAAATAAAATAGTGTTGAAATCGTTTTGATGAAAGAGTTTTGATATTTACTACTAGTATTGAAACCTTTATATTTTTAAAGTGACAAATCACAAAAATGATTGTAGAACAATCAATCACCAAAATTCACATTCGAAGACGTGAATAAAATCCAAAGAAATCGATACCAAATCCATCAAAATGGATATTTCCAAAAATTCATAAAAAGAAGTCATCAAGGTCGATGATAAGTGATAACAACTAACCGGATCAACAAAAAAGGATAAACCTTGGAAATTTACTCAAAAATAGCCAAAATAGGCAAATTAAACAGCTCCAGACGTCTGGTAGGTGTTCCCAGACGTCTGGCCCTAGTATCTGGAAGTATATGTGTTTTCTCCCTTCTATTTTTAATTCCTGGGCCATTTCAGACGTCTGAAATTTTCAACCAGACGTCTGAATTTGATTCCAGACGTCAGGATTTTGTTTCAGACGTCTGGATTTAGTCTCTGCCTTTTCCAGACCTCTTTCCAGACGTCTGGATTATTCAACCAGACGTTTGGATTTGGTTTCAGACGTGTGAAATTAATTTCAGACGTTTGAAATCTTCTGCTAGGCAGAAATAACAGCCTAGACCAAAAATGGCAAATCCAAACCGAAATGCGATCGAACGAGCGATGGATGCTAAGGATTTATGCCAATCGACAACCCAAAACTATAGGCTCTTCGATGCATCACCAAAAACATGTTCAAACATCAAAGATTGGATTTTTAAAGGTTTGACTACAAAACACCAAAAATTGGAATATTCTCCAATTCAATCCAAATCAAAAGCAAATGAACATAAATAAGTGTTAGGAATTCATACCCAACAATCAAAGATAGATATAGACATAGATGTGAGATAAAAATCTCAACTTTGAACCCAAACGATTGAAGAAGAAGCTAGAAAGCAAAGGAGAATCAACCACTCTTCAAATCCAACTCAAGAAGCTTGATTCTAATCTTTAGAAGAACATTCTCAAAGTTAGGTTTAGGAATTTCTGAAATTGATAAGAGAATGAGTTGGAGAAGAAGAAGAGAAGCTTACCAATGGGTTCTTCTATTAGTTTGAAGCTAGAGTTTGATTTGCAAAAGAAAACTAAGGCTTGGAGTTTTAATTTCCTCTTCCACTCTCCATTAATATAAAGCTTGAGTATAAGGAAATAAGGAATGAAGTAATGAAGAGGAGAAGGGGTTGGGACAGAATACATAAGTGGGGTTAATGGGCTCAGCCCAAACAAAATCCCTAAGTGAAAAAGTAGCAAAAATCAACTTACTCCAAACATATCGAAGCTTATACTCAAAAAGATCGCAAACGGCATTTTAAACTCAATGGGAGTGGTCCCGAGTCCTAATTCGACCGTATGCAAAAAGTAGCTTTTCGGACTGAATTCCGAGTATCGATAAAATATTTAAATAAAATATTAAATATAAAAATCGATAAATATGCAGGTTGTTACATGCCTCTTTCCACTAGTGTCTTGGTTTCTTATTTTTTGTTTATTATTATGACATTCATCGCAATATTGCAACACTCTCGTTAGTTTGCTTAATAGTGATGTTGCTCTACGTAAACTCAATCGATGGTCTACCACTAATAGGTCCAACGGCCGGGTTTACTACTTCAAAGCATAGAAACTGGGATGACTTGCAATAAATCTCTTCCATAGTAGATGTTTCTTTTCATTCAAGTCGTCTACTAAACTATACACATGTGAGTACTCATCGGACTAACGCCATCAACATAATTTCTTCCTAGGGGTTGCTAAATTCAATTACAGCAGTGTTAAACCATTTCAAGAAGCCTTTTAGAGTCTCTCCAGAACTATGGTAAGTAATCAATAAGGACATCACATACTTTCTTAGAGCTGTGTGGAGCCTAAATTGCACCATAAACTTCTTTGCCCGCTAATCAAATGAAGATATGGAACTTGGTTCGAGTTGACTAAACCACATCATAGAAACCCCATCTAAAAAATAAGGAAACACCTGCACCTCACTATGTTAGTCGCATGAGAACCATCTATATGCCACTCACACTTTAAAAGATGCTTTGTATAATCTTTTCTTCTGTTATAAGTTAGCATCGAGTATAACAAATTTCTTAGGGCACTTCTCTTATAAAATGTTAAGAGTGAATGGTTTCTTATTGGGTGTCGAACCTTATTTGTCGTTACTCCTTTACTGATTCTGAATAATAGCCTCTTCACCATATTAGTTATGTACTCCTAACTGGTTTAAGTAGTCGGACGGTGATCATTGGGGACTGCCTGTTGTGTTTGACTCCACAAGTATTCTTAATCCATCGTATAATGTTTAGGCTCTCTTAATTCCAGGAGAGCCACTCATCTTGATCTTCTACAATGCCTCGTCGATTCTAGAGTGTTCGTTTGAGCACCATCATTTTATGCACCAGTATTATACCCATCTCCATTGCTAATGTCTTGCAAATCATCCTCACTATCGTAGAGACTAATAGCGTCAAGTGGTTATGCGTTGGCCCCACCTTTAAATGGTTGGTACATACCTTATTTTGGTTGGCATCGATCATGTTGCTTATGGCCAAAATAGTGTCACTACCTCTAATCTGCCTCTTTGTTGCTCCAACAGCCTTTCCCTTCATCTTTTTTTGATCTGATGAAGACAAGCTTTCCCCTATAGAAATTGAAGATGACAAATCCTTATGGCTCTTCCTATGCCGTTTTGACTACTTGATCAAAAAAAGAAGCTTTCCTCCATATTATAAAAAATGGACTATCAAATATTCTTTGATTCATCTCAATCATCATCCTATAAAATTCTAATTTGGTTACCAACTCCTATGAAGAAGATGGAATTGGCAAAGCATTTGTTGGGTTAGTGGTTTCTTATGGCAAGAAGCTTCATCTTCTCATCAAGTGACAATTCTGGATCTAGTAGAAGTGATAGAGTCCATTACCTTTAGATATGATGTAAATTCCTTTCCAAATCTCAGTAGCTTCGGGTCTATAACAAAACAATTCTAGATCAAATTTCTGGATGCTTGAAATCCAAAGTTCTAAATTAGATCTTCACCTGAAAAGCTTGATTCTCGATGAAAGCACCAAAAAGGCTAGGTCAAAAAATGATCCAATCGATCAAAAAAAAAGAATAGATTAATGACAAACAAGTAAGGACAATGAGATTACATAAGTTTTTATAGTAGTTCAGCCAAATCAATGCCTATGTTCACTTAATCTTGTTACATATAGATTTTTCATAAATACAAGTAAAAGTTTTCAGATCTAACCAAAAAAGTTAATATCAGATTCGACAGCACTTCGTAGCAATAGTTGGAGTAGAGATAAGTAAGTGATGATGACAAGCCAAAAGATCCTTTTTTAGTTTCTTTTACACCTCTATTTGTAGCAGAAATCATCCACCATAATTGCTAGATCATGGAAGACTAGGTAAGAGTTCAAATCCATGAGAATATGGAGGAAGAATGAGTGAGATCCGTGCACCAAAATCATGTCAATACTGACCACAATCATGTCGATACTAACCTTATTTTGGTTGGTAGTAGAGCACTTTTCATTTTTACTTGTCCATATCTTTAAGTCTCCAAGGTTCATTCTAAAATTTGCTTCAACAAATCATGTCAGTATATATATGATTTGTTCTATGTGGGACTTGTTTTTTCAATAATGCTCTAAAGTTGTTTACTACAACATTTAGAAGTGGGCCACTAAACAACAACTAACTCAGTATCGAACGAACCATGTCAGTACCAAGCATAATTGCTCAACACTATTTAGCTCTTCCCATCAGACTTGTTCATATTCTAAGTAGCCAAACTTACGTGTAGGCCACCGTCTTGAAAGCAACTTGGTATCAACCATAATTATGGTCGGTACCAACCATGTTAGACTTGCTACGATTGACATCAAACCTTTTGTGTGGCTTCATCCTAATAATTCCAGGCATGCCCCTATGTTCTTGATTCATTTCGTCTTTGTTTCGATGTCCAGATTCATTAGACACTGCTTGGTTCAAATGGTGGATGATAGGTCCAACTTTTGAATTTGTAAAATTTATCTTTTACATAAGTAGCTTTATTCAGTTTCAAACATATTATTTTCCAACTTCATACATAGTTTATTCCATTATTTATATATAATTATTCAATAATTCGTCTACGCATATTTTAATCAAAGCTAACTGAATCAGGCAAGGTGATTTCGAAGGGTGTATTCGTAAACTTACTTTCCTTTCAAGCTAAATCCGTTTAGATATACCATTTGACATCAAGTCTATAAAGCTTTAGAGGTGATTTAAACCTAGTTTACCCTCCCTTAAGTTCTATAATTTTATTATCAATCATAACAAGGGTTCGTCAATTTGACTTGTAACGATCTAGAATTTCGAACACTTCATATTTAAAAATATAAATTATTTAATTATCCGAATCTAGAATTAAATGTCATTAAAGTGATTTAAAAACCTTGTTAAACCCCTTTTAAATAATAACCAGTGATGGTAAACCTGTTTTGAAAAAATATTTAAATAAATACTTCGAAAAGATATCGATAATGTGACCGAAAATCGTTTTATTGATAAATAGAATTTTATTCATCGGAAGTCATTCAAATTTTTTGCACTAGATCTCTTATCAAGCTTCTAGAATGGGGATTGGTAGTATGTAATTAGATAAGGGAAGGAAGAGATATTTTCATGTGAAAGTGATGTGTAAAGTGAAAGCATGCAAAGCACATAGGGGATCTCTTGGCCGGCCAAAGGAGAGGTAAAAGAGGGGGCTTAGGCTCCTTTAACACTTCATAATATTCTATAGCTTCAAATGAAATAAATGATCAAAAATGGTGGAAGTGGACTAGCACAATCCACTTTGTTCGTCAGCAATTTTTCTCTACTTAGTTTAAATCTTTTTCAAATTTCATCAAACATCACCAATACCTTATAACAGCTTAGGAAGCATGGATTCAAAAGTCAAAAGTGGAAGAAGTAAAGAGGAAAGTGGGCGTTACGACCTAGAATTTTAGTAGATTGATTTTGGAATATTTAAATTGATTTTAAATATCAAAAATTAAATTTAAAATTTAAATAACTTGGATTTCAAAAACAGCGATTTATTTGATAACTAAAGTGTTGAATTAAATATATGGAAATATTTAAAATAATTGAACCTTGAATTTGAAATGAATGGAAATGATTTCTGTAACAGTCCGCAAATCCGTACCCCTTAAGTCAACACTATTCTACCTAATCAACTCAAGTTGTACAGAAATACGAACCATTTGGGTTAAAGAAGAAGAGGTAGAAGGAGAAAATAGAAAACAACAACAGA